>OX411758.1:3427253-4925881 GCA_948252205.1 Orthosia incerta
AGCAGCGGATACAAGAAAGAAGAACCCGCGGCAACCAGACCCAATACAGTCTGGTCCTTCGAGCCGGATACAAGAACGAAGAAGCCTCGGCAACCAGGCCCAACACAGTCGGTCTCCAGCTCTACAAGAAGTAACAAAAACAAGGAATAAAATTGAAGATACGAATCAAGACAGTATTTTCATTAATCAACAAGAAACCCCAACAAACCATACCACTACATTAGCCACGGAGCTCCTCTTACTCTTCTATATGGACTCACATACTATCATTTAAATATTAGTTTATTATTTATCACAGGAAGTAAGAGGCTATGGGTGCCAGTTTCCCCTGTATAATTAAAATACTCGTCAACTCCTACCTGTTGGGAAAAAAGCTTTGTGTCCCGTCCTACTAACTGTGGGCACCAGAGCGTTACGGTTTTCTGTAGGTCAACGAATTTGTGAACTACAGAACGGCCAATGAGTGGCAACAAATAAGAGATCCCTGTTGGATAAAGTATGCTACGTGGCAAATACTACCTGGGTTCCTAGCCTGCCCAAAGTTAATGAAATCAAAATACTCTAAATAACTCATAAAAATATAGATTTTATGTTATGTTTTATGTTGTTCTTATTATTTAAGTAAAAGCACGATAACAGGCAACGATAGTTGTAACAGCAAATAAACTAATAAAAAAGTTAATAGCAAAAACCATAAGCGGACTGCTTAAAAAGCCAACTAAAAAGACGTAAACAAGAAGAAAATCATGCTTGTGCAGTCTGAGGATACATATTCGCGAGCTGGCTGACCATAACCAGATGTTAACTTTTTTTTTATAACTTTTTAGTTACCATTTTTTTTTCTAAATAACCTCTCAAAACTATTTATTTTGTTACCCCACACGAGGGGTATGGAAGAAGAAAAAATTTGGGCTTAACAATATGGCGCTCGAAAGCCGCCATTTTTCTATTTTCCAATTTTAATGTAGCCAGTGACACTCGCAAGGTGACGACGAATTGATTAACGTCAAATCATCAAAATCGGCCAACGCGTTTGGTCTCTAGAACGCCACATAGGAACAAACATACATAGACTGATAAACACATTACCCTCCTTCGGCAGTCGGGTAAAAAGTGGACCGGTGACCTGATTAAGATTGCAGGAATCCGCTGGATGCAAGACGCACAGGACCAGTCGATATGACGACTCTTAGGCGAGGCCTACGTTCAGCACTGGACGTCTCTGTGCTGAGAAGATTATAAAACTTATAAAAGACTTGATTAGGCTTCTAGAAGCCGAGCTTCGAAAATCCCATTGACCCGATTATTCCTAGCCACACCTATTTCACCTGACTACAGCAGTATTCCGACGAGACGATTTAAAAAAAATTAAGTAGCTTAATCAGGCTGCTAGAAGCCGGGCTTCAAAAATCCCACTGACCCGATTATTCCTAGCCACACCTATTTCACCTGACTACAGCAGGATTCCGACTCCACTTCATTTATTAGAGCCACACCCCCAAAAACACCATTTTTAAATCCATTCCCACAAACTACTGCAAAATACTATAGCCAACGGGAACAATTAACAGAACTCTTACCATAACAGTATATTAACGCTCGTTCTAAAACAAAGCCCGAACTTTAATCCCGCGTTCAATAAACCGGATTAACTTTTCACAAAACTAGATTACGGTGCCCCAGTTTCCTAGGAGAAAAGGGAAAAGGAAAAGGCTTTTAAGAAAAGAAAAAATCTCCTTGCTGGGAGATGGAAGAAGTTTTTGAAGAAATCCAGAAGTTTATTCTGATAGTTTTAATGCTTGGATTCCAACTTTGTCGGAGTATCTTAGAGTGGAAACCCAGAAAACTAGGACATTACGTGTCTCGCGTCCCCGACGAAAAGAATTACTTGTATAAACTTTACTTCATAAAAGATAGCTTGATCTCTGCGACAAATGACAAACTGACGTATACATTACTGTTAGGCTGTCAAGCGCTATTGTTACTGACAGGCGACAGCTGTCGTAGAGATCAAGCTATCTTTTATGAAGTACAGTAGACGATATTTCTTTCTATACTAATATAATATTATAAAGAGGAAAGATTTGTTTTGTTTGTTTGTTTGTACCGAATAGGCTCCGAAACTACTGGACCGATTTGAAAAATTCTTTCACCAATAGAAAGCTACATTATTCCTGAGTGACATAGGCTATTTTTTAATCCCGAAAATGGGTCCTGTGGGGTGGTCCACGGGAGCGAAGCCGCGGGCAACAGCTAGTGTTTAATAAAATCAAAACAGCGTTGGTCCTGGTCAAAAGACTAATTGATTTAATATTAAACTTTAACTCGTATCAAACAGAATTCACATGACCAACAGCAACAGCGCTAAAAAGCCGCTCAAACCTTCAAAAAAATCCAAACCACAAAGTGATATCCAACAACATTCATGCAACTCATTTTAAAAAGCACCATAGTAGGGGCGCTGGCACTCTGGCACCACGCCAACACTCGGTGAATCAATTACCACGGGTTCAGTGGCACTTTATCATAATATACCTACCTGTTGTACTCCAGCGTATTTTACTCTGCATGTTACACTATGTACAGAACGGTGAACTCAAAACAGTGAAGAAAATGCGCGAAGATTTAAATATCGTTAGAAAAACGTCACGTTCTTGATTCAAAAATTTGAACACATGTGACATTGACCAGCCAGCACTGGTATCGCGAAAAGCGTGGGGTGTATTTCAAGACATTTTCAAAATGACTACTTTTACGAATATCTGCCAATAAAATGTTATAATAATTGTCATCACGCACCCAACGCTTTTTTACGAATTTTTTTTTTGTTAATCACACTATTCTTAATTTAAATTTATTGAAAATTATTTCCTACTTTTTAGTTTGGTTTTCTATTAAAGCGTGTTTTTTAGTTTTTTCAAACTATTATTTATATGATTGTCCATAACTGTCTCGCGCTTGACCACTATCTCACCTAATGGTAAGCGATGATGTGGTCGACGGTGAAGCACGCTTGCCTAGAAGTAACTTATTCACTCTTGACTTGAAAGACCCCGAGGTTGTAGCTATCGGGAAACACAGACTCCGGCAGGGAATTGCACTCCTTAGCTTTACGCATAATAAAAGTGTTCCCAATCCCAAATCGTTTAGTGCATATGGGTAGGATGTGCACCATGTACTGATGGCACATCGCCGTACGTCTGGTAGTCCGATCATGAAACGAGCTAGACGGAATTATATCATGCAATTCCATCGCACACTCCCCGAAATGAAACCGATAAAAAATCGACAAGGTAAAAACTCCGCGACGATGTTCAAGGCTCTGAATCTTTGACTCGACCAGTGCCTCATAGCCGAATGAGCCTCTTGGCCCCCTTTTCGATCGAGTCTAGTGTATCAAGCTGGTATTTGGCAGATCCGGAACATATGGCTAGAAAGAAAATTAGTGAGATGACGACTGAAAGAGATGTATGGACTGCTGCGTTGACCTCAAATAAATAAGGATAATGAATGAATCGAATTTTGATTCATATTGCGAGCGAAAATTTAGTCATTGAACTATCGCTTAGAATTTAATGTTCAGAAAAAAGCAAAATTGCACGGCGTTTATTATTGGTCTTCAAGTAAAAATAAACCGGCCAAGTGCGAGTCCGACTCGCGCACGAAGGGTTCCGTACCATTATCGCAAAAAACGGCATTTTCTTCTGTTTTTAGTATTTGTTGTTATAGCGGCAACAGAAATACATCATCTCTGAAAATTTCAACTGTCTAGCTATCACGGTTCACGAGATACAGCCTGGTAACAGACGGACAGACAGACAGACGGATCGCGGAGTCTTAGTAATAGGGTCCCGTTTTTACCCTTTGGGTACGGAACCCTAAAAAAACGAATGACGAAAAATTAATAAAAGCTAAAAGACAGGTGAATATCGCACCATCACGCAATGACTACCACTTTGCGACCATATCGCAAACCACACACTCACTTTAACGAACAGACGGACAATTTACTTACCGTGCTTTTAAGCGTATTAACTTTCACCCAACATACAAGTAATTGCTGGCAATTTACAAGCACAATATGGCAAAAAACCAGAGGTATTGTTACAATTGGGACCAACCAAAGGCTTTTAAAGTCTTAATCAATCAATTTGCCTAGCTGCCAAACTCTGTTGGCTCAGCTTCCAGTGTAACCGAATGAAGCGACTGCCTATCTGACCTTCACAATCCAGAATTATAAGCTCAATAATCTTAAACAATCGTCATCTGCCTGCCCTTGTCTCATGTTACTAGGGTTCGGCGCAACACGTTTTGTTCTTCCCACCGTCTTGTCAACCGTCACACTATCACTGACTCCCTTTTCTTTCATATCACTCCTCACACAGTTCATCCATCTTTTCCTTGGCCTTCTTATCCCTCTCCATCCATCTACATTTACATACATAACTCTTTTAGTAACATGCGTTTCATCCCTCCTCATCACATGACCATATCAGCAAAAACGATTCCCATGTTCTTGTTTTAATTATCTCAGCAATTTTATAAGATATTCCAAAGAGGCGGACGATAAGAAAAAGGTAGTAACCCCACGACAATCTCAGAGAACTTTTCCAATCTTGGACACATTCAAACTTTGCACCGAGCGCCTGCCTTTGTCACCGCTGACAAAAGAAAGTGTTCAGGACGAGAATGATCGTTCTATCCTCTGTGGAAGACATTGAATAGGAGGATACTATTCAACTTACTTGCCAGACGGAACGAGAACCAATTGTCGCTTTCTTCAAGTACACTCAAGACACTATAGAGTACAAGACAATATTGTTTGCACGCTTCACATCTTCTGAACTGCACTTCAAAATGATCCAGTTAACACAGCACTAAAATAAGTATTATTTAAATTATTTAATTAATTCAGGTCCCGAAATAAGAACCGTTTAGCGACGAAATTTAACAGCGAATTATAACCGAAATGCGTTCCGCTATATTTTTCAAAAGAAACGTTAACACTCGATTCTGCTTATCAGGCATTTTTACTCATTAATGATTAACCATATCACCGAAGCAACCGCGTCCGGAAGCGTTGTTGCTATAAATAATACAACGTACCTTAGTGCATGCAAAATTGCCCGTCACCTGTCTAGACCTAACGCAATATCGATCGTACGTGCGTCCGGGATTCGGCCGCGAGATACAGGTACGGGTTACGTCCGGTCGACAGCCTCCGGGTCACGGCAGCTCCGGTCCGGGCGGGCGGTAAATCACGTTGAAAACACACTAATTGAAACTGATCCTGTTACGGATTTTCACGTTACACTGTCGGACGTTAATTTTGGATGCGAATGCTTTTGGAGCATCATTGTCGGGTCGTTTGTAAGAGTCGGATTCAGATAAGGGTTGTTTGATTGTGTTTCAATGGCTGCCAAGTCAATTAAAAATCCAATCGGCCAATGTCTGCGGCATTGGCAGCAGAATTAAGTTATTGGGTTGACTAACGCGGCGAGTGAGGTTCCTTCAGCTCTTGATCTGTAAGATGTAACATGAAAAGAAAATCGTTTTATTTCTCACCAGATGGCGCCACTGTTGTGTAAGGTCCAGAAGTATAGCTGTTAAACGTTGTTATTACGCACACGGAAGCAAAGTTTAATTAAAATCATTTCTAATGCCGTAGAAGTGCGATTAATTATAAAATCGAGTATGCCGCAGTTTTGCGCAGTTGTTGTTTTCGAAAAAAGGAGGATAACATTTTCCGAAACATAAGACTATTTAAAGCAGTGGTTGGTAAATCGTATGCCTATTTTAATCTGCCGTATCTGGAAAATATGCACAACAATAAAAATAAAAAAAACTTGCGTTAAAAGCCAAAAAGTCAATGAAATTTGACATTTCGAAGACCTCACTCTACACCAGAGCCTCTAGCGGAAAATTCAAACGCGGTAGTCCCCATTGAGAACCTCCTCCGTTTATTTGAAGGTGGTGAAAAGGGAAATTACAATTGAATTTAAACTAACAACGTAACATGACGGCAGTATTCCCGAAAGGGTTGGGCAGAGGTGCCAATAGTATACACACATTTCACCAAAATTCAATTTATGGCACACAATTTTATGACTGTCTAAATACCACTTAATATCGGGCTGTCACTAAATAAATGCAAGGGTGGAGTACCGATAGCACCAAGGGAATTGCAAATAAAATTCCACGGCACGGCGCGACAAGGGGTGGCAAAGGTCGCCATTTTAGACAGGGAGGCGCTGAATAAACACCAGTGAGTGATGGCGATAGTAGGGATCTACATAATTTGGTAGACGGACGTAAATTGAAAATCAGGAGGTAATAATGTAAGGCGTTCTTGAGGCAGAAAGGAACAGCGATAGGCTGATTATGACAATCTTGGAAGTGTATTGGCAGGATCTTTCATTTTAAATGTGCCAATATACGTAGCACCAACACGGGCCCACGTGGTAGATTACGGCTCACTCCCGCTCGGAGAGAGTAGTTCTGTCCCAGCAATTCTGTTAATTCTTAGAGTCTATTGGAAAGATCTTTAATATTAAAGGTGCCAATATTTGTAGCACCAACTAGACTACGTGGTGGATTACGGCCCACTCAATCTCTTAAAGTAGACGCCTGTGTCCCAGCTGTGGGATCATTATAGGCTGTATATGCTTATGATTACGCAATATTCGTAGGAATTGTGCTAGCAAAGGGATCGTTAACACGTTATTCATGGCTCAAAATAAGTTCTTACTAAATTATACATCTGCCTTTGACAAGAATCTGAAAACATGAATGGAAACAAGATCAAAAACATGGTTATTTACACCCACAGTCATCCTCATATTTCAGGCGACATTCCGCACATTACCGGAACACACAAATTTCTTGAACAGCAGAATTACCTCTCGCATTTCCTGTTGCCCTGTTAAATTTATTACGGTACAGGACGATTTGAGCTTACTCGGGGGAACGGTTTCATATTTTGTGGGCAAAATATGGGTTGTTTCTGTTTTTGGGATGCTTGGCCACATTATCTATTTGGTAGCCATAGGAAAACAAATTCGTAAGTGACACTCCCATGGCCCGCGCGGGTGGCGGGGGACGTTACTAACCGCAGACGTGACGCGATGACGCGACGTCGCTCCTGTCAGGTAACCCCGTTTTTTTTTATTAGCGGCCAAATGCTCATGCATACTGCGCTACCATGGGGAGACTCCAACTCACTAAAACTCCACGGTGTCCTCCTGCCGGTTATGGCGGGAACACGGGCACGCGTTAGCTATCACAGCGAACCCGCCGCGGCTGTCCGTCACCGGACCCTCCTCTGGGGAGTACCCCCCATCACCGGCGCACCAGAACACACTGTGCGCCGTGACCGCCCAGGTAACCCCGTACCGCGCGCACGTTCTACCACCGCGCCGTTGCCTAACGTCTCTGATTTGTAAGGTCCAACAATACTTTGCCATATACGTAGACCAGAATAAAACCTATATCATCATTTCAGCCGAAAGACGTCCAGTACTGAAAATAGGCTTCACCCACGCGTCGCCACGTTGACCGGTCCCGTGCGTCCTATCCGTCCACGTAGTGAGAGGCCTTCCAACGCAACGTCTTCCGATTAGCGGTCGCCACTAAGAACTTTTCGGCGTCAACGACCATCGTTGGATTAGCTTTATAGAATTGTATAGTTCGTCAAGCCTTTTTCTGTCTAGTCGTTGTAATTGTAAGGTCTAAAAATACTTTTCTATTTGAAGACGTGTATGAAACCTATCTACTTAGGTTTTATTTAATGACGCACTCAAGGCTGCAGCTTGAAAAGCCCTCTGAGCGCTAACGTGGGAGAATGCTGATGACATGCAAATGAATAACGTGTCGGAGATGTAACGCCTCATTATGCCTCGTGGAGGCTGCCAGCATTGTATTGTTGGAGATTTTTAATTTCCAGTTCTGCCTTTGTTTTAAAAAGTATTTTAATTTTGTATATTTACGTGTAATATGAAGGTTTCATTGCCAAATTCGGTCAAAGACCAAAGCATTTTTGACATATCATCATCAGCCTAGCCTTTTCGTCAATACATCGGCTTCAAGACCTGCCTGATGGCGCGACGCAATTTATTTTGCGTCGATAGGCGATATCGCGCTTGTATTTTTTAACCTGCTTCGCAAAAAGGAGGAGGTTTCTCAATTCGATCGTATTTTTTTATGTGTGTTCGCGGATAACTTCGTCGTTTATTAACCGATTTTGATGATTAGTTTTTTGTTGGAAAGGAGATATCCCAATAGTTGAATGTCGAATAACGGAAAACAATGGGTACAAAAGACACTGACTTCGGAAAAGAAAGTCATTTTTCGCTTTGAAGTGTTTTGTTTTGGAAGTCGGTTTGATTTTTTGTTAACAAGTGTAAAACGATTTGCATCGCATTGCGTCTATGTAAACTTGCAATTTCGTTAAGTAAAATTCGATTATCGGTGTTACAAAAATCAAATCGCGTCGAGCCATCAGGAAAGTCACTCACTTATAGTCTAACCCGATGCAGGTTCCTGTCATTTACAATATTTTTATTTGGTTAAATAATATCCCTTGGTAAGACGTAGATTTTTAACAACACAATGGAAATCATTTTATTAAGATACCATCTTCCAATTTTCAAAGATCTTTTGTGTTCCTCATCTCAAATATCCATCATTTACCAACCCTGTGATATCATAACAATAAATAATCAGACCCCCGAAAGACGACAAAACACGCGATTCTTTGACAAAATAGCCTAATTCGAAACTGCGTCGTTTATCGTGACAGCGCATAGTATTATGGTAAAAATGAAAGGCGCAATCCTCCCCCTGTGAGGGGTGGAGACAGCCTTCCCTTCCCTGTCTGATGTAGGGTTGATGGACATGGCTTTGAAAGAGATTGTTGTTTTATTTTGACGTGATCCTATTATGAAGTTTTTGAGCTTTCAGCGTCGGAAGCGAAATTGGATATTTGGTTAAATATTCTACTACTATTAAAAAAACATTTATTTTTACAAAAATATTATCCTAGTTGGGTAACATTAAGTGTTGTTACTTCAAACAAAATTATTCATTAAAAAATCATTTTTTTTAAACAAGCTTTTTTCGTATTCTTCTCAGCAAAAATAACTAGTCCGCCATCTTGGGCCGTTCACCATCTTGGGCCGTCCGCCATCTTGGGCCATCCGCCATATTGGCTTTAGAATTACGTCACTTACCTAACCATGCATTGTCATCCCAACTAAACGTGTATGCAAAATTTCATCTTAATCGGTGGAGTACAACTGCTTTAAAATTCAGTTGCAAGATTTGACCCGAACACACTTACATACATACATACATTGCAAGTTAAATAAAAGCTTGTAAAATAGGCATGGTCATTATTAAGACCCCCTAAAATTAGAAAAATCCTGAATCTTGAGGAGACTTTTCTTTGACACATATTTACATAAAGTAATACTATTGCAAATGGAATTGAGAAGCTTTCGAAATTGCATCAACCAGGCTTAAACCAAGCACTCTGGCAAGATCAAACAGATTGATTCCTTGAAATAAATCTTACTTGGATATACGAGAAGATTTGGCCACAAATTCCAGGACTTCAGAGTCGACATCCCTACTCCGTTATCACAAAAGCCGTGATTGTTTATCTAATGGGGGAACTTTACACACGATCGATCTAACTTCGTCTGGAGACTGATCAAGTTTAACTGTTCAGTCTTTTATCATTTTGTTTGTGGGACGTGATCTTTGTCCATGCTGACTTTATGCAAAAAATAATGAAGCAAAGCTGTTCTTGTGGCATTTTTCTTAACAGTACAAAGAATTCGTACTTGTTTAAACCAGTTGTTTGTTATATTTCGTCGAGGGTCGAAGGCAAACAAACGGCCTAGACTCCTAGAGGAAGAAAACCTCAGACCGAATCCAAACCTCGCTGAACATCAGAGCTTCAGAACCCGTGCATGTTTCTGGAAGTAGGGGCAAGTGGAGATGCATCACTACTCCAGTGTTGGGGAACCGACGTAAGAAAGAAGAAGCAAGTTTTTGGTTATATTAACACCTTACTTGGACCTTTAGTGCAGTGGTGGCCCAGTAGTGCAATGGTGGCCCAGTGGTATCGGCCGCGACTTACAATTTGTAGGTCGTGGGTTCGAGCCTAAGCAGGCGCTTTACTTTGTGTAAATAATTTCATCACCACTGCTCTCAAAACGGTGAAGGAAAACATCGTGAGGA
The DNA here is from genome assembly GCA_948252205.1 of Orthosia incerta. Taxonomy (NCBI): domain Eukaryota; kingdom Metazoa; phylum Arthropoda; class Insecta; order Lepidoptera; family Noctuidae; genus Orthosia; species Orthosia incerta. The sequence continues at coordinate 3,437,496 of OX411758.1, forward strand.
AACCGGCATGTCCTAGAACCAAAAATTCGAAGACATGTGACATCCACCAACTCGCACTGGGCCCGCGTGGTGGATAATGGCCTATTCCCTCTCGCAGAGAGGAGGCCTGTGTCCCAGCAGTGGGAACATTAATAGGCTGATGATGGACCTTGTACTAAAAACTGCCAATATATTTATATCTCAGTATGTTTATGAATCATTTGTTCCTTCGGTACAAGTCACAATAAACATAGTAAGGGTGAAGGCGACGCAAAAAGAAACTTTCTACGTATATCTTCAAGGGACCCAATAAAAACGCACCACGAGTCACGCATTCACGACCTTACAACACGAAAATAGAACTTAATCCTGACCAAATAAGGTTGGGATTAATTAAAGCTATGTATATGACACCGTGTTCAAATGACATACACCGCAACGGGGTACGTCGCATGCAATTTCCATGGCGGGCGCGTTTCCTATTTGAAAGGGGACCAGCAGACTTTATGGTGGTTTACATCATCTAGCTTTATGCCCTTGTTATAGTTATAAATGACATCATAAAGATGACGTAATAAAATTATTATTATTGTAATTCGAATCGTTTTTGTGGTAAACTAATTGGCAGTTTGGGTTAGGATTTATGCTTTGTCTTTTATTGGTAAGGATTCATTATTTGATAGCGGTATTTCATTAGTAATATTCGCAGAGGACATTTATATTTAGTGACATATTGGTTATTAGGGTCTTCTTTATCCCGAATTTTAGTAAATCTGATGAAGTGAACTAGGAACAAGTTCGAGTCGGACTCGCGCACGAAGGGTTCCGTACCATTATCGCAAAAAACGGCTAAAAAATCACGTTTGTTGTATGGGAGCCCCACCTAAATATTTATATTTTTCTGTTTTTAGTATTTGTTGTTATAGCGGCAACAGAAATACATCATCTGTGAAAATTTAAACTGTCTAGCTATCACGGTTCATGAGATACAGACTGGTGACAGACAGACAGACGGATCGCGGAGTCTTAGTAATAGGGTCCCGTTTTCACCCTTTGGGTACGGAACCCAAAAAAATACGTGTGGGGGAAAACCAAATAACCAGAATACCAGATATTTGTCGCAAATTGGTGAGATCATTTGTGGTTGCCACAAGCTTAAGTTGTTGATAAATATAAATTCTGTAATAGTAAATTATCATAATACAACACACTAAATAAAACGACTTCTATAAGTCAACATCTTTAGACAGTTCCGATAGAATCTTAGATAACACAAAGACGATGCGACTGCTGACCCATTTACTTGAACTTTTTAATTGCATCAGTGACTGGACCGTAGGTTCTAGAGATAATATTATTACAGAGTAGAAAGACTTCTAATCTCGCAATTCGCCGAGAATACGTATACGAATAAGTATATGCATTTATTCTACACACGTGGTATATACTATAGTAATAAAACAACATATTAAAGTATATTTAGTTATACGTGGAAGCAGCTTCGCTAACTATGTGTTTATAAAACAAACCACTATAAGAACATGTAGGTTAATGGTACAGGGTTAGAAGAATAACAAGTAAAAATTTCCAAAAAACCCGGCTTTTTTTTTATTTCATACTTTTTAAACTAATTTATTTATCTAGCAGTGGACACGCTTCGATCAACAATCTATCGAACACGTAATTATGACACGATATCTTGCGAAAATACTCCGTTTCAAACAGAAAACAGCCCATAACTTTTGAACGGCTAAACCGATTTTCACCAAACGTAGCTAAGAACACTCTGGTCAAAGTCACCTTTAAAAAAAAACGAAATCAAAATCAGTTCATCCATTTAGGAGCTATGATGCCACAGACAGACACACAGATACACATCAACACACGTCAAACTTATTACACCTCTCTTTTTCCGTCGGGTGTTAAAAACAAACTACTATAAGAACATGTAGGTTAATGGTACAGGGTTAAAAGATTATAATTAAAATAAAATTCCTGGCACATAATAATGCAGAGTGGGTCTTTGTCACGACATTTAACCATAACCCTTGAAACTACATTAAATTTTGCCAGTCGTCATTAAAATAATTAAAAGTGTTACGTCACTTCCCGCAAGTCTTCATTTTGTGGTCACTGCGGTCTGGTCAAAAACAAAACTACCGGCAGAAAAGGCGCATTAAAATTATGCTAATGGTGGATATTTCTTATATTAAAAGTGTTCTAGAAAATCGTTCTTGTGTCTAAAGTGTAGGGCAAAAATCGGGACCTTCTGGGAAGACTCATCGGTGATGAGGCACTGGTCAAGTCAAAGCTCCAGAGCCTTGAACAACGTCGCCGAATTGCCAGCTTGTCAGTTTTTTTATTTTATTTGTAATGGGTTTGCTCTTGACTCTAGTCTAGGTCATAGGTGACAGAGACAGAGTCGACGATGGAGTGAGCTTACCCAGAAGAAGCCTGTTCACTCTAACTTCGAAGAGATTCGGGTTGAATGCGTTCGGAAACACAGACGCACGTAGTGAGTACCATTCATTCGCTGTGCGCATTACAAAGGATGTTTCGGTTACATTTCAATTCCACCCAGCCCGTTTCATCATCGGACTACCAGACGTAAGGCGATGCGCCATCGGTACATGGTGGACATCCCATCCATACGCACAAAACGTTTTGGAAACACTTTTACTACACGTACAGCTAAGGAGTGTAAGTCAAGAGTGAATAGGTTATTTCTAGGCAAGCGTGTCTCACCGTCGACCACATCATCGCTTACCTGTTGGTAAGCAATGATGTGATCAAGGCTTGCGCTTGACCACTATCACCTGTTGGTGATTGTGGTCAAGCGCAAACCTATTAAATAAAAAAAACTAAATGATATTTCTTAGTTGCAAACTCCGAATAATATGGATCGGTCCACGTTATCATTTTTCTATGGCCGAAAAACACTTTGAAACACATACAGTTTCCAAACTAGAGATGGACGAAAATTTAACCCAATAAAGCCACCTTGGGTGATCCAGGGTTAGTAGTGGGATAAGTTCGTTGCCGAAACGAGCTCAATTGTGTGTATAACAACTCGTCGTTAACTTTTTGGTGCAAGTTGGCCACTTAAGGTTACACTAGTCGATAATTCTTCCATACAAACGTAGTCTAGGGATTATTCCACTGTTTGACAATGTACGTTCAAAATAAAAAGTGATATCAATTTGTCTCATCATTATCTAGCCCTGTATGGGACGCGAATAAATACCATAAGAAGACGGAAAATTGCAAAACAGCCTCCATACAGGGATAGATTAGTAGTTCAACAATGCAAATAATTTTATTTTGAACAGATACGTTTAGTCGTTTTTTCATGATATCCAGACTCCCAAAGGTCTGTTTATAAAATTTCGGACACTCGGTTTCGTCCTAAATCATTATCCATTTCGCTACATATTTGCCAAAGTGTGTATTCGTACGCGAACTAGCTTCCTACTACTCATCACAGCATCTATCTCTTCCGCACGTGTTGTCGGTTGATATAAAATGCATTGTAACCTCGCGCACAAAATAGTTCGTGCCGTCGACTAGTGTAACCTTAAGCCTAAATTACAGTCTGTAAATACAGTTAACAAACACGTCTCTATTGCTACCACACTTCTTCACATAATTTCCTCCAACCACTTAACTCCATGTGTCACCACATTACCTGTTCTACCTGTATAGCGTCACGATGAAGTCACCATCAGGCCAGATGAATGAGCCGGTCTAAAAGTAACTACAGCATCACTTTACCTGAAACAAACACAATGAAGTCGTTAGTTTGATGATCGTGATTGTAAATGAGTAATGTACACGCGATGGTGAGAGAAACTGATTAATATTTGATTGATTATTGACCTGGTTTGGCTAAGGCGGCTTTGGTTTAAGGTGTTGGAAAAATGTAGGCTAGCTGCGATAGGCCGGTATAACAGAATCTTACTGAAGGCGTATATATTCCCCGATGTTAACGTAATACTGGCCGTGCGCCCGCTCAGAGCCAGAATATCAATATTGAACCTCCTTTTGGATACAAAAGTTTTGTTTGGAAATTATTCTTTGATGATTCTTTCAGTTGTGGGTGCACGGTTGGCGCAGTGGTTGAGCGATTGACTGCTGCGTTGCGTGTCGCGGGTTCGATTCCCGCACGGAACAATTATTTGTATGATCTACAAATAGTTGTTCCGGCTCTGGGTGTTTGTGCATATGAGTTTATATGTTTGTAAACGCACCCACGATACAGGAGAAATTCCTAGTGTGGGGCAAAGTTTTCATAAAAAAAAATATATTGAAATCCTGTGAAAAAATAGTTTTAAACATGCAAGTTGTTTTGCAGGAGTATCTAAAAGAAGCGAAAAAATATCGTATGGTTAATTTTTTTTTTATAGCAAAACGACTAGTTACACAAAAAAAAGTGTTTCACAAATAATGTAAATACATGAATCAATTATAAATATAATGTTATTTCAACATTTTAAACCTAGCCGTTACTGCTTTAGAAAGTAACCGTTTACGCCACTAAAGCGGTGGAAGGCCATTAAGGCCATATGAGTTTATATGTTTGTAAACGCACCCACGATACAGGAGAAATTCCTAGTGTGGGGCAAAGTTTTCATAAAAAAAAATAACCCAGGGCCATTAACCCTGACCAAAAAAACAGCATGTGATATGAGCATTCCTATTGGCCTAGCGGCACTGATGGCGCATGAATTACAGTAGTGAATACGCCCAGATTTTAGAATAAAATCTTTATAAAATCGAATATTGGTCTTTTAAAAAAAATAAAACTTACAAAATGTTCGTTATCAAATTGTCTATCCATTAGTGTTAGTACAAAAATTAATTAATGAACACTTTACGAGGAGATGCATATATCAATAATAATTTCTCATTTTTATGGTTTTGTTGGCAGGAGATTAGTGATACATATACCTCTTTAAAAAAGAAATTTAATGTGTTTTTATTAATTGATATTTCTTTTTAAATAAAGAGTAGATAGCTCTTAAAAACTGCACAAAAAACGACTAGAGCGGCGTTTTGCTCGGGGAGGCGCCTTAAGACTTGAACATTAATTCTTAAAACAAGTTCTAAGCCATATTTTGATTGATTGGATTTTTACGAAATGGTAGAGTCATGAGTGTGGTTCTGTATTCATCATCATTTAAAAGGTTGACTAGTAGAGAATGCCTTGTGGCATTAAGTCCGCCTATGTACCACTACTGTACATGAAGTTTAAATAAATAAATAAATTTCAGTCAAAAGATGACCACTGCCGGACATCAAAAGGGTTTCGAACTGTCAGGAGCAGAACTATCTACTAGCCCTACCATAAATTAAAAATAAAACAGAGTTTGTATGAGGGAATATGCTAGAAAAGGATAGACGGATTCCAAAATAAAAACCTGGTACCTAATATCTTTAAAGGTTACTTTATGAATATCAAGTGTGGGATACAATTCATGTGGGAATGAATGAATGTAAGGTGTACTTAAGTGGCAACACTGATGGAATAAGGGAATGTAAGATGTTGGAGTGACAACACTGTGTGAAAGAGCGAGTATGTGAGAGGACGATTTGGAAGACGAAATAGGTTAGGTTGTAAGCGGCAATTGTAACAAATTTTCTGAAGAATAAAATATAAGAAGTGAAGTTCGCTCAACCAGTTTTTAACACGCTTTTATTAGCTTGGTATGTATCTATGTATCAATGTAACGGAATCTTTGAACGTGATTTTCACCCCCTTCAAAACGTGGGATTGATTTGAACTTTGCACACTTATCAAGGACCGATGACAATGCAATAATTTATTCAAAGTCAAAGTCAAATATGTTTATTCAACTTGGTTCAAATTTACAAGTAATGAAAGTTGATTCTACCGTGCGCGTTTAAATAGTTTGTCCCATTAGCCTTACCAAGATCTTCAGGATTAGCGACTTTTTAGTTTAATTTACCATTAAAGCGTGTTTTTTAGTTTTTAGAACTACAATTTATTATTTCGAAGATCCCATAATAAACACACTTTATTCAACTATAACAAGATCTTTTTCTTTCAGGTAATGAAGGCTTCATCAATCACTTACATTATTTACAAGTGTTACAGGATAGACTATGACTTAATGATAAAAGGGGATAAATATAATGACCACCTAAAATTACTTTGTGACCATAACCTCTATTACCTAAAATTGTACTATGAAACCCAAATTTAGTAAATTGATCACCAAATTTAGTAAATTGATCACCAAATTTTAATAGCAAATTATTGCGCTATTTAATGTTGTAAAATAGGTTAGGTTAGGTTAGAACTGTGACCAACCGCGCGCGAGCCGAGCGAGCAAAGCGAGCGGTGCCGCGGCAGCGGCCGGCGAGCGCTACTTCCAAGTTGCTCCCAGAAATTTTATAATCTTTTTGGTCATTGGTTTAATTTTGGTGATCATTTACTACTTTTGGTGATCATTTACTACTTTTGGGTTAACAATGATTTATTTGGAGTCATTTTGCCTAAACAGGATAGCGAGATGTTAAAACTTTGGTTATAATTTTACAATAAGATGCGGGTTTAATTTTGGTGATCATTTACTATTTTTGTCTGTTATATGTTACTATATCTGGTGGTAAGTTAAACATAAGCCATGATAAAATAACTCATTAGATTGGACTCAATTCTAATGCTCATTTCAGGGTTAAAATATAGCGTTCACAGACTAGCTACGTAATTTATGTACTTAATCGTGATAGGTCAAATAAAAGAGACTTATGGCGAATAAAATTACATAAATCACAAGTAGCAGTAGTAAACCTTATTTGTACATTTTTAGGGTTCCGTACCCAATGGATAAAAACGACACAGACAGACGGATCGTGTAGTCTTAGTAATATGGTCCCATATTACTAAGACTACACGATCCGTCTATCACCAGGCTGTATCTCATGAACCGTGATAGCTAGACAGTTGAAATTTTCACAGATGATGTATTTCTGTTGCCGCTATAACAAAAAACAGAATAAAACAAATATCTAAGTGGGGCTCCCATACAACAAACGTGATTTTTTTGTCGTTTTTTGCGATAATGGTACGGAACCCTTCGTGCGCGAGTCCGACTTGCACTTGGCCGGTTTTATTAGACGTCTGCTCGTTTACTTAGGAAGGGAGAATTTTTCTACATAATCAGCAGACTTTATGCTCGGAATAGCGACCGTTGCCGAGCGGGTAGATGTGATAATTTTGACGTCTTTTGTTTGACACACGGAGGAAGTCAGGATTGGCAGCAATATTTACACTTATTGTAATTAAGGATAAGTGAATTAGGTTCTGAATAGTTCAAAAGTTTTTGTATATACCTTGACTCAAAGAGCGAGAGTCACCAAACCAAAACATACGATATCTGCGTCAAATAATTTATATTTATGAGCCGCGATATATATTTTAAATAAATCATACCCTACCCTTTGACCCTGTGCAAGATGGAAAAATTATGTGATCTCGATACAAGACCTCACAACTTACATATTCAGTACCAAAAAAAGTTTCACAAAAAACATAAAACGACTTCAATGCAAAATCACTTTCTTTTCGGAAGTCGGTGTCAAAAACTTTTAAAAACAAGTGGTATCAAAGACACCGACTTCCAAAACGGTTTACCTATGTATTTTGTTTGTGAAAGTTTTTATTTCTCTGTTTAGTTTTAGTACACCATCTCTAAAACTTAGCAAGTTCTATAGTAAGATACCTAAAGGATTAACTAAATACCCATAATAACTCAATTTACACATTAGTGTTGTTAGTCGTGTAAGCTTCATATTTTGAAAACTGCTGGACCGATTTTGATACAACTTGAACTATGTCTATACCCTAAGTTGACAGATACTCAATCCAACACAAAAAGAATGATCACGATCCGATAAGTAGTTTCAGAGAAATGCGTGGAAAAACAAACATACATACACTTATGAAATTTGACACACGCGTTTAAAAGCCCACACAGAGTAACATATTTGAATATTGTGCAGTTCCAACAATATTACATACATACGTGTCGAATTGTTACTATCCTTTTTTTTGAAGTCGGTAATAGCTGCGAGACAACCAAGAACAATATGTGAGTTAAAACACGAAACCTTGTGCATGGCAGAAACCGTTCCAATTCCTACAATAAAAAAAAAAACGCCTGTCAAAATATGAACCGGCAAATAGCCGGAAACAATTCTTTATATAGGGCACCCAACATACCTACACCGAACGCAATCAACTCCAACACATCTACAAGGAACAATGAGGCAATGTTTACTCTTCGTGTTTCCGTCACAGACGTGCAGCTTTCCCAGAAAATTTTCACCAGACTATACACACGTTCCCGATGGAATTGTACACGAAAAGGAGCAAACATACGAAGTGGTGCAGGTAATAAGTTATTGAGGAAAGACGGTGTGGGTAAACTGTCTCAATCAAGTGACAAGTATTCTTGAGTTGAGTTAATTGCAAGCCATCATCGCTTTCAATAAATGGGTAACATCGTTACTTGATTAAACTGACATTTTTAGGGTTCCGTACCCAAAGGGTAAAAACGGGACCCTATTACTAAGACTCCGCGATCCGTCTGTCTGTCTGTCTATCTGTCACCAGGCTGTATCTCATGAACCGTGATAGCTAGGCAAATGTAATTTTCACAGATGATGTATTTCTATTGCCGCTATAACAACAAATACTAAATACAGAATAAAATAAATATTAAGTCCCATACAACAAACGTGATATTTTTGCCGTTTTTTGCGATAATGGTACGGAACCCTTCGTGCGCGAGTCCGACTCACAGTTGGCCGGTTTTTAATTTCGTAGACTAAACTGACAGCTGCCAATGACCTAATTTTTTTTTAAACGCTGCAAGCGCGGTGCATAGTGTTGTAGGTAAGGCTCAATCATAAGTGATTCTTCGAATCGAAATGACATGACTCCTCAATTTAATTATAATAATTGGTGTAAATAAATGTTGTATGATTATAAACGTAATATATTTAAATATAGCATTATTCATAAACATAGTACATTTACTTTTATTGCGTTAAATATGAAACCAATTTTTTTGCCGTGAAATAGTTTCATTTTCGATCTACTTCGATTTTCGATTAATGTTCGATCACTCAGGATAGTCAGGATACGACACTATTTTTATGTAACGACTACCTGTCTTACGCGGCTTCGCTCCCGTCAACTGGCTACGTACCTACCCTACTCTACACCTACCCTACCCTACACCTACCCTACCCTACACCTACCCTACAGCTACCCTACCTACCCTACATACATGATTGCATAACTGAAACCGTTTTCGCAGCGCACGCAACGGATGCCCTCAAAAAGTAATATTCTTTCCCGTTTTTGCAACATTTTTCATTTATGCTCCGCTCCTATTGGTCGTAGCGTGATGTTATATAGCCTATAGCACTCAGGAATAATGTAGATTTCTACCAGTGAAAAAATTTTTAGAATTGGATCAATAGTTCCAGTTCCTTACATACAAACTTACAAATTTTACCTCTTTATAATATTAGTATAGATAAAGTGACAACCCCCCAAATGTCAGTTTAGTCTACGAAATTAAAAATCACAGTATAGAAAGATCTTTGTCAAATAACTATGTGTCCTGTCTTCGACTTGAAGTAACGGGTGATTTTTTTGCTGGTATCTTTTTGGCAACACTGTTTTTGACAGATCACGCGTGAATCGTGTCTTGTGTCATTGTCAAACTTGTTCAGTTTGGTCTATAATTTAACCATGAATCGACTTACGAACGAACAACGCTTGCAAATTATTGAATTTTACTATCAAAATGCATGCTCGGTTAAGAGAGTGCATCGCGCACTTCTTCCAATTTATGGGCAGTTTGGTCGGTTTTTTTTTTTTTGCCCAAAATGCAAGATATGGACATGCCTGACATGTGGTTTCAACAAGACGGTGCCACATGCCACACGGCACGCGAAACAATGGCCCAATTGAGAGCCGCCTTCGGTGAACAGTTTATCTCACGTTTTGGGCCCGTCAATTGGCCGCCTAGATCGTGTGATCTAACGCCTTTGGACTATTTCTTGTGGGGCCATGTTAAGGCTCATGTCTACAGGGACAAACCAGCAACGATTGACGCACTGGGAGCCAATATTGAAGCATTTATTCATGATATACCGGCTGATATGTTGGAGAGAGTGTGCCGAAATTGGGCCTTGCGAATGGGCCATCTAAACCGGAGCCGCGGCCAGCATTTGCATGAAATCATCTTCAAACATTAAATTATATTGATCTTTCTATCGATTCCAATAAAGATTTCATCAAATTTTTCAAATTTTTTGTGTTTTTTTTTTAAATCAAATCCTATACCTCTTAAAATCACCCTTTAGCTAGACTGATTCAATCTTACTAATATTATAAACTAGCTGTACCACGCGGCTTCGCTCCCGTCATCTGGCTACCTACCTACCCTACCCTACCTACCCTACATACATGAATGTTGCGTAACTTTAACAGCATACGCAGCGCACGCAACGGAATCGCTCTGAAAAAGGAATATTTTTTCCCGTTTTTGCAACATTTTTCATGTATGCTTCGCTCCTATTGGTCGTAGCGTGATGTTATATAGCCTATAACCTTCCTCGATAAATGGGATATCCAACACAAAAATAATTTTTCAATTCCAACTAGTAGTTCTTGAGATTAACGCGTTCAAACAAACTCTTCAGCTTTATAATATTAAGTATAGATAGGTATAGATGTGTAAGTTTGGATAGATGGATGTATGTTCGTTACTCAATCACTCTAGAGCGGCTGAACGAATCTGGATGAAATTTGACTAAGAGATAAATTATAGTCTGGAATAGCACATACTTTTTATTCCGGTACAATGTTCCCTTGGGATGATAAAACACTTTTCACGCGAGCAAAGCCGCTTGCAGAGGCTAGTAAAAAGATAAGTTGGTTGATAGATTGTCTGATGATTATTATAGTCTCTAAGGCTACAATTCCTGACTAGCAGAAATACATGACAACTTAAGGCAGCGGGAATCAATTCGATGAACCGGTCAATGTGGCCAGGGGGGTGACCATAAGCTCTTAGAGCGGTATCAATTTGAGATAGAAAAAGGGACAGATGTATATGACTTGTATACATCTGTCACCTACTCGATATCAAATTGATACCGCTCTAAGAGCTTATGGTCACCCCCCTGATCTGGAAGAGGCCTATGTCGCCGACGTCTTGCAGCAAAATTGATGATGAAGATACAAGACATAAGCTATTCCCAATAAGTGAGGGTAAATCGTTGTTGCGAAGTTCATTACTGCGATGTACGTTACTGCGAAAGTTTACAAAGTATATATCGAATAGCTAACCGACTATGATGAAGCAAATACTTATAAATAAATGGCACTGATGAAAATGGTACCATCGAACTGATCTGATGATGAAGCCGGAAGGTAGGCACTGGAACTCCGGCATAAAACAATGGATCCTAGTCGTATTTGGGCTTATTGGAATGGTCATGAGCATGGCATTTGGAGGTACCAAAACTAAACTAAAAAGAGATAAATATTAATTTTTAGCAATAAAATCAAATCGACTGCCAAAATAAAACACTACAAAGCGATAAATAGCTTTATTTTCCGAAGTCAGTGTCTTTGGTACCTATTGTTTTCCGTTTTTCGGCTCCGACTTCGGAAAATTTTCGCTTTGTAGTGTTTTTTTTTGGAAGTCGGTTTGATATTTTTGTTAAAACATTTTTTTTTTACCAGCAAAGGTTTCGCTAAGCTTATCCCTTGTACCCAACAACTACATATCTCCATTGCCCTATCTCCCTAATACAATATTAAATAACATCCGAAACGTACGTCTTTCTCGGACATTTCAGCAGGCTGTCTCGTCGTATCGTAAACACAGACGGTCGACAAACAGACGGAAAGATATACTCGAAATATATTGACGTGTGTTTGTTGCTACAAGTTTATAGAACTGCAGTGTAGAAATGTTTTGGCTGTCGGTGTGGTTGTAAATTCAGTTTGATGGCTTGTTGATGCATATTTTTTGAGATATATCGTAAACAAATAGTTTTGCTAGAATGCCAGGGTCTTTCTGCATTCAACTCGAATCTATCCACTTTCTAAATCTATGTAGCCTGCTATTCGTGTGTGAAAATTGTGTCTGGGAGAAAGCTATGTGCATTCCGTTTCTCAATTGCATACCTAGCTCAAGCCAAAACAATCACAAATGCAGAATTCCAGCACCCATCTTATTCTAGTTAACCCACGGTTTCTGAATTAGGAATTTGACGTTGAGTACTTCTCAAACTCTACTGAAAACCTATCAAACTTTGGCGTAAAAGTAGGGTTTGCAACGTTCTTCACAAAAAAATCTCAATAGGGTAGTTAACTGAAAATTTGTTTTCTACCCGTCAAGCAGCATAAAAAAATATTGGGCAAGTATTTTTCTTTTGACACGTAAACATATAGTGACGACGATATAATGCGTTGCAATATCGTAAAACGTCACGCCGCTAGTACACTTTATGAGGTTATACTGCCTTAGTGACGTCACAAGCCCCCACTCCTGAACTTTGATGCGCTTTAACTTTGTAATTTTTCATTGATTTGGTAAAACAAAAAATACGTGTCCAATATTATTTGATAATTTCACTGACGGACTGAATAGAATTATCTGTTTTCTTTTTCTACCCAGGAAACATCGCTATTGAGAAACCAGGAGTTGGATAAACATTTAATGTTCCTCTACGGGTTCTATGTTCTATGTTAGGGGGGTTTGGTTTCCGCACTTAGTCCCCCAAATGGACCCTTGTACGTGGGCCATGGCGGCCGTTGGCTGGTCATTCCAACCAGGCCACCTCCCTCCTCCAGGGATCTGGGTTCTTGTTCTTATCTGTGTGACACCTGTGCACTCAAAGAAAACGTGCGCGACGGTTTCCTCGACCTCCATGCATGCCCTGCATAGAGGACTGTCCGTTATGCATATTGTGTGGAAGTGTTTGTTGAGTGAGCAGTGTCCCGTGATGGTCCCCGTCACCAGGCGCAGGCCATTCCTGTCCAGACGTAAAAGACGCCTGGTAAGCCTACTGTCTAAGAATGGCAGAGCTTCTTTGGATTGCCTACAGCCCGGTGCCGAGGCCCACCAGTTCTCCGCCTGTGTCTGGGTGAATTCCTGTAGCCACCCGCGTATTTGGTTGAAGGGAATGGGTACAACAGGCTCGGGCCCGTAGACTGCCGAGCTGGATCCACGTCTCGCAAGCTCGTCAGCCGCGTCGTTGCCCAGCGATCCGCTGTGTCCCTTTATCCATTGTAGTGTCACCGTGTTACGGCTAGATACAGTTATTTGTTCCAGTGCGTTGTGACATTCTAGTATTAGTTTTGATGTAATGTATTTTTTCCGTAAAGATTGTAAGACTGATGCGCTGTCGGAGAGTATCCGTATGTGGGTGTCCGTAACCCTCCTGGCTTCTAGGGCATGGACCGCTTGTCCTCTACGGGTATCATCTTATCAATTTTCGCCTACCAGGCTGACAGAAATCTTCTGTTTAAATACAAAAATTCTCAAATGCGAAACCGAGGAGGGAGGGAAGGAGTTACCGGGCTATAAATTTAAGGCCCCGTAAATACGGGTGTAATCTTATCAGTTTTGCAAACGTCAGAAATCTTTGCACAAACACAATCGTCTGTGACATCGGTACATTAATCAAGTGAGATGATATCGTCGGCGCGATCACGCAGACTCTAATTGGGGTCAACAGACCGCTATCAACGCGGTGAGTCGGTGACTCATCGCCACGATAGACGGCAAGGGTTAGAGGGTTCAAGAAGCTACCAAGGCCTGTTTTCGAGCCTAAAGGTGTGCTTACACGGGCAATTAATTACGCAATTATTGGCTATTGTGGTTAAATATGATGCCCCGACTCTCGATAACACCAAAAATAACTGTATGTTTGATACGTTTTACGCCCAGTCCGTTAGACCAATCATGACGAATTTTAGCATAGGGATAGATTAGAGAGGACATTGGAAAGCTCTTATCGCAGGAAAACGTTCACGCGAGCGAAGCCACTGGCAGAAGCGAGTTGCAGGTAAGTATTTAAACAAAATAAAAAAACTTTTTTACAAAAAAATACTACCGACTTCCAAATAAGAAAACTACAAAGTGAAAAATAACTTTATTTTTGGAAGTCGGTGTCTTTCGTAGGTACCATTTTTTTTCGTTATGGACACCGACTTCCAAAAATAAAGTTATTTTTCACTTTGTAGTTTTCTTATTTGGAAGTCGGTAGTATTTTTTTGTAAAAAAGTTTTTTTATTTTTCACTTTTTAGTTTTACCTACCTAATAGGCAAGTTGTTTAGTAAGTTTCCTATAACGCCAGAATAGATTACCCGAAAATCATGAAACTTGAACAAAACCGATCAAATGAGAGATCTGCTTACCCCTTAAGAGCATACTGGCGTGATGTTATGTTATGAAATGGTATAAACAATAAACAGACATGCGATTTCAGCAGTCCCGAGAGATTTGCCGTTATTTATTGAAGAGATCTGTTGTATATCTTCGAAGTTCTTCATCAGATCTTCACCAAATTAAAATGGGACCAATTTCGGAACATACTCTTTCAAACAAAAAAAGAATTTTCTAAATCGGTCCACAATTGACGGAGATATCGGTGAACATAAACAAAAAAAAAAAAAAATAACATACAAGAAGTCGAACATAGAACCTCCTCCTTTTTCGAAAGTCGGTTGAAAAGTCAAAGAAAGTAACTGCCAAATCGACAAGACCTTGACACGACTCGTTCAAAGGATTTTGTCAGCATATTCACAAAAGATTTATCCCACTGCGGAAAAAAAATCGAATGTTTTCTTCGCGTTCGTGAAAATTGGGTGACGTGTTATAAGTGTGTTTGTGTATCTATCTGTTGCGTCATAGTTCATAAACGAATGCATCCATTTTGATTTCGTTTTTGTTGTTTGATTTTATAGAGAGTTCTTAGCTATGTTTGATGGAAATCGGTTCAGCCGTTCAAAAGTTATGGGCCGTTTTACTGTTTGTTTTCGCAAGATATCGTGTCATAATTACGTGTTCAATAGATTGTCGATCGAAGTGTGTTTACTACTAGATAAATATAAAACATTTTTACCTTCGTATAAATACCATGAAAACAACATAAGAGTATTTTACTTTTCTCTAAACAAAACTACAAATTGGACTGATACTAGATTGTTCGTCAAAGGCGAAGGTCAAAGGTCATCCTTAGGTTATCATCTTCATCATGATTTCAGCCGAAAGGCGTTCACTGCTGAGCTAAGTGCCGCCACATGGACCATTATATGCGTCTCGGATCCAGTGTATTCCTGAACCTTTAAAATGACGACTAACGCCAACGACCTTGAGGGAACAAAACGCGCACTCGTTTCACACCCGCGCCACCCAACATTTAGTAGTTTTTTTTTACTTTCCTTACTATTCTAAGACTATAAAAAAAGCCCCAGATCAAAATGTAGATAATGAAATTGTCTTTGAGATAGTGTCAATTTCCTTAAAATACACCCAGCGGTTTTGGTGGGATTGACGTATTTTTGTCCGTTTTAAACATAACTTTACAAATTAATTACACTTTGTTATACTAATAAAACTCAAAATTTTCTCGGATCAAATAATTAAGAAAATGGTCTAATGTCACATATATTTTTTCCAAAAAATTACAACAAGCCGTTTAGACGTGATTCTCATTTTAAAATCAACTACTCAAGGGTATCTGCGCCTTAACAAGGTCATCGGTTCAACTAGTGGGATGCCTTCCAAAGCTGCGTCATACAGACAAAATCTTAAGACTAGACTTATTTTTCTCTTCGCAGACGTAAAATTAAACTACGTTATTCTCAACGACGACGAGCAAAACAAGCGATGAGAATATTCAAGTCATGTCAATTCAGACAATTGAACTGTGAGGAGGCTATAAATGTTTAATGAATAAATTATATAAATGAAGACAGATAATTAATTTTATAACTTCACCTATTAGAAGTAGCAAGTACCAATAGCAGTAGACGTGATGAAATTTTGAATGTGGATAGCTATCTATGGAACTCTTTAAATATTTTGGACTCAGTAGCGACGTTAATTGTAGCGTCAGTGGCGTTCATTAGGTCCTCTTAAGACGACGACTAACGCCAACGACCTTGAGGGAACAAAACGCGCACTCGTTTCACACCTGCGCGACCCAAAATTTTGTAGATTTTTGGCCTTTCCTAATTACTCTATGACTTTAAAAAAAGCCTCAGATCAAAGTGCAGATAATTAAATTGTCTTTGAGATGGTGTCGATTTCATTAAAGGTTTGGTTTGATTGTCGTGTTTTTGTCCATTTTAGACATAACTTTACAAATTAATTACACTATGTTACACGAATAAAAATCAAAATTTTCTTAGATCATATTATTAAGAAAATGATCTAATGAAACATATATTTTTTCGAAAAAATTACGACTAGCCGTTTAGACGTGATTCTCATTTTAAAATCAGCTACTCAGTGGTAGGTATCTGCGCCTTAATTTTTGAGCTTTGAGTATAAATGAGAAGAATAGGTGATGCCCAAATAACGGTCGATGATTTGTGTACAAGATAATATTTCTAGAAATTCCCTAGAAAGAGGAGACTGAGATGTCTTCTTTTTCCATACTTCTCTGTTACTTGTAGTTACAGAGAAGTATGGAACAAGAAGACATGTTACCCCCGACCCAAAATAAGTAGAGATAAGCAAGAAAATGATGATGAAATATAGGAGTAAGTAGTGGACCTTGCATTCCTTTAAAACAACATGGATACATAAATAAATCATACAATTTGCAGAACACTTCGACGCATCCATGCATCACTCTCTCTATATAGATTCACTTCAATATAGTATTCGCAGAAGAAACATTATCATTCATTATTCATTCTGGCTTGCAAATTGAATTGCATTACTGATACTGTAACCTTCAGGTCAATCATTGGTAGATACGGCTTCAAACGTTACAAGTGATTTTATTGAATGAACAGTTAGTCGGGTTTATTATTTTTAAGACTAGAATAGGTGTTCAAAACCTTGGTTTTCCTAACAAAAAATACGTGACAGATGATATGGTTCTAAAGAAAGTGAAAAAAAAACTTTTATACAAAAAAATACTACCGACTTCCAGAAAACTACAAAGTGAAAAATAACTTTATTTTTGGAAGTCGGTGTCTTTCGTAGGTACCATTTGTTTGCGTTATGGACACCGACTTCCAAAAATAAAGTTATTTTTCACTTTGTAGTTTTCTGGAAGTCGGTAGTATTTTTTTGTAAAAAAGTTTTTTTATTTTTCACTTTTTAGTTGTACCTACCTAATAGGCAAGTTGTTTAGTAAGTTTCCTATAACACCAGAATAGATTACCCGAATATCATGAAACATGAACAAAACCGATCAAATGAGAGAACTGCTTACCCCTTAAGAGCGTACTGGCGTGATATTATGTTATAAAATGGTATAAACAATAAACAGAAATGCGATTGCAGCAGTCCTGAGAGATTTGCCGTTATTTATTGAAGAGTTCTGTTGTATATCTTCGAAGTTCTTCATCAGATCTTCACCAAATTAAAATGGGACCAATTTCGAAACACTCTTTCAAACAAAAAATTTTTTTTAAATCGGTCCACAATTGACGGAGATATCGGTGAACATACATAAAAAAAACATACAAGAAGTCGAACATAGAACCTCCTCCTTTTTCGAAAGTCGGTTAAAAAAGAAGACTGTTATAAAGGATTATTATTAATCATCATAATCATTCAGGCCGAAAGACGTCCACTGTCGGCCATAAGCCTCCCCTAAGTTTTCACATGGACCGGTCCTGCGCTTGCCAATCAGCCGTTTTACTGTAATAGAGATAATATTATAGAACAAAAAGACGTACCCGTAAGACAGTAGATACTCCTACCATTAAAAAAACCGGCCAAGTGCGAGCCGGACACGCGCACCGAGGGTTCCGTACAGACCTCAGCTTAAGGGTACACAAGTCGGCGGCACGAACTATTTTGTGCGCGGGGTTAAAATGCATTTTATATCAACCGACAACACGTGCGGCAGAGATAGATGCTGTGATGAGCAGTAGGAAGCTAGTTCGCGTACGAATACACACTTTTGCAAATTTGTTGCGAAATGGATAATGATTTAGGACGAAACCGACCGCGCGAAATTTTATAACCAGACCTTTGGCAGTCTAGATATCATGAAAAAACGACTCTATCTGATCAAAATAATACTACTAATCTATCCCTGTATGGAGGCCGTTTTGTAATTTTCCGTCTTTTTATGGTATTTATTTGCGCCCAAAAAAGCGTTAAAATTAGTGTCGAAATGTGGAACTTTCGACGCTCGTAACTTACAAATATTTTCTTTTTTAACTTTTTTGCTTCCATACAGGGCTAGATAATGATGAGACAAATTGATATCACTTTTTATTTTGAACGTACATCATCAAACAGTGGAAAAATCCCTAGACTACGATTGTATGGCAGAATTTTCGACTAGTGTAACCTTAAAGGTATTATAGACCTGAGTATTTGATATGAATTTCAAATACCTCTACGCGTTCATGAGGAAAGGGGTAGTAAGTTTAAAATTATTAAAAATATTTTTATTATATGATGTCACCAAAAATTTACGGTTTTCACAATTTTTCCTTTTTCTGTGCTATAAGGCGTTGCTTCGTACCAAATTTCAAGATTCTGAGTTCACCGGAAGTACCCTGTAGGTTTTGATTCCCTTGAGAGTGTCGAAAATTTGCGGCATAAACGGCTGTATCTTTTGATTGCGTTGGCTTAGAAGTTTGATTTCTTCACAGCTTTAAGGGACAGTAGACCTGAGTATTTGATATAAAAAAATTGAGAAAAAGGTTCTTGACAGACAGACAGACAGATAGACGGACGGACAACAAAGTGATCCTATGAGGGTTCGGTTTTTTCCTTTCGAGGTACGGAACCCTAAAAATACCTTTTGGTCAAAGAAAAATACAGATTATTCAATTAAAAACAAATGGCTGATATAAATCAAGCATTTTCAAAAGGGTACACTACTTATCAAACGCTATCAACAAATCTGTACGATAAAGACAGCCAAGGCTTTCTCCACTTTCATAAATACTTGGGACAATATCTACACCACTTCTAAGCACAGGATTCCCTCGATAGCGGCAGAATCTTCATTGCATCTGTGTATTTGATAAGATAAGTGTGTTTTTGTAAATTTTTTCTAACGTGAATGTATATAGCGAATTACTAATATTATGAGCCCGTTGGTCAAGGTGTAGATTTGTGTGTAATTTTTACACTAATAGGTAGCTTGATTCAGTATTTTCTTTCAATTAGTGAACTAATTGAAAGAAAATAAAAGTCGTATGTGAACTACAATAACTATGATGAACCGCGCTTTTTACCCGACTGCCGAAAGAGGGTAATGTGTTTTTTTTTTACAAAACAAGTTCCATGAAATTAAACAGTGGTTTACAATTATTGCTTTAAGTACGGTGGATTTTTACTTTTTTTATTTATAACTGTTTCGTAAAATATTTCGGTCCATTTAAACATATAAGTGTTACATATTTTTGAAATCACCTTTTAAACCCTTTATTTTGATACCCAACACGATGGGTTTTGTAGAAAAATTTTAATTGCGCCCCAACAGTATGGCGCCCAAAAGCCGCCATTTTTAAGACGAATTGAATGACGTAAGAATCACCAAAATCGGCCAACCCGTTTCGTATCTAGAACGCCATAAAGGAACAAACTGATAAACACATTACCCTCCTTCGGCATTCGGGTAATAAATATGACATTACTAGCTTCTGCCAGCGGCTTCGCCCGCGTGAATGTCGAAAATTATCCCAGGGGAACATATTCCTGGGATAAAAAGTATCCTATGTACTATCAGACTATAAACTATCTCTGTGCCAAATTTCATCCAGATCCGTTCAGTAGTTTTGCGTGAAGAAGTAATAAACATACAAACACACTCACAAACTTTCGCCTTTGTAATCAAAATCAAATCAAGTTATTATTTTTCTCAACTATGATCTACTTCGGTGTTTTGCGACGGCACGAACTATTTTGTGCGCGGGGTTAAAATGCACCGACAACACGTGCGGCAGAGATAGTTGCTGTGATGAGCAGTGGGAAGCTAGTTCGCGTACGAATACACACTTTTGCAAATTTGTAGCGAAATGGATAATGATTTAGGACGAAACCGACCCCGCGAAATTTTATAAACAGACCTTTGGCAGTCTAGATATAATGAAAAAACTACTTAATCTAGTTGTTCAAAATAAAATTATTTGCATAGTTGAACTACTAATCTATCCCTGTAAGGAGGCCGTTTTGCAATTATTTGCGCTCAAAAATGCGTTAAAATTAGTGTCGAAATGTGGAACTTTCGACGCTCATAACTTTCAAATGTTTTCTTTTTTTACGTTTTTGCTTCCATACAGGGCTAGATAATGATGAGACAAATTGACATCACTTTTTATTTTGAACGTACATAGTCAAACAGTGGAATAATCCCTAGACTACGTTTGTATGGAAAAAAAATCGACTAGTGTAACCTTAAACAGTTTAATTACACACTCCATGAAAACGTTATTTACCTATTCGTCGTACATGACTAAAGACCACAAAACAAGCTACTATTATTACTTCACATTTTCCTCTACACTATCAGTAACAGTTACCATTACAATGCTGCGACCTTCGCTGCACGACGCCGATGCCGATGACGAATGCACGTGAAGTCATCTCATTGTATTGTGTACCAATTGGCCCTTTGTCAAGGTAATTAGGACTATTGTAGCCCGTATGGACGGGTAGTTGGCGCAGGTCAGAGTAGCCAATTGAATTGGATTAGATTTGATTACTTTAAATGTGGAGCAGCCGGTGGATTCTGTAGTGAACTGAAGTGAGCTGTTTCCTAGCACCGGTTGGAATGCTCACTTCGAGTTATCTTCACTTGAGTCATCACGGTGAGTTTCTTTACCCGGCTGCAAGGAAAGGGTTATGTTTTCGCTCGTATTTTGTATGTATGTTTGTAATAGGGATGGTTCCGATATATCAAAACGTAACTTTTATCGGATATGGGGTTCGATATCATATCATATCATATCGATCATCATCATCGGCGTATTAAGGTTCCCACTGCTGGGACACAGGCCTCCTCTCTGTGAGAGGGAATGGGCCGTATCATATCGATATCAATATCAAAATAACCGATACCACAAAAACTGTTTGTATCGAATCAAACCTACTAGCGACGAACGAACGAATAACTCAAAACTTAAAACCGTAACAATCCAAAAACGTACAAACAAAACGCAAACTTCACAACCGATAGGAACCATGTCGCTGTACTACTGATATCGATATCTGAAAACCGTTTTCGATATCGATATGAAAAAAGTATATCGGTTACATAACCGTTTGCGCAAAAAACCGAAAACGCTCATCTCTAGTTTGTAATATTCTTTATTATTATTACCACTTGACGGACTTTTATAATTAAGACGCCCAAGTGTTCTTAGATAAGTGCCGTTAAAAAAAGGAACATGGCGGCTTTTGGGCGCTATATTGTGGGGGTTGCAATTTTTTTTTCTTTCAAACCCATCGAGTGGGGTATAAAAAAAACTGGCCAAGTGCGAGTCGGACTCGCACACGAAGGGTTCCGTACCATTATCGCAAAAAACGGCAAAAAAATCACGTTTGTTGTATGGGAGCGCCTCTTAATATATTTTATTTTAATTTAATTACATTGTATTATTTATTTATTTATTTGGTTAACCAACAACTGCTTACACAATACGTTTACAGTTTCTTTGTACCTTCATTTGTAAGTGCAACAATTAATTATAGGCTAACACCACATGCACACATTGTGGTTATACACATTATTACTTTATTTTACTTACAAAAACACACACACACATACACATTATTACTTTTTGAAGTGAATATTCTGTGAATATATCAAGCGTCTACCTGTTGCCGTTATTAATATCGAGCAAAAAACGGCAAAAATTTGCCGTTTTATTTTATTCTGTTTTTAGTATTTGTTGTTATAGCGGCAATAGAATTACATCATCTGTGAAAATTTCAACTGTCTAGCTATCACGGTTCTCGAGATACAGCCTGGTGACAGACGGACAGACAGACAGACAGACAGACGGATCGTGAAGTCTTAGTAATAGGGTCCCGTTTTTACCCTTTGGGTACGGAACCCTAAAAATGAAGGGTTTTTAGAGGTGATTAGAAAAATATGTACCACTTATATGTTCAAAAGTCATTCGAAAAAAAAAGGAAAACTAAAAAGTTATAAATAAAAAAAGTTAACAAAATCACAAAGGGTCTGCAAAGATGTAAACAAGCAGAAAATCATGCTGTGCAGTCGGAGGATATGTATAGTTTCGGTCAGCCAGCTCGCGAATATAATATCCTCCGACTGCACAGCAAGATTTTCTGCTTGTTTACATCTTTGCAGTCGGGTTTTTTGATGTTATCAACTTTTTTTGTCAGAATAGCACAATAGGTATCTTTAGAAAACTGCCTTAGCTATTAGAGCAACGAGCCGTTGGTCATGTAGCAAGCGCTTCTACTGAGAGCAGGATCAGGCAGTGTTTTGGATTTTCTCTCTGAACTTTTTTGGTACCAACTCGTTCCCGAAGTGCGATTTGTGTCCGTTAGATGGCGATTGAGTTGCTCCCTTAAGGTTACACTAGTCAACGGCACCAACTATTTTGTGCGCGGGGTTAAAATGCATTTTATATCAACCGACAACACGTGCGGAAGAGATAGATGCTGTGATGACCAGTAGGAAGCTATTTCGCGTACGAATACACACCTTTGCAAATTTGTAGCGAAATGGATAATGATTTAGGACGAAACCGAGCGCGCGAAATTTTATAAACAGACCTTTGGGAGTCTGGATATCATGAAAAAACAACTAAACATATTTGTTCAAAATAAAATTATTTGCATTGTTGAACTAATAATCTATCCCTGTATGGTGGCCGTTTTGCAATTTTCCGTCTTCTTATAGTATTTATTCGCACCCAAAAATGCGTTAAAATTAGTGTCGAAATGTGGAACTTTCGACGCTCATATCTTTCAAATATTTACTATTTTTTACTTTTTTGTTTCCATACAGGGATAGATAATGATGAGACAAATTGAAATCACTTTTTATTTTGAACGTACATTGTCAAACAGTGGAATAATCCCTAGACTACGTTTGTACGGAAGAATTTTCGACTAGTGTAACCTTAATGCGAACTTTAACATGTCTGACAAAATGTGTGTGTGTAACAATAACCCTTCGACGAATACAATCTTCACATCTGAACATTGGTGTATCTCAGACGCACTGTGGCACATTCCCACCAACATAATGTAAGCAAAAGAAAACAGAACAATCACGAAGCCGCGTCTACAAAGAATCCATTGAACAGTGGCTCGACTCGTCGACAGCCAGAGATCTGAACACGCAAACAAAGCTGAAATAATCGACATTGTTGCCAAAACTCACGCGCACAGTCGAAACGCCACGATTTTTGTTTTGTTATGTCTTTTGAAAGAATCTGAACGAAATTGAGAAACGAAATCGTGGACATTATTTGTTTCGTCGAAATCGAAATCGTGGACATTGTCTACATGATGGTAAGCTATGATGTGGTCGAACGTGAAGCACGCTTGCCTAGAATTAACCTATTCACTCTTGACTTAAGACCCCCAGGTACCAGCAACGGTTAGTTAGGTAACAGTGTTATAGCTTCAAAGTGAATAAAATCAAAAAACCCGACTGCTTATCATCTGCCTAGCCTTTTTCCCAACTATATTGGGGTCGGCTTCCAGTCTTACCGGATTCAGCTAAGTACCAGCGTTTTACATGGAGCGACTGCCTATCTGACCTCCACAACCCAGTAACTAGGTAACACGGTACCCTTTGGCAAGACTGGTGTCAGATCTCAAGCTTCTGACTACCCGTAACGACTGCCAAAGATCTTCAAATGACAGCCGGGACCAACGGCTTAACGAGGAAACTCGGTATGTTGAAATGGTCACCCATCCACGGACCGACCTCGTCAAGCGTTGCTTAACCTTGATGATCGACCCGTGCGGCTGTTATTATTTAGCCACGACAGTGTATAGCTTCAAAGTGAATAAAATCAAAAACTCGACTAATTAAGCGAACTAAAAAGATGTAAACAAGGAGAAAATCATGCTGTGCAGTCGGAGGAAACAAATTCGTGAGCTCGCTGACCGAAACTATAAATATTCTCCGACTGCACAACATGATTTTTTCTTGTTTACGTCTTTTTAGTTCTCTTAAGCAGTCGGGTTTTTTGATTTTATGTTTTTTTTATTTACAACTATTTAGTGTTTTTTTTTTCGAATGAGTTTTAAACATATAAGTGGTATATATTTTTGTAATCAGCTCTAAAAACCCTTAATTTTGATACCCCAATTGATGGGTTTGGAAGAAAAACTAAAACTGCAACCCCCATAATATGGCGTCCAAAATCCGCCATGTTCCTTTTTTTTAACGCCACTTATCTAAGAACACTAGAAGTTTCTATGATCTGTGACTTGGCCGATCAAGACCTATCTAACGACGTCTTAGTTATAAAAAATCCGTCGAGTAGTTTGAAAGATATGGGGTAGTAAAGAATATTACATACATACAAGATACGAGCGAATAACATCTTTTTTTAGGGTTCCGTACCCAAAGGGTAAAAACGGGACCCTATTACTAAGACTCCGCGATCCGTCTGTCATCAGGCTGTATCTCGTCAACCGTGATAACTAGGCAGTTCAAATTTTCACAGATGATGTAATTCTGTTGCCGCTATAACAACAAATACTGAAAACAGAATAAAAGAAATATTTAAGTGGGGCTCCCATACAACAAACGTGTTTTTTTGCCGTTTTTTGCGATAATGGTACGGAACCCTTCGTGCGCGAGTCCGACTCGCACTTTCGCCGGTTTTTTAACCTTTTCTTGCAGCCGGGTAAAAAAACGACATACATAATAATACAAAACGAACTAAAAGTAACTGAAAAGATGCAAATGAGACGCGAATCATAAGTTACAGTCGAAGGTAGCAGAAATTATAAAAAAAACCGATGATGAGATCATCTGATGATCATCTGTGAGAGTTGGACTCGCGCACGAAGGGTTCCGTACCATTATCGCAAAAAACGGCAATAAAATCACATTTGTTGTTTGGGAGCCCCACTTAAATAATTATTTTATTCTGTTTTTAGTATTTTTTATTATAGCGGCATCAGAAATACATCATCTGTGAAAATTTCAACTGTCTAGCTATCACGGTTCATGAGATACAGCCTGGTGACAGACGGACAGACAGACAGACAGAAGTCTTAGTAATAGGTTCCCGTTTTTACCCTTTGGGTACGGAACCCTAAAAAGAGAATAAATACAAATCAGAAACGCGTAGAAAATATAACCCAGTCTTGGCTATCACGCAGCCTGGAAAGAATTTCATTTTTTTTTGCAAGATGTAAAAGCGGTATTGCAGCAACGGTTAAGTAATGAACTGACAAGTAAACATTCAGGAGCCCAGATTCCGCTTGTTTCATTACAGACATTCCTTACACAAGGTTCTGAAGTTTTCTATTTCAAATATCATTGTTTTGTTGAACATTTATGTATCAAGGCCATATTTTTGGTTTTCTTGCAATGACAAGAAGATTTACTTTTTAATTATATTATTTTATTTTAATTATTGTGAATGTGAAGACTATGGCTATGGATCTCGTGGCTAAATAATAACAGCCGCACGGGTCGAGCATCAAGGTTAAGCAACGCTTGACGAGGTCGGTCCTTGGATGGGTGACCATTCCAACATACCGAGTTTCCTCCGTGCCTCGGAAAGCACGTTAAGCCGTTGGTCCCGGCTGTCATTTGAAGAACTTTGACAGTCGTTACGGGTAGTCTTGCCAAGGGGTACCGTGTTACCCAGTTACTGGGTTGTGGAGGTCAGATAGGCAGTCGCTCCATGTAAAACACTGGCACTTAGCTGAATCCGGTAAGACTGGAAGCCGACCCCAATATAGTTGGGAAAAGGCTAGGCAGATGATGAATGTGACGACTATGTGGATCTTTTTTTTTTTTTTTTGAATTTATCTCAGTTAGTTTTTAATTATGGTCTGGCAGTTTGTGTAATTTATGCGACCTACCCCAATGTCCTTCGTTTGGTATTGGTCGTCGAATCGTTGACTACCTAAATTCTGAGTTGAGGTGCACGGTTATTGACAAATGCGTGCACTGACAGGACAGGTCCACTCAATCTGGCTGGTTCTTTACTCAAAAGACTATTTCAGACATCAATCTACATGGTCTTCACATGATCTAACCACGATTTTGTCTGGACTTTAAAAGAGACTGTGACCTCTGAGTTCGTTTCGGCCTTTCTTCTCAGAGTAGTCAGATAGGAACCGCCAGCCTCATCTAGTTTTAAAAGATATGATCGTCTTGTAATAGAGTTGTACAAACCAACTTACAGAAATAAAATCATTTATCATAAGCTATGTAGAAGGGTAATAACACTAATAACTTATAGTTGTCCTTAAAATAACTTATAGTTGTCCTTAAATAAATGTAAACATGACAGCATGATTCATCGTCATCTTTAGCCAGTTGATAAAATAGATCCTGACGTAGGTGTCGCAAGTACCTATTCATAATTTTCTCACTACTGTAAACTATTTACTACGCGAATAGTAAATAGTTTTTCTAAGGATACATTTCTATTTCATAGTGTAAACAGTAAGGCCTCGACCAGAGTGAACAGGTGGTGACTAAAGCGGTAGCGGGCGCGATTAGAGGCATCGCGCGTTGTTACATGTTTCCTCAGTGTAAAACAATAGACGATCGTTCGAGGTAGCTCAGTCACAAGGCGATATGCATTCGGCATAGTCGCATCAGTATGGACGAGAACTCGACGGTATCATAAATATGTTTGCTACTTCGCGCACGCCTTTGCACCCGCGCAAGCCCCTCACCCTGTTCGGGGCCTAACGATCAGCTCACGCCTGACCGGTTTTCCTTTCAGCGGTGACGTGACGAGGTAGTAAACTTTAAAATTGTTGGATCGTAAACACGGTGATTTAGGGTAGTCAGTAATATATTAGAGACCCGATTATATCTTTACGGCTAGTGCAGTAACTCGTAAGTGAAATTGACTTGCAGTATGTGGGTAGTACAATTTATTATTAATGCATGTGGATTTACTCGTGGTCCGGTACTTGCTACTGGATTGTCTGGTCTATTTTAGAAGATCCACGAATAGTTCAGGCCAGACAGTGCGAAGCATATCTAACTTTAATTAACTACTGAGGGCGAATTTCACCAATGAAACTGTACGCGAACAGCTCTCCTAAACCGCGTTTAGTGCCATTCTGAACGAATATGAAGATGCTTAGCTCGAAAAAACGCGGTTCCATAATCGCGCTGAACCCGCGCGGTTGCCGCTGTATCTGAATGCACGTTAAGAGCTATCGACGTCAACTTTCCATAACAATGACAGCTCATGAATGCGGATTAGACGTGCTGATCCCGATTAGTAAATTTCATAATTGGATTTCCTGTCCTTTTATAACTAAGTCTCAATGAGGCATCACGCCACCGCGTATAACCACAAAAAGCTGGGTGGCATCTTTTCAATTCAACTGCCGTAAATCATTCATTGAAGCAGTAATTACGAAGCACGGGTTAAGCATTGAATGGTTACACACTGATAAATGTATTCAGACAATGATTAATTGTTGAATTAACTTTTAAATTGGCAGAGGCTATTTAAATAGAAACTTTCAATGAAATTGTAATCACTTGAGGAACGTGTAACGATGCTAAATCTCTACTTAAGCCTTTCATTGATCGAAGTCTTCACACATTGATAATTAACCTTGGCAGAGCTTTCAATCAACACCTCGTTCCAGCCATACATGAGTCACGCCTTTTTTCCATGGAAAACTGTAGAATTTCACCTCCTTACATACTCCTTATGCTTCGTTTTCGTTCGTACACCAGCCGGGCGAGCACGGCCTACTGTGACAGTCTCGAGTCACGCATTTTTATCACAGTTTAGGAGCAAAAACCGTGATAAAATGCGTCACTCAAGTCTATCACAGAGGCTGTGCTCGCCCGGATGTCATACACGCACACCAGTTGTGATTACTTAAGGTGATATATACGCCACAATGTTAACGCAGTACTGGCAGTGCACTCGCTCGATGCCAAAATATCAATATTGAACCTCCTTTTGAACAGTTTTGTTTGCAAAATATTATTAGATTTACATAATATGCTATGTTAGATATGAGAATTAAAATTTTTCTTTGTATAAATATTTTTAAACATCCAAGTCGTTTTGGAGGAGTTTCCAAAAGTTGCGAAAAAATATCGTGTTGTTAATTTTTTTTTAAAGCAAAACTATTAGTTACAATTGTGTTCAAAATTATGTACATGAATCAAACCTTTTAACCTAGCCGTTACTAAAAGAAAGAAAGAAAGCATTTATTACCAAACACTATATGTGTACAATCTTAATACTAAATAGTGTCAAACACAGATGTGGCAATATGAACACATTCAGTGTGGTAAAAGGAGCGGTCTCAGCAAATGCTGATCAGTGTGCAGCATAGCCACAACGCTGGTCAACGCTGATTTACAGCTAAGGAGTATGCTTTAGAAAGTTACCGTTTTACGGCACTAAAGCGTATGTAGGCCCTTAAGAACATCACCAATAAGGTCCAGTGTATGCCCCTCTAAGGAGACTGTCTCAACCTTCTTCCTTGTAAATACCTTTTGTTAGTCGCCTTTCATTCATCCTCGCAACATAACCAAACCATATAAGTATACTAACACCGTTTTTCTTTTTTACAACATAAATAAGTTAAAGATAAACATAATATTATGGACAACATACATACTTAATCATTCTATCAATAGGCCGTGCCTGACAGGTGTCGATAATTACATCCATTCTTAGCGCAAATTATACGCGACTGTTTCTATATTATCATGTCATTTCCTTTCTGATATTGGCTTAAGCACTTGAACGTACAATTGGTCATAAAGATTATGAGTGTATTTGCAGTTAAAAGCTGTATATATTATAGTAATGTTCTGGTCAAATGAAAAGCGACTGCAAATTGAAGTGGTTAAAAATCATAACGGAACAGCAACAAAAATAAGAGGAAAGCAACTCAAGAGATGGTCTGTTGGCAAAGAAAGTTGGAGGTATAATCTGGTGGAGGAAACAGGACAGTATTAAAACAGCTGGCACAGACCTACTCTTCATAAAACACACTAATTACTAAACCAGAAAATCAGATGTGTCAATTAAAACAATAGTAGGAAGATCAAGCTAAATAATAACAACCGCACGGGTCGATCATCAAGGTTAAGCAACGCTTGTCGAGGTCGGTCCGTGGATGGGTGACTATTTCAGCATACCGAGTTTCCTCCGTGCCTCGGAAGGCACGTTAAGCCGTTGGTCCCGGCTGTCATTTGAAGTCGTTACGGGTAGTCAGAAGCTTGAGATATGACACCAGTCTTGCCAAGGGGTACCGTGTTACCCAGTTACTGGGTTGTGGAGGTCAAGATAGGCAGTCGCTCCATGTAAAACACTGGTACTTAGCTGAATCCGGTAAGACTGGAAGCCGACCCCAATATTGTTGGAAAAAGGCTAGGCTGATGACGAGTTGGTAGATAGATCAGGCATGTTTAGTATCAGAAAATAAAGACTAAATTGCTCCTGCAGTTAAAGCAAAAAAGGAAACAAGCATAGCTCAAACGTCCAACATCTCCGGAAGGACCAAAACGGATTGCATAACCGAATACCATTCAAAACTTTTACAAGCTGGGTGTACTTAGATATTTAAAAAACCCATTTCCAAGCCATTACACCATCATTTCTTTGACGTCTTACAACACCTATCACCTCAATATTTCTTCTTAAATAGCGCAACGAATCATGCAAAAACGAAACAAGAAAGTTACAACACAGACAGACGTGCTGTCTAATTGTATGCTTAGAGAAAGGGTATCCAAATACTTGGCCTAGTATGTGAGCTAAGAATAAGGGGTCGGAGTACATCGGTACAATTGTTTTCGTATAGCGCCAGTGACTTGGCAGACTTCGATTGGGGACAGAGGAATTTAATGCACTGAATGCCGACATATTTCTGTCTTCAATATTCCTTTTGTATGCCGACATATAACTACGAAAAGGGAGTCAGTGATAGTGTGACGAAGTGACGATGGACAGGACGGATTGGACAAAGAAATCGTGTTGCGCCGACACCAAGTGTTAGGTTTTGATCCTTTTTAACTAACAACGGCTTGTTTTAAAAGACCGGCCAAGTGCGAGTTGGACTCGCGCACGAATGGTTCCGTACCATAATCGCAAAAAAACGGCAAAAAAACACGTTTGTTGTATGGGAGCCCCCCTTAAATATTTATTTTATTCTGTTTTTAGTATTCGTTGTTATAGCGGCAACAAAAATACATCATCTGTGAAAATTTCGGCTTTCTAGCTATCACGGTTCATGAGATACAGCCTGGTGACAGACGGACAGACAGACAGACGGATCGCGGAGTCTTAGTAATAGGGTCCCGTTTAGGGTTTAGGGTCCGAGTTTTTACCCTTTGGGTACGGAACCCTGAAAAATTAATGATCTTATTGTTACAGTTTGATATTTGTTAGAGTTTTTGTTTTATATAAATACCTATGTGTCTTAATAATTCCTAAGGGCTGCAATGGAGGCGATATTTTGTATGGTAAACACTCGGGATTTTTTTGAGTGTTTCTAACGAGGACGAAGAAAGTGGCTTGGGGACACATTCGGTCGTGGGTCATTATCTGAGGCGTTTGTTTAAAACTTAGTGCTAGAAGTCATAGACATTGTTGTAAAATTTTATTCCTTTGTTTAGAACAGTTTTCTCACATCATAAATAAAAGTAATGAACAGTTCGAGTTTGATTTCACATATCACATACTCGTAGTAAACCCGCTGATTGCTATGCAAGTAACTGGACAAGGGCAGGAAGATGATGATGATGCCGACATATTTCTGCCTCGTTGGTCAACTGGTAGCAAGCACTACTGATTAGTATAAGGTCCTGGGTTCGATTCTAGGTTCGGGCAATTTTATTGGGTTTTCCGTCTGGAATTTCTCAGTCTGGTGTTGTGCCCGCCCAATAGGATCGCCCTCTATTGAATGGGACAACAGAACTCGCAAATATGGGTTTACAATAGGTGTACCGCTGCTTCCCCCTTCGCGTGTACAAGCGTGATGGTATGTTCTGTCTTCTGTTATAATGCATTGTAGCTCTTAAGTCTTTGTTGTCTCGATGAATGAGTATCGGTGTTTCCATTCATCAGCTTTCATTGATTTAACTCGAGTTGTCGAGTAACAAACGTTTGTTATGTCATGTTATACAGTTGTAAGTACCAAACGAGGGACTAGCAGTCTGTATTGTATATCTGTATAACCGCTTGAAATTCCGAAAGGCCCTGAGAAGCAAATTATTATAACCAATAGGTCTGTTTTGTGTTTATTATCGGTCAGAATTTTCTTTGAAATCAATCAACTTTTTCTAGAGACAGAGCAGACAAAGATGAAGCCCTAGCTCTTAGGCGCAGGCCACATAGAAATGGCATAGGAATAGGAAGCCACCAATGCCATGTCCGCGCCCGACACCATTTCTATGTGGCCTGCGCCTTAACTGCTTCTTAAGACGACGACAATCGCAAACGACCTTGAAGAACAAAACGAGGGCGCGTTTCACACCTGCGCGACCCAAAGTTCGGCAGTTTTTTGTACTTTCTTGTTATTCTATGATTTGAAATGTAGGTAATTCAATTGTCTTTGAGATGGTGAATATTTCATTAAAATACGCCTGGCGGTTTTGGTGCGATTGTCGTTTTTTTGTCCGTATTGGAGATACATTTACAAATTAATTACACTATGTTATACGAATAAACTCAAACGGTACGTGCAAAAATTTCACAGAACAATATCCCTACGCCCGCCCTTCCCCATAGTAATTCACACCACTCCTAATCTCCTAGTATTTATATCCGCAATCGCTTATAGAAGAGCGTTATAGTCATTGAACTGATTTGTAAATACCTATGTAATATATAATGGATCTGTATCGACTGTATCTCTGTCGCATTCTTAATGGAAATCTTGGATCAAAACATTCCACAGAACATGATCCCTACGATTCCCATAGTAACTTCCACACAACTCCTAATCGCCTGGTATTATTTCTGTCCGTAATCGCTTATAAAAGAGTTTCATAATCAACTGACGTCACCTCCCTGCTGGTCACTGTATTTATATCTTGCCCTGTGGCTATTACCGAGGAATGCGTGCCATCTGGTGTTTTGTTTGTAGGGCAACCACTTTACATTGAATGGCGACTTGGTGAGCCTAGCTCAGCGTGAAATTGAGGAGAATTAGGATTGGCATGACCTGGTTCTAAGATATGAAGACATGATTGGGTCAGGGTAAAAAACATGCATGTGTTGCATCCGGTCACTTACTGATTCGAAAGACCACCAGATGGGATTCATCATTCGGCATTGCTTAAAAATAAACACACGGGCAGAATCGATGCGAGATCCACACTTCCACTTGATGATAATGATGACGAGGGCAGAATAGGCACTTGGTTGAAAAGACTGACCTTTAAGTATGAAACTGCTGAACTAAAGACCTCCTTTTCCGGCACCTAGGATTGTACATTTTCACTTTTGTGCATGATTTTGTTCCTTTCATTTTCTTTTAATTACTTAAATAATAAGCAGATGCTACAGCAACAATTACAAGAATAGATTTTTTTTATCAGTCTTTATCGTAAAATGCTTCACTACCAAATCCATTTCAAAACGAAAGTCATTGATAAGATAGATAATGGCACTCCCAATAATATTGGGTCACTGTGGTATTAAGTAAACACACGCCTAAATGTCAAATCAAATCAATTTTTTTTACTGAGAAATAAGTATTTACTTAAGGGCATACATACGCTTTAGTGCCGTAAAACGGCAACTTTCTAAAGCATACTCCTTAGTAACGGCTAGGTTAAAAGGTTTGAAAAGAATATATATTTATTACTGATTCATGTGCATAATTTTGAACACAAGGTTTTTACGTGTAACTAATAGTTTTGCTTTAAAAAAATAATTAACATCACGATAATTTTCGCAACTTTTGGAAATTCCTCCAAAACGACTTGGATGTTTAAAAATATTTTTAAACCGAAAATTTTATGGCTAGTATTTCTTCATAACTAACATAGCATATGTAAATCAAATAATATTTTGCAAACAAAACTGTTCAAAAGGAGGTTCAATTTTGATATTTTGACATCGAGCGGGGGCACGGCCAGTACTGCGTTAGCATTGGGGTGTATATATCGCCTTACACTCCTGCTCAAGTCTAGAAAGGTCTAACGCCCTAGAGAAGGAACTCATAGGGAAGAACAGCGTTAGACCTTTTATTCAAGACTAGCTGTTGCCCGCAACTTCGTCTGCGTCAAACTAATAAAATAAAGGGTACTTAATTTTTTATTCACGAAACTCCTTTTAGGATGCCGTACCCATAGGGTAAAAACGGGACCCTATTACTATGACGACACTTTCCGTCTGTCTGTCACCAGGCTGTATCTCATGAACCGTGATAGCTAGACAGTTGAAATTTTCACTGATAACAAATACTAAAAACAGTATAAAATAAATATTTAAGTGGGGCTCCCATACAACAAACGTGATTTTTTTGCCGTCTTTTGTGATAATGATACGGAAGCCTTCAAGCGCGAGTCCGACTCGCACTTTGCCGGTATTTTTTCTAAAATATAAATACCTTAATTTACTTCTTAAAACCTCGGCTATCTGCCAATCCCGTCAAAATCGGTCCAGCGGTTTCGGAAATTACCTGGAACAAACAGACAGACAAACATTTTAAAAATTGCTTTTTGTTATAAGTACTGTATAACTTGGGTGTTAATAAATTAATTCTTAGAATTTCAAGAAGTTGTGTAATATAATTGTTTGCAATCGTTTTGTTCATCTATACGGAGTACCCTCACGAAATTCTTAGAGTTAATTTTTAACACCTTATATACTTAGGTACTTTCATGTGCATTTACAAAAAACCTGTTATTTTGATATTGCAAACAGACAATTTAATTTTATTTATTTGTATACTTATGTACAGATGCGTGATGCTAGGGAAAGGGGAAACGGAAAATCTCGTGAAGAAAGTTTAGAAATGGACTATGAACGATGAAATGGCTAATACAATGGAGACAAAGACAAAAATAAAAGGACATGCTACACAAATAAATTAAAAAATATTAAAATTTCAAAAACCCCCGACACATTTTTATTTCATGCTACACAATTTATCTAATACCTAGTAGACACGCTTCGATCGACAATCTATTGGACAGATTTGAACAAATAATTATGACACGATATCT
This sequence comes from Orthosia incerta, assembly GCA_948252205.1. Classification (NCBI taxonomy): domain Eukaryota; kingdom Metazoa; phylum Arthropoda; class Insecta; order Lepidoptera; family Noctuidae; genus Orthosia; species Orthosia incerta. The sequence goes on from OX411758.1 coordinate 3,472,099, forward strand.
TAATTGCCAAAACACAACGATTCAAACAGTAAAACCCATAACTGAATCGATTTTCATCGAACAGCTAAGAAAACTCTCGATAGTCACCTTTCGAACAAAAAGAAAACTAAATCAAAATCGGTTCCTCCGTTTAGGAGCTATGATGCTACACAGGTACACACGTTAAACTTATAACACCCCTCTTTTTCCGTCGGGTGTTTAAAGAGCAAGAGAATGATGAGAATCATGATGGTGATAGGGCAAGAGATCATCAGGTGCTCAAGTATGCTATTAAAGCTAATCAAACAAAGATTCTAAAATCTTTAACACCATTTGCAATATTTCGTGACAGACCACCAAAAACCATTATACCAACATACATTTATAAAATTACTCTTAATTGTGCTCCATAGTGCCAACTGCAAGCTGCACGTAAGATTACCATGCAGGAATGCCAACATTCGCGTGTGTACAGGAAATGACGCCATCCTTGTGATGCGAGGACGTGGCGTGAGGATATTTCGTAATAATATGTTGCACGATATCAAGTTATATTTTTATTAATTTTAATTCCTACATTCGTTTTGTAAGTCGTTATGATTTTTAACGGGTTACCAGAGTTAGTGGAGCGAAGGAATAAGTTTAATGAGACCTGAATGTATGTAAAGTATGAATTTTATTTGGCAGGAGGCCTCATTTTTAGGGTACCGTACCCAAAGGGTAAAAACGTGTCCCTGTTACTAAGACTCCACTGTCCTTCTGTCAGTCACCAGGCTGTATCTCAACTGTAATGGCTAGACAGTTCCAATTTTCACAGATTATGTATTTCTGTTGCCGCTATAACAACAAATACTAAAAACAGAATAAAATAAATATTTAAGGCGATATATACACCCCAATGCTAACGCAGTACTGGCCGTGCGCCCGCTCGATGCCAAAATATCAAAATTGAACCTCCTTTTGAACAGTTTTGTTAGCAAAATATTATTTGATTTACATAATATGCTATGTTAGTTACGAAGAAATACCAGTCATCAATTTTTCTGGGTAAAAATATTTTTAAACATCCAAGTCGTTTTGGAGGAGTTTCCAAAAGTTGCCAAAAAATATCGTGCTGTTAATTATTTTTTTAAAGCAAAACTATAAGTTACACGTAAAAACCTTGTGTTCAAAATTATGTTCATGAATCAATAATAAATATATTTTTTTTTCAAACCTTTTAACCTAGCCGTTACTAAGGAGTATGCTTTAGAAAGTTACCGTTTTACGGCACTAAAGCGTATGTAGGCCCTTAAGTTGGGATCTCATACGACAAACGTGTTTTTTTTGTTGTTTTTTGCGATAATGGTACGGAAACCTTCGTGTGCAAGTCCGACTCGCACTTTGCCGTTTTTTTTTTTTCAATCAATTACACTGACAAAATATTATGTAGGAATTCGCAAGCGGGACATTGTCATGGCTGTATGGCATTACCAAGGACGATTCATTGTTGTGTTTAAGGAGTAGCCCCATGTTCGGCACCAAGCATTTACATTTGGAGAACCTTGTGTATGAACGAATACCATACACAACACCGGAATTCGGTTTGGGGGACTGCTGTAGATTTTTCGTTGTTAAAAGACGTTTTTCCCATGGGGGTAGGCAGAAACTACAGAACGCCACCTGCTACGATCCATACATACTTCTTTTGCTTCACTCACATTCATACATCTAGTCATACACACACGCCGGTTATGAGTACTGCGCACCTGGCCTTTCTGAAGAACATCACCTATAAGGTCTATGTGTCTTTCTAGGGCGTGGTGCCGGCGTTTCCATTCACGTCTGCCTTGTAAATACCTTTCGTTAGTCGCCTTTCATTCATCCTCTTAAACATGGCCAAACCATCTTAACATACTCTTTTCAATTTTATCACTACATCTTCTTTTACACCACAACATTGTCTTATTACCTCATTACTCAAACTATAATTTAAAGTTACTGGAACGCATTTCTACTGCATTAATCCTACTTTCATGTCTTTTTTGCCATACCCAAACCTTTACATCCATCGCATTCGCACCAGCACGCTGTTGTGAACGGTATTTGCATAATCTAAACTTATAAAGAGACAACATGTTTGTAAAATGTAATCTTTGGAAGAATCTAACGATGCAATTACAAACACTTCTGTTTTAAAGCAGCATTTAGCGATTGAAAGACAATTTTTATACAGTTAAAATGCAGGTCACTATCAAGGCCTAGGGACTAGAGCGAATCAGCGGGTAAAAGCGGGGATATTAAAGCAGCTGTGGCTTATACTTTTTAACCGACTTTCGAAAAAGGAGGAGGTTCTATGTTCGACTTCTTGTATGTTTTTTTATGTATGTTCACCGATATCTCCGTCAATTGTGGACCGATTTTGAAAATTCTTTTTTTGTCCGAAAGAGTTTGTTCCGAAATTGGTCCCATTTTAATTTGGTGAAGATCTGATGAAGAACTTCGAAGATATACAACATAACTCTTCAATAAATAACGGTAAATCTCTCGGGACTGCTGCAATCGCATGCCTGTTTATTGTTTATATCATTTCATATTATAACATCACGACAGAACGCTCTTAAGGGGTAAGCAGATCTCTCATTTAATCGGTTTTGATGAAAAAAAAATGGTACCTACGAAAGACATTATACTTATTTTTCACTTTGTAGTTTTCTTATTTGGAAGTCGGTAGTATTTTTTTGTAAAAAAGTTTTTTAATATACAGGTAAAATGCAGGTCACTATCAAGGCCTAGGGACTAGAGCGAATCTGCGGGTAAAAGCGGGGATATTAAAGCAGCTGTGGCTACAGTTATACTTTTAGTTTCGGAAAATCCATCCCTACATCCATGATACATATGTATTTTCACCGCACTCTGTTTCCTCATCGACAAATACGGTCATAACTCCCGACTCTAAAATAGACTAACTATAAATTGTTATCATGACCACATGTGTTGCATCACTCGCTACATTTAAGTTTTGCGGTTATGCTCGTAGTTAGGTAGATACTTATTATTTGTAGCCACAACTGTTTGTTTGGTTTTATTGCTAAATGTTTCATTAGTACCTATTATTAAGTCTTGTGAGCAATTAGCAAGTTATATTCTCTTCAGTTTTAAATGGCTTGATTGTGATGAGACGAGTTTAACTCCCACGCGTTATGATTAAAGAATCATGCTATCGGAATTTTATTGCAAAATTTGACTAAGTAATAATAAATTATTTAATGAACTTAGGATTAATTTACAATACAATTTAAGTAAAACGATACTGCTACGAAATGATTCGTATTTAGATGAAACAGTTCTGATATATCGTGACATAAGGATGAAGAAGTGTTTTGGATTTTAGTGCTTGGATATGGATGGATACATATTTTAATTATAAACGAATGTACTGTGCTATCTTTGGTACTTGCATATTTATCCACGCGGTTTTGCTCCCGTCAACTGGCTACGTACCTACCCTACTCTACACATACCCTACACCTACGCTACACCTACCCTACCTACCCTACATACATGATTGCATAACTGTAACCGTTTACGCAGCGCACGTAACGGAAGCCCTCAAAAAGTAATATTCTTTCCCGTTTTTGCAACATTTTTCATTTATGCTCCGCTCCTATTGGTCGTAGCGTGATGTTATATAGCCTATAACCTTCCTCGTTAAATGGACTGTCTAACACAAAAATAATTTTTCAATTCCAACCAGTAGTTCCTGAGATTACTAACTTACAAAAATAATATTAGTATAGAGATACCGACTTTTCATGGACTTGGATACTGCACATCACAATAGCTACTTAAGATGGTCTACGTTAGAACAATAGGTCTAGAAAACTCGTGAGACCAATCAACGTAGTCTCCAATTGACTGTGGTAATGCCCTAGATTGAGTGATCTCATTGATTCATTCAAGAAGAAGATTGGTCAAAAGACGCCGCTTTACGTTTAGTTAATGTTTTGTGAACGAATGTGCATAACTCCAGCTTCCTCATATGTGATAGAAAAATTCTATCTATGCCAATAATAAAGGCATAATAGCAGCAATCAAAGTTCCGAGTCTTAATTTAGGTGCCACAAAAACTTCGTTAATATGAGTCGTTTAGTATGTGTTAGCTGGAGTGACGTCACCCCAGCTTCCTCATTCAATACAGGCAAACCAGTGAGGTTAGGGTTTTGGACTATAGTCAAAAAAATAAGGCATAATAGCTGCACATGGAAGGAAAGAACTGAACGATAATACTTAAAAAGTGATGAAACTATGATAAAAAAACGTGTGTGTAAGCTGGAGTGACGTCACCCCAGCTGCCATGTCATATCTTCCGAACAAAAGAAGATATGATTATGTACCATAGCTCAAAAATTGAGGCAGAATAGCAGCCATTGGCAGAAAAATTTTCAAACCTCTGGTCAAAATACTCTATAAGTTATTAAACCGACAAATATGTGTAAGCTGGAGTGACGGCACCCCAGCTGCTCATGTCATATCTTCCGAACGAAAGAAGATATGATTATGTATTATAGCTTAAAACATAAGAAATAATAGCTGCCACAGGCAGAAAAAATTTCAAATCTCTAGTTCTTGTAGTTTCCACGTAGTAAACAAAAATATAGTTTCCGCGCCAAAAAGATCAAATTATTACTTCGGAGGAGGTACGGAGCGGCGTTGCCATTCCGTGCGCTACATTATTGCAACCAAGTTTGCACTTAGTAAACATACCATTAGAAGTCATTTTAACTTGCGCTCAAAATATTTTATTGAAGATATAGACAGAGAGCCGACTGAACTTTAATAGAACTATGAATGTAATATTAAAAAGTGGATTCTTATCAACTTTAGACGACGAGAGAACTACTTATTTTTTTTTTTTTGAGACTAGTTCTCTGTAGTTCGGTTAAGGTGGATGCACAAAGTTAGCCCGCGAAATTAATATTTTGTTACGTTTTTTGCAATTTACAGGTCACTGTTAGGTTGTCTTGTCATTCTCTTGTAGTTTCCACGTAGTAAACAAAAATATAGTTTCCGCGCCAAAAAGATCAAATTATTACTTCGGAGGAGGTACGGAGCGGCGTTGCGTTCCATGCGCTGTATTATCAGTTTGAGGTTGTTTTAACTAGATTATAGACTGGGAGCCGACTACATACTTTAATTGTAGGTACTATGTAAGTATTCAGATTTTATAGTTATATATTTTGTTTAAACATAGGATGAAATAAAATTCAAAAATCTAAGTGTAACAATTTCGTATATTTTTGTTATAAATCACATTTTTGGTACAATTTACACTCTATGAAATCAGATAAAATATGATTAGTATAAATCACAATTATTCATTAGAATCAGATGATTTATCTTTTAAGTAGGTAAAGTGCGTTTCAAGAAAGACTTCCCTTCGCCGTAATGTTGGCACCATTGCTTTTACATTGAAGAATTGCTTGCAACAACCATTTCTCCTCTACAACCATCGCTCCGTACCTCCTCCGAAGTAATAATTCGATCTTTTTGCCGCGGAAACTATATTTTTGTTTACTACGTGGAAACTACAAGAGAATGACAAGACAACCTAACAGTGACCTGTAAATTGCAAAAAACGTAACAAAATATTAATTTCGCGGGCTAACTTTGTGCATCCACCTTAACCGAACTACAGAGAACTAGTCTCAAAAAAAAACAATATAAGTAGTTCTCTCGTCGTCTAAAGTTGATAAGAATCCACTTTTTAATATTACATTCATAGTTCTATTAAAGTTCAGTCGGCTCTCAGTCTATATCTTCAATAAAATATTTTGAGCGCAAGTTAAAATGACTTCTAATGGTATGTTTACTAAGTGCAAACTTGGTTGCAATAATGTAGCGCACGGAATGGCAACGCCGCTCCGTAACTCCTCCGAAGTAATAATTTGATCTTTTTGGCGCGGAAACTATATTTTTGTTTACTACGTGGAAACTACAAGAACTAGAGATTTGAAATTTTTTCTGCCTGTGGCAGCTATTATTTCTTATGTTTTAAGCTATAATACATAATCATATCTTCTTTCGTTCGGAAGATATGACATGAGCAGCTGGGGTGCCGTCACTCCAGCTTACACATATTTGTCAGTTTAATAACTTATAGAGTATTTTGACCAGAGGTTTGAAAATTTTTCTGCCAATGGCTGCTATTCTGCCTCAATTTTTGAGCTATGGTACATAATCATATCTTCTTTTGTTCGGAAGATATGACATGGCAGCTGGGGTGACGTCACTCCAGCTTACACACACGTTTTTTTATCATAGTTTCATCACTTTTTAAGTATTATCGTTCAGTTCTTTCCTTCCATGTGCAGCTATTATGCCTTATTTTTTTGATTATAGTCCAAAACCCTAACCTCACTGGTTTGCCTGTATTGAATGAGGAAGCTGGGGTGACGTCACTCCAGCTAACACATACTAAACGACTCATATTAACGAAGTTTTTGTGGCACCTAAATTAAGACTCGGAACTTTGATTGCTGCTATTATGCCTTTATTATTAGCATAGATAGAATTTTTCTATCACATATGAGGAAGCTGGAGTTATACACATTGTGAACGAAGGCTTTTTAACGAGACTCCTGTGAACTTTAGTTTCACTTGTTTGATAGTTTATAACTCAGATCAAATAAAAAGTCAAAACTACCCCTTAGCTTGTCAGTCGAGCTTTATTATTTGATCTGTGAGCTCGAATGACAAGCTAAGGCGTAATTTCGTTGTACGTGAGTGCGTGTAATTGTGTATTTGTACGGCAAGGCATAGTTTGAACCGGCTTCACCTTGTTGTTTGCGACGTTCCATCTTGACTTTTAACTTGATCTGAGGTTTAGAAAACTTATTTTGGACAAATTCCTCTTGGCCTAACAAGATTAAAACTTTGCTTACACGTTCAGTTTCGAAGGAGATATTTTTTTGTAGAGTAGACCCTCCCTACCATGACGTGTCATTGTCACCATCAATCTATTGCGAAAAGATGAAGAAGATAGTGATATTCGTTCTGTACAGCTCCGTCTCCCTCTCACAGCGGAATCATACTGCCATTGTCACGTCATACATAGAGTGCGCGCAAGATAAGTCTGCGCGCGACGGGTGGCGTGCTTAGCTGCTTAATGTTGCCCGCATAACTGATCTTTTTTCCTTCATTTAATCAATAGTCTTTCATAACTCGAAACTTTAAGTAATTTAAGTTCATCATATCAGCCGAAAGACGTCCACTGCTGGGCATAGGCTTTAAGTTAAGCATAATTAATTACTATATTATTTTACTTGCATAGAATATGATGAAAAAAGCTTCATGAAATTATTGAAAATCTTTTATTGAATACTAAGTAGTACGTACTAAGCCCTAATAATTACCTACTAGTACCTACTAATTTCGTCTAACAATGGTCCTGCAGTGGCAAATACCGTCCATTTCAATTTCAATTCTTTTTAATTTCTTCTTCAACAATTTTTGAAGAAGCTACTGCCACATAACCCTCTTGAGTTATTTGGGTGACGGTGCGTTCAGAAACGACTAAAACAAAATAACAATGATGCATTATATATTATTATTTGATTTGATTATATTACATGATGCCGGTCCTGTCCCGCTGGAATATTTATGTACCACCCAAAAACCAATACTGTCAGGCACCGGTAGTACGAAAATTTAGGGCAATTTTTGTTTAGTAGTATCCCTAAAAGTTACCTGTCAAATAAGCTACGCGGGCTCTATCTTTGTAAAATGGTACCGTAGCCCCGTTATTGTCTTGTTCACTTGAAGAAAACATATCTGCCAGCACTTATAATTACTTTTGGCATAATGATGGCGATTATTTACTCCGGAAACGAATAAAAACAAGGAATAAAACACACTCTCTTGACACCTGTCATAAATGACAAACGATTAGTTCCAATTTTGGCCGCGCGCAGACTTATCTTGCGCGCACTCTAGCTGATGCAAGTGATGCATACAGGATCATCTCGGTACGGATGACCCTCGTTAAATGATATTCGTATCTTTAACATACATTAGCATTTTAATAAAAGCTTGTTGTAATTATTTTATTCCTTCACATGACCGACAAACAGATGACCGCATTCGATGCAAGAAGGACCATCTCGACCCACCTTATTTCATATGCACACCTTGACGCTGGATAGCGAAACATATGTACATTAATTAAACTTTTTTGTCCTTATCATGGCTGACAAACCATACCGCCCGTAGGCCATACCAGTCACAAAGCTCTCAACAAACTGACGCGCACAGATATTCAAATTGATTGCACCACGACAATGGGTAATTCATACACACGGCTTATCGGGGCACGCAGCGTGGAATATGAACAAGATAGCATAATGTGATTTTGTTTTATTGTATTATTTATGGCTGCAGGATGAGTTTGAATCTGAATAGCTACTGTGTGATATGGGCTTTTGAAGACCGGTTAATGATTTTAATGTTACCTGCTTTCATTATGTCCGTGATTGATAGATAGTTTGTACCAGCCAGCTATCTTTTTAACACGCTTTTATTAGCTTGGTATGTATCTATGTAACAATGTAACGGAATCTTTGAACGTGATTTTCACCCCCTTCAAAACGTGGGATTGATTTGAAACTTTGCACAATTATCAAGGACCGATGACAATGCAATAATTTGGTCAAAGTCAAATATGTTTATTCAACTTTCTTCAAATTTACAAGTAATGAAAGTTGATTCTACCGTGAGCGTTTAAATAGTTTGTCCCATTAACCTTACCAAGATCTTCAGGATTAGCGATTTTTGAGTTCAATTTACCATTAAAGCGTGTTTTTTTTAGTTTTTAGAACTACAATTTATTTATTCAATAGCGCGTTCTAGCGCCTAGCGCTAAATCTAGCATTTATGATATGCACATCTACTATTATTGATTCTGTGATGTGCGTAATACGGAACGAATTACAATTTTTTTTAGAACTATTACACTTAAATGCTGCTATGTTTCTTATGTATCTTAGTCTATGAGTTAGGGATTCCTCGAGTTGGCAGCACTGATTCCTCGCTAACTATTTTGTAAATTGTAGATAACTCCTTTTCACGTTCTATTGTTCCAGAGTTATAACTTTCCGACGGTAATTCTGAGTCAGTTTTACGAGTTGTGCAGTGAGACTATAATAAAAATGTGCCCTTATAAAAAAAAAAAACAACTACAGACGTTTTTTATACATTACTTATTATTGGGCGTTTTGTTTAAATTTGGCGCCAAATACAGCACTTTTTTGATAGCGACCATTTAGCTCTTTCTAGCGCTTTTTTAAAGAGCTAACAGCGCGTTTTTGCTTAGACGAGTTGGCAGCACTGGGGACAGGCAGGCCACGGGAGGAAAGGCGCGGCAAGCTACAGTATAACTTTTGAATCGACATTCATTACGACATTTTTTGAGTCCGGAGGGACTTGAAAACTTGGTATGACCTCGCCAAACCTACTTCCGTGTACACCCACCACCCGCAAACATATTAGGGGTTGTCTATTTTTAGCCAAAAAAGAGTTCAGTGAACTGCGAAATTTATTTCCATAACATGCATAGACGGAACGTCGACGACTCCAAAAAAAAAAACGAAATATCGAAAAATAAATTAAAAAGTTTCAATTATTGACATTGCTAATCCTAGTACACATGGGTTGCCAATAAAAAATGGGATCTAAAACTGGGATCCAACGAAAATAAATCGCCAAGACAGATCCAAAATACATACGCATATTTGTAAATCTCGCCCCTTTTCCCCATGGGGGTATACTGAGACTGCAGAATGGCGCCTGCTACAATACTTATACTCCTTTAGCTTTATTTATATCCAAAGATACCTGTACTGTAGAAACCTGTCCAGCCATTTAGATGACACGAATTAATAAAAAATATTATATACTAGCTGTCCCCCGCGGCTTCGCTCTCGTCAACTGGCTACCCTGCCGAAACTGCCTACCCTGCTTACCCTGCCTACCTAACTAATCATTTTTATGTATCATCGATAGCTTTTTCAGCGCACGCCAAAGAATGGATTTTATAGGCAACATTTAGCTACCTTGGGTTACATTATTGCAATTTTCATAAGGATCTATTTTTTTTTTTAATATATAATAGCCTATGACACTCAGGAATAAAGTAGCTTTCTACTGATTAAAGAATTTTCAAAATCGGTTCAGTAGATCCAGAGATTACCCCTTACAACATCACAAACTACCTCTTTAGAATATTAGTATAGATAAACGCGCAAAAAACATAACCCTTCTTTGCATTCACGTAAAATAAAAACTCACACTTTCGGTCCTAGAGTGCGCGCAAGATAAGTCTGCGCGCGGCCAAAATTGGAACTTATCGTTTGTCATTTATGTCAGGTGTCAAGAGAGTGTGTTGTATTCCGTGTTTTTATTCGTTTCCGAAGTAAATAATCGCCATCAAGTAAATAATGCCAAAAGTAATTTAAAGTGCTGGCAGAGATGTTTTCTTGAAGTGAACAAGATAATAACGGGCCTACGGTACCGTTTTACAAAGATAGAGCCCGCGTTGCTTATTTGACAGGTAACTTTTAGGGATACCATTTTACTAAAATTTCCCTCAATTTTCGTACAACCGGTGCCTGCAGTACCTATTGGTTTTTGGGTGGTACACAAGTATACCAGCGGGACGAATTAAAAAGAATTGAAATTGAAATGGACGGTATTAGCCACTGCAGGACCATTTTTTGACCTAATTTAACAGTAGGTACTACTAAGTATTCAATAAAAGATTTCCAATAATTTCATGAAGCTTTTTTCATGAAATTCTATGCAAGTAGTAGTAATTAATTATTTTTTACTTAAATTACTTTAAGTTTCGAGTTATGAAAAATTGCTATTGATTAAATGAAGGAAAAAAGATCAGTTATGCTGGCAACACTAAGCACGCCACCAGTCGCGCGCAGACTTATCTTGCGCGCACTCTACTACCAAAAAAGTCAGCAATCTTTGACACATCTCTACAGATTATCTACGATAACATACCAACACATATCTGCCATACTAGAACGCATCTAGAACGAATAGAACCTGCCACTAATTAAAGTGCCGTCAACTTATACGTTATACGAGACCGCCATAAACGGACACACATCCACATTATACTGTCCACCGGCAAAAAAATAAGCGAAATTCCTTTTAAAAGTTGCCATTCAAAATGATAATACGCGACCAAATTGAAAACGTGTTTGACCGCTTTACCGGTAACTTGCTGTGTGTTTGTATGGCACATTTTCTGTTGCTGCCAGTTGTTTATTGGCAATTATTTGTGGCGTAGAGAAAGGACAGAAATATGCCTATGCTTATTTAAAAATAGCTTTAATAACTTACTTTAGGTAATTTACAAGGCATATGTGAGTGGAAACGCCAGGAGGGGATGCCTTAGAAGCACATACACGGATCTTAAAGGTGATGATCTTCGGAAAGGCATACGTGTATGACTAGATGTATGAAAGAACGTATACGGCAAAAGAAGTATGTGTATGTGTCTCCCGATAGCTATAACCTCGGGATCTTTAAATCAAGAGTGAATAGGTTACTTCTAGGCAAGCGTGCTTTAGCGTCGACCACATCATCGCTTACCATCAGGTGAGATAGTGGTCAAGCTCGAGACATCTATAATAAAAAATAAAATGTAAAGATCGTAGCAGGTGGCGTTCTGTTGTTTCTGCCTAAACCCATGGAAAAAAGCGTGAGTTTATGTAAGTATGTTGATTAACCAATTCAATAAAGCAAGCATGATGAATATTTTCAACTGTCTTCTTCAGATCTTAGGACCATTTTCAGATTCCAGTCAAGACGCTAAGACCCAAAGCATGTCTAAAATCGGCCGGCTTATAGGACTGTAACCAAAACGGTGACATCACGCCACTAAATATACGGGGCACGGGCTGAGACCGGTTCGTTTTTTTATGGTTACGTACCAAGAGCGTTTGCGGGCAATGGATCGGAAAAGCAAAGATTTTGATGTCGAGATAAAACGCATAGTTTTATCGTAAAAGGTTTGCAATGTTGCAATTTTAGGATTGCAAAGAGGTAGAATTATTTGTTTATTTGATAGCTTTCATCAAGCTTTAGGAGGGTGAGCAAGCGTAGTGATTAACTAATGCTCGCCTTCTCTTTATGAGAAGAGGCCTTTGGCCTGCAGTGGGACAGAAACAGGGTGGTATTATTATTATAGCTAAAGGTCATCATTATCTTCCTGCCCTTATCCAATGTTGGGGTCGGCGCAACACGTTTTCTTCTTCCATACCGTCCTGTCCCCCGTCCCGCTATCACTGACTAACCTTTCCTTTCATATCACTCCAAACACAGTCAATCCATCTATTATTTGGCCTTCCCCTCCCACTCCATCCATCCACATTTATATTAATAACTCTTTTGCTATCATGCGTTTCATCCCTCCTTATCACATGACCATACCAGGAGCTTTGGTAAAGGTAATATCTGGCAATCCTGATACGATTTCGAAAGTTCTTTCACGGATATAATATTTCTCAGAGTGCGATAGGCTACTTTTTATCACGAAAAAATACACAGTGTCTTTGTAAACCGGCTACGCGAGGGAAGCCTTAGAAAAAAGGTAGGACTACAAAAATATGATAAAAACCATTAATTAAAGTGCAAGAAGGTCATTAAAACAAATCGAGAGTCCTCAAATGGAATGTCAAGTCAAGAGTCAACCAATTACAACGATGGTGGATCAGAAATATGATTCTTTCAATCAGATTGGAAGCAATTTGTCATCTGTCGCACTAATTGACCTATATTGTGCTCGTTAACTATAAAATGAATATCGCATTCTATTGCAATGACTATCTTTGATAATGAATGCTTGATGTGCAAAGCATTGCATTCATTTTATGGTCGCCACTTGAGTCTGGCTTTCAGGAGTTACAGGGGTTGGGAATGGCATGGAGGGTCGGTGCCAAAAAACTTGCCATACTAATCATTCTACATTTGAAAAGGCAGAAAGACTCAATATGGTTTCTTTAAGGTTACACTAGTCGATTTTTCTTCCGTACAAACGTAGTCTGGCGATTACTCCACTGCTTGACGATGTACGTTCAAAATAAAAATTATATCTATTTGTCTCATCATTATCTAGCCCTGACTGGAAAGACAAAATAAAAAAATAATTTTTTTTTAAAGAAATGAGCGTCGAAAGTTCCACATTTCAACACTAATTTTAACGCATCTTTGGGCGGAAATAAAAACCATAAGAAGAAGGAAAATTGCAAAACGGCTTCCATACAGGGATAGATTAGTAATTCAACAATGCAAATAATTTTATTTTGAAAACATACATTTAGTACTTTTTTCATGATATCTAGACTCCCAAAGGTCTGTTTATAAAATTTCACGCGCCCTCTTTTTCTTCCTAAATCATTATCCATTTCGATACAAATTTGCAAAAGTGCTAATTCGTAAGCGAACTAGCTTCTTACAGGTCATCACAGCATCTATCCCTTTCGCACGTGTTGTCGGATGAGATAGCATGCATTTTAACCTAGCGCACAAAATAGTTCGTGCCGTCGACTAGGGGAACCTTAAGTACATTTGTCGACACTGACACGAAGTATAATTGCCTCCATTTTAGAAATGGAACCATCGCTAAAGGGTAACAGAACGCCAAAAACTTTATCGCCGTCCAAATTATGAGATAGAGGTCAAAAATAATTGAATTAGTAGCAAAAGAATCAGTTCACGTGACAAGATCGTGATTAAATGCGCGACCGGTTCTGTAGATCAGGCCACTTGCACTGATGAGATTTAGACTGATTGAGAATAAACATCGAATCAGGAAGTTCCGAAATGCCAAGCGTACAAGAACCGTTTTGTCTGGCAAAACAGATCTATCAACCTTCAAAAATCGCAGTATTCGATACTTTATGGCAAATATTATTTCCTTTTTTGTTCACCAAATAGCAAACAAGCAAGTAGCACCTAATCATCGCAAGATTAAGAAGAGAATAAATGGGACAAATATTACTTTTTCTCGGCTAGAGATATTGCAACTGCTGCAATCATCAGCAAGCTTAAGCAACTTAAAAGAGTTCCTATCATCATCATCTTCCTGCCCTTGTCCCATGTTAATTGGTGTCGGCGCAACACGTTTTCCAAAACTAATTAAAAACATGTTCGCGAGCTGGCTGCCCAAAACCAGATGTATACTCCGACTGCACAGCATGATTTTCTTGTTTTTTTTTATTTACTTTTTTTATTTATAACTTTTAAGTTATTGTTTTTTTTAGAATTAGGTACATTTAAACATATAAGTGTTATATATTTTTGAAATCACCTCTTCAAATCGTTTATTTTGATACCCCACTTGATGGGTTTGGAAGAAAAACCAAAAATTGGTGCCCAAAATACGCCATTTTTTTGTTTTCCAGTTTTAATGTAGCCAGTGACTCTCGCAGGGTTAAGACAAATCGATTGACGTAAGAATCATCAAAATCGGCCGAGGCGTTTGGTCTCTAGAACGCCACATAGGAACAAACATACATACGTACATAATAATGATAAAAACATTACCCTCCTTCGGCAGTCGGGTAAAAAGAGTTCCCGAAGAGTCAAATTATATTTCTCTATCTCTTACAAAATGCCTCAAATAACATGCCAAGTCTGTAAGCTCCGTAACTCCAAGCTATCTAATCATATCGGCGAATCCAATCGCTAACGGTGCCAGCTTTTAACGCGAACGCTAAATTGATGGTATTAGAAAGTCTAGAACTGATGAAAAAATTGATTTACGATTTTATACTTAGATTGTTTTACGATAACATCGACATCTGATAAATGTAGGTAGATCTATGTATCTTTTTGTTTAATTGAAGTGGCTGATGCTCAGATAGTTCGACTCAGTACTTCTTTGAAAAGGATCTCGATTCGGTATGCGACTGCACAAGATCAGTTTCAGATTGAATTACAAGTCCGGGATGCATTCGTGAGTTGAATTTTAAGCTCAGGTATTTTTGGCTTCAGTATTAGAGCCGCAAAACATTGCAAAAATAAACGACTAGAGAAACAATATTTTTGATTATTTCGGACAAGACTAAAAACAGTCACATTACGACATTTTCAATAAACGTTGCAACCTACTTCCCTACACATACAGCCCAAACAGTTTGATCTACCATCGTAACGAAAAGAAGAAGTAGACAGTTGGGTAAACAGTAGCAGCCAGATTTTCGCCTCAGTAGGCGTTTCGGCCGCTGAGTTTCGTCCGATCCGGTCGAAACAGGAATTTAATTAATATTAATATTTTTGAGTGGTGTATCGGGCTACACTTTTTTAAGAAAATTTTGTAAATTCATATTGAAAAACCTTAGGTAGGCTAGGGTTATATTATTTAAGTAAAATTCAGGCAACTTTTGGAAAAAGATAAAGCTTGATTAATATACCTTCTATTACAACAATAAAAAGTACAGTACAGTATGGCACCTGAGGTATTTCACAAACGGCACTTATCGATATTTTTCGCAGCAGCCATAAGTGGAATAATTTATTATTTAAAATTTTATTTCACATTTGGCACCTAAGGATCAGTGGATACTAGTGTTGGGACGTGATCCTTCATGATTCTGGCTTCCTGGTAGTTTGAGTATAAATGCTTATAATGTTCAACATCTAACTAAAAAAGCAAAAGAGGAAGTTATATTTTTATCATATTATTAAACTCCCTACTGATTTTATGTTTCTGACGTTACTTTGCCTCTGAAAAAGGATTCGTGCGAAACACCACTCAAAAATATTAATAATAACGAAATTCCTGTTTCGACCGGATCGGACGAAACCCAGCGGCCGAAACGCCTACTAAGCCAGATTTTCTCCCACGAGCAAAACAAATAACCATCACAACAAAACAAGTCACTATTATTATGACATAATTACCATCTATCGCTGGTTCGTCGAACTTGCGCAGCGATATCACGCCCGCATCCGG
Organism: Orthosia incerta; assembly: GCA_948252205.1. NCBI lineage: Eukaryota > Metazoa > Arthropoda > Insecta > Lepidoptera > Noctuidae > Orthosia > Orthosia incerta. The sequence continues at coordinate 3,488,087 of OX411758.1, forward strand.
CAAGAACCGGTAGGGTCCTTACATGGCGACGTAGCATGCGTTGTAGGAAGTACATGCGTCTAACGCTGATAGGTCATTACCATCGCTGAAGATAGGTTGGTGACTCATCAGATAGAAAGCTGAGGTTTTACCAACAAACTTGTTAGGAAGACAGGCAGAAGACCAAAGCAATTTTTTTCTTGTTCTTCGTGTCACTGGCACGACAGTAATTTAGATTCTTCAAGTCCAAAACTTTGCCACTTCTACGGTATCGTCGGAGGCAACGCATAGGTCACTAGCTGCATGTTTTGTGGCACAGAGGACTGGATAGGTGGAGGAGCATAGTATGCGACTCAACTCCGCATTCACACCCTACTGTTGTTCCGTCAAACTAGCCCTAAATTGCGAGGTTGGAGGAGTTACACCTTCCTACTTGGGTTCTGAGGCGGTTACTAGACGACCAAAGCAATTATTATGTCATGAACTTGATTATTCTTGGAAGAAGATTCAGCTAAACACGCAAAAACTAACGCGGAGAATAAAGAAGTTGAGAAGACGAAAAAATGCTCAGCACAGAGCACATACGACTAAAGAGGTTAATATAAAACAAACACAGTTACCTGTTTTATTTTTTACCATCAGACAGACAGCTTGATAATTTACTTTACGCTAAACAATGTCAAGGCGACACTGGGCACTTTTATCGACATGCACTTAGTGCAGTACGCCTTGGTCGTGACCAGACAAAACATTGTTAGGGGACCATAAAACTGGCCACATACTTACACCTACTACTGACATGCGCTGAACTCCTGGTGACGTAAATAATATTTTACTAGCCTTTGCATGTTAAATCACTTATAACCCTGTGTAGAATTGGACACTAAAAAGTCTAAAATTGCAAAGCATGATGTACCTAGTTCTCATTTATTGTTACCTAGTATGAACCAGTAAGGTTAGTGTGAATCCAAATTTACAACTTCGATAAACTTGTGCTCGCTGCACACCACGTTATAAAACTACGAATTTATTGTTTTTTTTTTCACTTTTTGCTCTAAAAGTCAAACTATGCGTTGTTCGCAAACAAAATGCCGTAATGTTTTAACTTGAGCACTTTTATCGACATGCACTAAGTGCAATACGACTTGGTCGTGAGTGTGACCAGACAGAACAATGTTAGGGGACCGTAAAGCTGGCCACATATGTACACCTACTTATTTGCGCTGGACTCCTAGTACTCGTAATGACATTTTACAACGTGCTCTTTGCATATTGAATAAGTTATTAGTGAAGACTATAAACATAATTTATTAACAGCTGGTTTGCGAGTGGAATTGTTCGTGAAAAGGTTGCTAGGCAAAATAAAAACTATTTTTGGATTGAGAAACTGTGCAATTTAATACGGCTCAATTACCTCACTGGATGAGATAACGATTTCAAACATTTGCAACATCACTTTTGAAAGTAATACTCTAACAGCCGTCTTTAATATTGAAGACTAGCTGTCCCACGCGGCTTCGCTCCCGTCAACTGGCTACGTACCTACCCTACACATACCCTACACCTACCTTACACATACCCTATACCTACGCTACACCTACCCTACACCTACGCTACACCTACCCTACCTACCCTACATACATGATTGCATAACTGAAACTGTTTACGCAGCGCACGCAACGGAAGCCCTCAAAAAGTAATATTTACATTTTTCATTTATGCTCCGCTCCTATTGGTCGTAGCGTGATGTTATATAGCCTATAACCTTCCTCGATAAATGGACTATCTAACACAAAAACAATTTTTCAATTCCAACCAGTAGTGCCTGAGATTACCCCCTACATACAAACTTACAAATTTTACCTCTTTATAATATTAGTATAGAAAACATAAATAAATATGCAGCTATGAACTTTGGACAACGTGACAAATATCGCCAATGAGTAAGGTCTGTAAATGAATGAAGTTACATGGCAGCTAATGATGGTCGCTGCAAGTTGCAGTGACCTCATGATGAGGTAACCGCTTCGAAACGTGAGGTCGTTACCGCTTTACAAGACTCCCGACACTTTGCTACTTTCTTGAATCAAAGGACCGGATTACAGGAGCTGTGGGTGAATACGTTTTCTCTTTAAGGCAACAAGAACCTTATAATAATGATTTGAAACCCAGGTGTTGTGCAGTACAGGTTACGGTGACAGTTTACTGTTGATACGCCGATGGTACAACATCGCAAGACCTATTCTTATATTGAGTTGCTATAAAAACCAATCTGCATAGGGCCCTAGGCAATACCCAAATATTGGGATCGACTTTCAGTCTAAAACGGATACATCTGTATACCAGTATTTTACACGGAGCAGTGTGTGTTGCCAGCAATTACTTACGGGACAGAGACGTAGTCGCTCACAATGGGCCTCATCAGAAGGCTTAAATTCGCCCAAAGGGCAATTAAGAGGGTTATGCTCGGCGTTTCCTCGCGTGATCGAATCAGAAATGAAGACATCCGCAAGAGAACCAAGGTTACCGACTTAGCCTGAAGAATTGCCATACTTAAGTGGCAGTGGGCAGGTCACATTGCTCGCAGAACGGATGGCCGTTGGGGCCGAAAAGTTCTAGAGTAGCGATCGCGTACCTGAAGACGCAGCGTTAGAAGGCCTCCCTCTAGGGGGAGCGATGACCTGGTCAAGGCTGCGGGAGTCCGGTGGATGCGAAACGCATAGGACCGATCAGTGTGGCAACGCTTGGGGGATGCCTATGTACAGCAGTGTACGTCTTTCAGCTGAAATGATGATGCTGACACGGAGCGGCTATTTGATCTCCACAACCCAGTTACTGGGTTGTGGAAATACGTAACACCGCTAGGGAAGACTGATTGTTCGACGTTTGTATAGACAGAAAGACCTTTGTACATTTAAGTGATCCTCGAATCTATGAATAAGTAATAATAATGAAAGGTTCAAGTTCATTTATTATTTGCGAGTCGACGGCGTCGACGATCTTAGTTATTACATTCAGACAGTAACATTCTCAAAGGAACCTGTCAAAACACTAAATGTGGCAGACACAGACAACCTTATTTTTAGCCTTACATTATAGAAAGATGACGTAAGCAAAGGCTTTGAGAACACGAGTGTGGTAATGTTTTAAATATAGTAAATGATTGGATTTTGTTACATGGCAAACAAGTTTATTATGCTTCATAGGGTTAAGTATAGGCAATTTTGTACATACACCTGCGACATTGAGGCAAAATGATCAGCAAACTTTATATAATTATTATCGATAGACTCGCGTTTGACCACTATCTCACCTGGTCAACGGTGAAGCACGACTCGAAGTAATCTTTGCATTCTTGCCTTAAATACCCCGTTGTAGCTATCAGAAAACTAAGACTCCGGAAGGGAATTAAAAAAGAGTGACTCTAGCTGTGCTCACAATGAAGGTATTCACAAAACGCTTTGTGCTTATGGGTAGATTAACCGTCGTCTTGAAAAGAAATCATTTTAAGATCAAAAGGACAAAAACTGATTTGTAAAGAAAACACTAGGTACATTAAATTGGTCCTGTCATAATAATATCACACGAGCAATGCATACTTATTATATGTGTCCATAGCTTCTCTAAAAGGAAATTATTGGGGAATTCACACTCATTAAACCACCGGATGTTAATTAATTGTCAGGTATTTTAATTAAAATCTAACACCATTTATTAGAATATACAGCAGGAAATTCAACATATTCGATTCTTAGTTTCATAAAGGAAATTAGTGCCAAATGATTGCGTTATTTTAAATTTAGTAGAGGATAAAACAATAAAATCGCTGTGTGAAATGTTTGCAACATTGAAGAACATATTTCGAAGTATTTGAGCAGCATAGTCACGAACAGTCATTAGTAATATCCGCTTCAATAATTAATGAACTAGCTTCATCATTGCATTTTTAGTTTTTACCACAACATTATCTGATAACATCGTGATGTATTAATTTATCAGTAACGGTAAATTCGTCAATAGTGATAGTATTTTTGTTTCTTTTTTAATTAGGGACTTCTATCATCGCCACGTGTATGACAGTCCCATCGTACACTAAATCACACTAGGTACCTACTATAGATTAGATTTGGGCCATGAACTTGAACAGACTCTTCACAACATCACCATGGTAGGCTTGGGATAGATGTATGATGTAGATGATAAATAGGTGATGGTTCTGGAAGAGCATGACTACATGACTAAAAGAGTCATGAATATAGAAGACGGAAAAAGATGCAGTGGACGACCACCAATTACCTGGCTACGAACAATAAAAAAACCAGCCACGTGCGAGTCGGACTCGCGCACGAAGGGTTCCGTACCATTATCGCAAAAAAACGGCAAAAGAATCACGTTTGTTGTATTGGAGCCCCACTAAAATATTTATTTTATTCCGATTTTAGTATTTGTTGTTATAGCGGAAATATAAATACATCATCTGTGAAAATTTCAACTGTTTAGCTATCACATTTCATGAGATACAGCCTGGTGACAGACAGACAGACAGACAGACCGCGGAGTCTTAGTAATAGGGTCCCGTTTTTACCCATTGAGCACGGAACCCTAAAAATGACATGATAGCGAGCAACACAACAGAAGAGCCAACCCGCAACCGTACGGTGTGGCCCAGAAGTAATATGAGGGCTGACTTCAAATAACATTCACTGTATGAGAAGAGGTATTAGCACTGCAGTGAGACAGTAACAGGCTGTGATTATAATAGACAGGAGAAAGAAGAAGTAGGAGGAGGAGAAGGAAATTCGTCAATGATTATACACAACACACAATACAAACAGCACAAAAACTGCCAACAATTTTGACGAACGAAGTTTTCACATAACCCAATTCCCACAGATCTTGTAAACAACCGTCGCCATAGAAACGGTACCACAGATTATACAACGATGGCTTGGCAACGCAAACTGTAATCTAGCCGAGCTAGACCGGCGCCCACGCAGCTAAACAAGCCGAGACTTGCCGAGCGTGGGCGAGTAATTGTTAGGGATGATAGATCCGATCCAATGGATGTCAGTCATGATCTAATACTACATTTGCGTACTGCGAAGGTCAAAGTTGAAGTGGTTTTATCCGTATCGACCGATGAAAGAAGTTGCTTTAATGTTGTACGCGGAGAAATTTCTATGGAAGTATGAATGTAGTGATTGAAGATGTAAATATATTCAAAACTGTACAGACAAGGCCATGGTCATTTAGCTTGTATTCAAAACCGGTTTCTTTAATCATGTAATGGACACAAAAGTGGTAATAGTGTACATAAATGAGAGGTGATAAACATTACGTCATAGATCTTGCATGCTGTGTCTAGCGCATAATAATGTACAAAATTCATGTATCCTTGTATTAGTCTAAAACTCTTAAACAGTGAAACAATTTTAGATAGGCCAATAAATGAAAGTACCTTTTAGACATTTTCAAATTTTTTTTTATTTTATATTTTTTAATTAAACCTGGCTAGATCGATTTATCGCCCTCGAAACCAACTGCATACTAAATTTCATGAAAATCGTTGGAGCCGTTTCCAAAATTCTGATTATATATATATATACAAGAATTGCTTGTTTAAAGGTATTACATTAGATAAATAGAAAATTAAACAGACGTCAATGAAAGGTCAAACCAGTGGTGTCTCATCCCATACAAAAAAACCGTGCCGACGTACTGTACTGATTATTTTTGTACATCGATCGCGTTCGGTTCCGTTCCACTGATATAGATGGATGATGATCTATCTATCGCCGTGAAACGGAACCGAACGAGAACGATTTACAAAAAATAATCGGTATAATCAGATGAAAAACGCTAGTTACGTCGACACGGTTTCCCTGTAGGAGATGCTAGTATTATATTATCTGTGGTCAAACAGAACAAGTCCTCTAACCAGTCTCCCGACATTTCCCGTCTCTGTCAACCCTACGCATAGGTACACCGACACGTACTAACTAAATAACTCTCGTCATTGTAACAGTTTGGGCACGGAACACCTTAGTTTGTTTCAATTCGCCTGACAGTTCAGGAAGCTCAAGTTAACAAATCTGACAGGAGAAACAAATCAACCGACGCAACTGTCTACATGATATAAACGAAGGCAGAACAGTATAACATGAAGAACTGTCTTCATGATATGAATCGTGTAAATCCTACTTCCTACTAAATTACTAATAACATATTTTTTTTTTTTTAACAAGCTTTTTTCGTTTTCTTCTTAGCAAACCCTTTGATTTGATACCCATATTATGGCAGTGTACAAAAATAACTAGTCCGCCATCTTGGGCCAACCGCCATATTGGATTTAGAATGACTTCAAACTAAACGTGTAAGCAAACAGACCAAGAATTGCTTTAAAAATCAGTTGCAAGATTTGACCCGAACACACTTACATACATACATACATTGCAAGTTAAATAAAAACTTGTAATAATGTTACAGTTTGGATGGATGGATGTTTATTAATCAAACACACCAGCACGGCTGAACGCATCTGGATGAAATTATAGTCTGGAATAGCACATAGGCTACTTTTCATCCTTGTATAATGTTCCCTTGGGATAATAAAAACACTTTTCACGCAGGCGGAGCCACTGGCAGAAGCTAGTGAAGCATATATTTACGCGCAACTCCATTAAAATGTTGCACGATAATAATGGAAAGGATACACAATGCATACGGAAAGTTTTCAATGGAAACAGGACGCTTCGTGAAACTTTTATGCGAGGCAATACTTTTGCTGGAGCACAAATGAGGCCCAACTTTAAATTACGGTACATATCCTCACAGAAACACACATCACAATTCTATATACATACATAACATCACGCCCGTATTTTCTAAAGGTTTAGGTAGATGTGCTTATTGTTCTATATAAATATGCCCACATTTCGGCAGTTTTGTATGAATAATTAAGTTACTGCTAGTCTGACACCTCCCAACTGACACTTGTTTCGTGCTTACCAAATAACTCATTCTATGGGCCTCGCACATCGGGACGGAATGACAGAGGATTTAATGTTTTACCAAAGGCTTTTCAAACATATCTAGTAGGAATACGACATAAATGCCAATGTTTTAAATTGATTCCGTGGCATCGAAAGGGATTCTTGACACGGCAATGGAAAGCGCAATAAAGGACCCCGCGGCGGGATGCCGCAGCGCACTGCGGTATGCAACGGCACGCCGAAGGACGCCGAGACATGTCGCGGGGTGAGGTAGTGCAAGCGGGAGTACATGCACACCACATTTGCTACCTTATCATCATCATCATCAGCCTATAAATGTTCCCACTGCTGGGACACAGGCCTCCTCTTTGTGAGAGGGAATGGGCCGTAATCCACCACGCGGGCCCAGTGCGGGTTGGTTACCATATAATTCATATAAAAACAGGTCAAGTGCGAGTCGGACTCGTGCACGAAGGGTTCCGTACCATTATCGCAAAAAAACGGCAAAAAAATCACGTTTGTTGTACGGGAGCCCAACTTAAATATTTATTTTATTCTGTTTTCAGTATTTGTTGTTATAGCGGCAACAGAAATACATCATCTGTGAAAATTTCAACTGTCTAGCTATCACGGTTCATGAGGTACAGCCTGGTGACAGACAGACGGACCGCGGTGTCTTATTCATCATATATATATAATCATATATGTTTATTAGCTAAATCGTCGTCGCCGACGCCGCAGCCTGCCGCGTCGGCATGGCGCTGCACGTCGCGGGATGTCTTGGAAGACCACCGGAATACTACAGTATCTAAGCGGCTAGTGTGCGCTGAGCAGTGGAAAATCCTCTGCAATTCCGTCTCGGTATGCGTAGGCCTTAAAAAAAACTTCTGATAGCCATAAATCAGTTACCTTGTCTATTGCAGATAGTGATTTACTATCAAACTACGACAAAATGTTTACTAGGTCACTACGATATCTATTATCTAGTTGTAAAGATATCGCATTGCCCCATCAGCTGTGTGTGAGCTGTGTCTTATCAGTGACACAGTTTTTCTCATCTATTTGCTCGCAGATAAGGTAACATGTGTTCACAGATTGAGCTTAATTGATGCTGGCGATAACATGCTTTGTTATTGTTTATGTAAGACGGATTTAACCATATATAGCTTTGTTTTGGTTGGCTTAAAAACACCAAAACGTATTGCTGTGGTGTAAATGGTAAAACTAAGATAGGAATGCCAATTTTATATGGTTTTTGGAGCAACATTAACACCTGTTTTCTGAGTTGAGAATTTAGAATTAAGAAACTTGTCAAGCTCTACTAAATGCCAAAAGCATAAGAGATTTTTAAGGTTAAATTAAAGTTTGACAAATACATACATACATACATACATAAACTCACGCCTTTTTCCCATGGGGGTAGGCAGAAACTACAGAACGCCACCTGCTACGATCCTTACATACTTCTTTTGCTTCACTCACATTCATACATCTTGTCATACACACACGCCGGTTATGAGTACTGCGCACCTGAAGAACATCACCTATAAGGTCTATGTATGTCTTCCTAGGGCGTCCCCTCCCGGCGTTTCCATTCACGTCTGCCTTGTAAATACCTTTCGTTAGTCGCCTATCATTCATCCTCTCAACATGGCCAAACCATCTTAACATACTCTTTTCAATTTTAGTCACTACATCTTCTTTTAAACCACAACGTTGTCTTATTACCTCATTCCTCAATCTATCATTTAAGGTTACACCACACATACTTCGCAAGGACCGCATTTCTACTGCATTAATCCTACTTTCATGTCTTTTTTGCCATACCCAACTTTCACTTCCATACATACTCAACTTCAAATTCTTAATTCAGGAACTGTAGGTTTCGGTCCGGTTCCAAAACCATATAACATTTGGCTGGCCTCCTAACTAAACTTACTTCTCCATTTTAGACATCAACAATACCAAAATAAATAAAGTCATTAGAAAAAGCCATACAGCACAAGTGTTAGTTACAAATAAGGCCACCAGCTAACTTCCACTAGGAGGAGTTCGAGGCTAAATAATAACAGCCGCACTGGTCGTTCATCAAGGTTAAGCAACGCTTGCCGAGGTCGGTCCGTGGATGGGTGACCATTTCAACATGCCGAGTTTCCTCCGTGCCTCGGAAAGCACGTTAAGCCTTTGGTCCCGGCTGTCATTTGAAGAACTTTGACAGTCGTTACGGGTAGTCAGAAGCTTGAGATCTGACACCAGTGTTGCCAAGGGGTACCGTGTTACCCAGTTACTGGGTTGTGGAGGTCAGATAGGCAGTCGCTCCACGTAAAACACTGGTACTTAGCCGAATCCGGTAAGACTGGAAGCCGACCCCAATATAGTTGGGAAAAGGCTAGGCAGAATTTTTAACTTACACGAAAAATATATGCCACAATAATTTGGCATACTTTTCTCAGTCGGTCAGTAATATTATTATATGACATAGTAGTTGTGAAATTACTACAGAGATCATAAACAAACAAATGCTCCAACGATTTGTTATGATAAACAACTCGACTGAAAATAGCGGATGTCGGACACCCGGGCACACAGTCACACATTCAGATACTGTCAATACATTCTCATTTCACGTCGCTACTTATAAATTATGACGTGTCATATTTTATAGTTCCGCTGAACTGGTAAAATGAAGTAATTCGAACATAATTTCGGGACGGTTGCGCTTTTTATGAGCTCGTCTCGTACCCTGGAGTCCTTGACACGATCCTATTAATATCTGCCCACATTCACAGCGTCTCAGTGATTACACCATAGCATTACGTCATAACCAACTCATGGATAACACCAGCTTTTTAAGTGGCTTCAAATTAATTGTCTTCTCCGAATGCATTTGGACGTCGTCCAGATATGTGAATCCTGTGACAGCGAAAACTGAAAAACGGCTCTTAATGCACTCAGAACAAACATAAAATTGTGTGAATAATAAATAAAGTGTCGTAAACCAGTTGAAGAATATTTGCTTGACCCAAAAAGGATGCGTCAGTTTTTTGATGCGAATTGCGAGACCTGGCTGCGCGATCTTTTATTTAATCAGGCAAGGCGACATTGTCGTGGCAACCTTCCTTATTTTATTTGAAGATGTAATGAAATAAGAGAAAGCTGGCTTGATTTGATGTAGCAGCCAGGTATACGCTAAATCACATCCATACACTTACAAAAAGAAAGATAATGCATGGCTGTTTGCACACTCCCACTCTATTGAAAGGCAAAAAATAACGAAGCACTGCAGCAAAAAAATCAACGATTATTGAGCTTCCACCAATTATATCAAATGACTTCTTCAAAGCAAAGCCCTTTAATTGACTACCGTTAGTCTGGCAGTCCCGCCGCACAAATTGAGCCCTCATAACGAATTCTCGATGTCCACCTATTAAGTCGCCACATGGCTGTCATAACGGAGTCGGAGAGACGTTTCCTCCTTAGACTGTTAGTCCGTCGGATCCAGTTAATTGAATATGGTTAACCCTGCGAATGCTGTTTGTAAATGGAACTTGATTAACTGTCTATTGACGGGCTGAGTAAGGGTTGGGACTGTGTTTAGAGATACTTTGCAAGTCTAATGTGTAAGACAGGTTCAGTATTTATTGGATGCCTATATTTAGGCATGTGGCGTAATTGAGTGCTTAAATTAAGCTTCGTTGCACTACACATACACATGTATATTTCCGTGATGAATTCTATCGTATGCTGCCTCGTCGAATATCGTTTAGGTATATAGCGGCAGGACAAGACTTGGCAGACGGCGATTGGGGACAGAGGAATTTAATGCACTGAATTCCGACATAATTATGTCTTCTATAAAATAAGATTGTTTTGTCCAAATATTTCTGAATCATCTTCATCAACGGTAGTCTCTATGCATATCGAGAGACTTAGGATCCTGCAGCCTAATTGCGTAAGTGAATTCTGCAAAGCAAACAAGTCGATTCCTACCCAAAAACGACTTTACGTATTGCATATTAAATATTAATACGTAAAGTCGTTTTTGGGAAAGAATCGACTTGTTTGCTTTGTAGAATTCACTTACGCAATTAGGCTGCTGGTTTGCAATCGGACCACCCAAGCTTTCTTTCTAGCTCTGTTATCGATACCCATTCATACTGAAACCATTATAACTCTCAATGAAATTCTTCGACCTTCCTAAATATTCAGAAATCAGATATATTTCATTAATGTAATACCGGATCCTACACTCCATCATTCTCATTCATTTCAACAGCTACTAAAGCACTTAACAGTTTTAAGTGTTATTCTCGTTATTCTTTACCATCACTTTGAGAGACGAGCTTGTGAAGTGGTACGCAATGTCGTATTACATATACAAACACGATTATTATCGATTCCACGCCTGTGTTCCCCGAAGGATTGCGCAGAGGTATACCGATAGTATACATATTTGGCCAAATCTTTAAAAGTCAAATATATTGATTTCAAACAGGTCATTAAGCGGCACTTTTGAACGTCAACAATTAAAATTTACAAGTAATAAAAATGTATTCTACCGTCCATTCGGAAAAGTAGCTTGTTAAGGAGAAGAACGGACAAGAAACTCCATACTTACTCTTTAAAAAAAATAAGTGTTTTACAATATTTACGTAAGTAAACACATTAATAAATTGATATATGTGAGGACGATGCACCCAGAATAGCACTACACACTATGCTACGTACAGGTATAAAGTATTAAAAGTACTCACACATGTACTGCGCAGTTATATAATACTAGAAAAACAATAAAATCCGAAGCAGTTAAGTTATGACCAGTCCCTACTGATGGCGCCAGTTCACGATCATGACGCTTGAACTGGCATAACTCAGCTCAACCATCATGAGGGGAACCGAATGATCCGATACATGTGCAGAGAGACATTTGAGAGAGCATGACACACTCAACTGTCAGGGCACACACAAGTCAACGAACGAACGACACATAGGTACAGTAAATGGTAGATTTACAGTTGGTACACAGTACTCACACCATGTGCTGAGCAGTTACATAATATTAAAAGAAATTGAGTTTATACTTTAAGGCATATTATAAGATTGGGATTACATCACTGATAGTGTGCGTTTTATACAAGTTTTAAATTTCGTCTCATTCAGTTCTATTAGTTCTTAAGGTTACACTAGTCGATCATTCTTCCATACAAACGTAGTCTGGCGATTACTCCACTATTTGACGATGTACGTTCAAAGTAAAAAATGATATCAATTTGTCTCATCATTATCTAGCCCTGTATGGAAACCAAAAAGTAAATTTTGAAAGTTATGAGAGGCGAAAGTTCCATATTTCAACACTAATTTTAACGCATCTTTGGGCGGAAATAAATACCAAGGAAAATTGCAAAACGGCCACCATACAGGGATAGATTAGTAGTTCAACAATGCAATTTTTTTTTTTTTATAATATACATTTAGTCGTTTTTTCATGATATCTAGACACCCAAAGGTCTGTTTATAAAACTTCGCGCGCTCGTTTTCGTCCTAAATCATCATCCATTTCGCTACAAACTTGCAAAAGTGCTAATTCGTACGCGAACTAGCTTCTTAATGCTAATCACAGCATCTATCTCTGTCGCACGTGTTGTCGGATGAGATAGCAGGCATTTTAACTCTGCGCATAAAATAGTTCGTGCCGTCGACTAGGGGAACCTTAACATCGATACATCGCCTCGTTGGCCTAGTGGTATCATGAGCTACTCCCGAGCTTGAGGTCCTGGGTTCATGAGGCTTGGCAAAATGTGGGCGAAATAAAGGTCCACCTCTGCCTTTCCCTTCAGGGAATAAGGCGTGTTCTTATATTATGCAGTTTGAGAGACGAGCATGAAGTGCTGTACCATGTCGTATTCGTTTTACATACACACGATTATTACCAACGATTAAATAAACCATTTCAGATAGCTTTACTACAAATCACTATTACATCATCATTCGGTAGACCCAGACGAAGTAACGGTATCTACTCCGCGTTCTGAATTATTTATTGGAAGCAGAAATCTGCGTTAAGTTTATTCGGAGTACACTTGATATGTCAGGAGATGCTCCATATTCAGGAAGGACTACTCAAACGAAATGTCTGCAATTAATTATGCATTGTAAATGATAAAATGAAAGCTGAAAAACATTTTGCTTATGTCCATTGTCGATCACTCCATAATTTTACAAAAGATTTTCCATAAACTCACGCTTTTTTCCCAAGGGTATAAGGCAGAAACACCAGAACGCCACCTGCTACGAAACTTACATAGTTCTTTTGTTTCATTTACGTTCATACAATTAGTCACTCACGCACGCCAGTTGATAAGAATTTTGTAACTATTTTAGTGTACAATTTAGTAGGTACTAGGTAGGTATATTCTATCTTGTATCTATACTAATATTATAAAGAGGTAAAGTTTGTGAGTTTGTGCCGTTGTAGGGGGTAATCTCTGGATCTACTGAACCGATTTTAAAAATTCTTTTACCAGTAAAAAGCTACATTATTCTTGAGTGGCACAGGCTATAAATGATTTTCAAAAAAAATAGAGATCCTTATGAAAATTGCAATAATGTAACACAAAGTAACAAAATATTGCCTATAAAATTCATTCTTTGGGGTGCGCTGAGAAAACTATTGATGATACATAAAAAATATTAAGAATATTAATTATACATAATTAAAGTACTCATTATTACCTACAAAAAAGTCTGCAAGAGAATATATCTAACTATCATACGAGGCAGCTTTTATGTTCTAAATTTTAATTAGATTGACGATAGAAATAAAAGTTGGTTACATTCGTATTGTAGTATAATTCTTATTCAAATAAATAGTTTAACAAATTAGTCGGTAGGTAGGGTAGGGTAGGGTAGGTAGGGTTGGGTAGGTAGAGTAGGTAGGGTAGGGTAGGTAGAGTAGGTAGGGTTGACGGGAGCGAAGCCGCGGGGGTCAGCTAGTCTATGATAACTAGCGTTGTTTTGGCAAGTCCAAAAGCAGAAAAGCTGTTTGTTACATTGTAAACCGTATTTTACTTTCAGATGCCCTCTGAATCTACGTCTATAGCGTATTATAATCACAAATTACCAAACGGCTCGTTGTATTTTTATTGCAAACCCCGTTTGATTTATCTGCAAACGTCTGCTCCCAAAAATAGATCGAATTAAAACCGTTTACACGCAGAAATGTTATCTATTTAAATTTTTCTTATGTATAAAGAGTTAATATTTACAAAAACAAAGTAAGTGCAACATAATTAGTAGCGATAATGATATCTTTACAGTAAACAATGTCAAATGAGTCACGGTATGAAATAACTTGTGAGACTGTGTGTGGTGAGATAACGCACACAAGAGCAAAGATAATGTTGCTGCTGTGAACGCGACGGACAAATTGTTTGGTAGTTTTTTTGACATTTAATTGCTACGATAAGCCTTAATTTTTTAGCAGCTTTTCTTTGCTCATTTCTCGTGTCTCCTGTGCGGGTCACAAATAAATACTTTTTCTTTCTTTCTTTCTTAACTTGTAATGTATGTATATACATACACGTGTGTTCGGGTCAAATCTTGCAACTGAATTTTAAAGCAGTTGTTCTCAACCGATTAAGATGAAATTTTGCATACACGTTTAGTTTGGATGACAATGCATGGTTACGTCATTCTCAATCCAATATGGCCGACGGTCCCAGATGGCGGACTAGTTATTTTTGGTGCACTGCCATGATTTAGGTATCAAATGAAAGGGTTTGCTGCGAAGAATACGAAATACTTGTTTTAATAAAGGATTTAATAACGAATAATTTTTAAATTGCGTTTGTGTAAATATTCTTTTTTACAAACTTCGTCCCCTGAAAACGAAGAATTATCTTTGGAGACAATACGCCACATAGCACGTAAGAATATTTACAAATTCATTTTGATTGATTATGTACTTACTACCTACATACTTTGACGATATGCTTGGTTGAAATGTCAATTGAAACCGCGCCAAACGGGCCAATGTTACGATTATTGAGTAACACTAACAATAATAATCCTACTTTCCAAGAAATAGAGCATGAAACGAATTAACTGATAATTCATATCGAGTATCGACACCGATTCTTATATCACGTATGTTTCTGTAAGCCGAGACCACAGTAAAAATATACAAAGAGTATGGAAACACACGAACATACGCACCGCCGAGACCATTAAGGCACTTCTGCAGTGCTGTCAGTAGTGCGAGCCGCTTAGGGGTCTCGTCGATGCGCATGTTTGTGTGAGTGTGCCGTTTCGAGCGTTTTGTAGGTAGTTTCCATACTGTTTGTATATTTATACTGTGCCGAGACATAACGTCTATTGGCTCAGAATTACCAAGCCTACAGATCGTGTCCACAAGTTCTCAGCGAATTTTTATGACCCAATTTGGGGACATTTGACCCGAGAATATCGCCGTGTTGCATTCTGTTCACGTCCTGCGGTTTTATACGCACCGTGTTCCGACATGTCCTCGTTTGGGCTATAAAATACAGTTACTGACATCGTGGAGGGCCGTAACTTCGCCACAAGAAAAACATTAGATGGTATAATAAGTGGACATTTAAGATGACCAGAATTGAGAAGATTAGCGAAAGTCTCTAATGAATTCCTACTAGGTATTCATAATAAATATATACCTATTCTATTAACGCGAAAGTTCGTTACTTTTTCACGCAAAACTTACTGCAAGGCTAATGATGAAACTTGACAGTTATATAGTTTATACATTAGAATAACACAGAGGATAAAATTTGTAAAGAAAAATGGCGAAATCTTAGCTGACTTAAATTTAAGAGTCTGAAAGTGAGTTATATACGAAAGAAATTCTATTAAATGTCTACGTTTTTTAAATTATAATTGGCCTGGTTCAAAACGGATAAAAAATACTTAATAAATTAAGTTATTTGATTTTTTTGTTAATTTCTTTAGCTTAGTATTGCCATTATATTTATCTGCTAAGTGACAAGTAATACCTAACTATATTAAGTAATAATATCATTATTAAATTTATTGCAGTAAATGAGTTAACAATACAGTTTATGTCTAAGTGTAGATGTTCCTTGCAGGTAGTTAAGAATACTGTAGTGTAGTAGAAATAAATGAATTACTTTCAATTAATTATTGGCAAAAAGACTAGCATCCAAGTCAAAAAAAAAAATATTTGCTTGGTTGTTGACGACGACCTTTTGATACACGTCAAAGTCGCTTAATTTAAATAAATATACTCTTTCCAAAGAGTAGGTATATTATACATTTCATGCTGAAATAACTAGGTAAGGGTAATACTAATGCGTGCCCTTTTACTTCCACGAAATTAAATAATATTACCTATTAAACAGATTATTAAAAGTTACCCAGACATAACCTACAAAAGTTCATAACTGAATATCTATTATTCTCAGCCTTCTCGAACCTACATAAGACAAAAAAAAAACAAAAATTCTTGCACATACTAATTCAGAACATCACCCAGAGTTAAACCAGATATTTTTCATTCAATGACGTAGGAACTAACTTAATCTCAGCTAAAACAATGTATGGGCACCTGCCATTGTTCTTTGGGAGAAGAACAAATGCCACACAGGCGGAACCGCAGGCAGAAGCTAGTTATTGTTTGTTATAAACTCTAATGACCTGACATTGCTTAGCGTCTAGTGCTTGGTGTTTGTCCGGGTAAAAATAGACGCGTACAGTCCCGGTGGAAAACGCGAGGAGACTAGCTAAGCACAGTGTCGCAGTAGGCCTGATGCCGCAGATTCTAGTGAGGTCATTTGCCTGACACATTTCTTGGCAGCTGGCGCTAAACGCGACCTAAACTTAGGTGTTGTTTTGAGCCGGAAATAACAGGGCAAGTGCAAAGTAAATTCTTCTGAGTCCTGCACGCGAATATGAGCTTCTAACTTATGAGATGCTTTGGCATGAATGTTGTTTTTAGGCTGGCATAATCCTCTTGACTTTTTGGGAATACTTCATTGTACGTACAGCTAAGGAGTGAGTGAAATTGAGTGAGTGGAATTCCTTGCCAGAAACTGTGTATCCTGATATTATAACTTGGGGGTCTTTAAGTTAAGAGTGACTGGGTTACTTCTAGGCAAGCGTGCTTCACCGTCGACCACAATATCGTTTACGATCAGGTGAGATAGTGGTCAAACGCGAGCCTTCAAATCTAATCTATACTAATATTATAAAGAGAATTTGTATTTTTGTTTGTAACGAATAAACTTAAAAACTACTGGACCGAATTCAAAAATTCTTTCACCGATGGGAAGCTACACTATCCCCGGGTGACATAGGCTACTTTTTATCACTGTATTCCCACGGGAACGGGAACTACGCGGGTGAAACCGCGAGGCGTCCGCTAGTTAATAATAATAAAAAACTTCACAGTCCTCGTTTTTTAGACATATCATCATTCACAGAATGATCCATATTTTCTTGACGGAATATTATTTATTTTGCTACAAGATGTAGAATCCAAATTCCCTAGGCAACAGTACTGTATTGTTTAGTACAATGATCTCAGTTAAGAGGCTGCGGTTGGCGATTCTTGTCATAAAGACATCTGCGGTCAGCGAGGATTAATTACGAAAGCAGGGAGAAAGAAACTATTGGAGTGAAATATTGTGCCTTTGAAAGACTTCTTGTAGTAAACTAATGTAAGAATGGAGATGGAATTAATTGAATGGGAATCACTTGACTAATTACGGTGTATCAACCTTGCTGGAACTAATAAACTTAGCAAGAGCAGCAAGGTGGCTTATCTTTTACTAGCTGCTGCCAGCGGCTTCGCCCGCTTGAATGTCAAAATTATACCAAGGGAACATAATCAATCAATATGCCTAGCCTTTTCCCAACTACAAACACGAAACAAATAATTGTATCACCTACAGATAGTTGTTCCGGCTCTGGGTGTTTGTGTGTGTGAGTTTATATGTTTGTAAACGCACCCACGATACAGGAAGAAATTCCTAGTGTAGGGCAAAGTTTAAAAAAAAAAACTACATTGGGGTCGGCTTCCAGTCTTACCGGATTCAGCTAAGTACCAGTGTTTTACATGGAGCGACTGCCTATCTGACCTCCACAACCCCAGTTACTGGGTAACACGATACACCTTGGCAAGACTGGTGTCAGATCTCAAGCTTCTGACTACCCGTAACGACTGTCAAATATCTTCAAATGACAGCCGGGACCAACGGCTTCACGTGCTTTCCGAGGCACGGAGGTAACTCGGTATATTGAAATGGTCACCCATCCACGGACCGACCTCGTCAAGCGTCGCTTAACCTTGACGATCGACCAGTGCAGCTGTTATTATTTAGCCACGAGCACGTCACACAAATCCTGCATCGCGCAAGCAAAGTTTTCGGCGCGATTAGAACACATACAACAGTCCGACAACAACCGTCGGGCAGCTGCCCGGACCAGACACAACACCCGTCTGGTCGGAGGATCCACCCTTTTCTATGGAGGTTTGTGGGCCCTTTCCACCCTGTTCCACATACCCCCAAAGGATTATGCAAATTTCAAAATTCCTGTTAATAATCAAGACTTAAGTATTCCGTTGAGACACAGAACATTTCGACCGCAAAATTAAGTAAACACAGTCCTAAAAATTTCACCTTTCAACAATGCATTTGTTTGTTTAACATTATACACAACTACAATCTCATTCATAACTATGCGTAATTGTTGGTATGCACAGAACGACGTCAACATAATCAACACATTCGAATCCCGAGTATAATTCTGTAATTGCTAAGATTTTTATCAGCTCAGAAATAAGCATGAGCTCCACAGTTAATTGGAGCAATTGTTACAGTGAGTAATTATGTTTTAGATGTTATATGTATACGTGAATTATTTGAGGACAAATTGTTTTGAATTGAAGAAGAAATATTGGAGCTAATTGACATGGTTTAGTGTCAAGGACTTTGTGCAGAATTGAGACTGATTAGGTTTTCATAGCAGAGTGAATTGTGGAACAAGTTTTGACAAAAAGATTTAAGACATAAATGGCATGTTGTTTATCCAAGTTATTGTCATAGGGAGTGAGGTGCTCCTGCTCAGACTATATCCTATTTGCTGGAGTACCCCAAATGTCCGTTTACCTTCCTTTAGACGACCTGAACAACGCCACCGACGCTGCAATAGATTTGGTCACCTACGGGCTCAAATGTACATTGACACGAATATAAGAAGAATTTTCATAGAACAAGTATCTTCGTAAGTCTTGTAGTAGTAATCATAATCTTATCAATAAGTTGCTTTCTTTCAATACAGACAGCTTGTTGTCCTCTAGCTATCTGACCGTTCGAAATAAAACTGATTGACGATAATTACAACCAAGAGCTTAATCAGCACCTTTAACAAACTAGGCAATGAAAAACCACACTTAATAGTCAATTAACACATCAAATCTCCACACCCGGACTTAAGGCCCATAGGCAGTAACCGATAACTTCACGTAATTGCCTACTTATAGGTCCTCGGTTAAGTCAAGCGGGACTCGCGTCCATCGTAGAGACTCCGGCGCATCTAAATGACATGATTAAACGAGAAGTAGGCACCTGGCATAATAATCAGTGCGATTTAACGTGCTGGAAAGGAAGTACTTGGTCATGTGTTTGAGTATATCTTTGCGGTTATAGCCTCGTTGGGAATAAGATAGGGTTTAACTAGATTCACCTTTGATAAAATGTTCATCTTTCATGGATGAGATACATGGAAGGCGTACAAAGTGAGAGATTAGCAATTAAGGGTACACTAGTCGACGGCACGAACTATTTTGTGCGCGGGGTTAAAATGCATTTTATATCAGCCGACAACGCGTGCGGAAGAGTTAGATGCTGTGATGAGCAGTAGGAAGCTAGATCGCGTACGAATACACCGTTTTGCAAATTTGTAGCGAAATGGATAATGATTTAGGACCAAACCGAGCGCGCGAAATTGTATAAACAGACCTTTGGCAGTCTAGATATCATGAAAAAACGACTAAATCTATTTATTTGCATTGTTGAACTACTAATCTATCCCTGTATGGAGGCCGTTTAACAGTTTTCCGTATTTTTATGGTATTTATTCGCGCCCAAAAATGCGTTAAAATTAGTGTCAAAATGTGGAACTTTCGACGCTCATAACTTTCAAATATTTTCTTTTTTTACTTTTTTGCTTCCATACATGACTCATGATGAATGATGAAACAAATTGATATCACTTTTTATTTTGAACGTACATCGTCAACCAGTTGAATAATCCCTAGACTACGTTTCTATGGAAGAATTTTCGACTAGTGTACCCTTAAAGGCTAAGATCATGCTACGCCAGTGGGTACCAGTTTCGTACTATGCGTGCTGGAATCATAGCAACTTCAAGAATGGCTTGAAATGGGAATTTAACCGGCATTTGATAGACTTGGCGAAAAGTTGCGGAGACGGATTCAGAGAGCCCAAATAAATGCTTTTAGGGTTCCGTACCCAAGGGGTAAAAACGAGACCCTATTACTAAGACTCCGCGGTCCTTCTGTCTGTCACCAGACTATATCTCATGAACCGTGATAGCTAGACAGTTGAAATTTTCACAGATGATGCATTTCTGTTGCCGCTATAACAACAAATACTAAAAACAGAATAAAATAAATATTGAAGTGGGGCTCCCATACAACAAACGTGATTTTTGTGCCGTTTTTTTGCGATAGTGGTATGGAACCCTTCGTTCGCGAGTCCGACTCGCACTTGGTCGGTTTTCTTTCTTTAAGAGCTCAGTTTCATATGAAACAAAGTCATCTAGGCTATCATTCGCCACCTATTTCTGTCTTTCCACTACGCACGCTGCATTAGACACCATTAACAAAATAAACAGCTAGCACGCACCAGCGGCATCGCATAAACAACGCTGTTAATTAATATAGTATTCTAAGCGCTGGCCGTAACGGAAGTTTGGTTTTAGAAGCTAATGGTGTGCGCTGATGGATTCTTACGAAACAATGGTGGGGAAATAGGATATTGGAGGCTAAAGAGTAGACAAGTACGTGATTTGTAATGATATATTGACAGATAATTGACAACCACGGGTAGTCAAAGAACGAAGGTACTTATAAAATTTATTAAACACTAGCATCTGCCGCAACTTCGCCCGCGTTAAAATTTCAAAAAAAATGCTCCGATTGCCACCAAATTTTACAGGATTATCCGCTGGGTCAATCTAAAGATTGTCTGACAACTTCATTAAAATCGGTCCAGCCGTTTCGGAGCCTATAAGGAACATAAATACATACTTTCTCTTTTATATATATAGATTACTACATACTAACAATATAAACAGACCTGAGGCTCAAGACAAAGTGTCATTCTATGAACGATGGCGTTGTCGAATTGTAAAAATGTTAGGGATTCATCAAGTGACAACCCGAGAGCGCTTGGCGCACGTACTACACATTTGTTTTTTTAGGATTCCGTCCCCAAAGGGTAAAAACGGGACTCTCCGCGGTCCGTCTGTCTGTCTGTATGTCCGTCTGTCACCAGGCTGTATCTCATGAATCATGATAGCTAGGCAGTTGAAATTTTCACAGATGATGTATTTCTGTTGCCGCTATAACAACAAATACCAAAAACAGAATAAAATAAATATTTAAGTAATAATAATCTCCAATACAACAAACGTGTTTTTTCTGCCGTTTTTTGCGATAACGGTACGGAACATTTCGTGCGCGAGTCCAACTCGCACTTGGCCGGTTTTTTTTCTAATCGCTGCAATGTCAATTGTCTAAAGCCTCTGTGCTAGGTCAAAAAGGCTCCTATCTACGTATGGAAGTCAGATACGCAATCGCTCTATGTAAAACCGAAATTCATCATCATCTTCCTGCCCTTGTCCCATGTTGGGGTCGGCGTTACACGTTTTCTTCTTCCATACCGTCCTGTCCCTCGTCACGCTATCACTGACTCCCTTTTCTTTCATATCACTCCTCACACAGTCCATCTATCTTTTCTTTGGCCGTCCCCTCCCTCTCCATCCATCCACATTTATATAAAACCGAAATTATAAGTCCTAAATCCAATTTCTGGCTAAAACTTTTCATAGGGGCTGAATTCGCAAGGTAAGCATTTCAGTATACTGGTTCTCAGAAATACACAAGCGAAGCGTTTCCGATTGCGAAAGTGTTACACAATGATGCAGGTGGCTTGGCTATATCCAGCAAACATTATTTACGTTCTTCAACAGTTCATTCTTGCAACAGGACATTCATTCATGAAAGTGTTCCCTTATGAATGAGACAAGGGAGTGAATGATAGTGTGTCGGTTGACAGGGGAGTATGGGAGAAGAAAACGTGTTCCGCCGACCACAAGTAACATGGAATAAATCATCATCATCAACAGCCTTTTAATGTTCCCACTGCTGGGACACAGGCCTCCTCTCTGAGAGAGGGACTGGGCCGTTATCCACCATGCGGGCTCAGTGCGGGTTGGTGGATGTCACATGTCTTCGAATTTTTCGTTCTAGGGCATGCCGGTTTCCTCACGATGTTTTCCTTCACCGTTATAAGAGCAGTGGCAATGAAATAATTTACACAAAGTAAAGCGCGCCTGCCTAGGTTCGAACTTCGACCTTCAACTTGTTAGTCGCGGCCGTTACAACTGAGCCACCACTGCTCTCTGGAATAAATGAAAATGTCTAAAATTTTGGAAAGAGACCGCGCGGACGATCCACCTACTTACTCGCTGTTCAGACCAACTAAGGGCGATTACAGTACTGACGATAACCACTGCCCTGAGAAGAGCTGAAGACAGAGTGGCGTGGAAGCAACTCAATAGTGACGAACTTCAGAAATGAATACAATGAATAAGAAGAGAATCTTTTCCCAACTAAGATGGGGTCGGCTTTTAAGCGAATGCAGCTCAGTATCAATATGACCGACTGCCTATCTGTTCTCCATAACCCAGTAGCTAACGAGACCCTATGGAAATACTAGTAACATGGAACAAAGCTGTCTTAAACCTTTGTTGCTTCTATTGCCTTGGATGTCTTGGGCAGCCGGTGATTTTCCTATGAAAAGTATGACGATGAAGAGAGAAGCTAACCAGCTAAACACTTCTATGTTACCAAGACTTTTGGTAATTTTGAACGTTGAAGAAGGGTCCTACCAAATTTACTCTTGTGATCTGTGTGGCTAGATTTTGCCGTGATTACCTACCGTAACATTTTGGCCAATTAATCCGACACAATAGAGTACTAGTGGCCAAAATTACAGGCTGTCATTCAACTGACCTACACAGTCATTTAGGCAATTAGCTATAATACCTAGATACAGTTTTAGTACAAAAGACTCTATCTCAATGAAACTTAGTAAATAAATGGTTACGTCATTCGCTTAACCTGTAAGTCAAGTGGTTTTTATGAGTCCAGATGAGGTGTCTTTCAAGCGAATTTTAAATCCGACTTTATTGCTGGTCTTGAGTTCACTGAGTCGCATTTTTGAGTCTTGAAATCTGTCTGCGGAAATTTATACTTAGTTGTATGAGACATATTTGAAACTGGATGAGATATTATTATAAGATGACTCAGATTGATGCATGGTGTGACGAAATGGTGTTTTTGAAGATTTCTGAAGCGAAAAATGTTTCAAGATCTTCATCCAGTAGAGGGTGTTTTCGGGCGGAAATTATGGTGAGACTGGTCTTG
The DNA here is from genome assembly GCA_948252205.1 of Orthosia incerta. Taxonomy (NCBI): domain Eukaryota; kingdom Metazoa; phylum Arthropoda; class Insecta; order Lepidoptera; family Noctuidae; genus Orthosia; species Orthosia incerta. Next base: position 3,511,787 of record OX411758.1, read on the forward strand.
AATAAAAAGAGGAGCTCGTGGCTAAATAATAACTGCCGCACGGGTCGATCATCACGGTTAAGCAACGCTTGACGAGGTCGGTCAGTGGATGGGTGACCATTTCAACATACCGAGTTTCCTCCGTGCCTCGGAAAGCACGTTAAGCCGTTGGTCCCGGCTGTCATTTGAAGATCTTTGACAGTCGTTACAGGTAGTCAGAAGCTTGAGATCTGACACCAGTCTTGCCAAAGGGTCAGGTAGTCAGAAGCTTGAGATCTGACACCAGTCTTGCCAAAGGGTACCGTGTTACCCAGTTATTGGGTTGTGGAGGTCAGATAGGCAGTCGCTCCATGTAAAACACTGGTACTTAGCTGAATCCGGTAAGACTGGAAGCCGACCCCAATATAGTTGGGAAAAAGGCTAGGCAGATGATGACTGGTCTTGAATAAAAATTATGTGTTACAGATATGATCCAATCTCAGTGATTACGCCATCATAACCCAGTAGTACATTAAGGACTTTTTATTCTTAATCAACAGATGTCCAAGTTATCAAATGAAATCATGGTCTCATAGATGACGCGTGTTCGCCGGAACCGATGATCTAATATATATGGACGGAAGACCACTGAGGTCAAATATTACATTCCTAACATTACTCACGAATCATAATCTCTGTGTAATGTATTGATATCATGACATTATTTCTATTTATGTCAATGACATTTGTCATGATGGAAATTTTTCCTTTTCTGTTGATTTTTCAGCCAGATTGATGCCCATTCAAAATAGCTAATATAATAATTTAGGCAGACGCACTGGACTGATCAGTGTGGCGACGCTTGGTGGAGGCCATGTCCAGCAGTGGACATCTTTCGGCTGAAATGATGATGATGAACTAGGTAGGTACATGCTTTTTCCCGCAGCTTTACTCCCGTGAGGTATCCTACAGTAACTGTCCATTTTTCTGGAATAAAAAATTGCCTATGGCACTCAACAGTAGTAAAGCTTTCTATCAATGAAAGTATTTTCAAAATCGGATGAGCACTTTCGGAGATAACCCTTTAGAAACATCGAACATACAATATATAACTTTATGACATTGAGGTATTAATGTAATGCTTTATAACATAAGTTTGAGATTTAGTAATAGGGTCCCGTTTTTACCCTTTGGGTACGGAACCCTAAAAATATACTAAATAGAGCAAAGCAATAAAAACATACGACTTCGACAGACAAAAGCAATATTAATAATCGTAAAACAAAAAAACTAGACGTGATTCGCGTCAGCCATCATGCATTTACAAATGGAGCATTTTATATTGGAATATATTGGGCAATCACAAAAAGTGTTGACGTGATGTCATCAGGAAACCGCGGCCATCGTGGCCCATTGTCGGCCATTGCTTATCACGGTGATGTCACCGCCTAAAGGTCGAGGTTGGAATGAACTTGATTTTTTAAATACATTTTTAATAGGCACCTACTGTTGGTTAAAGGTTATTGACTGGGGACATATGCTGATAAGGTTTTTTTTGTCTTCTTTGCTATGGATGATAAGAGGACAAGAATATGTGGTAACAAGTAGGTACAAGTGTCAATAAAAATATTCGATTTTTAAAGTAAAATAGCTGAGTTTCATTCATTCTTTCTTTCATAAAAAGTTTCTTGCTATATTTGTTAACATCATCATGCTTTACACTACTACAGGACTAGCAGCATAAGAAGTACAAAAATAACTTAAAATCAGTACAAAACAACAAATAACGTATCCAAGGTTCTTCCAACATTGTCCGTTAAAATATATAGTACGAGTATGGTGACATAAGCACCATCAAGGTTACTGCACAAACGATTAAGTCATCATTGTTAATGGTTCTCTAAGTAGCTATGAAACCATTATTTTAAAATAATATCAGAGAAATTCCTAAGAACTTCTAGGTACTTTGTGGTTTGAAACAATGTGGCAAATGAATTTGTTTTTGGTTGCTTATCTTTAGTATAAATTGCTAATTGAGAAGTACCTAATTATAAGAATGAATTGAAAAATCCCTAAGTTAATTTTAGGTGAAATGCATTACATCTTCATTATCATCAGCCTTATTAATGTTCCCGCTGCTGGGACACAGGCCTCTCTCTGCGAGAGGAAATGGGTCATAATCCACCACGTGGGCCCATTGCGGTTCATCATCATCCAAATCCTGACTGCGCCCCCTCCCGAGCATAGACCTCAGTCTTATTGTGCCAAACCCCACTTTCCTGTGCCAGCCTAAGATATTCATTTACACACTTCTTGGCATGGAGTTTCTTGTCTGTTCTTTTCCATAACTAACTACCTTTGCGAATAGACAGTAGTAATCAATTATTAACTGAAAATGTTATTTGTTATTCAAAAATGCCAAAATTATTTGACTTTTACTTAATAGTTTATGCCTAACTTCTTGGCCGCCCTGAAGTTGGCTACAATGGCTGTGCAGTAGTATCATATCTTGTGGAGGGGCCGAGAAATAACTCGAACACTTCGACCCATTGGGATCTATTGTGGTCCCCTAGATAACCTACTCCTCCCCAATCTGGTTGAAAACTCCTTTCGTGAGTCCAGTCTTGTGGTTTTGGATATCCAACACCTAGAAGAAAATCTCATACAAAACAGCACTGCTTCATAAAACTTTATATAGCACTGTTTCGTGCCTTGCGCATCGCGGCCCAGAAGTTTGGTGAGCACTTGCTGGTATGAAAATAAATAGTAAAAAAGCAAATAAATAGTAATTAAGATATTGATGACTATTCTATTCCTAGAATAGCATTTGATTTTCCCTAAAACATTACACTACCATGAAATCAACTATTTAACCTTCAAAGGGCAAATGATACGCTTTATCCTCAAATCACCTCATGATCAGGATCATTATATACAGTTACAGCTAATAATAGTTCTATTATCCTTGTATTTGTGTGGGAGATTGTGGGTTAATAACTACAGCCGCACAGATTCATCGCAATGTTTGCCGAGATTGGTCGGTGGATAGGTGACTATCTTAACATACCGAGATTCCTCAGTGCCTCGGAAACCATGTTAAGCCGTTGGTCTCGGCTGTCATTTATATATCTTCGACAGTTGTTACCTGAAATCTAACACCAGTCTTGCCAAGGGGTGTCTTGGATTTCCAGATAGGCAGTAGCTCCTTGAAAACACTGGTAATCATCTGAGTCAAGTTAGGCCTAGTTTTCTGACCCGAAGTTAACCCAATCAATGGTTAAATATGCTAACTAATGGTTTCATATTTCGGTAAAACATATTTTTTCATCAACTGTTAGCCTAACAAATAGGTCATTAATGCTTCGCCCGCATGAATGATGATAATTAACCCAAGGGAACATATTCCCAGAATAAAATTATTCTTTGTGCTATTCCAGACCATAATCTATCTTTGTGACAAATTTCATCCAGATCCGTTCAGTAGTTTTTGTGTAAAAGAGTAACAAACATACAAACACATGCTCACAAGCTTTTGCCTTAATAATATTAGTGTGATTTGTGATGCCAATAATTCATGAAAAAATGCATTCTACCAAAATATTAAACCATTGGTTAGCATGTGATGAGGAGTGATGACGCATCTTACTAAGAGAGTTATGAATATAAATGTGGATGGATGGAGAGGGAGAGAGAAGAAAAGGGAGTCAGTAATAATGTGACATGGGACAGGAAGGTATGGAAGAAGCAAACGATTTGCGCCGACCCCAAGTAACATGGGATAAGGGCCGGAAGATGATGATGGTTAGCACGTATAACCATTTGTTGAGTTAACTATGGATAAAAAAACTGGGCCTTAGACTGGAAGCTGACCCCAACATGGTAGCGAAAGGCAGGCAGATTGATTGACACAGCTAATAATAGTTCTATTATCCTCACACTTGTGATAATATAAAGGTTTATACAAGTAAAATTATACTGAAATATAAGGAAGGATGTGATGGAAAATAATTATGATAACAATAATAGAATAACTTCCTTTGAAATTAGGCATTTTGTATGATTGTGTGATATATTGATATTTTTCCTCTATGATTGTGTACAGATTGCAAAAGCTCTGTAAATGGATTTATTACAAAGTGCTCATTGTTGGCTATAACTCTTAATACAGGCCTAAGGAAAGTAGTAGAAAATTTGATTTATTACTTAATTGACTGTTATTATTGAATTTATTTTAATAAAGCATACTAAAAAATTATAACTGCACAGTTAAAATAATATTTGGCTATTTGGCTTGTATTCCTATTTCCTTTAACAATTTTTCATTTTAATTTGACATAATTATTATGATTTGTGTATGTTAACCATGATCAGGTATTGTTATATATAATAGTTTTTCGGTTTGGTTTGTCATGCACATGTTTGGAAGAAATAAAATTATCTAATCTTATGATCACAGGAAAAGAAAAAGTGTACACAATCTTACACTAAGTAGTAAACTGATTTATCCATATTTACATTATACACAATAAGTCTTATGAAAGGATGATATTATTGGTAAATAAAATTATTTACAGTTATTAACAAGCCAAGCACTGACAAAAATAATAAATACTATCAACAGCATATCAAAACCAAAATAAAAACTGTTACCAAACTTTTTGCCATGCATGACTAATATTGTTAATTTATTAGCATTGATGTATCCTTAGTGACTAGTCCAATTAGCATATGTTCTGATAATGAACTTATTACAAATTACCTAGAACCATATTAGATTCAAGTAAGAAGGTGGATAAAAACAAGTTTTCATTGCACAAAATTGAAAATCTTAATGTTTGTCTGCAAATTCTTGGCTCCATTATTTAATCACCTAATTTATATGAGACTTAAACCACTTTACGGTATTTTAACGGCGTTTTCGAGTGTGTAAGTGCTTCTAAAACTTCAGTAGTCTCCCGAAACATTTTCTAGCAGTCGTCTAGAACTATGTTTATGTGTCTATAAAAGTGCAGCGAGGAGGAAACGTGCCAGAGTTGTAAACACTTCGAGTCTCACGACCTGCCTATTGGCCGAAAGTGGGGCAGCCGGCACCGCGCCCAGGACCCCACCCGCTCACCGAGCGCATTCCAATAAGAAAAACAACTTTTTGACTACACAAACACTTCACAAAAACAACAATAAGTTACTCAACACCTTTTTTACACCATTCTCAACAACTTGAGAACTTCGCAACGTCGTCAAAGCGACAGGAAACGCAAAAACAAGCCGTTGCTACCTTCGTATGTTCGTATACCGACAGAAAACGGAATTACGGTAAACTAGTTTTCAATGAGAATTGCACAAAAATTACCTGTTGATCAACAAGATCCCATTAAACACTGCACCGGCGACTCCAGAGACCTGTAGATTTTTCACTCGATGATTTTCAGCACGTAAACACAACGGTCTCACAAAAGGGAGAACTGGTAAAAACACAACCACGAATCCACCTTTAGCCGCACTGTATCACAATACACCTTTTGTGTCCGGTGATGAGTTTATTATGTGAATAATTCGCACTCGGACTGTCTACAACAATTTTCATTCATCGCAAGGTGAAATCATTCGAGACGAGTGGCAGTTGGTGAAGAAACTACGAGCGCGGGCGGCAGGGAGCGCGCGCGTCATCCGCCATATTGGAGGATTACGTCATTTTGTCGTTACTTTTTTTTTAGGTATGAGTAAGCTTGGAAAACTCGTTTTTCTACCAAATAACGGCTTTATTTACACTGTTGGCTACTCTTGCAAGTGTATCCGAATATACCCATTCAATCTGTCATTCGGTCATTTAGTTCATTCACTACAGGTGTTACCAACTTACCATTTCAATAATAGTTTCCCTAGTTATGGGTAAAGATCGATCCATCCATCATCAGCCTTTTAATATTCCCACAGCCGGGACACAGGTCTCTTCGAGAGGGGTAAAGATGAGTTACAATAAATTCTTACTGGAAGTAAGCTTTCCCATCCAATAAGAATTAGTTGGAAAGTGAGACCCATCACCCAGTCAGTCAGTCACCCTTCTTGCTTCATGAACTTGGCTGAGTGGCTGACACACTCACGAGTGTCTTGATATTATTGGTAAATTAGTAGAAAATAAATGTTTTTTTTAAATAATATCTTAGTTTATAATCAATAATATAATAATACTAAACTTTTTCAATGTACAAAAAAGTCATCAATAGAGTATACAACGATTATAATGTAGATTTAATCTCATCATGATTACTCTAGTTAAAAATAAAGGGTAAACTTGTTTTGATTATGGCAACTCGTTTTATTAGTGTCAAACTGTCAACAAAATGTCAAAAATTGATACGATTGTGGAGTATTTGTCATCGTTTTGTTGTTTTAATCAAATTTAATTATTATTAAATTAAGAAATTGCGACAATAATCTATTATTCTGCTCAGTTTAATAAGTACCTGAATTTTAGTACATCAATTGCTTAAAAGTTTTAGTTTCAAAATGCAAGGTAATGTTGTTAATCCTTTGGTTTTTTCAATCGATCTCTTTGTTTTCGTTTTCCCTAAGTTATTACTCTTTTACAGACACAAGACCCGAATTATATGAGGAAGTTAAGCTTTACAGAAACGCTAGGGAGCGTGAAAAGTAAGTAATCACACCTAACTATTTTATCTTATTGCCTTTACGTGATGTGTTTTTCTTTCAGAAATAAAATTATATCATCATTATACAAGTTACATTAGTCATTGTTATTCTTTTAACGTAGTATTTCTATTTAATATGAAAGAAATAAAACATGTTCATATAGCACACATTATGACTAGCAGCCAGCTAGTTTCTTGCTATACTTCCCCATAATTTTAGTACCATAGACATTTAAAAGCACAACCATATTTTTTCCCATCTTCAAGGCATGACAACATGGCAGAGTTATATGCTGTGGTCAGCACTCTGCAGCATCTAGAGAAGGCATACATGCGTGATTGTGTGCGAGCACAGGAGTACACCGCGGCATGCAGCCGGCTACTTGTGCAATACAAGGTGGCCTTCAAACAAGTGCAGGCTGATGAGTTCCCCAATATTGAGGCTTTTGTTGCTAAGTATAGGGTGAGTTGTGTGAAAAATTATGTATCATTTGTTTAATTACTCATGCCATTATCTGACTGCCTTTTTACCAATTTATTTGAGGTTGGCGTAGCATGTTTTCTTCCATACATCTCTGTTTGCTGTAATCTCAATAGCCACCTCGCTTCTAGCCATACCACCCACACAACCCATCCATCATTTCTTAGATCTTAAATTATAGAAATCTGTTTAAATACAACCAATTTGGTTATATTTTTTTTCAATATTTTTGTATTGCATTAAGAAAAAATTAAATTGGAAAAGCTGCCCAGAGTATTGTATTGAATTTGGGGCAATCTGTAAGTGTATTTTCCTATTAGATTTTTATACCTATAAACTCACAATTGCTATGAATTTTAACACAAAAACAGAACAAAAAAAAACAATCTGGTTAATCCATGTTAGGATAATAACTTCATAAAATAAATAAAATAAAAATAGCCTTTATTCGCTGATTTTGTTTTTACATTTCTTACTAACTAGCCGTATTGCTAACTTTCCTATTGCTAATACTTAATTCTATTTTACACACTATGTTCTAGAAAAATTGGTAACACCAGCATTTATTATCTATCAGGTTGTCCTCCCTGGACATAGGCCTCCTCTAGAATTCGCCATTGTCTGTCCATTGCAGATCTGCGCCATCCTTGTGGCAGGTCATCTTCCCATCTTCTTTGTGGACATCCTCTTGTTCTCTTTACATCTCTGGGGTACCAAGATATGACCTCTTTGGTCCATTTTTCTTTGGTAGATCTAACCACATGACCAATCCAACGCCATTTAAGTCTCTTGATTTTCTTTGAGACATCTGTCACACCTGTGGTCTTTCTGATTTTGGTCAGTCTCCACTTGTCTTTCAGCTTGATGTGTATCATGCTTCTCTCTATCCCCTGTTGGCATACCTTTAATTTTTGACTGTGAGCCTTTGTCAGGCCCCAGGTTTGGCACCCGTAAGTAAGTATTGGTAGGATGCACATGTTGAATACTTTACGCTTGATTGGCATTGGAGTGTTTTTGTTCTTCAATATTTCTTTCAGCAACCAGTAGCGAGCCCAGGTGTTATTTACCCGTATTTGCAATTCTTTGTCCATCTGCAAGTTTGGTGCAATTATTTGACCTAAATAGGTGTAGTCATTCACATACTCTATGTCATGGTCATTTACACAGATTTTTTGGTGATGACTATTGGTCATAACCTTTGTTTTGGTTGTGTTCATGGTCAGACCTGCTTTTTGACTCTCTGTTGTCAGTTGTAAAAGCATTTCCTGTAGAGTGACTGGGTCCTCGGCGAACAGTACCAAATCGTCTGCAAATCGCAGGTGTGACAGCCTACATCCATTAATATTTATTCCCCACTTTTCCCAATCTAGATTTCTGAAAATTTCCTCTAATACAGCCAAAAAAAGTTTGGGTGACAGAGGATCCCCTTGTCTGACTCCTTTTTGGATTTTAAATTCTTCTCCAATTTTTTCTAATTGTACTTTTGCCTTGCTGTTGCTGTATATATTTTTTATAAGTCTAATGTACTTGTTTTCTATTCCTTGATTATCTAAAGCTTTATATATGTAGTTGTGAGATAGGGAATCAAATGCCTTGTTATAATCTACAAAGGAAATATAATATGGTTTTCTGTATTCCTTGTATTTTTCAGTTATTTGTTTTACTACATGCATGTGGTCAACTGTTGAAAAATCAGCTCTGAAGCCTGCCTGTTCTCTTGGCTGTTCTGCGTCTAGTCGTTTAGTGAGCCTGACTAAGATAATTTTCGAAAAAACTTTGTATATATTTGTCATGAGGCTGATAGGTCCGTAGTTGTCTATTTTATCTTTATCGCCCTTTTTGTGGATCAGTATTATGGTTGACTTCGTCCATTGTTCCGGAATAAATTCACTATCTAAAATTTTGTTAAATAGACTAGTAAGTTGTTTTAGTATTGCATCCAGTGACGCTTTTAGCATTTCATTGGTTATTCTATCTTCTCCTGGGGCTTTGTCATTCTTTTGTGACAATATGGCTTGCCTCGTTTCGCTTTCTAATATGTAAGGTACCTCTTCTTCCTTGTTTGGGTTTTCGACTACTGCTGATGGTTCGGATGAACTGTAAAGGCTTTTGTAGAAGGCCGTAGCGATTTTGCTGATCGTTGTTCTTTTTGAGGTTGTACATTCCTTGTTTTCTTTGTTTTTCCCCTTCATTTTCGGTATCCAAGACGTGATGCGTGTGATCCTTAAGTTTCTTCAGTACTCTTTTGATTCCTCCTGTTTTTTCGATTTCGGATTGAATGCTGTTGAAACGTATTTCCTTCTTATGGTCTCTTATACTTTTTGTGATATTTTTACTTAATGCTTCTATCTTTTTAATATTCTTTCTCCTGTCTACAAACAGTTCTCCTCTTTCTTTTATCAGGGTTCTTGCGTTATCTCCTATTTTGTCCATTTTGTTTAACTTGCTCATGTGTCTCAATTCGGATCCCAGATTAGTTAATATTTTTTCGAATATATTATACTTTTCCTGAATTGAGTCGTTATTTTTAATATTTTCCATCTGCCCTTTTACTTTATCAAGGATGCTTTCTGGAATTGGAGTCCCTATTTGATCTGATCTGGTTTTTATGTGTTTCCTTGTTCTTTTTTTGTTTGTGATTCCTAAAGTAGCTCTAACCATTCTATGGTTTATAATAACTTCATAGCAAACATGAATCAAATGTGACTCATTGGATGGAGAACTTTTTTATTTTATTTTTCCATGCTCGCACTTGACCACTTTCTCGCCTGATGGTAAGCGATGATGTCATTAATGGTGAAGCACACTTAAACTTGAATATTCTGCCAGTTAATTTTACATTTTTTAATCTGAAATGAATACAGAACAAGGATTTGGCAGAGGCCCAACAGTGGAACAGTGTAGCTTAAAATAGAAAAAAATATTTAGTCAATATCTCTACGCAAACCATTTCAAACTAAAGTTCTTATTAGAACCTAAGTTAACCAAGTCACATTCATTTTCCAGCTGGACTGCCCAGCAGCTCTGGAGAGAATAAGAGAGAACAAGCCGAACCTGATCAAGGATGACAAGGGTAACACCAATAAATACATTGCTGAGATTGTGTCGGTAAGTGCCTACATTAACAGCTCGATACTTATTTCTTGGTATGACAAACCTAGCCTTTTCCCAACTGTTAGGGTCGACTTCCAGTTTAACCGAACTCATCTCGCTTATAAACAAACCATAGCCAAGCATGGTAATTATTATAATTATACTTGACTGGTAATTTAAGCAGTATTTGTTGTTAGGTATAGCAGCAACAGAAATACCTGCGCCTGAACTGTCTCCGATCTTGACACGCCTATTCCGCCTTTCGTATAAGGCTGGAAAAGTGCCGAATGCTTGGAAGCAGGCTAACGTGCAGCCTGTGCCCAAGAAGGGCAGCCGAGCTGACCCGGCCAACTACAGACCCATATCTGTAACCTCCATACTCTGTAAGAGTATGGAACGCGTACTCAATATTAAGCTCCTGGCATACCTAGAAACTAACGATATCCTGAGTGACCGCCAATACGGCTTCCGCCGAAATCGGTCTACTGGGGATCTTCTAGCGTATGCCATTCACATCTGGAGTGAGGCCATCGAGAGGCATGGGGAAGCGCTTGCCGTCTCCCTCGACATCTCGAAGGCTTTTGATAGGGTCTGGCACGAAAGCCTTATTGGTAAGCTTCCTTCATTCGGTTTGCCCGGTGGTCTGTGTGATTGGATTGCAGACTTCCTGAGAGATCGGTCCATTCGAGTGGTTATCGATGGCTGCTCGTCGGACCACTTGGATATTAATGCCGGTGTCCCTCAGGGGTCAGTACTCTCAGCAACTTTATTCTTGCTGCACATTAACGATCTGCTAAAACCCGGTACCTTTGGGTATGCAGACGACAGCACTGTTGCTGAGAGATACTTGTCCAACGCTCGTACTACCGGGCCTCAGGTCCAGTCTCTCCGGGAGGCCATGGTGGAGCGCTTAAACCTGTCCTTGCAGGCAGTCTCCGAATGGGGCGATGCCAATCTGGTCAGGTTTAATGCTGCTAAAACCCAGGCGTGTCTTTTTTCCGCAAAAAAGAGTCAATTTCACCCGGCTCCAACTTTCCGAAGTGTGACCGTGCCAATAACTGACCATCTTGAGCTGCTTGGCGTTACGTTGACATCGACTCTCAATTTTGGCCCATTCATTGAGGCAAAGGCTCAGCTGGCTGCCAAGAAGCTGGGGATCCTTGCAAAGGTGAGAAGGTACTTCACGCCAGAACAGCTGCTCAGCTTGTATCAAGCGCAAGTTCGATCATGCATGGAGTACTGTTCTCATCTCTGGGACGGCTCTGCCAAATACCAACTTGATGCACTAGAGTCGATCGAAAAGCGGGCCAAGAGGCTCATCGGCGATGAGGCATTGGTTAAGTCAAAGCTCCAGAGCCTTGAACATCGTCGCCGAGTTGCCGGCTTGTCGGTTTTTTATCGATTACATTTCGGGGAATGTGCGATGGAATTGCATAATCTAATTCCGCCCAGCCCGTTTCATCATCGGACTACCAGACGTACGGCGATGCGCCATCGATACATGGTGGACATCCCACCCATACGCACTAAACGTTTTGAAAATACTTTTATTATGCGTACAGCTAAGGAGTGGAATTCCCTGCCGGAGTCTGTGTTTCCCGATAGCTACAACCTAGGAGTCTTTAAGTCAAGAGTGAATAGGTTACTTCTAGGCAAGCGTGCTCCATCATCGGCCACATCATCGCTTACCATCAGGTGAGATGGTGGTCAAGCGCGAGCCTATATAAGATAAAAAAAAAAAAAAAAAAAAAAAAAAATACATCATCTGTGAAAATTTCAACTGTCTAGCTATCACGCTTCATGAAATACAGCCTGGTGACAGACGGACAGATAAACAGACGGATCGTGGAGTCTTAGAATTAGGGTCCCGTTTTAAGAGTTCCGTACCCAGACGGTAAAACTGGATCCTATTACTAAGATTCCGCGGTCCGTCTGCCTGTCTGTCTTATATTATGGTGACTGTTTTGCAATTTTCCTTCTTCTTATGGTATTTATTTTCGCCCAAAGATGCTTTAAAATTAATGTTGAAATATGGAGCTTTCGACGCTCATAACTTTCAAATAAAATATCAACTTTCTAGCTATCACGGTTCATGAGGTACACCCTGGTGACAGACAGACGGACCGCGAAGTCTTAGTAATAGGGTCCCGTTTTTACCCTTTGGGTATGGAATCCAAAATAATCTATACAACATATTAAACCAGTTGTCGATAGTTTAACTTCTACTACAAAAACTAGCTATTTGAATTTAGGGAGAGTAACACTGCACTTTTGACCCTTCTTTGACTGTTTGAATACCCATCGCCATTTATCCCATGTAAAAAAGGGGTGAGGGGGCAAATCCCGGCCCGGACTGCTACTGAGAAACTCCAGATGGAAAAAAAGCAAATTAAACTTTGCCCGACTCAGGCATCAAACCGAGGACCTGATGCTCCGCAGTAGCGCTTGCTACCGCTACACCAACGAGCCAGTCCATCATACATGCTTCTTAGCCGTCATAGCTAATTTCGATATTTGTTTTCTCCACAGCTTTTCATAACGCTGATGGACAAGCTGCGCCTTGAGTTCCGTGCCATGGACATGATACAGCCAGAGTTACGAGACTTGCGCGACACCATGGACCGCCTCATCATGTTGCCTGAAGACTTTGAGGGGAAGATTAAGGTAAACACATACATTTAGTAAAATATGTCGTATAGTTTAGAGTAGTACTAACTCAGTGTTTATAAGGCATCATATTTATGATTGATTGACTTTATGGTAATTTAAAATAACTGTAATTATTTAAATTATTGTGTGCTTGATAGGCATAATACCTTGATAGCAAGCTGGGAATGTTAGGGGACAGGGGGGATAGCCCCATACTGGGCCATCGGATACGCCAGTGAAGCGTATAACAAGTATCACAAATAATATTATTGTTTCTGGTAGTTATAAGTACTAACTGTGTAATGTTGTGTGTCTGTATTTAAGTTATTTTTTGTTGTTGACATATCAATATTTAATTGTTGACATTTTAATTTAATTTTTTTTATTAACATTTTAATTCAGTTTTTATTAAAAAAAATATTTTTTGATTTATTTTTATTTTTTTGTACATTTTTATACACTATTTATTTTTAATTGTTTGTTTATTTGTATTGTTATGGTCTGGCAAATGAAAGTAGACACTCGAATTATTTGCAAACTTTTTATATGACAATGCTGTAATAATGTCAACATCAATTTTTGGTGATTTTTTGTGGTCTTGATGATAGCATTTATTAAGTGAAAAATGAATAAAACAATTTAAAGTGGATTACGGGAGATGTTGTTTCGCATGATGTCTAAATAACAAGAAAAACATCAGGAGAAAGACGTCGAATTCAAACACAAGATTGTTTAGGTGTGATGTTAGATTTCATAAGTAAGAATGACGCGATTTAACACAACAAAACAAAATGTCTAAAATATTACCTACCTCAATTACCTATGGTATTTTTATTTAGATGAAATAAAATAAATAATTCTAAAGTATCAAATTAGGTTATTCCAGGTATGTAATACTAGTTTTGGGGTTGCTATGCTGATATTTTGTAAATTATCCGCGCTTTTTCAGTCTCTACTTTCGTTTGCCAGACTCTACTAACAATTGTTATAAGGTAAATGATGCGATCACCATGCATAAATAAATAAATAAAATTAAAATTGCAAGTCTGCAATGCATTTTCTTGAACTTTGGAATAAACTTGGGAACATGACTTACGTCGAAAGTACGTAACAGTCTTGGCCTTAATTACATCCTACTACACACTACAGTAAGTCAATTAAGTCACTAGCTGCTGCCCGAGGTTTCACCCACACCGCGTCAGTATTTAGGATTCCGTACCCAAAGGGTAAAAACGAGACCCTATTACTGAGACTCCGCGATCCGTCTGGCTACTAAAAACAGAAGAAAATAAATATTTAAGTGGGGCTCCCATACAATAAACGTGATTTTTTGACCGTTTTTTGCGATAGTGGTACGGGACCCTTCGTGCGCGAGTCCGACTCGCACTTGGCCTGTTTTTTTATAATCCCAAGGGAACACTATAGGTACCGGGATAGAAAGTATTTTGTGCATTAGCCATCGGTCTCCTTTGCGATTCATGAGGAGGCTTTCCAGGATGTCTGGGTGACGTGTTATCCTCCCCTTTTATGAGGAAGTATAGTTCGAAAACTTATCAGCCTATTTTTTTTACTCCAGGTTCAAGAATGGGTAGACAAGCTGTCCGAGATGTCAGCATCAGACGAGCTATCCGAGGGTCAGGTGCGACAGCTGCTGTTCGACCTGGAGACCGCGTACGGAGCCTTCAACAAGTTCCTGCACAAGGACTGAGATGATTGTTGACCGGTAAGATACATACAATAACTTCTTCTTCCACGTCGCCACTTCCCGTTTCTCGGAGTCTGCTTTCCTAGTCCTAAGGCGCCCCTTGTTTCACTGGTAAGCATCGTCAGTAGATAGACCTTCTTCATGTCTTTCTTATCACTCGTCATCCAAGACTAAGAGGTTAGCGGTCTACCTCTCTCTTTCCTTTGTATCGTCATTGAAAGGTACTTTTAATTTAAGTTACATGAAGTAATGAAGCTAGAAAATAAATAATAATACTAATCTTAAATTTAACTGTAATATAATCGGTTCATCCATTTAGGAGTTATGATGAAATAAACAAAAAAAAACGATTGCTTAAGAAGCGAACTAAATAGTACATACATTACTGCAGCGGCCAGCAAAATAGGCATTGATGGACGAACGTGTAAATGTACGTAAACACATACGTAAGTCCATCAATGCCTAGTTGTGGCTTGTATAGTACTTTTCTCAAATAATGCGCGGAAATTAAAACTAAGTAGTACCTAGAACTCATTTTGTCAAATACAATTACTTTTCGAAATCAATGACGAACAACAATAAATGTTAGGGTTCATTTTTTTTTTTCTATAAACCGCTTTCTATATGCAAGGCAGTTCGAAATTTAAATAAAACCTTTGATAAGTTACCTCCTTGGTTGCCATGTTTCGAAGTAAAAGATCGTTCCATTTTTAAATAACACGACAGATATGAATTTACTATGTAATTTCTTTGGCCGCTACACACGACAGATATGGATTTTCATAATTTACTATGTAATTTCTTTGGCCGCTACACACGACAGATATGGATTTTCATAATTTACTATGTAATTTCTTTGGCCGCTACACACGACAGATATGGATTTTCATAATTTACTATGTAATTTCTTTGGCCGCTACACACGACAGATATGGATTTTCATAATTTACTATGTAATTTCTTTGGCCGCTACACACGACAGATATGGATTTTCATAATTTACTATGTAATTTCTTTGGCCGCTACACACGACAGATATGGATTTTCATAATTTACTATGTAATTTCTTTGGCCGCTACACACGACAGATATGGATTTTCATAATTTACTATGTAATTTCTTTGGCCGCTACACACGACAGATATGGATTTTCATACATTTTTTGCCGGCCGCTGCTCGCATGTATATGACCAGTACAGCAATTTCGATTTATCTCGAAGAAGGTTGTCAAAAAAATGCTCAAATTTCCAAGCATGTTTGAGAAAAAGACTTAATCAAGAAGAAAATCATGCTGTGCAGTCGGAGGATACATATTCGCGAGCTGACTGACTAGACCAGGGTATGCTAGTATTATATTATCTGTGAACAGGTATTTTTTTGTCAGATTACTTGTAAACATAAAGTGTTATATATTTTTGAAATCCCTCTCAAAACTCCTCTTAAAACTCTTTGTGCAATGGGTTTGGAAGAAAAAAAAATCCTTCTTTCGATTTTAATGTGAAATTTATCTTAGTTTTATTTCTCGTTTCAGATGTGACCCGGCTCAAAAGCGTTGTGCATATTCACCCGTAGCTTCTTATTGTGATTATATCTAAACATGTAAATTATTATTGTCTCAAATGTACTATTTTAATGTTTTACTGTTGCATATCGATATCATAGGAAATTATTCAGTATAACGGAAAGTGTCTGCTATACTATGTTCATTTTATTGTGATTGTTGCTGTAATTTAACATAAATCGAATGTTGTATCCTCATCAGCCTTTTAACGTTCCCACTGCTGGGACACAGGCCTCCTCTCTGTCAAAGAGGGAATGGGCCGCATTCCACCACGCGGGCCGAGTGTGGATTGGTAAATGTCACATGTCTTCAAATGTTGTATATACAACTATTATGTTATCTATATCTATACTAATATTATAAAGAGGAAAGATTATTATGTTTGTTTGTTTGTACCGAATAGGCTGCGAAACTACTGGACCGAATAAAAAAAAACTGGCCAAGTGCGAGTCGGACTCGCGCACGAAGGGTTCCGCACCATTATCGCAAAAAACGGCAAAAAAAACACGTTTGTTGTATGGGTGTATTTTTAGTATTTGTTATTAAAGCGGCAATAGAAATACATCATCTGTGAAAATTTCAACTGTCTAGCTATCACGGTTCATGAGATACAGCCTGGTGACAGACGGATCGTGAAGTCTTAGTAATAGGGTCCCGTTTTTACCCTTTGGGTACGGAACCCTAAAAAATCACCAATTTAAAGCTACATTATTCCTGAGTGACATAGGCTATTTTTTACCACTGCTATTTTTGTCCACGGGGAACAGCTAGTAGTGTATATTTTGTATGTGTTACATTAAAAATTAAAATGAACAAAGTATAGCATGTGTAATTACTCTTCGTGTACCGTTTAGCAAGTTGTAATTTGATTATATTTATATTTCCAAATTGTTGTTATTTTATCCAGCTGCAAAAATGTCAGTTCAATCTATAGAAAAATACTATTCGATAATAAAATCTGTAACCGGAACTTTAGTCAACACGAAAATGTATGTATTTGTGTAGCACGTAAGTTGGCAAGAATTGTTAGATGCGCAGAAGTCATTTTTTAGGTGTCTGGCAGTGAAGTCTGTGTTTCCCGATAGCTACAATCTAGGGGTCTTTAAGTCAAGAGTGAATCGGTTACTTCTAGGCAAGCTTGCTACACCTTCGACCACATCATCGCTTACCATCAGGAGAGATAGTGGTCAAGCGCAAGCCTATCAACGATAAAAAAAAATAGTGAAGCGGGACGCGGGGGACGTTTAGGACCGTTCCGAGCCTGCGATTGGTTGGTCAGTTGACACAAGGATCGACTGACCAATCGTGTCGCGATACTCGCGACCACGTTCCGTTTGCAGTATATGGTGGTTGGTCAGTTCGCGGAATATGCGCGAACTTACCCCCACTACGCCTAGACCTTAAACTTACTTGCCGGGCACTATACCCTTGAATATTTCCAACGTTTTAGATCTCCTAAATTGTTTATGATTATTATACAGTGTCAAATGAAATTAATTGGCAATACTCCAGAGATGTTGATGGGTATCGATAGCTGACGACCGCGGAGTTTCGCTAAAAATCGTCTCGTGATCGGAACACACAACGCTGCGGTATGCGGTGTCGGAAACATAATCCTCCTTGCCGCTGACACATACTGCGACGGAACAAAAACATTTTAGACGTTATTTATACGATTATGTGTCCGCATACAGCAGCGTTGTGCGTTCTGATCAAGAGTGTTAGACTTTATTTTCATTTGACTCTGTAATATTTAATGTATGTTTTTATGACAAACAACTTGTGTATCAAATGTTCGTTTGAAACTCACTATGTTATAGACAATACGATGTCGTTATATTTAAGCGAATTTATTACAAATAAATTTTATATTCCACACCATTTTGTTGTTTGTGTGCTCATTACTCATAAACTGCTCGACAGATTTGCATAAGATATAAAATATTTTTTCTGTTTGCTTAAGTTGCCCTTCAACTAGGCAGACCTATTTTTGGGATACCGTTCCTCTAAAGGATCTCTTAGTTGTCTCTCTGTCTGTCCGTTTGTCAATACCTTTTTCCCAGTTATGCGTGGAGGTATCAAGTTGAAATTAATTCTTTACTAATATAAAAATAAGTCGGGTTTTCCTTCCTGACGCTATAACTCCAGAACGCACGAACCGATTTCCACGGTTTTGCATTCGTTGGAAAGGTCCCGGGCTCCGTGAGGTAAAGAAAATTCAGAAAAAATTTGAACAGAAAAGCGTGAAAATCTTTTTTCACATACAGCGCCATCTCTGATACATAGCATGTACTGCATGTACTACGATTTGGATAATTCTTTTTTTGTTTTGTTCGACAGAATACAGGGAAGGTTTAAAAACAAAAAAAATGGGGAAAAAAGGGTAGGGTAGGTGAATGTTTGGTGTTTTTATGGCAAAACAAAGTTTGCCGGGTCAGCTAGTAGCATATAGGTACTAAGCTGCAATCCTTTGTAGCTGTGAAAAGATCAAACTTCTAGATCAATTAAATCAAAAGATATCGCCGTTTGACATTCCCAAGGGAATCAAAACTTACAGGGTACGTCCCGTTGACCTAGAATCATGAAATTTGCCAAGAAGCATTGTCTTATAGCACATTTTTTGCTACATATAAAAAATCAAAATTCGATCTTCAAGGTTAAGCAACGCTTGACGAGGTCGGTCCGTGGATGGGTGATCAATTCAACATACCGTGTTTCCTTCGTGCCTCGGAAAGCACGTTAAGCCGTTGGTCCCGGCTGTCATTTGAAGATCTTTGACAGTCGTTACGGGTAGTCAGAAGCTTGAGATCTGACACAAGTCTTGCCAAGGGGTACCGTGTTACCCAGTTACTGGGTTATGGAGGTCAGGTAGGCAGTCGCTCCATGTAAAACACTGGTACTCAGCTGAATCCGGTAAGACTGGCAGCAAACCTTGGGAAAAGGCTAGGCAGATTTATGTGTTATATGTTATGTTTATTGGTTTACATAGATCAATCAAGCTAAGTCACAGATAAGCTAAGTTAAGCTCACTTTTAAGTGAGACCGCATTTATCATAGCAAAGCTTGAATTCTTTTTTCCCACAAGTTTTATCGCTTATCAAAAAGTAATTGACCAAAAAAGATGATCAGAAATTAATTACCAAAAACAATTAACTTAAGCCAATCAAAGTAATTTTAATTTTGCAACCGTGTTGTTGTTCAAAATTAATCCTTATGACCTAGGAAATAAAAGTAAGTTTATTTTGCAGTAATCTTGTTATCAAATAAAGGATTGACAGTATAGTGTAGCCAGTAAAGGTCAAAAACGGACACATTTCCTTTTTAAATAGAAGTTGTTCAATAAATACCTTGAATGCAATATATGTAAACTTTAAATTATTTCAAAGTAAATTGCTTTTGCTTGTTTTTCTTCTAGTCTGTGATGAGTTTTAAATTCAGATTATGTATTACACTGGTCTTCTTAATTGCTGTATTACATAACCAAGAGGTAAGATTACATTTTGAGGCCTTAGCCCATACCATATTGGTAGGTACATATATCACTTCTTACGAATATTAAGCGAATGTTTGGATTTATGTTGTTTGTTACTCAATCACGCCAGAACGGCTGAACAGATCTGGATGAAACTTGACACACTGGTAGACCGTGTCCTGAATTGTGACAGGGTTTCCCCTTTAGGTTGTTCCCGTGGGAAATCGCTGGCAAAAACTAGTCATTGATAATGTTGCCATAATCTACATGAACCTGAACTCTTCATAAATCTACCTTCCAAACATCATAAATGTAGACCCACAGGTCACTTATCAATTTCTTTATACCAGTGCACAAACAATGTCTTCCAAAAAATGGACAAGAAATATTACCTGGTTGCCGAAGCATACAATATGGCGAAGAACCTCTTTAACCAGGGTCGGGCAAACTATGTCAGTTTGAAGAGCAAGTCCTTGCGAACCATAGACACTTTCCTGGATCTCGTCTACATCATGAACGATGAAATGTCCAAGGAGTTGAGGAGTGCTGTTCTGAAGTTCTATAAAGTGAAATATCTGCATGATTTTACGAATTATATTATTAGTATGGAGGAGGTATGTATCTGGAGACAAGTTTTGTTTTTTAGGTGAAGTTGACAATGCGGTGAGGGATCACGCCTTTCTTCAGATTTAGTCACGCTGACGCTGTAAATCACGCAGCAAATCTTTCGTCTTTAAAAGGTGGTGGTGGCATAGGTACTGGAGCAAAATAGAAATGGGCTGATAAACAATACTTTCAAAGTTCCTGGAGTGAGGCTGTGCGATTGGCCCAAGCCACTACATCTTTTTTCTTAGCCAATTCTTTGACGAAAGTGCCTACTATTATACTGATTGGTTACCTAAATGAACCCAGGCAATCTAGATCAGCTTGCCACGTAAACTCTCGTAGTACCAATCCCTATAGTTTTCTATATACGTTTCCTACATCCTCAGATGATAGAAATAGTAGAACACTGTCTAATGGACCCCATGGAAAAGCTGGATCAGATTCGTACGCAGTTCCACAGCGTCATCAAGAACTTCCAGGACGTTAGGAACTTCGACTCTGTCAATAAATGCCACAAGGAGTTACCTGATGAAGTCGCTGTGGCACATTGCTTGTTACACCAGGCAGTTCTGTAAGTATGATCACGAAAGGGAGAAATTACTTGGAGTAAATAATAATACCAACCTGTAACTGTCTCACTGCAGGGCAAAGGCCTCTTCTTATACAGAGCCAGAGCCAGTTGGGTTGGTTATTCCAAACATAGGTACCTATATGAAGGCTTCCTCACGATGCTTTCTTCAGAAGAAATACTGAAATAGAAAAGGGCAACACCAAGAGTTGAAGTTTGGGGAAATACCTGAATTTGTTTTCATTAAATTGCAAGTACTTAAAAAATTTATGGTATCCAGATAGACGGACCTTAATTATGATTATTTTAGCTTGGTTGGTTTGAACCTTTACTGCTGAGAGCTAGAAAAAAGTTAACATTATTTTATTTTCTATTTTTTCTCTACAGTTTCAACGAAACGATGCAAGAAAGTTTAGTAACAATAGTCGAAATAAAGACCCGGCAGCACGCTCAAGACATGAATACATCGCTGTACAACGTTCAAGTGTGCATCAACAACTTCGTTCCGAAATTCTTCGAGCAGCTAATGCTGGACGCTTACACTGAAAAGTGCGGCTACCTGCGAGTCGTCAATGCGTCTATTGCAGATCTTGTCAAAGACAAGTGGATAGGCAATGAAACTGTGTTCCCCGAGAAATGGAGCCCTCTAGTACGACTGTTGCAAGAGAAGTAAGTTTTTGTCTCGACTCGAGCCCAATTATGTCGCTTTCTTTCAATCTGGAAATAAACTATCTTGTCACATGGGAAGTTTTAGTAGGTATGTAAAGTTGATTTATTTTGTTACAGAACGAAACAGCCCGTAAGTGCGCTAGAAGAGCCGTTACATTTAACCCTTTTCGCGGCAAATCTATCTTCGCAAGACGTTGTTAGAACTTTATATAAGAAGAAATAAATCTCGTTTTATAGAATAAGTTTACACTTATCATCTAATTGTAATATAATATTATAATAGCGGTGAGTCACCGAATGGAATAAACTAAAGGAATTTAAATAAAAAATAAACTAAATCAAATAATATTAAAAGGTATTGTTCTATGTACAAAGTGCGCATGCTTATCGCAAAGAAATAAAAGCACGTTTTGCTCGTGTAACTTCTGTTTTAATTACATGCATCCGCTTAACAAGTTGATAACAAGGAAAATAACGAATATCATTGTAACATTTACTAGCTATTACTAATGAACTCCTCGTTGTGATAGGCTGTATGACATCATTGCGTTTGCGTCGATGACAAGTGAACAAGAAAAATATAAAAGTTGCCTTTTGGCTTCGCAGTAGTTCGCATCTGTCAAAAAAACGCGCGTTTGTTGTTTGTTATTGTTTAATGTTCATCATGTTTCGGTGATTTTTAATTAACAAGAGGCCCTAAAAAATCCCAAAATGACTAAAGCAGTCCGTGAATTGCTCCAGAATGGGCGTTCGTACGACGAAACGGATCGGATGCCTGACAAAATAAACATAAAAAACTTAGATCTTTTCATGTACATGGTGGCAATAGTTGGTCATTTTGTGGACTTGGGCCTGGATATTAACATAGCTGTGAGGTACTCCATAGCTCTAAAGATGACAGAGTTCGGGTGGACGCTGGCGTTCATACTTGTGCCTGCTTTTGTGAACACTGCTGTCTCCATAAGAATGTAAGTATCTTTGCATACTTAACCACTTAGAACTTTCGCTAGGTTCTGTCAACACTTTCTAATCTGTGGCCTTAATCTTCCTCTAGAGTTAAACTTGCTAAAATGTTATGAATATCTGGTATTTAAGTTATTTTTAGTCAACAGTTCATTGTACCCATTTTCCTGATATGAAATCCCTTTGTGTTATGTTCCCGTTTTACCCTTTCAGGATGATCCTGTATAAACTCAACACATTTATTATTGTGGTTTTGATACATTAATTGTACCTACTGTCACAGTAGGTACAATTAATAATTTGTTACTTACACTTGTAACATAGAAGATAACAATACCAAGTTGCACATTTACATATAGGAGTTCTCCCCAGACTTCTTTGCCGCCCTGAACTTGGCTACAGCTACAATGGCTGCGCAGTAGTAAATCTCATACAAAAACAGCACTGTTTGCCTTGCGCATACGGAAAGCCAACTTCAGGGCGGCCCAGAAGTTTGGCGAGAGCTATACTTTAGTTAAATGAAAGCACAAAGTACGTAAGCGGGGTGGCGCTATACTTTCTATTTTGTGACGAAAGTCAATCAAAATTTGTGTTTTTTACCCACTTCTTCCCAGCCTATAAAACCAGGAAGTGCAGCAGGATTTTGGAGGACCGTATTTGATGTTTAAAAAGCATTGATTGTCAGGCTACATGATGAAAAACTTATGATATTTATTTTCTGACTTCAGGTACTCCCTAGATAAGCAGCAGGACTCGCTATCCAATGAGTTCACAAAACGCAAGTGGCTCCGAATCTTCATCCTCGTGTTACAGATGGCACCCATTCTGCGGTTTGCTGATGCTCTCATGTAAAGATATTCTTATTCTTTTAATTAAAATCAATATATAAAGGCTGACATAATGTTTTAGGCGTTTCCTACATGTTGACCTTATAGGGTGGTGGAGAGACAGTTTATTTATTGCACACAAACCTACAGAGGCTACTTAGTTATGGCAGGTGCAACTTGATGGCAAGACAAACAGAGAAAAATACAATTATAAATGCATCTTTTGTCTTTAATGTTTTGTTGTGTAGCATCAAATCAATGGTATAGTTATCTTATCTGAGTAATACAATACAAATACATATTTGAATAATTTAGTTTAAAGCATGCTGATATTTGTCAAAACACAGATAAATTAATTTATTCTAATTACCTTATTATTTTGTCGTGTATTTATCTTTCTTCTTATTATATTAAATTTTTAAATATTTCTTAAAAGACACTATAAAAAACATTAGAAAATATAAAAATAGAGGCCCACCGGTATCGGGAACTGGGTCCAAGCTACCGGCGGTCAGAGCTTCAGAGAGAGGAACCTCCTAACAATTCGAGCCGTGTCCAGCTATACTGCTTTCTGGATCAGGATCTGGTTAGGTTACACCTTAGGAGGCTCTCCGCCTAACGTGCCTCCTAAGGTGTTGGTCAAGGCTCGTGGCTATTATTATTATTTATAAATGCATAATTTTTCTTTTGTTTGCTTATTTGGGTCAAAAACACAGAGTAGGTAGGTCATTCATGGAGTGTTAAGTCAGTTAAAAACCACACCATATCAAAATTGTGTGATGCCTACAAACAGTATCTGACTGCAAATATGATAATTATTATACTGATTCCAAAAAAGTTTGGCTTTTTAAAGCACTGTCTCTTTTGATTACTTAAGCCCAGTTTTTGTTGTAAATGTCGGTAAAACACCATTTTTCTTCAGTTGTTAACCTCATAAATGGTTAAATAAGTTGGAGAGTTAATTATTTGACAATTTGTTAGACTAATACAATAAATAACAATAATTGATGAATAAACGCGTTTTACTGAAATTTAAACCATTGGTTAGGGTATTTAACCATCATTGGTTGAGTTAATACGGATAAAAAAACTGGACCTTACATAAATTTCTTGTACTTTATTCTGCTTATGAGCCAATCTCTTTCAAAGACCAATGTGATATATTTAATGCTTGCAAAGAAACAAATAATTGCAGCTTCAAACCCCACCTGATCAGAAGGGTTAAGCTTGTAGCTAAATGTCCAACAGCGCGAAACGTATAAAGGCGGATATAGACATTGCGAGGCATGCGCAGCGCACGGCTCTCACCGCATGGTTCGAAATGTGTGGACGTTCATATTCGTGGTGAGGCATGTGCTACGACAACTCAAATCAAAGCAAAATGCGTGCGTTGCGAGTAAAACGCGTGCGTTGCGAGTGAATATTTAATTACTAAACAAATAACATAACTAAAATCCATACTTAATAATATTATAAATGCGAAAGTAACTCTGTCGGTCTGTCTGTTACCTTTTCACGCTTAAACCACTGAACCGATTTAAATGAAATTTAGTATGTAGATAGTTTGAGACCTGAGAAGGACATAGGATAGTTTTTATCCTTTAGGAGGTGGACAGGGGCGTAGAAGTTTGTATGGAGAACAAATAATTTCTCAAGAAAGGCACACACCCATAATATTATGGCGCGATATATATAAAAATAGGCTAATCAAAGTACTAATGATACGCAGACAAAGTCGCGGGCAACAGCTATTATGTATCTATAATATCTATATAGTATGTATTATGTTAATACATTGTGTACGTATTTGTTTAAGTTTATTTAGTACCTATGTAAGAATTTTAAATATAAAGTTTTATTAAAATTTTGTTCTGCACTTGGATGTACTGTGAGGACGTAGCCAGTGGTCTTCGGGAAATCAAACATAAATTAGTTTAATTTTGTATATTTTAGCAATAACGAGCCTGCCTTCAGGCGAACAATCTAGATGTGACATAATAATTTAATATAAAATATGACAAGCATTCCTATTTTAATTACCTTGCAAAACTAGTTGTCTGCTGCCAGTCTTACTATAGGCAAAGAGCTTGCCTTTTAGGCAGAGTCCTCACAGTACTGTCCTCATATGCAAATTTCTTAATGCAACTGAGGTTTTCTGTAAGAAATAACAAAATCGTTATACAAAAAAACTACATGGGTTTCAAAAGGTATCAAAATTTGTAGCAAAATGAAAAGAAAATTGCTATGGCAATATAGAACACACCGGACGGAAATAAACAAACATAAATTTAAGCAATACGCTACGAAATTTAAAAAAATTATTTGTCTTACGCAGAAGGCACAAAATAACCATCGCATCAACACTGCTCAAAATAAATCGAAAGCCACTTGGTCACTTATAAATAACTCTAAATGTAAATTTCCCAAGGAACCAATTAGTGAAATATTAAAAGATAATGTAAGCATTACAGATCCAACGTCGATTGCGAATAATTTTAATGACTATTTTATTGACCAAGCTGCAAAATCGACGCGTACAAACAATTACAATTATAATAATAAAACACCTTCGAATCAAAACAAGTACACGAACCTAAACTCAATTTTTCTTACCCCCACAACCCCAATAGAAGTGGACAGAGAAATCAAGCAACTTAAAAATACATCGAGTGAGGGTTACGATGGCGTATGTACTAAAGTAATAAAACAAGTGGCACAATCAATTGCAGCTCATCTAAGTTATATAATAAATCTATGCATTTCTACTGGAACTTACCCAGAAAAACTAAAAACATCGGTAGTTATTCCACTCCACAAAAAAGGTGACAAAAGCAATATGGGAAATTATAGACCTATAGCTTTGATACCCATCTTCTCAAAGATATTTGAAAAAACCATTCATAGTCGTCTTTACAATTTTTTAGATAAGTATAATATCTTGGCTAGCGAACAAAAAGGATTTCGCAAGGGTAAGTCCATTAACGCTGCAATATATGAACTTACTAACATTGTTTTGACTAATATGGACAAAAGAAATCCAATATGTGCTATTTTCATGGATATGAGTAAAGCCTTTGACAGTGTTGACCATAACATACTGCTTCAAAAATTAGATTCATATGGCATAAGGGGAAAGGCACTAGACCTCATTCACTCATATCTATGTGATAGAAAGCAGTTAACAGAAATAACTAGAATATGCCTTAAAACGCGGGATGAGAAGACATATAGATCCCAAACTAGAACTATAAAACTAGGAGTCCCACAAGGTAGTGTCTTGGGTCCCTTGCTTTTTCTAATTTATATTAATGATCTCCCTAGACACATAAAGCATCCCATGGTACTTTTTGCAGATGACAGCACTGTAGTAATAAAATGTGACAGTCAAAATGACTATGAAAATGAAATTAATGAAACATTAAGAACTATAATTAAATGGTTAATTGATAACAATCTAAAAATAAATTTAGAAAAAACAAATATAATGCACTTCCACCAAAGAACTCAACCGAAAAGTATTAATGTAAATTATAACGGGCAGATGGTAGAATCTGTAACAAATACAAAATTTCTAGGAATAAATATTGACTACAGACTTTCATGGACAACCCATTTAGACAATCTCTGCAAAAGAATCAACAAATCCTCATTCGCTCTTTACAAGCTCTCCAAAATAGTTAACAAAGAAGCGATTTTAATGGCCTATCACGGACTGGTGGCACCATTACTGAGATACGGCATTATATTTTGGGGTAATTCGGTAGACAAGGAATTAATATTTAAAGCTCAAAAAAGGTGCATTAGAGCAATGTGCCAAATAAATAGTACAATTAGCTGTCAACCTTACTTTAAAAATCTAAAAATTCTCACATTGCCTTCCCTATACATTTACGAATCAAACATTTTTGTGAAATCAAATCTAAGCTACTATAAGACTGCTGCCAAAAGCTATTATCGAAAATTAAGGGATAAGAAAAGGTTAGAGGTACAAATACCTTATGGTAAAACGGCACTATTAAATAAAAGTATTTTATGCATGACATCATTAATCTATAATAAATTGCCGGATGACATTAAACAATTACCAATCCTCCAGTTTAAAAAGAAACTACATTCCTTATTAATAAACAAATGTTATTATGATGTCAAAGATTATTTGTGTGACAAAAATATTGTATTCATTGGACATGAATGGAAAAATAAGTATCATAATGAATTACGACTAACATGACTTGGAATTGAATTTGTATGTATTTATAATTTGGAATATTTTAATAATGTATCTAGACTAATATGACTAATTGTGTTTTAACTTCTGATTTGTATTTTTATTATTGTATGCCTCAACGGCGGGACATAGCTGAACTTATTTTAATTGTTTAAGACCTGTATTTATGATGTATACCTATAGTCCACAATAAAGATGATTTGATTTGATTTGAAAGAGAGCCCAATTATGGGTTAAGCTTGCCTTTGTACATTTGTGTCTTATTATGTATTTGTGTACAATAAAGAATAAGAACTATCCCTGTTTAAAATCCACCAGCTATGCAGTGAAGTCTCGTCGCGCCGCCCGCAAGCATGACCAGGCATCGCAGCGCAAGTACTACAACCTGATGCTGAAAGAGGACTCTGATGCCGCGCTGCTGAGAATCTTCGAGTGTTTCCTGGAGGCGGCTCCGCAGCAGGTCCTGCAGACCAGTCTGTTGTTGAGGGCTAATCCGGACTTTACTGGTGAGGCTTACTTACTTTTCTGTATTGTATTTTTACACAGACCAGACAGAGATTTTTTAACATCAATACAAATATTATAAACGCAAAAGTAGCTCTTGTCTGTCTGTTGTCTTAGCAGCTTAATGGAATTGAATTAAATTTGGCTCACGGGTAGACCATGCCCTGGAGGACGACATAAGATACTTTTTCCACTACTTTGTCTATTATATAACACATTGCGTAAGAAATTCAAGATTATAAAAAAAAAAAAACAATATTACATAATAATAACAATTACGAAATAACTTTTGTAAGGAGTTTTGATATTTTTATGTAACTGGCAGAATGATACTGAATCTGTTACCTCTCGAAAAAGCGCGCGTTGAATGTGTATGTAGTCTGTGTTTTTAGTCTGAACGTTTCTAATAAATTGTGTCTAGACACGACCGATTCTTTTTCCACTACCTGATGAGCTTACTTAATTAAGTGCAAATAAGTTCCAGCAACAATTTATTAGAAACGTGTATGCTAGCATAAAAAGGCTTTATTTTAACACTCTGCTCGAAATTGGCTACATCGCTCGTGGTAAAATCTCGACTTTTTATGCTCGACACGAAATGTACTAATTTATCCTGGGAGTATGTTCTCTTGGGAGAATTTTCACGTGGATGAAGCTGGCTATATTTTTCCTTCACAGTTAAGATTTTCTAGGTTTGAAATACTATGGACAGAAAATATTGTCGCGTCACAAATCAAACGCAAGTCAATCGCAGCAGCCAGACACTTGACAATAATTCCCATTTTTTTGCGATCTGTATTGTGCCAGCAACTAGAACCTGTGCTTGGGTAGTTGTCTGGTGGCGATGAAAACGGGTTCTTGGCTAAAAATTGTCTGATGTTCAGAGTTGGTTTTAAGGCATATAAATTTTGTCGTATTTTTAATAATAACAATTTGTTTTTGTATCCAGTCCATCAGTTGCTATCAATCGCTTCATCCATCATCGGCATGGGGTGGTGCCTGGCCGCGTACCAGCGAGCGGTGCGCTTCTACCAGCCGGACAAGGACAACATGAGCTGGACTGGCACTGTGCTGCAGACTATCTGGCACTTCCTTGTCACATGTGAGTTTATTTAACAGACTTTAGTCACGGGGTCTCGTTGCTAAGAAAGAACATTTGGTTCAAATAAATCTCACTAGATGGCGCGATATACACCTATCTGTTATTGAATACGTGTAAAATTAACATTTTCTGGAATCGAACATAAATATAAGTAGTATGTTCTTGTTTAATCAACTCTCCTAAGTACAAAATTATGGCATATTGGGCTCTTAATTCACATTTCAAAGATTATTTGAATAGATCATTTAAAATTGATTCCAATAGATGGGGCTGTTTTAAATTTTGGAGGCATCGACTCGGTTTTTAGGGTTCCGTACCCAAAGTGTAGAAACGGGACCCTATTACTATATAAATTTGTTTTGTAATACATTTTGGTATAATGAAACTGTAAAAAACTGTAAAAAAAAAACTATAAAACAAATCGTCGCTGTATTAAAAAAAGAAGTATTTTCGAAAGGAGTAAACCCTTTTACTTGCAATTTGCTGCTAACACCACTTATATCCGTGGGACGAAAACAAACGCGATCGATGTTCTTAGAAAAAATATCAGTTTAATCAGACGAAAAACGCTAGTTACGTCGGCAAGGTTTCTTTTTGTTTAGGGTTCCGTACCCAAAGGGTAAAAACGGGACCCTATTACTAAGACTCCGCGATCCGTCTGTCTGTCTGTCCGTCTGTCTGTCACCAGGCTGTATCCCATGAACCGTGATAGCTAGACAACAACAAATACTAAAAACAGAATAAACTAAATATTTAAGTGGGGCTCCCATACAACAAAAGTGATTTTTTTGCCGTATTTTGCGATAATGGTACGGAACCCTTCGTTCGCGAGTCCGACACTTGAGCAGTTTTTTTTTTATTTGTGATGGGTTTGCCCTTGACTCTAGTCTAGGTCAGAGGTGAGGGATGAGGCTTCTGTATGCTATATATATAGTATTATATTATCTGTGCTAGCGTATTAAAAATTTTCCTTTCAGAATCAATAAAATAACCAGATTTATTCTCTTTCCAGTAAGCCGCATTATCTCAATCTCCGTGATCGCGTACCTGTTCCCTCACTGGACGGTCCTAGCGTGCCTCATACACGTGTTCATCACCGCCACACTCATACAAGTGTTCGACCGTTCTCCGTTCTGCTCGCACAACCGCGTCGCCGACATAGCGTTTTCTTTCGCACTCGGAGCTGTGTACCTCTTCACTTATATCCTACCAGTTGAAGGTAAAACCAGGTATAGATATGCTATTTACTATAGTATATGTTTTATACAGAATATAACATGTGGCGCCATCTGGTATGTATATGTGAGTGAGGAAATGAGAAGTTCGTTTTACTTCTTTCCAGTTTTAGCGTTTACTGTGGTACCCTATTTAGTGGGATTAGTTATAATGGTGATATATTACAGGTTCTTCCATCCAGAGGTTAGCAAACGAGGGTTTAGTGTGACCTTCTTTAATGAAAGGGTGCCGGATGTTACGTGTAGTTAGTTATTAAGTTTGAGGAAGATTACTGCATTGAGATTATTGTTACAAGACAAGACGATATTTTATTTCAAGTAGGCCACCAAGCGGCACTTTTGAACGTTAGGTACATTCAAATTTACAAGTTATAAAAGTTGATTCTACCGTGCATTCGGAAAGTAGCTTGTTATGGAGAAGAATGCACAAGAAACTCCATACTAACTATTTAAAAAAAAATGTTTTTTTACAATATTTAGTTACATAAGTACATACATTAATAAATTCATATATGTGAGGACAAAAAGTTACCATGTCAGTACATATCAGCCGGTACATGTCTAAATACTAGGTATTGGTTGCTCTTAAATAGTTTTAGCGAAAGATCTTGTCTCGTCTAGTTGATATGGCGTAATAATGTAGTTTTTTATATTAGTTCCATGGGGTAGTTAGCAAATGGAGACAAATAAACTGCATAAACACTATCATGAAGCCAGGCATTTGAAATAAACGGCTTAAGGCTCAACTGTTGGAAGGAGTATGTACCTACCAAGCGGCCCACACTGTAGAAGACTCCAAAACTTGTAAACACGTCGTATATGGTCGCGATAATCAGCAGTGAGGGAACGACGAAGAAGAGACAGACAAAGAGAAAGCGCAACTTTGCCAATATATGTTTTTTTTTTTGTTTCGTGGTGTCTACCGTTAATACTCCATTTGCTCACTACTCTGTGGACAAAACATGATCTGAAAATAATAATTTTATGATAGATAAGGGGCCGTCCATTAATCACGTGATGGCTTTTTAGCATTTTTAACCCCCTTCCCTTCCCCGTGGTGAGGTTTAAGACTCAACAAAACACGTGTATTTTTTAGTACCTACAAAGAATCTTATTTTTTTTTGTTTTTTTACCTTTTATATTTATTTATACCTTAATTTTTTTAGACCATGTCAAAAATGTCTAGACGGAAAGGTAGCAGGTTGTTTTTTACTGGCATAAAAATAATATACACGAGCAATAACACTACACGCGGCTTTTCGGTTTAGAAATCACGCGTTTGACGAAAAAATAAATACACGTGATATCTTACTACAACCCCCTCCCTCCCCCCTTGTGATATTTCGTGATTTTTGTTAAACACCCCCTCCCCGCCCTTTCAAACCTCACGTGATTAATGGACGGTTCCTAATAAGGTTTAGATAGCAATGAAATAACAACTTTATATTTTACTATACTTACTGTGAAATGTGTTCAATATTGAGTATATTGAACAATCTTTGTAATTAGTTATAAACCATGGTTATTATTTTGTAACTTTTTAATGTCAAACTAGTTTTAAAAGTAGCTATGTGCCAATAATGCAAACATGTGATCGAAAATAATCTCTAAACCTAGATAACTTTCTAGAAAAGTTTTACTTCACTAGGCTTTCAGAATCTTGATTCTAAAAGCCTAGTGAAGTAAAACTTTTCTAGAAAAATCTCTGATCATGGGCTAAATCACCTTCTGGAATGTCCCAGTAGTAGCCCGGAATCGGATGTGTGCCCCGCCACCTATAACATGGGACTTAAAAATACCTGGCAAATAGTACAATACCTACTATAGGTACACTTCTGCCCAGCACTTTAGGGATACAGGGGTGATGTTATCATGTTGATCAGTGAGCACCCAGATTTGCCTTTTGGAAACCCTCCATGGGGTGTACTACTTCCAATGGTCTTGCAGAACAGTGCTAAGTAGGTACTAATGCTCAAAAAGTGGGAGAGTCCCGACTGTCAATTCACTTGCACCCTGGATGGCCTGTACAATGCCTCTACTGCAATAAACGTGGCCACCTACTAGGCCCAAATAGTTTGATCAAATGTACCATTGAAACTAAAAAGAAATAAATAATTCTCAAAAGTACAATAATTCATATCTCAATAGGTAAATGTAAAAGACTGTATAACTGTAGGTATTTTACAATATTTTTCAGTATTTTCTGAACAAAAGTGAAAAATAGTTATAGTAGTACTTAAGTTAGAAACTTATATTTTGGTACTAAGTAGTAAAATATTTTTGTACTTTCTTAAGAAAAATTTTCAGTGAATCTTGAACAATACTCGCCATTTATATTTTAATAAATTATTTTATATGAATGTCAAGTGTTTTCTTTCAAAAGTCTATGGAATGGGCACGTCATTAAAACTTCAAAAATCATAATAAATGTTATTTTTTTTTATTATTAAGGGGCTCTCGTTTGACCACTATTTATTTATTACAATTACCAAATGAATGGCGCGCGTTCCCTCAGTATCCTTAATCCAAACCTATTCCATTCACTCTGGTTTATCCATAACTCTATGGCTGACTCCAAACAAGACATTACCGCAGCACCTTTCCAAACCGTACTGGCTGGATCTATGTCTTTTGGTGAAGTCACTATTTCCAGCTGCTCAGTCTTATACGTATAGGGGATTTGTAACGCTAATCGGTTCTGTAACCATAAGTTCAAGCCATGGGCTTTGACTCCTCCGCCAACTATTAAAATATTGCTGTACATTTTACGTTTCAACTCTTCGTTGGGACAGCGGTCTATGCTTTGTAAAATTGCTGCGTCTAATGCTAGAACTTGTCCTGGTGCCAACGCTACAACATCTCCTGGACCGCCTTCTAATGTGTCAACAACTATGTCTTCATCAGGATTGGTTGAAGGTTGGGCTTCATTCGCAGCTTCAAACTGCTGGCTTTCATTTGCTGTTGGATCTGCTGTCTCACGTTTTCTACCAGTTTCCCTCAAAAATTCTGCATCAAAAGGATCTTCAGGATCACTTGGTTGTCTGTTTTGAATCTTGGTAGATTTTGAACCTGTGATTTTGAGTAAATCTGTGTAGAACATTGATAAAGGTGATATGATGCATTCGTCACCAACTTGCAGTGTGTATTTGTTCACTACATCACCAGGATGATCAACTAAAAATGACTTTTCCTGTGGGCCACAGACATCTAGGTTCACATGACAGAAATTCTCATATAAATTCCTCATTAGTATTACATCTCTAGGTATATTTTCATTCCAGTTTTTATAAGGAAATGCACTTTTGTGGAACATCCAAGATAAAGCTTGACAGACGTCTCCTGCTCCGTAATCCATTCGTAACCTTGTAGTCTTATGTGAAATACCATCTTCAACACATGAAATTGCAGTTTTCTGATCACCAATGTCCACCACACATGCAGAACCTATACCAGCTCCAAACGTGGCTCCTACACTCTCTTGAACAAAAAAGCAATGTCCGAAACCCAAGTCTTTCAATAATAATGACATTAAATACTTCAAATGGCCCCTGGAGTACAGATCAGGTATTAATAGCACACACCGGTATTTCACCAGCTCTATTAAAGGTATTCCTAGCTTGTACTCGATTATAGAACTCCAAATAGTGTACAAATCATTCAGAACTGATGAAATAGACCCACCAACTTCAGTATGGATGTTGAAATCACCTCTGCGGTATGGGAAGTGTATGTTGTATGGTAGCTCTGGGTCTATGTCCAGTACTAAATCACCTATCACGATGTCACATTGCACTTGCGGCCACGGATCGCCATCATTGACGCATTCTGGCAAAGAGCGGCGGTTAAAAGCTGCGATTTGCTGCGGTGGCGTCGCGTACCTTCGTGCCCCGTTTGACTGCACACACGACTGTAACGTATGAGATATCTGTAAACGACATTCTTCCAATTCTTCAATCAATTCTTTTGTTTTTGGCACACTCGGGGGTATGAAGGAGTCTCTGTATATTTTACCTCCGGGACGACGTTTTCTTGCGATGCAATGCAGTTGCTTCACTGGAAGGAGGTCTGAAGCTCTGCCTATTCGAACGTAGAGTGATCCAGGATGGATAACAATAATTCTATTGGACGGAAACTGCTGGAAATGTTCTGGGCCCGGCTCAAAAGATGGCATACTCATTTTAAGATCTTTTTTAGTAACTTTTTGTAGTTTTAAAATTAGATTGACTACAATTACTTCGTCTATATAAAGCGTGCAGATATATTTACTTTTCTACTATTTTTCTAGAGAGTTGATTAGTCTTGGCATTAATTAAAAATATCTCTCACTGTAAACATAACCTCCTTCCGTTTGAAAATTTGACTTTAATGAAATTGACAAATAACAAAGAAGTTTTTGAACGAACTTGCTCATTTAAAGTTTTAGTTTCTGAACTTTGTTATTGATCAAAGTTATAGATATTCGATGAATAAAATCAATACAACATTCACTCCATAATTATCGAGTGAAAAGAGGATTCCAATCATGATGTTGTTAATAAATAATAGCTTTATCTCATCTGGGCAATGTATCCGAAACAAAAGAACAAATGATATATGACTGAGACTGGACTGACATCAATTTCATCTGTTCATGTTCAAATGTGTCACAAATGTCATCCGCTATCTATCGTCGTGTCACGAAATCGGAGAAAATAAACAGTTTTCCCGAATTTTTTATTGGAAAACAATAAAATTCGGCTGCAAAAATGGTGTCCAGGACTTTAACAGAAGTATTTGTGTTGATGCGCAACAATGCCATACACAGCCGGCACATATTCGCTGACCAGGCAAGTACTCTCTTGTTATTGATTATGTTTAATCCATTTTACTTGAATATTAAATGATGCAATTACGAGCGTTTCCTGATTAATTAAACTGCGATATAAGCTCGTGGTTTCCGTAATTGAAGCCCGAGGTTTAACGTAGCTTGACCTAAAATATGTGCACAAATTTACGAAATATCTCATTCGCCCTTCCACGGTTTTCAAGTGGTTTCTGCAATAGTAAACTTACAAAAAGAACTTCTAAAATAGAATAATCTGAATTTTTTATGTTGTTCAATAAAATACGGCAGGGGGGTTTGGGCAATACTTATATTAATCAAAACCACACAAAACAGATAAAATTAACTCAAAATCATCTTCACCCAAAAAACTTTCTCAAACTAGTGCCATTAAATTTTCTTACATTGGATTGTCAAACCTCTAAAGCTCTGAATTTGAAAACAACTTACTTTTAAAACATGCTATAACCAGAGACAATTAAAAATCACCCATAACATTTTACACTACACATAATGAATTTCATAGCATAATATAGATACTGTAGTATCTTAAATCATGCTAAAACCAAAAAATACATGTTTACTCAAAATAATTAATATTTTTTAGTGTTCACACACTGGACAGGTATGAAAGCATGCATATCTTGATGTGACACACATTCATGATTATATTTAAACAGTTATTTAATTTCTGTCAACACTAAATCTTTCTAGATGAAAGAAGCGTGTTATTTTAGTGTTTTTATTTTCTCAACTTTATTTATTTTGTTAGTAAAAAGGCATGTCTGGTCATGTTTGTTAAAGAAAAACCAGGTGGGCTATGGAAGACGTGTAAAAAAGTCTACAGACTCTGCGTGGTTCTTTACATAATTATATAATGCTTTTAGGTTGAATACACGGATCGATCTAAACACTAAGAGACCTGACACAACATCAGCAGTCATCACCTATATTTTAAATTTAACATGACATGTGCCATTGATTGAAAATAATCTGTCCAGCCAGGACTCAAATGAGGTTTGATAAACAAACCCCATTCCAACACACCCCCTCAATCAATTGCACATGCTAAAACTCTTACTAATACACAACCACCTTAAAGTTTTAACATATTTCTATTAGCACCCTATATATTATAAATTTCAACATTTCTACTAGCATCCTGTATATTAAAAAATTCGACATCAGTTAACAAACACCTAACTGTCTTTAAATAACATCATAAACGTATATAACACTCATTAACATTAATACGAGTTCCTACTTCAACAATATTCTAAAAACATAACATTTCAACAACCCTATAATATGTCCTACTTAAATTATCTGAACATCAATCTAACATCCGTATCAATAAGAAAATAAACATCATATTTTATTATGCTACCACTCGAAACGACACATCATCCAATATTAACTATCTCATAACCTAACTGACTAAAAACATTTCATTAATAATTCTGTGACTCTTACTCAAACTCATCTGAACCAGTATCAATAATTCATCATCACATTTAAATATACTAGGTACTACTCGAACTCATCATTACAAAACACTCAACTCAACTTCATTACAAAAACACCTACTCAACTTCATCATCACAAAACTTCTATTTAACTTCATAATTAATATTATATTCTAAACATAACAATACAACATAAACAAACAAAAATACCTATACTAACAAGATAAGAAATTATCAAAATAAAGTTCTGATATAAAAACTTAAGGTTCCAACATAGGTACTGAAAAACAATGTAAAATTTAACAAAAGTTATGTTTAATCGAGTACTCTTGTTGACTATAAATGATTCATTTACCATTTACGCCACACCCCCTTAAATGGATCATAATTTGGCACCCCCTTAAATGGATCATAATTTAGCACCAAAGACAAAGACAAAGATATTTTATTTCAAGTAGGCCACCAAGCGGCACTTTTGAACGTTAAAATAATAATAATTGATTCACCCCTTAATTCTTTGAAATATTTTGCTGAAAAACAATTCAAACAACACTATCATTGACATGAACTAATATCAGGACTCCTTAAGTTTACATCACAACTCTACACAACTTCTATATCATAGATAATTATATACCCCATAAAAAAAAAAACTTATAACCCATATTATATTAACCGAAAACACTTATTAGTTCACTTTAGCCCGCACTTATCACTAAGACACAAGTTTCCGCTGACAGCGTTCAAATTTCACAGGTGGTAAACATTTGTGAGTATATCAGCTATTTGTGATCCCGGATATATTATTTGTATCAATTGCATCTTTAAGATAATAATATTTCACATCTATGTGTTTACTCCTTTTATTCATAATTCCCTTTCTCATTAGCCAAATTGCTGATTGATTATCGACTCTCATCTCAAGGTCTAATTTTTCATTCGTAATTTCGTTTATTAGATCTCTTATAAACAAAAGTTCCTTGCAACATTCTGCTGCAGCTATAAATTCAGCTTCCGTACTCGACAGTGCTACTACAGACTGTTTTCTTGAGCTCCATGCCACTGGTCCACCGTTCAACCAAATCACGAAACCCGAAGTACTACGTCTAGTGTCTGGATCCCCCGCGAAATCCGAATCACAATATCCTCTGAGCACTTTATCACCTTCACCAAAGTGAATACCTTTATCCTTCGAACCATTCAAAAATCTTAAAATTGTTTTTGCGTTATTATGATCATTTAAATTTGGAGAATTTTGATGTCTTGAACAATAACCCACATGAAAACTAATATCTGGTCTAGTTTTATTAGACAAATATAACAATGACCCTATCATCTCTCTGTACAATTCATGAGCTTTTTTATCAATTTTAATGGATGGATGTTGTTCTATTAAAATAGTTGGACTTTTACATTCTCTAGCTTCATTCATGTTAAATTTCTTCACAATCTTCTCAACATAGGTTTTCTGAAAAATCTTTACTCCATTTTCTTCTTGTTTTATATCCAAGCCGATGTAATTGGACACTTCTTCACAAATTCTCAATTCGAAAGCTTTCCTTAATGTGTTAATCACATGTAGAAGATCTTCTTCTCTTTCTCCAATAACCAATCCATCGTCGACGTATATTGCAAGAATGATTCTTCTTTCTCCTTCCATGACAAAAATACATTGATCTAATTTTAGCTGTTTAAATCCCATTTTAATTAAAAAATTTGTAAATTTAATATTCCACATTAGTGGTGCTTGTTTCAATCCATATAAACTTTTGTTTAATTTACAAACTTTGCCCTCTTTATTATTATAGCCTTTGGGGACTTTCAAATAGATACATTCTTTTAGATCGCCATGCAAAAAGGCTGTTTTTACATCAAACTGCTTCATTTTTAATTTCTTACTGGCAACAATTGAAAACAATATTCTTAAAGAATTTGTGTTCACTACTGGACTATATGTTTCATCGTAGTCTATTTTGTACTTTTGTTGGAAACCTCTTGCAACTAATCGTGCCTTATATCTTCCATCTGTTTTTACCGTAAAAATCCATTTGCTCGTTACTAATTTTTTATTTTCTGCTTCTTTCTTTT
This sequence comes from Orthosia incerta, assembly GCA_948252205.1. Taxonomy (NCBI): domain Eukaryota; kingdom Metazoa; phylum Arthropoda; class Insecta; order Lepidoptera; family Noctuidae; genus Orthosia; species Orthosia incerta. The sequence continues at coordinate 3,550,434 of OX411758.1, forward strand.
CTACAAAAGTCCACGTATTATTCTCTTCTAAAGATTTTATTTCTTCTTCTATTGCTTTCTTCCATTTGTCTTTTTCTCTTGATTCTACTGCTTCTTCATATGTTAACATAGATACTTCAGTATCGTAATCCATTACGTAATCTTTATAACGTTCTGGAAGTCTTCGCTCTCTAGCTGGTTGTATTCTCCTATTTACATCAATTTCTTCTACTCGATCTTCATTTTCCTCAACCTCTTCAATATCAAAAAATTCTTCATTACCTTCATCATTTTGTATATTATTATCAAAACTTAAACGCCTACCAAGATTATCATTATTATTTTCAATATTTATTATTTCTTCATTTATTCTTTCCGCTTCTCTTATTTCGTTTTCATTTATTTCACCTTCATTTCTTGCAACATCATTTGTTTCATCAATGAATCTGACACAATTTTCACCTTCTCGATTATTATCCACATTGATGCTTCTTCTTAAATTTTCCCCTGCTCGACATTCTTCACTACCACGCGTCTCTCTTATTACAACTTCTTGTTCGTCTTCATTCGTCTCCCAAAGCCCATTTATTCTTACTATGTTTTCTTCTGGATCAATATATATGCCTTGTTCGTCTTCATTAATCCTTATATCCCTTGCTCTTATAATCTTCCTGTCTTCTTCTACCCAAATTTTATAACCATTTCTTATGTAACCAACTAAGATGCCTTTGTTACATCTCTCATCGAGTTTGCGTAAGCCGGAATTTATTTTGTAAAAGGTTGTAGATCCAAATCTTCTGATGTTTGAAAGGTTTGGTTTTATGTTAAACCACATTTCTGCTGGTGTTTTGTCTAATCCATCCGTAGGACTCCTATTAATAAGGAAGCTAGCTGTCAACAAAGCTTCACCCCATAAATAATTCGGAACACGACCATCAAATAACAAAGCTCTAGTTCTCTCCATTAAGGTTCTGTTTAATCTTTCAGCTTTTCCATTCAATTGAGGTGTATAGGGTATTGTCATATCTAATATTATTCCTTTTGAGTTACACCACGAAAGAAGGTTATTGTTTGTAAATTCCCCACCGTTATCACATCTTATTTTATAAACTTTATTTCTGAAATGATTTTCTGCCAAAAATACAAATTGTTTTATTTTCTCAAAAGCTTCACTTTTGAAGGTGATCAAGTAAACAACACAGAAATGTGTGAAATCGTCCAAAAAGGTGATGAAATATTTTTTGTTATCCCAAGTGGGAACTTCAATTGGGCCGCAAATATCTGTGTGTATAATTTCTAAAGGGAATTTTGCTTTAATACGGTTATCTCCAAAGGGCTTTCTTGTCATTTGAGACTTTATGCAGATTTCGCAAATTTTATTCAAATGTCCCCTCCCAATTTCAATCCCATCAACCAGCTTTGCTAGACGCGGCACATCGGATACGTGACCTAGCCTACAATGCCAGATATTGGCACTCTCAGTCAGTAAGGCTTCTCTAGTAAAATTGGCCGAAAAATCTGTCTCATAGAGGCCATTTTTGGTTTTATAGCCTTTAAGAATAATTTTCTTATTTCTAGATATAAATACCTCATCTCCAGAGAAGAACACTGACCCATTCTTGTCCGTGATTGAACTTACTGATATCAGGTTCCTTGACACTCCTGGGACATACAGCACATCTTCTATTAAACCAAAATTGGTATTTATCGTACCTGTTCCTTTGGCTATGAGGTTTTCTGCATTCGCACACTTTATATCTATGTTTATGCTTTCTGTAAAATTTATAATGTTTTTGTTATTAAACATATGAGAAGAAGCTCCTGAATCAATGACTGCTTTTATTGGTATCGTCATGTTTAACTTTTTACAAACCTGGTTCCGGCAATACTTTTGGATGTGGCCTTTCTTATTGCAAATTTTACAAATTTTTATTGTAAAACAATTGTTAGTTGCATGCCCTGTTTTCCTACAATGACCCTGTTTTCCTCATTTTTACAAAATCTTGCAATATGGCCCGGTTTACCACAGTTAAAACATACTTTCTCTGTTGATTTTAAAACTTCATTATTACAAACCAAAGTTTCCTGCATATCTAAATTTTGAAGTCTCAGAATTAGTGTTTGTATATTTTTGTCTTCTCTAGGTGTTATTTCCCAAATATGTTTAAATAATTTCATGTTATCAGGCAATATTGTTATTATTTTCTGCATTAAATTCTCTTCAGATATTTTATATTCTGTGCTATTTATCTCTGCACACAAATTTTGTAAAAAACCAATGTCGTCAAAAATATTTCCTGTATGGTTATAACTATAAAATTTAATAATTTTGAGATGATTGTCTTCTTTAATATTATGTCTAACAACTAAATCCAACGTATCAAAAATATCTTTTGTTGTTTTACAGTTAATTACATAATGTAATAATTGTTCGTCTATAGCATTTAATATTATATATTTCGCTTTCGCTTCATTGATATCTTTTCCATCATGGCATTTTGCTTCCAGAAATAATTTCGTAATCTGTCTCCAATATTTGTAATTCGATTTTTTTCTTAGTTTATTTAGCGAATCCATTTCTATACAAATGTAAAAATACTTACAAAGACTCCAGTTATTTTTGACAAACCTTTTTCCGTTGCTACGGTTATAAAATCAACATCTGGTTGACAGGCATATTATTGACGACTGAAAAATACTAAATTAGAAAATTATTCTTCTGTCTGGGCCCATAACCTGTTAAAGAAAAACCAGGTGGGCTATGGAAGACGTGTAAAAAAGTCTACAGACTCTGCGTGGTTCTTTACATAATTATACATTGCTTTTAGGTTGAATACACGGATCGATCTAAACACTAAGAGACCTGACACAACATCAGCAGTCATCACCTATATTTTAAATTTAACATGACATGTGCCATTGATTGAAAATAATCTGTCCAGCCAGGACTCAAATGAGGTTTGATAAACAAACCCCATTCCAACAATGTTAACAACAAACCTTTTAACCTGTAAGAAAACCCTATTAAGGTTACACTAGTCAATAATTCTTCCATACAAACATATCTAGGACTCCACTGTTTGACGATGTATGTTCAAAATAAAAAATGATATCAAGTTGACTCATCATTATCTAGCCCTGTATGGAAATAAAAAACAAAATATTTGAAAGTTATTAGCATCGAAAGTTTCAAATTTCAACACTACTTTTAACGCATCTTTGGGCGAAAATAAATACCATAAGAATAATAAAAATTGCAAAACGGCCACAATACAGGGACAGATTAATAGTTCAAGAATGCAAATAATTTTATTTTGAAAATATACATTTAGTCGTTTCATCATGACATCTAGACTCCTATAGGTCTGTTTATAAAATTATGCGCTCGTTTTCGTCCTAAATCATCATCCATTTTGCTAAAAACTTGTAAAAGTGCTAATTCGTACACAAACTAGCTTCTTACTGCTCATCACAGCTTTTATCTCTTTCACACTTGTTGTCAGATGAGATAGCATGCATTTTAACCTTACTCACAAAATAGTTCGTGCCGTCGACTAGGGGAACCTTAAGTCTTAATTTAAAGACCATTAGGAATGTCCAGATGAAATTGTTTGATAGGTAAATAAAAGAAATAAAGATGCTTGAGTTTCGTGCATGTGTGTTTTTATATGAGAATACTAAAAATATATAAATATAACACTATAAATTTGCAGTAGAATGTCTTTTACACAGTTTATAATATTGTCACATTAATATAACTGCTATTAAAATATCCCTTTTCCCTTATTCCTCAGCGCAATGACTCCGAACGAGTCCGCCTCATGCGGAGTAACTCCCATGACATGGAGTCAGGGTTGGAGATGCGGAATGACTCCCATGCACCTCCGCCCTGGACGGATTCGCTCGAGGAAGCACACTATGTTATCACTAGGTTTGTACAGCCATAGTTTATACAACCATGTAGTTATGTGAAACAGAAAATAAAATTGTCTGGAGAAGGGAGAGGTTGGCCTTTGCCCTGCACTGAGAGAATATATAAAGCTAAATAGTTAGGTGGGTCAGCTGACAGTTGTCCATTGCTTGGAACAGTGCAAAGGTGTTTATTTATTAATCTGCTGTCAAAGTTGAGACAAAATTAAACAATCTAATTAACTGGAGAATACCAAAGGCTGTTTGATGAGAAGTTGGTTTATGGAAATGGGTATGAAATACCTTGTTCATTTTCAGCCAAGATATTCATGGCTAATTGATCTTGTTTGTTTTTATGTGCAATAGTTTTGCAGTACCTCTAAATAGTATAAAACAAAGTCGCTGTTCGCGTCTGTCGACGTCATTTCTGTTTCTCCGCAAACTTTTTCTAAATCACGAAATGGATGTGTGGATACGGTAACAAATAATAAGAGTGATAAACGAGGAAGATTTTTGTGTATAATTTGTTTCGTGCGAAGCTGGGGTGGGATGCTACTTATACCTATTTCGATGAAAAGTGTTTGCCGCGTTCGCCCGACGGCTGCCACGGCAGCCGAGCGCAGCCGACCGGCTGACGCGGCATACGCGCGAATCTAACCGAGTTCCAAGCAGTGTAAATGCCATGCAAACATGAAACTTATCTATTGTATAGAAGCCTGAATTTCCTTTAGCAAAGTGTGAAAAGCACTCCGGCTCGCCCCGACGCGACCCGGTTGGTGGAAATCGTACATAACTTATCAACTGACATTCGGATGGCTTCCTTCCTTCCCTCGGGCGGCATTCCTAGACCCACAATTGAATGTGCAGATGTAGCTCAGGTTGCTGATGGATGTCTCTGTGATGAGACATTAGGCTCATAACGGAGGAATCAACGCGACTTAAGGAAATTATATGTGAAAGAAAGGAATGAGAGAGGGGAAGGAAAGGAGAGAAAAGAGTTGTAACTGGTAATGGGTCGGTTGCTGTCGGAATCGCTTTGCAGCGTGCATGCTATTCGTTTACTTTTGTTTGTTCCCATGAGGCTAGCATAGCACCCAGACGGCACTGAAGCCTTAACATACAGAATAAAAACAAAAAAATTCTATCAGTTACTGTAGCAATATTGTTGATAACAATCTATTGTTTTACGCTAAGTTGTTAATAGGTTAGATATTTATCTACGACCATTAATCAATATAACACGCATATTGTGATGGCAATCTCTAAAACCTTCGCCACATAGCATGCGATGCGATTGTGTTGCGTTAAATGGGTTCTGCTTCTGTACGTGAAAAATACATTGCTGTTCTGGCGCTGTTATTACATTTGGGCAACCTGAAAATAGTCGCTACAGGCCGCCTGCTAGTCATAGCCATCCTCACTGCATCATCCGCATGCAGCAGTGAACAGTTTCGGAGAAATGATGTCTCCCTGTCTCACGCCGCGCTGGGGAAGGATTGGTTTCGAGGTCTGATCCTGAAGACGGACTGACATGGTGGCGTTTTTGTACAAACACTTCAACACCTCAATGTACCGGTAGTCGATTTGGCACCGTTGGAGAGACTGCAGTACAGCCCAAGTCTCGATCGAATCTAAGGCTTTGTCCACAAACGCTAAACAAAGAGGTAGGTTATACTCTTCGGTCTTCTGTTAAACCGGCTGTAGCGTATGTATGTGGTCTACGGTGCTAAAGCCTTTTCGGCAACCGGCTATTTCGGGAGGCTGGAATTCGTCAAATAACTTGTAGACAAGGCTAAGATTGAAATGGGCCTCTAATTCTTCAATCTGGTATTGTCGCCCTTCTTGAAGAAGAGTACCAGATTGCCACACCCCTGCACCATGCCTGTGGCGTTTTCTCTTCGAGTATGACGGAATCAAACAGCATAGCAATATCTTCAACTTTTGGTTAATTTGATAGAGAGATGATCGATTTGAATGGGGTGTAGAATAGAATCAAAATCAAGTGTCTTCAAATTAGGCTGTCTATTAGCACTTTTTGAATGTCTTAATATACAAAAGACAGTCCCGCAAAACGCCCGCCTATAACCACTTCCTAGTGTGGTTGAATCGAATGATCATAGATCATTCCCAAAAGAAAGTTTTTGATTGAAGTTCTGTAAGTTCACCCTTGCTTTGAGGTGTGACGAATTATTGCCATGAATATGCTTCTTTCTATGAAACTACATAATTTCTACCCCACAATTTTTCTTCCAGGCTAAGAACAAAACTCTCCGAGCTCCAGTCCCGCCACGAGAAGCAGATCCGGCGACCCTCACTCGACGACACGACCGAGCAGCAACACATACAGCGCCTCACCGCGGAGATCGGGCGACTCTTCACGCAGGCGCACTCGCATCTCACCACCATCAAGGGGCAGATACGACACGGTAAGATACTACCTGTCTTACTGCAAGTACTGCAACACAAACAGCGCCTCACCGCGGAGATCGGGCGACTCTTCACGCAGGCGCACTCGCATCTCACCACCATCAAGGGGCAGATACGACACGGTAAGATACTACCTGTCTTACTGCAAGTACTGCAACACATACAGCGCCTCACCGCGGAGATCGGGCGACTCTTCACGCAGGCGCACTCGCATCTCACCACCATCAAGGGGCAGATACGACACGGTAAGATACTACCTGTCTTACTGCAAGTACTGCAACACAAACAGCGCCTCACCGCGGTTATCGGGTGACACTTCATGCAGGCGCACTCGCATCTCGCCGCCATCAAGGGGCAGGTACGACCTGTCTTACTGCAAGTACTGCAACACAAACAGCGTCTCACCGCGGTTGTCGGGTGACACTTCATGCAGGCGCACTCGCATCTCGCCGCCACCAAGGGGCAGATACGACACGGTAAGATACTACCTGTCTTACTGCAAGTACTGCAACACAAACAGCGCCTCACCGCGGTTGTCGGGTGACACTTCATGCAGGCGCACTCGCATCTCGCCGCCATCAAGAGGCAGATACGACACGGTAAGATACTACCTGTCTTACTGCAAGTACTGCAACACAAACAGCGCCTCACCGCGGTTGTCGGGTGACACTTCATGCAGGCGCACTCGCATCTCGCCGCCATCAAGAGGCAGATACGACACGGTAAGATACTACCTGTCTTACTGCAAGTACTGCAACACAAACAGCGCCTCACCGCGGTTATCGGGTGACACTTCATGCAGGCGCACTCGCATCTCGCCGCCACCAAGGGGCAGATACGACACGGTAAGATACTACCTGTCTTACTGCAAGTACTGCAACACAAACAGCGCCTCACCGCGGTTGTCGGGTGACACTTCATGCAGGCGCACTCGCATCTCGCCGCCATCAAGGGGCAGATACGACACGGTAAGATACTACCTGTCTTACTGCAAGTACTGCAACACAAACAGCGCCTCACCGCGGTTATCGGGTGACACTTCATGCAGGCGCACTCGCATCTCGCCGCCATCAAGGGGCAGATACGACACGGTAAGATACTACCTGTCTTACTGCAAGTACTGCAACACAAACAGCGCCTCACCGCGGTTATCGGGTGACACTTCATGCAGGCGCACTCGCATCTCACCGCCATCAAGGGGCAGATACGACACGGTAAGATACTACCTGTCTTACTGCAAGTACTGCAACACAAACAGCGCCTCACCGCGGTTGTCGGGTGACACTTCATGCAGGCGCACTCGCATCTCGCCGCCATCAAGGGGCAGATACGACACGGTAAGATACTACCTGTCTTACTGCAAGTACTGCAACACAAACAGCGCCTCACCGCGGTTGTCGGGTGACACTTCATGCAGGCGCACTCGCATCTCGCCGCCATTAAGGGGCAGATACGACACGGTAAGATACTACCTGTCTTACTGCAAGTACTGCAACACAAACAGCGCCTCACCGCGGTTATCGGGTGACACTTCATGCAGGCGCACTCGCATCTCGCCGCCATCAAGGGGCAGATACGACACGGTAAGATACTACCTGTCTTACTGCAAGTACTGCAACACAAACAGCGCCTCACCGCGGTTATCGGGTGACACTTCATGCAGGCGCACTCGCATCTCGCCGCCATCAAGGGGCAGATACGACACGGTAAGATACTACCTGTCTTACTGCAAGTACTGCACACAAACAGCGCCTCACCGCGGTTGTCGGGTGACACTTCATGCAGGCGCACTCGCATCTCGCCGCCATCAAGGGGCAGATACGACACGGTAAGATACTACCTGTCTTACTGCAAGTACTGCAACACAAACAGCGCCTCACCGCGGTTATCGGGTGACACTTCATGCAGGCGCACTCGCATCTCGCCGCCATCAAGGGGCAGATACGACCTATCTTACTGCAACACAAACATCGCCTTATCGCGGCGATTAGGTGACACTTCACGCAGGCGCACGCGCATCACACCGGCAACAAGGGACAGGTAAGACACGGTAAAATACCCTCTGTCTTACTGCAACACATACAGCGTTTAACCCCGAGCTCAGGCGACACTTCCGTCTGCCTAGCTTGTATTGCAGACGACCAACTACATCGGTCTTACAATCCTCTTCATCATATCAGCCGAAAGACGTCCACTGCTGGACATATGCCTCTCCTAAGCGTCGCCACATTAACCGGTCTCGTGCGTCTCGCAAACAGCGGATCCCCGCAACCTTCACCAGGTCATCGGTCCACCTGGTGGGATGCCTTCCAACGCAATGCCTTCCGGTTCGCGGTCGCCACTCCAGAACCTTTCTGCCCCATCGGCCATCCGTTCTGCGAGCAATGTGCCCTGCCCACTGCCACTTAAGTTTGGCAATTCTTCGGGCTATGTCGGTAACCCTGGTTCTCTTGCGGATCTCTACATGTCTGATTCGATCACGCAAGGAAACGTCGAGCATAGTCCTCTCCATTGCCCTTTGAGTGACTGTAAGCTTTCTAACAATAGACCATATAATATCATCAAGTCTGTATACCCCGAAGGGCTGAGAGGTGATGTCAGTTAATGGTCTATTGTCAGACCAATGAGTGACATCTGCACTTCGTCAGTTATGTTATAAAATTTATTAAACTTATGCGATTATGGTCCGGCCAATTTGGCGGTGAAGTGCTTGTCGCGAGATGCTGAGCCGTGCGTGAAAAATAATTAAGCTGTAAGACTTGTTTGTGTACAAAGCTTAACTGAGAGTTTGTTGCTAACACGAGGTTGTCATACATAAATGACATAAGTAACACGGAGTTAGCAACTAACCCTGAGTTAGTAAGATAACCGTCTGTCGTCCCCCACACATCAGGACCCGAGGTGGCGGCGCGTAGTGTTTCACGTGCGCCCCTCTTATACGTCGCGGGGGGAGTCTAACACCTCACTCCCCCCTAACCCGAGATAGAAGCCCGGCGACCCCCAGCGTAGGTGTGAGATGGAATACCGGGGTGGTTTTTAGTCAGTACGAGTTGACAGACCCAATGAGGATTTTGCAAAGCGAAAAAAAAAACACAAATAATTTACTCTCAGTAGTAGGAATGGTTACGAGGCAGTCACCGTTTATGCATTAATTATGTTTATCCATACCTGCACTGTGCGCACCATACCTGTTCTCCCCAGAACTAGGCATGATAAGAAATAGATAGGAATTGGGCCACAACACAATATCATGGTGGATTGCTTATCAGTATGTTTTAGGATCACTTGATAACTGGAGCAACACAGCGCAGTGTTTGTTTATTATATTTTTTTCACCAAGTGCAGGCTGTGACTCTTGATATGGTTTCATTACGGTTTTTCGGACGTGCATCCTAATCCTGAATCGCTGCTAAATAAAAAACAGAAAATCTAGAAATACTGAATAACTTTTCTGCCATGGCAAGATGTAAAATCTTAACCTTATCTACTCCGTTTACGATCCTAAAATTAAATTGAACTATATCTATTTCCAGGAAACCCAACCGAACAAAAACTAGCATCAAACGTGGTGCTAGCCCTCGTCACCATTCTCCAAGACCTGAGCGTCACCTTCCGCACAGCTCAATCCAACTACCTGAAGTCGCTCACTTCTCGCGAAGAACGATCCAACGCTTACTTCGAACTGCCCAACTTCGAAGAACTTAGCCTTGAAGACAATGAACTGTTACCAGGTCTGTCGAGCAACCAAACAGATCTACTTTTCTCCCTCCCCAGTACTTCTGGAACTCAGAAATTTGATGACAATGATGATTTTACTAGACCAGCGCTAAGTCAGAAGCAGATGATGTTGATGCAGGAGGAAAACACAAGAGATGTAGCCGAGAGAGAAGAGGAAGTAAACAAAATTGTCCGGTCAATAGTCGATATGAATGATATTTTTAAAGATCTAGCGCATATGGTGAACGAACAAGGTACTGTCCTAGATAGAATTGATTATAACATTGAACAAACACAGGTACAGGTCCACGAAGGGTATAAACAACTCCAAAAAGCTGAAAGGTATCAACGATCTAGCAGAAAGATGCACTGTATTCTAGTGCTAGGAGTAACTATCATAGTTTTAGTAATCTTACTCATTATTATAAAGAGTTAGTTGACGTAAAAATAAGCAGAAATTGCCTTATTTTTCGTAGTCGAAAGGCCGGACGGCTGGACCGTTGTTTAAGGATATATTGCTTCCTTTGCAAGTTCGTTTTGAAGTTCAAATTTCCAAATTCTTGAGTTGTAAAGGAGTTTGTTGGTTGGAGTTTGTCGGGAGTACTTTTGACGTGTATAATAAGGTCGTTTACATAATGATTTTAAAGTAAATAATAATGTGTAAACGTGCCTTTAACGATTTTAGTTGCTACAATATATCTACATTGATATCATATTAGTATCAAAGATATCACCGGGCTTCCTATGTCAAAATTATTGTTTAGAGAGTAAATATAATCTGTTGAAAATAAGAGCCCGAGCAAACCTCCAGTTTTTGAAATTCTCTGATCAGTGAATCAGTTGTAAAATTATCTAGCTATATTTTTTTTGTTGCCTATTCTGGTCCACACTTCTGCAAAGACCTCCGCCCTCTCTTTCCATCTTTTGCGAGCCCACGTTGCTTCTGCCCAGTTTTGGCGATGATTCTTCAGTTAGTCACTCCATATCCTTTGTGGCCTGCCCTGAACCTCTCTCACTGTCTCAGGGCACCAACTCTATGCTATTTTGGCCCACAGATTGACCAGAATTGGCCTGTCTAGGCCCATTTAAAATTAAGCCGGACAGCCTTTGTACTGTGTGCCAGTTATTGTGATTTGATAACCAAAATAATTAAATCACCTACCATATAAAATTGTTATAATATGATTTAAAAACCGGCCAAGCACGAAGGGTTCCGTACCACTATCGCAAAAAACGGCAAAAAAATCAAGTTTGTTGTAATGGGAGCCCCACTTAAATATTTATTTTATTCTGTCTTTAGTATTAGTTGCTATAGCGGCAACAGAAATACAGCATCTGTGAAATTTTCAACTGTCTAGCTATCACGTTTCATGAGATTCAGCCTGGTGACAGACATACAGACGGACCGCGGAGTCTTAGTAATAGGGTCCTGTTTTTACCCTTTGGGTACGGAACAAAAAACAAAAGAATTTGTATTTTTGGTATGCTTACACCAAAAATAAAAGTTCTTTTTATCGCTCCATGTAAAACACTGGTACTTAGCTGAATCCGGTAAGACTGGAAGCCGACCCCAATATAGTTGGGAAAAGGCTAGGCAGATGATGATGATTATCTAGCCGACGCGACGCCGAATTGGCAGCCACTTCAATCTAGTCCAAAACTTTGTTTTTACCCTTTGGGTACGGAACCCTGAAAACTGAGATTTAAGAAACTGGGTCAGTGCATCATAATAATCTACAAAATAAGAATACAATAAGCTCCACAAAGTTGATGAAAGTCAATGAAATGAATCCCATTGATAAATTATTGATATCTTAATTATTTAAGTAAATTATCTGTATATACGGCAAGCAACCATATTATATTGGATAACAAGTTAGGTAACGGTCGAAGAAGTAGACTTTTTTGGGTCCTGAAATCTTGAAATTTTCTTTCCTTATTCTCCCACTGTTAGGAAAAGGCTTCCCACTCTCTTTTCCAAACACTTATGTCTACTATTGTGGCCCAGTTCTTTCGGTAGGAGCCAAGTTAATCCCTCTTACCTTTCGCAAACTTTACAGTTAGAGATTTCAAAGAATTAAAAGTTTCCTCAGAGTACAATTTGATACTAAAATACTTTTTTCTGTTTCTTGCGAAGTCCCTAAGGAGTTGTCCCCAAACAGCAAAATCCTAATAACAGTCAATTCAGGACCCATTTTATTACATAAACTTTAATTCAGAATCTTAGATCATTTATTATATTCTTTGCAACTTACTCAACTCTATCGTTTTGTAATTTAAGTTTACTTTGGAATGATTATTATTTAAGAGACAATTTGTCCAGTCCAGTCTCTCCGTGAGGCCATGGTTAAGTATTTAAACCTGTCCTTAAAGGCTGTCTCGGAACGAGGCGATGCCAATTTGGCCAATTTCAATGCGTGGCTAAAACCCAGGCGTCTCTTTGCCGCTAAAAGGAGCTAATTCATCCGGCTCCATCATTGGTTGCAATTGAATTTAAAGTTTGTGAGGTGATCAATTGAGTTTATAATTCCAGAAAAAAACTTGTTCTAGGAACCTGAATTAAAATTGAATGAATTCAAATAATTTGTTGTAAATTAATGCACATATTCTAGTCTCTATGTCTATATTGTAATATATATTATGTAAGTATTAATTAAGGCGTATTTATTGCAATTACCAGTTAAATGTGTGACTGTGAGTGGTAGATTGTTATTGAGCAGAAAAAATTATAAGGAAAGTAATAAAAGAAAATACAATAAACAACATGAATTAATACATATTTGCCGAATTTGTGCCTATAGTCGTTAGCCAATAATGGTCTTATAGCCAAGAGCCTCGACCTACACCTTAGAGAAGTATCAATTATTCCAAATTAAAATGCATTTGGACCTGGATACGGCCACGTTGACAGCGTTAGCATTTGTCTCGTAAAGGCACAGATAACACGACAAGTGGTGAGGTATTAGAGTACCCTCATCTGACAAAGTTGTGCCTGCAGTGACCCACCTGGCTTCGTTAAACAATTGGATCTTGGGGCGGGTGTCGTTAGAAGGGAGGAATTCTTAATTGAGGCCTGAGCCAATAGCCTGGGCCCTGAAATTTGTACTGTTGGCATTTTAAACGTTTTTGATGAAATATTTCAAAATTAAATGGTTAAGAACGTAACGAAATAATTTTCTGAAAGTCCTTTTATTTTTCTGCTCAGGTAATATCGTTATTGTTACTGCATGATAGTGAGCGAGTGTGCCAATGTTGCCAAGTTAAGAGCAAAGAGTTGTCATTATAGAGTAAATGCGAATTTAATTTATTTTTGTCTGAAATGTTACATTTTTGTCAAGAAAAAAAACGTATTATTTTTTGTAAACCGATAAAATCTAGTATTTTATCGGTTTACAAAAAATAATACGTTTTGATTATAATTTATTTTATTTATAGTTAATTTACTGTAAAGATAACGCAATAAAAAAATGCTGTAAAGTTCTACAGAATGGTAGCGGAAAAGCTCCATTCACTTTGGAAAAGATGCATATATTATATCCTAAGATGTAAACTTTAGTATGTACCTACCTAATGTATTTATTTACGAAGTTATGTAAATATTGTTTACTTATAAATGACATCAAAGTGATAATATAACAAATTATTCAAACCATGTTTTTGTTTTATTAATTTATTCTCCTTGTAATCACGCAGCAGTGGTGGCCCAGTGGTATCGGCCGCGACTTACAAGTTGTGGGTCGTGGGTTCGAGCCCAGACAGGCGCTTTACTATGTGTAAATTATTTCATCACCACTGCTCTCAAAACGGTGAAGGAAAACATCGTGAGGAAACCGGCATGTCCTAGAACCAAAAATTCGAAGACATGTGACATCCACCAACCCGCACTGGGCCCGCGTGGTGGATAACGGCCCATTCCCTCTCACAGAGAGGAGGCCTGTGTCCCAGCAGTGGGAACATTAATAGGCTAATGATGTGTGATGTGATGAGGTGTGTAATCACAAGACTGGCGCCCTGACACATGGCTTAAGAATGCGGCGAACTAAGCTCGCAAATGCAATTCGAGGCGAGTGAAAAATTCATTCGGAGTATTGCTATCTCAGTTTGCACGCACACGCGGCGCTGTGTGTGTGCGCGGGTAGATACTCACACACACACGGCTAATGATGAATGAAAACTTAATGTTTTTTAAATTACTTTTTCAATTATTTATAACTTGATAATATGAGCTATGTTCCTGCTACGACAATATTATAGATATTGTTTTTTTTAATACAGAAAAATCAATAAAAAAACATGTCATTTACGCTGTAAAAATGTACGAAATGGAATTCGCTCTAACTTCATTTAAGGTAAGTATTTTGAAAAAATAAAGACGTACGAACCTAGATAAGTTTAAATCCGAATATCAGCATAATATGGTGGAAATAAACTCAACTTACAAATGATTTAGGTATTACGTTTGTATGGACAATTCATGCTTCGCCGGGCCCTTAAGGCACGGCTCCATTGAGAGCGATTAACCAGAGACATACTATACTTTGCTACTTTATATAGCCATTCCTGTTTTACTTTGATCTACATGCAGTATAGCTCTTCTTGAACTATAAAGCTACTAGTTAATAGCGCTTCAATAGCTTAGCTCTTAGTCTGCAGCCGACTTTAGCTGCGTCCTGCGATGACGATGGCACGGTTGGTGCTGTGGACGCGGGTTCGATTCCCTCACGGCACAAATATTTTTATGTCCTACAGATAGTTGTTCCGGTAGCATTATTGCGTAATGAATTCGGCAAGGTTAAGGGCAAAGAGTATGAAAAATCGACCAATCGCATGCGAGATGAAAGACATGATGTGGATTTCCGTCTGTGATTGGCCGATTTTTCATACTGTTTGCCCTTTGCCTTGCCGAATTCATTACACAATAAGGCTGAGGGTTGTTTGCGAGTTTAAATGTTTGTTAACGCACCCATGATACGTGAAAAAATCCTAGTATATGACAATGTATTTTAAACAACAAAACAATTACGAGATTGCAAAACATGACCACGCGTAGCGATGCCCGCTTTATCCCAGGTCACAGCCTTGCCAATCATTCAGAGATATAAAGCAAGGATGGACGTCACATTATGTGTGTAGGCGGTTTCCTTTGGTCACAACTCACAGCTTCGCCTACTAACCCATTTTCATCTGACCTACTTACTCAGCGTCCGTTATGTATGACTAACGTGACCATATGGCCCGTTTTGGGCGGGACACTGGGCAGTCGCGCTTTCAGGCTGTCGGTCCCGCTGTCCCTAGCAAGGGCAAAAAATGTCCCGCTACCGCAAACAGACTGGTCTATAATGACGAATAAACAAACAAAACGATATTTTTTTTATTTTGCGGGTGTCCCGCTCTGATGCAAAAAATAAATGGTCACGACAAATCGTCATACAGTATGACGATTTGTCACTTTGTAGTCTTAGGGTTGTTTATTTTTGTTGCCCCCCACAGAGTATTCTAACGTATATTCGACCATGTTGGTTTGGTCACGGTGTTATCACAAAATAATAATCACAATAGGACCCTTACGCTAATCAGAGAGGGCTTACAATATCAACACCCATATAAAGAGGCCGTTGACCTTTGACCCGGGAGTTGAACCCAGGACCTCGCATATGGCGCTCGCTACTATTTGAACTACAAAGTCGCCAATGCTTGATAAGAGTCAGCTATCTTATTTGCTAATAAAATGTGAAAGTTTGGATGGATGCATGTTTCTGTGAATGTATGTTTATTACTCAATCACGCCAGAACAGTTCTTAATGAAATTTGGCACAGGAATAGATTATAGTTTGAAATAGCACATAGGCTACTTTCTATCCCGTTATAATGCTCCCTTGGGATGATAAAACACTTTTCAAGCGGGCAAAGCAGCTGGCAGTAGCTAGTACTATTATAAAAGCGAAAGTTTGGATGGATGGATGCTTGTTAATCTCGCCAGAACGGCTGAAAGGATCTGAATGAAATTTTGGCACAAAGATAGATTATATTTTAAATTTCTATGTGAATGTAGTTGCGGGCAAGAGCCAGTTTTAAAATATTGGGGTAAGTAAAACAAAATACATCAATTGCACTAAAGAATTATAATTGTCAGTGATCTCATATTACAGACATAACTCCACCAGTTGAGATAGTGAACTGACGAGCTCAACCAACTGTAATTTACTAAATCACACCTCCGAAAACAAACTGGCTAACATTGACAATAAAAATAGTATTTAGATAGGGTTACATGATTCTATACAAAAGAAAAATGGAAACAAACGGAAGCAAATTGTACTTGATAAATCAAGTTGAGTCAGATTGCATCTTATTATCTATACATAGGTTTACAATATAAATTTTGATATTATGCTCTCAGGTAATCTATCACAGTCATAATACACCTACAATTTACTATCTACACTAGCCAAGTTAAGTCAAAGAATGGAATTATAAAAAGCTAGAACCAAGAAGAAACCGCTTAAGAGAAGATAAACAGAACTCGTCAGCGCAAATCTCAATACAATCACGCTTTCAAACATTCAATTCACAACACAAAATACAACGCAAAATCAAAAATATGTTTTTCTTTAATGACAAACAGAACACAAGTCCACTTATGAGTCTCTGTGCTTATTGTAAAATTCATCTACGTATTTTTTATAGGCCGGCTGGTTTGGCCACAGGTACGATGCTTGTTGGTTTAGAGGACTGTGTGTGTTTGGCTCAGCTAATAGGCTCTGAATGGACAATAGCACAGTGCGAACATCGTACAGTGCCGTCCATTTGTCCTTCAAGATATCTAAACATATTAAACCACTATTATCTACATTGGGGTGAAAGCAAGGGGTTATGAATTTCACCATGGGCGCGGCGTAAGGGTATGAGTTTGGAAACTCTAACGACAGTTTGTACTTGTGGCCTGAATACACAGTATCTTGAGGGCCACTAATGGTGCCAATCCATTTGAATAGGTTCTCACTCTCTGGGAATGCAGATATGCCTTTGTCAGCGCTACGCATCAACTCCATTAATTCTTTTTGAAGCCTGCCAACAAAGAGAAACATAATTAATTGTTGGTACAGATAGATGTGACACCCAAACAATGTCTCCTTGTAAACCAGTTTGGTTTTCAACAGTTTTGCGTGTCGCCGTGATGATATTAACGAAGTCAAGTTTTGTAACCTTAAGCTATCTATGTGGAGGTCAAAACGAAGTCAGAAGGTTTTTATTTGTGAAGACACACGTCAGTGACCACTGCAGACAATTTTACAAAGTCAACGTCAATTTCGGTATGTAAAGAGAAACCGTTAGGCCTCCATGAGTAATAGCGATACGATTTCTAATACTATGCTTAGAAAATGTTTAAAAAGATCTAAATAACCTGAATCACGGAGCCATATATGAAATAGGAGGTGCAAGAATTTACACAAAGCATCTAGTAATGTCGTTTTACTTACCGTTTGCTTACAGCATGATTATCTTTTAGTTTTATCGTGTCTTCATTTTGTTTAGATGGATTTGACGACGACGCATAATGTGGATTAATATTTTGAGCCATAATATGTGAAGCAAACAAAATTAGATGCCTCCACAATTCTACTAAATTTCTGTTAAACTAAGACACTTCCTGTTTAATTTGAAAAAGCTCAATTTTTATTGGATATTTCACACACATTTGACAGCGATACGTAATGGCGGCAATCAAATTAACGTTGCATTCAGCGCCATCTACAATGCTATTATCGACTTCGCAGACTTCATTCGCTTGAATATCTATGGTATTATTTTAAGGTAATAATTAAAAAAGTATAGAAAGTCTAATTGATTGTTACTTTCTGCTGGTCTAACCCAACCACTCCAACATATTATCCAGTAGACCAATATTATCCTCTATAAATGTTTGAGGCTTCTGTTCATAACATATAGCACATGTTCAGTAAATAAATCATGAATTTCCAAGAATAAGGGATTAAGGGCCAGGTTTTTAGTAAGAAACGGATAGATTTTCAAAAATTCGGTGCACCATGCATAATTTACAAGAATATAGTACTAGTCTAATATTTATTTAGAATGACTTCATAGCTTTCTAAGTCAAATGCTCCAAATACAAGATTGCCCGCTTTGTCAGATTTACTTTCACTTTCTTTATTCATTTGAGCGTGAAATTGAAAATCAGTGACGGGATTATTTAATAGAAAAGGAAAAGTTAACTTTAGAAGTCTATTTAAGATGTCGATATCAATAAATTATGCTTAGTTTAGATTAAGGTTTTGTTGAAGAATTAATAGTGCATTTAGTGACGAAAATGGTTTTTAAAGTAAGTAAAACGCAATTTTACCACATAAAAAGTGTGAATTTAAGTGTTTTCAGGTTTATAATTAACGTGAACAAATTTTTTTTCGTCACAATATCACACCAGCGGAATTATACACACATAAACACACGCCCTTTTCGCATACAGTGGTATTATGTAAAAATATAATATTTTACTAGTGTTCGGCATAGCGTAACACTAAATACTGTAACACTCTTTTGTTTAATCAATAAACTTTTATTTTTTATTTTATTTAAAAATAATATGTACGTAGGTTTTAGTATAAATGACTTGAGTTATTAACCTTGGTCACATAACATTATTTTGTATTTGTCGGCGGCAATTATTGGGTCTAGTCTTCATATAGGAAAGCATCTCATTACATGATTTTGATGTTAGTCTCGATAGGCAAAATGGCTTTCAGTGCTGCCGCCACGCTATGTGAGTGCATGAATAAATAGATAGATACTTAAATTAAACTATCGTTTGATCTGTTTGGGCAAGCAGATCGTTTTTGATCTCGCACTACTATAATTAATTGCCCTGGGTTTTAATTTTTGTGCGATGCTGATTTCTACGATCATGGACAAGGTTATAATATAATCGATTACTATGAGTAGAAAATCATTTGGTTTAATTTCCCGTCCCAGTCCAAAGATGCCAGTGCCGCTGACTTTAGAGACAAACTCGATATCACTTTATCTTATCTACGCAAATTGCCGGCAAAGGCATTCCAGAGCTGGAGATCTGCGCAGCTGCGGGTCGCCGATTGTCTCACAAACCATAGCGTCAAATTTTTATGCGTAATTCCATTCTTAATCACCGTTGACCGGAAATCCTATTGTTGTACACAGTGCTGCTTAACGACAGCCATTTTCTTGGAACAGCTATTAATTGTTATTTACAAGTATCACTTGTCGAGGCGGGAACTAAGCGTGTTTTCATTATTAAACATTATGATTTTTATTATTATTAAAAAATAATCGTGTGACGTGGCGTAAGCTAATTTTTTATTGAAAAAGTAAATAATGCACAAACCATGCTTATACTACAAACAAACCGTACATATTCCATTCGTTCCATTCATTCAATTTTGAGTCAGATGAGCTGAGACCACTGACTTATAAACCTATGGACTTGCCATACCTACGAAATTAGCGTGATACCTACATAAATCGGGAACTTAAGATGGCTGCCCATTGGCCAATGAGGTAGGCCATTTGCAACTGTTTGACAGCACAACTACACAGATAAACGTACATAAACAGCACACAACTACCAATTTTACTCGGTAATCAACATGGCGACCGGCCACGCATAGACATGATTTTGACGTCACACAAAAGTGTTACCAAGTTAAGTCCTTGACAAACATTTAGATGTCTCTCTTTTCTTAAGTAGTTCTTGGTTAGTTAAAAAGAGACAAAACGCTTTTTGACATTCGTGTGTCGATTTGATAGATATGTGTATAACTATTCTTCATATAGTAGAATAGGCCGTCTCCATAGATTTTCCTTCCTCATTGGCTGAGACAGATATTGAATGACAGAAACAGACCTGACAGCTCCAGTGATGCCACCTTAGGGTATTTTTCTCTAGATTAAAGGTAAATGTGAGCTCGCAGTGAATTTTTAGGGAATATAACATTAAAGAAATGTTAACCTCATATGAGCTTCGATATCAATCAATCTTTAATAATCGATTTAAGTTTCAATTAAAAGCAATTTTGTGTCAAGAGCAAACCCATTACAAATAAAAAAAAAAAAAAAAAAAAAATCCTACGGGTGAAGCCGTGGCAGAAGCTTGTCTGTAAATGTGGGTTAGCACTTGTTAAAACCTCATTAATTGGTTCTAAATATTAAGGCAGATATTAGTCTTATTTCTTTAATGCCATTCAGTTAATTAATTGAAAAGGTTTTATTACTCAATTAGTTATTCATTCCTAAATAATGAACTAATAGCCTAATATACCTCTATAACCTAAGCTGATTGAGCGGAGTATTAATATACTTTTATTAAGTTAGTAATTCATTATAATAATAACTAATAGTTACTTAATAATTAATTAAATAAGCTGTTAAGTTCTACGAATCTATTTGAAACATTATTTTACTAGCGTATTGGTAGGAGGTTTATTTAGCCATTTAAGTTACTTATTGTAGCCACTATTGATTAAAATATCCAACTATGTAAGGGTCGGCTACCAGTCTAGCCGATTACAGCTAAGTAGGAGAATATGTATGTGGGTGTGTGTGGATTAAAAAGAAAAACCATTATGTTCTAAAATCATAATTTTATTTCTAAAAATATATTTACCTACTTATTATAGAACACCTTATAATAAAAGCCTTTATTAACAATCTTACAGTTATCATTTTAACTTATTTCTAATTAATATTACATTAGTGTTTAATATATATATATTTTTTTTTTTTTTTATGTACTTTTTCTTAATCGACACCGGTTTCTCGATTGTCTTGCTTTCCAGCATAGGCCTCCCCAAGTACTCTCCACGAACATCGATCTCTTGCTTTTCTAGCCCAAGTCGTCCCTGCCACCTTTTTGATGTCATCTTCCCATCTACGATACTGTCTGCCTTTCCTTCTTGTTTTGTATGTAGGACACCATTCTGTCACATCTTTAGTCCATTTCTCTGTCTTAGATCTTATTAAATGGCCTGCCCATAATAATAATTATACATCTATAATAATAATAAATATTATTATTATTTATTATTATTATAGAACACCTTAACTAAATACGAAGTCAGTCATTAATTCCTTAGGATTTATCATTGAACCGTAATTAAAAGTTCTCATATCATACATTATACAACCTCAAGGTAATACTTCTTCAATACATTTTGATAATGATTTTACAAAATTACATGTTTGAGAAAAATAAGAATATTAATGTTATTACATCAATCTTTAACAATAATCATTATTTAAGTTACTAATACAAAACTTTAGAGCAATAATTACTAATAAATATGAACTTTAAAATATAAAAAGTAGTAATTTAAAACATTTGGAATATTACAAAATGTCATAAAATTTTACAGTTACAACTCTTTTAATTCAAAAGTCTATAGAAGAACATAATCATTTTATTCATTGCTTGCGGAAGCCCTGTCTGAATCATGTCCACTGTCATTGGTCACTTGCTGTCCAGGATTTGCCGCCTTCTCCTCCTCCTCTTCATCTTCACTTAATGATGAGCTATCAGACAGCTCCGCATCAATCCAAAGCTTGGCTT
Organism: Orthosia incerta; assembly: GCA_948252205.1. Taxonomy (NCBI): domain Eukaryota; kingdom Metazoa; phylum Arthropoda; class Insecta; order Lepidoptera; family Noctuidae; genus Orthosia; species Orthosia incerta. Next base: position 3,572,062 of record OX411758.1, read on the forward strand.
TCTTTGGTTTGGTTTTTTCATTGTCTGACTTCCGTTTCAAATTGTTCGACGAGCCAACAGCCCGCCAGCCAGCTTCCACCGCCGAGTTCACGCGTTCAGGTAGATCTTGACGCTCTTTCTCGTACGCAGGATTCAAGTTCACTTCAATCTTTGGTTCTGCTACAAGCCTCTCTAGTTTCTTCTGTTTTCTCTCAGCTGCCTCTTTTTTCCCTGCCTTCTTGCCCTTCCAACCAATTCCTGAGCCTTCTCTCTTCATTGATGTCACGAAATCGACGCCCAGTGAGGTCTCGGCAAGCTTCACGGTTCGTAGTTTTATTAATTTGCTTTCCAATAGTACGTAACATCGATCCGAATCCGCCTTTCCCTCCGACGAGTCTTGTAGCTAATCTCACGACATTGTTAGCTGCTGTAATGTCGTAGTTATCCGCTACGGGCCTCCCATTGAGCGTAGCAAATAGATCGTTTATGGATATGCCATGTTTTAGTGAAATATAGCGTTTCAACGATGACACGTCTGTGCACTCAGACCCCGTTATGTAGGTGTTATCAAAGATTACTAAACAAGGCATTTTTAACTGAGAAGTGTTATATTTTCAAAAACAAAAGGATTAACAACTTCAGCACTTTTTTTAAGAAAAACACCAAAATACTAATATTTATGAAATAACGACGTGACAGATAAAAGGATAGTGCAAGACTGAATGCAGTGCGTGAGCGCTACCCGGTGAAGCAGTGCGAGAGTGACAGAGCTGTGGGGGGCGATCCATTTTTACGATCGGTGATTGGTCACCAATCGAAACTTTACTGTCAATTAGTACTCCCGCTGAGTCCATTTTTACGATCGGTGACTGGTCACCAATCAGAAAGTTTACTGCCAATTATTACTACCGCTAAGTCTCACTGCTTTACTATTGAAAAACCCAACGTAAAAATTGAAAATGTAAAAAAAATATAGTTTTTTTTTTAATTGTTCTGTTGACGCTTTATTTACATGGCGCTATCTGCTCGATCAGTTTTGCGTAATGTTCCCAATTAGCCTAACATATAAAAAAAGTGTGATTTTAGGTGTTTTCAGGTTTATATTTAACGTGAACAAATTTTTTTTGTCACAATATCACACCAGCGGAATTATACACACATAAACACACGCCCTTTTCGCATACAGTGGTATTATGTGAAAATATAATATTTTACTAGTGTTCGGCATAGCGTAACACTAAATACTGTAACACTCTTTAATTTAATCAATGAACTTTTATTTTATTTTAAAATAATACGTAGGTTTCAGTATACATGAGTTGAGTTATTAACCTTGGTCACATAACATTATTTTGTATTTGTCGGCGGCAATTATTGGGTCTAGTCTTCATATAGGAAAGCATCTCATTACATGATTTTGATGTTAGTCTCGATAGGCAAAATGGCTTTCAGTGCTGCCGCCACGCGTTGTGAGTGCATAAATAAATAGATAGATACTTAAATTAAACTATCGTTTGATCTGTTTGGGCAAGCAGATCGTTTTTGATCTCGCTGGGGCCATCTTCACTTTAAATATTATGTAATAACTACTATAATTAATGGACCTGGGTTTTAATTTTTATGCGATGCTGATTTCTACGATCTACTTTCCCGTCCCAGTCCAAAGATGCCAGTGCCGCTGACTTTAGAGACAAACTCGATATCACTTTATCTTATCTACGCAAATTGCCGACAAAGGCATTCCAGAGCTGGAGACCTGCGCAGCTGCGGGTCGCCGATGTCTCACAAACAAAAGCGTCAAATTTTTATGCGTAATTCCATTCTTAATCACCGTTGACCGGAAATCCTATTGTTGTATACAGTGCTGCTTAACGACAGCCATTTTCTTGGAAACAGCTATTGTTATTTACAAGTATCACTTGTCGAGGCGGGAACTAAGCGTGTTTTCATTATTAAACATATGATTTTTATTATTATTAAAAAATAATCGTGTGACGTGGCGTAAGCTAATTTTTTATTGAAAAAGTAAATAATGCACAAACCATGCTTATACTACAAACAAACCGTACATATTCCATTCGTTCCATTCATTCAATTTTGAGTCAGATGAGCTGAGACAGATATTGAATGACAGAAACAGACCTGACAGCTGCAGTGATGCCACCTTAGGGTATTTTTCTCTAGATTAAAGGTAAATCTGAGCTCGCAGTGAATTTTTAGGGAATATAACATTAAAGAAATGTTAACCTCATATGAGCTTCGATATCAATCAATCTTTAATAATCGATTTAAGTTTCAATTAAAAGCAATTTGGTGTCAATCCTACGGGTGAAGCCGTGGCAGAAGCTTGTCTGTAAATGTGGGTTAGCACTTGTTAAAATCTCATTAATTGGTTCTAAATATTAAGGCAGATATTAGTCTTATTTCTTTAATGCCATTCAGTTAATTAATTGAAAAGGTTTTATTACTCAATTAGTTATTCATTCCTAAATAATGAACTAATAGCCTAATATACCTCTATAACATAAGCAGATTGAGCGGAGTATTAATATACTTTTATTAAGTTAGTAATTCATTATAATAATAACTAATAGTTACTTAATAATTAATTAAATAAGCTGTTAAGTTCTACGAATCTATTTGAAACATTATTTTACTAGCGTATTGGTAGGAGGTTTATTTAGCCATTTAAGTTACTTATTGTAGCCACTATTGATTAAAATATCCAACTATGTAAGGGTCGGCTACCAGTCTAGCCGATTACAGCTAAGTAGGAGAATATGTATGTGGGTGTGTGTGGATTAAAAAGAAAAACCATTATGTTCTAAAATCATAATTTTATTTCTAAAAATATATTTACCTACTTATTATAGAACACCTTAACTAAATACGAAGTCAGTCATTAATTCCTTAGGATTTATCATTGAACCGTAATTAAAAGTTCTCATATCATACATTATACAACCTCAAGGTTCTTCAATACATTTTGATAATGATTTTACAAAATTACATGTTTGAGAAAAATAAGAATATTAATGTTATTACATCAATCTTTAACAATAATCATTATTTAAGTTACTAATACAAAACTTTAGAGCAATAATTACTAATAAATATGAACTTTAAAATATAAAAAGTAGTAATTTAAAACATTTGGAATATTACAAAATGTCATAAAATTTTACAGTTACAACTCTTTTAATTCAAAAGTCTATAGAAGAACATAATCATTTTATTCATTGCTTGCGGAAGCCCTGTCTGAATCATGTCCACTGTCATTGGTCACTTGCTGTCCAGGATTTGCCGCCTTCTCCTCCTCCTCTTCATCTTCACTCAATGATGAGCTATCAGACAGCTCCGCATCAATCCAAAGCTTGGCTTTCTTTGGTTTGGTTTTTTCATTGTCTGACTTCCGTTTCAAATTGTTCGACGAGCCAACAGCCCGCCAGCCAGCTTCCACCGCCGAGTTCACGCGTTCAGGTAGATCTTGACGCTCTTTCTCGTACGCAGGATTCAAGTTCACTTCAATCTTTGGTTCTGCTACAAGCCTCTCTAGTTTCTTCTGTTTTCTCTCAGCTGCCTCTTTTTTCCTGCCTTCTTGCCCTTCCAACCAATTCCTGAGCCTTCTCTCTTCATTGATGTCACGAAATCGACGCCCAGTGAGGTCTCGGCAAGCTTCACGGTTCGTAGTTTTATTAATTTGCTTTCCAATAGTACGTAACATCGATCCGAATCCGCCTTTCCCTCCGACGAGTCTTGTAGCTAATCTCACGACATTGTTAGCTGCTGTAATGTCGTAGTTATCCGCTACGGGCCTCCCATTGAGCGTAGCAAATAGATCGTTTATGGATATGCCATGTTTTAGTGAAATATAGCGTTTCAACGATGACACGTCTGTGCACTCAGACCCCGTTATGTAGGTGTTATCAAAGATTACTAAACAAGGCATTTTAACTGAGAAGTGTTATATTTTCAAAAACAAAAGGATTAACAACTTCAGCACTTTTTTTAAGAAAAACACCAAAATACTAATATTTATGAAATAACGACGTGACAGATAAACGGATAGTGCAAGACTGAATGCAGTGCGTGAGCGCTACCCGGTGAAGCAGCGCGAGAGTGACAGAGCTGTGGGAGGCGTTCCATGTTTACGATCGGTGATTGGTCACCAATCGAAACTTTACTGTCAATTAGTACTCCCGCTGAGTCCATTTTTACGATCGGTGACTGGTCACCAATCAGAAACTTTACTGCCAATTATTACTACCGCTAAGTCTCACTGCTTTACTATTGAAAAACCCAACGTAAAAATTTAAAATGTAAAAAAAATATAGTATTTTTTTAATTGTTCTGTTTACGCTTTATTTACATGGCGCTATCTGCTCGATCAGTTTTGCGTAATGTGCCCAATTAGCCTACCATATAAAAAAAGTGTGATTTTAGGTGTTTTCAGGTTTATATTTAACGTGAACAAATTTTTTTTTGTCACAATATCACACCAGCGGAATTATACACACATAAACACACGCCCTTTTCGCATACAGTGGTATTATGTGAAAATATAATATTTTACTAGTGTTCGGCATAGCGTAACACTAAATACTGTAACACTCTTTAATTTAATCAATGAACTTTTATTTTATTTTAAAATAATACGTAGGTTTCAGTATACATGAGTTGAGTTATTAACCTTGGTCACATAACATTATTTTGTATTTGTCGGCGGCAATTATTGGGTCTAGTCTTCATATAGGAAAGCATCTCATTACATGATTTTGATGTTAGTCTCGATAGGCAAAATGGCTTTCAGTGCTGCCACCACGCGTTGTGAGTGCATAAATAAATAGATAGATACTTAAATTAAACTATCGTTTGATCTGTTTGGGTAAGCAGAACGTTTTTGATCTCGCTGGGGCCAACTTTACTTTAAATATTTTGTAATAACTACTATAATTAATTGACCTGGGTTTTAATTTTTGTGCGATGCTGATTTCTACGATCTACTTTCCCGTCCCAGTCCAAAGATGCCAGTGGCGCTGACTTTAGAGACAAACTCGATATCACTTTATCTTATCTACGCAAATTGACGACAAAGGCATTCCAGAGCTGGAGACCTGCGCAGCTGCGGGTCGCCGATGTCTCACAAACAAAAGCGTCAAATTTTTATGCGTAATTCCATTCTTAATCACCGTTGACCGGAAATCCTATTGTTGTATACAGTGCTGCTTAACGACAGCCATTTTCTTGGAAACAGCTATTGTTATTTACAAGTATCACTTATCGAGGCGGGAACTAAGCGTGTTTTCATTATTAAACATATGATTTTTATTATTATTAAAAAATAATCGTGTGACGTGGCGTAAGCTAATTTTTTATTGAAAAAGTAAATAATGCACAAACCATGCTTATACTACAAACAAACCGTACATATTCCATTCGTTCCATTCATTCAATTTTGAGTCAGATGAGCTGAGACAGATATTGAATGACAGAAACAGACCTGACAGCTGCAGTGATGCCACCTTAGGGTATTTTTCTCTAGATTAAAGGTAAATGTGAGCTCGCAGTGAATTTTTAGGGAATATAACATTAAAGGAATGTTAACCTCTTATGTGCTTCGATATCAATCAATCTTTAATAATCGATTTAAGTTTCAATTAAAAGCAATTGTCAATCCTACGGGTGAAGCCGTGGCAGAAGCTTGTCTGTAAATATGGGTTAGCACTTGTTAAAACCTCTTTAATTGGTTCTAAATATTAAGGCAGATATTAGTCTTATTTCATAAATGCCATTCAGTTAATTAATTGAAAAGGTTTTATTACTCAATTAGTTATTCATTCCTAAATAATGAACTAATAGCCTAATATACCTCTATAACATAAGCTGATTGAGCGGAGTATTAATATACTTTTATTAAGTTAGTAATTCATTATAATAATAACTAATAGTTACTTAATAATTAATTAAATAAGCTGTTAAGTTCTACGAATCTATTTGAAACATTATTTTACTAGCGTATTGGTAGGAGGTTTATTTAGCCATTTAAGTTACTTATTGTAGCCACTATTGATTAAAATATCCAACTATGTAAGGGTCGGCTACCAGTCTAACCGATTACAGCTAAGTAGGAGAATATGTATGTGGGTGTGTGTGGATTAAAAAGAAAAACCATTACGTTCTAAAATCATAATTTTATTTCTAAACATATATTTACCTTCTTATTATAGAACACCTTAACTAAATACGAAGTCAGTCATTAATTCCTTAGGATTTATCATTGAACCGTAATTAAAAGTTCTCATATCATACATTATACAACCTCAAGGTTCTTCAATACATTTTGATAATGATTTTACAAAATTACATGTTTGAGAAAAATAAGAATATTAATGTTATTACATCAATCTTTAACAATAATCATTATTTAAGTTACTAATACAAAACTTTAGAGCAATAATTACTAATAAATATGAACTTTAAAATATAAAAAGTAGTAATTTAAAACATTTGGAATATTACAAAATGTCATAAAATTTTACAGTTACAACTCTTTTAATTCAAAAGTCTATAGAAGAACATAATCATTTTATTCATTGCTTGCGGAAGCCCTGTCTGAATCATGTCCACTGTCATTGGTCACTTGCTGTCCAGGATTTGCCGCCTTCTCCTCCTCCTCTTCATCTTCACTCAATGATGAGCTATCAGACAGCTCCGCATCAATCCAAAGCTTGGCTTTCTTTGGTTTGGTTTTTTCATTGTCTGACTTCCGTTTCAAATTGTTCGACGAGCCAACAGCCCGCCAGCCAGCTTCCACCGCCGAGTTCACGCGTTCAGGTAGATCTTGACGCTCTTTCTCGTACGCAGGATTCAAGTTCACTTCAATCTTTGGTTCTGCTACAAGCCTCTCTAGTTTCTTCTGTTTTCTCTCAGCTGCCTCTTTTTTCCTGCCTTCTTGCCCTTCCAACCAATTCCTGAGCCTTGTCTCTTCATTGATGTCACGAAATCGACGCCCAGTGAGGTCTCGGCAAGCTTCACGGTTCGTAGTTTTATTAATTTGCTTTCCAATAGTACGTAACATCGATCCGAATCCGCCTTTCCCTCCGACGAGTCTTGTAGCTAATCTCACGACATTGTTAGCTGCTGTAATGTCGTAGTTATCCGCTACGGGCCTCCCATTGAGCGTAGCAAATAGATCGTTTATGGATATGCCATGTTTTAGTGAAATATAGCGTTTCAACGATGACACGTCTGTGCACTCAGACCCCGTTATGTAGGTGTTATCAAAGATTACTAAACAAGGCATTTTTAACTGAGAACTGTTTTATTTTCAAAAACAAAAGGATTAACAACTTCAGCACTTTTTTTAAGAAAAACACCAAAATACTAATATTTATGAAATAACGACGTGACAGATAAACGGATAGTGCAAGACTGAATGCAGTGCGTGAGCGCTACCTGGTGAAGCAGCGCGAGAGTGACAGAGCTGTGGGAGGCGTTCCATGTTTACGATCGGTGATTGGTCACCAATCGAAACTTTACTGTCAATTAGTACTCCCGCTGAGTCCATTTTTACGATCGGTGACTGGTCACCAATCAGAAACTTTACTGCCAATTATTACTACCGCTAAGTCTCACTGCTTTACTATTGAAAAACCCAACGTAAAAATTTAAAATGTAAAAAAAATATAGTATTTTTTTAATTGTTCTGTTTACGCTTTATTTACATGGCGCTATCTGCTCGATCAGTTTTGCGTAATGTTCCCAATTAGCCTACCATATAAAAAAAGTGTGATTTTAGGTGTTTTCAGGTTTATATTTAACGTGAACAAATTTTTTTTTGTCACAATATCACACCAGCGGAATTATACACACATAAACACACGCCCTTTTCGCATACAGTGGTATTATGTGAAAATATAATATTTTACTAGTGTTCGGCATAGCGTAACACTAAATACTGTAACACTCTTTAATTTAATCAATGAACTTTTATTTTATTTTAAAATAATACGTAGGTTTCAGTATACATGAGTTGAGTTATTAACCTTGGTCACATAACATTATTTTGTATTTGTCGGCGGCAATTATTGGGTCTAGTCTTCATATAGGAAAGCATCTCATTACATGATTTTGATGTTAGTCTCGATAGGCAAAATGGCTTTCAGTGCTGCCGCCACGCGTTGTGAGTGCATAAATAAATAGATAGATACTTAAATTAAACTATCGTTTGATCTGTTTGGGCAAGCAGATCGTTTTTGATCTCGCTGGGGCCATCTTCACTTTAAATATTATGTAATAACTACTATAATTAATGGACCTGGGTTTTAATTTTTATGCGATGCTGATTTCTACGATCTACTTTCCCGTCCCAGTCCAAAGATGCCAGTGCCGCTGACTTTAGAGACAAACTCGATATCACTTTATCTTATCTACGCAAATTGCCGACAAAGGCATTCCAGAGCTGGAGACCTGCGCAGCTGCGGGTCGCCGATGTCTCACAAACAAAAGCGTCAAATTTTTATGCGTAATTCCATTCTTAATCACCGTTGACCGGAAATCCTATTGTTGTATACAGTGCTGCTTAACGACAGCCATTTTCTTGGAAACAGCTATTGTTATTTACAAGTATCACTTATCGAGGCGGGAACTAAGCGTGTTTTCATTATTAAACATATGATTTTTATTATTATTAAAAAATAATCGTGTGACGTGGCGTAAGCTAATTTTTTATTGAAAAAGTAAATAATGCACAAACCATGCTTATACTACAAACAAACCGTACATATTCCATTCGTTCCATTCATTCAATTTTGAGTCAGATGAGCTGAGACAGATATTGAATGACAGAAACAGACCTGACAGCTGCAGTGATGCCACCTTAGGGTATTTTTCTCTAGATTAAAGGTAAATGTGAGCTCGCAGTGAATTTTTAGGGAATATAACATTAAAGAAATGTTAACCTCATATGAGCTTCGATATCAATCAATCTTTAATAATCGATTTAAGTTTCAATTAAAAGCAATTTTGTGTCAATCCTACGGGTGAAGCCGTGGCAGAAGCTTGTCTGTAAATGTGGGTTAGCACTTGTTAAAATCTCATTAATTGGTTCTAAATATTAAGGCAGATATTAGTCTTATTTCTTTAATGCCATTCAGTTAATTAATTGAAAAGGTTTTATTACTCAATTAGTTATTCATTCCTAAATAATGAACTAATAGCCTAATATACCTCTATAACATAAGCTGATTGAGCGGAGTATTAATATACTTTTATTAAGTTAGTAATTCATTATAATAATAACTAATAGTTACTTAATAATTAATTAAATAAGCTGTTAAGTTCTACGAATCTATTTGAAACATTATTTTACTAGCGTATTGGTAGGAGGTTTATTTAGCCATTTAAGTTACTTATTGTAGCCACTATTGATTAAAATATCCAACTATGTAAGGGTCGGCTACCAGTCTAGCCGATTACAGCTAAGTAGGAGAATATGTATGTGGGTGTGTGTGGATTAAAAAGAAAACCATTATGTTCTAAAATCATAATTTTATTTCTAAAAATATATTTACCTACTTATTATAGAACACCTTAACTAAATACGAAGTCAGTCATTAATTCCTTAGGATTTATCATTGAACCGTAATTAAAAGTTCTCATATCATACATTATACAACCTCAAGGTAATACTTCTTCAATACATTTTGATAATGATTTTACAAAATTACATGTTTGAGAAAAATAAGAATATTAATGTTATTACATCAATCTTTAACAATAATCATTATTTAAGTTACTAATACAAAACTTTAGAGCAATAATTACTAATAAATATGAACTTTAAAATATAAAAAGTAGTAATTTAAAACATTTGGAATATTACAAAATGTCATAAAATTTTACAGTTACAACTCTTTTAATTCAAAAGTCTATAGAAGAACATAATCATTTTATTCATTGCTTGCGGAAGCCCTGTCTGAATCATGTCCACTGTCATTGGTCACTTGCTGTCCAGGATTTGCCGCCTTCTCCTCCTCCTCTTCATCTTCACTCAATGATGAGCTATCAGACAGCTCCGCATCAATCCAAAGCTTGGCTTTCTTTGGTTTGGTTTTTTCATTGTCTGACTTCCGTTTCAAATTGTTCGACGAGCCAACAGCCCGCCAGCCAGCTTCCACCGCCGAGTTCACGCGTTCAGGTAGATCTTGACGCTCTTTTTCGTACGCAGGATTCAAGTTCACTTCAATCTTTGGTTCTGCTACAAGCCTCTCTAGTTTCTTCTGTTTTCTCTCAGCTGCCTCTTTTTTCCTGTCTTCTTGCCCTTCCAACCAATTCCTGAGCCTTCTCTCTTCATTGATGTCACGAAATCGACGCCCAGTGAGGTCTCGGCAAGCTTCACGGTTCGTAGTTTTATTAATTTGCTTTCCAATAGTACGTAACATCGATCCGAATCCGCCTTTCCCTCCAACGAGTTTTGTAGCTAATCTCACGACATTGTTAGCTGCTGTAATGTCGTAGTTATCCGCTACGGGCCTCCCATTGAGCGTAGCAAATAGATCGTTAGTGGATATGCCATGTTTTAGTGAAATATACCGTTTCAACGATGACACGTCTGTGCACTCAGACCCCGTTATGTAGGTGTTATCAAAGATTACTAAACAAGGCATTTTTAACTGAGAACTGTTTTATTTTCAAAAACTAAAGGATTAACAACTTCAGCACTTTTTTTAAGAAAAACACCAAAATACTAATATTTATGAAATAACGACGTGACAGATAAACGGATAGTGCAAGACTGAATGAAGTGCGTGAGCGCTACCCGGTGTGGCAGCGCGAGAGTGACAGAGCTGTGGGGAGCGTTCCATTTTTACGATCGGTGATTGGTCACCAATCAGGAACTTTACTGCCAATTATTAAAAACCCGACGTAAAAATTGGAAATATAAAAAAAAAATGTATTTTTTTTTAATTGTTCTGTTTACTCTTTATTTACATGGCGCTATATGCTCGATCAGTTTTGCGTAATGTTCCCTATTAGCCTACCACATAAAAATGTGTGATTTTGAGTGTTTTCAGGTTTATATTTAACGTGAACAAGTTTTTTTTTCGTCACAATATCACACCAGCGGAATTATACACACATAAACACACGCCCTTTTCGCATACAGTGGTAATATGTGAAAATATAATATTTTACTAGTGTTCGGCATAGCGTTACACTAAATACTGTAACACTCTTTTATTTTATCAATTAACTTTAATTTTTTATTTTATATTAAAAGAATACGTAAATTTTAGTACATATTAGTTGAGTTATTAACCTTGGTCACATAACATTGTTTTTATTTGTCGGCGGCAATTATTGGGTCTATTTTTCATATAGGAAAGCATCTCATTACATGATATTGATGTTAGTCTCGATAGGCAAAATGGCTTTCAGTGCTGCCGCCACGCGTTGTGAGTGCATAAATAAATAGATAGATACTTAAATTAAACTATCGTTTAATCTGTTAGGGCAAACAGATCGTTTTTGATCTCGCTGGGGCCATCTTCACTTTAAATATTATGTAATAACTACTGTAATTAATGGACCTGGGTTTTAATTTTTGTGCGATGCTGATTTCTACGATCATGGACAAGGTTATAATATAATCGATTACTATGAGTAGAAAGTCATTTGGTTTAATTTCCCGTCCCAGTCCAAAGATGCCAGTGCCGCTGACTTTAGAGACAAACTCGATATCACTTTATCTTATCTACGCAAATTGCCGACAAAGGCATTCCAGAGGTGGAGAACTGCGCTGCTGCGGGTCGCCGATTGTCTCACAAACAATAGCGTCAAATTTTTATGCGTAATTCCATTCTTAATCACCGTTGACCGGAAATCCTATTGTTGTACACAGTGCTGCTTAACGACAGCCATTTTCTTGGAAACAGCTATTGTTATTTACAAGTATAACTTGTTGAGGCGGGAACTAAGCGTGTTTTCATTATTAAACATATGATTTTTATTATTATTAAAAAATAATCGTGTGACGTGGCGTAAGCTAATTTTTTATTGAAAAAGTAAATAATGCACAAACCATGCTTATACCACAAAACAAACCGTTCATATTCCATTCGTTCCATTCATTCAATTTTAAGTCAGATGAGCTGAGACAGATACTGAATGACAGAAACAGACCTGACAGGTCCAGTGATGCCACCTTAGGGTATTTTTCTCTAGATTAAAGGTAAAGGTGAGCTTGCAGTGAATTTTTTAGGGAATATAATATTAAAGAAATGTTAACCTCATATGTGCTTCAATATCAATCAATCTTTTATAATCGATTTAAGTTTCAATTAAAAGCAATTTTGTGTCAATTCTACGGGTGAAGCCGTGGCAGAAGCTTGTCTGTAAATATGGGTTAGCACTTGTTAAAACCTCTTTAATTGGTAGTCTTATTTCTTTAATGCCATTCAGTTAATTAATTGAAAAGGTTTTATTACTCAATTAGTTATTCATTACTAAATAATTAACTAATAGCCTAATATACTCGTACCTCTATAACATAAGCTGATTGAGCGGAGTATTAATATACTTTTACTAAGTTAGTAATTCATTATAATAATAACTAATAATTAATTATTAATTAATTAAATAAGCTGTTAAGTTCTACGAATCCTATGTTAAACAAATAAAATACTTTGACTTTGACTTTGACTTTGAATCTATTTGAAACATTTTTTTACCAGCGTAAGTAGGAGGTTTATTTTGTCATTTAAATTCCTTATGGTATTCCCTAAGCCAAGCTTCTTACAGAGCACGGGCAGATTGATTAAAATATCCAACTACCGGGGTTGTAAGGATCGGCTACCAGTCTATGGTAGCCGACCCTTACAGAGATGGATTTTACAGCTAAGTAGGAGAATATATATGTGTGTGATTAAAAAGAAAAACCGTTTAGGTTCTAAAATCATAATTTTATTTCTAAAAATATATTTACCTACTTATTATAGAACACCTTAACTAAATACGAAGTCAGTCATTAATTCCTTAGGATTTATCATTGAACCGTAATTAAAAGTTCTCATATCATACATTATACAACCTCAAGGTAATACTTCTTCAATACATTTTGATAATGATTTTACAAAATTACATCTTCACTCAATGATGAGCTATCAGACAGCTCCGCATCAATCCAAAGCTTGGCTTTCTTTGGTTTGGCTTTTTCATTGTCTAACTTCCGTTTCAAATTATTTGACGAGCCAGCAGTCTGCCAGCCAGCTTCCACCGCCGAGTTCACACGTTCAGGTAGATATTGACGCTCTTTCTCATATGCAGGGTTCAACTTCACTTCTATATTTGGTTCTGCTACAAGTATTTCAAGTTTCTTCAGTTTCCTCTCAGTTGCCTCTTTTTCCCTGTCTTCTTGACCCTCCAACCACTTCCTGAGCCTTCTCTCTTCGTTGATGTCACGTAATCGACGCCCAGTGAGATCTCTGCAAGCTTCACGGTTCGTAGTTTTATTTATTTGCTTTCCAATAGTACGTAACATCGATCCAAAACCGCCAAGTTATTTTTTTGTTAAATTGTCTGTTTGTTTATTTTGTTTCAAACGGTTCAATCTACAAATGGGAATGCGACAGCCACAATAAGTAATTCATAATACTTGTGTTGGGGTTATCTCTCTCCTTCTCTTAATAGATAGTCAAAAATATTGTAATTTTATAAAATTTTAACTAAGAACTGCATTTTTTTCAAAAACTGGAACAATAACTTATAAAGTAATTAGCAGCTCTTTGTTTATTTATTTATGTACACACAAAATGCTTGACATAGAAAAGAAATAATACAGATAGAAGAGCACAAATGCACTGCTTATTTTAATAGAAATTTCTTCCAGCAGACCTGCGACAAGAAAGTTGGATGATAGACGAAGACACAGTGTGTAGAAAGAAGTAAGGAAACTAAAAATATACTATTATTACTTAACTAGTATATCGATTACAAATACAGTTAAATTGTTTATTTGGCCCAGTAAGAGAACGAATGTTTATATTCTAATACATTATTATTTGGTAAAAATTTAAAAATAGACCTGGCAACACTGCTAAGGGTGCCAATGTTTCTAGTTTATCAAAATTTTTGTGTGATGCTGATTTCCCAGCTATAGACTATTCTAGACAAAGTTACAATAGAATAGATTATATTAATTTGGTAATTGTTATTGGCTATTTGGTTAAATTCCCCGTCATAGTCCAAAGAGAAGAGGCTAGTGCTTTGACTTTAGTAGAGGCTAACAAAGGCACTCCAGTGGCCAATAACTGCGTAGTTCCGGGGCACCGATTGCCTTACGAACAATAGGTTTCGGAACAATAGGTACCAAATTGTATGCGAATGCTTATCTTAACGACCGTTTCAATGGCAACTCTATATGTGTTATCAATGCAACCAGCATTGATCACGAGATCCTTTTTCGTCGAATTAGCTATTGCTGTTAACAAGTATTACTTGTTAAGACAGGTATTATGTGAAACCTGCAAAAACAGCACCAATTCACAAGCATGTTATAATTTAATATAAATTATAATTCAGGTGATTAATGGCAGCTTAACCGCGGAAGCCTTTTTCTAGACATGAGTGAAAACTGACTTAATCGGTCATACATAAGCTATTGCAAATTAAATAAATATGGCTTAATGGGATAAGCTAATGATTGGTTAAAATCATACCTTAGTGATAGGCGTCAATCTAGCTAGACTCGTCTGGTGCTGCTAGACTGCTTAAACAAAACGGAGGGACTTAATTAAAGTTTTTTATGTCAGTATATGGCGCGAATTTTGAATTCAACAACGTTATCTGTGTCAACAATTGCTACACCATTTCCGTAGCTGAATACCGCCAAAAAATTATTTAACTGTTTTGTCATCGATACGCAAAGAAGGAGGAGGAACGAAAGTTTAATGATTCTATTTAAATAACATATTATTATTTGGGGTATTTTTTCAATGACATTGCAAAGCTATGCTAGTATTATATTATCTGTGGCTATGGTAAAATTGACGGAGCCTAGGGTGAAGTGTAAAATAGACCTGGCAAGACTGCTCAGTTCAGCTGTCAGGTCAGCCCTCAAGTAGGTACTTTACTTACTGAATGAAATTCAATTCTTTCAGTCATTCATTCACTGTCAAGTTAAATATTGTGATTTGTGAGCATTTTGTTGTCGTCGTATTTCCACAAATATTTATTATTGAGTGAGTGTTCTTCTTCTAAAAAGAGTGTTTATCCTTTTGTTTCTGAAAACATAACATTTCACAGTTGAAAATGCCTTGTTTAGTAGTCTTTGGTAACAACTGCGTATCGGGGCCCGAGTGCACAGATGTGTCATCGCTGAAACGCTATATTGCAGAAAAACATGGCATACCAATCGAAGACCTATCGGCTACGCTCAACGGAAGGCCCGTGGCGGATAACTACGACATTTCAGAGGCTACCAATTTTGTTAGATTGGCACCGAGGCTCGTCGGAGGGAAAGGCGGATTTGGATCTATGTTACGTGCTATTGGAGCGCAAATAGAGAAAACAACCAACCGTGAAGCTTGCAGAGATCTCTCTGGTCGTCGATTACGTGATATAAATGAAGAGAAAAGGCTCAGAAAGTGGCTGGAGGGTCAAGAAGACAGGGAAAAAGAGGCAGCTGAGCGAAAACAGAAGAAACTTGAAAGGCTTGTAGCAGAACCAAAGATAGAAGTGAACTTGAATCCTGCATATGAGAAAGAGCGTAAAGATCTACCTGAACGTGTGAACTCGGCGGTGGAAGCTGGCTGGCAGGCTGCTGGCTCGTCAAATACTTTAAAGCGGAAGTCAGACAATGAAAAAGACAAACCAAAGAAAGCTAAGCTTTGGATTGATGCGGAGCTGTCTGATTGCTCATCATTAAGTGAAGATGAGGAGGAGGAAGAAAAGACAGCAAGTCCTGGACAGCAAGTGTCTAATGACAGTGGAAATGAGTCGGACAAGGTTTCAGCAAGCAGTAAAGTAGCCTGATAAACATATTACCCTTCATTGTGTCACGCAGTCGGGTAATAACATGTCCATTAGATTATTATGACTGTGTTCTTCTATAGACTTATGAATTGTTGTAATCGTCAATAGACTTTTTTGTATTATTTTCAGCAGGTTGAAAATATTACACCATGATATATTTTTAAAGTATGTACGTATTGGCATTAAGTTTTGTAACTTAGAATATGCATATTGTAAACAATTGACTATATAGATAAAGGTCACTTTTGATATTCTTATGACAGCTTCATCATAATTATGTAATTTTATTAAAAATAAGAAGCCTTTTCATCCTGAATTCCAGTGACTCCAGTGCCTCTGGATGAAGACCTCCTCTAACAACAACTACACAATTTTCTTAAACCATTTCTTAATATTTTACAGAAAACTTATGCATACTGTTATCATATTTAATTAATGTCTTAGTGTAGAATTAAGTTTAAGTTATTCTATAATTGGTATGTAAATATAATTTTAGATAACTTAAAATTGTTTTTCTTTTTGAACCTATAAAATAAACAAATCCAAACACACAAGAGATTTAGTAGTTGTAGAAAATTGTAAATTCAAAATTTTTTAAAACAAATACAAAAAAAAAACAATTTTACCCACATAGAAGTTGCAATGTAAAATAGGTCTTTGAGATGCCATTAAAGGTCAGTAGATGTTGCTATAAGGTAATTTTTTCACACAAATAGATTGTGTTATGCTGATTGCTAGTAAGCGCTTAATTTGCCAGCAGAGTAAACAATTAATAATCAGTGATGGGGTGCCACTTCGCAACTGGACTGTTGTTAGAATGAGAGAATTATGCGCTGATTATTTAAATAGCCTGTTAAACAATGTTTTCTTTTTTGTGCGATCACTAAGCACATAGCATCATCAGACACAGGCCTCTCTGAGTGGGAGTGCAGGTAATACTTTTTAGGGTTCCGTACCCAAAGGATAAGAGCGGGACCCTATTACTAAGATACCACTGTCCGTCCGTCTGTCACTAGGCTGTATTACATGAACCGTGATAGCTAGACAGTTGAAATATATTTCTGTTGCCGCTATAACTACGAATACTAAAAACAGAATAAAATAAATATTTAGGTTGGGCTCCCATACATCAAACGTGATGTTTTTTGCGATAATGGTACGGAACTCATTCGTGCGCGAGTCCGACTCGCACTTGGCCGGTTTTTTTTTAATTTATGCATCAGGCATATGCCTGTTTGTTTCCCATCTCTGAACCACATCATCGCATACCATCAGGCGAGAGAGTGGTCAAACGACATAGTTAAATAAAAAACCAATCAATCAGTGTACCAAGCACATTCATAACTACATTATTGGGGTCCGCTTCTATCTTACCGGATGCAGTATTTGACATGGAGTGCCTATCTGACCTCCACAACCTAGAACTGAGGAAAACGATAACCCTTGGCAAGGCTACTCGATTTTCTTCTCCTAAGACCTACTCACCTAATAATTAATTTTATAATAAGTACCTGGGCGATCGAGCTCTGCTCGGGTGAAAACAGAGAAAACGACGTTTTCTCAAAATGAAACCTAGCTAGATCGATTTATCGCCCCCGAAAGGCCCTGCATACTAAATTTCATGCAAATCGTTGTTGCACATGCACTCGTTTCACACCCGCGCGACCCAAAATTTTGTAGTGTTTTGTACTTTCCTTAATAATCTATGACTTTAAAAAAAAGCCTCAGATCAAAATGTAGATAATTAAATTGTCTTTGAGATGGTGTCAATTGCCTTAAAATACGCCTAGCGGTTTTGGTGCGATCAGGTCTGCTACTCAGGGGTAACATAGCCTAGTGTTACTAGGTAGGTATTCTACTGGCGGACTAATGCAAGAAGCATTAATCACTACGCCTGCTCAAGACGGCTTGGCAATTACAAACTTGTATTAATTATAAGCCCAGTTGTACCACAACGATGTTTTCTTTCACCTTTATCAGCGATGTCCAAGATATACATCTTGTTTTTCTGAGGGTGTTGGCCACCTCTGGTGTCAGAGTTAATTAAGCCGCCTCTGGGAACCGGCCCACAGCAAAGTCAGTTTGAAACTTCTTGGTTCAGACTAATGTTATTCTTACCAACAAAGTACTTCATAACAAGTCAGTAAATAATAATATTGTAAACGTGAAAATAGGTTTTCTTTAGTATGTTTGTTACCCACAGGCTTAGCTATTTCTGACTTAAATTAAAAGTCAGGCCATTTTAATAGGTAAAATTTGACAATTCATCAAAACTCAACAACGTAACTTTGTAAAGGCGGGCATAAAATAAGAACTGCACAATTGCTTAACTTTTTTCAATTACGATTACATATTTATTGTAATAATAATGACCGGATACGAGTAATTTTACGATTTGCTTTCACTAATAAACCATTCTAAAACTAAACTGACAGACGTCAAATGTTACCTATTAAAATGGCCTGACTTATAACTCAGGGTTTCCTCACGATGTTTTCCTTCACCGTTGCCTGTGATGTCCAAGATAAACTTAGAAAGTACATATAAATTTGAAAAGGTCACATTGGTACTTGCCCAGATTTGAACCCACGACCTCAAACACGAGATGCAAGGTCTTAGCCACAGGCCACAACGATAATTAATAGCAGATGTTTATTAAACTTATAGAGGAACGTGTGGACCGTGATGCTTCTGCTGTCCTTGTTGGCGCTGACGGCTGCGAGACCTCAGGAGTTCGATGACGACGAGGATGATCACGACGGAGCCGACGATAGGAGAGGTAATTATTTAACATTAATGTAAAGTTTCATCAAAATCTGTTCAGTAGTTTTTCGTAAAAGAATAACAATTATCCATACTCACTTTCACATTTCAAATATAAAGTACTATTAGCCTATATACCTACCTATTTCGCACCTAAATATATTTATAAAAGCTCGCAAATGAGCAAAATATTAAATGAAAATCAGATTCTGTTATCACCTTTAGATGCTGACCGTACCTTTTATAGATTTCGTAGATGGTAAAATACACTAACTAGCATAACAAATACTCGTGTTGTTGTAATTAGAAGTCTTTAGCATTCCTTTCCCTGTTCATAAAGTCCTATTATAGGTCATTATCGACCATCCATAGTTCTCGCCAAACTTCTGGGCAGCTCTGAAGTTAGCTTTCCGATGCGCAAGGTGCGGATCGGTGCTGTTTTTGTATGATATTTACTACTGCGCAGCCATTGTAGCCAACTTCAAAGCGGCGAAGTAGCTTGGCGAAACTATAAATAGGAATCGTTAGCGCAGCTTTTTCACGGTGTCGTGAAGAAGTGTGAAAATTAATCAATGCCGCGGCGCGCCTACAGCACTATGCAACTACACATAAGTAGCGCGCGTGCTACACATTGCTAAACCCAAATGGGAAGGCGTTTTCGTAAGCGCGCTCACCAAGCCAGAGGCTCGTGACAAATAAGTGTAATTCGATGTCAGCGATGGAGAGGGGAAGCCAGAGGTATTTTATCACCACTGCTCTCAAAGCGGTGTAGGAAAACATCGTGAAGAAACCGGCATGTCCTAGAACCAAAAATTCGAAGACATGTGACATCCGTGGTGGATTACGGCCCATTCCCTCTCACAGAGAGGAGGCCTGTGTCCCAGAAGTGGGAACATTAATAGGCTGATGATGATGGCGATGGCCGAAATGCCAAAATGTAAGGAATTGATCACGTGACATTTCGATAGCTTTTGACATTTATCGAACCGTTTTTTTTTTTTTTGGCTTCGCACTGTTTGTGCATTTAGCCAGTGTCACGTTTAGATTTAGAAGTTCTAGTTAGGTCTTAAGTTTTTAGTCCAATGTCCCAGTTAAGCCCCAGTAAAATGGCGGTAACTTTATTGGAAGCTTCTACGGAGTTTTGTCGACAACATGAACAAACTCATGTTCTACCCCTGTGTTTTACTTGCCCACACTCGTGCACGCTCACTAATATTATTAGAATAAAAAACCACAATTTATACACTATTAACATTCAACTTAACACAATTTTAGGAAAATAAAACAGAGAAGCAACATAGACGCCATTACGTTCCCGCCAAAATTCTTTCCAATCGTTATCGCCACGGTTTCGATGATAGCATGTCACTTGTCTATGGCCTTAGGCCGCCAAGTGGCCACCAAGCGACAGGCTCTTAGTTGCGAGCCCCGGTATCGCTTCCGCGGGCAGTGAGCATAGCCCCGTTACCGCTCTTCTCACCCCCTTACAGATGTGACGCAAATTCCAACGAAGAGCTTTTCCACCTACTTACTAAGTATTTAAGACGACGACAGTCGCCAACGATCTTGAGGGAACAAAACGCGCACTCCTTTCACAGTGTTTTGTACTTTCATTGTTATTCTATAAAGTTCTATGACTTTACGTTTCATTAAAATAGGCCCGGCGGTTTTGGTGCGATTGACGTTTTTTTGTCCGTTTTAGAAATAACTTTACAAAATAATTACACTATGTTATATGAATAAAACTTAAAATTCTCTTAAATCAAAATGATCTTATGTAACACATATTTTTTCCAAAAAATTACAAGTAGCCGTTTAGAAGTGATTATCATTTTAAAATCAGCTACTCAGGGGTATCTGCGCCTTAAGACAACAATACCACAAAGATAAGCCGATAGCTTTTGCTAACTTAAAGATAAAATAAAGTTTTCTAAGTATCGAGAGATAAGATACTATTTGACTTTATGTTTATCCGTCAAAAATAAAACATGAATTCACGTCTTTAATATTATTACCGAAGACTGTCAGCAGATGTTTAGTAACACCTACGTTATCGCTAGTTATTTAAACGTTATCGCCAACAGAAGGATCGCGGAGTCTTAGTAATAGGGTCCCGTTTTTACCCTTTGGGTACGGAAACCTAAAAACGCCGTGTGATAGATACACGGGTGTGTAGGTATATAGTGCTTGTTAATGACAGCTCGTTTGCAATAACCTACTTTCCACCCTTGTATCACAATGTACTATTGTTTTATCATCTTTTATCATAATGTCACCTGTCCAGGATCTGTGTGTAATTTAATCAAATCTTGCAAGTTGCATTTGATACACTTCCCGGTGTGGATTGAGCTGAAATTTTGCACACTCGTTTGTATCTCTTGACAAAGCAATTTTAAGTTGAAAAACTTATTAAAAAAACTTTTATAAAATAAAAAAGCTTGTTTTTGTAAAATAACATTTCAGTGATATTGCCTTTTCGAGTTTTCTAGTCTGCAGGATACCCCTGGAATATAAAATAGTTCTGTAAACAAACTGCCGGGACTTATTATCTTTTATTTGTTTCACAGACGACCCGGCCCGAGTTCAAATAAAGGTGTACCGAGGACCCACGAAGCATGATGGATACGCCCCATGGGGATTCTGGGTCAAGCAGCCTTCGGACGAAGAATAACAACTTGATTTTGAATTTAGAAAATAACAAAAAATAGTACCTAGATAAATAAAACTATACATAGATTTTTTTACTAAGAACTTCATTACTAAATACTTATTTAAAAAATATCGACATTATTGGGAACTATCCGCAAAGCTGAGCTCAGATGGCGCCACAGGAATCAGAGTAAACATACCAAACTGTCAAGCCGGCCAGCCGGCTTTTTAGGATCATATGGCCGGTTTTATTTCTGAAAATCAAAACACTGATGCATTCTTGACCAACAGTTAGCAATATTATTATTTGGTTTTTGAATGCTAATTATTTTTAAAAACAGTAAATATAGTTCGGTAACCAAAAACAGTAGTAGCCGTCATGTTGTTAATTTATTTACTCCACTCCGTCAAGCGCCATCTGGCGGGGGCAATTGGCAGTAATGTTCCCTATTAGTGGGACATTCTATATTCATTCTATATTTATTAAGAATCTGCTAATCAGTTGTTAAACAGCTCAGAGATTTTTATAAATAAGACATTTGTTTAATTTGTAATAGTTTAATGATTTTGTACTAGGTGGCGCCACTGTTTTCGTTTGTAAAACCAAAGATTATTTGTTAATTTTGTCCTATTTCCCGTTTTGTTTGCTTAGTTAACGTACGCAATGGTTTCCGTAATAGCTATACGATTTGTAATTAAATAGGTGTATTTGATTCATAAATAGATTTTAAGGAAAATAAAATGGTTTTTGTTGTTTCCCCTTGTACATATAATATCCATATAATATTTAACTTTGTAATCAACTAGTGGATTAGTTGGACAATTAACCATGGGCGTACCCAGAACTTGCTTAGGGATGGGGCAAAAGTTAGGAAACTCGAAAAGTAGCAGTACTTCAGACCCGGACTAAGCCTGTCAGTGATTCAGGGCAGCAAAACCAACCAGGGCTTCTCAAACCAGTATGCAGATAAGAAAGGGATTTATTTTGCGCTCATCTTTTGTTCTCTTGAACAGTAAATTTTTAGTTTCGAGTCAGGATGAAGGGTGGGGCAGGTTGCCCCATCTGCCCCACCGTGGATACGCCCATGCAATTAACCAGTCTTCCCAAAGGGTATCACGTTACCCAGTTAGTGGATTATGTAGGTCAGATACGCCTTTTGCATCCGGTTAAACGGGAAGCCGACCCCAGCATAGTTTGGAAGAGGCAGATAGGTACTAACCTACTTCCATTACATGGGTGTACTCTATATGTGCACCCCTGTCTGCCGAACCAATCGGGATATACTGGTGTGATGTTACAATATTATGTTTATGTTCAACTAGCTGTGCCCGCGGCTTCGCTCCCGTCATCTATCTGCCAACCCTACCTAACTTACCTTCCTGCCTACCTTAATTACCTACCTACCATTTTTGGTTCTATAGTCATCATTCTTTCGCGAAGAATCTTAACACCGCCATTCAGAAAATGACTTCAAATGCATAACGCCATCTATCGAATATCGAGTTCAGCTGTCAGAGTATCTGAATTGCGTGTGTTGTGATAATTTTACTTCTTGAACACTTGAAATTCATCTAACTTTTGATAGAGTGAGCCGATTGCGATGAAACAAAAACTAAGTTATTCTTCACACTGCACAATTTTTATGTATAACAGTTATTTACATTGGTTTCGTACATTTCACGTGATGCGTGCACAAATATACAGACAAACAGATAAACAGACATTGACCTTTGGGTAAATTTAAGCCTTCTGATGAGGCTGTTTATTATATCTATGGATGAGGCCCATTGTGAGCGACCACGTCTTAGCTGATGTCTTTAGGTGGCATTTATCACCAAGCACGCCCAAAACTTACTTTGCCTTCCAATAAAACAAAAGCAGAGCAGGAAAATAAACTGTTATTACAATAACACAGTAAGGTGAGTACCTACTGCATCTTTATCCTTATGGAACAATGATTTCCTGCATATCCATACAAAAACTCGTTAGCGTTCGTTTAATAAAATAATGACGCCTGCCGAACGGATATTGATTGATTAGGAATTAATTTTAGTACAATAATTATGTGTGTTGTTTTCCTTGACAGTTTGGTACGAAATAGACGGCCTTTAGCGAAAAAAAACCAAATATTTTCATATGTAAGTAAATTCCTTTACATGAATAGTTTTCAACTGAGTTAAGGCTCTTATTTACTTTCATGATGGTTGAGCTAAGTGGTGCCAATCCATGTTTCATGTTTGTGAACGGGCACCGTCAGTTGGGTTTGGTCATAACTTAGCTGCCTCGGCCTGTTTTAATTACTACTGTATTTTTGGGTTGTTTGTTTTAATCTAGACGCTTTTACGTGCACGTATTTTTACATTGTTCTCAAATATAATATGTAACTTACCAACAAGAATAATGTAACCAAATACCTTGTAATTAATTTTTACTGATTGAATAGAGTGTCCGTGGAGTTTCTTGCACGTTCTTCTCCATAGACACCTACCGATGCTTGCGAATGTGCAAAAACTTCATATTTTGCTTGACAATTCAAAAGCTGGTTAACAAATTATTTTTGAATATATTTTTGTGAAACAAAGGTTTAAATATGTACATACTTAAACACTAAAGAAAAAGTTAACTTTACAAAATTATACTTAAACTAACTACTTACACTTTATACAAAAGAAAGGTACACTTAGGCGTCGAAGTACTCATCCACATCGCTGTCATCCGGGAACGTGCCCAGAAGACTGGCAGCATTGCCACGTTGAATGGCAATGCTGATTCTTTGCGCAAAGAAAGAGCCAGCCCTCTGGTCACGCACAATGTCGATCAGTGCACTCGGGACACATGACCCAAGCGTTTCGACCCCAAACGGCTCAAAACCGTAAAGATGATTTAGTTTAAATTAGATATATATTGCTTTATTATTCTGTTTGCAGTAAAACTACAAGTGTTAACTGTAGGTCAATTTGAACCTATTTTAATCACAGGCCCATATAAAAATTACTGGCAATTCTGCCTCAAAACTGGCAACGTACTGCCAAAACACTTTTCAAACACTTAGGCAGATACTCATCTAAAATTTTGCAGAAAGACTGCTGAGACCTACCAGTCGTCGTTTTCTGCGCTAATGCACTATCCATTAATATAATCATCAACTGCAGCCTAACTTCGCCCACTTATGGGCAAAAGCCACTCTTTTCTTGGGCCAAACCCCACGTTCCTGTGGCCCTCTTTTCCAGGGTCTGCCCGCGATGGCAGCAATGTCGTCTGCCCACTTCGCTGCCGGAAAACCAACATTCCATTTGCCTGTCTTTGGACGCCATTCCGTCACTAGGCTGCCATACTCCACCTGTCATCAACTCCCTTTGAGTTCCATAACTCCATCAATATATTTTTGAGATATTGTCACAAACATAGAAACAGACGATTGCTAGACATAAAACCCGACTACTGAAAAAAACGCTCTAAAAAGTATGAAATAAGAAAATATTCTCATCTGAAATTGTTATGTACAAACTATTCGATATGTATCTGGTATTAAATTAATAACTTACATGTTACAAATAATTTTTGTATTTCATACATATTCATAGTGGTGTTCAGAGGATAAATGTGGTCGTATGCCACCTACCGTAACAAAATAATATTCATTCTACAAGCAACAGCGGCTTAAGTTGTATCAAGCGCAAGTTCGATCTTGCATGGAATAATGTTCTCATCTCTGGGACGGATCTGCCAAGTACCAGCTTGATGCAGTAGAGTCGATCGAAAAACGGGCCAAGAGGCTCATTGGCAATGAGGCACTGGTTGAGTCAAAGCTCCAAAGCCTTGAACATCGTCGCCGAGTTGCCAGCTTGTCGGTTTTTTATCGGTTGCATTTCGGGGAGTGTCCGATGGAATTGCATGATCTGATTCCGCCCAGCCCGTTTCATCATCGGACTACACGACGTACGGCGATGCGCCATGGGTACATGGTGCACATCCACCCATACGCACCAAACATTTTGGAAATACTTTCATTATGCGTACAGCTAAGGAGTGGAATTCCCTGCCGGAGTCTGTGTTTCCTGATAGCTACAACCTCGGGGTTTTTAAGTCAAGAGTGGATAGGTTTCTTCTAGGCAAGCGTTTTACACCGTAGACCACATCATTGCTTACCATCAGGTGAGATAGTAGACAAGCGCGAGCCTATCGATAATAATAATTAAAAAAAACTGTAAAGTACACAGTAACTGTGAAAACCACTATGAATCATCATTTGTTAAATTATTATTAGTAGTTTAGAAGTTATGAAGGAACCGATGAACATATATACATACATAAATACAAACACACATACACACATATCGGTTAAAAACATAACCCTTCCTTTTGCTTCGCCGTAGTCGGGTAAAAGTAATAATACATATATTTAATAAAATGTTAACTACATAATAAATTAATAATGTCATAAGAAAATACAATATTATCTAAAACTTGTTTCAACTGGGCACAGTATTTACCTATCGCAAATAAATCATGTTCAGAAAATCTTCCATTAACTTCAAGATCGACTGGAATTACTATTATTAAGTCTAGCCGTGTCGATGATACTTGAAGACATTATTTAACTTACAAATCCACAGTCAAAGAGCCAGACTCTAAACATTATAATTTTTCTACAAAAAATATCAACTCATCACGTTCCCAATGCTGGGATATAGACCTCCTCTGTTAGAGTGAATGGGCCATAATAATCCACCACGTGAGTTTATTGCAGGTTGGAAGATATCACATGTCTTAGAATTTTTAACTCTAGGACATGCTGGTTTCCTCACGATGTTTTCCTTCACCGTTTTGGGAGCTGTGGTGATGAAATAAGTTACACAGATGAGAGTGGCATGACCTAGTAATTAAGGGTACACTAGTCGACGGCACGAACTATTTTGTGCGCGGGTTTAAAATTAATTTTATATCAACCGACAACACGCGCGGAAGAGATAGATGCTGTGATGAGCAGTAGGAAGCTAGTTCGCGTACGAATACATATTTTTGAAATGAACTACTAATCTATCCCTGTATGGAGGCCGTTTTGCAATTTTCCGTCTTCTTATGGTATTTATTTGCGCCCAAAAATGCGTTAAAATTAGTGTCGAAATGTGGAACTTTCGACGCTCATAACTTTCAAATATTTTCTTTATTTACTTTTTTGCTTCCATACAGGGCTATATAAGGATGAGACAAATTGATATCACTTTTCATTTTGAACGTACATCGTCAAACAGTAAAATAATCCCTAGACTACGTTTGTATGGAAGAATTTTCGACTAGTGTAACCTTAAGACTCGTTATTGAGGGCGTAGGTTCAAATATGGCCAAATACCAATAATTTATTTCTAAAAGTTGGTTTGTACAAACACTTTTACATGTCGATCATATTTTTTAAAACTAGATGAGGTCGACCTTTCCTATCTGACCACTCTGAGAAGAAAGTCCAAAAAAAAAACTCAGAGGTCACAGTCTCTTTGAAGTCCAGACATAATCTTGGTTAGATCATGTGAAGACCATGTAGACTGATGTCTGAAATGGTCTTTTGAGGAAAGAACCAGCCAGATTGAGTTGACCTGTCCCGTCAGTACAAGCATTTGTCAATAACTGTGCAGCTCAACTCAGAATTTAAGGAGCTCAACGATTCGACGAACAATACCAAAGAAAGGACATTCGGGTAGGCAGCATATTATTAAAATAAAAAAACAAAAAAAATAACGATCCACTTAGTCTTCACATTCACAATAATTAAAATAAAATAATATAATACTTTAAAAAGTAAATATTCTTATCATTGCAAGAAATGGTATTTATTCGCACCCAAAAATGCATTAAAATTTGTGTCGTAATGTGGAACTTTCGACGCTCATAACTTTCAAACATTTTCTTTTTTTTTTTTTGCTACCATACAGGGCTAGATAATGATGAGACAAATTGATATCACTTTTTATTTTGAACGTACATCGTCAAACAGTGGAATAATCCCTAGACTACGTTTGTATGGAAGAATTGTCGACTAGTGTAACCTTAATGGTATAAAATGCTTTCTGGCACAACTTACGTTTAAGGTTCACCTAGTCAACGGCACGAACTATTTTGTGCCCGGGGTTAAACTGCCTGCTATCTCATCCGACAACACGTGCGAAAGAGATAGATGCTGTGATGAGCAGTAAGAAGCTAGTTCGCGTACGAATTAGCACTTTTGCAAGTTTGTAGCGAAATGGATGATGATTTAGGACGAAAACGAGCGCGCGAAATTGTATAACAGACCTTTGGGAGTCTAGATATCATGAAAAAACAACTTAATGTATATTTTCAAAATAAAATTATTTGCATTGTTGAACTACTAATCTATCCCTGTATGGTGGCCGTTTTGCAGTTTTTCTTTCTTCATATGGTATTAATTTCCACCCAAAGATGCGTTAAAATTAGTGTTGAAATGTGGAACTTTCGACGCTCATAACTTTCAAATATTTTTCTGTTTTACTTTTTTGTTTCCATACAGGGCTAGATAATGATGAGACAAATTGATATCATTTTTTATTTTGAGCGTACAACGTCAAACAGTGGCCTAGTCGATCATTCTTCAATACGTTTGTATGGAAGAATGATCGACTAGTGAATGATTTGAATTTATTGAGACTTAGATCTTGTACGTGGCTTGGAAGCTTATTATAACAGCGTACACATTGACATCTAAACGAGCCACCTATTTTCTTGAGCCTTGAGGTACTACACATTTGTTTTTGTTCCTAGTATTTATGTTATGGATATCACTGTTCTTTTAAACAATTTTATATTTTAGGCATACAAAAGATTTTCATAAGTATACTGAGAAGGCACAGTCATTACATTAATCGACTTAAATTTCTCTCTGAGAGAGTGTCTCGGGCTTAATATATAAATTGATCGAACAGCTCTTTTCTGCAAAACAAAGATAGTCTGAGTATCGGCGGCATTTTCACACAACAGAATACCGTACGACATTACACTATGAAAATAGCTAAAGTATAATACTAAATGGGCTGTCTCTATGTCAGTTAAATTACGAATTTTTCTAACATCATATGCTGCGGAGCTTAGCTTCTTTTACAATTTATCTATATGTGGGCCCCACTGAAGCTTAGCATCCAAGGTTAAGCCTAAGAATACTGTGCTATTTTCCGGATTCAATTCTTCGCCCTTTATCAACGCATCAGTTTTCACCTGCCTGACGTGAGGCAGGGAAAACTTAATGCATTTGGTTTTTATTTCATTAAGAAGTAAATTGTTAACATTGAACCAGTGAACTACTTTTGAGATCGCGCTATTTACATAGTCAGCAACCAGCTGCTGACGTTTAAGTTTAAACAAAAGTGAAGTATCATCCGCAAACAACACTATATCATGGTTATCCTTTATGAGGTAAGGCAAGCCATTACTATAATAAGAAACAAGAAAGGACCAAGAATCGAGCCCTGCGGGGCTCCCATTGTTACTATAGATCCGGGAAATCTTTTTCCATGAACGTCAACGCTCTGAATCCTATTACTCAAGTATGAAGTAAGAAGATCCAGAGCGCTGTTCCGGATCCCGTAGTGGTGTTGTTTCCTGATTAGCGCTGCCGCGTGTCTAGATCAAATGCCTTGGACAAATCACAAAATATCTCCAAGGCATCGCTCTTATCTTCCCATGCATTATAAATATGTCCTAGCAGCTCAACACTGGCATCAGTAGTTGAACGACCCCTTGTAAAACCAAACTGTTTGCTATGTTGAAATTTATGTTTATTAAAAAAAAACCATGCAATTGCTCTAAAATTAATTTCTCTAATATTTTACTAAACGTTACCTACGTTTAGTAAAATATTAGAGAAATTAATTTTGAAACTGAAATAAGGTATTATTTTGTATAAATCACAAAAATGTGGCGACGCTTGGGGGAGGCCTGTGTCCAGCAGTGGACGTCTTTCGGCTGAAATGATGATGATGATTATTTTTCATAGATTCCTGCTGGTTAATGGCCCACTAACCGTTGAGCACGGTCGGCAACTCATCATTAACTCTTTTTTTACCTACCATAGGATCTCCACAACCCAGTAACTGCATGGGTAACACGGTACCCCTTGGCAAGACTGGTCAGATCTCAAGCTTCTTTCTACCCGTAACGGTTGTAAAAGATCTTCAAATGACATCCGGAACCGACGGCTTAACGTGCTTGCCGAGGTACAGAGTAATCACGGTATGTAAAGATGGTCACCCATCCTCGGACTGACCTCAGCAAGCGTTGCTTAACCTTGAAGATCGACTCGTGCGGCTTTTATTATTTTCTCAAAAATGGTATGTAATGTTGTCATAACATCTCTAAAAGGTATCCAGAAAGTGAACTCTACCGGAGTCTTAAGATAAGATAAGATAAGATAAGATAAGATAAGATAAGATAAGATAAGATAAGATATATTTATTTGCCCAAACATGTGTATACATACAACAAATCATTACACTTGCATGCAGGATGACAAAAAAAATAAAGGTTCAGCCATGTTTGCCATACTATGGCGTGCAAATATTATTAAAAAAATAAAAAAAATATGATAATAATTAATTACTCCAATGAATTTAAAAATAAAATAATTCTAAATGTCAACAGTAAAAACAATAAATTATATAGTAACAATGTCAAAAAAATATTAAGCAAACGTCAAATCAAGGCAAAAATAATTTCAAATGTCAACAGTAAATGAAAAATAAATAATGACAATATCAAAAATATTATGCAAATGTCAAATCTCTGTAAATATAATTTCAAATGTCAAAAAATAAATAGTAACAATGTCAAAATATATCAAGTAATTAAAACATACATTAACAGTTATTTGTGTCTAGTCTATGTAAAATATCAATCACATTTCAAATCTATGGAAAAATATCAAACAATTTTAGAAAAATAAAATAAAAATAATGTATGTCATGTCCTTGTAAAATAAAAATAATCTCAAACAATTAATGTCAAAATATTAATAACAATCTATGTCAAAATGAAAGTTTCTGCCAGAAATTCGCTAATACTATAGTAAGCCCTGGTACTTAGAAACGACTTTAATTGTTTCTTCAGTTGCACATTATTAAGATCCCTCCAAATTTTGGGTAGCTTATTATAAACAATTGGAGCCATGCAAAAAACACTTTTGCGCATAAGTGCCGATCTACTGCTATGCAGACAGAGCTGACTTTGATCACGCCTGTTTCTCGGAAATTCATCTGCCATACGTAAAAATAAGCCACTATTATTTCTAACAAACATTACCGTTTCCAGAATGTCTTCTTCACAACTGTCCAGTAAGAAGCAAGATTTTAAATTTGGAATCTCCTACTGTCCAGTAAGTAAGTATGTAATTTACTTACTGGACAGTAGAAGGGATTGGTCCGATTTATCAAAACGTAATTTATATCGGATATGTGGTAGATATCATATCATATCGATATCTATATAAAAATAACCGATATTACAAAAACTGTATCTAATAAAAACCTTACTAGCGTGCGAGAACGAATAAGTCAAAACTTAAAACCGTAACAATGCGGAAACGTACGAACTACGAACAAAACGCAAACTTTACAAACGATAGGAACCATAATTATGCGCTACCTCTCTTTCTAAGTATTATTTCGCGTTCGTTGTTAGTTTGCTCATCTAAATAACATTTTAACTTATGCAAACTGTACTAAATGATATCGATATCTGAAAACCGTTTTCGATATAGATACGAAATCTGCATATCGGTTACATAACCGTTTGTGCAAAAAACCGAAAACACCCATCTCTAGACAGTAGGTCATCCTTTTCAGATCTGCTTAGAAAAAAAAACATAGTACCAGCCAGACACATATTAGAGTTCAGCCATTATAACATGGTTATAGGAGGGAGGCTCCAAATATATATCTATCTCTCTTTTTGGTATGACATTTTATGAGATAGATATATTTTTGAGTCCGTTAATCAAGACGTACAACAAACAAATATAAATGCCTGCGGTAAATCGATCACAATATCTATCAGTATTAATTAAACGAATTTGATGTTCAATTTTCTTTAATTTTTGAGAAAAGCATTATACAAGCCTCAACCAGTAAGAAAGCCATCCTGGCCTCGTATATAACCGGACCTCACCTGCGGTTCGGTCCGGTTAACTCATACTTGGCCAGGAAGGTTTACTTACTGGATTCTGCAGTAATGTACTATTACCAAAGAGATAGATTTGATCAATTTATCTACTGAAGACTCGGTAGCTCTGCCGAGCTCTAGGCAAAGCATTTCGAAAGTGTGTACATATCCGATTGATATGCGACTGTTACCCAAAACATTGCACTATTTGAGCAAGCTATGACATGACCTATGTTACATTATGGATAGTGTTCCAAACATCTAGTGTAATCCCCAAACGTTATTAATTCAGGCAAGCGTGTGTTTCCATAACATTTTGACATCGAAAACATAAGAGGAGCGGCAAGATGGCGCTTTTAAGGGTACACAAGTCGAAAATTCATCTATACAAACGTAGTCTAGGGATTATTCCACTGTTTGACAATGAACGTTCAAAATAAAAAGTGATATCAATTTGTCTTATCATTATCTAGCCCTGTATGGAAGCAAAAAAGTAAAAAAAGAAAATATTTGAAAGTTATAAGCGTCGAAAGTTCCAAATTTCGACACTAATTTTAACGCATTTTTGGGCGCAAATAAATGCCACAAGAAGACAGGAAATTGAAAAACGGCCACCATACAGGGATAGATTAGTAGTTCAACAATGCAAATAATTAAATTTTGAAGAGATACGTGTAGTCTATTTTTCATGATATCCAGACTCCCAAAGGTCTGATTATAAAATTTCGTGCGATCGGTTGCGTCCTAAATCATTATCCATTTCGCTACAAATTTGCAAAAGTGTGTATTCGTACGCGAACTAGCTTCCTACTGCTCATCACAACATCTATCTCTTCCGCACGTGTTTTCAGTTGATATAAAATGCATTTTAACCCCGCGCACAAAATAGTTCGTGCCGTCGTCTAGTGTAACCTTAAACCTAGGCTATTCAAGTACATAAAAAAAAAATGATGGTAAGTGATGATGTGGTCGACGGTGAAGCACGCTTGCCTAGAAGTAACCTATTCACATAGGTTGTAGGTACATGTAGCTGCTCGTATTTGAAAGCTGGATGAGAATCGGCACTTCGGGGGCACCCAAAGATCTAGTGTGATGAGAGAGTCAGTTATAGACACAATTGTAATACGAGAAACAAAGATAAGTTAGATCAACCATCTTATAGACTAGCTAAAGTACACTCATCTTTCATGGGGTACTGTGTTAAACTCTATAACAAAATACCTTGTGATATATTAAAACTAAATGAAAGTAAATTTAAAACTTTAGTTATAAGCACACTTTGTAAACAAGCATATTACAAACTAGATGATTATATTCAAGATTAGAATGCTTGGAAACATGCATGCTGGTCCTGCTCCATAGGGCAATCTTTAGTGTAGACAAAATCAAATTTGCTAATTTATATTCCTAGTCATAGTTATTGTATTAATTTTCTTATTTTTTTTTTTTTTAAATTGACTCACACACTGTTCCGTTGTTGTTGAGGTATTTTACCTATGTTTGCAATATTTGTAAGTATGTGAGAACCATGTTCCTATTTATCAATTTAATTAATTTACCTGTTAATGCTTTTATTACTTTATACCTGTACGTAGTGTTATTTTTGGGAGCATCGTCCTCACTTATATGAGTTTATTAATGTATGTACTAAATATTGTAAAACACCTATTTTTTTAAAGAGTAAGTATGGAGTTTCTTGTGCGTTCTTCTCCATAACAAGCTACTTTTCCGAATGCGAATGACGTTCAAAAGTGCCGCTTACTGTCCCAATTGAAATAAATATATTTGACTTTGACTTTGAGAGGCCTATGTCTAGTAGTGGACTTCCATAAAGCTGGATGGTTCATGTCCTCAGGAGTATTTGGTGTAGGAAGTAATCTGAGAAACTACTGATACGATGGAACTGCTACTGAGCGAAATGGATAATGATTTAGGACGAAACCGAGCGCGCGAAATTTTATAAACAGATCTTTGGCAGTCTAGATATCATAAAAAAAAACACAAAATCTATCTGTTCAAAATAAAATTATTTGCATTGTTGAACTACTAATCTATCCCTGTATGGAGGCCGTTTTGCAATTTTTCGTCTTCTTATGGTATTTATTTGCGCCCAAAAATGCGTTAAAATTAGTGTCGAAATGTGGAAATTTCGACGATCATAACTTTCAAATACTTTCTTTTTTTACTTTTTTGCTTCCTTATAGGGCTAGATAATGATGAGACAAATTGATATCACTTTTTATTTTGAACGTACATTGTCAAACAGTGGCATAATCCCTAGACTACGTTTGTATGGAAGAATTTTCGACTAGTGTAACCTTAATATTTCATTACGAGAGGCACTAAAAGTTTCCTTTATGACGTCATTTAGAGGTCAAGTAAAAGTTAAGTGATTTTAAGTATTTTTGGTAAAATTTAACGATCTTAAAATTTAAAGACCTAAATATAGATAAATAAGGCTTACAAACCCAAAATCTCGAAATAGTTTTGGAATCGGCATGGGTTAATTTTTAATTTACATACTAAATTTGGCCAGAACCTCAGAGCAGAGACTCCAGACAGGTGACATTCTGTCAACGACAGCATCGCAAAAGCGATTAAAAATTATTTCAAGCAAACTTTATATAATAGACAATAACCATCAATTAAATAATACAAAACTAATTAGGAAATAAATAAATAAGACATAATTCGTAAGTCCAATTAAGTTCGTAACCAGCAACCAAACCTTTGTGTACCATTTACTGTACCTGTGTGTCGTTCGTTGACTTGTGTGTGCCCTGGCAGTTGAGTGTGTCATGCTCTCTCAAATGTCTCTCTGATGGTGGCGCGTGTGTTGGATCATCCGGTTCCCTTCATGATGGTTGAGCTGGGTGGTGCCATTCATGCGTCATGTTCGTGAACGGACGCCGTCAGTTGGGATTGGTCATAACTTAACTGCTTCGGATGTTAATGCTTTTCTAGCATCTATTATATAACTGCACAGTACATGTGTGAGTACTTTAATTACTTTATGCCTGTACGTAGTTTGTGTGTAGTGCTATTCTGGGTGCATTGTCCTCACATATATGAATTTATTAATGTATGTACTTATGTAACTAAATATTGTAAAAAAACATTTTCTTTAAAAGAGTAAGTATGGAGTTTCTTGTGCATTCTTCTCCATAACAAGCTACTTTCCGAATGCACGGTAGAATCAACTGTTATAACTTGTAAATTTTAATGTACCTAACGTTCAAAAGTGCCGCTTGGTGGCCTACTTGAAATAAAATATCTTTGTCTTTGGTAACTAGATTTTTTTTAGGGTTCCGTACCCAAAGGGTAAAAACGGGACCCTATTACTGAGACTTCGCGATCCGTCTGTCTGTCTGTCTGTCTGTCCGTCTGTCACCAGGCTGTATCTCATGAACCATGATAGCTAGACAGTTGAAATTTTCACAGATGATGTATTTCTATTGCCGCTATAACAAAAAATACTAAAAACAGAATAATATTAATATTTAAGGGGGGCTCCCATACAACAAACGTGATTTTTTTGCCGTTTTTGCTCGACTTTAATAACGGCAACAGGTAGACGCTTGAAATATTCACAGAATATTTAGTTGTATATTCACTTCAAAAAATAATAATTATTAAATTAAAATAAAATAAATTAAGGGGGGACTCCCATACAACAAACGTGATTTTTTTGCCGTTTTTTGCGATAATGGTGCGGAACCCTTCGTGCGCGAGTCCGACTCGCACTTGGCCAGTTTTTATTCATCTACTTTTTACACGAACGGGGTCACAGGAAAAGTAAATAAAATTTATCAATATTGTTTGGCTACCATCACCGTCGTCGCTTATCGCAACGACATATTATAATCAATTGAGTACATCGAGTTACGTTGATTAAAAAGTACCCAATAAAAGAATATTTATGACAATAAGTGAGTCAACTTACTTTATCTAATACGAGCAATTCTTGTATATATGTATGTATATCTAATAATACCTTTAAACGAGCAATTCTTGTACAAATATATAATCTGAATCTCGGAAACGGCTCCAACGATTTTCATGAAATTTAGTATGCTGGCGGTTTTGGGAGCGATAAATCGAACTAGCTAGGTTTAATTTTTAGAAAACGTCGTTTTCTCTATTTTCTCCCGAGCAGAGCTCGGTCGCCCAGGTATTTGATATTTACATAGTAAACGGTTTTGATAAGAAGACGGAAATTAATTGGGTCCGTGCCTACTCGCCCATATTAGACTCGACCCGAAGAATTGTTGGTTTTACTACCAATTCAGTGCCATTTGTACAGTTAGTCAAGTGATATTTATTTCTAAATAAATTATTAATTTACTATACATATAAGAATTTGTTATGATACATAATTTATCCTCGTAATCAGTGATTTTGTTTCCAAAATGTAGCTTTATAAAGATAGCCTTTACCTCGCTTAATCCGGTTCTTACTGGAATGTTGATGATTTATAGAAAATTGTTTATTTTTAATTGTTGATTTTGTATTGCTAAAAACTTTAATGTTTTAACTGTGTTGTTCCCACCTAGATCTGTATTCTTTAAGATACCTAATGTTTATTTTTTAAAGATAATTTAGTAAATCTTTTTTTTATACTTTAGAAGTTATAGACCTAATTCTAATTCTAAGTCCTAGTCCAAATTCTTCGGGGAATAGGTAGAGCAGGCTTAAAGTTGGTATAAGACCACGAATTGACGTCAGAAACGATAATATGATAATAGCAAGTTATAACTCAGGTATTGTATAATATTTTAATTTAATAAGTCAAAAATTCAAGCTTGGTGCCGGTTTTGATGAACAATAATCTGCAATTCGTTGGTAATGAAATATAATTTCATTACGGATGTGTTTTTCGTCAGACGTATTGTAAATTTTTATTGTCTTCATGACCTCGCATAAGTTTTTAAATTGTGGTCCGATATCTAAAAAAAATATATATATATTGAAAGGTTTATACCTCAAAGCTGGTCCTATTTAAATTGCAAAAATAATATCTACCCCTAAAGGTAGAAAAAAGGATTTATTTATAATTTGCCCACTAAATTTTTAAATGGTGTACCGATTCTGTTGAAATTGAGTAAACTAAAAAGCGAAAAAACCTTTGTAAAAAAAAAAATCACCAATATATAAATCTTTTAGTCTTTCCAAATGCTAGCATTTGGGGACGGCGCCAAAAAAACTAAAAACAAAGATCAACCTAGTCACACAATAATTTTACACTTTAGGTATATAGTTTGCATGTTTGTTTGGCGCAAACTCAAAATGTTAGACTAAAAGATTTTTTTATATTTTGCTTTTTAGTTCGTTATTTCGTCGGTTACCTATTTTTATTGTTAAAAGGTTTTTGTTACCTACTCTTTAACGCAAAAACGTCTGAATGGATATGGATGAAACCTGGATTAACACATATAATTAGGGTTCGGTACCCAAAGGGTAAACACGGGTCGAGAAACGAAAAACGAGTCAGACTCGCGCACGAAGGGTTCCATACCATTATCGCAAAAAAATCACGTGTGTTGTATGGGAGCCCCACTTAAATATTTATTTTATGCCGTTTTTATATTTCTGTTATTATTTGTTGTTATAGCGGCAATAGAAATACATCATCTGTGAAAATTTCAACTGTCTAGCTATCACGGTTCATGAGATGTATCTCATGTATAGGCTGTAGCCTGGTGGCAGACAGACAGACAGTGGAGTCTTAATAATAGAGTCCCGTTTTTCTCCTTTGTGTACGGAAACCTCACCATGTGGTTTGACTTGTGCAGTAAACGATTTATAGGTCTCTTTAGCGGTATGAGGTCTGAGTGCGGGAAGGGACTGAGCGTCATCGGGGCGACGCGACGGGCAGATCACGGGAGACGCGGTCAAGTCTCATCTTTCGTGGCAAGCACTGTACATTTGGTAATAGGATTTGCCTGCTCCATTTCACAGAGAGGAGGCTTTTATTCTAGAAGTGCAAACATTACGGCCATTAGTATGATAGTGCCTTGTTGAAAGGGCAGTGTTTTTCTTGGTATGTGTACGCGAAGAGGGACGAAACGTATGTAACTATAAAAAACTTTTTACAAAAAAATACTACCGACTTCCAAATAAAACTACAATGTGAAAAATAACTTTATTTTTGGAAGTCGGTGTCTTTCGTAGGTACCAATTTATTGCGTTATGGACACCGACTTCCAAAAATAAAGTTATTTTTCACTTTGTAGTTTTATTTGGAAGTCGGTAGTATTTTTTTGTATTTTTTTTTTATTTTTCACTTTTTAGTTGTACCTACCTAATAGGCAAGTTGTTTAGTAAGTAGGTAACTCGTATAACGCCAGAATATATTATCCAAATATCATGAAACTTGAACATAACCGGTGAAATGAGAGATCTGCGTACCCCTTAAGAGCGTACTGGCGTGATATTATGTTATGAAATGGTATAAACAACAAACAGACATGCAATTGCAGCAATCCCGAGAGATTTGCCGTTGTTTATTGATGAGTTCTGTTGTATATCTTCGAAAAACTTCGTCAGTCCTTCACCAAATTAAAATGGGACCAATTTCGGAACATACTTTTTCAAACAAAAAAAACCACAATTGACGGAGATATCGGTGAACATACACAAAACATAGAACCTCCTCCTTTTTGGGAAGTCGGTTAAAAAGAGCTAAGAAATATAAATTTAAATATGTCGCAGGAAAATGAGGATACAAGGGATTCCGTGAAATCCCTAGGGATACCACGAAATCACAGTAAATGTCAAAATAAATCTAATAATAATGATGCGGTTATGGACTTATTATTTTATGGACACCATTTGCGTTTTATTGTCCACAAAATAATAAATCTCTGTCTTTAAAATAATAAGTCCTGCTGTCCGCCTGTCCGTACCTGTATCTTTATGGTACTACGCACGTAGTTCCATCTTTCCTCAGTTTATTTTTAGGTTTCCGTACTTGAAGGGTCCAACCGGAGCCCTATTGGTGTCACTCACGATTTCGTCTGTCTGTCCTTCTGGCCGTCTGACCGTCTGCCCATCGTCTGTCACACGGGTTTTAAGGCCAAACGATTGGAGTATCAGCATCTTGTTGACGAAAACTCTTTTTTAAGTATTAAATTTGTCAAAAAGTATATTTTTTATGTTTTTAAAGGGGGCTCCCACGTAGTCATTTTCCCATACTCCCAATTCCATACAGATGGGGTAGTGCATTTTTTAGGGTTCCGTACCCAAAGGGTAAAAACGGGAACCTATTACTAAGACTCCGCGATCCGTCTGACTGTCTGTCCGTCTGTCACCAGGCTGTATCTCATGAACCGTGATAGCTAGACAGCTGAAATTTTTACAGATGATGTATTTCTGGTGCCGCTATAACAACAAATACTAAAAACAGAATAAAATAAATATTTAAGTGGGGCACCCATACAAGAAACGTGATTTTTTGCGAAACGCCGTTTTTTGCGATAATGGTACGGAAACCTTCGAGCGCGAGTACGACTCGCACTTGGTCGGTTTTTTTTTAGTGGTGTTTCGTTGTTTAGAGCTTGTTGAGTAGATAAACACTGAATTTTTGTTTTAAAAAATATTGGAAAACAAAGGAATGAGAAGCCACTAAAGTCAGAATTTTTAACAAAATTTTATTCCGAAGAATTAAAAAAAAGTTTATTATTACGTATATGTTACTAACAAATTCCAATATATTGATTAATCAGATTTTTTCTTTGAGATTACCTAATTTATTACTATTACAACCAACTTAATTTTGCGGTTTTGTACGGAACCCTAAATGTCAAATTCCGACACACACTTGGCCGGTTTTCTCATTATTGGTAGGCTTTTTCCTTTTTTTTTACCACTATCTCATCTGATGGCAAGCGATGATGTGGTTGACGGTGAATCTCGCAGAAGTTACCTATTCAATAATTGGTGTAGCGTGCGTACAGCTAAGGATTGGAATTCTCTGCCGGAGTCTGTGTTTCCTGATAGCTACAAGCTCTTCCTCAAGCTCAAGGTAATTCCAATCCTTAGCTGTACGCACAATGAAAGTATTCCCAAAACGTAAACATGTGTAATTGAGGGTCAGCTGTAATTATAAAGATACAACCACTTATTCCACGTAGGCGGACTTAAACAGTTATTAGAATGAAAAACGACCGACCGATCGATATTATTTATTAAACCGTCTTTTGACCGATATAGGCAAACGCTTTCTTGTTTCCCTCAACAAACGTACACGATTGTATATTATTCATCATCATCATCTGCCTAGCCTTTTCCCAACTATATTGGGGTCGGCTTCCAGTCTTACCAGATTCAGCTAAGTACCAGTGTTTTACATGGAGCGACTGCCTATCTGACCTCCACAACCCAGTAACTGGGTAACAAGGTACCCCTTGGCAAGACTGGTGTCAGATCTCAAGCTTCTGACTACCCGTAACGACTGTCAAAGATCTTCAAATAACAGCCGGGACCAACGGCTTAACGTGCTTTCCGAGGCACGGAGGAAACTCGGTATGTTGAAATGGTCACCCATCCACGGACCGACCTCGTCAAGCGTTGCTTAACCTTGATGATCGACCCCTGCGGCTGTTATTATTTAGCCACGAGCTCCTCTTTTAAATTATTAACACTCCAAAAACTCCACCAAAGGGCTTGTCCCTTTCAAAAACAACTCTATCGGATGAGCACACAAAAAAACTCGACCAAATATTTACTATCAATAGATAAAAAAAACTTATCGACGGACGACGCGAACGTTATCTCTCGTCCCGCGGCATTTTAGCGGCCCGGCCAGTATGTGTTAGAAACTATAGCGCGTTAGTCGCCATGCTCCTTTACTCGAGCTCGTGAGTTAGCTGAAGAATATTATGATCACACTGATGCTGAAGATTATCTTCCGGAAGGTGTTCGCCACCATTAAATACTTTGGTGAGAAGTTTTTTTGATTTAAAGTTCTTTGTGAAGTGCCGCGTGTTAAGGATCTTCGTCCACCTGTTGCGAGGAAAGTAATATTGCTTTAGTTTTTTCGTGATTGGGATTGTAAGCTGTAGACCATCAGGTCATAATGGTAAGTAGATACTGAGGACAAGAGATATCGCAGGTTCGTTGTCATCATCATCTTCCTGCCCTTGACTCATGTTACTTAATTGTGGTCGGTGCATCACGTTTTCTTCTTCCATACCGTCCTGTCCCCCGTCACGCTATCACTGACTCCCTTTTCTTTCATATCGCTCCTCACACAGTCCATCCATCACTCTTAGACCTGCCCCTCCCTCTTCATCCATCCACATTTATATTCATAACTCTTTTAGTGGCATGCGATTCATCTCTCCTGCGTTGATATTCAGACGCCGAGCCCTGTAAATGTCCACGCAGTGCGAGCTATATATTGACTCAATCTTCGCATCGCATTGCCTGTTAGTCTTTACTATCTTTATCTACTGATATCGTATCTAATCTAGATTATCGATTAAAAAATTAATGAGATGACACATATTAATTAGGTTAAGCAATCAGCCCCAGCTTCGCACGGGCAGCAGAGCATATATGGCAATATTTTTACAAAAATTAAGTGTCGTATCAGGAATTATTCCATATTGCACGCCTGTATTGCCCGAAGGATTTTGCAGAGGTGCCTATAGTCAGTTCCGTCTTTACCATAAGGGCACAAGGGGCACGTACCCTGGGCCCCGGTTCATTGGGGAGCCCCCAAATATCATGAGATTAAAATAAAACTGAGTGATATGTAATAATCTGCGATGGATGTGAAATTGTCCGTTTAATTTAGTTAGATACAATTCAGTTACGAGTATTCTATCAATTTTATAATAATATTATTACAAAGTCATCTTGTTTGATAGGATTATCTTGACAGCATAATATACCTACTTCGACTTGACTTTGACTGCTAAAGGTCTCAAGCAAAATCGTTTTTCGTAGAATAAAACAAGCAGACAGGAAAATTAATGTTCTAATGCTGAAAGCACGAAGAATAATAATTTGACTACGGGGCGCTACTACCTGTGACCGCTTTCAATCTCTCGGGGCCCTTCTCCCCACCTCTGTGCCCAGGGGCCCCCGAATGGGTTAAGACGGCCCTGCCTATAGTATACCCTCATGAGAAAATTACAGATGGAAAAACCCAAAAACACTTTGCCCGACGCGGGAGTCGAACCTAGGACCTCATACTCAGCAGTAGCGCTTGCGCCAATAGACCAACGAGGCAATCTTATAGCATTCGACATCGTGATAAGGTTTCCTGGTCTGGAGGCCCATAAGCTAGGTACAGGTTTTGGGTTCAAAACCTAACATTAAAAGGACTTGCGCAGCAGTTTCGCCCGCTTGTTAGTCGGAAATTATCCCAAGAGAACGTTAAAATATTCTGTTTTATTTTTTTTGTTAAAAAAAAACATTCTCTGTTCCACGTACAATGGTCCATTTGAGGGACTAAGTGCGGAAACCAAAACCAGGTAACATAGAAAAATATTCTCTGTTTCCTATAAATCCGTTTAGAGATTTGGGCGTGGAAACGTAAGAAACATAAAAAACTTTTTTACAAAAAAATACTACCGACTTCTAAATATTTTTGGAAGTCGGTGAATTTCGTAGGTACCATTTTTTTGCGTTACGGACACCGACTTCCAAAAATAAAGTTATTTTTCACTTTGTAGTTTTCTTATTTGGAAGTCGGTAGTATTTTTTTGTAAAAAAGTTTTTTATTTTTCACTTTTTAGTTCTACCTACTTAATAGGCAATTTGTTAAGTAAGTTTCCTATAACGCCAGAATAGATTACTCGAATATCATGAAACTTGAACAAAACCGGTCAAATGAGAGATCTGCATACCCCTTAAGAGCGTACTGGCGTGATGTTATGTTATGAAATGGTATAAACAATAAACAGACATGCGA
Organism: Orthosia incerta; assembly: GCA_948252205.1. NCBI lineage: Eukaryota > Metazoa > Arthropoda > Insecta > Lepidoptera > Noctuidae > Orthosia > Orthosia incerta. Next base: position 3,614,568 of record OX411758.1, read on the forward strand.
TTGCAGCAGTCCCGAGAGATTTTCCGTTATTTATTGAAGAGTTCTGTTGTATATCTTCGAAGTTCTTCATAAAATCTTTACCAAATTAAAATGGGACCAATTTCGGAACATACGCTTTCAAACAATAAAAGAATTTTCAAAATCGGTCCACAATTGACGGAGATATCGGTGAACATACATAAAAAAAAAAAACACAAGAAGTCGAACATAGAACCTCCTCCTTTTTCGAAAGTCGGTTAAAAACAGAGTTTATGTAGCATTAATAATATTACAAGCTTTTACTTGCATCCCTCGCTGATAAAAGGTATCTTATGTCCTATTCGGTACCCCTTACAACGAATATGCGAATTTTCGTGATGATCGGTCGAGTAGCGTCATCGTAAAACCGTAACACACAAACTCTTCCATTATGTACCTACTTTAGTGGTACATAATGGACAAGTTATTCGGGTAATATATTTTGGAATAACATGTAACTTGAACATAACCGCGGTGAAATAAGAGTTTACCAGGGTGAACTGTACACATCTGCGTACCCGTTTAGAGCGTACTGGCGTGATAATATACTAGGTTAGGTTACTTCTAGGTAAGCGTGCTCCATCATCGACCACATTATCGCTTACCATCAGGCGAGATGGTGGTCAAGCGCGAGCCTAAATAAGACAAAAAAAATATATATTATGTGTTATGAAATGGTGTAAACAATAAACAAACATGCGATTGCAGCAATCCCAAGAGATTTGCCGTCATTTATTGAAGAGTTCTGTTTCTAAGTTCTTCATCAGATCATTACCAAATTGAAATGGGACCATTTTGGAATAAACTTTTTTGGAACAAAAACATATTTTGCAAATCCGTTTATATATGACTGTGTTATGCAAAAACAAACATAATATATATATATAAACATCCGAATTATATACCACTAAAAAGTGAAAAATAATAAACTTTTTACAAAAAAATACAACCGACCGGTTGAATTTTTTTGTAAAAAAATATTTTTTACTTAGGAAATTCAGTCGGATGTTGCGACGAATGCACGTGTCGATGAGTATGCGATTGAGGTCTCCCTTTATCAGCGACTCCAAACGTTCTCGACACGTCGGTCGACTTCCTTGTCTTGCCTGTTTTCGAAGGATACTAGCTGGCCCAAGTAAATATACTCATCTTCTTCTTGGTTATCCACGTCAACCTTACTTTTTGTACTTTAGTTTTTGACCGATTCATCATTACTCCAACCTCGGAGAACCTTCAGATCTTGGAGCATCTGTTGTATCTCAGCAGTAGTCGGTGCAATATGATGATATCATCATCGAAACGAAGGTTGGCGAGTTTTATGCAATCGACTAATAAATAACAATAACCAAATTAAAATAATTATCCATACTTCCATATTCATCCTTACCTTCCCGCTGTCTGTCCCTATGTATGCTTAGATCTTTAAAACTACGCAACGGATTTTGATGCGGTTTTTTTTAATAGATAGAGTAATTCAAGAGGAAGTTTATATGTATGATAAACGCGGGCGAAGCCGCTGACAGAAGATAGTAATTATTATAAAAGCGAAAGTAACTCTGTCTGTTTGTTACCTTTTCACGATCAAACCGCTTAACCAATTTAGATGAAATTTGCTATGGAGATAGTTTGAGACCTAGGGCAGGTCAGAGGGTAGTTTTTATCCCAGTAGTGCATGGTAAAACACGCAAGGGAAGCCGCGGGAATAAGCTATTTTATAATTATCCTAATTCTATCTGTAAGTCATTCTAGTCACTTTAAAATTCAATGTCAGAAATAAAAATTCAAAAATAAATTATAAAAAGGTCACTCCTATTATTTGTTGCATAAGTGTGATCTTTTAATTATAGTAGGTATGTCACAAATTGAAAATTATGATCCGCATTCCATTTTGAATTAATTCTAGTCAATAAATCAAATGAAATAATTATTATTGTGTTTTTTCCTGTAGGAACTCATCGCCACTGTAGTAGCCTTTCCTCAATAAATATATTTGTGTTATCCCCGCGTGGGTGTCGGGAATTATCCCACTGGAACATACTACGGGGATTAAAAGCCTATGTGCTAATATATCTCTGTGCCAAATTTCATCCATATCCCCAGCCGTTCTGGCGTGATTGAGTAAAAAAAAGTTAGTTAACAATTTTTAAAAAACCCGACTGCTTGAAAAGCGAACCAAAAAGACGTAAACAAGTAGAAAATCATGCTGTGCAGTCGGAGGATACATATTCGCGAGCTGGCTCACACAAACCAGATGTATCCTCCGACTGCACAGCATGATTTTCTCCTTGTTGTTACGTCTTTTTAGTTCGATTTTTAAGCAGTCGGGTTATTTTATTTAGTAAATTAACTTTTAGGTTAATTCTTTTTCGAGTCACAGAGACATTTAAACATATTAGTATTACAAATTTTTGAAATCACCTTTTAGAACCCTTTATTTTGATACACACGATGGGGATGAAAGAAAAAAAATTGGGACCCCACAATATAGCGCCCAAAAGCCGCCATTTTCCTATTTTAATATAGCCAGTGACACTCGCAGGGTTAAGACGAATCGATTGACGTAAGAACCATCAAAATCGGCCAACGCGTTTGGTTTCTAGAACGCCACATAGGAACAAATATACATACATACATAGACTGATGAACACATTACCCTCCTTCGGCAGTCTGGTAAAAACATCCATCCATCCAAACCACAGACATAAATCTAACTAGATAACGCAAGTCCCTCCATCTGTATGAAAACCAAGCGTGCCGCTTTTTCATACACAATTTAAAAACAAATTTACTTACCAATGAAAGAAAACATTTCCAATGCCTCGGCCAGCTTTTTATATACAGTCTTTACAGCTCAATATAGCAAAAATTTTTATTTATGCTACAAGTGCGGCAGGTAGGTGATTTCCGATGAGTGGTGTTTTATTCACGAGCGAGCGAAGCGAATGAGTAGATAAATCGACACGAGTCGGAAATCATCTTACGCACGTGTATCATACAACATTTTACTATGCATTGTGCGAGGAAATAAAAAAATATATCTGAACCAAGCAAGAAATTAATAAAATGGCGGGCTTATTCAAGGGCGCTCAGCATATCCACAGATTAACTTTTACTGCGCATGTGCAAATAGCTGTCACGTCGTAACGCTAAAAGGCACGAGCAAAATATTCTTCTGCCAACATATTTAATGAATTTTTAAAATTAATTTATTGATCGAAATCAAAATCTAGAGTAATTAAAAACGCCTTAAATGAAGTATTAGTTTTGTTTTACCTTTTATATGAATGATAATCTGTACTTAACTAATTTTTTAAGCTTTTCTCAAATAATAAAAACTCTATGCGGCGGGCTGACGTTGGAGTTAAAAATTAAAAAAAAGTACAAGAAAGTAAAAAGCACTAGTAAAAAAAAGTGACACTTTCCGCACAGTTTGGCGGCTTGGAAAACGCTCTTTTCGAGGACATGCATTGTAAAAGCCATTTTTCTAGATTTCGGTGGATTTCCGGTGCCGATAATGCTAAATGAAAAGCTCAAAGTACGATCATTGATCGTAATTTTACTCAGTTTTAGACACGCGAAGTACATACAATCGCATCATCTAGTCAGATTTATATCTGTGATCCAAATTGTCGCATTTAAACTACCTGCCACCGCGGCTCCGCCCGCGTGGTATTAGAACTTATTTCAACATCTTTGTAAATGATAGCCTATATCTTATTTTGTCTCACACAAGATCGTCTTTAAGCCCTTTACTATAATTGTTTTGCTGTGGCCTGTAACACAGGCTTTTTCAAAAACGTATTTTAGGCACCAGTCTCTTACAATGGTGGAATATAGCATTAACCAAAAACATTGTAATTTTAAGTTAACCTATTATTGCAAAGAGAAAACAAATAAATGCATTGAATTCAAAATTAATTGTATACGTGTTGTTTTTATGTGAGGAGCTCGTGGCTAAATAATAACAGCCACACTGGTCGATCATCAAGGTTAAGCAATGCTTGCCGAGGTCGGTCCGTGGATGAGTGAACATTTCAACATACCGAGTTTCCTCCGTGCCTCGGAAAGCACGTTAAGCCATTGGTCCCGGCTGTCATTTGAAGATCTGTGACAGTCGTTACGGGTAGTCTAGCTTGAGATCTGACACCAGTCTTGCCAAGGGGTACCGTGTTACCCAGTTACTGGTCTGTGGAGGTCAGATATGCAGTCGTTACATGTAAAACACTGGTACTCAGCTGAATCCGGTAAGACTGGAAGCCGACCCCAATATAGTTGGGAAAAGGCTAGGCAGATTGATGTTATTTCTGTGTGTCTGTTATGTTTTGTCTTGTTGTTTGAACAGATTTTGATGAAAATTTACAGGAATAAAAAAGAAATGTAGCTACAAATAGGCTATAAATTATAATCATACTAGCTGTTGCCCGCGTCTTCGATTGCGTGGGATTAGTACTTCATATAGCCTATTATTTTATAAAGCGCAATAATATTTTAGTGTAGATATTGTGTGTGATTCTTAGGTACTTGAGAAATTATTATATCACCATACAAACTGCCCCCCTTTTTTTTTTTTTTTTTTTTTTTTATTTATCGATAGGCTCGCGTTTGACCACTATCTCGCCTGATGGTAAGCGATGATGTGGTCGACGGTGAAGCACGCTTGCCTAGAAGTAACCTATTCACTCTTGACTTGAAGACCCCAAGGTTGTAGCTATCAGGAAACAAAGACTCCGGCAGGGAATTCCACTCCTTAGCTGTGCGTACAATGAAAGTATTCGCAAAACGCTTTGTACGTATGGGTGGGATGTCCACCATGTACCGGTGGCGCATTGCCGTGCGTCTTGTTGTCCGGTGATGGAAAGGGCTAGGCGGAATCAAATTGTGCAGTTCCATCGCACACTCCCCGAAATGTAACCGATAAAAAACCGACAGACTGGCCACTTGGCGTCGATGTTCAAGGCTCTGGAGCATTGAGGCGACCAGTGCATCGTGGCCGATAAGCCTCTTGGCCCGTTTGTCAATCGACTCAAGTGCATCAAGTTGATATTTGGCAGATCCGTCCCAAAGGTGAGAGCAGTACTCCATGCATGACCGAACTTGCGCTTTATACAAGTTGAGCAGCTGTTCAGGCGTGAAGTACCGTCTCACCTTTGCAAGGATCCCCAACTTTTTGCAGCCAACTGAGCCTTTGCCTCAATGAATGGACCAAAATTGAGGGTCGATGTTAAAGTAACACCAAGAAGGTCGAGATGGTCCGTTATCGGCACGGTTACACCACGGAAAGATGGAGCCGGGTGGAATAGGCTCTTTTTTGCGGAAAAAAGACACGCCTGGGTCTTAGCTGCATTGAAATTGACTAGATTGGCATCGCCCCATTCGGAGACTGCCTCCAAAGACAGATTCAAGCGCTCAACCATGGCCTCCCGGAGAGACCGGATCTCAGTCCCAGTAGCCCGTGCGCCGGACACGTATCTCTCAGCAACCGTGCTGTCGTCTGCGTACCCAAAGGTTCCGGGTTTTAGCAGGTCATTAATGTGCAGCAAAAACAGTGTAGCCGAGAGCACCGACCCCTGAGGGACTCCGGCGTTAATACCTAGCTGACCGGACGAGCAGCCATCGATAACCACTCGGATGGACCTCTCCCTCAGGAAGTCAGCAATCCAGTCACACAGACCACTAGGCAGACCGAAGGAAGGAAGCTTACCAATAAGGCTCTCATGCCAGACCCTGTCGAAAGCCTTCGAGATGTCAAGGGAGACAGCAAGCGCTTCCCCGTGCCTCTCGATGGCCTCACTCCAGACGTGAATGGCATACGCTAGAAGATCCCCAGTTGACCGATTTCGGCGGAAGCCGTATTGGCGGTCACTGAGGATGTCATTGTCTTCTAGGTATGCCAGGAGCTTATTGTTCAGCACACGTTCCATACTCTTACAGAGGATGGACGTTACCGAGATGGGTCTGTAGTTTGCCGGGTCAGCCCGACTACCCTTTTTGGGGACTGGCTGAACGTTAGCTTGCTTCCAAGCCTTCGGCACCTTTCCAGTCACTAACGAAAGGCGATATAGGCGTGTCAGGATCGGAGACAATTCAGGCGCACAAGTTTTCAGTACAATTGCCGGTATCCCGTCGGGGCCACTAGCTTTGTTCACGTCAAGGTTACGCAACACCCTACAGACCTCCCTCTGATGGATGCGAATATCCGACATACTCGTCCCATATCCAACAGGAGACGGAGGGGGCCGCGCGCCATCAGAGTTCAGACGCGAAGATTCCGCAAAAAGGGAGGCAAACAAGTTTGCCTTTTCCTCGGCGGAGTGGGCCAGTGACCCGTCGGGTCTCAGCAGTGGTGGTAGTGAGGGGCGACAGAAGTTTGATTCAACCGACTTAGCCAGGGACCAAAACGCTTTGCTACCAGCAGGGTATGAAGCTAGTTTGTTCCCGATTCTGCTAATATGGTCAAAACGTGCCCTTCGCATCGCCTTTTTGCAGGACTTGGCAGCCCTGTTGAAGGCTCTCTTCTTCTGAGTTACGTCACTCGCTTTGTGCACCCGAGCGTCGACCCATGCTAGGTAAGCCTTGTATTTAACCGCATTTGCGCGGTTGCACTCAGCACCAAACCATGGTCGGTCAACGCCGGAAAGCGCTACGTCAGAGAATGGAATGTAGTACTCCATCCCCTGGCGCAACACATCAGTCACGGCGTCAGCGCATGACGATGGATCTTCCGAAGAGAAGCAAATGGGCTGCCAAGGATAGCATGCGAAAAAAGATCGCATCCCATCCCAATCTGCTGACCTGTACCGCCAAACCCGCCGGGTGCCTTTCGGGCTGGGATCGGGCGGGGAGTAGACGGATACAGACTTCACCAGACAGTGGTCGGAACTACCCAAAGGTGATGAAATCGACACTGAGTATCGGTCTGGATCTGTTGTCAGCAGAAGGTCCAAGCAATTGGCCGTATGCGAATCAACATCCGGCACCCTCGTAGCCCCCTGCACCAGCTGGGTGAGATTAAGCGCCAGCGAAAGATTTTGCATCTCTCGTCCAGCATGGTCAGTGCACTGGTATGGGAAGAGCCACTCCTGATGGTGAGCATTAAAGTCCCCCAGTAACACTAATTGGGCAGAAGGGTACCGTTGCTGGGCCACATCAGCCGCCTCACTCAGGTACTGTGTGATCCTGGTTGTCTCCAGATCACCGCTATGCGATCGGTAGACACAGGCATAGATAATCTTATCCAGACCTGTGTCCACCAGGGCCCATAGCACTGAGTAGTTAGAGTCTTCAAGGTCACGGAGACGCCGATAGCAGATGTCGTCGCGGGCGAACATACATACACCCGCACGTGGCTTGAATTTGTGCTCCAGGGTAAATCCTGGGTAAGATAGGTATGCCACGTCCGACGGACATCCGATCTGCGTCTCCGTAAGGAACAAAAGTGCTGGTTTCTCAGTCTCAAGGTGGTGATGGACTGCGACAAGGTTCGAGTGCAGACCTCGGATGTTACTGAGGTGCACCTTATGTGAGAGTGAGTGCTGCCGCTGTTCAGCTTTTCTCTTTTTGTTCCTTGGCATTATTGCTGTGAGTGAAGGAAGGTGAGGAGAAGAAAGTGAGATGAGGTTCCACGCTGGCAACCTTCAGACACGCGGAGTCCGGACGCCATCATTGGGGGACTAGTCTGGAGACTGCGGGGACGCCCGAGCCCCCCCGGGAATGTCCATCGGGCACTCTCGTCTGGTCGCCAACCAGCACGATGGCGCATCCCGGGACTTTTTACCCTCTTAAAGATGATTTCCGGCATAACAAAAACTATCCTGTCCTTTTCAGGGTTCTATGTTTTACTTTGGGGTTTTTACTTTTTATTTTTATTATTGTTATTAATTTTATGCTTATTTCTCGTGTCTACTGAGCGGGTCACAAATAAACATTTTTCTTTCTTTATTTTCTTTCTTTTCTTTCTTTTCTTTCTTTCTTTCTTTTCTTTCTTTTCTTTCTTTTCTTTCTTTTCTTTCTTTTCTTTTATGTTCGACTGTATACATATATGTTTTTTTTTTGTGTTATTATGTTCACCGATTTATCCGTCAATTGTGGACCGACTTTGTTTTTTTTTAAAGTGTATTTTCTTAAATTAGTCCTATTTAAATTTGGTGAAGATCTGATGAAGAACTTCGGAGATATACAACAGAACTCTTCAATAAGTAACGACAAATTGAATTGGCTTTCTGCAATCGCATGTATGTTTATTGTTTACACCATTTCATTACATAACATCACCCCGGTACGCCATAAAGGGCTACGCAGATGTACAGTTCAACCTGGTACACTCTCATTTCACCGGTTATGATCATGTTTCATGTTATTCGGGTAATCTATTCTGGCATAACTGTGGGCTATAAATATAGATAATTAATATATCTACCAAAACTAAAAAGTGAACAATCAAAAACCTTTATACAAAATACAACCGACTTCCAAAAAACACACTAAAAAGTCAAAAATAACTTAAATTTCGGAAGTCAGTGTCATAGAACGAAGAAACGAAAACAGGAACACCGACTTCCGAAATTGATGTTATTTATCATTTTGTAGTGTCTTTTTTGGAAGTCGGTTGTATTTTACAGTGAAGTATTTTACTAATACTTCACTGTCCGTCTGTCTGTCTGTCTGTCATCAGGCTTTATCTCATGAACAGTGATAGCCAGACAGTTGAAATTTTCACAAATGATGTATTTCTGTTGCCGCTATAGCAAAAAATACTAAAAACAGAACAAAATAAATATTTAAGTGGGGCTTCCATACAACAAACGTGATTTTTTTGCGATAATGTTACGGACCCTTCGTGCGCGTGTCCGACTCGCACATGGCAGGTTTTTTTTAAAACGAATAACATGGTTTGGTTTGTATACGTCTATATTTAAGCTAATCTAAAATAAACAGTGCACCGAAAAAACATTGAAACAAGACATTAATGAATACTGGGAATCTTGCTGCATTGCCTGGGTTTGTGATAAGAGACCGACGAATTTTACACTTTGACGATGTGAGGGGAACTCGACACACAAATAACTTATAATAAAACTTCAGAACGACTGCACCTATTTCGCTAATTCTGTTTTTGTTTTGTTCGCTCTAAATAAGGAGTGGTTTAAAAACACCAGAACATCTCCAGTAACGTAATAATAGTACATTTTAAAGAAAGTTGAAAAAATGAAAGAAAACTTTATTTGTCAAACATGCGTTGACATGACTAATCAGACATGCATGGTATTGAATTAATAAATGTTGTGAGCGTCCATGTTTTGCCAATAATGGCGTATAAAATTTGGAGGTATATTATTTTACATTTAATTGCATTTTACATGCAGTCATTCTAAATTTCATTACACAATACAAAACAAATAAATAATAATTGATTTAAAGATATTATAGTATAATTAAGTATATTATAGTCAAAATAAATTAAATAATGTCCAGAATATTCATTACTCATCATCTGCCTAGCCTTTTCCCAACTATATTGGGGTCGGCTTCCAATCTTACCGGATTCAGCTAAGTACCAGTGTTTTACATGGAGCGACTGCCTATCTGACCTCCACAACCCAGTAACTGGGTAACACGGTACCTCTTGGCAAGACTGGTGTCAGATCTCAAGCTTCTGACTACCCGTAACGACTGCCAAAGATCTTCAAATGACAGCCGGGACCAACGGGTTAACGTGCTTTCCGAGGCACGGAGGAAACTCGGTATGTTGAAATGGTCACCCATCCACGGACCGACCTCGTCAAGCGTTGCTTAACCTTGATGATCGACCCGTGTGGCTGTTATTATTTAGCCACGAGCTCCTCCTCTCCTCCAGAATATTCATTACTATGCAGTCAAATAGAATCATTCAAAAGTTAATTAATTTAAAATTCACATTATTCAATTGTTATTCTGAACTATGTATATTAGAAGCCGGTATAAAAAAGTCCTAATCATTTAAAAAATCTACAACATTGTAATATACTTTTCTCAAAAATGGTATGTAATGTTGTCATAACATCTCTAAAAAGTATCCAGAAAGTGAAATCTTCGGGAGACTTATTCACAACTGTCCAGTAAGAAGCGAGATTTTAAATTTGGAATCTCCTACTGTCCAGTAAGTAAGTATGTAATTTACTTACTGGACAGTAGTAGGGATTGGTCCGATATATCAAAACGTAACTTATATCGGATATGTGTTAGATATCATATCATATCATTATTTATATCAAATTAACCGATATTACAAAAACTGTATCTAATAAAAACCTTACTAGCGTGCTAGAACGAATAAGTCAAAACTTAAAACCGTAACAATGCGGAAACGTACGAACTACGAACAAAACGCAAACTTCACAAACGATAGAAACCATAATTATGCGCTACCTCTCTTTCTAAGTATTATTTCGCGTTCGTTGTTAGTTTGCCCATCTAAATAACATTTTAACTTATGCAAACTGTACTAAATGATATCGATATCTGAAAACTGTTTTCGATATCGATATGAAATCTGTATATCGGTTACATAACCGTTTGTGCAAAAAACCGAAAACACCCATCTCTAGACAGTAGGTCATCCTCTTCAGATCTGCTTAGAAAAAAAATGTAGTACCAGCTAGACACATAATTATTAGAGTTTAGCCAATATAACATGGTTATAGGAGGGAGGCTCCAAATGTATGTCTATCTCTCTTTTTGGTATGACATTTAATGAGATAGATATATTTTTGAGTCCGTTAATCAAGACGTACAAACAAATATAAATGCCCTCGGTAAATCGATCACAATATCTATCAGTAATTGCCCTAATACGAATGTAACCTTCAATATAATTTAAACGAATTTGTTGTCAAACTTTCTTTCATTTTTGAGAAAAGCATTATACAAGACTCAACCAGTAAGAAAGCCATCCTGGCCTCGTATATAACCGGCCCTCACCTGCGGTTCGGTCCGGTTAACTCATACTTGGCCAGGAAGGCTTACTTACTGGCTTCTACAGTAATGTACTATTTCTCAAAAATGGTATGTAATGTTGTCATAACATCTCTAAAAAGTATCCAGAAAGTGAACTTTACCGGAGACTTATTCACAACTGTCCAGTAAGAAGCGAGATTTTAAATTTGGAATCTCCTACTGTCCAGTAAGTAAGTATGTAATTTACTTACTGGACAGTAGTAGGGATTGGTCCGATATATCAAAACATAACTTATATCGGATATGTGTTTGATATCATATCATATCGATATCTATATCAAAATAACCGATATTACAAAAACTGTATCTAATAAAAACCTTACTAGCGTGCGAGAACGAATAATTCTAAACTTAAAACCGTAACAATGCGGAAACGTACGAACTACGAACAAAACGCAAACTTCACAAACGATAGGAACCATAATTATGCGCTACCTCTCTTTCTAAGTATTATTTCGCGTTCGTTGTTAGTTTGCTCATCTAAATAACATTTTAACTTATGCAAACTGTACTAAATGATATCGATATCTGAAAACCGTTTTCGATATTGATATGAAATCTGTATATCGTTTACGTAACCGTTTGCGCAAAAAACCGAAAACACCCATCTCTAGACAGTAGAGGTCATCCTCTCTTAGAAAAAAAAAAACATAGTACCAGCCAGAGACATATTAGAGTTTAGCCATTATAACATGGTTATAGGAGGGAGGCTCCGAATATATATCTATCTCTCTTTTTGGTATGACATTTTATGAGATAGATATATTTTTGAGTCCGTACAACAAACAAATATAAATGCCCCCGGTAAATCGATCACAATATCTATCAGTAATTGCCCTAATATGAATGTAACCTTCAATATTAATTAAACGAATTTGTTGTTAAACTTTCTTTCATTTTTGAGAAAAGCATTATACAAGCCTCAACCAGTAAGAAAGCCATCCTGGCCTCGTATATAACCGGACCTCACCTGCGGTTCGGTCCGGTTAACTCATACTTGGCCAGGAAGGGCTACTTACTGAATTCTGCAGTAATGTACTATTACTAACTAAAAAAAATCTCGGCTTATTTTTGAAAAGTGCTTTAATACATGACAAATTATAAATTGACGTTTTTCAGCAGAATCACAAAGAAACCATTATTTTTAAATATAGGTCATTGCCTCAGAGATACGTAAATGTTGAAAAAAAGACATATCTATACTAATATTATAAAGAGGAAAGATTTGTATTTTTGTATCTAACAAATACACTTATACTTACTGACCCGATTTCAAAAAATCTTTCACATTTGGGAAGTTACACTATCTCCGGGTGACATAGGCTACTTTTTATCCCTGTATTCCCACGGGAACGGGAACTACGCGGGTGAAACCGCGAGGCGGCCGCTAGTCAATCATATTTTATAACAATTTGTTTACATGGCACAAGACGCACGTAAGAAGTGTCCCTTTTGGAATTAATTCTTTATCAATGACAGTGCTAGATTAAGGCCGTACCCTGACCGAAAAATCAGCATGAGATATGAGCATTCCTATTGGCCTAGCGGCACTGGTGGCGCATGAATTACGGTAGTGAATACGCCCCGATTTTAGAATAAAATCTTTATAAAATCAATAAAAAATATGAAACTTACAAAATGTTCGTTATCAAATTGTCTATCCATTAGTGTTAGTATAAAAAATAATAAATGAACACTTTACGAGGAGATGCATGCTATCAATAATTATTTCACATGTTTATGGTTTTGTTGGAAGGAGATTAGTGAAACATATACCACTTAAATAAAAAAGTGTACCACCATTTTAGAATCAACATTATGTAGAAATTTAATGTATTTTTACTAATTGATATTTCTTTTTAAATAAAGAGTAGATAGCTCTTAAAAACTGCACAAAAACGACTAGGCGCGGCGTTTTGCTCGGGGTGGCACCTTAAGCCAACTTGGAGCCAGTAGCAAATTGCTTCGAAACATTTTGATTGGTTTAGGTTCAAAATAGTTTACAAAAACTATTTTTACAAAATCGATGTCGATACTCGATATCAGCTACAGCAATGTTTCTGAACAAAGACGGTTTTTTCCTTGTGTTGTGATCCTTATCAGTAATGTTAGGTACTTGAACCAAATTAATTATATGGGAAGTAATTATTTTTAGAACCCAGTCTGGGTTCTAGTAACTTTGGTTGGAATCCGTTTGACATAATTCGGTTGATTTTTAATAAAAATCTTCGCTCATCACATAACTGTCTTCTTCAATGTCCCACTCACCGGACTGATTTCATTCACTGTTCTTTCTTCGTTCATCTATTTCTCTGTGGAATGCGCTCCTTCAAGAAATCAGGATGGCACCCAATCGATTAGCGTTCAAAGACAATTTCGTAAGAAGTTGGCAGTAGTATCATCACAGCGTTAATGTTCTTCAAATATCTGTTTATGTTTATCCGTGTATTTAGTTTATTTAATTGTTGTGTATATAGTGTATGTGTATGTATTTATAGTTTGTATGTACGAGTATATCTTTGTATTTGAATAATTATTACCTATCGTGATTTATTCTCTATATTGCACCTACCACTATTTGTCTCTGCATCACCCAAAGAAATGGTAGAAAATGCCTAAGGCATTAAGTCCGCCTCTGTACGTTTTTGTGCATGAAGTATTGAATAAATAAATAAATATCATACGGTTTAAAATAAGTTGTGGTGGGTAAAGATGAAAAGAGTATGCTTAGATAGTGTGGTCATGTTGAGAGGATGCATGAAAGTCGACTTGTAAAAGGAATTACAAAAAAGGTAAAAAAAAAATAGGAAAAAAAGGTATTATTGTAGTTAGTTAGTTAGTGGTTTATTATGTAGGAAACAGCAATCAGCAATCATTGCGCGATCAAACACTTCATGTCATAAAAGTCGGAATTACCTACAGTGGAGATAGGGTACGTCCTACACAATCGTTTGCTAAACGCTCGCTGTTTGCCAATTATTATTTTTTCTATAAAAATCGCAATCGTTTTACTCTTGCCAGATACGTAATAAGCCCCTGCCCTCCCGGGCGTTTCTTACAACCGCCATGCGTGTATGACTTGATGTATGAAATTCAATGAAGCAAAAGAAGTGTGTAAAAATTGTAGCAGGTGGCTTTCTGAAGTTTCTGACTCCCCCCTTGGGAAAAGGGCGTGAGTATAGGTGTGGGTATTGTATGCGAAAACTCGTGCGTCAGCGATTGTTTGTCGATTGAGAAACATACATTGTCAGTAATGATAAGTAAACCTACATAGAACTAGGTGTTATGTCGTTAGGAAAGTTTTGAGTATTAGGTAATATGATTAGAGAGGGTATTCTTAAGGAATTCGAGACGGTAGACCCTTGGTAACAACGACCTAAAGCAAGCCAAAGTTCAGTTACTTAACGACCCAGAACCGAAACATCTGGCGAAGAATGACGTGGAGAGCCGACGCTAAAAGAAATGAGATAAGGCTAGGCAAAGAGAGATAGAGTAACAAGAGAAGGGGAAGATCAAAGAACTGTGAGGGAGGATGACATGTCTAGAATGAGAATGACTACGGAGATGACTATTAATGGAGAAGTATCACATCACATACATCACATCATCAGGCTATTAAGGTTACACTAGTCGAAAATTCTTCCATACAAACGTAGTCTAGGTATTATTCCACTGTTTGACAACGCACGTTCAAATAAAAAGTGATATCAATTTGTCTCATCATTATACTAGCCCTGTATGGAAGCAAAAAAAGTAAAAAAAAAAATTTGAATGTTATGAGCGTCGAAAGTTCCACATTTCGACTCTTATTTTAACGCATTTTTGGGCGCAAGTAAATGCCATAAGAAGACGGAAAATTGCAAAACGGCCACCATACTGGGATAGATTAGTAGTTCAACAATGCAAATAAATTTATTTTGAACAGATAGATTTTGTGGTTTTTTCATGATATCTAGACTGCCAAAGGTCTGTTTATAAAATTTCGCGCGTTCGGTTTCGTCCTAAATCATTATCCATTTCGCTACAAATTTGCAAAAGTGTGTATTCGTACGCGAACTAGCTTCCTACTGCTCATCACAGCATCTATCTCTTCCGCACGTGTTGTCGGTTGATATACAATGCATTTAACCCCGGGCACAAAATAGTTCGTGCCGTCGACTAGTGTAACCTTAATGTTCCCACTGCTGGGACACAGGCCGCCTCTCTGTGAGAGGGAATGGGCCGTAACCGTAAGTCGCGGCCGTTACCACTGGCACTGGGCCACTACTGCTCTCCAATTGAATGGTGCTTACTTGATGGTAAAGGCTCACCACCTGGGCTTAAACATAACTAAGAAAATGTGGGTAGCCCAACCTCGAGTAATACAGGCGTGATACTATGAAGGCAAAAAAAAGACGTTTGGCACGCGGGGACTGCCGCGGTAAAGCTATTACATAGCATTTTTTATCAACTTATGCAATTATAATTATTTATTCATTTTTTATTTATGCTGTAATTTTTTTTTTTATTAATTAAAATTAAATTTAAACATACATGTCATTTTCAGCCATCAATAAAATTATAAAAACCATAAAAAAGATAGTGAAAACACTTCGTGCCCGATTTTGAGGCCGACCTACATATACTAGTTTACTAGTATATGTGCCGAGCCCTCAGGACACCTCCTCCAGAACCCCCCCATCTAATTTAAATTTTAGCATACACGTCATTTTCAGCCATCAATAAAATTATAAAAACCTTCTTGAAACTGAACCTCCAAACTGGTAAACGCGGCACCAATTCTGAGTGACCCTTATTATCACTGCCATAAGGCCGCTTTTAATTGCTACGCAAAAGTGACCCTTATTCGTGGCGATGTAAGGTCGATTTCTTTGAACACCAATATTATTTAACGCCAGACGTCCACAATCCTCCATCACAGGCTGACTCGAGGCGACACTTTACGAGAACCGACCTCGAGCCGCCACTAAGAACGTACCGGCGGCCAAATCATAAAAACTAATCTTGGAAACGGTTGGAGCTAGCTCAATTCTGAGAAAAAATTTGCCCCCCTGCGCGCCGTCACTTCAGGCCGGAGAACAAGATAGCATAACCCCCCCTAAACTCGTTACCTCCCCCCCCGCAATTTTTTTTTACTTCAGTCTAAAAATATCAAAATGAAACTACTATAAAATAGCGCAACAAAACCCTCCTGCCCACACACTCGGAATCCATTCCAAAAAATAATTTTAGCAAAAAGGTGAGGATCGAAAATATGTTGTTTATTTATTTTTTATTTATGCAGTATTTTTTTTCAATATCGCCCATCCCTAGAGTGTGGCATAATAAAGATATGATAGATACCTATATACCTATCTCACAAACAGCTGCTTACGTATTCGTCCGATTTCGGAGCAGCTCGTCTCGATCCGTGCGAGCTTCGGGGGTGTTAGGTTTTATTTTCGTTATGGAATTTCTTGATTCGGTCGCCACGCTCAAAGCCCGCGATAAAAGCTTTGCAATAGCTTGAAAACAATTTAACAACAAAAGCGTCGCGATAGCGAATGGTAAAATGTCAAAAATGTATAGAACTGTCAAGCGCTATTTAAATGTCACGTGATCAATCCCTTATTTTTTTTTTCTTATATCTAATACTAGCTGTTTCGCGCGGCTTCGCTCCCGTGGACCACCCCACAGGACCGGTTTCGGGATTA
Organism: Orthosia incerta; assembly: GCA_948252205.1. Lineage (NCBI taxonomy): Eukaryota > Metazoa > Arthropoda > Insecta > Lepidoptera > Noctuidae > Orthosia > Orthosia incerta. The sequence continues at coordinate 3,631,271 of OX411758.1, forward strand.
AAAAATAGTTTCTCAGGAATAATGTAGGTTTCTATTGGTGAAAGAATTTTTTAAATCGGTCTAGTATTTTCGGAGCCTATTCGGTACAAACAAACAAAAAAATCATTCCTCTTTATAATATTACTAGCTGTTGCCCGCGGCTTCGCTCCCGTGGACCACCCCACAGGACCCATTTTTGGTATTAAACAAATTGTAGTTCTAAAAACTAAAAAAACACGCTTTAATGGTAAATTGATCTGAAAAGTCGCTAATCCTAAAGATCTTGGTCAGGCTAATGGGACAAACTATTTAAACGCGCACGGTAGAATCAACTTTCATTACTTGTAAATTTAAACCAAGTTGAATAAACATATTTGACTTTGGCTTTGGCTTTGACTTTGACTAAATTATTGCATTGTCATCGGTCCTTGATAAGTGTGCAAAGTTTCAAATCAATCCCACGTTTTGAAGTGGGTGAAAATCATGTTCAAAGATTCCGTTTCATTGATACATACCAAGCTAATAAAAGCGTGTTGAAAATAGCCTATGTCACTCAGGAATAATGTAGCTTACTATTGGTGAAAGTATTTTTTAAATCGGTCCAGTAGCTTCGGAGCTTATTCGGTACAAACAAACAAAAAATCTTTCCTCTTTATAATATTAGTATAGATAAAAAAGTTGTTGTTGTTGTTTTAATTTTGGCATTTTGACTATCGCTATCGCTAAAGAATGACTCGTCTCTCTAGAGCCTCTTATCATTGACAATGTATCGATGCCATTCGTGAGGTCATTATCTGACATAGTTCTTACCACAGTGACCGCTGTTGTCAATTATCCGGTTGTAAAGTGACGTTGAATATCCTGATGTTTATATTCGCTCACATCACATCACATATCATCAGCCTATTAATGTTCTGTGCTCGGACAAAGGACTCCTCTCTGAGAGAGGGAATGGGCCGTTATCCACCACGCGGGCCCAGTGCGGGTTGGTGGATGTCACATGTCTTTGAATTTTTGGTTCTAGGACATGCCGGTTTCTTCACCATGTTTACCTTCACCGTTTTGAGAGCAGTCGTGATGAAATAATTTACACAAAGTAAAGCGCCTGCCTGGGCTCGAACCCACGATACCACTGGGCCACCACTGCTCTCACGGCTTCGCTCGTGTAAATGTAAAAAATATCCCGAGGGAACATATGCCCGAGTTAAACAGTATCCTAAGTGCTATAACTGACTATAATATCTCTACGTTGAATTTCATCCATATCTGTGCAGCCGTTTCAGCGTGAAGAAGTAACAAACAAACTCACAAACTTTCGCCTTTATAATATAAGTGTGAAGTGACTAGCTGCCGCCCGCGACTTCGCTCGCGTTGTATTAGGACTTGTTTATTACTCTTTATTTGTTTTGGGGTGGTTTTAGTACTTCTGCCTCTACTCAATCAATCTGCCTAGCCTTTTCCCCAACTATATTGTGGTCGGCTTCCAGTGTTACCGGTTTCAGGTAAGTACCAGTGTTTTACATGGAGCGACTGCCTATCTGACCTCCACAACCCAGTAACTGGGTAACACGGTTACTCTTGGCAAGACTGGTGTCAGATCTCAAGCTTCTGACTACCCGTAACGACTGTCAAAGATCTTCAAATGACAGCCGGGACCAACGGCTTAACGTGCTTTCCGAGGCACGGAGGAAACTCGGTATGTTGAAATGGTCACCGATCTACGGACCGACCTCGTCAAGCGTTGCTTAACCTTGATGATCGACGAGTGCGACTATTCTTATTTAGCCACGAGCTCCTCCACAAGCTCCTTCTGCCAATCACTACATGTTATAAAACAAAGTACCCCGCTGCCTTTATACGCGATAAACTCAAAAACTACTAAATGGATTTTCATGCGGTTTTCACCAATAGAAAGAGTGAGAAACGAGGAAGGTTTATGTATGTGATTTGTTACGGACAAAGCCAGGGCGGGTCGCTAGTATCTTTATAAATTATAGCCTCTGTGTTATTCTGATTTATAAGCTAGTTTTTGCGAAAAAATAGTTACACACATCCGTCCATCTATCTCACAAAATTTAATCATCATCATTTCAGCCGAAAGACGTCCACTGCTGGACATAGGCCTCCCCCAGGCGTCGCCACATCGACCGATCCCGTGCGTCTCGCATCCAGCGCCTTTCCGCAACCTTAACCAGGTCATCGGTCCACCTAGTGGGAGGCCTTCCAACGTATCGTCTGCCGGTTCGCGGTCGCCATTCTAGAACTTTTCGGCCCCATCGGCCATCCGTTCTGCGAGCAATGTGCCCTGCCCACTGCCACTTAAGTTTGGTAATTCTTCGGGCTATGTCGGTAACCCTGGTTCTCTTGCGGTTCTCCACATTTCTGACTCGATCACGCAAGGAAACTCCGAGCATAGCCCTCTTTCGTGTTTATATAATAGTAGCAGAATTAGCTTTAGGGATGGTGATCTGAAATCGAAGAAAAATATGTTGTACTGAATCGATTCAATGACTCGACATTTCACCCTAGAAAATCAAAATTCGTTTTTTTTAATTATAAACCAAAATATTATTTAAAATTAGTAGAATCATTGAATGTACTAAAGAAACAGATATAAACTAATGAACAAATTTGAGTTTAATTGAAAACTTTTTAATATAACCAAAATATGGGCGCACGGTTGGCGCGGTGGTTGAGCGATTGACTGCTGCGCTGCGTGTCGCGGGTTCGAATCCCGCACGGAACAAATTTTTGTATGATCTACCGATAGTTGTTCCGGCTCTGGGTGTTTGTGTATGTGAGTTTATATGTTTGTAAACGCACCCACGATACAGGAAGAAATTTCTAGAGGGGCAAAGATTTATTTAAAAAAAAATGTTTAATTTTTTACCTGATAGGGTTAAACAAAAACAACTTCAATTAGTTAAAAGATTTATTATTATATTATGGTTTTATTTTTATTTTCATTAATTGGAATTTATATTTGTATACAAAATACAAACGCGATAAGCAAATCGAAATAATATCGATTTTTGAAAAAAACTATTATTCCTACTCGATTTTTTTGTGGATTGATATTTCTGATTTCGATTCGAATCGATTCAACAATTGATCTTTTTTAAAACAATCGCCCATCCCTATAGCTTTATCCCGTGGCTTCGTTCCATTGTGTAGCTTTCCGTAATTAGATCAGTAATTTCAGAGATTTCGTTTTACACACTGACTCCTCCTCCTCCTTCTCCTCGCGTCGTTTGCCTCATTACTGAGGGTCGTGACTCCCCCGCTGCATCAGTTTCTCCCGTACGATTTCCCTCCATCTGCTGCGATCCTTAGCTTCATGAAGGGCATTGTGGAAGTTGATGTTCAGAGAAGATCGTATTTGGTCCGACCATATTGTGGGACTGCGTCCTCTGGGACGTTTGCCATTTACCTTGCCTGTCACCATCAGTTGTTCAAGATTGTGACCCTCTATACGAGCAATATGTCCGAAGAATTCCAGCACACACTGACTACACCATGTCTATCTTCTGTCATCCAGTCCATACAAAGGTTGTCTGTAAGAGATTGCCTAGTGCTTTAAGACCGCCCATTGTACACTTGTTTTTATACATGTTTGTCCTGTAATTTTTATGTTGTGTACAATAAAGTATATAATAAACTAGCTGTCCCACGCGGCTTCGCTCCCGTCATCTGGCTACCTACCTACTCTACCCTACCTACCCTACATACATGAATGTTGCGTAACTTTAACCACTTACGCAGCGCACGCAACGGAAGCTCTCAAAAAGGAATATTATTGCAACATTTTACATTTATGCTCCGCTCCTTTTGGTCATAGCGTAATTTTATATAACTTATAACCTTCCTCGATAAATGGACTATCCAACACAAAAAGATATTTTCAATTCCAATCAGTAGTTCCTGAGATTAGCGCGTTCAAACAAACAAACAAACTATTCCGCTTTATAATATTAGCATAGACTAGCTGTCCCACGCGGCTTCGCTCCCGTCAACTGGCTACCTACCTACCCATCTAGATCTACCCTTCCTACCCTACCCTACATACATGATTGTTGCGTAACTTTAACCGTTTACGCAGCGCACGCAACGGAAGCTCTCATAAATGTATATTTTTTCCGTTTTTGCAACATTTTTGATTAATGCTCAGCTCCTATCGGTTGTAGCGTGATGTTATATAGCCTGTAACTTTCCTCGATAAATTGTCTATCCAACACAATAATAATTTTTCAATTTCAACCAGTAGTTCCTGAGATTAGCGCGTTCAAACAAACAAACAAACAAACTCTTCAGCTTTATAATATTAGCATGCCATAGAATATTAACATAGATAAATAAACAATATTACCACTGTTTTCCTTATATTACTTGAGATAAGAATTTACCGAATTTGGTGACACACTCATGTGTAATAGCTTAATTTTAGAAACAGTTCTACAATGTTTCAACTGGCGATAAATGGCTGAATAATGTTGACTCATTAAAGACTCCGACTTACGAGTTGAAGGTAATCGGAAACAGGCAGGCACACAATTTACTTGTGCACAACATTGTGGAGGAAAACACAGCGAGGAACGAGGGATATCCTAGAAAATTCCCCAGAATATTGTGGCTTTTTGCCATGCATGGACGTATAGTATCGGGATTAATTTTTATCGAAAAAGCCAAGGGTAATAAAGCTGACTTAATTATTATTGGTAGGTTCTTGTTTGACGACTCTTATCTCATCTGATGATAAGCGATGTAGTTGTCGACGATGGAGCATGCTTGCCTAGAAGTTTTTTTTTAATAATCTATAGGCTCGCGTTTGACCACTATCTCGCCTGATGTTAAGCGATGACGTGGTCTACGGTGAAGCACGCTCGCCTAGAACAAACCTATTCAGTCTTGACTTAAACACCCCAAGGTTGTAGCTATCAGGAAACAAAGACTCCGGAAGGGAAGTCCACTCCTTAGCTGTGCGCACAATGAAAGTATTAGCAAAACGCTTTGTGCTTATGGGAGAGATGTCCACCATGTACCGATGGCGCAAGGCCGTACGTCTTGTAGTCCGATGATGGAAAGGGCTAGGCGGAATCAAATTGTGCAGTTCCGTCGCACACTCCCCGAAATGTACCCGATAAAAAACCGACAGGCTGGCAAATCGGCGCCGATGTTCGAGGCTCTGGAGCTTTGAACCGACCATTGAATCGTTGCCAATAAGCCTATTGGCCCGTCTGTCAAGTAGATAATCTATACACTTTTGACTTAAAAGTGTACAGTAAAACTTTACTGATAGATACGGCTATCTGGAAACATAGGCATGGAATCAACTCCTAGGCCTACATGGCACAAATAATGATGCCTGACAACTAGGAAACGTTGAGCTATCCTTTAGCTATAGCTCACCGCAATTTTTATTGTACTTTTTAGGGTTCCGTACCCAAAGGGTAAAAAGGGGTCTGTCTGTCCGTCTGTCACCAGGCTGTAACTCATGAACCGTTATAGCTAGGCAGTTGAAATTTTCACAGATGATGTATTTCTGTTGCCGCTATAACAACAAATACTAAAAAAAGAATGAAATAAATATTTAGGTAGGGCTCCCATACAACAAACGTAATTTTTTTGCCGTTTTTTGCGATAATGGTACGGAACACTTCGTGCGCGAGTCCGACTCGCACTTGGCCGGTTTTTACTATTCTTCACTTTTATTTCCAGTTCGTCACCATTTATTAAGTGACAATTGTTTTATAATTATAATTATTTTATTCAATGAATTATTAAATGTTATTAAATGAATGTTAACCTAACAACTATATGTTGTAATTCTCAATCAATCAATCAATTCTAAACGTTTCATGCAATGGTTTTAATGTGTTATGTATTAACTAATGTATATGAATTCTTATGTATATTCTATGTAATTTGTAAAAACTTCCTCAAATGAATGAAAATTTAATTTGAATTTGAATTTAATTACAATAAGTTGACTAACATAGTTTTAAGACCTTTGTTACTAACAACTATGGACATGTAATTAGTCTGAAATAAATGGATTTTAATTTAATTTAATTTATTTATTTTGTGATTGTTGCAGTCGTGTTGTGTCTGTGTCGAATAAATATTTTCTAGCCTCTTCACAGGATGTATTCCCTTAAATGTTTTGTGCGTATGGGTGGGACGTCTACCAGGCTTCTCCTCTAATAGTGCAAAAATTTGTTCCAGGTCGTCCAAAGTGCATAATCCTGCTACTGCCTGTGATTCTGTCGGTACTGCTGCTGTGGCCCACAGTCTGGTGGTTCGCTGAGGAGACCAGCCTGGCCCTACTGCCTCCACCCCCGCCAGATCAGCTGCTGGACCACTACAGGAGGAACAGGAGTCTGCATCATTACATGACACATATGTAAGTCACAGTTTCATTCAACCACTCTAGGTCTTTCGTAATCTACTGATGTGCAAAGACCTCTCCCAAGCATTCCAACATTCGGTTTGAGTTACACGGTTTTAGCTAATCTCTAAGTCACCATATTAGGTCAGCAAATATTTGTGTTTAGTACGACAATATATCGCCCCTCATGTTTAAGTTAACGTATAACAGATGAGCTAATTGCACGAATTCAGACTCGGGGCAAAATCGAGGCTTCTCAAAATTTCACAGTTGGTGCATGACCTGAACCTTTCTAGATAACCGATTCCTTCCCAGTACCTACATGGTAGACTGCAGTAGCTCAGTGCTTAAAACTCATACTTAATGTATCTATGCATCCTATTAATTAAACATGGATTGATAAGGAATAGCACAAAAAGAGTAGGTCTTAAAGTAGATCCTTGTAGCACTCCATCAGCAAATGTGAGTGAATTTAATCATAATTCAGTTATTGACTTTATCGAAGGCATTTTACAGTTCAGTACAAAAAGTAGTTTGATGAAGGAAGACTAAATAGATTTTAATAATGATCTTTCAAATTCTAGCCAGGCGCTGATAGAACCCTCATCAACACCATGTGGCAGCCTGGAAGACGTGCCGGTGATTATCCTGGTGTCCAGCGCGCCGCCCCGGTTCGAGCACCGCATGGCCGTGCGCGAGACCTGGGCCAGGCACCAGCCCACGTACTTCGTGCTGGGGCTCTCTGGAGATAACGTGGATGAGGAACTGGTGAGACAGTACTTTATTTATTTTTTAAAACAAATTTATTTTTTAATACAATGGGTCTTTATATCTTTTTTAAAACTTTCTGCACCATCTGTATGTTGCAGAAAGTTTAAAAAAATAAATAAAGATTCTTTGCCTTGACTGGCATCGTTTCCTAGTTGTCAGGCATCATTATTTGTGCCATGTAGGCCTAGGAGTTGTTTCCAGATAGCCGTATCTATCAGTAAATTTTTACTGTACACTTTTTAGTCAAAAGTGTATAGATTACCTACTTGACAGACATGCCAAAAGGCTTATTGGCAACGATGCACTGGTCGGTTCAAAGCTCCAGAGCCTCGAACATCGGCGCCGAGGTGCCAGCCTGTCGGTTTTTTATCGGTTACATTTCGGGGAGTGTGCGACGGAAATATTTTTTAAAACTTTCTGCACCATCTGTATGTTGCAGAAAGTTTTAAAAAATAAATAAAGATTCTCTGCCCTGACTGGCAGAGAATCTTTATTTCCAAGGGTGGTGGAGATAACATGGCAGGTGCCTAAAAAAAAGAAATTAAAGAGAGAAAGCAAAAAGAAAAGGAAGATAGTTTTTAATATTTCTATGGTCTTGCTGTTAAATAAAACGAACTCTTTCTTCTGCTTCTTCGTGTCACTGGCACTACAGTCATTCAAATTTGTTTGGTTCAAAACTTGTCACTTCCACGGCATCGTCGATGGCAGCGCATATATTACTTTGGCTGCATCATTTGGGCACAGAGGGCAGGACAGGAGGTAGAGCATAGTTTGCGACTTAGTTCCATAAGTATACCCTGCTGCTGTTCCATCGAGGTCACTTTGAACTACGGTTTGATTTGGAATTATAAGTGCAAATAACCCAGGCATGGTATTCCTTTTATAAATAAGTTTTATAGAGGCCTTATAGTTACTTCTCTGTTTTATTTACGTATACTTTTACAGGTAAGTACGAGTTGTTGAGAATTAGCTTGATATTAGGGATGTTGAAGCTGATACCTTTCTAAAACCTACAAGAATTTCAGATCAAGCTAAAAAACTGGCCAAGTGCGAGTCGGACTCGCGCACGAAGGGCTCCGCACCAATATCGCAAAAAACGGCCAAAAAAATCACGTTTGTTGTATGGGAACCCCCCTTAATTTATTTTATTTTAGTTTAATAATAATAATTTTTTGAAGTAAATATACAACTTAATATTCTGTGAATATTCCAAGCGTCTACCTGTTGCCGTTATTAATATCGAGCAAAAAGCGGCAAAAAAATCACGTTTGTTGTATGGGAGCCCCCCTTAAATATTAATTTTATTCTGTTTTCATTATTTGTTGTTATAGCGGCAATAGAAATACATCATCTGTGAAAATTTCAACTGTCTAGCCAATCACGGTTCATGAGATACATCCTGGTGACAGACGGACAGACAGACAGACAGACAGACGGATCGTGAAGTCTTAGTAATAGGGTCCCGTTTTTACCCTTTGGGTACGGAACCCTAAAAAACTACATTGTAAACCTTTTTCCCATTAACCATTATGGCAATAAATTCCGAAAAAAATATGTGTCAATCTTCCTTAAAGCAGAGAAATTTAGATTTAAACATAAGAATGAGTTTTTATCAAACAGTTTTTTTTGTTAAATCAATAAAATATGGTTTCAATTTTTAATAAGTCTAATTTAGTCTAACCTTAACTTTTTAATAGGGGGGTCAACTGTTTAATCTTTCTGTCTTCGTTATTAGAATTCATTGAATTTTTAAGTTTGACTTTTCTAATGGTCTAGTTATAGATTAATCACCTCTTCTCTGTATTCTTTACCCCACACCACACACACACACAAACACACACATCCACATCCACACACACACACACACAACACACATGCACACACACATATTCATTCACATTCTTTATAATTATACCTAGCAATTTAACTATCTTACACTAAATTAATTACACATTGATTCCAGGTAGACACCTACATAGAAGCGAAGCAGTACAGCGACATGATAGTCTTCGACTTTCACGACCACTACCAGAACCTAACGCTGAAGACCGCGCTGATGATGAGATGGAGCCTCCGCCACTGTCCTCAGGCGCAGTTCCTGTTCAAGACTGATGATGACGTGCTGGTTAATCCCTGGACGCTACGGAAGGTTCTGAAGGAGAATGAGGATGCGCAGTTACTTGGTAAGTGCGAGATAAAGTGATATTCTACCAGCGATAATGACTTACAACCAATTGTTTGTCGTTCGAATAGCCACGGCCCATGTTAAATTTCGGTAGTGTAATGCCAATACATTGCATTTTGGACTTTTCGTCAGTCGTTAAAACTGCAAGTAATTTCCTCCAACTCGACTCCACTTCGTATCATTAAATTAGCATTTATAACTTTGTATTTATTAATGTTAATGTAAGGTTTTTCTGTTGTCATGGCGACTAAGTCCAGTGGAGGTCCCTCAAACTGACTTGGAATATGGGCCTAAACCTTAAAGCCGCCTCCACACGCATGCCGTTTGCCACAAACAGTGTCGAATAGCAAACACGTGCCGAACATTGACCACAATCACCCAACACAAACACGGCATCCACAGGCTTGGCGAACGTGCTTGTATATTCCGGATTGGCAAACATGGTGGATGACGAGCTTGTTGAGGCAGAGATTACTTTCGGGTTATAAATCTTGAAATAATAACGGAAACTGTATTCTTGGGGATTACTATCGATTCAAAATTGCAGTGGGGCGCGCACATTAGAACTCTTTCGGGCAGGTTAAGTTCGGCTGCCTATGCAGTAAGGAAGATAAGGCAGTTAACCGATGTAGCCACAGCTAGACTAGTATACTATGCTTATTTCCACAGTATTATGTCTTATGGCATTCTGCTGTGGGGGTCAGCAGCAGACGTTGACTCAATTTTTATCTTACAAAAGAGGGCAATCCGCGCGATCTATAAAAGTCCCTCAGAGAAAAATTTAAAGAGATCGATATACTGACTCTACGTTCACTTTATATTTTGGATTGTATTTTGTATGTCCGCAAAAATCGAGGGCTTTTCAAAACTAGAAGCGACTTCCATAATTTAAATACACGCAGTAAGCACGAAATTGTAATACCCAAATTCAGATTAACGAAAACTAGCAAGTCTTTTCTTATAAACAGTATACGCTTTTATAACAAGTTGCCTAAGTCAGTTATAGAACTGACCGATGGAAAGTTCAAAAACTACATCAAACGTGTCCTTATTAAAAAAGCATATTATAAAATCAAGGACTACGTTGAAGATAAAAATTTTGGCTTTGACACCCTCTGCGCATGTGGCTTCCCTGGTAACTCATAAACGGCACAAATATATGGATATCTCTAACTATTCTCAATCTCATTTTTTTTCTCTTTTAATTAGACTTTTTACAATATTTTTCAATCATCATTATAGCCCTTTGCTAAGAATAGTTACAGCACTGATTACAGTATTTGTGCCACATGTTAAATTTAGTGTTGTGTTTTTTTTTACTTTTGTATAGATTCTTTTACCGATTGTGAATGTGTGAACATTGTAGGCTTTCTAGATTTCTAGATGATTGTTAACATTTGTTAACTTTTTATTTCGTACATTATTTTTTTTTGTTTGTTTTTTTTTTATATTTCGTACGACTTATTGTCGGGCCTACGTTGTCCCCCCATATCCAAGTACTAATGCTGTAACATGGAAATATTGTAAACACAAAAAAAATTAAAAGAGTAACCATGGAGTTTCTTGCCGGTTCTTCTCCATAGGAAACGATTAACCCGAACCGTGCACCTTTTGTCGACGTTTTATAAGTGCCCATGTAAGCCTATGTAAAATAAAAATATCTGATTTTGATTTTGTTAACCTCCGACCAATCAGACATTTTTCCTTACAATTTAGCTTAGGATACACAAAATGTCACGATACGTAAATTTGACTACTACTATTAACTCCGTCCGCTGCCCGCAAGCCCGCGCGTACTACTGAACTGAGCAAGCTTCTGGATACATCGCAAACACGTTTGTCAAACACCCTTTGATTTGTGCATAAAAATCGACACCGATGCCAAACACGGGCGAACACAAACAAAAACAGGCAAACACAAACAAACACCCATCCACACGTTCGTGTTTGTTGTTTTGTGTTTGCTGTTTGCGATTGTTCGCCAAGCGTGTGGAGGCGGTATAAAGAATGGGCGAAAATGGTCTATGAAGGGCTATGATTTTGGCATCTCTACCCATGCGCTTTATTTTCAGTCCATTTTACTTATTGGGCCGAATGCTGAAACCTATACCTTAAATTTAAATAGAATCTAGCCTAGAAACTAATAAGTGTCGAACAAAGAGTGGTTCCTTAATGTAACTCGTGCCTCGTGGGGTTCGGCGCTGGTTTCAAATAACAAACCCTAAAAGTGGCCTTGTAGTGTCAAATTGAAGAAGACGACTCAGTTATCTATCATTCTAATATGTAATGGGATTATTTTCGTAGGCCACGTTTACACCTGCAACCAGTTCGCATACAAGTTGCCTTACATTTCGGGCTACCGAAGTATAATGTGATCAATCGTTCGGTCATGCACCGCAATGTAATTAAAACTTGCATGCGTGTTGCTTGATAAACGTGGCACAATGATCCCTTGGGATAATAAAACACTTCTCACACGGGCGAATCCGTGACCAGAAGCTAGCCGCTTATAAATGTTATATTAATAAACTTTTCCTTTTTTCCAGGGTACAGCAAGAACGACACATATCTACACAGAGACGAGTACACCAAGTGGTTCATACCGCGCTGGCTGCTCTCACAGGATCAGGTGCCCAGGTACCTCAGCGGCACCGGGTACCTCATCAGTGGTGAGTCATTACCACATCATCATCTGCCTAGCCTTTTTCCCAACTATATTGGGGTCGGCTTCCAGTCTTACCGGATTCAGCTGAGTCCCAGTGTTTTACATGGAACGACTGCCTATCTGACCTCCACAACCCAGTAACTGGGTAACAAGGTACCCCTTGGCAAGACTGGTGTCAGATCTCAAGCTTCTGACTACCCGTAACGACTGTAAAAGATCTTCAAATGACAGCCGGGACCAACGGCTTAACGTGCTTTCCGAGGCACGGAGGAAACTCGGTATGTTGAAATGGTCACCCATCCACGGACCGACCTCGTCAAGCGTTGCTTAACCTTGATGATCGATCCGTGCGGCTGTTATTATTTAGCCACGAGCTCGACCACGGGCACACGAGTCATTACCACATACAATAAAATAATAAAAGCGTATATTGATTCCTTATCACACACTGTAGTGTTTCAGCCAAGTCGGCACACCGGCTGAGGGTTACATTACCCCCCATAATTTCAAATTCGGGCTTTGCTAATTATATGGATCTTACTAGACACACAAAATTGCAAATGGGTAGGTCTAATAAATTTGAAGTGCGCCTGTGTTTTAAAGATGCCTCATTGGCCAAACTGTTGCAGACGATTGTGTGAAGTCCTGTGTTCGATTTGCCATAACTTGGGAATGTTACCGATAGCAGGCTGGGGTCTGAAATTTAATTTTTAGGGTTCCGTACCCAAAGGGTAGAAACTGGACCCTGTTACCAAGACTCCACGATCCGTCTGTCTGTCCGTCTGTCTCCAGGCTGTATCTCATGAACCGATAGCTAGACAGTTGAAATTTTCACAGATGATGTAATTCTGTTGCCGCTATAACAAAAAATACTAAAAACAGAATAAAATAAATATTTAAGTGGGGCTCCCATACAACAAACATGATTTTTGTGCCATTTTTTGCGATAATGGTACGGAACCTTTTGTGCCAATTTTTCCTATTGGTGGCTATTATTGATTTGTAATGAAGATCTTTACTTTAATCAGGTTGACAGTTAATTAATGTGGGTGCTTAATTATCATTAAAAAACCGTCTTATTTCAGGCGACTACCTCGGCAAAATCATCAAGACAGCCGAACGAGTGCCCATGGTGAACCTAGAAGACGTTTACTTCACGTACCTGGTCGCGCTCAAGGAGTTGCGGCTAACCCTGACTCACGACAGACGACTGAGCCCCTACAAGCCTTGGTTAAAGCTCTCCTGCCTCTACCAGAACCTGGCTTCCATACACAGCTTTGGTCCGGAAGAGATGGTTACAGCATGGACCAAGATTGAGGGTTTGGAGAAGAATGATACGGATGGCTGTTGGTTCTTTGATTCGTATTTGAAGGAGTATAGTGAATTGGCTTTGTGCTGATGATGGAGGGAATCCTTGATGGGTTCCGGATCTTAGAACAAGTTACTTTGAGTAGATAGAAGAATTTATCAAAATGAGAGAGAAATTTGAAGATGAGTAGATAGTGCGAATTGTATTGTCCAAAATAAAATAGTAGCACGGACATTATTCTTCAAAGACTCCTAGTAAGTAAGTGATAATTATTTTTGTTAAAGGATAAGCCTAAGTAACGTCAGTGTTGTCATTATAAAAATGGGCACGGCTATTACAAGTAATTAAGGCCCCTGTGAAAATCCTGTATTTTAAAGAAGATTTCTCTTCTAGATTTTTATATGGCAAGCAAAGCCGATGCTAACTATTCTGCCAATGTATAAAGTAAATTGGAAAAGCAAATGTGTATGTTATTAGGAATCAAAAGAGAGACACAAATTACATTATTTTTGAAGAATTTGTGTCAAATTGTAATTGTAAGTTATATGTTTATGTATTAAGTTAACAAACCACCAAGATGATGTTACAGAAAGAGATGGGAAGTGATAAAGAATGTTAAGGCCTTATTTAACAAAATCTCTATGAGCTGTTTAGCAGTTTTTTTTATTCAAATTCTCTACATTCTCCATAACTATTCGTTATGTGCTTAGAATGTGTTAAGCAATCGGTAAACAGTGTTGAGATTTTTCCTATTGTTGAAATAGTTAAGTCATAGACAGATTTAAAAATTCCGGCCGTGTGCGAGATTGACTCGCGCACAGAGGATTCTGTATAAACAGCTACATTCACCAAAATAAATAGGTAATGTTACTAATTCATAAACAATGAAAGCACCGAACATTGCTTTAACGAAGGGACAAAATAAAATTTGCCGTTCGAAAACTGTTGTCCCCATATGTCAATATACAAATTAACTTTTCCAAGTAGTTTTTATAAGTTGGTCGACTATTATACTATATTACTCGCAAACTTGTAAAGCCTACATAGCTTTGATAGTTTTCCTTTTAATTTCGTTATATATACTACTGCTGTGTTTTTTTTTCACATATCCAAAAGCAACTTATTAGCTGGCGAGGAACCCTAAAAAAATTTTCAGTGTAAAGATTAATTTTACGCAAACGGATGCCTGAATCGAAAAATGGTTTGTACAGACTCGTAACATTTTTGAATGGCCTATACAACGATACCTTATACCATGAGATAGACGAGAAAAAAAACATGCCCCTGTACGTGTACAGGAGGAAATATAACTTTTTTTTTTCATGATTTTGTTTTACCACTTTGTCGGCGTAATTAATAATTATCTATATCTATGCCAATTTATAGCTTTTTTTAGTACTAGCTAAGAGTCTCTGAGCTAAGCTGTAGCTGACGGACGGACATACGGACATGACGAAACTATAAGGGTTCCTTATTGACTACGGAACCCTAAAAATGGAGAGGCTGTAAATGTCTAGCAGTGGACAGCTGCTAGAAGATGATGATTCCAGGGGTTCTAGACGAAGTGTTATCTTATCAGCTAAGGTAGGTTAAAATGCCAAAATATAAGAGTTAGATCACGAGACCTTTCGATAACGCTTGGCATACATTTTTGACCTTTTTCAAATCGCTATCGTGACGCTTTCGTCGACAGAATGACACTACTCTATATTCCATTCGAGATTTAAATAATCCCATTTTACAGCCCGTTCAACCGATTTTGACTTATATTGCGTTAGTGCTATGACAAATGGCAGCTGTATCAGTTTAATTTTGGTAACAGGTTTATGCGTTTTATGCCATCCTTATACTTACGGGATAGAACTCAAAATCGGTTGAAAGGACTGTAAAAAGGGGTTGTAAAAAATTCTGACGTTATTTCAAATGAAGTATAGCGCCTCTGGAATAATTAAAAGTATGTATAGCTTGAGACACGGGACACTAAAGAAAATAATCATATGTTAAGTAGATAATAATAATGTATTATATAATATTTGATCATATAACACTGATGAATGGCGATGGATGTAACGTGAATGAACATAGGTAATCTATATAAAAGAACACAATGATTGTGTCTTTAAATCAAGTCTTGAGTTTGACAGTATTTTATTGGTGTTTTGTACCTGATAACTTGTAAATATAGTAACTAAGATGATACCATATGTTTAGGTAAAGGTTTTTATACCTAGATGTTGTTTAATAAATATTTTCAACGTAAATCGTTTCTATTTATTTATCGTATATTTAGTTATTTCGTTCCTATCTACGATTAACTAAAAATAGTAGATTATTGCATCGAGCACAAAGTAATTTATTATTGCACCGAGTGCCTGATTTAGAGCCCGAGCGTTAGCGAGGGCTCTAATCTAACAGGCACGAGGGCTATATAAATTACTTAAAGCGAGGTGCATAATCTGCTTTTCTTTCAACTATTACCTATAGGAATAGTAGATAAAAGAAACTCATATCAAACAGTTTAAATAGAAGTTTAATTATTGAAATTAAAAGTTATACTTGAGCAATTATTAAACGTAAGGTTAAGAGTTTTATTGGGCAATTTTATATTTGTTTGTTTAACTTGGGACTGAATAATATTATCAGACGAGGTAGATGGGCCTGGCTGATTTGTTACAATGAAGTCGTTATCACGGGAAGTTGATGGGCGCGGCGATGTCGAAAATCACTTTTAAAATTTCTTTCATTTTTAAATCAGAGTTAGCAGCAATATTTTTTTAAATTTGGAACAAGTAGGATAGAAACGAATAATACGTACGTAAAAAAAAAGTATTGATATCGGCTGGCTGAATAGAGCTAATCCACTGAGGTTGGCACCTTTTGGTGCGATTAAAAAAAAAACTGTCCAATAATGAAATTTCATACATTTTTATTGCTCTAGAGCATTAAAGACTCGCTTTGTACTGAGTTTTTAGTGTGATTGTGTTGAAATTAAAGCATAGTTGGAAGAAAAAGTCTATATTGATATTTAAGTACAATACTTGACAGATTTAGGTCGCTCATAATGGGCCTTATCAGAAAACTTAAAGTCACCCAAAGGGCAATGGAGAGGGCAATGCTCGGAGTTTCCTTGAGTGATCACGTCAGAAATGAGGATATCCGCAGGAGAACCAAAGTTACCGACATAGCCCGAAGAATTGCCAAACTTAAGTGGCAGTGTGCACATTGCTCGCAGAACGGATAGCCAATGGGGCCGAAAAGTTCTGGAATGGCGACCGCGAACCGGAAGACGATACGTTGGAAGGCCTCCCACTAGGTGGACCGATGACCTGGTTAAGGTTGCGGGAAGGCGCTGGATGCAAGACGCACGGGATCGGCCAATGTGGCGATGCCTGGGGGAGGCCTATGTCCGGCTGAAATGATGAAGATGACTTGACAGATTCATTCGAAAAATGGTAATGATTGTTAATAAAGTAACCTCATCTTGCTCTAGTCTTCGAAAAAATCCGAGTTCGGGTACTGTCTCTGTTGTGGCTTACATACCTCTCACGGAGAGAAGGTCTGTGTCCCAGCGTGCAACGGTAGCAACATTATTGGGATTAAGTAGTCAGATAAGTATGCATATTGACATCCAGGTTATGCCAGCAGATTATGAGTTACAACCACCATAATGCTAAACATCCAGGTTAAGAACCTTCAACCTGTTCAGGGTTAGCAAGCCTGTGGCCCACTGCAATGCCAACAAGATAGTTGTTATCAACCACCGGCCACATGCAAGCGAGCGCTTGTCTCGATGCAGGTGTGGTGTGATAAGGATTGATTGTGCTCGCCGCTTGTTAGTTATGTCGTTTTTTACGGCATTCAAGCGATACAGAGACGAATTTGTGTGTTGAATTGGAGATTTTTTTTAATATTTCTTCATTCTTTAGTTTATCACCTAAAAACACGGAAATATTGTACGGAAAAACTTCTCTAATTCTAAAAAACTGGCCAAGTGCGAGTCGGACTCGCGCACCGTACCATTATGACAAAAAACGGCAAAAAAAAAAGTTTGTTGTATGGGAGCCCTTAAATATTTATTTTATTCTGTTTTTAGTATTTGTTGTTATAGCGGCAACAGAAATACATCATCTGTGAAAATTTCAACTGTCTAGCTATCACGGTTCATGAGTTACAGCCTTGTGACCTAGTGGGGCTCCCATACAGCAAAAGTGTTTGTCGGTTTTTGCGATAATGGTACGGAACCCTTCGTGCTCGAGTCCGACTTGCACTTAGCCAGTTTTTTTATCATTAGACATTATATAATCTAGAATCTTTTGTCATTATATTGAAAATTGTTTGACATATTATTTAAAACTTTTTTGACTGTTTCGCACTAAATTTGAATTTTTCTTGGAATGTTAATTTATAATTCATAGGTGTTTTCAATGTAGAGTAGAATAGAATATACTTTATTGTACACCATAAAATAAAATTATATGTGTAAATTGCATGTATATAATATTCAACAATTGTGTTGAATATTATATACATGCAATTTACATGTAAATTCTTTCAACAATAGATTAAATCAAGTTCAGGTTTGTGATTACAGCGTTTGTTTCGCTAAGACTTTTTCATTTTCAGAGCACCACGGTGTTACTGATGAAAGAAGGGTACACAATCCCCTCTGCTAACTCCTTCATAGATTGTAAGCGTGATGATGACGTTGTTTCTCACTCAAATCAAATCTACAAAGCACAATAACATAATGGCCGCTCCGATTCGTCTCTGCGCACCTAAACAAAGAATCATAGCCTCCATTGAAGTGTATCGTCGTATAAAACCCCTTCGCTTGAGTTCTCTTCAGTTTGTGCACGATGGAAGTTAAGCTGACGGTGGTAGTGCTCATTGCCATGACCCTGGTGGTCAATGTCGTACTTGCTGGTGAGTTACCATAGTTTTAGACGACAAAAGACAAAAAATCTGCCTGCCATCCAGTCTATCCGGTTGAAAACCAGTGTCCTACATGGACAACTGCCTATCTCACCTTTGCGATCCAGTAACTGGTAACCAACAACAAACCCTAGGAAAAACTGCTTACAGATTTTCTGGCTTCCTTACCCGTAACAACTGTTAAACATCTAGTTTAAGAGGTCTTTGAGGCTGTAATATGTGGTTTTAATGCTATCATTGCACACAAGAGATGATGCTATCAGTCATGTTTAGCTTCATCTTTCTCGGTTCGGGCACTTATAATTTATAACAGACAATGCTACACACGTGTCATGAAATTAAAGAATCAGATTGTCACCTGTCTAATGTCGGTTAGATTAAATAGGCCCTAGAAATCATGATGGCATTAAAACGTCATAGGCAGACTGTGTCTCCAGCAATTGTGTGGGTGACAAAAATAGTGGACAAATGTGGTTGTGATAATCTCATGATAGGTTGAGGCAGAAGTCTCATGGTAGGAGCAGTGGTGGCCCAGTGGTAACAGCCCCGACTTACGTATCGTAGGTCGTGAGTTCGAACCCAGGCAGGCGCTTTACTTTGTGAAAATTATTTCATCACCACTACTCTTAAAACGGTGAAGGAAAACATTGTGAGGCAACCGGCATGTCCTAGAACTAAAAATTCGAAGACGTGTGACATTCACCAATCCGCACTGGCATCCTATTAAGGCCTATTACCTCTCTCACAGAGAGGATGCCGGTGTCCCAGCAGTGAGAACATTATAAGGCTGATGATGTGAGGTTGAGGCCTATGACCAGTGAAGAAGTGTAATGATAGAATTAGGAATGATGCCAAGTAAAACCAGGTGAATGTTTGGAATTGGCACAAAACAAGATGGTAGATCCGACAGAATGTTAAGAGCACTGTAATCTTTTTTATATCACATCCACCAACTCGTACTGGGCTCTTATTGTGGATTACACTCCCTCCCACAGGGAATAGGCATGTGTTCCAGTAATAGGAAGGTTGAAGGCTGATTATTCTATGTCATGTGAGATGGTTAATAATAAATTGAAAATCGAAATTGATTTACTTGATGCCTAATCATGCCAATAATGGACGACTCCATGAGCACACAAAGGCAATACTGAAGTAAAGCATGATCGTACATCAAATATGATAACAAGCTGGGGTTATTTAAGAGTGGGGTTGGGCTGGGGTTCTTTTGGCTAAGTGTTCTCCATCATCGACATCATCACTTACCATCGGGTGAGATGGTGGCCGAACGCGAGCCTATCAATAACTAGAAAACCAGCTAACTGCGTGTCGGAGTCTTCACACATTTAGGGTTCCGTACCAAGAAAAATCTGATATATATTGTTATTTCTTAGCAATAATAAACATTATCACCAAATTTCAAGTTCGTAGGTCAATGGGAAGTTAAAAAAATCTTCGGAAAAAAAATTGTGTGACAGACGACACGGACAGACAGACGGACGTTCGTTTGGCTTTCGGGTACGGAACCCTAAAAAGCATCAGTTAAATTTGATAAATGATTCCAAAAGGCTAGTAGAGTTAACGATAACGAACACCATCTAACACAGCAGCAACTTTTAGACTTCTTTTACAACCACCCGTCACCAAAACATGAAGAAGTAGATGGCGACCAATACAAATGTGTCCCTGGTCGTACCACCATCAAGATAAACGAAAAACCACAACCACTGTCGGTTGACGAGGAGACAGACTCAGAAGAATATCGACTAAGAAGTAGAACTAGAAAGCACCATATGACTGCGCCAACACAAGATGAATATTGTCAGATGTGCGTCTGTTCTGCCGAAGGGAAACATGAGCACTGTATTAATAGACCAGCGGAGACAATCAATGAGTGTTTGCTGATGAAGTCTAACACGGATAATTTCAATAGGGGCTTGCCTTTCGAGCATGAGAGGAGTCTATCATTCAGGATGCGACGAGGTTTGTGACGGTGGTGCAGGTGGCAATAAAACGAAACTATAATTTTGCTTGAATCAATTAAAATAGTATACCGTGAAATTTTGCTCAGAGTTAGTATCGTTGTAAAATTGTTGTATATTTTGATATATTTATGGATATTGTTTCGAATAGTTTTATGTATCTCTAATACCTACTCGTATCTATCATAAATTTAATTTCGACAGTGTTGTAAAATTCAACGGAGTCTTAGGCACTATACATATACACATAGCTACACAACAATCTGAAAGTTACATAAGTTGATATTTTGTAAAATTGTATAGGAACAATGATATATAGAAGCTAAAATAATCAAAAATCTATTTGTCACATCCAAGAAAAGAGTAATATAACAAAACAATATCACCTTCATCACAGATTACATTTGGCACAACGACGAGATTCCCTACAGCTCCAAGGCCAAGTGCTTCCGAGGCCATTCCTACTACACCAACAGCCTCACTGCTAACGATACTGATGTAGACGTAGGAACGGACGTCGAATCTCTCCTCGATTACCCCAACGAGGAGGCTTGCTTCTTCTGCGTCTGCGCTACCAACGGCGAAGACGTGCGTTGCATCCACAGAGACGCTGCCTTCTGCAACTTCTACAGGGTCATCAGATCAGAAAAAACCATTAGGGACAGATACACATCGTTAATGGGACAAGACAGGCCCGCCTACTTCAGGCAGCTGTCCTATCGCTTGCGGAGGACCATGGACAATGGCATCTTTGACATGTTGGATGCTGGTATGATTCAGCGTTGTTGTTGGCACTTCTTTGGGTTTTTGGTTCTTTTTGGTTCTAGGTTTCAGTAATTGTGTTATTGTGGCATTGTTATTGTGGTATATTTGAGTGTGTTATTTTTTATATTGATTGTTTTGTTACAAGTGACTTGTGTTAAGTGTTTAATGATTAATGTTGCGAACAAATGTTGATATAAAATTTTGTTATTAAAAGATGACCTGAAAAATAAATAAAGAAGAGATTTGCATTAAATCGGACAAAAAGAATGTAGAGCGCTTGAATGGAATATTTTGCCTATTGATTCCATTAGCCACGTTCATTCCGTACAACTAAGCGTCGCCTTTTGCAAGCCAATTTTGCTAAATTGATTCTTATTTTAACCCATTTCACCCGACACACATAAAAATTTGTCTGTTTAATTCCGAATAATAAAATAAAGATTGGTGCTTGCAGGAGGTGACTCGTTGTGCTGCAACCATCCTGATGGCCACCGGAGGCAGATCCACAATCAAGTCCGGAATAAGTTGAGGACCATTATGAGGAGGATCCCGAAGGAGAACCTTTTGGGACAGAGCAAGATGTCGATGAAGGGAGACTACGTGGACTTTGTCGTGAACAACGATTAAAAAGAAACAAGAAAAATTATGAATTTTCTGCAGCGATAAACTGAATGTTAATTGTTAATGCGTGGGACATGAATGCTAATTTAAAGTTACGAACGTGGACCTTAATAGGAAGAAGACACCAGAATTAAATTTCTAACTAAACTTAGAATGGAAACGTCCAATAATGTTCATTGCTAAGATGAAAAAAGAACACCCATTCTAGTAGAAAACGATGAATCTGAAATACTTCAAAAACAATAAGAGATTATCGAACTTATGACGAAAGAGAATAAAGAAAGAAATCTTTCATTATGAACATACTTGAAAAACATACCTTAAAATAATTTTGAAACCGTAGATGAAATAAGAAGAAACTTTAGTGATTGCGTTTTTGTGTTGTGTTGTTGAGTGACAGTGTATATTTTCACTTTTATAATTTTTACAATTTCATTAAATATTTTATAACAATTTTCAGGATTTCAATAATTTAATATTGCCCTGTTTTTTTGCACAATGTAAGACTAAGTTTTCCAACTGCATATTTTATTCTTTGTCAATTTAATATTAGAGCTATTTCAAGGTCACATTTTCTGCTGTTTCACAATTTTCTTTGCACACTTTATACGTTTTATTTGCACCTGCACCAAGAGCGCCTTTTTTGTTTGATTTCTATCTTACATTTTGCTACTGCGATAGTCATAATTTTTCTAATGAAAATTGTCACCTTTTCTGCTTAGGTACAACTAGGAATATTTAGACTATATCACTCGTCTCTATATCATGTTTAAATTAATCTTGTTAGAAAAGACAAGAAATGTTGAGAAAATCTCTTGAGATCCTATATTGAACGTCGTCATTTATGGCTGCAGGTTCAATCCCTGCATGATTTCAAATTTACATTTTTTTTTTCAATAATAAACTACTCTAACGAACTTAACTGCAAAACGACGACTTGATTCATTTTCGCAGACCTAAGACCTAACAAAAAATACGAATAGTTACAACGATAGATGAAAGATATATAAAGTTTATAAACTTATAACAACAAAAACAAAAATTGAAGAGATGCTATTAGCGGGTAGTATAAAGGACTTAGTTACAAGTAAAACAAAGAAAGAAAAGAAAGCATAATAAATATTGTAGGAAAAAAAGTGGAATATTTAGAGCATTTGTATAATAAAAACATGCATTTTCAGTAAGTCACGTTGGTGATGGGCCATCTAAGAAAAAATGTGTGCCATTCATCTCGGAATATACCAACTGCAATGAAGGTAAGAAATTATAAATATATCTCTAAGCCAATATCAAATAAGCCCATGTTGACAAAAAAAACTTTGGCTTTAAAGTAATATCTTTAAAACCAAAAGCTTTGCAAAGCCCTAAGTGACAATGCCATTATAACTAAGACCAACTGAGGCCCTAAACGTGTGACTTTCTATCATCAAGCGTGGCGATAGCGCTTGTCAAAAAGGCAAAATTGTATGGGATTGACAAGCAATATCGAATAATCTCAAGACCAAACATTTTGTTATTTCAACTATCGCCTTCGCTGACACCGAATGCCATTTGTCTAGAGCCTCAGATTGTCACATTTTCGCGAGAAGTGTCTTTTACTGAAGCAAAAAATTTATGAAAGCAGCTGACAAATTATGTTTACAGCAATACAAATAAAGTATCAAAATATCGAGAAAAAAAAGTGACTCTTGACTTCATGCCAAAGTATAAGGATTAGATCACGTGACATTTTGATGACGCTTGTCAACCTCATACATTTTTTTGACTTATTTACAATCGCTTTCGATGATAGAATGTCACTAAGAGTGACATTCTGTACTTTCAACTTTTTTAAACGTTAGTTTGGTTTGTTTGGGTAAAAAATTTGGAGCGCTTGCGATGTACCCTTTTACCCTCGATATACTTTGATTTTCTTCTACCATTCTAGATAACGCATGTTCGGGCTGCAGTCGGTGTAAATGCGACGGTGACGGGCAGTGGGCTTGTGAGGAAGTACATGAATGTCCCGAACAAGATGCAGTAATGAAACCTTCCGAGGGTGTTCTACAAGAGAACGATGAAGAGACAATCTTTGACAATGCTCTAGAAATGTTGGAATCTAGTGAGTGATACAGTTGTTAAAGCTAATGGTAGGTGTACGCCTAGTCCGGGTCTTCCGATGTGGTCCGGTTTGGCGGACGATACATAAACATAACATCATCCCAGTATTCACTGTATTCTAGTGGTCGTAAGGGCTACTGCTAAGCATGAGGTACTGGGTTCGATTCCTGAGTCGGGCAAAATGTTTTTGGGTTTTTCCATCTGTAATTTCTCAGAAACAGTCTGGATCTGGATTTGTGCCCAGTCTACGCCCCTTAATACATGGGAGTTAAACATAATTGGTGAAATGTAGGTGTCAGAGGACGATGTAATCTGAATTATCGATAATGGTTGAAGTAGTGTGCGATATCAATTTCTTTTATATATGTTCAGTTCAATCGACCGAGTTCTGCCATCAAGCCGTAAGGGATACAATATATACAGAGATGAAACCATAGTTATATTTCGCAAGAGGAAAATATTTTTGCTTCAATTCTATTTTACTATAATGGAGTGGCAAAGTGAAAATCTCGTAGAAGATAGCGAGACAAACTAGACTAAATTAATAGCCATTGGTACTTATTTGTCCTGGACCGACATAGCTGGAAGTAAAGGGGGAGGCATTAGTCCAGCTGCGGGATTTTACTGACAGAAACCAGTGACAAGCCTCTCTCTTGCTACTAATAAATTATATTTATACATATAACATTTTACACGTCAAATATTTTTATCAATTTAAGCTAGATGAGGCCGATGATTTCTACTCTGAGAAGAAACACCGAAATAAAATCAGAGGTTAAAGTCTCTTTTAAAAATCCTGAGTTGGTCGATAGGATTAGCTCCTTTTTATCAGCTTGAACGGCCACTTTTGGGCAAAGATCCCTCATTCCTTTCCTTCCATTTTTTTCTGTGTTGTGCTTATTCACGCCTTTAAAATGGTTTCATAAAATTTATGTTATTCTATAGATTTAATGAAGAAGAAAAATAGGAATATCAAGGTGTCGAGTAATCCTAGCGTGCCCGCTCCACATCGGTCTATTGAAGAAGACGAACTCCTAGGTTAGTTTTACATATTGGTGCATTCTCATGTTCTCTCTTCTTATCTTTACGCTTTTTATCTTTCACGGCTTCTTTTGCTTTACTCATTTTATTTGCATTGCTTTTCCTGATTTTAATTTGCACTTTTAAATTCGTTATGCTTCTATTCGAAACGAATTTATTAAAATAACTTCTGAAATATGTTTCCAGGTTATTTGGTAGCAATACCTCGGCAAGAGCACTGATTCGCACGTTTTTTAATACAGCACTATTGCACAAACTATTATTTAGTTTTATTTTTTTATTAGAGGCTATGATATAGTCATCGAGTAAGTATTATATTTGGTTTTCTACATAACAGTTTTAAATTTTAACCTTTATTTATTGTTATTACAGCTCCATTCCACAAACAGGTGAAGCTTGATGAATTGCTTTTTATTCATAAATCACAACGGCCGAGAAGATCGATAGATGACAACAATAATAAACATAGTAAAAGATCGGTTGACAAGTTAAGCCTTGGAAGCAAAGATTCTAGTCACAATAAAACAGTCAAAAACTTTCACGCGATTGATGAAATAAGCGAAGGTACATGTTTCTTTTAATCAAAAATATTATATTGGCAAATATCATTTTTTTTTAAACAATTTTAATCTATATTCACATTTAACTTACATACCTGTTTTATTTTTGTTCGATAAGATACTATAAAGGACAACCTGACGGGAACACTGGTTGCTAAGAAAATCGACATGATACCGCCATTCACTGGTTCAAGACGATCAGGCTCCGCAGATACTACTAGCAAGGCACTTCAGATTGAATACAGCCAACCCAAGACATACAACCAAATAACAGATAATAAAATAGAAGAACAAGATAATACATTCGATTCGAGCCATGAAAATTTAAAAACTGTGCTTGGTAATTACACACAAAATACCAAGAACAACGATATTTCAAAGATCGTAGTCAATGAATTGAAAAAAGGCAGTGAAACTATTGGAGATGCCAGTGTTACTCCGATGTCAAACATTACTTTCACTCCTGAAAATGACACTTTGACTGCAATGGCTTTCATTGCTGGTAATCTATTAAATAAACTATGGAACATGGAAAAAGACGCATATGCGTCTTCATCAGAAACAGATGTATTAAAACATGAAAAGATTTCTGACTTACTAGAGCTTTTTAAAGAGCCACTAAATCTGAGGCAAGAAACGTTCCTCAAAAATGCTTTACAACAGCTATCAAGTGCAATAGATAAGAATAAAGATGCTAAGAACATTTCTATCTGTGAGACTATTAATGAGAAATTATTATTTAATGCGACTAGTACTAAAGATGAGGAAACTACAACAAATTTACCTTGTCGAAAGAAAGCTACGGCCGACGACAGTGAACCAAAAAAGAATGCAGAGGACATTGATGTTGAACAAAAAAAGGCTAAAGTAGAAATGGAAATAAAACAAAAAGAGGCTACTATGGCAGCAATAGCTAAAATAAACAACGTAGTAGATTTAATTAAAAAGTTTGAATATATTCAAGGAAAGTTAAGCGAATTGCAACATGGACCTAAATTAGTTTTCAATCATACAAATACTCAACTAACTAAAGATGAGGAAAACTCTTTCAATATGTTCGGAACACTTTTAGAAAAAATAACAAAGCTGTTATTACCAAAAAGAAATAATAAAAAAATTGCAAACGTAATAAAGAACCAAAATTTTCTGAAAGGTAGTGATAACTTGAAGAAGAAGTTTGAGAAATTGTACAATGTAGATTTAACTAACATGACTGTGTCAGCTAAAGACAAATTAATTCTAGACTACTTATCCCACGTCGATAGCAATCCAGATTGTTTGTTGAAGAAAAAAAACCTCGAGATGGAAGCGTTACCAAGCATTGGAGGGAATATATTACTCAACTTGTCAGAATTTTTTCAATTAAACTCGTTTGGTGATTTGATAAAACTACTAGTACCTGAAAGGTCTAGGGCTCACGATTCAAGTCAAGAAGCTCCAAATAATAAAACCGAAAAACAAGTCGTTGAAACTAACACCAAAAAAATTGAAGTAAAGGATAAGTTATCTAGTGTCAAAGAAGACGACTCTTTTAGGTTTAATTCAACTAAGGATAAACTTAAAGCACATTTGAAAACAATCATGGAAGATCTAATGGAGATACAGAGCGCGAAAGGAGTTAGCTTTAAAGGTAACATTAAAGTATCAGACGCATTACCTTGTATCTACAACCTTTTAAAATCTGACACAGAAGAAATTGTTAAAAAAGAAGAAAATGTTGACTCAGTCAAAAAAATAGCAAGCATATTTCAAGGATTAAAAAAAGAACTGAAAACGTCATTGTCTCGAAGAAATTCAGGCATTCAATTGACAGAGAGGCCGAAATCCGCTGTAGTATGGGAACGGTTAGTTAAAAACTTGGTTGCTAAATCGCCGACAATGAGTCGTAGGTCGTCAAAAAGTAAAAATCCTAAATCATATGAAGACATAAAGGAAATGATCGACAAAATTGAAAATGGCAGTTCTATATATAAAACCCAAGCTATACTTGCCAACACTGCCCCCGCAAGAAAACTCATAACACTTCAAGCAATAGAGCAAGAAGTTAAGACCGCTTTAAATATAATTGATGAAATAACCCTATCCCTCGGCAATCTAGCTAAACGGCCAACAGAACAGTTTACTGAACTCGAAGAAATTGTCGGAAATTTGGATACAAGAATGAAATTAAGTGCAAAAGTGGTTGATAAATTTAAATCGAACCAAAGAAAACTAGTTTCGGAAATGAATTCAAGTGACAAAATGACAAAAGGTAAACCAAAGAAGACTCTTAATTCTCGAGCCAGAGATCCTCGAGAAGAAACTGATGAGTTGAAAATAAGTAGGATTCACATAGTAAACCAACTTATCAGGAATCGTGTGGAAACGTATTTAAAACTAAAGGAAAGACGTGGTGATGATGTCAAGAACGATATGATTTATAATATTGCTCAAAGGATTCGATTGTATCTAGATATTGGCGATTATAAACTGGCTAATGAATTATTTAGATTTTTTGTAATGCAAAAACAGGACGATTCTGCAAATGATAAAAATATTGGTAAGTTTCATTGTACTTTTACTAAAGATTTCAGTATTTATCCCCAATTTGTTGCTGGAGTATGTTAGTGCCTAGTTTTATCAAAGAACGTGTCAAACTTAAATGTTTTTTTTATGACAAAACTTCTAACTATTGCGTGAATTTACTGAGAAATGCAGTTAATAGGAGTCAATAATAAATAAATTCGCACCTACTTTTTGGCTTTTGGCAAAGTGACAATCTTAAGGCGATAGCGTTACCGAAATGCCAAAATTTTTGGGATCAATCACGTGAAGTTTCGGTAGCGCACTTCAATCATTCTTCAATCTTCAAATATTTTAGACTTTTCGATAAAAGATATTGATGATAGCATGTCATTGTCTAGTGAGGTGTAATTAGGGTTCCGTACCCAAAGGGTAAAAACGGGACCCTATTACTAAGACTCCACGATCCGTCTGTCTGTCTGTCCGTCTGTCACCAGGCTGTATCTCATGAACCGTGATAGCTAGACAGTTGAAATTTTTACAGATGATGTATTTCTGTTGCCGCTATAACAACAAACACTAAAAACAGAATAAAATAAATATTTAAGTGGGGCTCCCATACAACAAACGTCTGACTCGCACTCGGCCAGTTTTTTTTAAGGATGTAAGTCACATATTTCACACTCTCGAAATTTGTGAAAATAACCAATACCGTAACCAATTAACGTGCCAATATGTTTACAAGCTTTTGTTTAACTTCTCTTGTTAGTTACGTTAGTATGTATGGGTCAAATTTATTTTCTCTTTATTTACTAGGGACTTGCATCCAATAACAGGTTATGTCAGCCCCATTAAATCATTAACTAGGTTACAAAATTAAAATGAAACTAACTACTTACACTATATACAAAAGAAAGGTACACTTAGGCGTCGAAGTACTCATCCACATCGCTGTCATCCGGGAACGTGCCCAGAAGACTGGCAGCATTGCCACGTTGAATGGCAATGCTGATTCTTTGCGCAAAG
Organism: Orthosia incerta; assembly: GCA_948252205.1. NCBI lineage: Eukaryota > Metazoa > Arthropoda > Insecta > Lepidoptera > Noctuidae > Orthosia > Orthosia incerta. Next base: position 3,660,091 of record OX411758.1, read on the forward strand.
AAAGAGCCAGCCCTCTGGTCACGCACAATGTCGATCAGTCGGCGAGAGATCTCCTTAAAAAGGAGACGTGCACTTGGGCCCCATGGCCCAAGCGTTTCGACCCCAAACGGCTCAAAACTGTAATAAAATACGGTTACATACAATTCATAAGACTATTTACGATAAACTTATAAATAAACTTAGATTTAATGTTAGGGGTTAAAGTATGAAATTGCCGATTTGTACTGAAAAATTGTTTTTCTTTTTTAATTTAACTTATTTATTTAATCAAAATAATTACTATTATTGTCTATACATTGCTGCCACCTGATAGGAAGGTCATTTATGCATTTGCGAGAGAACTCTGGTGATCTAGATTCGACAAACTGTGTAAAAGCATTTTGTACTGCCTCCTGAGAAGAAAACTTTTTATCACGTAGAAAATTGTCCAAATCACGAAAATAAAGGTAGTCCGTTGGAGCAAGGTCTGGTGAATACGGAGGGTGACGAATGGTTTCTAATTGCAGTTCCTGTAGAGTAAAAACGGTTTCTCGTGCTGTATGAGGTCTCGCGTTATCATGGAGCAATAATGGTGAACATCGATTAATGAGTCGGGGCTGTTTCACTGCTAGTTTTGCTATCATTGTTCGGAGTTCGGCACAGTAGACATCTGCCGTTATTGCTTGACCAGATCGGAGAAAACTGTAGTGAATAACACCATGCTGAGACCACCAAACAGTTACCATTACCTATTTATTGGTAAGCTTTGCTTTAGGACACTGTTACGGCGTTTGACCCGGGGTCAGCCATTGCATTTTTCGCTTACAATTATCGTAAAGAATCCACTTTTCGTCACATGTCACAATTTGATCCAATATTCCGATATTATATCCGATGTTTTTCATTTTATTGATTTGACGCAAATGGGTTAATATTGTTGGAAAGGTAGCGTTAAACCATGCTGCTAATTCCTGAGTAGTTTGGCTCGGATCGGCTTCCATCATCTCTTTCAATTCATTGTTATTCACCTGTGTGTGTCTTCCACGTGGTTCGTTCTTCAAATCAGTTTCCATCACGAAAGCATTAAAACCAAAATCGCACGGTGCGTTCATTAGCAGTCCCCTCTCCAAACACAGCATTGACATTGCGAGCTGTTTCTGCCGCGTTAGTTCCGCGTCGGAACTCGTATTCAAAAATCACTCGAATTTACGAAGTATCCATCTTTCTTATCTAAGCTGAATAAAAAAAACAACTGAAAGTCCGAATGTTGCACATTTAAAAAAAAAAGAACTTCGTAGGTACCATGTGAAAAAAGTTTCACTTAAAAATCTCAAACCATGAAGGTTCTATGTCAAATCGAAGTATTACAATAAAACGGCAATTTCATACTTTAACCTCTATTATTTGCAGGATTTGCCAATACAGTTTGAAATTGTCCTGAATCTAATCAATTTAATTTTAATCATCTACATAAATATATTCTCTCTAAATTGTTACATGTGCATTCCAAAAGGAGGTGTTTGTACATCTTCTGGTTGTCAGCTAAGTGAACTCATACAAAACCCAATATGGCGAGCCCTTAAAGATGGCGGAACAATTTTTAGGGTTCCGTACCAAAAGGGTAAAAACGGGACCCTATTACTAAGAAGCCACGGTCCGTGTCACTAAAAACAGAATAAAATAAATATTTAATTGGGGCTCCCATACAACGAACGTGACTTTTTTGCCGTTTTTTGCGATAATGGTACGGAACTCTCCGTGCTCGAGTCCAACTCGCAGTTGGCCGGTTTTATTTATCACCTCCATAATATGGGTATAAAATGAAAAGGGTTTGCGGAGAGGAACACGAAAAGCTGTTTTTATTATAATAATTATACAACTATATATTATTTTCACAGTCTCGTCTACCTCGAAAGTGATAGAACAACCAATACGTCGTATGGGACAGTCCGTACCAAAAGTACCAGTGCTGCTTGAGAACCCAAAGGAAATCAAAGCTAAGCATACGAACTGGGTCACACAGGACCATCTGATCAAACAGCTGCTCAACATCAAGAACATGGGATTGTAGACGAAGTGATACGTTTTTAAATACTTTTGTAATTTTCAATAAATGTTTTTTTATTAAATCATTTTTGTTTATTCAGTGCGGTTCTTACTATTCTGCACAATCGAGTTGAGTTGACCACCTTAGGCTAGACAGTGTCATTCTATCCGCAAAGGCAATTGTTCAAATACCATAATCACGTGATCAATCATTGATCACGTGACAATCGGTGATAGCGCTTGGCAATCCTATGCATTTTTGGTATTTTACCAATCGCTATAGAGACGGTATCGTCACACTTTTGTTCAGAGAATATCTATTCTTTAATGAATTACAAGGGATTTTTGTTCATGAAATGACGATGACAATCCCATCGTACCTTATCCTAAAACTCTAATCCTAATTATAAAATACTAGCTTTTGCCCGTGGCTTCGGCCACGTTCGAAGTTAAAAATGCTCCGATCGCCACAAAACTTTACAGGATTATCCGCTGGGTCAATCTAAATAAAGATTGTCTGAAAATTTCATAAAAATCGGTCCAGCCGTTTCGGAGTCTATAAGGATCATACATACTTTCTCTTTTATATACATAGAATATAGATATAAATAGAACATTAACTCTTGAACTTAATTTAATTTAAATGAGTACGAGTATAGCATTTTAGCCGCATCCGAATTTGGTTCAACTAGAACTCTATGAAAGGCACCAAAAATTTTAAAATTCAGTCTAAATTGCGTAACTAATTGGTATCTTTTATTGCATTACGGACACACTCCATTAAAAGATGTTATACGTCGACAGTTTTCCCACAAATCTCTCAATTCGGTGAATCCACTTTCTTCATTGAGAAGACAAAACATCTATCAGAAATATGTCCGGAACACAAACAACATGCGGTCCCAATTTGATGTCTACTTATTTTAGTATTTGTAAATATGAAGAGATTCGCATACGATACTTTTGTACCTCCTTTCATTTAGACCTTTCATCGAAATATTCTTTAAATGTTTTAAAATAACGGAGCAGTGGTGGCCCATTGGTATCAGCCGCGGCTTACAATTTGTAGGTCGTGGGTTCGAGCCCAGGCAGGCGCTTTACTTTGTGTAAATTATTTCATCACCACTGCTCTCAAAACGGTGAAGGAAAACATCGTGAGGAAACCGGCATGTCCTAGAACCAAACATTCGAAGACATGTGACATCCACCAACCCGCACTGGGCCCGCGTGGTGGATTACTGCCCATTTCCTCTCACAGAGAGGAGGCCTGTGTCCCAGCAGTGGCAACATTAATAGGCTGATGATGTGATGATGTTTTAAAATATCTCGATTTATAAAATGTAAGCATTTCTGAATGGTCAGGCAAAATATTGATTACAATTCCTTCAGATATAGCTTTATTAGCGAAGCTGTCAACCTCTTCATTGTCCGTCAAGCCAATGTGTGAAGGTACTATTGCAGTGCCAAGGCTAAATGGTTTCATTAAAAAAATAATTGCTCTAATATTTTATATGTTACTGAATCGCCTCTGCTACCAGAGGCGCATCAAGCAATGCAAAATAAGGCACTTTTACTGTCTGTTAAAATTACAGTTTTATTTTTCCTAAATTGGCAGCGTAAGACAAAGCCTGTGCCACTGCAAATAGTTCCGCCGACATAATACAGAATTATTATTAGTTTAAGTATCGGTATAATTTATATGTGCCTCCACTGAGTAGGGACGTATCCAGATCTAAATATGAGATTGTGCATCCAAAGCAGGAGCTGCTTACCTATTAGAGGCAGATTGTAAATCATAGAATATTAGACATTGTCCTGCCCCGGTGATATATCTTTGCGTTTAAAACAGTTTCCCATTTCATGAAACGTAAAATCATCGCCAAGTTTCGGGTTGGATGAAGCAAACGTAATAGGCTGTCAATCACAAAATCGGGTGCTGAAGAAAAAAATAAAAAAGAAAACTAGTTTATTTGGCACACACAGATACACATAATGTAGGTACAAATAAAAGGGAACTTAATTTTAACACAATTACATACAGTCTGTGCCCCGCGGCCGCGCCAAAAAGGTCACCAAATAGTTCCTGTTTATTAATGTCGAAAGAATATGCTTTAGTTTGTCTAAGCCCTTTCATCCATCTCATCTTTCTCCACAATCTGACAGGCTGATCGAGCCATCAATACTATCACAAAAAGCTTTGAGACTTAGCTCGTCTTGTTAAGGTTACACGTGATGCACACAGGATCATCTCGTCACGGATGACTTTCGTTAAGGTTATACTAGTCAACGGCACGAACTATTTTGTGCGCGGGGTTAAAATGCATGTTATATCAACCGACAACACGTGCGGAAGAGATTGATGCTGTGATGAGCAGTAGGAAGCTAGTTCGTGTACGAATACACACTTTTGCAAATTTGTAGCGAAATGGATAATGATTTAGGACGATACCGAGCGCGCGAAATTTTATAAACAGACCTTTGGCAGTCTGGATATATGAAAAAACGACTCAACGTATCTGTTCAAAATAAAATTATTTGCATTGTTAAACTACTAATCTATCCCTGTATGGTGGCCGTTTTGCAATTTTCCGTCTTATTATGGTATTTATTCGCGCCCAAAAATGCGTTAAAATTAGTGTCGAAATGTGGAACTTTCAACGCTCATAACTTTCAAATATTTACTTTTTCACTTTTTTGTTTCCATACAGGGCATAATGACGAGATAAATTGATATCACTTTTTATTTTGAACGTACATTGTCAAACAGTGGAATAATCCCTAGACTACGTTTGTATGGAAGAATTTTCGACTAGTGTAACCTTAAACGTTGAGTTTTACGAGAGAATATATCTCAATATCATAGTTAAGTCACAATAGCAGCTTTTGTGCTCTAAAATTTAATTAGATCGCGAGTAGAAACAAAAGTTGGTTACACGTTTCTAAGAACCAAAACCTTCGAAGACTTGTTACGTCTGCCAATCCGCACTGGGCCTGCGTAGTGGATAACAGTCCACTTTCTCTTTTAGAGAGAAAGCCTGTGGCCCAGCATCATCATCATTTAAGCCGAAAGACGTCCATTGCTGAACATAGGCCTCCCCAAGTGTCGCAACTTTGACCGGTCCCATGCGTCTCGTATCCAGCGGATACCTACAACCTTCACCAGACCATAAGTCCACCTAGTGGGAGGACTTCCAACGCAATGTCTTCCGGTTCGTAGTCACCACTCCAGAACTTTTCACCCCGATCGACCATCCGTTCTGTGTGTGTTCAGTAGGCAGGGTGCCCACTGTCACTGAAGTTTCGCAATTCTTCGGGCTATGTCAGTAACCTGCGGATATCCTCATTTCTGATGCGATCACGCAAGGAATCTCCGAGCATAGCCTTCTCCATTTCCCTTTAAGCTTCCTGATGAGGCCCATTGTGAGTGACCCATAAGTAATCACTGGCAAAACACACTGGTCATAGACTTTCGTCTTGAGACACTTCGGTGAATTGGACGAGAGGTAACCGCGCAACTGCCCGAACGCCGCCCAGCCGAGTCGAATTCGACGCTTCATTGCATTGACCTCTTTCTCGAAGTTAGCCCTACCCAACTGAATCGCTTGTCCCAGGTAGACATAATTATCTACAACTTCGAGTGTAGAGTGTCCAAACTTGATAGAAGTGGGTGTTACATGGGCATTCAACTTGGCCTTGGTTTTGTCCAGGTTCATTTTAAGATCCACTCTTGGTCCTCGCCATGGTCTCGGTCAAGATAAAATATGTCGTCGTCGTTTTCGAGTGTAGAGTCTCACATTTTGATAGAAGTGGGTGTTACATGGTCCAGCAGTGAGAACATAATAGGCGATTATGTTAATTTTTAAGTAAGTACATAGACACATGCTTTTAGTTGTTGTTTTTTTATTAAAAAAATGATAATTTATTTCCTCTAATACATATTATAGCAAAGCATATTAAAGTAGTAAAGTACAATAATTTAGAGGAAAAATACAAAAATAAACCTGTCGAATGTCAAAGCTAATAAATTCTAATTAAAAGTGGTTTTTAGATTATTTTTACCGTGATCCTCTTAATTAACTGATAGGAAACAGGTGCAACTAACTGAACAATGTTGTATTGTTAACATTATCAAACGAAAAACTTAACAATAAAATAAAAACCCAATGTTCGCTTTATGAGCTCATTGTCGTAACAATGAGCTCTACTTACATGGCTATTATGTAGTTAATTTTACATGTAGCCACACAACAATAAATAAGCTGCATATAAATATGTGATGAATATTGTCATTGAAATAATAGGAGCGAGATCACCATAGTGATCACTGACTTCATCAGTTACTGTGACTTAAAATTAAATTTATCCATTCTATCTACGGTCTATTGCCTTAACACAATGAAGGTAGTCACTACAATGTGCCTGATATTCATCACGACGGTGGGAGCCCGGTACTCTATCAACTCTTCGCAGAGATCCTTGACTGGTCATGGAACTTATCCTTCAACTAAAGCAAAAGAAGAAAACATCACTATCGGGGAGACTGTGGATTATTTATTCACAAACAATATTGATACATTAATCAAAAAGACTGAAAATAATATTCAAGGAATCAAAGTAGGCGTTAGTGTATCTACCACTGTAATTACACCAGCTATAGCCGACAAAGAGAATATCTTTCGTGAGAATAGTGAAAAAAATCCTATAAAAAAAGAAAATAACAAGAAACTGCAAGAATTACTCGAAAAAGTTATTGATTTGTTAAACAAAACAACAGAAGATTATAAGATTCAAGAAATCACAGTTAGTGAGAGTGTTTCTATAACTGTAGGTACAACTACAGTAGATGAAAAGAACAACACCTATGGTAACAGTGATAGTGGAGAACGAGCACCGAAAACTAAAGAAAACAAAAACAAAACGACAGGGGATAACAATACAGAAGAAACCACAGAAGTCAAGAGTGTTACTAAGAAAAACGGAACAATTTTCATTTCGGAGTGTTTCTTATACACAATAAAGCCAGGAGGAAGAACAACTAAGATGATGAGTAGTAGAAATACTAGCTTTTCCAATGAAATATCAATTAATGACAGGTTATTCGTATCGGCGTTAAGAAATATGAATCGACCACCTCAGTCAATGTTTATTAATAATATTAATCGATATAAAGTTACGGTGAAAATTGTGAATGACTACGACCATTGTACAGCTGATACTAAATGTTTGCCGAAAGAAAATAGAATAGTTGAAATAATACCAATTGATCTATTTAGCAAAGTGCAAGGCGACTTTCCCACTTATACAATGATGGGCGAAGACTGGAATATTAAAATTACGAATTGTGACTTACACAGTTCTTATGGTACAGCTATAGAATATATCCATATCAGCGACAGTAACAGGGATACATTGACACCCAAAAAAATGAGTATTATTAATACTAAACATTATAATGTAACAATTACATTTGTATCTTCCTATGACCATTGCAATATTGCTGATGTTCGATGCTGGCCACTACAAAAAAGATTTATTGAAATTAATCGAATCAATAAAATTAAATGAATGATTTTTCTTAGTACAGGTACAAACGATTATCTTTTACTGTTAAAACTTTTCTTATTTTCTGATCCTGTAAATGTGTTTTTTTTTCTGAATTAACGTTTATTATTATTATTTAAAATATTGGAAATAAAATTATTTAATATAAATCTTTTAAAAGAAATAATTTGAAAAGCTAGACAGATTGTATTGACAAATTAGCAATTGTATTGTAAAGAATATTTCTACAATTTTTGTTTATTTTTTATTGCAAAAATGTCTTGAAATAATGTAAGTAACGCAACTTGGGCCCCCAATATAGGCTACCTAGTTTGGGGAACGCTATTCAAATAACCATGTTATTCAATGTAACCAAGCATATTTATTTAAAGTAACCAAATAGTAAGAGTATTTAATAATAAGAGTTTTATTGTAACATAACCTTAAGTCAAATAAAATAATTATGATTGTATGAGTAAAAAATAAGTATTCAAATCGGCTAGTAATAAACAAATGTAAAAATTCACACTTTTTTATTTTAAATGTAAGGCTGACGTTTCACGCTTCAACCTTCCTATTCATATTTTATTTTGTACTTTATAGCATACAATTTATTAAATATCTTGTACCTTTACTTGTCAACTCGATGACCTTGAACAACTTCAAAATGTTTGTATAAGGTTCATATTTGGTTTAAATTGCACAAATATGTTTCCGAATTCTGTGTATACTCGTAGTTCAAGTGGTCGCCAATTCGCCATCGCCGGAATGCTCATATTCTTTTTCTTTTGTACAATGCGCTCTTTTCTCCTTCCACCCCTATTTACCTCAAGGATCGTTTTCAGTTTATCTACGATTCCCACACGAAATCTCTTAGGTCATCAAAAAACATGCGACTTAAAATGTCTATGCATTCCACTACATTCTTAGCTAAATCATTTACTGTCCAGGCTGCTCGTCTGTGGACTACATTGCCTTACCCAATAAAATGTGCTCAGTCGTTGCCTATCTTTAAAACACTCATAAAGAAACATTACTTCACACACATACACACACACACATTCATTACTTGTCTCTGTGATCCTGTTCTTGTTTAAGCTGTATTGTTTTCTTTTTTGTATTTTTATTTATGTATATTTTTTTGTAGTTTGTTTTTAATACCTAATTGTACTTAGTAAAACTAATTCTTTGATTTGAAATTTGCACCAAGTGTAACATCATATCGTGTCCAGGTTACCTCTTTACAAGGAAGGTTGCCTGGAAGAGATCGCACAGCGCGATAAGGCCGCCTGTTGTATGTTTGTTTTAATTTTAAGGTTTCTTTTTGTATTTTTTTATCTTGGTAAACAATAAAGTATATATAGTAATTATACCCCTCTCTACGTTGACGTCGTGGTGGGGCTTGCGTGCTCCAATGAACTCTAGGTCGGTGCCGGTAGATTCTCCTTTGCCGCAACATAGGCTTGTGAGTGAGGAGCCAGACCAAGAGGGATACAATCCGCAGGGCATGTTGCCCCCTTCACTAAAGTGCTAGCGACAGTTTATGGGAGGGGCCCATTAATTGAGTTTGCAAGTCATCCCCTTCAACTTTATAGCCTTGTAGATTAACAGTGGTCAGGCAGGGACCATAAGTCCTTCTATAGTTTTAGATAATCGATCCACGAAACCTCGTGCGTTACCTTGGGTGCTCTTGCGTAGTGACTAGTGCATACAGAGATAATCGCTGGTTGTTGTCACATTTCATTCTACATGTTTAATAAGGCCTCTGCGAGTTGGTCTCGGCCCCTGGTACGTCTTTCAAAGGTCCGGGACCCTAGGGTCCTGAGAATCTCAAAGAAATTGTAATTATAAAGAGATTCGAAATCAAAATAGTTTGTTGATATGTTTGTAAGGAATATTCCTGAAGGCGCAACGCAGACTAAATTGCGTCAATAGACACGCACGAATTTTTATAAATAAAAACTGTTACAAAAACTGCTTTGTTCTTCGTTTTTTGACACCGACTTCCGAAATTGAAGTTATTTTCCCTTTTGTAGTGTTTTTAATTGGAAGTCAGTTATATTTTTTTGTAAAAAGTATTTTATCCTCAGCTAGGCGCTGCAGCCTTCTCATAGACAGAATCTCATAATCACTTGTAAACTGTTCGATTATCTCTGTCTCTTCGATATCCAGATCTACGTTTTTTACTACACCATACTATAGGTTCACTTCATCTATTCTTTGACATCTATAATCCATCGCCTGAAATTTTTGACAGTTTAAAAGTTTGTCTGCATCCTCTTTATGTTTTAATAAAATACTAATCTTATAGGAGCTTTTGTATTAATTCTTAAGATGTTATTAACATTTTCGGCTGTCAGCAGCTTCGCCATACAAAATTGTTTTAGAAGTACCTCCTTAGATGATATATTTATCACCTAACTTTTCGAATTTTCAGTATCTTTTCTTTTTGATAACGGTGATAAATCCGTCGTCATCAACTACTTCCTTGTCTTCTTCACTGTCCTGTCTTGCTCTCTTTTCCGGCTCCTTCTGAGTTTAATTCACCAGGTTTTCCTTTTCCACACATGCCATCACTACATCAGCTCGTTGCGTTCCCATTGCAGTATCTTCATGTCTCTCAATACTATCCGATACCCAAGAGGAAACACTTGAAGATCGTCCAAAACTAGCCATTATCCCGATAGGTAAATGAAATTTGGAAAGATAACAACAAAAGGCAAACTGGCAGATCCTACATAATACATAAACATACACATAATATACATAATATTATTATATTTTCACGGAAAGAACAAAACCCACTTTTTAAAATCTGTACTTTATTCTTTGTACTTCAGATGCATTGAATCACAGAATATGATGTTGATTAGGTACTTTGTTGCCTGAATCAATGTGTTTTAGTAGTTAATGTTGTTTAAGTTGAAATAGAAGATTTCTTGGTAGTCGTGGGGCCTGTGACTTTCCTGGTCTTCGGCTTCGGTGAAGTCTTCAATTTTGATGTTGTGGTCTTCCTGGCTTTATTTCCTGGGGACAATTTAGTATTTTAGAAGAATCAATATGGTTCTAACGTGAGAACTTGAAATTTCGCCCAGAGACTCCAGACAAGTGACATTCTACCAAAGATAGCGTTGCGATAGCGATTAAAAAAAAACAAAATGTATGGGTATGCCAGCCGCTATCGAACCGACCCCTGTTTAATTTTGGAATTGTGAAAATCGCCTTCGCTGATAGGATTTCACTTTACTAGAGTCTCAGTCAAAAAAAGCACTGTCAACTTCAATTATTTTCATGGACTTGAGGTGACTAATGACCTACCTGCCGATAATGCCATAATTAGTCACCGACCATCACGGGAAATTGGTTTCGTTTATCCTAAATGGCTTTAAAAATCAGCACTATAGGTACCTATGTATACAAATCAATAATTTAAAGAAAGTACTGATATATATCTGAAGGTTATCCAAAAATTTGTTCTGTTTGAGAATCAAACGCGCGTGTAGAATAGGAGCTGGTATTTCACTTACAGCAACAACCATCTCGCCTTAAGTTATTTGTATTAGAATAGAACACTATCTTACCTCGTCTTGAACCTTTCCTTTGTACTTTTCCTTTCTTCTTCTTTTTCTTAGCATTTGCTTTACGAGTTGCTTCCGCGGTAGCATTCTTCTGATCCTCTTTTATTCTCGGATTCACCTTATGTCTCAGGTATCTAGGTATTATATTCTTTAACGAACGAGTCTTCGACTGATCTAAAACAGACCTTTTCATCCTAGCTGTAAGTTCCAAATTCTGTTGCCACCTCCTCATAGTGTCCTCATATTCGCTGTACCTTTTCTCGGATATTTCATCCAACCTCTTTTTAGCAAGTTGTTTCACTATTTCGGATTTTGGAACCTTTCTGTGCAGAAGTTCTGCAATTTCGTTCTTTGAAGTCTTCAATAAGGTGCGTATGTGTTTTATGAATGAATGTTTTTTCTTTTGGCGTGCCACTGACTCTGTTAGATCTTTTATAGTCGTTGGCGGTGGAGGTTGTGTCGCAGTTTCCTTTTTATTTTCTCGCCGTGGCGTTCTTTCTGTTGAATTCGTTTTTCGTTTGTGGTATTTGATTAACGTAAGTATTTTTTTATGAATTTCATTCAATCCAGAGTCTATTTTATCTAACGTTTTGTCGCTCACCTTATCTAACATTGTACCCATTCGTCTGCTGTGAGCAAACTCTATGAGACCTATTGCGTCGTGCATTTTACTTATATCCAACGTTAGTGTACAATGCAATAGTTTCAACCTATGAAGGCTTTCAGAAGGAGTGCTTCGAATAAGAATGGCTGACACTTCCTGCCACTTACTTCCAATACTATTTAAATAGTTTGTTAAATTATAATATGGGTCGTGTACTCTTAGCCCTGGCAGGATTTGTTGGTCTAAGTAGTAAGATTTAATTACATGTTTTATTATTTTTCTGGAGGCTGGAGACAAAGGTGCTAAAGCGTTAGACATGGGCTTGTCTTTATCGATTACTTCAATGACTTGAACTAAATAGTTCTTGAATGACAAACGATCATATTGTTTATTCTGGTCCATCATTCTCCTAAAACCTTTTTGCCTTTTTAACTTAGGTATTTTTGGTTTTTCAATAGCTGGATTTTTGTAAATATAACGCTTCATTGCAATCATAAGAAGTTTTAAATCGTAAGGTATCTCAGTGTTTTTGTATCTTTGAATTATAGCAAGATCTTTTAAGACTGCAAAAATATCACTTTTTAGTTTTAACATATATTTGTCGTACCTATTTGGGTTAGCTCTCCTTAGGTCTACGTCTAAACCAGTCGCCATTGCGATGTTGTAAATAGAAAAGGATGTTTTACTGGTAGTATTATTTTCTTTTGGTACTCGTGTATCTTCAGGTTGAATATTAGTTTTGACAAATTTTAGCAGAACTTCTTTGATTTTTTGCAAATTTTCTAATTCTTTAATCTTGTCAGATATGATTTTATTTATAGGTGTCAGGACTTTGTCTTTTAAATCCGGCAGTTTTTCAGTGTTATTTTTATTAGTAGTATTCGTGGTGTCGACCATGATTGTTACAATTGGCACTACATTGGGTGCTGTAATGTTCACCTGGGCAGTTACATCTCTTTTCATGATATTAAAAGCATTGTATTGTAATATGTCGTTTGTAATATCAATGAAGTTTGGATCCAAATCTTTGTTGAAATCGATTTTATCTGAAAAATAAATGTCAATTGGTAATTTATTTTCGCGAGCAAACTTTGTATTTTAAATTAATATTCTTTGAATACTACCTTCTGTAATATTTGCTTTGGCAATGTTTCCACCTGTTGGCAGCAAAATGGCGTTTGTATTATCAGAAAAGTTTGGATCTATATCTTTGTTGTTATTTACATTATCTGAAAATAAAAATAAAAAAAACGTAATTCGTAAATTATTGCCGCGAACAAATTTGTGTATTGTAAGTTAATATTCTTTGAGTATACCTTCTGTAATATTCACATTGGTAATATAACCAGCTGTTGGTAGAAGATCGATCACTACTTCAGTGGTGCTTGTCATCGGTGATTCAGTAACAACATCATCGTAATCTAGCATAAAGTTAATCACGTCTCCAATATTATCGTTAGGGGTACCGCTTGTTACATTGTCTTCATCCATGGTCATATAATCAATGCTAAATGTTTGATTTTTGATAACTTTGTGTATTGGTTCAATGTCAATGGTTTTTCTTCGATTATAAGGTGTGGGATCCACAGCAATGCTGCGCAGAACTTCATCGAATGCTACATAATCGGTGTCTTCGATGGTTGTTGTCTCTGTGACGGATTCCGTGGTTGTAAGCCCAGCTGCTACAGATGCTTAAAAGTGGGTTTGATTATTATAAAGGGTGGATGTAAAGTGGACTAGTATGATGTCATATACACGTATTTATAAAAGGGGCAGTCAAAGCTGCAAGTGTACCAGATAAGTTTAAATATAGGTAATATATAGGTTAGAAAAAAAATGTATATACTCCTATATATATCAAAGCAGATGACGATAGGCTTGATATACATAGTTACAAAATTGTGTATTAAAATACTATTATAGCAAGTTTTCTTGTATTTCTCCCGGCAAACCATTTTATATGATATTTGATGCCTAATTGCCTATATTATGGAGGTATCTAAATATAAACGGTCTACTATCTTTGGGGGTCCGATATAAATTTAGCTAACTGTATTGTCATCCAAACCAAACATGTACGCTACCAGACGTACGGCGATGCGCCATCGGTACATGGTGGACATCCCACCCATACGCACTAAACGTTTTGAGAATACTTTTATTATGCGTACAGCTAAGGAGTGGAATTACCTGCTGGAGTCTGTGTTTCCCGATAGCTACAACCTAGGGGTCTTTAAGTCAAGAGTGAATAGGTTACTTCTAGGCAAGCGTGCTCCATCATCGACCACATCATCGCTTACCATCAGGTGAGATGGTGGTCAAGCGCGAGCCTACATAACATTTAAAAAAAATGTACGCAATATTTCAGCTCAATTGGTTGGGGACAACTGTTTTAGAAATCAGTTTCAAGTTTTGAACCATACATACTAACTGACAAGGACAGTTAAATAACAGGTTTAGGCAAGTCAGGAGTGAATAGGTTACTTCTAGGCAAGCGAGCTTCACCGTCGACCACATCATCGCTTACCATCTGGTAAGATAGTAATCACGCGCGAGTCTATCAACAATAATTGAAAAAAAAACATGACTCATCATTACCAGTGTTTGTAGTAGCAATCTCGAAAAATGGCTCGTTGTCCACGAACATTGTAAACTCATTGGTTGTTGTACCTTTTGGACTATTCTCCTGTACGTGTAAAGGTTTGGCTCCATATAACCATTCCGATAGTTTCTCTAGGGTTATAGTAGTTGCAGCACGTTTTGGATTATCTGTTACTGAGCGTTTCGTCTTCTTTGGATGTGTATCTGAAATTATAGTTAAAGAAGAATATATTAAGATTAACACAATATTTAGCTGCATACAGCTACGAGTATCATTAATAGCTCTTTGACAGTTTGACGGAACGGTTGGCGTAGTGGCTGAGTGTCGCGGGTTTGATGTGTATTAACTTTAAATGTTTGTAATCGGACATATGAGAGAAGTCCAGTGTGGGGAAAAGTTACAAAAAAATGTTGTTATGGTAGTCGGCAGCCAAAAAACTGAAACTGGTCTTGCCAAGGGGTATCGTGTTACCCAAATACTGGGTTGTGGAGGTCAGATAGGTAGACTCCATGTTAAATACTGGTACTCAGCTGAATTCGCTTAGAATGGAAGCCAACACCAACATATATTTGTTGACTAGCTGTTGCCCGCGTCTTCGCTCCCGTGGACTACCCCACAGGACACATTTTCGGGATTAAAAAAATAGCCTATGTCACTCAGGAATAATGTAGTTTTCTATTGGTGAAAGAATTTTTCAAATCGGTCCAGTAGTTTCGGAGCCTTTTCGGTACAAACAAACAAAAAAATCTTTCCTCTTTATAATATTTATTATTATTATATAGGAAAAGGCTTGGCAGATCGATTGATTGCTTAGAGGAGGCACATGCCTAGCAGTGAACGTCTTTCAGGTGAATCAAGAAGGTACTTACTGTCTGTTAACGCCTCCATGACCATAACGAGGACTCGATGATCAACGTTCAGAGGTGGACCTTGGCTGTGGCAAGGCTGCAAGGTGGTGCAGATCCACTTGCCCTCAGGACTGCAGGAACAGGTATTGCAGTCGAGACATACATTGTCTGTGGATAAATAGTTAAATAGCTGATGTTAATTTGATAAGTATTGTTGCAGAGCATGCTTAGATAAAGATGCTGCGTCGGAAAGAGGGTGGCGGGAGTCCGCTGGATGCGAGACGCACTGGACCGCTCAATGTGGCGACGCTTGGGGGAGGTCTATGTCCAGCAGTGAACTTCTGTCGTCTGTAATGATAAGGATGATGCTAAGATGGTTTGGTCATGTTGAGAGGATAAATAAGAGGCAACTAACAATAGTAGATTGTTTATCTAAGGAGCAAACAACTATTTTAAAGGCGAGAGTGTTTTTTTTAATCCAGCGCGGAGCGAAGGTCTCTAAGCGTATTAGCCATTCACCTCATTTATTCGGCGTAATCGATTTTAGCGATGTAATCCTATTTTAGACCGCATGATTTGTGATTCATCTCTTTGCTGATTGGAACATTTACTTACTAACAATATCCACATTCCAAATCACTTTTAGTCCCTTGGGATTAATCAGCTATTTTAATCCCTGTTTACTAAGAATAAAATCTCGGAGTATTTAATTCAAGAGTGAATGGGTTTTTTCTAGGCAAGCGTGCTTCACCGTCGACCACATCATCGGTTTCCATCAGGTGAGATAGTGGTCAAGCGCGAACCTACAAATTATTTAAAAAAAAATGCTCTTTTTGAATAGATGTGATAAAAAGGTATTTACAAGGCGCGGAAGGGGATACCCTAGAAGGACATATACGGAACTTATTGGTGATGTTATTCATAAGGGCAGCCAGGTACATAGTACTCACAACAGGCCTAGTTGTATGACAAGAGGCTCTAGACGAGAGTCATTTGACGTCTTCGATGTCGATAGTCCTAATGCCAAAATGTAAGGGATTGATCACGTGCCATTTCAATAGCGTTTGACATACATTTTTATTATCAATATCACCACGCTTTCGTTGATAAAATGTCAGCAACGACATACCTGAGTGTCCTAAATTGCACTTTATTTCTATGCATTTTGTTTTAAATTTGAATGGAATAGGAAGCCGCCGACGCCATTTCTGTGTGGCCTGCGCCTTACGTATACGCCCAAAGTGTTTAGAAAGAAAGAAAAAAAAACACGGCCTCAGATTCATGAACTTAAACCGCGCTCTGTAGTGTCGTTGGCGTCACAGATATGAATCTAACTAGATAACGCAAGTCTCCATCTCTATGAAAACCAAGCGTGCCACTTTTTCATAAACAATTTAAAAACAAATTTACTTACACCCCGCACAGCTCAATATGGCATAAAAAGGCATTTTTCTAGATTTAGGTGGATTTCCGGTGCTGATAATGCTAAATGAATAGCTCAGATTACGATAACTTTACTCTGTTTCTTGCACGTGAAGTAGGTACATACAATCGCGTCATCTAGTTAGATTTATATCTGTGGTTGGCGTTATGTAGTATCTGCCTACTTCTACTGGGGAGAGATATGGAGGAAAGAGTTTATGTATGTTTGTTTATCAGTCAGGCGACAATTGTGATGCATCTGCACGAGAAAAAGAAGATTTACTCAATTATTTGTAAATATACTGGTTGTTCTCCAATTGTTGACAACTTTGTTGTTTCCCATTATGTTGCGAATTCCGCAATTTGTTAACAATCGCAAGGAATGTGCAAACAGTAGATTTTTATAAATGTTCTCAGCCTAAATACTAAAAACATCCGTGTGTATCGATTATTGTTTTTAAAAACAAATGTGTATATATTGTCTGAAATTGTGACTTGTTTAGGTACAACATAGCATTTTTGAGAACTACGCCAACTTGCTAATTTTGGAGAGCCTTTGGTAAAATTAAAATTTAAAAGCCCAATTGCTGTATGCTTATGAGAATGTGTGTTTGTGGGAATTGCCTGATTTCGTCTCAAAACAAGAAAAGGAAACAATTTGAAACATGAGCAGGAAATCAAGAATGTGGAACTCAAAGGATGATGATCCTAAACCAATGAATTAATTAAACGTTAAAAACTGACCTTTATTGCAGTTAGTGTACCGGGACACGTATGGGATGCACTCCATGTTGTTAGATAATCCTGTAACAGATGAAATTGGAAATAGAATTACTACTAATTTTACATTTTTATATTTGGAAGTCATCCTACCACAAAGAAAGCGATCGAGATTTGATTTTACCTTGGAATCTTATGGCAGCATCATGGTCCACACTACAGCTAGGCATATATTTCTATTTGAATGCGTCAACTATCCTATCCACAATAGTGGTAGACTTTTGAGCAAAAAGGCGATAGAGCAATAGCATTATGCACTTTGGAAATGTAACCTTGCAGCCTGTTGCGCCGACCATAGATTTTCCAAGTATTTCAAATCGCGTATTTTAAGACTAAATGTAGACTTCCAAGCACAGCCGCTCCACCGTCTGCTTTGCCAATCAGTCCACCTTTATCGTCCATAAAAAAAACAATATCCTACTTTTATCAACCAAGTCGAACATTAGCTCATCAACTTCTTTCCTCTTGGCAGCATCTGCAATCCCTCCCGGTACCTCTTTATCCTTAGGGAGTATGGAATCAGCTTCTGCATAGTAGTCACACCGGGCTTTGTCGAGGGTCAAGCAGTCCTTCTCAAAACACAGGTTGCATTCGTCTGATCTTCGGATAATGCTTTGTGAGTAGAAGAATTCTGAGTTGCATGTTACTGGTGCTGGAAAAGGTAAAATTTAAACGTTAATTACATCGTTCGAGTCAAAGATTAATAAATAAATTTAGATGAGGGCAGGTGTCGGAAGATGACGAGAGACGGAGACAATGTGGACCAATGATCTGGTATCAAGGGTGTCTGCTGGATGCGAGGGACAAACGACCTCCGCAGCAGTGGTCAATTTTCGAATGAAATGATTATGATGAAGAGCCGAATAATGTAGACAAAAAGTACATTATGCAAATAAATAATAGTTGTTCAAACATCATTATAATATGAGCTGAAAGACGTCCGCTGGACATAGGTCTCCGCCAAGCGTCGCTACATTGATCAGTCCTGTGCGAGCGTGGTTGTTGTGTTCAAACATGATGTGCCTCAAAACAGGGAATGAATACATTGTTTTAGAACTCACAATGATTTAGAACTCGCAATGTTTTGAAACAATTATGTGACAACTACCAGTCCACACTGCTCTTGCCAGGTGGACTACAGCCCACACCCTTACACTGTGTGCGGCCTGATTCCCAGCAGTGGAATTAACCACCCCCTTTTGTGAAAGGGAGTATCGTAAGTCGATAAAAGATGCGCCAAATGCAAAGAAAATATCATGGAAGTTTGAGCAAAAATTGTGTAATTACTCAATTTGTGAGAAAAATGGTAGTTACACATGCAGTGCAACGATAAACGAAAAAAAAGCCTTGAAAATAGAATAAACAATAACATAAAACCAGTTACGAGACGTGTTTCTGCTAAACGGTGAGGTGTTTGAAAAGTTTCATGTGCAATATTTTAGCCGTACATGGGTAAATTCAATAGAGAGGCATTAAAAAAGGTAAAAATAATAAACCCTGTGTTGTATAAAGCTACTGACTTTCTAGTTCACATAGGTAGGTACCAAAATGATAAAGAATCGATTTTGTTGAATGCATGGAACATATAATATGATTTCTGGCTGACTGGATGGATAGAGTCGGAGAGGGAGGTAAAAGAAAAGATGGATGGACTGTGTGAGGAGTGATATGAAAGAAAAGGGAGTCAGTAATAGCGTGACGGGGGACAGGACGGTATGGAAGAGGAAAACGTGTTGCGCCGACTCCAAGTAACATGGGATAAGGGCTGGAAGATGATGATTACCTGATACATTAAATCTTTGTTTTATAAATGAACAAAAGGAAGTTGTCGTTACTACATGAAAGCCAAGCGAGATTGAACACATTTTTGGTAATAAAAAACAAAATGTTATTGCTGACCCAGGCTTGATTAAACATTATATGCTATAATGAAGGCACAATATGTAATTCAAAAGAACAAAAAACAAAAGTTTCAAATCTCCAAAAGTTGGATATTGGTATGAGATATTTTACAGACAGCTTTTGTGCATCTGCATCTGCCTAGCCTTTTCCCAACTATATTGGGGTCGGCTTCCAGTCTTACCGGATTCAGCTAAGTGCCAGTATTTAACATGGAGTGACTGCCTATCTGACCTCCACAACCCAGTAACTGGGTAACACGGTATCCCTTGGCAAGACTGGTGTCAGGATCTCAAGCTTCTGACTACCCGTAACGACTGTCAAAGATCTTCAAATAACAGCCGGGACCAACGGCTTAACGTGTTTGCCGAGGCACGGAGGTTACTCGGTATGTTGGTGGTAATGGTCACCCATCCACGGACCGACCTCGTCAAGCGTTGCTTAACCTTGATGATCGACCCGTGCGGCTGTTATTATTTAGCCACGAGCTCCTCCTTACAGACAGCTTTTGTAATTATAGTTTTTGTAATTATAGCTTGTGAATGTCGCTAAGAGTATACATATTTTTATACTTATGTTACTGAATTGAACAACACTTTGCTCAAGATAAAAAAAACACTTGATTATATGGATTGATTGATATCTTCAGAGCAAAGTCCTTACAATGGGCCCTATCAGAATATCAGCGCAGCGTTATTTTCTTTTTAATATCGTTGCACATGCTGAGATAGGTCTCGCACGGGGTTATTTATTTTTATTTTTTATTATTGTTTGTGTTTTTCTTATCTCGTGTCTCCTGTGCGGGTCACAAATAAATATTTTTCTTTCTTTCTTATCTTTCTTACGGCGATGAAATATAGAAATAACATTCGCGTGTGTTTTACAACGCAATCATCACAGCGCAAAACTAACCTAAAGCATGAGTAGTGGCAGTAGCAATGAACAAATGTTTGGTCATTGATATCAACGGGTCAAAAACGCTCTTAAGAAAACCCAGTCAATCACTTCAACTTTTTACAAAAAAAAAAATTCATACGTCATTTGAGGTGTAATTGCAACCCCAATATGGCACTACCATCTATGAATAGCTTTGAGACAAGACGTAGGTAGGGCTACAATAGACTAAGGAAGGATAATGTTAACGTATAGTAAGTGTTTAAGAAAAAAAAACTTATCCTAAGCCTAGGTGAATTTTGAGCTAGATTCTACAAAGTTATTTATGCTTGTCCAACTGTTTACGACACACCTACCGTAAGAAACACTAATGACGTAAACAAACAAACACAATTTCAAAAAGGAAATCTTACCGGACAGGCCGAGGATTCCGATCGCGCTCACCCACGCCAGCATCGCCGTCAACAATGATGCGGTGCCGTAATGTTAGCCCTGTTTACTGCTACTATTGTTCTCAGGCAAGGGGGCGGACTTGGGACGGAGGCTCCTGTACAAGATTCACGGGGACCATCCGGCTTGGGAGAAGATTTTCTTGGTTGTTTGTTGTGGTTGGAGGGTTGTAGTCTAGATCTGCCGCGGTGACAAGTAGTGTTGGGCATCGAGAGGCGGGAGTTAATTGCTATTCGTATTTTGTTTTGAGTGGAGTTCTATCAGGAAATGTGAGCATAGGGTTTTTTATAATACAGTTGCTCAAAATATTGTTCTTGTTTATCTTTGTAGGTTGGTTTTGTGTTTTGGTTTTCTTTATTGGCAGATTATATTTCCATCTCCGAGAATTCTGAGAGGTTTCTTTTTTTGTGTCTTACGCTGCTCTATTTGTTGGTTTTTATTTTTAAGTATTATGAGTTTGTCATATTTTATTATAACTCAAACACAACTAACCACGAAAAAAAACTGCTGAAGAAAAATAAAACAAATAAATAAAAAACTGAAAAAAATGAAACATGAAGAAAAAATAAAACGAAAAAAATAACTGGAGGTGGCCTATATGGGTATTTGGGAATAGGGGTTCCTGTAATGTTAATATCCAATTATACAAATTGAATATTAACACATACTTACATTCATGTAAATCTTGATGGATGGGCAATAATAAAGGCTTATTATTATATTGTAGTCATCATCTACAGCCTTACTTCGTCCACTGCTGAGTATTGGTTTGTTTTTTCCTCTCAATATCTGTCTGTCTTTATTATTGGGCGACCGACACCTCTTCTTCCAGTCCTTGGACGCCACTCGGGTATATCCTTACTCTACCTAGCATCACAGAGCCTTGCCAGGTATCCTGCCCAGCTCCGCTTGAGTTCCATAATCCGCGCTTATACTGCTGCCAACAAATTAATCCTCATCATCATCATTCTGCCATTATACCCAATTTATTTGGGCTCAGCGTGGCATATCATCTTCTTCCATATCTACATCTATATTCGCCGTCATCTCAATCACCTCTTTGTCAGCATCATCATCACACATTCCATCCATCGTTTTCCATTATCACGGCTCGTCCGAGAGACCACAAGAAGAAGAATCAGAACTATCAGGTAATTCTGATTCTTCTTCTTGTGGTCTTTTATTCGAAATCAAATAAAAAGAAATAATGAAAATGAAAGAAATATGAATGTACTTGTGAGAATTATTCCTATGACAGGCAATATATTTCTAACAATGACATCTCAAGTCGCGGTCAGTACGGCATTCATTGCTCAGTAAGATGGTGATTCGTTGGTGGTGATGGTGTTACTACATCGAATTCTATGAAAAGTATTGATAATGCCGCCTCTAGCAGTGATTGATAATTAACTTCAGAGCCAAGTAAAAAGAGTGAGGTTTTATCACTGGTCAATGGAGTGAAAAGAGTTTAACGAAATATACTAACTACCTGAGTAATGACAGCATATTTTTGAAGAAAATTATGAAAAATTTCAAACGTCTATTGTAAAATAACGATAATCCTACATAATTGCCTTAAAAACAAATGACTGACTTGAATGATTGACTTTAAATGTAAATTTAGGAAATTCCATTTAAACAAAGGCACCGTTTGTTGCAATGAAATTTTCAGGATATGTTCAACAATAGAATAGGGAAATTTCTTTCTTTTCCATAAAATTGTTTTCTACTTGTACGGGCCAATCTTTCCAGTAGTCGGGCTCATTCTGCTTCAGTCGACATTCAATACCATCATCTTCATGCTCTTGTCCCGTTACTTGGGGTCGGTGCAACACGTTTTCTTCTTCCATACCGTCCTGTCAGCGTGAGACTGTCACTGACTCCATTTTCTTTTATATCACTCCTCACATAGTCGTTCCATCTTTCTTTCTGGGTCATCATTTTTACCGTCATTGTCCCTCTCTTGGGCAAAGGCCTCCCCCATCCCCTTAATTTCTCTCGGGTTTGTGCTTCCCAATCTGGGGGGCCCGAGCGCCGCCTGTAGGCGGCTCTACGTGGGGATCGTGCGATCGATGGCCCTGTATGGGGCCCCGATCTGGGCGACTGACACGACGGCCGGCAGCATCGCTGTTTTGCGGAAGCCGCAGAGAGCGATGGCCGTCAGAGTCATCAGGGGATATCGCACGGTCTCCTACGTGGCGGTTTGTGTACTGGCCGGATCCCCGCCCTGGGACCTGGAGGCGAAGGTACTTGCGTCACTGTATCAGTGGCGCGAGGAAGCGCGGGCGCGGGGCGAAGGGCCGATGCAGCGACATATGGAGTTGCGTCGATCTCAGCTTCGTGAGGTTCTGGTGGCGGAATGGCGGGACAGGCTTTCACGCAGTCTGACAGACCCCTCCGTCCCCCCAGGGCGGAGGACATCCTATGAGGATTTTCCACCGCGGAAAAAAAAGGGCTCCATTCTTGCGATATACGGGTTGCCTTTTTTGCCGGTTTGCTAGCCAAAGCTTAGACGTCATTCGACAGACCACCCAAAAAAACTGCACAACTGAAATGGGACTTCAACACATTTCTTGCATTCCATTCTGTTAACCATTACGCTATCACTGATTCCCTTGTTTTTCCTATCACTCTTCTTCCACCATCCATTGTTCTTTTTTGGTTGTCAAAAATACATTAGCTCCCCCAAATCCGTGCCTGCAGAGAAAACGTGAAATTCCCTCGTCTGTTTACAAACACGCTGGTTGCCCGTACGTCGTTGATGCGTCGACTCCTGCGCACATTCGACTCGGCGGCGACCATGCTGTTGGCGGTGCTGTTGCATCTCCTTATCTTCCACCTGCTGACTGCCAGTGGTGAGCATTTGAGATTGATGAGAAAACAAGAGATATTAGATTTAGGTATCCCATGTGCAAATAGGAAACAAAAAAAGGGAAAAACTGTTTTAAAATTTTTGGAGATCAATGTCCCCAAACAAAATTGTGTTCCTCACAATTTAATTAGATCAAATTGTGGAGATCTCATTTTCGGTTTCGGCTGCCCGTTTTGGAGATTCCACTTAGTGAGGTCCAATTTCGGGCCGATTTCAGGCCCGCTTGCGCCATCTTGGGTTAATTTCGAGTTAGCAGCTAACTCGGCCAATTAGATATGACTTATTTTAATGTAGCCTCGTTTTAGCAATTAACTCTGAGTTAAGTTTTTGGCACAAGTGGATACTTTAAGGTGCTAACGCTGCTTGTAATCTTTCCCCTAATTGTTTTTGTCGTGTGTTAAGAAGTCCTGCTTATCATGTTGCCATTGCAAATGTATTTTCTAAAAATTTTTGCAAAGTATTTTTATTTTTAGGTGGTCATCATCTATACTTTTATATCTATATCTATACTTCTATATCTATATCGATATTAAAAAGAGGAAAGATTTGTATTTTTGTATGTAACGACTAAACTTAAAAACTACTGGACCGATTTCAAAAATTCTTTCACCGCTGGGAAGCTACACTAACCCCGGGTGACAAAAGCTACTTTTTATCCCTGTATTCCCACGGGAACGGGAACTAAGTGGGTGAAACCGCGAGGCGTCGCTAGTTAAACATAATTAAGTAATTATTCTTAATTCTTATCTTAGTATTGTAATAAATGTTTACCTAGTTTAGTTGTAGTCTTAATTTTGAATTTGTAAATGTCATGCATACCTTTAATCTGTATGATTGCTATGTAATTTGGACTTTAAAAGTATTATTTTAAGGATGGTTTTAAGTATTTTGTAAGCAGAAAATAAACACGTATTTTAAGGACTTATTAAATATAGGTCTTCTTCCCCTGGTCCTATTATTTGGGGTCGGGTCTCCTCACTTTCCTGCACCAAGTTGTTCTATCTTGGGTTGCCTTTTGTGTCAATTAGGCTTGCTTGAGGTCTCTTTCTATATATTCCTCTCTATTTCTTTCTTTAAGGACTTATATAATAAACC
The DNA here is from genome assembly GCA_948252205.1 of Orthosia incerta. Lineage (NCBI taxonomy): Eukaryota > Metazoa > Arthropoda > Insecta > Lepidoptera > Noctuidae > Orthosia > Orthosia incerta. The sequence goes on from OX411758.1 coordinate 3,684,701, forward strand.
GGAAAAATAATGAGTGTTTACAAGTTTTTTTACCCGTCAAACAAATATTTGTGTAAACATATCCGCCGCAATCGTATTTCCTGTCAGGCGTGTTTGATAACAATTGTGTGGGTTCTGTGCCGGTGTAGAACTTCTAAGTTATCGCTGTAAAGGACAGTTGCTTATATGGAAACACTCAATCGATTGAGTAGGAAGGCCCTTTTTTTTTGGTTGGCCCAGGCAATCCAATGATTTTGCCCGTGTTTTTTCAGTTGTTTGTGCCAGGGCCGCGGTAAATCTCTTTCAAATTTATCCGCGACCCAGACAGGCATCGGCCCTAGCGGGCCCTGTCACTTTTGCTGACATCTCTTTGAGCCGCGCGTGGAACACTACGCGCCGTAAACTCGGGCCTGGTCCTTATCGGACGGCTAGCTACCCATCACTTGCCGCAAGCCCGCGCCTACGCCAGTCGGGAATCGGCTTGCGACTCCCGACGCCCGGGGCATCTCCTGCGGTGGCTAGGCGCGCGGACGTCTCCTTTGCGTCTTCCTCACGCGTTCCGCCTCCTCCTTTGCGAGCATTATTGCTTCGCAGAAGGAGGAGACAGCTTCCCATGCCCTCTCGTTCCGTACCATGGCCTGTACCAGGGCCGGACGCGAGAGGTTGCCATCGCCGATCGCCACGAGGACACTGCGGTGCTCCACCAGACCCCCACCTGCTGATGCTCCACACCCAGGAAGGCCCCTGCAAAAACAATTTCGAAAAATGGGTCTTTATAGACCAGTCTGATACACAATGTGAGTGCGGTGCCTCTGTGCAGAATATGGCTCACATGTTGGAGTGCCCCTAGTGCCCCAGGTGTATACTTGCACTTTTGAAAACCTGTTGAACACCACTGAAGCTGCAATTAACATGGCCATAAACACCCAACATATTTATAGAGTTTTTCATCGAGTCGAAAAGAAGAAACAGTAACGGATAGTGGAAGGAACACAAATGAAGACGATGAAGCACCAGGCGGCGACACGGCCGAGGCGAGGTCAGACACGGTGAAGCGAAGAGGAACCCGGGAGAGGCCGCTCGTCAGGGCATTTGCTGATAAGCCGACGACGTTGAGGCCAACAGGTGCGTTGCGGTGCCGCTTGGTCGACATCGCAACTGATGCGGGCCGCAATGTCGTATGGGGTCTCCCTTACCCATACGATAGTTGCAGGCCACGGCGGGAGAGGAGTGCCGGTATCGCTACCTGCCGCGGCCTGGACGGGGTCGCCATCGTCTGGTGGCGGTCGCGGTGAGGCCGCGTGGAAGAGTGTCTTTATAACACTGGCCGCTCTCCCTATCCCCTGCGGCCGAAATATGTTAGGTGGCGGGGCTATTGACCTTGACCCGTCACAGGGGGATCAAGGATACACGGTTTCGTCTGGCGCCCATGAGAGCTGGTTTGGTTCCTTGGGTGGTCACGGCGTACAGTGTGTTCTGGTGCGCCGGTGGTGCGTGGTACTCCCTAGAGGAGGGTCCGGTGACGGACAGCCGCGGCGGGTTGGCAGTGAGTGCTAACGCGTGCCACTTTTCCCGCCATAAGCGGCACAGGAGGACACCGAGTAGTTTTAGTGGGTTGGAGTCCCACATAAATGCACTAGCCCGTGCTTTCTTTCTTCAGTATGAATGAGTATTTCCCGACGCAATAAAAAAAACCGATCTCCCACCAAGTAAACGGATGACCTGGACCACGCGGGAGTCCGCTGAATGCGAGAAGTACAGGATCAAACGATACGGTAACGCTTGGGGGCGAGTATTGTTGATTGTTCAGCAGTGGAAGACTTTTAGCTAAGCAAAAATAGTAGTTGTAGTAGTGGACTCCCTTTTCCGCACTTAGGCTCTCATTTGGTCCGTTGTGTGTGGTGTGTGTGGGTTCTGGCTAACATAGCCATTCTAGCTACACTCAAAATCGCACATTAAGAAGCCTCGCTCATATTTCAGGATGACGTGAGCGGCCGATTCCTCGGCGTTAAATCAGACCCTGCAAACTGGGCTGTCTGTGGTGCCTATGTTGAAAAGATGCTTGTTAAGTGTGCCCCTTATTGTCCTTATTATTATTTAAAGGATATTAGCAGAAATAGTAAGAAAGATAACAAATAAAGAGCAGGTAGTTAATCATAATTGCTTATTCATAAATAAAAAGAAGACAATGCATGAGACTACTGTTGACTATCGTATATTGTGCTAAACAATAACATCTTTCTTAGACATTGATCTTACTAAGATGACGAATTGAATAAAATACTGTGCTCACAGCTGGGAAAGTAAAACAATGAGGAAACAATATAAAACATGAAGAATCGAATAGACTATCCTAACTAATAGTATAAATGCGATCGTCACTTTGTTTGTTTCTGAAGCCGAAATCGCTGGACTGATTTTTATGAATTTTGGTAAAGAGATACATTCGACTCTTGAGGGCAGAAATGGGGTGGCGTGAGGGGTGAATTATGTGTGGATCTTCTTATTATGTCGTCGGATTAGATTACTTACAATATACCAGGAGACCAGAAACTTGGAGTAAAAAAATGCGGGGAAACACTTTATGAGTGGTAAAGATCCACAAACTACCAGGAGAACAGAATTATAAAGAAAGAAAGTACTAATCCCATGCGGGCGGAGTCGCGGGCGGCAGCAATTTAATCCTCATAACAAAGAACTTGTAAGAAGATCTGAAGACAGAGTAATGACCGCATAACTGTGGGTATAGCGTGTGTAGGCTCGCCTTTGGGAAAAGGCGAGCAGACGAAATGGTAGATATCTTCTTAGCGACACTTAGGAGAATACTATGCCTGGGGGTTGATGTCTTTACGATAATGAAAAGCTGTGATGACCTCGTGCTTTGAGCTGCGCAGGAGACTACAGTTTTCTTGGGAAATAATGACTTGAGAGCTTCAGAATCTCCAGTAGCTCTATTATCCTTTTCCTTAAGATGGCCTCCGAAGAGTGATTAAAAATTAGAATGCCATATAAATTCGTAATGAAGAATTGGCAAATTTAGCATTGCTGGACAGATACTCCCATCATGCTCTAAATGACAAGTAACTTTCGGGAGGTGGATTCAGTATCGATTGTCGAATTTGTAGTGATTTATCGCGACTGAATCGAAATCTTCTTGCGATTGTATCGCTAGAAAGACTAAATCACTGCAAAAAGTTACCGTGGTCAAACTCCTTTTAGCACGTTGCATCCGTAAATTATTAGTTCATATATATTACAAATGTTATGTTTGCTACTGTCAGAATTGTTAAATATTTTGTTTGAAAACCACCACACACTGCTTTGCAAAGGATACACTATTGTCAATATGATATTGTGTTTTCGTGGAGTACTGATTTTTCAACATCCTCATAACTTCAAATGAAAACAAACTTAAATGAATAACTGATATTGAAATAGTTATTTATGCTACAAGTGCGGAAAGTAGGTGATTTCCGAGGTATTTTTATTTACGAGCGAGCGAAGTGAGTGAGTGGATAAATCGACACAAGTCGGAAATCATCTTACGCACGTGTATCACACAACATTTTACTATGCATTGAGCGAGGAAATTAAAAAATATATCTGAACCAAGCAAGAAATTAATAAAATGGCGCTTATTCAAGGGCGCTCAGCATATCCACAGATTAACTAATAGCTGTCACGTCGTAACGCAAAAAGGCACGAGCAAAATAATTTATTCTGCCAAACATATTTAATGAATATTTATTTTATTTATTGATCAAAATCTAAATCTAGAGTAATTAAAAACGCCTTAAATGAAGTATTAGTTTTGTTTTATCTTTTATATGAATGATAATCTGTACTTACCTAATTTTTAAAACTTTTCTCGAATAATAAAAACTCTATGCGGCGGGCTGACGTTGGAGTTAAAAATTAAAAAAAGCACAGGAAAGTAAAAAGCACTAGTCAAAAAAGTGACACTTTCCGCACAGTTTGGCTGCTTGGAAAACGCTCTTTTCGAGGACATGCATTGTAAAAGGAATATAAGTTTATTTGAATTTAGAAATGAGTCAAATCGAACAGATACGAGTAGTTCAAATTTGCTGGTTAAGTAAAATGGTAATTTCGTAGGTAAAGGCCTAATTATTTATTTATTATTGATAGGCTCACTTTTGAGCACCATCTCACCCGATGGTACGCGATGATGTGTGTGTATTTTAACTTTAGAGGTTACGGAGAATTTGTGTGATTTGTAATTCGTATGTATCGTGTATTTTGTATGTTCTCACCCAAAACATCCTAACGTTTTTATTTATTTACTACTTCATTCACACAAACGTTCGCGTGAAGCAAACGTAAGGAGGCTTTAATGCCTTAGGCATTTTGTGCCAGTCGATCTCAGGGTGATGAAGACACATAGAAGTAGGTGAAATGTAGAAGAGAATCTTTACAACTGCCAAACTGTCAAAGCTAGCCCAACTATTGCCTATTAATCGAAAACAGAAAAAACGGTTCCAGATGCGCCTGCTCCTACCACGAAGCCCCGTAAGGACACAGCGTACAAGGTTACGCACATAAGGCAGTGTCCAGAGACTGGCTACTTCTTCAAGAGAGAAGCCACAGCGAACGCCTTGGAACCTTACACCTGCAACCTTTGCTTCTGTCAGGGAGATCACGTTGCTGTCTGCTGGAAAAGAGACAACAAGAGATGTGATAAGGAGAGCTTTCATTATAATGGTGTTGCGAAAAAGAGGTGTGTATTTACATCATTCATTCATTTTGAATTTACCCCATTCTCAATTTATTTGAGGTCTGGCCTCATTTTAAGTTTTAATGTCATCGATGGGTTGTCGATGGTGACACATTTTGCTCCCTCAGGTCTCTCTTAACAGTGGACTGGTCTGCCCCTTGTTCTTTGCTTGATGTTAACGTTGAGCATTGTTTTTATGGAGTATTATCGGTAATTGGCGCTATTTTTAAGAGTCTTCTTATAAATTCATTTCGCACTTTATCCAGGCGCGTCACGCTTTCCGCCCAGCGGAGCATTTTCATCTCCGCTGTGTGTAGCTTTTGTTAGTACATCAGGCTTCCATAAATAAAAAAATAAAAAATAGCCTTTATTCCCTGATGAAACCTATTTACAACACTTTTAATATATATTTTTTATTTATTTGTAATGGGTTTGCTCTTGACTCTAGTCTAGGTCATAGGTGACAGAAACAGAGTCGACGATGGAGTGAGCTTACCCAGAAGAAGCCTGTTTACTCTAACTTTGAAGAGATTCGGAAATCTTACATCTAGCTTATTTTAACTATTCATTACTAACTAAGCTATATTAAACACATCAACACGGTCTAGGGATATTTTTAAAAAAGCGAATTACTATAAATGTGTTAATTATTTATATGACATGTATCTATTTAAAAGATACGTTATTTAATATTCTACCATTTTTTAATAATGGTTAAGGTACTTCGATTAAAATTTCAGAATTTTATGGAAAAAAAATGAAGCATAGACGGAAACCGTATATGAATTAACTTTTAATTTATGAGTAAAAACTGAAAAAAATAGAAAAATCATTTAATTTGTGTATAAATTTGAAGTTAGTAGTCTGAGAAAGCGCCCATGATGTTCATGACACATCGGCAACGATTCGGCATGCTCAGAACAAGGTTGTCAATGTCTTGCTGCGGAATATTGTCCCATGTCCTTCTGAGGTGCGCAAAAAGTTGATCTTCTGTAGCCAGATTTTCAGGAACTTCCTTCTTTGCAGCATATCCCACGCATGCTCAATGGGATTTAGATCTGGTGATTGAGCAGGCCAGTCTAAGGTCCTAACATTGTGTGTATGTAACCAAGCTGCTACCGTTCTCGCCGTGTGTGCCCGGGCATTGTCGTGCATGAGCAGGAAATCTTGCCCCATTTGTGTTCTGTGGGGCAAGATTACGGGCCCCAGCACCTGTTGGACGTATCGTTCTGCCGTCATATTGCCCCGCACCCAAACGAGATCCGTCCGTCCTCCAAGACGAATTCCTGCCCACACAATAATTGTTCCTCCTTGGTATGGGTGAACTTCCTGAGGGTTCTGAAGACGGCTCCATCGTCCAGGAACTCGCCAAACACGCGTCCTTCGTGAATCTGGATGGAAGCCGAACCTGGATTCATCCGTGAACAGCACATTGGACCATTGCTCACGGCCCCAGTCCACGTGGTTCCGAACCCATTCTAATCGTCGTCCACGATTGCCTCTCCGTAAAGGTGGGACCCGGAGTGGTCTACGAGAGCGTAGATTGCTTTCATGCAGTCGCCTTCTTACAGTTTGGTCACTCACAAGCACTTGGTGTTCCACTCGCAGCCTTTGGACCAATTGAGTCGCCGTTGCATTTGGTTGAGCTCGCGCAGTAATTTGCAAAAATCGGTCTTGTCTGGGGGTAGTGATGCGACTTGGCCCCCGGTGCCTCTCCGCTACTTCACCTGTGGCACGATAGCGTGTCCACAATCTTGAAATTACATTTTGGTGGGTCCCTATGGCCTCAGCAACATTACGCTGAACAGACCCAGCTTCCAGCATTCCCACAGCTAGTAACATCTCCGCCCTCGTCAAATGTTGGCGTTGCATGGCTACAATACCTCAATTTTACCTTTATCTGTCGTTTAAAAATGAAAAAAAAACTGTAACTAAACGTAATTCGTATTGTTTTCTAAATTTCGCACAAATGAAAATTCCCGCACCTACACATCAAGACATTTTTATGCCACCGAAACAAAAGAATTTTCAAAATTTTTAATTTGGAATTAGTCTGAGATAAATTACAAACAAATCGGTGTATAAAAGATTCCAATGCGGCCAGTACTTTTCGAGTTATTTAATTGAGTATGAAATATCCCTAGACCATGTTGATGTGTGTAAATCTTGTCTTAACTACTATCAGCTACCAGGTCAGGTTGTCTTTTGACATAGGCCTCCTTTAATTCCCTCCACTTGCTACGGTCCTTTGCTGTTTGCCGCCAATCATTTGGTAAATCGTCCTCCCATCTCTTTATCTGTCTTCCTCTTTGTCTCTTTCCATTTCTTGGGTACCATTCTGTAACTTTTTTGGTCTTTTTGTCTGTTTTTGTTCTCCACATATGTCCCGTCTATCTAAACTTCAGTGTTCTTGTCTTTGCTGTCACATCTGCCACCTTGGTCATGTTTCTGATTTTTGTAGCTTTCCATTTGTCCCTTAAGCCTTAGGTTCAGCATGCTTCAGGCTTTCATATTTTGTTTTAAATGATGGATAAGCTGGCGGTGACCATCCCACCCGATGGCAAACGATCGACCGCAGTCGAAGATTGAGCACGCTTTCCAAGAAGTAACTTATACAATCTTGACTTAAATATCTAAGTTTGTAGCTATCAGGGTACATTTCGTGGTGGCCCAGTGGCTAAGATCTCACCTCTCGTATTTAGTATTAATGTGACTTTTTCAAATTCATATCTACATTCTAAATTTATCTTGGACAACACAGGCAACGGTGAAGGAAAACATCATGAGGAAACCTGGACTAATGTAATAGTTAATGTAAGTCTGAAATAGCTAAGTCAGATGCCTGTGGGGTTCCCAGGGGCGGCTTAATTAACGAAAAGAAATGAAGAAGAAGAAGCTATCAGGCAAAACAGACTCCAGCAGGGAATTCCACTACTTAGGTATATTACATACTAAGTCTCCTCCGTTCCTTAAGAAACAGATTAAGCTGTTAGTCCCAGCTGTCATCTTTGGCAGTCGTTACGGGTAGATAGCAGCCAGATATTCTGACACCGGTCTTGCGAGGGGGTATCGTTTTGTCCAGTTACTAAGTTTTGGGGGTCAGACTTTTCATGTAAATAAACCGGCCAAGTGCAAGTAAGACTCGCGCTCGAAGGGTTCTGTACCATTATCGCAAAAAACGGCAAAAATGACACGTTTGTTGTATGAGAGCCCCACTTAAATATTTATTTTATTCTGTTTTTAGTATTTGTTGTTATAGCGGCAATTGAATTACATCATCTGTGAAAATGTCAACTGTCTAGCTATCACGGGTCATTAGACATTATTAAATTTATTTCCGACACTAGCCAGCATTAGATTACGCTCAGGTCCTTTAAGACTACAATATAATAAGTTATTACATACAGGTAAATATAAAACAGCACTATTGAAAAAGAATATTATGTCAATGGGGCCTATCATATATAATAAAATTCCGCATAATTTAAAAGAACACCCTCTTCGTATATTTAAAACGAAATTGACTACATTACTTTTAGAAAAATGTTACTATTCTGTTAATGACTTCCTGAATGATAAAGACTTATAATTGTACCTTAATTTTTTATTGTAATTGACATTTTTAAATGATATTTTTTTTATTTTTTTATTATTATTATTCCTAGATTTGTATTCGACTATGTATGTGACATTTTAAATGATAACAATTTTTATAATTCCAAGATAAGCATATTAATTCGTAATTGACTGTGTATGTGACAATTAAGTTATTTGTGATTTTTTATTTTATTTTCTGATACCTTGTAACACACTAAGTCAATGACAATTATTGTATTGTAACTTAAAAAAATAATGTTTTTGCATGCCGTAAGGCAGAATGTAGCGGAAACACCCAATTCTGTACCATCTCAAACTTGTACCTACATTGCTTGCAAATAAATAATTCTGATTCTGATTCTGATTAGATACATTTTGGTGACAGACAGACAGACAGACAGACGGACCGCGGAGGCTTAGTAATAGGGTCTCGTTTTTACCCTTTGGGTACGGAACCCTAAAAACTGGTACATACCTGCATCCGGTTAGACTGGAAGCTGAGCCCAGCATCGGAAACAGCTAGCCAGATAATAATAATGTTATTTATTTGTCATTTTTTCAACAGAGACAAGCGCAGTCCTGGGTTCGCAGACATCTTCTTTCGTGATGCTTCGAGAGACGGTACGTACCAAAGCTTTTCAGAGGGACGAATTAATAAATTGATAGCAAAACTTCACAAACGTATTGGGTAACGGTAAATATAGTATAAGACAAAGCAAAAATAATAGTGATATTACTATTTAACCTATATTGCCTCATTGCTGGGCAAAAACTTCCCCTATCGCTTTCCAACGCTCTTTCAATTTTGCCTTCTTCGGCCAAAACGTCAAAAACGAGCACAATCGAGAAAATAAAACTTTTCGTATTTATTTATTACAACTTCATGCAACAGACAGGTACATTGGCTGACTTAATGCCTGAGGCATTCTCTACCAGTCAACCAAGCCATTCCTCTCAGCATACCATTTCATTCGATTCACGTATCATGAGGGTAAACTCAAAATTTTTGGCCTGCTATTTTTGGGAATCCGTCATATTTATTTATTTATTAGTACGTTTTATTTATCGGTGAAGGAAAACATCGTGAGGAAACCGGAATGACCTAGAATCATAAATTAAGACAATGTGACATCCATCAACCCGCACTGGGCCCGCGTGGTGGATAACATCCCATCCCCTTTCACAAAGAAGCCTGTGTCCCAGCAGTGGGAACATTAATAGGCTGATGATGATGATGATGAAGTAATATTTATTTACAAAGACAATTATTTACAGATAAAACCCAAGGTAATAAAAGTAGTCATACAATGCAGCGTCATGCGTCATATTGGCTTTAGAATGATATCACTTAGCTCCGTGCATTGTCATCAAACCAAACGTTGCAATACTGCAGCTCGATCTGTTGGGGATAACTATTATAAAATTCAGTTGCAAGATTTGACTCATACATACTTACTAAACTAACTAACAAGTTAAATAAAAACTTTTTTTTATTTCATACTTTTTAAACTACATAATTTATCTAGTAGTAGACACGCTTCGATCAACAATCTATCGAACACGTAATTATGACACGATATCTTGCGAAAATACTCGTTTCAAACAGAAAACAGCCCATAACTTTTGAACGGCTAAACTGATTTGCACCAAACATAGCTAAGAACACTCTTGACAAAGTCACCTTTCAAATAAAAATAAAATCAATTAAAACGGTTCATCCGTTTAGACGCTATGATGCCACAGACAGACATACAAATTTACATATACACAGATACACAGCAACACACGTCAAACTTATCCGTCCCTAATTTTCCGTCGGCGGTTAAAAAACTAGTAATGATAAGAAATAGATTTACTTAACTCATCAAGTAAAGAACTACAGTTAATACACTGCAGACATAATAGTAGTTTATGCAATGGTCATATAATAGGGGTTATCACACGAGCGTGGGTTTATCACATGAGGCGAAGCCGAATGTGATAATATTAACACGCGAGTGTTTTAATACCTAATTATATGCCGTTGCATACACTACTTTATCTTCACTCTTAAATTTGAAGTAAAACAAAAGTTGAAACGGAAAAAATATGTGGTATAGCGGGCAATTTAGATTCTCATTGCGCATGACAGCTCACCGCGCGCCTCCATAGATATGACATTACTTTTCGACAGTAAGTCAAGGAGCCAATAAATTAAAAAGTAAAAGTGTGCTATAAAAATTAAAAAGTTATTTTATGATGCAGTTGTTTGAAAATCGAAGGAAAATGTTGCACTGTAATGTTTTTTTTTTAATTTTACTTATCCACGAATATAAAGTAAATGTTTATACAATATGTTTTTAATTTATATTTGGAACATTACGTTGTGAGTGTAGATAAATTAATTTTGTTTACTTAAATTAAAAATATCCTGCAGCTACATTTGTTTATTTATTTTTTATTATATGCTTGCAGTGTTCAACAAGAACACAAAGACGCAGTGCAAGCCGTACGAGTCCAGCTTCAGCGATGACTGTCCTCCAGGTTTGTTCTGGTTTAATTACATTAACACGCTTATTTAACCCTCTTCTTATTTTCGTGTGAGGATGTAGCCATCTCTGCTGTCAGAGTTAATTAAGCCACCTCTGGGAACCCCACAGGCCTCTGACCACAAACTATAATAATACCACACAAATGCTGCATCACGCTAGCAGAGTTTTCGGCAAGATTTGAACGTATAGAACAGTCCGATAACATTCGTCGGGCAGTTGCCCGGACCAGACACAACACCCGTCTGGTCGGAGGATCCTCCCTTTTCTATGGAGATTTGTGAGACTTTACACCCTGTTCTGCATACCTCCAAAACCCGAAGTAAAACTCTACGGCATGTAATAGGTAGACTATTGCCATCAATCAGTTACACTAATTCTTGTTCTTTACACAATTTTTTTTAACCCGCACATATTTATTACTAGCTGTTCCACGCGGCTTCGCTCTCGTCAACTGGCTGCCTACCTACCCTACATACGAAATGTTGCGTAACTTTAACCGCTTATGCAGCGCACCCAACGGAAGCTCTCAAAAAGGAATAATTTTGCCCGTTTTTGCAACATTTGTCATTTATGCTCCGCTCCTATTGGTCGTAGCGTGATAATATATAGCCTATAACCTTCCTCGATAAATGGACTACAAAAATATTTTTTCTATTCCAACCAGTAGTTCCTGAGATTAGCTCGTTCAAACAAACTCTTCAGCTTTATAATATTATATTTATTATAAGTATAGATTTACAACAGAATCCGTAAGGACAGCTCCAGAATAGGGTTGCTACTGAGTTTACAAAATCCAATACCACTTCATCCAGGTCAGACAAAGTGATTTTGGGATTGAACATAGGACTAGGCTTCTCAAAATGATTGGGCTTCAGCACTTATCTTCGATGCGATTCATTGCTACGACAGAGGCTCTCTAGACAAGTGACATTCTATTAACGAAAGCGTTGCGATAGCAATTGGCAAAACGTCAAAAATGTATAAGATTGCCAAGCGTTATCGAAATGTCATTTGCAGTTTGACATTTCGACAATTGCCTACGCTGATATAATTGAACTATCTAGAGCCCCAGGTTTTGTGCGCTACGCGTTCGTGGAACATTGCTACGCCGTAGCACAAGGCGTAGCAGGACTCATTACCAGAATGATTTACGCAGGTGCGGCAGAGACTCGCATTATTATTCTACCCGACAGACCTTTATACCCCACTGATTTTTCTTACTTTTTCTAGCTGACTGGTGTACCGGCTGCACAGTGTGCGACTGCGACGCCAACGGACGCTGGGACTGCCACTTGCTGAGCTTCTGCCCTGATGGTAAGTATTGTATTGAATAAGGGTCTCCAGTTCCCGCACTTCCCACACTGCACGAGCTATTGTGTAAAAAGTGCTGAACTGCAATGTAATATACATACAATGATACAAGAGGCTCTAGACAATTGTGTCATTCGATATTAGCGATGACGATGGTCGAAATGCCAAAATAGTTTAAATTCAGGGATTAAACATGTGAAATTTTGATAGCACTTGACAATTCCATAGATTTTTGACATTTTGGTAATCGCTCTCGCGACTCGAGACACTTCCGTTGAAAGAATGTCTCTTGTCTCGAGCCTCAGTTCTCGCAGAAATCTAGCAAAGGCGCGGATTACTAGTTAATAGCTCTTAATATGAATAAAAACACATACTTATGGCATTTCAAATTAAACACAGTGCAAAACAAAATCATTTTCAGACAAGAAGAAATCCAAAAAACACAAAGGGATGCCCGGATTTCCCTTCCCTGGATTTACAGAAAAAATGGGAAAAAATGATAAAACGAAAGAAAAAATAATAAATTCCTCTTCTTTCAATAAGCCTGGCAAACATCCAAATAAAAACAAAATGGTAGTCAATAAGCAAAAAAAGGCTATTATCAAAGACAAGAAGCAAATACAACGCGCAGGCAAGAAGAAGCCACAACCAAAGCGTTTCGTCAAAAAAAATGTACCGCAGAAGTCAGGCAAGAAAAGCAACGCTGGCAATATGAAAACTCCGATAAAATATACAAAAGTAACGCCCAAGAAACCAAATTCAACGAAAAAAACCATCAAAAAGAACGTAGCAACACGTAAGCCAATAACAAATAGTAAATGGAATAAAGCTAGTTTAGAAGAGATGTTAGCGAAACAAATGATGCAGTCGGTTATGCAGAAACTGAGGAAAACAGTCGCGACTAAAGTAAAAAGTATATCGGAAATAGCCAGGCAAAACGCGATCCAAGTGAATTATAAGAAAGCCAAGGCAAAAGCAAATCAAGCGAAAAAGAAACCGAAGAACGTACACAAGAGACAGATTAAGAAACCTAATAAAAAGCCACCGTTAAGGAAACCTAATAAAATGCCACCTCTGAGGAAGCCAAAAACACCCATAAAGAAGCCTGTATACAGAGCAAAAGGGAAACCCACACACAAACCTTGCACAAAAGCACAATCTGCAAGGAACAAACGAGAAGTCACAGAGGAGGTAACTCTTGGTAAGTAGTGATTAAACAGTTAATTAGCTCATAATAAGTAAATCTTGTTTTCTCGAATCGGTTATAAGAACAATACGTTTCAAAGAGGGTGAAATTTAAGTTTAATATGATAAAGAAAAGGGAGACTTTCTTAGAAACGTTTTTATCCTTCAAGTTCAAATTATTAATTTTTGAATCATAGGCACAATATCTAATTTCAGGGTCGGTATATTTAACCTAATAGGCATACAAATCTAGGGAAGAGGTCGAAAAAGAAATTAAACTTCAACACTTTCCTGATAATAACAATATATATTTAATTAGCATCCTCATCGTATGGTTCATTTTAGTAATCTTTTTCTCAGGATATTCTGCCGAGTCAAATACTACAGATATTACAGATACTATAGATACTACAAATTAAAAATAATATATATTATCTTTAATTACAAAAAATTGCCATTAAAATAATATATGTGGTAACTTTAACACTTTCCTGATAATAGCAATGTTTATTTAATTAGCATTCTCTTCGTATGGTTCATGTTAGTTATCTTTTTCTCAGGATATTCTGCCGAGTCAAATACTACAGATATTATATATACTACAGATACTACAAACACTGTAGATACTACAAATAATACAGATACTATAGATACTGCAGATACTACAAATACTATAGATACTGCAAATACTACAATTACTAAGGTGGAATTGACCGTTATACCAATGAATAGTAATCCACTTCCACCCGATGACGGCATCTCCTCACTCACTGTTATGGAAAACACAACACTTCCTGACAATATATATTACAAGTATACTATTGTTAGTGAAGAACCTACGGTTAAGCTGAATGTAACAATCGGAAATACATCAATCACACAATTTAATAAAACAGTAACAATCTTCAACCTTATTGGCGACCAGCCTAAATCCATTGTATCCACAACAAAAAGACACATTAAAAACAACGAAGAAAATAAAAGTATAAATATTACAGGAGTTAATTATGAAGAAAACGAATTGAATTATACAAAAAGGCCTAATCATAATATTTCGAAGGACAAAACTTTTATCTCGGAGTTTAAGACCAAACATAAAAGTCTTACGAAATTAATTCCTCAGACAGCCAAAAATAAACACAAACACACACCAACTACAAAACATTTTGAAGATAAAATCAAGACAGATGGGAAGAAGTTTGAAAGAAAACTGAACTATCGCAAATATAATATGGTGAAGCTAACACATTCTAAATGTAATTTCGAAAACTGTAACATTAACAACAGTATCAATAATTACATGCCAACAAAAAATAAAGGTGATTTCTATGGTTATATAAAAAAGGTATTAAACAATCGCCACAAGAATAACACCACTAGGAGGAGAAGTAAACCCGGGGTTCTAAAATATTTCAAGGGGCTTTTCAACAAAATATTTAAAGGCAAGAGAGCGCCCGACAAAATGAACAAACATCAACTAATAGAGACTCTATGTCAAAACATCGGGCCGTGTTCAAAAATAAATAGAAGAGACAAAGCTCTCTTGCGCTCTAAACTTTCTGAGTTAGATAAAGAAACTACAAAAATTCTGAAAACCGTCAGAATCATCAAGGGTTTATTGAAACTGCTGGAATTTCCCAAAACTGTAAATAGTAATGTTTCCAAAAATGATCATATCCGGAATGATATAGAAAAATTAAATATTATTCTCAAAGGTCTTTATTCTGAAAAGGACCAGCTAACAGCAACACAAAAAACTCAAATAGAATATATTAGGAGATGCACACAAGATTTCATAGAGTCAGTTACTAATTTCGCATCGTTGTTAAATGAAATAATTGCTATACTTACAAAAGATGATACGAACCTCTTCAGAAATAAGGCAAAGAACTATTTCATGAACAAAAATCTATCAAAAGAAAATCCTTTTCAAGGTTTGAGAAATCTTCTCTTAAGATTCAATTTAGTTCAAAACACATTTATGAAGCAAATGTATGAGCAATTGAACAATTTTGAGAATAACATTAATGAGAAAACGAAGGTGAGTGAAGTTAAGGATTTAAATAATACTGTAGCAATTGAGAATATCTCAAGGAATATCATTCACAACCTTAGGAAGCTGAAGCGCCTGGCTCAAACCGTGAGCTTTAGAGGGAAGGAAAGAGGGAGGACCAAGAGATCTACCGGTAGAGAGGAGGATACCATGGAGTATCTGTTGATGATGATGGAGTATTTAATGAAACATAATCATCACCCGTTAGACGCTGAACCAGGTAAAGTGTTTGATTTTATAAGTTTTATTATGCTTTACTAAAACAGCCATTTGGTGAGAATTTAATTTTGTAGTATTACAATGTATGTCAACAAACACATTACTGTGAGCGCTATTTTAAACAGTCAGTAGTAGGATTTCCATTTTGATTCCCCAGTAAGTTGACGAACCATTGAGAGCTTTTTCAAACGTTACAATAAACAAGATTAGATAGTTTCTCTCTGACGACTAACTGTATTTTTTTTCTTTTTTTTATTATCTTTAGGCTTGCGCTTGACCACTATCTCACTGATGGTAAGCGATGATGTGGTCGACGGTGAAGCACGCTTGCCTAGAAAAAACCCATTCACTCTTGAATTAAATACCCCTAGATTGTAGCTATCGGGAAACACAGACTCGGGCAAGGAATTCCACTCCTTAGCTGTGCGCATAATAAGTGTCCCCAAAACGTTTTGTGCGTATTATGCTTTACGCTTTAAAATAACGACCTAATCCTTAACTAAACCTGATAAAAATGACGGCCGCCATGGCTCACTCACAATGGTCCTCATTATTGACTAACTCTAACCTAATCGCAAAGCTTCGACATTTTCGAAAATTTAGAAACCGTCTGGGACTCGAAAAGCTGGTCTCGGGACTATAGATTGGAATCCCTAGTCGGTAGCCGTAACTTATCTTCATAACTGCACTCTTGTATCACACTGCTAACCTAGAGAATTACTCATAACATACTTAATATGTTATTGTGTTCAGTCAGAATAACGATGACAAAATAAATAATTTTCCTATTATTTTCCAGTTAACGATGGCATAGATTTACTAATAGAAGCTATCAAAAACGCACCAGATATTAAACCAATCAAGAAAAAAGTGCTTGACTACACGCTTGATATTAATCCGGATACCAGCACTGCAGCTTCTCCTGGGATTCTTAGTACTACCTTTGAATATCCTGAACCTATAAGTGATGACGAAAGTCTTTCTGACAGTGACACAAGTGACACGAGCAACAAGACAACTTCCAGGGAGGATAGTGTCAAAACTAAGTTAGAAGATAATGAAAGTAAATTGAAGGAAAATAAAGATTTTGGAGATATAGTTACAGACGACGAGAAAGAATTTGAAGATAAATTTCAATACGACCGAAGGGTTGGAGCTGACAATATGGAAGAAATCACTGAAATGGCTTTCTTTAAGAGACTAGGAGCAGAAGAAAATATGATGCTGGATCCGGAAAGCACATTTCAAACTACGACCTTTAAAGATACTGTAACGCCTATAGAAATGGAAACGGTTAGTTATAGATTAGAGAATCCGGATGATCTTAATGTCGAAAAGTCACTTGCTATGGAAAACAATAATTTGGATAGGCAAACGGACTATAATGAAGCTAGTAAAAAAAAAATTGAAGTATTCAATGGAGACCTGGACGAAGAATTATTTGTAACAAGTACAGTCAGTACAACAGAACTAGAAAATATACCAACTACTATGCCTGCATATTTTTCCTCTCAGAATTTTCAAGCTGAGAAGACCGTTACGGAAATGACACACGAAGCCTTAGAATCGTCTTTCAATGACAATGGTGATCAAAGAGGTAGACTGAAATGGATAGAAGAAAACTTTGGAAAGGAAAGTGAAAAAGGATTTGTAGAATTGGAAGAAACTAACTCTACATTAGGCATAACACCTGTTACAGCTAAAACTATAAGATCAAAAACTATAGATAAACAAGATGATACAATTATAACTAGAGAAAAAGGTGATGTCAACGACAGAGTTGCAGAAAGAGAAAAAGGTTATGAAAGAGATACATCTGGTGAAATAGAAAAAGCTGCTGAAATAGAGAAACCTGTTGAAAGAAAAAAACCTGGTGAAAGAGAAAAGGCTGAAGCTAGAGTAAAGGAAGTAAAAGAAGTTGAACCAGAAAGGAGAAAAGTTGCATTTAAGTTCAGCCGTTCAGATGATGAATCTGATTCATCGAAGAAAACTCAAGCTAAATTGAGTGCTGAGGAAGTAATGTTTCGGAAGCAGATGGAACTTTTGAATTCACTAGACTATGGAACGGAGAAAGCAGACGCATTGGAGACTGATTCTAAGGATAGTAACGTTGACGAACCGAACACAGCGGACAGCTTTGCATCGTATTACGTTTAGTTAGAGAATGTTTTGATTTGTTGTTTAACTGTAGAATATGTTTGAGCCCAAGCATAGTTCGATTAGAATTTAATGATGGCTGATTTGCTGCGCGGATGGTAATTTGTGTGACATCGAGGGTCACGGATGGGTTAATGAGAAGTGTGTAGCGTACTTTAGAGCTGCGAGTAAGTTTGAACCGTACCATATCTAGGTACGATATTCAGACCAATATGATAACTGAATAACTTAAGAACATTTTAGTGGTATGGGTGTCCTGGGACTTTAGACAAAGTTTAATTCTATCAGGGAGGGCCATTGTCAAGATGCCAGATTTTTTGACGTTTTACCAAACGCTATCGCGACGCTTTCGTTTATTGAATGTCACTTGTCTAGAGTCCTTGGAAACATCTCTATTATCTGTTTATAGCTGATTGATATATTTTATCGGGGATACAAAATATATTGAAGAATCGGCCGTTTTTTCTGTTTTACCAAAGCATTTGTGGGTTTGTTAAAAAACCAACATGACTTGTTTGTAATTTTTTACTTGTTTCTTTCTTCTCCAACTCGATGATTCCTTATAATTATTTCATATGCTTCTGCCAGCGGCTTCGCCTGCGTGAGAATTATCTCTGGTATAAAAAGTTTCCTGTGTCCTAATCCATTCAGATCGCTATGATGTGTAAAGGTATTGAAGGACAGAGTTACTTTCGCATTTATGAAGTTAGTATGGATTATTTGATCAGAATCCAGCCACGGCGACATCGTAAGCGTTGTTGCTTTTACAATACTCGTAATAGATTCTATAGAGAGAATTTAGTTAGGCTCCTAACCTTGCAGATACTACGAGTATCAAAATGTAGTTTATAATTTAAAATGTTTGTGCTGTCCGAATGCAAGGCAAACTTGCGATGAATGTGGTATTTTGGCAAAGAGCTTGTATTACTTCTTTTATATCATCTATACATATAATAAATATGTTGAAAATTTTTTTTTGAACATCGAATAAATTTCCAAAAAAATTGCCAGTGTTAAAGGATAACCAACGGAACCCATTGCCAGCATTTTTGGAATTTTTGTCTGTTTGTCTGTTTATTTGTGCACGCATCACGTGCAATGTACGAAACCAATGTATATAACTTTTAATACATAAAAATTGTGCGTAACTTGAAGAATTACTGAGTTTTTGTTTCATCGCAATCGGTTCACACTATCAAAAGTTAGATGAATTTAAAGTGTTCAAGAAGTAAAATTATCACAGCACACGCAATTTAGTTACTCGGACAGTTGAACTCGATATTCGATAGATGGCGTTGTGCATTTGAAGTCATTTTCTGAATGGCGGTGTTAAGATTATACGCGAAAGAATGACCCTAGAAAAAAAATTGGTATGTAGGGTAGGCAGGAAGGTAAGTAGGGTAGGGTTGGCTTGGCAGGCAGATGACGGGAGCGAAGCCGCGGGCACAGCTATTAGATATATTTCTGTATGTATGTCCACAATCTTATAATTGATTCACTGTTTGTATGTTGTGTTTTACAAATTTTTATGTAGATTTCCTTACATATAGAAGCACATACAAACTTTAGCCTAGTTTTTTAATCGAATTTTAGTATGTAAGACGTATGACATAAAACACTTTGATTGTAGACTTTGTTTACGCTCTCTTAAGAAAATAATGTCGGTTTGGAATTATGAATGATATGATATTATTAATGAAATAAATGATAATAAATTACAATAATACCTATTAATAAATAAAGATACAAATAGAATCAAACTAATATATGGCGGCTCGGAACGGCGAGTCGCTGCGCAGTAGTAAATTCATGTGATAGCGGGGGTGACGAGTACAGCGCAGCGAAAAGCGAGCTTCACAGACGTCATTAACTTTGAATCGACATATAACTATCAATTGCGTTTTACGGTTAAACAGCAGTCAAGTAAAGTAATAATAATGATTGTATATTAACGCACTTTAAATAGCAATTTGTTTTAATCGTCGTCTTGAGCAAGCGTGGTGATCAATGCTCGTGTCTTCTCTGTATGAGAAGAGGCCTCTGCCCTGCAGTGGGGCAGTTAGATGCTGGTTTTATTTAATTGTACATAGCTACACTCGATTACTCGACTTTACTCCTAGTTCAATAAATTATTAACATTGTTTTGGATTGTTTTTTTTTGTGCCTTATATAACTTATTATAAGTGCGACAGATTTCGTTGGAATATACTGAGTTTTCTGTAAGTTGTACCACTGAAAAGCACTGTGCATAATTTATAGTACTGAAATCGCCAACCTGAAAACTTATCTTCTATATTAAACTAAGAGATTTTAAGAGGACTTGCCGTGAAAAATGTGTGCGGTGGTGGATAACTTATCATCGGAAAATGTTAGACGAGGCTATCGACGTGGCTGAGTACTGGTCGAAGAATAGTTATTTATGCTACAAGTGCGGAAAGTAGCTAGTATTAGTAGATTTCCGATTATATGATGTATTTCGTATAAGTGTATAATCGACACGAGTCGGAAATCATCTTACGCACGTATATCATACAACATTTTTTTTACTATGCTTTGTGCGAGAAAATAAAAAGAAATATCTGAACCAAGCAAGAAATTAATAAAATGGCGCTTATTCAAGGGCGCTCAGCATATCCACAGATTAACAAGTCTTTAGAAAATGTACAAGATATAAAAGTGTTAGGCATAACTGAGCACAACATGTCAACTTCTATTCTTTAAACATTCCGAATTACTCTGTGGGCTCGGTGTTTAATCGCAAGAAGCGTCGAGGTGGATCTTGTATTCTCGTTCATAACTCACAACAATTTGTTCCTATCAACGATGTAAAAAAATACTCAATTGAGGGTATTTTTGAATGCTCAGGTATACATTTGACTGACCATAAACTATATATTTTCTGCATTTATAGACCACCCAAGGTCAATGCTGAGGACATTAATAAGTTCTTCACAGCACTTGACTCTCTGTTGAATCGGTTCTGTCTTGGTAAAAATAAGGTAATACTCTGTGGTGATTTTAACATTAACACATTAAGAAAAAGTAAAGAATCTACTGAGCTTAATCAAATAATGTCTTCATTTAACCTTAAATTAGGAATTAATGAACCAACGAGGGTGGTTAGTGGAACATGCATTGACAATTTCATGTTTAACATACGCGGCTGCGAAGCAAATGTTTTAGAACTTGCATTATCAGACCACACCGCGCAGATACTCACATGTCCGGTAAACCCCAGCTACTCTCTAAAATATTGGTTCATCGAAAAACGGGACTATAGCAAAGAAAATATGGAAAAATTTAATGAATGCATAAATGCCCTAAGTTTCGAAGATGTGTTTGATAGTGATGACCCAAATATAGCGTTCGATTACTTTTATGACCTGTTCGGTCTATTTTATAACTTATGTTTCCCTAAAAAGTATATTAAGATTAAAACGAAAGCAAATTCAAGATGGATAACGAAGGGTATTATACTATGCTGCAAGCGTAAACGTCAGCTGTTATGGCAGTTACGGAAAAATCGAACAGAATATAATAAAAAAACCTTTAAAGAACTTTCATCAAGGTTAAATCGTATTATTAAACTGACACAAAAGACCAAGAACGATAATTTCATAAGTAATGCAAATAACAAAACTAAAGCTACGTGGACCGTTATCAACAAAAATAAAATGAATGTACCAAAACAAGAAATACGAGAAATTAATGTTAATGGAACTACAATTAAAGACCCCTTCATCATAGCCAATGAATTTAATGAATATTTTATTAATCAAATCACCAAATTAGTCTCCCATAAAACACCAAATAGCATTTCAAGTAAACCTAATTCAATATTTATGAAACCCACTACACCAAGTGATATTCAAAAAATAATTTCAAATCTGAAGTCCACAAATAGTACAGGCTATGATGACATTTCAACTAATGTTTTAAAATATGTATCAACTAAATTATCAGTTATTCTTAGTCATATAATTAACCTTTGTATATTCCATGGTGTTTTTCCCGAAAAATTAAAGTTTACTGTGATTAAGCCTATTTTTAAGAAAGGCGACAATAATGATATGAGTTGTTATAGACCTATTGCACTAGTACCTATTTTGTCCAAAGTTTTTGAAAAAGTAATCCATGAAAGTATATATAATTACTTCGAGGCAAATAACTTATTTGCAAAAGAACAAATAGGTTTCAGGAAAGGTAAGAGGATAAATATGGCAATATTTTCATTTTTACAAGGTATTATGGTAGAGATTGATAAAAAAAACTATGCGTGCGCCCTTTATATGGATCTAACAAAAGCTTTTGATTACGTTGATCACAGTATATTATTAGATAAGTTATATGCTTATGGAGTTAGGGGAAACGTTTATAATCTCATAAAAAGTTACCTTAGCAATCGAAAACAGTCAACACACATCACAAGATTAGATAATTCAACAAAAAAAATTACTACTTATGAATCAAATTACAAAAATAATAATTTTGGGGTACCACAGGGTAGTGTATTAGGGCCGTTATTATTTATTATATATATCAATGACCTACCCGGAGTAACGTTCAATGATACTGTTCTTTTTGCTGATGACAGTACAGTTATATTTACCGGAAGAGACAAAAGACAAATGCAAATAGAGATAAATAATGCCTTACAAAAAATTATTAAATGGCTGACCTTAAATAATCTAAAAATAAATTTAAGCAAAACAAAATTAATGACATTTCGAAATAGAGTTGATACATTAAAAGACATGGATATACAATACAAAGACACAAAAATTGAACAAGTAAATGTAGCAAGGTTCTTGGGAGTAAACATTGATTCCCAGTTAAATTGGAAACCAAATGTTGAAGTGTTGTGTAAAAAACTGAATCAGTATTCATATGCTATCTACATGTTATCTAAAACCGTTAATACGACCGCAGTTCTAACAGCATATCACGGCTATGTTACCCCTTTATTAATGTATGGTGTCATGTTCTGGGGCAACTCTCCAGATAAAGAAATGGTGTTTAGAAAAAAAAGATGCGTTAGAGCGATTTTTAGGATGAAACAGACTGAAAGTTGTAGACCAATATTCCCAAAAATTAAAGTGTTAACTTTACCTTGTTTGTATATATTGGACATGATTATGTTTGTGAGAAATAACAGCAGTTCTTTTATTAAATTAAAAAGTCAGAGGCACCGATTTAAAATAAGCTTTATTTCTAATAGAACTGCACTTTTGAACAATAGTGTGTTTTGTATGATTCCTAGAGTGTATAATCATCTACCCAATTACTTACTCGAAATTTCTAACAATAATATTTTTAAAAATAAACTAAAAAAAATACTGTTAGATAAATCATATTACTCAGTAAAAGAGTTTCTTGATGATAAATTTTAAAGCAGAAAATAATAACAATAATAATCGTCCATGTATCGATATTTCTATTTCTGTTAATTGTAATAATATAAATTATTGTATACTTGATATTTTCCGCTATAATTCCTTATTTCCTTGATACTATGTATAATTAATTAATCTGTAATTTATTAATATGCTTTTTAAATTTGCATGGCGTGAGCCTGATTATGGCGATATATATTTTTTCAATTTTAACACCTGTATACCCACCCATATTCTGCAAATAAAATATTTGAATTTGAATTTGAATTTGAACAAATAGTTCATAGTACCTCGGGCATATCTTCTGCGCATGTGCAAATAGCTGTCACGTCGTAACGCAAAAAGGCACGAGCAAAATATTATTTCTGCCAAACATATTTAATGAATATTTAAAATTAATTTATTGATCAAAATCTAAATCTAGAGTAATTAAAAACGCCTTAAATGAAGTATTAGTTTTGTTTTACCTTTTTTAAGAATGATAATCTGTACTTAACTAATTTTTAAAACTTTTCTCAAATAATAAATACTCTATGCGGCGGGCTGACGTTGGAGTTAAAAATTAAAAAAGTACAGGAAAGTAAAAAGCACTAGTAAAAAAAGTGACACTTTCCGCACAGTTTGGCTGCTTGGAAAACGCTCTTTTCGAGGATATGCATTGTAAAAATACTTACAGTCGAACTTAGAATGTCCTCCTTTTTGGAAGTCGGTTAAACATAAATCGTCGACCGAAGAAAGAAAGAAAGAAAAGAAAGAAAAAATATTTATTTGTGACCCGCACAGGAGACACGAGATAAGCAAAACACAAACAATAATAAAATATAAAAAAACCCCGAAGAAGAAGACATGAATATTCTAAGTACTCGAACACTTGGTGTCTGAATAGAGAGTTTAAAGTTAAGAACTTGTCGAACTCTTCTTTTAAGCTTTTTGGCAAGTTCTTTTGCTAAATTAGAAATTGAGAATTTCTCAACCTCATATTCTCGATTTAAAAACCTGGCCTTATTAAAAAAAAATGGCCATGTGTGAGTCGGACTCGCATACGAAGGGTTCCGTACCACTATCGCGTTTGTTGTATGGGAGCCCCATTTAAATATTTACTTTATTCTGTTTTTAGTATTAGTTGTTATAGCAGCAACAGAAATACATCATCAGTGAAAATTTCAACTGTCTAGCTATCACGGTTCATGAGATACAGCCTGGTGACAGACGAATAGACAGACAGACGGATCGTGGAGTCTTAGTAATAGGGTTCCGTTTTTACCCATTGGGTACGGAATCCTAAAAAGACTTTTCTTTGATTCGTTTAAGCACTCTTAATTCAATTTTTTTATGGAGAATTTGAATTTAAAATCTATTAACTACTTAGCGATTGATTTGCAGATATTTAATTTAAATTTTGTGTTGTGAATGTGACTTTAGAATCTGCTGATCAGTTGCTAGTCACATCAGAGATTTTTACAAGCATAATATTATTACATTTCTTTCGTATGTGTGTCTGACAACTAATAATCCATTTTTCAAGCACTACCTGGCATCCGATGAAGTTGAAACGGTATTTATATAATACTAATATAATTGAATTCATTTATTTTGAAACACAGTTGTCCATAATATTACATTCATATGCATTACATCAAAATTGATCCAATCGAAATTAAAATAAAATGTCATTCATAAGCAATAGACTAGAAAAAAAAAAGCTGAAATCATTTAAATGAAATCCATCCAAGTTAAAATTGTATTGTCAGCTACACTATCATAATAATATAGCCCAGCCCTCCTAGAGTTCTTTGCTAGCTACTTGGGTAACCGTAAGCAAATTATGGAATACGCAGGTTACACATCGGACTCGTATTTTACCCTTACGGGGGTTAGCCAGGGGACAAATTTAGGACCCTTAGAATTTATTTTAATTATTAACGATCTTCCAGAAGTCATTAAAGACGCTGGTTGTTTGTTATTTGCTGACAATCTCAAATTATTCATGCGGATCACAGACGAGTCACACTGCGGCATGCTCCAGCGAGACATCGATCGGGTAGTAGCATGGAGTGAAGAGAACAACGAAGTGTAACGTAATGTCCTTCACGCGTGCCGTGGTACCCCGACGTCACGAGTATTGCATGGGCGGTCACGTCATACTGCGAGTGGGGTTAGTGCGAGATCTTGGTGTTACCTTTTCCGAGGATCTGTCGTTTCGCACTCATGTGGTGCATTTTGGGGTACCACAGGGTAGTGTATTAGGGCCGTTATTATTTATTATATATATCAATGACCTACCCGGAGTAACGTTCAATGATACTGTTCTTTTTGCTGATGACAGTACAGTTATATTTACCGGAAGAGACAAAAGACAAATGCAAATAGAGATAAATAATGCCTTACAAAAAATTATTAAATGGCTGACCTTAAATAATCTAAAAATAAATTTAAGCAAAACAAAATTAATGACATTTCGAAATAGAGTTGATACATTAAAAGACATGGATATACAATACAAAGACACAAAAATTGAACAAGTAAATGTAGCAAGGTTCTTGGGAGTAAACATTGATTCCCAGTTAAATTGGAAACCAAATGTTGAAGTGTTGTGTAAAAAACTGAATCAGTATTCATATGCTATCTACATGTTATCTAAAACCGTTAATACGACCGCAGTTCTAACAGCATATCACGGCTATGTTACCCCTTTATTAATGTATGGTGTCATGTTCTGGGGCAACTCTCCAGATAAAGAAATGGTGTTTAGAGCGCAAAAAAGATGCGTTAGAGCGATTTTTAGGATGAAACAGACTGAAAGTTGTAGACCAATATTCCCAAAAATTAAAGTGTTAACTTTACCTTGTTTGTATATATTGGACATGATTATGTTTGTGAGAAATAACAGCAGTTCTTTTATTAAATTAAAAAGTCAGAGGCACCGATTTAAAATAAGCTTTATTTCTAATAGAACTGCACTTTTGAACAATAGTGTGTTTTGTATGATTCCTAGAGTGTATAATCATCTACCCAATTACTTACTCGAAATTTCTAACAATAATATTTTTAAAAATAAACTAAAAAAAATACTGTTAGATAAATCTTATACTCGAATATTCTAAGTACTCGAACACTTGGTGTCTGAATAGAGAGTTTAAAGTTAAGAACTTGTCGAACTCTTCTTTTAAGCTTTTTGGCAAGTTCTTTTGCTAAATTAGAAATTGAGAATTTCTCAACCTCATATTCTCGATTTAAAAACCTGGCCTTATTAAAAAAAAATGGCCATGTGTGAGTCGGACTCGCATACGAAGGGTTCCGTACCACTATCGCGTTTGTTGTATGGGAGCCCCATTTAAATATTTACTTTATTCTGTTTTTAGTATTAGTTGTTATAGCAGCAACAGAAATACATCATCAGTGAAAATTTCAACTGTCTAGCTATCACGGTTCATGAGATACAGCCTGGTGACAGACGAATAGACAGACAGACGGATCGTGGAGTCTTAGTAATAGGGTTCCGTTTTTACCCATTGGGTACGGAATCCTAAAAAGACTTTTCTTTGATTCGTTTAAGCACTCTTAATTCAATTTTTTTATGGAGAATTTGAATTTAAAATCTATTAACTACTTAGCGATTGATTTGCAGATATTTAATTTAAATTTTGTGTTGTGAATGTGACTTTAGAATCTGCTGATCAGTTGCTAGTCACATCAGAGATTTTTACAAGCATAATATTATTACATTTCTTTCGTATGTGTGTCTGACAACTAATAATCCATTTTTCAAGCACTACCTGGCATCCGATGAAGTTGAAACGGTATTTATATAATACTAATATAATTGAATTCATTTATTTTGAAACACAGTTGTCCATAATATTACATTCATATGCATTACATCAAAATTGATCCAATCGAAATTAAAATAAAATGTCATTCATAAGCAATAGACTAGAAAAAAAAAAGCTGAAATCATTTAAATGAAATCCATCCAAGTTAAAATTGTATTGTCAGCTACACTATCATAATAATATAGCCCAGCCCTCCTAGAGTTCTTTGCTAGCTACTTGGGTAACCGTAAGCAAATTATGGAATACGCAGGTTACACATCGGACTCGTATTTTACCCTTACGGGGGTTAGCCAGGGGACAAATTTAGGACCCTTAGAATTTATTTTAATTATTAACGATCTTCCAGAAGTCATTAAAGACGCTGGTTGTTTGTTATTTGCTGACAATCTCAAATTATTCATGCGGATCACAGACGAGTCACACTGCGGCATGCTCCAGCGAGACATCGATCGGGTAGTAGCATGGAGTGAAGAGAACAACGAAGTGTAACGTAATGTCCTTCACGCGTGCCGTGGTACCCCGACGTCACGAGTATTGCATGGGCGGTCACGTCATACTGCGAGTGGGGTTAGTGCGAGATCTTGGTGTTACCTTTTCCGAGGATCTGTCGTTTCGCACTCATGTGGTGCAGGTATGTAGAAAAGCCTTCAAAAATCTTGGGTTTGTCATGCGTGAAACCCGTGACTTCACCAACATGGCAGCAGTGAAATCGCTTTATAATGCGTTAGTACGAAGCAACTTGGAAACTAGTGCTATCATCTGGAATCCTTATGAAACGAAGTATTCTACGATGGTGGAAAAAATGCAAAACAAATTTACCCGGTACCTATACATGAGGCAATTTGGTATTTACCCTTTCTACCCGCTTATGTATCCAACCCTCTTTGTTATAGGGATGGTTGGGTACTATAAGTTGGAAGTCAGGCGCAACCTCGCCCTTGTAAAATATGTTTTTATGGTTTTTCGTGGTATGCTAAATAATCCACAAATATTAGAATCATTGGGATTGCTCGTTCCAAACAGTAGGCTACGGTTAGGACCGAGTCAACCCGCACTAACGTGTTAAAGTTTGCACCAGTGACTCGAGCAGTTAGAATACTGAATAGCGTCTCTCTGCGTTTGGACATATTTTCATGCTCTTTGGCGGAATTCCAGGGGGTGACACTTAGTGAGTTGTCCACTGTGTAACTTGTGCCTCTACCTAGACCCGTTAATGGGATTGGCCAACTGGCAATTTGTGACTACGTTTGTTACCTTGGGTCTTACCTGTAAAAATAAATGTACGTGTTAATAAATAAATAAAATATTAAACATGTCAGCAAAAATGCACTCGTTCCACTAGGATCCCCTAAATCAGTCCCCCAGGGGATTCTACAGCACTCAGTGTTCCACTACGATCCCCTATGCAGGGGATTCTATAAGTACTAATAAGTTATATTCCTTTTGTTCCACTACGATCCCCTATGCAGGGGATTCTATAAGTACTAATAAGTTATATTCCTTTAAAGTCTCTTCTAAATAAAAAAGCCACCTATAAAATAACAATATGTAATACATAGAATTTAAAATCGGTCTACAGAGGGGATTACAATGACGGAAATTATTTTTTCTAAAATATTTTAGATGTTGAAAAAAAAAGTACCAAAAGCGTTGAAGACTTTCGCAAGTTCGACTAGTGCAGCGTCTCGGTGGCGTTGGGTTCGAGTTCCGCCTAAGGCGTTCGGTTTACACAGTTCTGGTTACAAAATGAAGAATTTGTAAGAAGATGGTTAGTTTTTGGCGAACGTCACAGAACTACAAATGTTGCAGAAAACTGACATTCCCAGATAAATGAAAAATTTGGCCGTAAACCAACGCTAGTACATGTTTTAAATGCGTTAAAAAAACAGCGCCGCCCAATAGCTAAACAACGAAGACCAGAAGATGTACTCAGAGATCAGTGGATTCAAGAGTCACAACTGAAATTGTTGAATGGGCAAATATCAGTCGGTATTTTTTTTTAAATGTAAATAATAATTCAGGAATAAATTACTTTTTAAGTTAATTAAGTAGTATTACATACTTTATTTTTATTTTAATCGGAGACCTACACTCGAAGTTGTAGACGATTATGTCAACCTGGGACAAACTGTCCAGTTGGGTAGGTATAACTTCGAGAAAGAGGTTAACCGTCGAATCTGACTCGGCTGGGCGGCGTTCGGGAAGTTGTATCTTCTCGTTCAATTTACCGCAGTGTCTCAAGACAAAAGTCTATGACCAGTGTGTGTTGCTAGTGATCACCTATGGAACCGAGACGTGGTCGCGCTCACAATGCGCCTTATCAGAAAGCTTCACCCAAAGGGCAATGGAGAGGGCTATGCTCGGAGTTTTTTACGGATGGCCGATGGGGCCGAAACGTTCTGGAATGGCGACCGCGAACCGGAAGACGATGCGTATGAAGGCCTCCCACTAAGGAAACCGATGACCTGGTTAAGGTTGCGGGAAGGCGCTGGATGCGAGAAGCACGGGATCAGTCAGTGTGTCAGTCGACGCTTGGGGGAGGCCTATGTCCAGCAGTTGACGTCTTTCGGTTGAAATGATGATGACGATTTTTTTAAGTAGTAAAGGTTTTTTTTTATATTTTGCGTTTATAACGTCAAATGTATTTAAACACGTTAAAAATTGAAAAAAACCGAACGCCTTAAGTGGGACTCAAACCCAACGCCACCGAGACGCTGCACTAGTCGAACTTGCGAAAATCTTCAATGCTTTTGGTACTTTTTTTTTCAACATCTAAAATATTTTAGAAAAAATAATTTCCGTCATTGTAATCCCCTCTGTAGACCGATTTTGAATTCTATGTATTACATATTGTTATTTTATAGGTGGCTTTTTTATTTAGAAGAGACTTTAAAGGAATATAACTTATTAGTACTTATAGAATCCCCTGCATAGGGGATCGTAGTGGAACAAAAGGAATATAACTTATTAGTACTTATAGAATCCCCTGCATAGGGGATCGTAGTGGAACACTGAGTGCTGTAGAATCCCCTGGGGGACTGATTTAGGGGATCCTAGTGGAACAAGTGCAAAAATGTCATAAAAGTATAAAATATTGTCAGAGAGTTATAAAAATTAATAAAATAATAAAATTGTAAGCAATTAAAAAGGTATAAAAATAGAAATACATAGAATGGTACTACAGACCTGGTCACATGATGGAGCCGGAAAGTGACCATAGCATCTCTTCAACCAGACAAGATCACCATCACATTTGGTATATGTCCATAGTTAAAAATATTTTTGATAAAATTAAAGGAGGCTTCTAGTGTGGCTCATAAACGAACTTGAATACCACAAATTATTATCATTTGCCTTAAGAAAACCATTAACTCAATTAATCACCTCTAATCCCCATCTGGCTCACCGGTTCGGTTCTCATGTCGCAACCGTTCCGGTCTGCTGCCGTCCCGCCGGCTGACGGCACGACCTTCCGTCTTAACCGCGTCTAATTGTCCGACGGCTTATCTCTGTTCTTCTGTTCTGAAACATCCGTTCGCACTGATAGTGATACTGTTTTTGTTGTGTTTCGTAAAGGTGGTGGATAAATTGGAGCAGTACCTATAAACCTTGAAATTTTAGAATTATATTAATTTGTTCGAGGATTATTTATATTTATTATATCCATGGTAGACCGACCCACTAAACAAGTTTTGTTTCAATATTGAAAACGAATAACAGAAAACTGTCTCTTAAGGTACAGGTAACCCTAGTTTAAGAGGCAGGGCTCACTAATTGCGTACACTTGTCTAAAATATTTCTTCTACCAACCAGTTGTAATTATTTAATTTGTAATTAATTATAATTGACTTCTTTGAAATTTATCTAGAAGTCTAGATAAAGTGATGTTCTATCGGCGATTGCGATTTTCAAAACGACAGCATGTTTAAGGTTGAACATGACATGGGCGAAATTCTCATTTCTGATGACTCTTGTAGCTTGTCAATCAATTTGTCATTAGAAATTTAAAAACAAGCTATAAATAGAATTCTAATACTTTGTTCAGCTGTAAGTTTGTATTGTATAAGCCAGAACGAATGGTCCTAGTTAGATTACTTATAACCATATTTCAACATTGTGAACAGATTTCTAATCGAGTAACTATACTTGTAGTAACGGACTTTGATTCTATGCAGTCTTTTTTCCGAGCATAATTCAACAAAGTAAATGGCAATTAAATATAGCTTGAAACGTAGTAGAAAATAGTATAATCATAGCATAGAACACAATTCCCATTGTTAGAACACAGATACTAGCCTCTCCTCTGTGAGCAAGAGTGTGCAGTATCAGTAATCCACCACACGGCTGCAGTGCGAGTTGGTTTGGTTTGGTTCTAGGACATGCTGATTTCTAGGCTTTCTAGGCTTCCACTGCTCAAATGTAGTAGGCTATAATTATATATTAAAGTATATGAATCTTATAGGGCAAGGGTCATCGATTACTTTCATCTGCGGTCCGTAAGTTTTCAAAGCCACCTCCCCACCATCAAGGATACCTTTACCTGAATGTTTTTTTAAAATATTAATGTGCATAATATCAATATGTTTTGCCTTGAACTATCCGTCCGAGGTTTGTATAATAAATTACGTACTCAAGTAAATCTGTTTGGTTAAGATCCACATAAAATAGGTTGACGGTCCGGACCCGGACCGCGGTCCGCCATTTGGTGACACCGGTTATAGGGGTTCCACATGGCAACATATTGGGACCTTAATTCATCGTCCAAAAATAGCAGCTGTTTCACAAGATTTGTTTTATTATTTCTAACACCACGTATATCAACGTGCTAGGTCTAAAGGTCTGTATAATGTGCATTGCACAAATCGTCTCATTGGCGGTTTGTGGTCGTCATTATATCCACAACGTGGTCAAATATTCGGTTACCGCGAACGTGAGACCGTGCTCGTATTTTGTGTGAAGCTGGGTCTTGTAAATGATCTGTGTGTATAAAATTATTGTCTGTCCTAGATATTTTGAGGTTGCATTATAAATGTTAAAATTAATTTTAAATTGCCAACTCATCTCATAGGTTGAGATGATCTTTGCAAATCATTTTGCTAAGATCGATCCTTTATTTGACGATGATTGAGTCATATACGGTAAACGTAAGGATCCGTTCCTACCTCAAGATAGGTGGAGCGAAGATCTTCGCCGGGTGGCTGGTAGCAGCTGGATGTGAGCTGCCGAAGATCGAAACAAATGGCGTGCAATTGGAGAGGCCTATGTCCAGCAGTAGGCTGCTATGGGCTGATGATGATGATGATGATTGAGCTGATCTAGACAAAGTATCATTCTATGAGTATTTGCGATGGTCGAAATTCCAAAATATTTGGGCACTTGCATAAATTTTTGGAAAAAATTCAGTTGCTATGATAGATATAGATATACGCTTTTGTTGGTAGAATATCACTTGTTTAGAGCCCCAGGTAAATATGGTAAATAATGACGGTTGACGATTCGTTACAGATTATACTCATTCTAAAACTAAAAAAAAAAAACATTTTGACCTCAGCACCTCAAACAAGCAGGTCTTGTGAGCAAAATTCGATTTTGCTGCGAGCGTGAGACAAAGTAACTGTTTTTTTTTATTGCCGAGAACAGTGCTGGGTCTACTCACAACATTCGAAAGATTTGAACTTCACTTTGTTCTGTCACTTTCACTTCGATACGAAAAAAGCGAGAGATAGAAACAAGTCGATTCAAAGTTCGATTTTCAAATTCCATTAATAACCATTAATACCCATTAATAATAAGAGGCCCAAAAAAGAAATTAACAGTAAAACGTTCGGATACACATCATAACTGTACAATATCAAATCATCTGTTAAGTTTTAATATAAGGTGTAATTATTAAACTTTTTTCTTATTTATATTTTTTTATAATCAAATAAACAGATGTTGAAGAAAAAAATACCTAGTTTATCATGTATTTACATAATTATTAAAAATTGTAACAATCTTTATTGTGACAGAATCATCATCATCTGCCTAGCCTTTTTTCCAACTATATTGGGGTCGGCTTCCAGTCTTACCGGATTCAGCTAAGTACCAGTGTTTTACATGGAGCGACTGCCCATCTGACCTCCACAACCCAGTAACTGGGTAACACGGTACCCCTTGGCAAGACTGGTGTCAGATCTCAAGCTTCTGACTACTCGTAACGACTGTCAAAGATCTTCAAATGACAGCCGGGACCAACGGCTTAACGTGCTTTCCGAGGCTTTATTATGACAGAATAATTTAGTAATACGCATCAGTTAGAACTCATCTATAAATAATAGCGGGATTTAACTTTTAATTGTTTTCTTCTTCTGTTATAGCTAGCTACAAAGTTCGATACATATATCCACTGATGAATCCAGTGATGAAGTCTGCTATTTAACAGCGGAAAAATTGAAGCAGTATGAAAAAATGAAGAATTAAGTTTCCTGCTTGAGAACCTCAGCTTTACACTTGACATTGTGTACAGCGAACTTCGGCCACGCTTTTGGCTGATTCAGGAGCCGACCTCACTACATTAAAACGACACGCTGGATGGAGGTCGAATACGGTCGCAGAAGGATTAAGATAAGGATAAGGATTGGATATTGAGGATTTGATTCAAAATAAATGTAAAATCTGTAAACGTATAGTAGATACCATAAGCTTGAAACAGAACTCAGATTCCTGGTCTCGCTCGTCTACTTCCAGAGTCACGAACCCCGGCGCTGAATCACGTACTTTCACTATCGTCCCGTCACAATCCACAAGCAAGGAAGCCGAAACCTCAACGAATACTCAAACTCAAGTGGCTAACACAACAATATCGGTTCCAAACAAAACTGTTACTTTTAATTTGCAAAACAGCTTACAATAAATTTTTACAAATATACATGTGGTTGAATTTTTACCCTGTTGTATTTTTTTACCTTTAGGTAATATATTCTCGTTATTTTACCAATATGTTATTATACCAAAGTTATTTGCATCTCGTGTCTTTGAATCCCTCGCTGCGTTCAGGATTCTAACCTAGAATCCTTCGCTTACTCGGGATTCAAAATCAACACTCGCAGCAAAAACCAA
Organism: Orthosia incerta; assembly: GCA_948252205.1. NCBI lineage: Eukaryota > Metazoa > Arthropoda > Insecta > Lepidoptera > Noctuidae > Orthosia > Orthosia incerta. The sequence continues at coordinate 3,718,792 of OX411758.1, forward strand.
CTTTGCTCTCTTGTTGCACAAATAATTATTATTCATCTAACCAACTACAAGTACTACATTGGGGTGAGTTTAACAAATGTTTAGAACTGTGATCTCCTGACATGGTCAGACCATGTAGGTCACAGATCATTTACTGCAACCTGCAAAAACTAGTCATTAACGTTGTCTAACGCAACGTGTTATCAGTCGTGCATCTGAGCGGCCTTGTCGCAAGCTTTATGTAATAACTGTCGCAGTTAGCTGCTGGTCGTGACATATGGCGTGGAGGCTTCGTTTACATACTGGTTTGGTATAGTGAATATGGTTTAGACGACAGGTTTGTTTGTTTTGGTAAACTTTAATGTAACGTTCTGACAAAACTACTATCATAGTTTGATTTATTTCAGACTAGCTGTGCCCGCGGCTTCGCTCCCGTCATCTGCCTGCCAACCCTACCCTACTTACCTTCCTGCCTACCCTACATACTCATATATATACATACTACATACCAATTTTTTTTAGTGTCATTCTTTCGCGTAGAATCTTAACACCGCGATTCAGAAAATTACTTTAAATGCACAACGCCATCTATCGAATAGCGAGTTCAACTGTCCGAGTAACTGAATTGCGTGAGTTGTGATAATTTTACTTCTTGAACACTTTAAATTCATCTAACTTTTGATAGAGTGAACCGATTGCGATGAAACAAAAACTAAGTAATTCTTCAAGTTACGCAATCATGGTGCAAGCAATTTGTATGTGTAAAAGTTATCTACATTGGTTTCGTACATTTCACGTGATGCGTGCACAAATAAACAGACAAACAGACAAAAATTCCAATTATGCTGGAAATGGGTTCTGTTGGTTATCCTTTAACACCCTGGCTATTTTTTTTGGAAATTTTTTCGATGTACAAAAAATATTTTTCTACAGATTTATTATATGTATTGATTCTAGATGCAGAGATATACACATTTTATATACTTATATACTAAATAGAGAACCAATAGTTATAAATAACAAAAGAATAACAATGAAGTAAAGTAAAATACTAGGGATTAAAAAAGTGCTCAAAGATATATTAATTCTTAATGACCGCCTTACTATCGAATACAATATATTATAATAATACTTGGAACATGGACGCTTTGCAAGTACAAATTGGTTTGTTACTACGATAGCAATCAAGAATATTTAACTAATTATGTAAATTATACATGCTGATGTTATCTGTTACTAAACCTAACTTCTTACGTTCTTCTAAGTCTAATGTTATTACCAGTTGTAATTACTGTCGCAATGTTTTGACCGGCAGGAGAGATTCGAATTAATACGAACGTATTTAGTATTTGCCGGTTAATTCGCAACGCACTTACGAGGCAGCGCGGCGATACGATCACTGTAAAGGATCCACTACACGCTGCACATTGCCACACATTCCCTTCACACTACATAATAAATCTAATTGCGCACATCCTAACTTTGTCTGAATTGTACAATGTTGTAACATTCTTTAGGAACCGTCTATGACTGGAAAACCTTCAATCTGCATTGGCTTTGCCCACTGTGTCGCAGTCAGCATCCAGTCTAACGGGATACATAGGCATACATAGCATAGCATCTTCGTCTTCTTCTGGGCCCAGTGCGAATTGGTAGATGTCAGGTGCCTTCGATTTTTCTAGGACATTTGGATTTCGTCACTATGTGTCTCTACGCAGTTGTCAGAGCAGTGGTTATGCAATAAATTGTAAAACGTTAAGCACTTATCTGGATTGGAACCCACGACCTATGACACTCGTAAGTCGAAGTCGTTATCTCTGGCACAGCCTCTGGGCTGCGACTGATTCGTGAAGAGTTTCTTTCAATAGGATTCAGAATATGGGTGAAGAATCCATTCAATATTTAATATTTTTTATTGTAGATAGGCTCGTGCTTAACCACTATCTCACCTGATAGATGATGTTGATCTCTGTTCTAAATGAGTTACAAAGTCGAATGTTTTTCCTGAGCACAATAGGCGGCATAGTCCAGTGACTAGCCTTTGTTAGTATGAGCGAGTTATAATGGAACATATTTAGCTAGTGTCATTTCAAGAGGAATCATCGAGAAAAGTGCACGCACTGTCCTATGCGACTGGACCTTCAAACTTATCTTAAAACTCAATTTTGCAAAAATTGCAAATGCTTTTTTTGTTGATAGACTCGCATTTGACCACTATCTTGGGATGTCATCCAATAGCTTCTCCCGCTTTGGGTGAGGCGGGAGGGTATGTTAGACTTTTACTGATTAAAACCCGTAAAACCGTGTGTCTTCAGTTGCTTGAGCCAAGACCGCGGTATAACTCTCTTTAAAATTTATCCGCGACCCACCATTATCTCGTCTGGTGGTAGGCGATGATGTGGTTCACGGTGAAGGACGCTTGCCTAAAAGTAACCTATTCACTATTGAGTTAACTTACTCCCAGGTTATAGGTGTCACCAAATACAGACTTCGGCCACTTCCACTCCTTGGCCGAACGCACAATGAAAGTGTTCCCAAAACTTTTAGTGCTTTCACCATGTACCGATGCCATTCTTTTTCTGTGACTAGCAGCTGGCAGTATTATTATCTACAGCTTATAAATCTGCACAACTCCTAAATGACTACCGGTTATAAGTACAAATTTACATAAACTAAACATAAAATTAAGATACGTCACATAACACAACGTAGCCTCATAATATTTTCCGGTTTAACAAATTACATGAACAATATTTTCCCCCGCCATATTGCGGGCGACCTTTCGCGCGCCGCAACTGACATTTCACCGCGTTTTGGCGCCAACCGCGCGCGGCTTGACGTTCTGCCTAGTTCGTTTTTTAAATTTTATTTTTATTTATCGTCTGCTGTGAATCGATTTGTGACTTCTTTATTTGAAAAACTTTAATTGATAATTTTTATTTTTTTTTATTTTGTGAATTGGATTGATAAGTTACCATAACCTAGAGTGAAAGTTTTTATAAAAGTGTCGTGATTATTTTTCAATTTATTTTCGCCGGTTGCACTCAGGTGGGTTCAATAATGAAAGTTTTATATCTCGATTGCATGCAATTGACCTTATGATTTTAAGTTTCACCGAAATTTTAAGAGGCTTGATATATTTTCGTAACAGAATATGTTTAACTTGATACGTATAACGTAATATGCTCGTGTTATGCAAAATCTTATTAAGCCGAGTTAAGTCATCATTATTATACTTATATTTTTAATAACGATGAAATTATATTAATAAAATGAAATGAAACGATAAAATTATATTAATACACAGTTCAGGGGTGAACACACAGCTCTTAGAGCGGTATTAATTTGAGATCGAATAAGGGACAGATGTATATGACTTGTATACATCTGTCACTTACTCGATATCAAATTGATACCGCTCTAAGAGCTTAAGGTCACCCCCCAGATAGTTTAACTCTAAAAATGAATCAATAAAACGACCAACAAAGTCTAGTAACGTCAATATCATCTAATATCCACCATCTCGATGCTTGGCATATAGGATTTAGCTCATTTTCTGATTCAGTGGTGCTATTACGAAAAACAAAGAATCAGAATTGAACAATCCAGGAGTTGTCTCAAGACTTGTCTGATGTTTTCAACCCACCCTTCTGTCTGAGGCCCTTGGAATGATGGCCTGTTTGCGACAATGATTGTCAGAAAGTCCCTATTGTATGGACTCTAGACAATAGGCTTTAGACAAGTGTCGATGTCAGCAATGGGAATTCGAAATGCCAAAGTGTAAGGGATTGGTCACGTTGCATTTTAATAGCGTTTGACAATCCCATACATTTTTAACATCTTTACAATCGCTATCGCCACGTTTTTGATGATAGAATATCACTTGTCTAAAGTCTAGAGCAGTGGTGGCCCTGTGGTATCGGCCGCGACTTACAAGTTGTAGGTCGTGGGTTCGAGCCCAGGCAGGCGCTTTACTTTGTGTAAAATATTTCATCACCACTGCTCTCAAAACGGTGAAGGAAAACATCGTGAGGAAACCGGCATGTCCTAGAACCAATCATTCGAAGACATGTGACATCCACCAACACGCACTGGGCCCGCTTGGTGGATAACGGCCCATTCCCTCTCACAGAGAGGAGGCCTGTGTCCCAGCAGTGGGTACATTAATAGGCTGATGATGTGATGTGAAAGTCTAATGTGTCGTTGAATTAGTCACTTGACATTACAATAGCGTTTGACAATCATATACATTTTAATTATCGCTCTAGCGACGCTTTCTTTGCTAGAATATCACTTGTCTAAGTGCATGTCTAAGGTCTAATGTGTCATTGAATTAGTCACTTGACATTTCCATAGCGTTTGGCAATCACATACATTTTTTATTATCACTATAGTTACGCTTTCGTTGATAGAATATCACTTGTCTAAGGTCTAATGTATCATTAAATTAGTCACTTGACATTTCTATAGCGTTTGACAATCCCATACATTTTTAATCATCTCTATAGCGACGGTTTCGTTGATAGAATGTCACTTGTCTAAGGTCTAATGTGTCGTTGAATTAGTCATTTGACATTACAATAGTGTTTGACAATCCCATACATTTTTAATTATCGCTATAGCGACGCTTTCTTTGATAGAATATCACTTGTCTAAGGGCTAATGTATCTTTGAATTAGTCACTTGACATTTCAATAGCGTTTGACAATCCCATACATTTTTACTATAGCTATAGCGACGCTTTCGTTCATAGAATATAACTTGTCTAATAAATAATTTCTATGCCACCATTCTGTCAACATCCTCTAAGAACTAAAGGACAACATCAACAATTATATGTCAAAAGCACTCGACTACCCACGTACTCGAGTATTTCGTACATTCTAACAAGCTGAGTAATGTTGAAGACCTTAAGTACATGAAGCAATGTCGTATTGCCTTTAAGTGTTGCGACAGTATCAACAAGTGTCATTCAAATTGTTTAGGTACTACGAAGTTGCGCTTTTGAAAATGGATGGATAGTGTTGTCTCAATAGACCTCAATTTCTGAAGCATACGAGCTGCTTATCGAGGAGGACAAGTGCTATCCGCTATCGGTACCAATCGGACATATACATATGTAGGGTCACACTACATAATTTGTCCGTTCTTTGTACAAAAGCTTTTGGTAGCCAAGCTTTTCAACAAAACTCATACACACTCAAATCAATTACTGGCGTCTTACGGAAAGGCAGCATCAGAAAGTCAGATAAACTTTCCTTTATGGGCCGCTGATTTGGAAGTCCATTTTTTTATAGTACTCTTAAATAGAAAGCTTTTTCCAAAGTTTCAAAACTCGGAGCATCACGGTTTTCGAGAAAAAAAATATACATATTTTGTTTTGTGCAAATTTTAAGGTTAGATAAATTGTCATGGTAAACGTCAAAGTTCACATTTCACGTTCCGTTGACGTAGAGGTGTATTTTATAAAATTGAAGTCATATTTTTTATTTAAATATAATTTTATTTTCAATTACTCACATATTTTATTTGGTGTGTAATTAATGTGCACAATAACCAATAACCATGGTGTATTATGCAATTACATTGACTTTTTTACACAAAACATACTGAATTTTGTTTACACTGTGGAACGAAACGTGAAGCGACGCCACGCTTCTTTGTGTTAACTGTCAGTGTTAGTCATCGTGTTTTATTTACTATGTGAATATCCGAAATACCCAAAACCGAATCAGAGCACCCACTTTCCATGTGGTCTTTACGAATTAGTCCAAGAGCGAGCAAAGCGAGCGAACTCAGCTCCCGTCATCTTCTTCGTGTTAGGTTACTTTGACCCTTTAGAAAGAAATAGGAGCCCCGCGCAGCGGGGCTCCGTCGACATTGTTATTATTGTTAGATAACCATGGATAAAGTTTTTACAATTATTAATTGTAAAAACTTTATCCATGGTTATCTCCTTAACCATGGGGCTCCGAGTGGTCAGGAGTAGCCCCCCTACCCCCCCAAATCCCTATCCCTTCCCGCCCCAAAAATCGATGGAAATTGATGAATTTTTATTCTAACCTCAAAACTTTAACCATGGATATCTCCATAACCATGGGGCTCCGAGTGGTGGGGATGGTACAGGGGGGTATCCACCCCTCCTTCACCCCCTCCCCGCGCCTTAAATCAGCGGCCCATAATGGAAATTTTAGCCAGAAAGTCTCCCACCAGGCCGCGGAAGACCGCTGGACGCGAGAAGCATGAGGTTCGATGATGACGATCTTTTAGCTGAAGAGACAAGCTTTTAACATAGATAAAGGTTATACGAATAATATTAGACAGAGGTAGACCCGCAGAATAAAATCCATAAAAAAATCCAAATTTGGTATTTAATTTTAATCTTACTTTTCTTTACTAACATAATTTAAATACTTAGGGTTTAATTTAAGGTGTCGAATATTTTGTATGTCGTTTTTATGGCGAATAAACATTTTTTCTTTCTATCATATAAAAAAAAAAATAACCCGCCTGCTTAAAAGGCGAACTAAAAAGACGTAAACAAGTAGAAAATTATGCTGTTCAGTCGGAGGATACATATTCACGAGCTGGCTGACCAAAACCAGATGTATCCTCCGACTGCACAGCATGATTTTCTTCTTGTTTACGTCTTTTTAGTTTGCCTTTTAAGCAGTCGGGTTTTTTTTATTTATAACTTTTTTGTTATTTTTTTTTAGAATAAGGTACATTTACACATATAAGTGTTACATATTTTTGAAATCACCTCTTAAACCCTTTATTTTGTTAACCCACACGATGGTATTGAAAGAAAAAAAAATTGGTCCACCACAATATGGCGCCCAAAATCCGCCATTTTTCTATTTTCCAATTTTAATGTAGCCAGTTACACTCGCAGGGTTAACACGAATCGATTGACGTAAAAATCATCAAAATCGGCCAACGCGTTTGGTCTCTAGAACGCCACATAGGAACAAACATACATACATACATAGACTGATAAACACATTACCCTCCTTCGGCAGTCGGGTAAAAAACCGACTACCAAAAAAATACATTAAAAAGAAGTGGGTTAAAAATCACCATCGCATTTTTATAGCATTGTCCAGTCTCGCCAGTCTACTGCATTAAAGCTGCTGTTGTAAAACAGTCAAGTTAATCATTTCGATCAAGATTGAATTATCTACGCTCGTTCTGGGTCAATTGCCTCCATAGTGCGATTCATTGCTGTCACATACTCACACTTGTGTGGAAAATAAAAGTTGTTTCACAAGACATGTTCTGTGATCTGTTGGAAGTAGCTTATATGATGACAAGTGGGTTTACTTAAAGTTCGTTTGTTTCTCAGTAGCAGTACGGTGTCTGGACCTGGGAAAGTAAGAAAGACAATTAATTTACTGTTTTGTGACTTGCACAGGAGACACGAGAGAGGAAACCCGGCCAAGTGCGTGTCGGGTTCGCACATTTAAGGTTCCGCAAAATGAAATTGGTTGTAATAGGAAAAATGGGGGCTTTTCAAAGAGAAATCTGATTTATCAATATCTTGGTATTTTTTGGTAAAATATACGTAATAATAAACATTATGACCAAATATCAAGTTCATAGGTCGATGGGAAGTTAAAACAATTCTTCAGTACAAAATTTTGTAAAACAAGCTGACTTGGTGGCTTCTCATTCCTTTGTATTCCAATAATTTTTAAAACAAAAAATACAGTATTTATCTACTCAACGGGTTCAAAACCCATATGATGGGGCATGTCAATTTTTTTTTCATGCCCCCTTTATCTGTATTGGAGCTCACCCCTTTAGGTCAACAAGATGGCTTATTCTGTGAAAATTTTGAGACTAGCTCCAATCGTTTTGTTGTAAAACGAGTGTGACAGACGACGGACAGACAGACACGTGAGTGACACCAATAGGAGCCCTATATTTGGACCCTTCAGGTACGGAACCCTAAAAAACCGGCCAAGAGCGAGTCGGACTCGCGCAGAAAGGGTTCCGTACCATTATCGCAAAAACTGCAAAAAAAAACATGATTGTTTTATGGGAGCCCTACTTAAATATTTATTTTATTTAGTTTTTAGTATTTGTTGCTATAGCGGCAACAGAAATACATCATCTGTGATAATTTCAACTGCCTAGCTATCACGGTTCATGAGATACAGCCTGGTGACAGACAGACAGACGGACCGCGGAGTCTTAGTAATAGGGTCCCGTTTTTACCCTTTGGGTACGGAATCCTAAAAAGAACACCGTGCGATACCGAAAAGGCTCATAACTCAGCATGTTTAGTCAAATTTAAAGCGTTAATTACTTGTGCCTGGTTGATTGCAACAGGGGCCCCTATTACTTAGGATTTAAAACATAATTGGCCCTTCTAACCTCTGCCTTATCATTCAAAGAATATTGGCGTGATGTAATGTTATGTTACAGTTTGTTTTAGGGATAGCTTGTAAGTATAGTAGTCTGGTAAACGAGGTAAATTTTGCTGGTCCAGCCTTAGTACGGCATTTAAATGGAACAAGAGGTCAGCTAATACTGGCTTTGTTTATCTCTGACATACTTCGTACTGTATTATACATTCTAGGTATAACATTACGGAATTATTCAAAGTGAAGGGTTTCGGGGACTGGCTTTTAAAACTGCGTATATCAAAAAATGCGTGGTTATACTCAGCCTTTTATGGTTAAACTAGCTGTGCCCGCGGCTTCGCTCCCGTCATCTGTCTGCCAACCCTACCCTATTTACCTGCCTGCCTACCCTATAACATACCTACCTGCCAATTTTTTTTCTAGGGTCATCATTCTTTCGCGGAGAATCTTAACACCGTCATTCAGAAAATGACTTCAAATGCACAACGCCATCTATCGAATATCGAGTTCAACTGTCAGAGTATCTGAATTGGGTGTTGTGATAATTTTACTTCTTGAACACTTTAAATTCATCTAACTTTTGATAGAGTGAACCGATTGCGATAAAACATAAACTAAGTAATTCTTCAAGTTACGCACAATTTTGATGTATAAAAGTTATCTACATTGGTTTCGTACATTTCACGTGATGCGTGCACAAATAAACAGATGAACAGACAAAATTCCAAAAATGCTGGAAATGGGTTTTGTTGGTTATCCTTTAACACACCGGCTATTTTTTGTTTTTTTTTTCGATGAACAAAAATTAATTTTCTACAGATTTATCATATGTATTATTATTATATGTATTGATGATGATTGATGATATTGATTTCACATTATTATTTGATTTAATTTTTTTGCAACGGCGTGAGCTATTTCTGTTATTTACCTAACAAGAGGTTGCAAAGTTCTCTCTTGCAAAAATATAAAAGTGAAGCTCGAAACAAGTGACTATTCATCAACGAAAACGTCGCAATTGCGATTGGAAAAAGTTAAAAATGTATGGGATTGCCAAGCGCTATCTTTGTCACGAGACCTCTTAAATTTTGGGCTTTCGACCATCAACATCGCTGATCATCATCATCATCAGCCTGTTAATGTTCCCACTGCTGGGACACAGGCCTCCTCTTTGTGAGAGGGAATGGGCCGTAATCCATCACGCGGGCCCAGTTCATGTTGGTGGATGTCACATATCTTCGAATTTTTAGGACATGCCGGTTTTCACACGATGTTTTCCTTCACCGTTTTGAGAGCAGTGGTGATGAAATAATTTACACAAAGTGGCAAAAGGCAGGCAGCCTGGGTTCGTACCCACTTCCTACAACTTGTAAGTTGCGGCCGCTACCACTGGGCCACAACTGCTCCTAACATCGCTGATAGAATGAAACTTTGTGTAGACCCTCTGGTTCGATAATGTAGAAGTTTTAAAAGTCATTTTCTTTAGATTGCTCGGTGTCAGTTTTGCAGGTGTTTATACATCTATCAAAAACCAAGATTTCTTTAACATATTCACGTCTTACACGCACAAATTGACCGTTATTTTCAACAAAAATAACAAACGTATAAACATTCACTATTATATTCATATTCAAACAATAAATTCACTTAAGATTTCTATGTCGCAAGCAGTACAGCGCCAATGATTTCTATCTCATTGTGGAGCTTCTTGTAGGAATCTCTTCGGTATTGTAGATATTACATCATCATCAGCCTTTTTAATGTGCCCGCTGCTGGGACAATGGCCTCCTCTCTGTGAGAGGGAATGGGCCGTAATCCACAACGCGGGCCCAATGTGGGTTGGTGGAAGACATATGTATTCGATTTTTTAGGACATGCCGGTTTTCACACGATGTTTTCCTTCACCGTTTTGAGAGCAGTGGTGATGAAATAATTTACACAAAGTAAAGAGCCTGCTTGGGTTTGAACCCATGACCTACAACTTAGTCGCGGCCGATACCACTAAGCCACCACTGCACTGCATATTACATAGTATGCCGAAATCACAGCTTCCTTGGATTTATCGGTGTCATTTTGCAGTTGTAATGCATTCAAAAGATAAATCAAACCAAAGACACTCGACAATAACTTTTTCTATACCTCATGTAGCGTAGGTCCAAAACTCGATTTCTTTAACTTTTTCATGTTTAACACGCACTTGACCGCCATTCCCAAACATAACAAACGTGCAACTTCCACTATTATATTCCTATTCCAACAATAAATTCACTTACGACTTCTATGTCGCAAGCTGGCAAGCGGAGCGACAACGATTTCTATCTCATTGTGGAGTTTCTTGTGCTTGTCATAACGACTCGCTTGTATGTCTGTGCAGTTGAAATATTTGCATTTTATGACTGTTTCGCACGGTATACGCTACGGTGGTTTGTAAATTTTTGTTCTGCTGCTGTTTTGTCGCAGTTTGTTAGTATGTAATCTAGAACTAGAATTAGAATTATTAAAATGTGCGAATGTTAAATTTAATTAAATATTACTCGTTGTTTTAGTTCATACCACGAGTACCCAACGCGAAGAAAGAAAATTTTATTCAAATAAATTGCACTAGATGGCGTGATAAACTTTAATAAGATTGTCTATGACAAGATCGTAAAAAGTGTATGAACTTGATTAAGGAAATTAAGTAATATTGGGTTCTTAAATTACATTTCATAGATTATTTGAGTGAATCATTTAAAATTGATGCCGGTAGATGGCGCGGTTTTAAATTTCTGAAATTTCCACTAAATTTTTTAAATTTGTTTTGTAACACACATTGGTACAATGAAACTGTAAAAACGTGCAAAAAATACTATAAAACAAATCGTCGCATTATTAAAATATAATGTTTTCACAAACCGAGTAAACCCTTTCACTTGCAAGTCGCTGCTAACACCATATGTATTCGTGGAACACAGCATGATTTTCACCTTGTTTACGTCTTTTTAGTAGCAGTCGGAATTTTTGATTTTTTATTATTATAATTAGTAAGAAATGTAAACTAATATAATTAAGAGATAAAACTTACTCTTTGTTTTTTTATATGTTTGTAAATAAAAGGTAACTCTGGAAGTACTTACCTACCTACAGATACTAGCTACTGCATCCAATTTTTTCTTTGGTTACATTCATTATCGTTAAGTGCCAATGAATACTTTTTCTCGGCATAAATCACGGTTTCTATGGGGACAGGATTGATGTCGCGGAACAGCTATTAAGTATAGGTAGATGTTAATTTTGACCATGAACCTACAGCTACGATCATATTAATTGATTCAACAGTCATTTCGAAGCCAATTTTCGTCTTTGGACGCAAAACAAGACAAAAAACTCCCATTTTGAACCTCCTTAAGTACATGCCTATCTATCAAGTTAACACTCCTTCTTTTATTTACATAAAGTAGCTATTCATAAGGCTTGTATGTAGGTATTTAATATCAAACAAAAATTATGTAGGTAATCATAAAATTGCTAAAGAATAGCAATAACCATAAATTTTTTGTCAATAATATAAGTTATATTGACAAATAAAAAATATTACTGATGATTAATTTCTGTGTAAGTATTTATTATTTATTTTTGTGTCTTTCCAAACGCCTAGTTGACACTTCACGTGATGCGAGGGCTGGCTTTTACCTTGGTCAGAGAATAAGCATTGCCATACAACGTGGCAATGCTTGGGCGTTATAGGATAATACCCAAAGTGTTGCCAGAATTTATTAACACAATAACATGAAGCTTAAATAAAACCGGTGGAGTGATAGTATACCAGGGTGAAGTATTCACACCTGCTCCTGTAGCCAAGTTGACAATCTACAATCGATAACGCTAGTAGAAAACGAATCAATGTATGGGAATGACACATCAGAACGTTATGTCATTTGGGCAGCCCGTACAAAAAGATGGCGTTAACGATTGTAGGAAGAGATTCGATATGAAATGTTTGTAACTTGGCTAAAGGGGCTGCGTACCCCTTTAGAGCGTACCAGTGTGATGTTATGTTAGGAAATAATGTGAACAATAAATAGAAATGCGATTACGAGTAATTTGTCGTCATTTATTGAAGAGTTCCGATGTATATCTCCGAATTTCTGCACCAGATCTTGGTGAAATTTAAATGGGACCACATGACACATGACAAGCACCAACTTTTAAATAAAAAAAGAATCATCAAAATCGGTTCACCTAGTATAAAGTTCTGAGGTAACAAACATAAAAAAAAAAAAATACAGTCGAATTGATAACCTCCCCTTTTTTGGGAAGTCGGTTAAAATAAGTAAAGCCCTGAAGCTCATTACCTACCGTCTATTATGAAATGTATTTCTGAACAATTCTGTCGCGGGGTATAGTTTTGTGTGATGCTCTTGTAATACTTCAAGTGACGCCAGGCGAATGTAGCAGCCGAAACTAATCATAGGATATAATATGTTCGAAGATTTTTAATGTCATTAAAAATAAATTGTTCCAATGGGGAGTTAAACTAAAAGTTCGACATAGATGTCGCTAGCATCGACTCTGCTTTGTAGTGTTTGTGTTGACGTTTGAGTGAATTTGTTATTGCTGTTTTCGACTAATTTTATTATCAAAATGCTTTTTGGACTGTTTCTCAACTAAAAGTGGAGTTACGTCAAAGGAATGCATCAACAGCAGGGAAAAAAGCAGTTTTGATTGAGAGGTAAGCAATAAACAATTTTAAGCTTATGTTGATAAATAATCGATTTTTTTTTCGAATCTTATAAGATGTATGTTTTTGACTTACAGATTAGAAGCATACGACCGTAATTTTAATTTCTTATGGAAAAGTGTTTTTACTCCGTAGATGAATTCTTATCGACGAGAACTTTTTAAATGTTTTATTCCGCTTGACGATATTTTTATTTTTGTTGATGGTGTTGTGTCTGTTAATTATGACTAATAGTAATAATATAATTTGTATTTAATCTGAAATGGAATTAGAAATTAACACTCATATTTACATTATGTTATTTAATAATTTTTTCAACACACTTGCTCCTAAAGTGACTCTAATTTCACCGCAATTAGGCACATAATGATACCTGTTATCAAACTGTGACTTTTTCATTGCTATTATTCACACGTGAGTTATAGAGTTTTATTTTTAATTTATTGGTTGAGTTGCTTTGTTCTTAAAAAAGTTTCGATACAAAAAAGATCGTGCTCAATAGTACAAATAAATTAATGTACCTATTGCTTGCTCATTTCATACAACTTCGTATTTAAAAAGATAATTTCAACTTGTACGTGCTTAATAAATAAAACTTTCACTCAAATATAAATTTTATTTGCTCTGTAATAAAGAAAATTGAAATTCACTATTTTGTACGTGGCTAAAACACTATCCACAAAAACCAAAAAAAAATAATCTCATTCTTTTAGTCTATGGCCGATCGCCATTGTTAAATTCGCGCGCATACGAAAACTGATTAATTTTGCCCGCCATTGTGAAAAATTTTCAGAACTCGTTTTTACTATTGAAAATGATTTTTTAGTATTATTTTCTTCACAAGTGTGTTGAAAAACGTCGTATGATACACGTGTGTATTGATGATTACCGTCCTCGGCTCTCTTAAGACCCTCACCTACGGCTCGGGTCTCAATGGCGCCTCAGCGCTAATCACCAACATTGCACACTTGTACCATAATGTACTAGTATGCCTAAGTGGCTGATCATGGCATGTACACTATTATTATATAAAACACTAACCACAAAAACCAAAAAAAAAAAACTCATTCTTTTAGTCTATGGCCGATCGCCATTGTTAAATTCGCGCGCATAGGAAAACTGATTAATTTTGCCCGCCGTTGTGAAAAATTTTCACAACTCGTTTTTACTATTGAAAATGATTTTTTAGTATTATTTTCTTCACAAGTGTGTTGAAAAACGTCGTATGATACACGTGTGTATTGATGATTACCGTCCTCGGCTCTCTTAAGACCGTCACCTACGGCTCGGGTCTCAATGGCGCCTTAGCGCTAATCACCAACATTGCACACTTGTACCATAATGTACTAGTATGCCTAAGTGGCTGATCATGGCATGTACACTATTATTATATAATTATGTAATGAACACCTGCATGTAACCCATGTATCACAAATAAACAAATTTGATTTGATTTGATTTAGATTATTTATGTAGTTAGATTCCTATCAATTCATAAACATCTAGATACCTATTAATATTTTAAATGCGAAAGTAGCTCCACGGGTAGCTCTATCTGACGGTTTGTTTTTAGGGTTCCGTACCCAAAGGGTAAAAACGGGTCCCCTATGACTCCGCGGCCCGTCTGTCTGTCTATCTATCTGTCTGTCACCAGGCTGTATCTTGATACAGACATAAACCGTGATAGCTAGACAGTTGAACTTTTCACAGATGATATATTTCTTCTTCTTCTTCTTCTCTGTTGCCGTTATAAAAACACATACTAAAACAAAATAAAATAAATATGTAAGTGGAGCTTCCATACAACAAACGTGTTTTTTTTGCCGTTTTTTGCGGTAATGGTACGGAACCCGTCGTGCGCGAGTCCGACTCGCACTTGGCCGGTTTTTAGTTAACTCCTACCAGACAGCGGTTTAGTCGCCCGCGTGTTAGTCGGCAGTTATCCCAAGGGAACATATTTCCGAAATAAAAAGTATAATATCTAACCTGGATTAATATACCTATAGTATACATGGTCTACCCGTATGCAAAGTTTCACTCAAATCCGATCTACCGTTAAGACATGCAAGGGTAACAAACAAGCAAAAAACCGGCCAAGTGCGAGTCAGACTCGCGCACGAAGGGTTCACGTACCACTATCGCAAAAAGCGGCAAAAAAATCACGTTTGTTGTATGGGAGCGCAACTTAAATATTTATTTTATACTGTTTTTATTTTATGTGTTGTTATAGCGGCAACAGAAATACATCATCTGTGAAAATTTCAACTGTATAGCTATCACGGTTCTTGCGATACAGCCTGGTGACAGACAGACAGACAGACGGACCGCGGAGTCTTAGTAATCGGGTCCTGTTTTTACACTTTGAGTACGGAAGCCTAAAAACTAAGTCATATAATAAAGATTCCTAGATACAGAATAAATACTACATTATAACATCGTCATCATTATTAAGTTCAATTGTCAATTTGACATCCTTGGCACAGAATTAAGTATCAACATAAAACGATCGAATCCGTTCACAAACCGTAATGATTGGGCAATATTGGGATCATGGTCGTTCAGATACTACACCATACAATTCTATGAGCTATGGTTGTGGAGTAAAGGTTACAAGCTGCTGCACCCACATCATTCAATTCATTATTTAGTACATAGTAGAAAATCTTTGAATTCTAGAATTTATTTACATAAATAAAAATATATACAGTGTATAAAGTACTCAAATAACTAAGACTACAAACATGTACATTTTAACCAAAAACTACTCACTAACTAAACCTAAAAATATATTAAACTTAAATATGGCGTCGAAAAACTCCTCCACATCGTTGTCCACTAGTGATGTACCCAAAAGTCTGGCAGCATTGCCACGTTGTATGGCAATGCTTTATTCTCTGACATAGGTAAAAGCCAGCCCTTGGGTCACGCGAAGTGTCAACTAGGCGTTAAGAAAGATCTTTAAACAAAGCGTGAGCGCTCAGACCAACAGTTTCAACCCCAAACGGCTCGAAAATATAACTACCGATGAGATTATTATATTTCCGCCGCTTGAGGTTCTCTGCAGCCGCAGCGGCAGCATCTTTGAATTGAGAAAACCCTTTTAATTGCAAGTCACTGCTAACACCGTATAAAGCCGTGGAACGGAACCGAACGCTATCGAAGTGCTTATAAAAATAATCATCTTAATCAGACGAAAAATGCTAGTTAAGTCTGCACGGTTTCTTTATATGGGATAAGGCATCTATACGCTAGTATTATATTATCTGTGGCAGAACTAAAGAAACTACAGGACGCTACGATCCATACATACTTCTTTTGCTTCACTCACGTTCATACACCAAGTCATACACGCACGCCGGTTATAAGTACTGCGCACCTAGCCTTTCTCAAGAATATCACCAATAAGGTCTATGTATGTCTTTCTAGGGCGTCCCCTCCCGGCGTGGACTAATACCTCCTTAATGTCAAGGTGTGGACTGCTAATTGCAATACTAAAGCAGGCTGAGAACGATAATTATTATGGCTGGCTGGCGCATCCGGGTAGTCAGCTCAGCTGTTTCCATTACCAGTATTACTTTGGTGATCAGTCCTTCTCTATTAGCGACAGTGGCCCGTCATCCACAACGCGGGCCCAGTGCGAGTTGGTTGAACCTTGTTGACTTGCTAACTTTTACGTAGTTATTTCGTGATAAGAAAAGATAAGTAACCACATTCCTTCAGGTTTGCCACCAATCATGAAGGCATTACCACCTCACTACCCAGTCAATCACAACAAACCAATTGCTACTTACTACCAGCTCAATCAAGTCGCATTGTGATAATTCCTACCACAATAATATTGTGACCATGTGGTCGATAGCAAAGGTCAAGGGGGCTGTCGAAATGTTTGTGTTTTATGAACCAACAGTTGTTGAGGAGGCCGGTGATAGTAATGTTTATTTAGTCTTCAGTAGGCAATGAGTGTTGTGATTATTTGAAATTATTTTTATTTGTTTCAGCAAACTTTACGTAATCTAAACTTATTTAGAAAGAGATAAAATTATTGTTTTTTTCTAGGACAGGTAATGTCTGAAAGTACTGAGGCTCTGGAGTCTAGAAAAACCGGCCAAGTGCGAGTCGGACTCGCACACGGATGGTTCCGTACCATTATCGCAAAAAATGGCAAAAAAAAACACGTTTGTTGTATGGGAGCCCCACTTAAATATTAATTTTATTCTGTTTTTAGTATTAGTTGTTATAGCGGCAACAGAAATACATCATCTGTGAAAATTTCAACTGTCTAGCTATCACCGTTCATGAGATACAGCCTGGTGACAGACGGACAGACAAACAGACAGACGGATCGCGGAGTCTTAGTAATAGGGTCCCGTTTTTACCCTTTGGGTACGGAACCCTAAAAAGTGTCCACGGCGATTGTCGAAATGCCAAAATGCCAGGGATTGGTCACGTGACATTTCGATAGCGCTGGACAGTCACCTTTTTGCCGATTACTATCGCGACGTTTTCGTTGATAAATGTCACTTGTCTTGCCTTTGATCCGATTACGTAAAACGCAAAATAAAATTAATGAATAACTAAAATTTAAATAGTCAAAAACTCATTAAAAATAATAATTAAAACGGTCCAAAAAATTATAATAATGTCAGAAATGTATAAAACAATGTCAAATGTAATATTGTTAATTGTAGAATGTTATGTATAGTCAAGATGTTTATTTTCATGATAATATCCCCTTATCTCAATAGTCTACGAGTACTAACAGTTTCCCAACATGCTTGAAACTTTAAAAATAAACATAAACAATTTTAGTTGATTGAACAAGAGATTTCTTCACACATTTCTTTCAGGTCAAGAACTCCAAACTGGTTTCGACAATAACAACAATTGGTTTTAACAAATCGCTTGTCGATCAACAAATCATCAATTCAAGGCGAGTCTGTAATATTGACCTAGCAATATGCAAATATATGCATCTCTCTCTGCCGTTTCTGATAATAATTCATATTGACCCTGAATTCGTAACGATAATGAAATATCGAACTGCCTCGTTGTTCTAGTCATCGCAAATCGTTCGGGCAA
Organism: Orthosia incerta; assembly: GCA_948252205.1. Classification (NCBI taxonomy): domain Eukaryota; kingdom Metazoa; phylum Arthropoda; class Insecta; order Lepidoptera; family Noctuidae; genus Orthosia; species Orthosia incerta. The sequence continues at coordinate 3,736,939 of OX411758.1, forward strand.
AATGTTACTAATGTTGTTGTTGTTTCTATTACTTTTTATCATCTATTTTACATATATATATATATATATTTTCAATTTATAAGTTAAGTACTTAAAATATTGTCATAATGTGTATATGTAGGTCATATACCTACACATTATGACAATATTTTAAGCATAGATATAGTATGTACAATATAGAGAGGAGCTCGTGGCTAAATAATAACAGCCGCACGGGTCGATCATCAAGGTTAAGCAACGCTTGATGAGGTCGGTCAGTGGATGGGTGACCATTTTCAGCATACCGAGTTTCCTCCGTGCCTCGGAAAGCACGTTAAGCCGTTGGTCCCGGCTGTCATTTGAAGATCTTTGACAGTCGTTACAGATAGTCAGAAGCTTGAGATCTGACACCAGTCTTACCAACGGGTACCGTGTTACCCAGTTACTGGGTTGTGGAGGTCAGATAGGCAGTCGCTCCATGTAAAACACTGGTACTTAGCTGAATCCGGTAAGACTGGAAGCCGACCCCAATATAGTTGGGAAAAAGGCTAGGCAGATGATGATAGTATGTACAATATACACAGAGTCAGATGAAAAGCGAAACCAAATAAATAAAATCTATGTGTTAGGAAATTTGTCCATGTGTGTTAGTTAAAAAAGTGTTGATAAAAAGTCCATGTTCAGTATCGATATCGACACCATAAAAACATGTCATGATGTAAGTTTTTATCGATACTCATAAGGTCACCGTTTTTTGAAGCCCTAGCGTAAACAAACAATTTACTCTTTTACATAATATTTTAGCAAAGGACAATGGCAGAAGCCCATACATTATTTTAGCTGAGATTAAATTCCTACGACTCTAGAAGAAAAATATCTTGTTTAATTCGGGGTCATTTTCTGAATAAGTTTGTGCAAGAATTTTTGTTCAAGATTGCCGAGAATAATAGATATTCAGTCAAGAACTTTTGTAGGTTATGTCTGGGTAACTATAAATGATGTGTTTAATAGTTAATATTATTAAATTTCATGGAAGTAAAAGGACAATATCGCATTAGTGTTTCCCTTTCCTAGTTATTTCAGCATGAAATGTAAAATATACTCTTCGGAAAGAGTATATCTATTTATTTAAGCTACTTTGACGTGTAAAAGGTCGTCGTCAACAACCAAGCTATATTTTTTTTTAGACTTGGATACTGGTCTTTTTGCCTATCATTAATAAAAGTAAGTAATTCATTTGGGACACCTATACTTAGACACAAACTATATTGACATTCATTTGCTCTGTTTTATTAATGTAAAATGGCAACACTAAGGTAATGAGAGTGAACGTAAAAATCAAATAACTTACATTTATAATGTTTTTTTTATCCGTAATGAACCAGTTAATGTTACACTTTCAAAAAAGGTAGTCAATTATTGGAATTTCTTTCGTATTTAACTCACTTTCAGACGCTCAAATTTAAGTCAGCTAAGAATTCGCCATTGTTCTTTGTTTTTATATACAAAATATACTTATATAAAACAATGGAAGTCGTTATACTATTGTAAGAATCTTTTTCTGAGCCGATTACTAGCATAAATTCGTCAAAATATGGTTCAAAACAATCCCAGGACAAAATTGTATTTACCTATGCAACGTGTATTTATTGGGGTTATTTCTTGTTGCGTCACATTCACTAAAACAACAAGCCACCATAATTGTATAATTAATATTATAAATTTAAATCTAAAGATTATTATTTAAATGCAAGAAATTCACCGCGGCGTAAAACAGATTGGACGCTATGGACTCTTTCTCGTGAAAAAAATGACATATTGGTACTTCATTCACTCTCTCTTTTTCTCTTGGGTTAGTACATGATTAGGATTTCTCGCTCGCACGCTTCGTGTCTCTTTTTGCGTAACAAAAAAAAACTATATTTATGATTTAAGTATCGACCAAGTGAGAGAGAGTCAAGTTATGACCCATCACGATGATGGCGCCCGTTCACGAACATGACGCATGGATTGGCACCACTCAGCTCAACCATCATGAAGGGAACCGAATGATCCAACACATGTACCACCATCAGAGATACACACTCAACTGCCAGGGCACACACGTAAATTTACAGTTAGTACATAGTACTCACATAAGTGTTGTGCAGTTATATAATACTAAAAGAAATTGAGTTTATACACTACAAATATATTCATGCAGTCTTCAGCAGGTCCAACAATACTTCAAAACTTGTTTGCCCATCACTTGTAAATGCGCCCTGGTGGCTAAGGATCAGGACCAGCATTGAGCCAAGCATTTTTATCAGCGATGTAATCCCCCAACTTATAATATGCCAGCCTGCATGTGCGTTTTATACAAGTTTTAAATTTCGCCTCATTCAGTTCTAGAATGTGGAGGAGGTATTTTATTGTACCATTTTATCAGTACCCCATGAAAGATGACGCTACTTTAGCCAGCCTGAAACCTGGTTGAATTAATTGGTCCCTATTTCTAGTAACATTATTATGTCTATCGCCGTTTTTATTGCTAAAAAGATGTAAATTCTTACGAAAGAACCTGTTCTTTTCATAAATATATTGCTCTGATGGCTCATTTATGCAGAAATAACCGGCCAAGTGCGAGTCTGACTCGCGCACGAAGGGTTCCGTATCATTATCGCAAAAAACGGCAAAAAAATCACGTCTGTTGTATGGGAACCCCACTTAAATATTTATTTTATTCTGTTTCTAGTATTTGTTGTTACTACTCTGGACCCCATTGTAACCTTTGATTCTAACGTGAGTACTTTGACATTCGGCAAGGCAAATTTTACGCACTTAGTCTTTTTAGCATTTAAATAGTATATTATGCAACTAGTGAATAAAAGACGGTTTTAAAGCGAGGGCCATAGATGAACCACGAGCAAGTGAAGGATTCTAACAACTGAATCACGACCGTAGGGAGTGATTCATGATGATTGAATCACGAGCATAGCGAGTGATTCAAGTGGTAGAATCCTGAGCGACGCGAGTGATTCATGGCCCTCGATATAAATCCGTTTTATTCAAGAGTTGCATACTATATTTTATACCATGACTACGAGAAAAAGAAAGATTTAAGCGAAAATTACAAGGAAAAATACTAAATAAAAGTTTTATTAACTCCAAAATTTAAAAAAATGTGAAAACTCGAGGTTTCACATTTTTTCTAAATTAAAGCAGAGCTAGGTAACAACAACTGTGTTTAAGGGGCCAGTGACCACTTCCGTTACGTTACATAATTATAATTAATTAACACCAATGTTTTAATATTATAATTACAATCCAAATAAGTATTCACTAAACATCCCAGACTAAAATCAAAATCATTATTAAAATCCAAAACATGAACAAACTGAAAATCAAATACATAAAGGAGTTTGAAAGTCGAATATTCATTGCACAAGGAGTTCATATAGCATTGAGATGGACGTCGAATATATATTGGTGTGTTCTAAATTCAAACACCAAAACAGTGAGAAAAAGTGCTTTTTATTCACTGTTTTCAGTGAATAAAATAAGCTTTTTAGAGGGGGAATGGTATAAACTAAATTATTAGCAGTGAACCAATTTTGAACCTGTTGAAAGGCGTTATTTACGTCGTCTACGTTACTCTTAAAAATCCAAGAAGTTCCATCAGAAAACAACACCATGTTTAGTTTGTTTTTCAATAGATCGGGTAAAACGTTAATGTAGACTAAAATAAGAAAGGACCCAAAATTTTACCTCGACGAAGTTTATTTGAACTAAATTGCTGTCTATCATTCAAATAATATTTTACGAAACTTAACGCTGATTGGCCTAGTTTGTAATACTCAAGATGCTTAAGATTGGTCAAATATTGACCAAGAATTTGTAACAAAAGAAGAAATATACCAAGATATTGTTTAATTTTGCAGAAATATTTCTGCCTATGAATGACTAGATTATGTTAATACTAAGTAGGTGTGTTAACTTGATCAATAAGGCAATTATTTCGATAGAAATCTATACTATATTCTTCTTCTATATTGTAAAGCTGAAGAGTTTGTTTGTTTGAAAGCGCTAATCTCAGGCTCTACTGGTTGTAATTGAAAAAATATTTTTGTGTTGGATAGTCCATTTATCGAGGAAGGTTATAGGCTATATAACAGCACGCTACAACCAATAGGAGCGGTGCATAAATAAAAAATGTTGCAAAAACTGGAAAAAATATTCCTTTTCGAGAGCTTCCGTTGCGTGCGCTGCGTAAGCGGTTAAGTTATGCAACATTCATGTATGTAGGGTAAGTAGGGTAGGGTAGGTAGGTAGCCAGTTGACGGGAGCGAAGCCGCGTGGGACAGCTATGAGGCGTAAAATGTTTGGTAACAGCTTTTTGCCTTATAAAACATCCTTAGAAGAAAATGGGCCTCTAAATTACTGTTGAATAAATAAAACATTGGCAATTATATTCTAAATAGACAACTGTTTAAGTATATAGGTAAATCTGTGGTCTAAAATATTTTTATGGTATAGGTATCTATCTATGTACTAACCTACTTATGTTTTTTAAAGTAGCCAGGTATTCAAGTACCTTTTGAATGCCAAGGACAACAAAACAAGGAAACGCGAGCGAACTCGTATGAGCGAGTTAATATATAGCTAGTTATGTAATTAAGAAAAAAGTTCAGTTTATTTTTTCTAGCAAGAAATTATGCCAGTTTTATGAATTACCCAATTCAAAGTGATTTACATAAATTATATAAAGCAGGTAGTTTAGATATTATAATCATAAAATTGTTAGTATTGCACACACAATAAATGTTTCCAGCCCAGTTCTCGCGTTTAGCATTTAATAATATTTTAATTATTGCGAATTAATCTGCATTGTTTTATAATATTTTAGTGAATCTTTTGTAACCTTTATAATCAGTATCCGAAGAGTTTATGACCCACATTAACAAGGATTGAATAATAGTTTGAAATCGAAATAAATAAAGAATCTTGTTGGCTTATTTCTGAAAACAAATCTGTGCTTTACAAATTATTTACACCATCTTATACGAATAAAACTCAAAATTTCCTTAGATCAAATTATTAAGAAAATGGTCTAATGTAATATATATTTATCCAAAAAAAATACGACTAGCCGTTTAGCAGTGATTCTCATTTTAAAATCAGCTACTCAAGGGTATCTGCGCCTTAACCTGAGCGAAGCCGGGGCGGGCAGCTAGTTACTAATATTATAAGTGCGAAAGATTGGATGGATGTATGTTTGTTACTGAATCACACCAGAAAGGGTGAGCGGATCTGGATGAAATTTGGCACAGATATAGATTAAAGTCTGGAATAGCACATAGGCTACTTTTTGAGTAAAATGTGCGTTTCCCGTGGGACAACTTTAGACTATCACGCGGGCGAAACCGCTAGCAGAAGTTAGTATAAATTAAGAGTGTCACTCGAAACGGTGAAGAAAAACATCGTGAGGAAACCGGCATGTCCTAGAACCAAAAATTCGAAGACATGTGACATCCACCAACCCGCACTGGGCTTCGTGGTTGATTACGGCCCATTCCCTCTCACAGAGAGGAGGCCTGTGTCCCAGCAGTGGTAAAATTAATAGGCTGATGATGATGAAAAGTGTCATTCTATCAATGGAAGCGTCGTGATAGCAATTGGAAAAATGCCAAAAATTTATGGGACTGTCAAGCGCTATCGATGTCACGTCATCATTACATTTTGGCATTTCGAACAAATAGCCATCGCTGATAGATTTACGCTTTCTCTAGAGCCTCTGCTTTGCAATGTATGTATGTATATATTGTGTGTTCGGGTCAAATCTTGCAATTGAATTTTAAAGCAGTTTTCCTACACCGATTAAGATGAAATTATGAATACACGTTTAGTTTGGATGACAATGCATGGTTAGCTAAGTGCCGTCATTCTAAATCCAATATGGCGGACGGCCCAAGATGGCGGACTAGTATTTTTTCGTGCACTGCCCTGATATAGGAATCAAATGAAAGGTTTGCTTAGTATTAGTAGAATACGAAAAAAGCTAGTTTTAAAAAAGATTTTTTATTGAATATTTTTTAACTTTTCGACAATCGTCATCGCAGATAGCGTATCAGTCTGTCTAGAGGTCCGTGCTAATTTTGCTATATAATAAAATAATCTACTTTGGGTCATATCCGAACTTATATTATATTTAAATTATGTCATTTTTATTTTTGTTTTTTATTTTTGATGGGTTTGCTCTTGACTCCAGTCTCGGTCAGAGGTGACAGAGATAGAGTCGACATTGTTTAATTTTAATAATAATTGTAGAACGTAACTGAACATCTGGAAAAGTCTTTATGTACTGTTTTGAGCAGAGCAATGGATTAGTAGTGCCCAGTGGTAACGGTCAGTCATGGGTTCGAACCCAGACAGGCGCTTTACTCTGTGTAAATTATTTCATCACCACTGCTCTAAAAAACGGTGAAGGAGAACATCGTCCGGTAGCAAGAACCAAAAATTCGAAGACATGTGAAATCCACCAACCCGCACTGAGCCCGCGTGGAGGATTGAGGCTTATTTTATTTATTTATTTAATATAGGCTCGCGCTTGACCACTATCTCATTGATAGTAAGTGATGATGTGGTCGATGATGGAGCACGCTTGCCTAAAAGTAACCTATTCACTCTTGACTTAAAGACTCCTAGATTGTAGCTATCGGGAAACACAGACTCCGGCAGGGAATGCCACGCCTTAGCTGTACGCATAATAAAAGTATTCTCAAAACATTTAGTGCGCATGGGTGGGATGTCCACCATGTACCGGTGGCGCATCGCATCGGTTATTCCAACTCTTACAAAGAGATGCCTGTGTCCCAGCAGTGGGAACACTAAAAGACTGATGATGACTGTGTTGAGCAATAAAGATTTAAATTTGATATTTCTAAGATTAAAGTACACTCGCTTCGCATTCTTAGTGGATCATTAACAACCCAAGATGAAAACAAAACGAGCAAACAATGATTGCTTTGCCCTTTAGGAAATACAATAAACCCCACATCAACATCCTTGCATATGCATTTATTTATAAATATGCAAATAATCTACAATTACTAGAACGGATTCTGTACAAATTAGAGCGGGTTTCTTGCAAGTGAGCGGTATTGAAGAATGGAGGTTTCGCAAGCGATGTCCTTACGATCGTGAGAAACTGGGTCTGTTTACATTATTTACTGTATATATGTATTTAACTAAAGGAGCTTACAGATCGCGTTACATAGCTTTTAAACTGCTGCGTGATAATGAGGGCAAGGTATTTAAACAGTTTGCCTCGTATCAAGAGTGTACTTTGTTGATATTTGTTTAAAAAAATTGTTCTATATATCCATAAATATAGATACTAGACAAAAATCAGAGAAACCACCAAAGCGACGGATGCTCTTACCTACTAAAAAACTAAAATGGAAGTGGGCTGGGCACGTAGTGAGGCTGCTGGTCCATCTCTCTTCCTTTAGAGAGATGGACCAGCAGGGTAACAACGTGGAAGGGTCCAAACGGCAAGCGTCCCAAAGGCAGACCCCACACGAGATGGGCAGACGAGTTGACAAAAATAGCTGGTACCTGCTGGCCGCAAAGAGCTCAAGATAGAGACAAATGGAGCTCTTTAGAGGAGACATTCACCTTCACTTGAGGAGGGGTTCATGCAAACGAACAAATTTTCTTAAGGTTTCACTAGTCGAAAATTCTTCCATACAAACGTAGTCTAGGGATTATTCCACTGTTTGACGATGAACGTTCAAAATAAAAAGTGATATCAATTTGTCTCATCATTATCTAGCCCTGTATGGAAGCAAAAAAGTAAAAAAAGAAAATATTTGAAAGTTATGAGCTTCGAAAGTTCCAAATTTCGACACTAATTTTAACGCATTTTTGGGCGCAAATAAATACCATAAGAAGACGAAAAATTGCAAAACGGCCTCCATACATAGATTAGTAGTTTGACAATGCAAATAATTTTATTTTGAACAGATAGATTTAGTCGTTTTTTCATGATATCTAGACTGCCAAAGGTCTGTTTATAAAATTTCGCGCGCTCGGTTTCGTCCTACATCATGATCCATTTATACACAAATTTGCTAAAGTGTGTATTCGTACGCGAACTAGCTTCCTAATGCTCATCACAGCAATTTTAATTATTTTCTAACATAAGTGAAAATGTCTAAATAATGTCATATATTTTATTTTTTGTTCTTTAAACTATGTATGTATTCAACTTTGCATTAATCTAAAATTTACATAATATAAAATACTTAATTAACAATAACTACCTATAAATACACTTAAATAAAAGTTAAATTAAACTACGAACGCGTATAAAAGGGCAGTGGTTATAGGGCGTCAAAAAATTCATCCACATCGCTGTCAACGTGAAAAGTGCCCAGAACGCTGGCAGCATTGCCACGTTGAATGGCAATGCTGATTCTCAATTTTTGTTTTTTTTATTATTTTCCACTTTGCATGAAATAAAAGGTTTTTTATTTTTTATTTTATTTTATAGGTAGTAGATATGTTTCCTGCACATACGAATAAGGAAAGTTGATCATGATTTTTTTATATTAGATAGGTTCATTTCAAGTCATGCTCATATAGTTGATATGATATCTACAATTTTTTATAATACAAAGCTCAAATATTCCAAGAAATTGAGCTAGTTCACGTCTTAACTCAAAGTTTGCACACTATCACGAATTTGACCTATTCCTCAAGGCAACAAAAGATTCCATTCAGTATAATATTATTTTTCGTTAGTCTTGTTGGTTTAGTTCTCTAGTATCTCCTTTGATTCGATTCCGGGGACGGGCAACGTAATATTTGGTTATTTTCCATCTTGATGTTTTCAATCGCATCCCGGAGTATGATTTGTACACGGTTCGTGGCTATAGGTGCCCCAAACCCAGTAAGTATTACTTAAGAGGTAACGGGGGCAGAGAGCGGCGACTGAATTTCCTAAGTAAAAAGTCATAATTCGAGGTTTGGCTCTCGCCTATTTCCTCCTACAATATTGGATCAATTTAAAAGATATTCCATAATCTGAAAATTAAAGATATATCCTATGTCCCTATGTATTCCTTTTTGATGATACATTATCTTTAGACCCTCAAAATATGCTCAAATTTGCGCTGTCAACAGAGGCTTAGTGTACAAATTTGACAAACATAAATGAAAAAAGGAAAACATAGAGACGTAATATATATCTTACTTTACCAGTTTATGGAATATCTTTTAAATTGGTCCAATATTGGAGGAGGAAAGAGATGAGAGCCAAACCTCGAATTATGACTTTTTACTAGGCGAGGTTTGGGTGGGTGTATTTACAATAGTGTACATCACTGATTAAGGGCGGTAACGCAATACACGTCCGTGTCCGTGATCTGAGTTCGTAGTTCAAAATTTTCTGAATTATGACAGATTATGACGTATAGAGTTCGGATGTAGTGCGTACGCTTCCCTACAAGTACTACGGCTACTTCAGAACCAAAATTTCACGGACACGGATCGGATGTAGTGAAAAACAAAAAAGGCTGAGAGTAAATTTTCATTCAAGCGTAGGTTACGGAACTATTACTTATCCTCTCTTACATAGCTCGGTTTTCGTCATAGTTATTATATTTAAATTTCTGTTTCATTTAGAATAGGATATTTATTATAATATTTATTAGTCTATTGTTTTAAAAATTATTTATGTATTTTATTAGTTAGATAGTTTATTAATATCCGCCTTAATTATTGTTCATATATATATTTTTTGTACCCCTACCACTGTTGTGTTCTTTTTTAACCCAAAGGTTGACTGGTAGAGAATGCCTTGCTGCATTAAGTCCGCCTATGTATCACCATTGTACATGAAGTTTAAATAAATAAATAAATAACCGCTAATGTTGTGTTATGTAATTATTGTAAATACCTTCTGTTTGATACTCTTTGGCTGCACTTAGTGAACGGAAAAGTGAACGGTGTTTGTATTGTCATGGTAAGTAGGTCTTACTTGTCTAACTATTACTGTATATGGGTATAAATTTATGGTATTGATCTGTATGATTGGTGTGTATTAAATTACGGCATATCTTGCGAATGATCTTATAGTCGTTCTGCTAGAACCATTCAGTTGATTTAAAAGATTTTCCATGGAATATAATCTAAGTTAAGCTTCCCCTTTCTGGCGAACTCCCTGATAATTCAAAAGTGCTTGTTAATAGGGATACCTCAGGTGCCGTTAAAGAGGGTGCCCAATGTGGAATATGTCGTTAATGGTTTAGTTCAAAAGTGTTTGTAAATGGTTTAGTTGCAATAAATGCATTTATTTTATTTACACCTTATAATAAGCCTGCAGAGAACAAACATGAAAACCGGCCGAGTGCGAGTCGGACTCGCGCACCAAGAGTTCCGTACCACTATCGCAAAAAACGGCAAAAAAATCACATTTGTTATATGGGAGCCCCACTAAATATTTATTTTATTCTGTTTTTAGTATTTGTTGTTATAGCGGCAACAGAAATACATCATCTGTGAAAATTTCAACTGTCTAGCTATTACGGTTCATGAGATACAGCCTGGTGACAGACGGACAGGCCGACAGACAGACAGACAGATCGTGGAGTCTCAGACTCTTAGTAATAGGGTCCCGTTTTTACCCTTTGGGTACGAAACCCTAAGAGGATAAATGTTCGATTGGTGCCAAATTTACAATAAAATTTTAAATAATAAATTATGCCAGTAATGACACTTGCGAAAAGTATCCATAGATGCCGTGTTTAGAATACTCAGGTGCCGTTAAAGCGGGTGCCCAATGTGGAATGTGTCGTTAATGGTTAAGATCAAAAGCGCTTTTAAATGGGCAATAAAAACTTTTATTTTATTTACACCTTTTATTAAGGCTGCAGATAACAAACATGTATAATAATAAGTGTTCACTGGGTGGTCTTGACCTTTGGATAACTTTACAAGACAATTTTACGGGTATTGTACACAAGTATAAATTTCTTGAAATAAAGATTTTATTGAAAATTCTTTAGGCATAAATATGTAAGTATTAACAATAATGTCTGGGTGGGAACTAAAAATAAACACTGAAATGCGCACCAATAATTTATCTAGAATTTAAAATAAATCATTCATAAAAGTGATTAAGAATTCAAAAATTGTACATTCTAGAATTAAAATTTGACCAACTGACACCAATTTAAAACCTTACAATGAGTCATTATCATGAAGTATTATGAAATTATTATAATGATGCTATATTTTGTCTAGAGTACCTTTTTTATTTTGGTTGGGAAATCATCCAATGACTTCTCCCGCTCTGGGTGAAGCGGAAGGGCGTGTCAGACTTTTACTGAATAAAACCCACCCGTGTTCCTTCAGTTGCTTGTGCCAGGGCCGCGGTAACTCTCTTTCAAATTTATCCGCGACCCAGACAGGCATCGGCCCTAGCGGACCCCGTCAGTTTTTGAGGCGCGCGTAGAACACTACGCGCCGTCGCCTCGGGCCTGGTTCTTATTTAGTATTGTGGGTTAAAAAAGGTTAAAAAAAAGGTTGTTTAGAATTTTTGTTCGCAATAAAGAGTGGTAATTTCCAAGATATAGCATGTAGATGTTGATTAGCATATGTTGGAGGTTGAGTTAACTACAGATCAAAAAACAGGGCCTAAGAAATTTAAGACGGAAAAACCCAAATAATACTTTCACTGACCCGGTTATCAAACCCAAGACCGCATGCTCTGCAGTAGCCCTAGTACAAGATCCATTCAACACATGGATAACTTTTCAATTGCAAGTATTATGTATTTTATTAAGGGCCTACATCCGCTTTAGTGCCGTAAAACGGTAACTTTCTAAAGCATACTCCTATACCTCAACAAAGGTTACTAACCTTCGTTGAGGGCGCACGATTGGCGCAGTGGTTGAGCGATTGACTGCTGCGCTGCGGGTCGCGGGTTCGATTCCCGCACGGAACAAATATTTGTATGACCTACAGAAACTTGTAGTGGCTCTGGGTTTTCTGTATGTGAGTTTATATGTTTGTAAACACACCCACGATACAGGAATAAATTCCTAGTGTAGGGCAAAGTTTAAAAAAAAAAAAAACAAACGACGGCTAGGTTAAAAGGTTTGAAAAATTTTTTTATTTATTATTGTTTCATGTATATTATTTTTAACACTTGTTTTTTTCGTATAACAAATAGTTTTGCTATAAAAAAATAATTAACAACACGCTAGTTTTTCGCTACTTTTGGATACTCCTCCAAAACGACTTGGATGTTTAAAAATATTTTTACGCAGAAAAATTGATGGCTGGAATTTCTTTATAACTAACATAGCATATGTAAATCAAATGATATCTTGCAAACAAAACTGTTCAAAAGGAGGTTCAATATTGATATTTTTGTGCACGGCCAGTACTGCGTTAACATTAGAGCGTATATATCGCCTTAAGATTTAGTGAGCAAACTACTTATCTTGGGTTTTTTAGCGTAATGACATAAATGCCTTCATGTAGAGACATAATAAAAGATACAATCGAAAGCAATATTTTTTATATATTTTCATTGAAATTCATTCAGCGGTTAGCAACATGCGGAACAAAATTAAATTCTTTATTAATGACTTGGTTTTTACCGGATACGGTAACTATTATAAAAACAATTATTACATACTTCCTACAATGTTAAGGCTCTAGACAGGGACATTTGTATGAATTAATACCTTAAGGGTACACTAGTCGACGGCACGAACTATTTTGTGCGTGGGGTTAAAATGCATTTTATATCAACCGACAACACGTGCGGAAGAGATAGATGCTGTGATGAGCAGTAGGAAGCTAGTTCGCGTACGAATACACACTTTTTCAAATTTGTAGCAAAATGGATAATGATTTAGGACGAAACCGAGCGCGCGAAATTTTATAAACAGACCTTTGGCAGTCTAGATATCATGAAAAAACAGCTAAATTTATCTGTTCAAAATAAAATTATTTGCATTGTTGAACTACTAATCTATCCCTGTATGGAGAATGTTTTGCAATTTTCCGTTTTGTTATGGTATTTATTTGCGCCCAAAAATGCGTTAAAATTAGTGTCGAATTTGGAACTTTCGACGCTTATAACTTTCAAATATTTTCGCTCCCATACAGGGCTAGATACTGGTGAGACAAATTGATATCACTTTTTATTTTGAACGCACATCGTCAAATAGTGGACAATGATTGGTCGTCATTGTCTTCTTCGTCCACAGTTTTCTGTTAGCCGTCAATTCTAAACTCGTTAAACCTCTAAGTGGCATGCTGTACATATTTTATGTACGTCGTACAGTAGGCCGGACGTCAGTGGAAATACTATGACCATGAACTGGCCTAGCGTTGCAATGCATTCCATTAGAGTACAAAGCCCGCTTATAATGGTTCTGTTACCGCTGATGTTGGGCTTACAGTACGTTAAGCAGACGCGTGCGTGTGCGCATCTGCTGTGAACGTTATGTAACACCACACAATAGACGTCGTTATGTGATGCACTCTTACCATACACTTCATAATCCTCATGTTCGGCTAATTGCCTCATAATGAGGTGTGAGGGATTATGTTTGTGATGTCGGTAGCTCTGGAGCTTTGTGTGTGAAGAGGTCTTAATGAGTGATATATATAATCATCTTTCATTCATTTTGCATAATAAATTACTCAGAAAAGAGAACTTGTCGTCTTGTTGATCATACCAACCAGAAACTATAGAAAATAATGAACGATGTTGTTGGTACTCAATCTGTGGCTAAATAATAACAGCCGCACGGGTCGATCAACGCTTGACGAGGTCGGTCCGTGGATGGGTGACCATTTCAACATACCGAGTTTCCTCCGTGCCTCGGAAAGCACGTTAAGCCGTTGGTCCCGGCTATTATTTGAAGATCTTTGACAGTCGTTACGGGTAGTCAGAAGCTTGAGATCTGACACCAGTCTTGCCAAGGGGTACCGTGTCACCCAGTTGCTGGGTTGTGGAGGTCAGATAGGCAGTCGCTTCATGTAAAACACTGGTACTTAGCTGAATCCGGTAAGACTGGAAGCCGACCCGAATATAGTTGGGAAAAGGCTAGGCAGATGAGATGATGTTGTTGGTACTCAATCAATCTACTGAGCCTTTGCCCACTATGATGGGGTGGGATTCCAGTCTAGCCGGATGCAACTGAGTACCAGTAATTTACAAAGACAAAAAATCTTTATTTCAACTAGGTAATTAAGCGACACTTTTGAACGTCAAAAATATAAATATAAAGATAGTAATAATTGATTCTCGGTAGAATCCATCCGGAAAAGTAGCTTGTTATGGAGAAGAACGTGCAAGAAACTCCATACCTACTCCTTAAAAAAAAGTGTTTTACAACATTTACATACATACATAAATTCATATACGTGAGGACGATGCACCCAGCACTACTACACTTCAAAATCAAAATCAAAATCAAAATCAAATATTTTTATTTTACATAGGCCTACATGGGCACTTATAAAACGTCGACAAAAGGTGCACGGTTCGGGTTAGTCGTTTCCTATGGAGAAGAACCGGCAAGAAACTCCATGGTTACACTACGTATAGGTATAAAGTATTACAAGCACTAACAGGTAAATGCCTTCATTTGATAAATAGGAACATGGTTCTCACATACTTACAAATATTGCAAACATAGGTAAATTACCTAATTCAACAACAACGGAACAGAGCCAATTTCTTAAAAAAAAGAAAAGATAAAGCATAACTATAATTATGAATATAATATAAATTAACCAGCTTGATTTTGTCTACATTAAAGACTAAAATTGCCCTATAAACTAAATATTACATCGATCGACTGTCTTTCTAAACTATAGCTCCCAGTAACTGATTGTTTTGACAGTGTCAGATTATTTTGGCTTCTGACCCCTGTTAAAGATCTTCAAATGACAGTCCGGACCAACATCTTTATGTGCTTTCTGAAGCACGGAGGAGTTTCGGTATGTAATGCATGGTCACCCATCCACGGATCGATCTCGGCAAGAATTGCTTACCCTTGAAGATTGAACATCAGTGCGGCTGTTATTACTTATCCACGAGCTGAGCTCCTGAGCATGTTACTGACGTTTCTAAATTCTTACCTTCTATTGTTACAGATGGCTAAACAAGAATGTATCACCGTGGGAGGCAGAAAATGAGGCACTTTATAATCAGTGCTGTACTCTTACTGAGTTGTCCAGCATACTCCTACAGCAAGTCCATTGTCTCCACACAGAAACCAGACAAATATGGAGAGGATAACTTGGACAACAGCATTATCGACTTTGATGAAGAATACACACTTAAATACAACAAGAAATACGGGATGATACCATGGAACTCAAACGAAGCATTCAACAAAGAATCACATAGATATACTATAGTTAAGGATTTTGATAAGAAACTAGATAATAATACCGAAGCCAAATTAGAAGCAACTTCAACCATAGATTATAGTGTAATTCCCTTAGAACTGATAAGTACAACTGAGAATACTCTTTTAAGTATATTAGAAAGTACTGAGGAACCTGATTTGACGGTGATACCGCTGTCAACCAGGAAAGCTCCAAAAATAGAAATCAAGCAAACAGTCACATTACCGACTTCTACACAAGAAATTGATACTACAACTTACTATTCTGATGACGAAACCACAACAGAAGAACCTATTACAGAAAAATATACAAGCAAACATACAGAAACCACCGAAGAAGACACATCTACATCCTATGACACTACAACAGAGATTTCATACGAAAACCAAAGCACTTTGTTGCCGTTAACGAACGCAACTGAAGTGATCTTTGATAAATCAGCCATACTAGAATCAACCACAAGCCGGGAGAATATAAGCAGAGTAGACTTACGCACGGATGGAGAAGACTCAGATGTGCCAATCTTCACAGAATTAGATACAGAAGACCACGAGGAAATACCGGAAGATTATTACGATTCTAAGGATGTGGTGCCAACAACGGCTCCAAAGACAGATGCTCTGTCGGTGATCTTTGGTCTGGCAGGTTCTGTGGTGGGGAGTGTGGTGGAAACGGTGGCTGAGAGAGTAGTGCCCAAGGGGATTGTGGACCTGTTCAGAAGGATGCAGAGGCAGAGTGAAATGTTGGAGGCGGAGAGGCTTAGGAGTCGTGAGGAGAATGGCGGGATTGGTAAGCTTAAACAAGATTTTATAATTTGTTAATTTAATGAAAACTGATTTTAGCTTTTGAAAGCTCTATTTAGAAAATGTCACCTTTATTCAAGTTCTTCTACAAGTTTTCAAACTTTGTATTGTGGGTGCGTTTACAAACAATTAATCTCGCATACAAACCGCCAGACCTGGCCATGCCATGATATCTATATGGATACATCTGTCCCTTACTCACGATGGATATAACCTTGCTCTAAGAGTATATGGTTACGCACCTTATATATATTTTTTTTGGTTTGGATATCATCCAATGACTTCTAAGTGTTCTCAGTGTCAGACTTTTACTGACTAAAAAAATTATTTGTAGGTTATACAAATATTTATTCCGTGCGGGAATAAAACGTGACGCGTGCCGTGCAATTATATAGGTATATAGGTGTGCTATCAAAAGATAACTATTTAGTCTATTAACCAACATATTTCCATTTGATTGTCGATCTGCTAGCATTCAAATGATTCAGTCATTTGCATTCTATGTAAGGCTGAAAACGCGTAAATTATTCACATTGTGACAGTTCGTTTAGCAGTAACTTTAGAATCATTGTATCAGTGACATTTATATTTAACGCTTGCACAAAACATTTATCTACTGCGTATATGGGCGTTTGTAATCCGCAACATTTTTATGTTTTCTCATGCGGGGTCATTTTGATCACGGTGTTAGATATAAAAGACAGTTGCAACACCATCATAAGAAACGGTAATAGCTTATTCTGTTAATAGCAATATGTTGTCTCTGATCTTGGAGCTAACGAAAAACAGATTTACACATTAGACCTGCTGCATCATGTTCTTAAAATCCAAAGTTTACAACGTTTTTTGTTTAATAATCGCAAGCGCGAATGTTGATTATGTTACTAATATCTCGGGTTCGAACCCTGAGTTGGGCTGTCAGACAGTGCTATCGATGTTTTCCAATGAGGTAACACCTTTTAATTCAGTTATATCTTAATAGCAGTATCCTGAAGTCAATAATCTAAAAATAAACCAACTAAATATACGATTAATCTACCATTTATATTAGAACTTGTAGAATGATATGACTATTCGTTAGATATGCTGCTGTAAAAGCCTCAATTTAAACCTAGGATTTATCAAGTCATACTGGTACAAGCCCGAAATGATCTGTGATAATCGGGAATTTCGAGCTTTTACCTGAAATCGCACGGTAAATACCTCAGAGTCTTATAAATGTTGATAAATTTTAATGTCTATGATACTCTATAATGCTACGATTTACGAATAGACGAATTCGCCGAAAAAAATCGTCTATCAAACGGTAAATTCTTAAGATTTACCGTGTGATTCTTGGTAAAAGCCGGCAATTAGCAATTATTACAGATCATTTCGTGCTTTTTACCAGTACAACTTGGCAAACCCTAGGTTTTACCGGTGAATCCTAGGATTAACCGTCCTTTGGGCGTGTAACAGATACACTTTAATTAACACCACACCAAGGAACCAATACTGGTCCAGCTTTTTTGTTGTTTCATTAGAGAATTTAAAAGGTTTCAAAAACAAGCCACTCAGACAGCGACAGCACCCCACGCTCCCCAGTAAAGGGGAGTGAACGATCATCGAGGGCTGATGGAAGGTCTTCCACCGCCCGCCTCACGCTCAGGGCACCGCGCCACGTCTCATCAACGTGACTTGTGAGGACTCACATAGTGTGAAAGTCTCGAGAAGAGCTTACTATAGAAATGATCCTATGAAGTAAGGTCTTGTCGAACTTCCGGAACTCGCGGAGGGTCGTTCGGCGGCGGTGAATCTTAACAGCGCGATGTAGAAAAACGCGTCATCGGCACAGCGCCATCTAGTAGCATGGTTTAGTACTAAACCATAATGGCCATGAGGCCATGATAACTGCATGTGGTATTTTTAGAATACCTACACAAATATATTCTAAAAATACTACGCGCGGTTATCCTTTATTCGTTTTCGATAATTAATAAGGCAAATATTAAGTGCTATTCCTCTGTTTGTTTGTGTAACATTTACTACCTGTATATACATCATAGAGCAACACGGACCACCGGCGGACCGGAGGGGAGTAGCCTTAGCGTTTTTTCCCGATACAAAACTGTCTGTCATTTTTTGCGGGGGGAAATCTGCTCTACCCACACTTTCTCAAATTCTCACACAAAAATAATCGTCTGTTACTACGAAACTCACACATAAAAAAAAAAAATACACTAACAATTTCACACACACATAGATACTTTCTGTGTCATAACAGTATAATGAGATAACGCAACTACATTGACAAGATGCTTACAGCCGTGGTTGTAACTACTGTCGATATGCATTATCGATAAATTCAAGAACTCGGTTAGGGATATTAGGTGTAAAAAGTGATACAAAAGTAGATATTATATAAAGATTGACTTTATTTATTATGTACTACAATAATTAACATCTAACAAATAAACTTAATTTTTAGATCATTTAAAAAACCATGATAGTTGTATCTATCACTGGTTTTTAAAATGGATTAGTTTTCTATAAATATGACGTATACATTTTTGTGGGTCTGATTTTTTTGTTAAGAACGAAATTCTTGTATCGGTATATTTTTCCATTATTAATCTTGCCAGTTTCAAATTATGATTTGTAAAATAATTTTCGTGTAAATGGTAACTGATAGAGGAAAACAAGTCTTTGCCAATAAACTTTTTTAAGGCATGTGTCACGATTTCATGTGTGGTACAAGATCGTGTAGGTTTATTGTCGTCACTTAAACGTCGTCTTATTTCTTTTTCACAAATCCGGCATAAAAGTATTACCTCTTTTGAAGCATAAAGTAACTGTCCTCTGCTTTTTTGGTGTATTAAACTTTTTTCATCAATCGGCCCAGCAAACCTTTCATGCACGTATTGCATTTTTTTTTGATGTCGAGAAAATAACAAATCCAGCTATATACTCCACAACTTTCTCGGCAAAAGGGGATAAAAAAGTTAGAGCTTCAATCTCATCAATTAAATCATCAGTAAAATTGGTAAATTTGACTTCGTCAGTAGCGTCATTGCTATTGTATTGTCGAAGCATTATTTTTTTCCAATGGAATGCAGTTCGTGCCGCTTCCAGTTTGCGTTAATTCTGTATTAACAAGATTTTTTTTTATAAATTGCTTCAAACTGAGAGCTTGAGGGATTATCACAATAACCACCATGACTTCTTACAATCGAAAAAAAGAGTTCGATGTGATCTTGACTTACCCTGTGGAGTGGCATATATTTCAGGCCATTTTGTTGGTTTTGTATTAAATCTTGGAAGATAGACTTGGTACTCTCAATACAGATCAAAATGCCCAAACATTATAGTTGAAGTTCACACTAATTAATTTTAATAATATGTGTTAATACTCGTAAATATTGTATTATTTTTAATTTAACTTTATTATTCAACTATGTATAATAAAATAAAGCTTACAATATAATATTTTAAACAAATCAGAAAACTTAATCTCAAAAATGTCTCTGTATGGATATAGACTCCTTTGCCATTTTTATCGATAACTATTTACAAACAAACCGGTAACAACACTTTCGCTCGGCGACAGCGACTACTCGGAAACAAACTCGGATCAGTCGCTCGACCGATCCGCATATTGTATGAGCGCGAGCGTCCTGTGTTGGTAAACAAATCCGAAACGTCACTACCGATAATATTGTAATTTTTAAGTTTTATAGAAGTAAATAGTAATAATGTGATTAAAAATTACTTACATATGAAAGGTAACGCCATCTTTTTGTAAATTTGACGTGGCAGATCTCTCTTTGCAGCAAAATACAGAACAATTCGGCATTTTTTTAGGACGTCGATTCAGTCGCGTAACTAGATTTAGTCTACTGCGCAGTTTGGCTGCAACTAGTTTTATTGTACGCATAGGTCCGCGTGGACTTGTACTTTGACAGAGGGGAACGCCTGTGTATGGCTACTCCCCTCTGGTCCGTGTTGCTCTATGATATACATTATGGAGGAGGAGGAGGAGCTCGTGGCTAAATAATAACAGACGCAGGGGTCGATCTTCAAGGTTAAGCAACCCTTGACGAGGTCGGTCCGTGGATGGGTGACCATTTCAACATACCGAGTTTCCTCCGTGCCTCGGAAAGCAAGTTAAGCTGTTGGTCCCGGCTGTAATTTGAAGATCTTTGACAGTCGTTACGGGTAGTCAGAAGCTTGAGATCTCACACCAGTCTTGCCAAGGGGTACCGTGTTACCCAGTTACTGGCTTGTGGAGGTCAGATAGGCAGTCGCTCCATGTATAACACTGGTACTTAGCTGAATCCGGTAAGACTGGAAGCCGACCCCAATATAGTTGGGAAAAGGCTAGGCAGATGATATACATTATGGATGAAATAAATTTAATTTGAATTTATTATTTGACTTTCGCTTTCTAATTATTAGTATGTATCAATTACCATCAATACATGCAGTTTGCTTGTCAACATAGATATATTAAAAATCTGATGAGTACTTAGTAAACTACCGCCATAGTTATGAAACTATTTAACCATAATTATGATTAGTATAACAGCTGATATGTAGATTCTTAATTCAAATACTGCATTCAAACTAATGTATGCATTAAAGAGATTTTGTAAATAAGACCCTTTGGTGTAAAACATACGCATAAACACAACATGAGAGCAGTGGTGGCCCAATGGTATCGGCCGCGACTTACAAGTTGCAGGTCGTGGGTTCGAGCCCAGGTTGGCGCTTTACTTTGTGTAAATTATTTCATCAACACTGCTCTCAAAACGGTGAAGGAAAACATCGTGAGGAAACCGGCATGTCCTAGAACCAAAAATTCGAAGACATGTGACATCCACCAACCCGCACTGGGCCCGCGTGGTGGATTACGGCCCATTCCCTCTCACAGAGAGGAGGCCTGTGTCCCAGCAGTGGGAACATTAATAGGCTGATGATGTGATGATACGCATAAAAAAGAGTATTCTATGTATGCAAAATAACTGAAATCAAAATAAAGACATAGTCACAGCGGATCTCTGTGTCTCTTAAGTTGGCTCTGCGAACCTTTGCGCAAGAAACAGTTTTTCGTCGAGTAAACTGCATAAAGTAAGCGAGATAGGACGATGCGACAAACGTAAGCGAGTGAAAGAGGCAGTTATACTAATGCTGTCTTCTACTTCAACATTGACACAAAAATAGCAACTCCGAAGGAACTTGCAGCCAACTTTAGCGACACAAAGATTCGCTGTGACTACTGGTTGGTAACTGTAAACGAATGGGTTAGTCAAAATCAAGAAGTCTACAGTGATCACTGAACACAACACAATAATTTTCCTAATCGCAGTTTCAAAACCACAACTTTTTCATCTTCAAAAGTAATACTAGTCGTTGAAGCTTTCTCCTATGATGCTGTACGATAAATCATACGTTTTAGTACTGTCCAAATATTATTTCAATGTCCATCGCCAAACTTCGTGTTTCACCATTCGTCGGATTTATATCACACGACTGGCGAAACACGAAGTTTCTGTGTCGCTGAAGTTGGCTGCACGACCCTGCGGAATTGCTATTTTTGTGTCAATGTTGAAGTAGAAGATAGCATTAGTATAACTGCCTCTTTCACTCGCTTACGTTTGTCACATCGTCCTATCTTGCTAACTGTATGCAGTATACTTTATATACTCGACGAAAAATTGTTTCTTGCGCAATGGTTCGCAGAGCCAACTTCAGAGACACAGAGTTCCGCTGTGACTGTCTTTACTTTGATTTCAGTTATTTTGGATACATAGAATACTCTTTTTTATGCGTATGTTTTACAACAAAGGGTCTTATTTACAAAATCTCTTTAATGCATACATTAGTTTGAATGCAGTATTTGAATTAAGAATCTCCTAATCAGTTTTAATACTAATCATAATTATGGTTAAATAGTTTTATAACTATGGCGGTAATTTACTAAGTATTCATCAGTTTTAAAATATAACTATGTAGACATGCAAACTATGTACTTGTATTAATGGTAATTGATACATACTAATAATTAGAAAACACGGAGCACCGTGTTAGAAAACGAAAGTCAAATAATAAATTCAAATTTAATTTATTGCACCCATAATGTATATACAGGTAGTAAATGTCACAGAAACAATTATGGGCACAGCAACATTCTAGATACAGTCGGTGTCTAGGAGAGAGGCATAGCGCTAAATATTTTCCTTATTATTTAACATTTCAGTTATCTATTACAAGTATCACTTTCTTTACAAAGATAACCGCGCGTAGTATTTTTAGAATATATTTGTGTAGGTATTCTAAAAATACCACATGCAGTTATCATGGCCTCATGGCCATTATGGTTTAGTACTAAACCATGCTACTAGATGGCGCTGTGCCGATGACGCGTTTTACTACATCGCGCTGTTAAGATTCACCGCCGCCGAACGACCCTCCGCGAGTTCCGGAGATTCGACAAGACCTTACTTCATAGGATCATTTCTATAGTAAGCTCTTCTCGAGACTTTCACACTATGTGAGTCCTCACAAGTCACGTTGATGAGACGTGGCGCGGTGCCCTGAGCGTGAGGCCAGAGGCGGGCGGTGGAAGACCTTCCATCAGCCCTCGATGATCGTTCACTTCCCTTTACTGGGGAGCGTGGGGTGCTGTCGCTGTCTGAGTGGCTTGTTTTTTAAACCTTTTAAATTCTCTAATGAAACAACGAAAAAGCTGGACCAGCATTGGTTCCTTGGTGTGGTGTTAATTAAAGTGTATCTGTTACACGCCCGAAGGACGGTTAATCCTAGGGTTTACCGGTAAAGGGTTTGCCATGTTGTACTGGTAAAAAGCACGAAATGATCTGTTATAATTGCTAATTGCCGGCTTTTACCAAGAATCACACGGTAAATCTTAAGAATTTACCGTTTGATAGACGATTTTTTTTCGGCGAATTCGATTACGAGTATTCGTAGCATTATAGAGTATCATAGACATTACAATTTTTCAACATTTATAAGTCTCTGAGGTATTTACCGTGCGATTGCAGGTATAAGCTCGAAATTGGTGATTATCATAGATCTTTTCGGGCTTGTACGAAGTTTATCGAGGGACATTAGTTGTAGGTACTGTACCGTACTAGATGCAAAATAAACGACAATCAGTACCGCATAGCTACTAACGGCCCAATCTAAAACAACAGTAATAGCAGCCTGTTTCTGTCACACCGCAGACACAGGCCTCTTCTCACACAGAGAAGGAACAAGCATTAATCACCAAGATTACCCAAGGCGGGATGGCTATTTCATATTTATCTATATCATAAACGTGAACGGTTAATGTTTGTAAGGATGGGTGGATGTATGTTTGTTATTCTTTCATGCAAAAACTACTGAACGGATTTTGATTAAACTTTACAGAAATATAGCTGATTCGTCAGAATAACATAAGAACAGATATAAATATATTGCGCGAAGTACAGAAGTACTTACTAATAATACGCGGGCGGAGCCGCGTGTGGTAGCTACCCATTAAGGGCCTTCCACCGCTTTAGTGCCGTAAAACGGTTAATTTGTAAAGCATACTAGGTACTTAGCAACGGCTAGGTTAAAAGTTTTGAAAAAAAATATTATTGACTGGTGTACATTATTTGTGAAACATCGACAAAAAAAATTTGTAAGTAAGTTTTAAGTCGATTTCATTTTTTTGTAAAAAAGTTTTTTACTTTTCACTTTTTACTGGTACATAATGGGCAAGTTCTTGATTAAGGTCAAAGGTGATGCCAGAATAGATTACGCGAATAACATGTAACTTGAACATAACTAGTGGAATGAGTGTGTACCAGGTTGAACTGTACACATCTGCGTACCCGTTTAGAGCATACTGGCGTAATGGTATGTTATGAAATGGTGTAAACAATAAACAGACATGCGATTGCAGCAATCCCGAGAAATTTGCCGCCATATATTGAAGAGTTTTGTTGAATATCTCCGAAGTTCTTTATCAGATCATTACCAAATTTAAATGGGACCATTGCGGAATCAACTTCTTTCGAACAAAAAAATAATTTTGCATATCCGTTTATATATGACGGAGTTATGCCCGAACATACATAAAAAAATATATCTATATAAACATCCGAATTGAGAACCTCTTCCTTTTTGAGAAGTCGGTTAAAAATAATTAATAACACGATATTTTTCCGCTACTTTTGGGTACTCCTCCAAAACGGTACGTTTTTACGTTCACAGAAGAATTGATGGCTAGAATTTCTTCATAACTGAAATAGCTTTTGCAAATCAAAGAATATTTTGTATACAAAACTGTCCAAAAGGAGGTTCAATATTGATATTCTGACTTCGTGCGGATGCACGGCCAGTACTGCGTCAACATTAGGGCAGATATACGCCTTAAGGCCGTACCCTGACCAAAAAATCAGCATGCGATATGAGCATTCCTATTGGCCTAGCGGCACTGGTGGCGCATGAATTACGGTAGTGAATACGCCCAGATTTTAGAATAAAATCTTTATAAAATCGAATATTGGTCTTTTGAAAAAAAATAAAACTTACAAAATGTTCGTTATCAAATTGTCTATCCATTAGAGTTAGTATAAAAAATAACTAATGAATACTTTACGAGGAGATGCATGTTATCAATAATTATTTCACATTTTTATGGTTTTGTTGGAAGGAGATTAGTGACACATATACATCTTTAAAAAAAAACTGTACTACAATTTTAGAATCAACATTATGTAGAAATTTAATGTATTTTTATTAATTGATATTTCTTTTTAAATAAAGAGTAGATAGCTCTTAAAAACTGCACAAAATTCGACTAGCGCGGCGTTTTCCTCGGGGACGCGCCTTAACATAAATCTAGGTTTCCTCAGGATGTTTTCCCTTTTCCGATGACAGCGACGCCTAATCTGAAACAAGATTTAAATAAATCGAAAGGAGATCGGATTGCCAGTAGTCGCATTTACATAAGCGCACTCGAGCGCAAGCGCTATCTGAGCGTTCAAAAATATCCCTGCCGAACGTGGCTTTTAAAAAATTAACTTCCCTCCCCGTAACCCAATTTGAAGGTGTCCTATATTTTACCAAGAAAAACACAATTATTAGGTAATCTTCTTTTTAAAACGTTGCGCCTTACACTAGCAATTTCGCTGGTTTTGTGGGTGTATTTACAAACATATAAACTCACATACACAACCAGACCGGCAGGCTTATTACGTATCTTTTGCAAGAGCAAAACGATAGCGATCAAACGCTTTATGTCATAAAAGTGGTAATTACCTGCAGTGTAGGTATGGTAGAGAGCAGTGGTGGCCCAGTGGTAACGGCCCCGACTTACGTATCGTAGGTCGTGAGTTCGAACCCAGGTAGGCGCTTTACTTTGTGTAAATTATTTCATCACCACTGCTCTTAAAACGGTGAAGGAAAACATCGTGAGTAAACCGACAAGTCCTAGAACCAAAAATTCGAAGACGTGTGACATTCACCAACCCGCACTGGGCCCGCTTGGTGTATTCAAGCCTATTACCTCTCTCATAGAAAGGATGCCTGTGTTCCAGCAGTGGGAACATTATAAGGCTGAAGAAGGTATGGTAGATCCTACACAATCGTTTGCTAATCGCTCGCTGTTTGTCAAATGCACTTATTAAAAAAAAACCGCCGACAACTCTAAAACATCTGTATGGAAGAGCAATTATTGCGCAAAAATCGCTATCGTTTTGCTCTTGCAAAATATACGTACTAAGCCTGCCAACTTACTATCTGTAGGCCATACAAATATTTGTTCGGTGCGGGATTTGAACCCGTGACACGCAGCGCAGTTCAACCACTGCCCCAACCGTGTCGTGTCTTATTATGGAGTGGAATAAAAAAATATCCTATGTCTTATAAAGAATTTTCGAAATTGGTTAAGCCTGTGTACCTTTTACAATCATTTACCTCTTTATAATATTATAGTTAAAATTGGGCGTGAAACAGCTATTGCATAAGAATCGTGTTTTGTTAAATTTTTTAACCAAAGTGTCGAAAATCTCGGTCCCTTGAAAAGAACAACTTATTTAGTTATCGTTTCGAAACATTTTGATGGCAGCAAGGGCAAATATAAATATGCTGTAATTTTATTCATGCTACGCTTTTGTTCCAATTTTTGCTACAGATTTACTTACTAAGATCAAGGGTTTTACGAAGCGATGGCATTTTTAAACTTCTATCCTGATTTACTTCACTGTTTTTATTATTATTGGTAGGCTCGCGCTTGACCACTATCTCACTTGACGGTAAGCGATGATGTGGTCGACGATGTAGCACGCTTACCTAGAAGAAACCTATTCACTTTTGACTTTAAGACTCCCAGGTTGTAGCTATCAGGAAATACAGACTCTGGCAGGGAATTCCACACCTTAGCTGTACGCCTAATGAAAATACAGCCAAAACGTTTGGTGCTTATGGGTGGGATATCCACCATGTACCGATGACGCATCGCCGTACGTCTTGTAGTCCGATGATCACACACACCCACTCCCCGAAATGTAACCGATAACAAACCGAAAGTCGATGAATGAATGATGAATTTGGCGCCGATGTTCAAGCATACATTAACATATTAACATGCACATGCATACATTAACATATTAACATTTTAAATTTTTTATCGGTAGGGTAAATTTTCCAGCAATTAGCAACATATGGAATCCTTTGGTGATATAATAATGTTAATTTAAGACAAGTAATTTCGCTGTATAGTGCAGTCACCTTATTGGGATTGGCAGGTCCCTTTATTTAGAGGATATCAATATCCTGCAAATATTATAAACGCGAAAGTTTGAGAGGATAGATGAATAGAAGTTTGTTACTTTTTCACGCAAAAAGGATGTTGATGAAACTTTACTGTAACTTATACATCAGAATAACACATAACAGCTAGTAATTTATAAAGATATTAGAGGGAGTACTCAAACAACGCGGGTGGAGCCGCGGGCTGTAGCTAATCTATACTAGTATTATAAAGCTGAACAGTTTGTTTGTTTGTTCAACCTCAGGCACTACTGGTTGGAATTGTTTTTTTTTTGGTGTAGGATAGCCCATTTATCGGTAGGCTATATAACATTACGCTACGGCAAATAGGAGCGGATCATAAATGAAAAATGTTGCAAAAACGGGCACAAATTATTCCGTTTTTGAGAGCTTCCGTTGCGTGCGCTGCGTAAACTGTTTAAGTTACGTAAATATCATGTATGATGGAATTGTTCCTCGGCAAAAGTTCTAAAAAAAAGTCCGCGACAGCATATGTATATCTTTTAAGATTTAGTCACTATAACCTTTTTTTATGATACCTAATCAAATTTGTTCATTTGCGAAGGAGTTTTATCAACATCTATACTAATATTATAAAGCTGAAGAGTTTGTTTGTTTGTAGGGTAGGTAGGGTAGGTAGGTAGATAGCCAGTTGAAAGAAAAAGAAAGAAAGAAAACTAGTATATTCAGTTGACGGGAGCGAAGCCGCGGGGGTCAGATTGTAGGTTATAAATACGATCAAAAGATAAAGTTAAATACTTTATTTGAAAACAAAATTACCCCATATAAATTTACCATTCATTTTATTTAGGGCAGAACATGCGTAAATTATGCAAATTGTGTAATTTCGTTTAGTGAAGTTTAACTATATATAGTATTTATGGGTAAGACAGTAATGTGCAACATTTATATGTTTTCCCATACGTGATCATTTTGATCACAAAAAAACAGTTGCAACCACATACATACATCTAACTGATGACGCGATTGTATGTAGTTCGCGTGCCAAAAAAAGGAGTAAATTTACGATCAATAATCGTAATCTGAACTTTTCATTTAGCATTATCGGCACCGGAATCGGAGCTCGTGGCTAAATAATAACAGCCGCACGGGTCGATCATCAAGGTTAAGCAACGCTTGACGAGGTCGGTCAGTGGATGGGTGACCATTTCAACATACCAAGTTTCCTCCGTGCCTCGGAAAGCACGTTAAGCCGTTGGTCCCGGCTGTCATTTGAAGATCTTTGACAGTCGTTACGGGTAGTCAGAAGCTTGAGATCTGACACCAGTCTTGCCAAGGGGTACCGTGTTACCCAGTTATTAGGTTGTGGAGGTCAGATAGGCAGTCGCTTCATGTAAAACACAGGTACTTAGCTGAATCCGGTAAGACTGGAAGCCGACCCCAATATAGTTGGGAAAAAGGCTAGGCAGATGATGATTATCGGCACCGGAAATCCACTGAAATGTAGAAAAATGCCTTTTTATGCCACATTGAGCTGTAAAGAATGTATAGAAAAAGTTGGCCGAGGCATTGGAAATGTTTGCTGTCATTGGTTAGTAAATTTGTTTTTAAATTGTTTGTGAAAAATGGCACGCTTGGTTTTTATACAGATGGAGGGACTTGCGTTATCTAGTTAGATTAATCTCTGTGGTTGCAACACTGTCACACGAAACGGTAATAGCATCTTAAGGCCGTACCCTGACCAAAAAATCAGCATGAGATATGAGCATTCCTATTGGCCTAGCGGCACCGGTGGCGCATGAATTACGGTAGTGAATACGCCCAGATTTTAGAATAAAATCTTTGTAAAATCGAATATTGGTCTTTTGAAAGAAAAAAAAACTTACAAAATGTTCGTTATCAAATTGTCTATCCATTAGTGTTACTATAAAAAATAATTAATGAACACTTTACGAGGAGATGCATGCTATCAATAATTATTTCACATTTTTATGGTTTTGTTGGAAGGAGATTAATGACACATATACCACTTTAAAAAAATAACTGTACTACAATTTTAGAATCAACATTATGTAGAAATTTAATGTATTTTTATTTATTGATATTTCTGTTTAAATAAAGAGTAGATAGCTCTTAAAAACTGCACAAAATTCGACTAGCGCGTTTTGGTCGGGGACGCGCCTTAACGCTATCTATGATCTTGAAAAACAGATTGACACATTAGATGTTTATCATCTTTCGTAACATCTACCGTCTACAATTGCAAGCGCGAATGTTGATTGTGCTTCTAATATCTAGGGTTCGAACCCTGAGTCGTGTATCGGGCAGTGTTATTATATAACGAGATACCTATTATTCTAATTAGATATTTAGTCAGTAGCCTGAACATAATTATTGAAAAAAAAGTGAAAAATAAAAAAACTTTTTTACAAAAAAATACTACCGACTTTCAGAAAACTACAAAGTGAAAAATAACTTTATTTTTGGAAGTCGGTATCTTTCGTAGGTACCATTTTTTTGCGTTATGGACACCGACTTCCAAAAATAAAGTTATTTTTCACTTTGTAGTTTTCTGGAAGTCTGTAGTATTTTTTTGCAAAAAAGTTTTTTTATTTTTCACTTTTTAGTTGTATAGTTGTACCTACCTAATAGGCAAGTTGTTTAGTAAGTTTCCTATAACGCCAGAATAGATTACCCCAATATCATGAAACTTGAACAAAACCGATCAAATGAGAGATCTGCTTACCTCTTAAGAGCGTACTGGTGTGATGTTATGTTATGAGATGGTCTAAACAAAAAACAGACATGCGATTGCAGCAGTCCCGAGAGATTTGCCGTTATTTATTGAAGAGTTCTGTTGTATATCTTCGAATTTCTTAATCAAATATTCACCAAATTAAAATGGGACCAATTTCGAAACATATTCTTTCGAACAAAAAAAGAATTTTTAAAATCGGTCCACAATTGACGGAGATATCGGTGAAGATACATAAAAAAAACATACAAGAAGTCGAACATAGAACCTCCTCCTTTTTCGAAAGTCGGTTAATAAGAACAAGTAAATAGACAACTAAACTTAGATTTATTAGAAAACTATTCATTACACTTTAAATTATAAAATACCAACCAATACTCAAAAGCTTGTCAGTTTTGTTGTTTGGGAATTAAAAGGTTTTAAAAAACAAGCCACTCAGACAGCGACAGCACCCCACGCTGCCCAGTAAAGGGGAGTGAACGATCATCGAGGGCTGATGGAAGGTCTTCCACCGCCCGCCTCACGCTCAGGGCACCGCGCCACGTCTCATCAACGTGACTTGTGAGGACTCACATAGTGTGAAAGTCTCGAGAAGAGCTTACTATAGAAATGATCCTATGAAGTAAGGTCTTGTCGAATCTCCGGAACTCGCGGAGGGTCGTTCGGCGGCGGTGAATCTTAACAGCGCGATGTAGAAAAACGCGTCATCGGTACAGCGCCATCTAGTCCCACAGCGAAGAACTAAATAACGGTGGCCATGACTCCTGTGAGGCCGCGATAATCACGCGTGGTATTTTTAGAAGATTAAATATGTTCTATAAATACCACGCGCGGTTATCACACGCGGTTATCGTTTGTAAAAAAAAGTGATGTTATTGTATTAGATATTTGTCAGTATCGTTTTGTAATTACTAGTATGTACTTATCAATTTCCCAATTAATGCAGATAGTTTTCTCGTCATAATTAGATGTGTTTAAAAGCTGGTGAATTATTTATTACTGAATTTGTATAAAGGATCTTCAAATAAGGTATTTTGTTGTAAAACGAGAAAAAAGAGTATCCTATGTATATTAACAAATGACAATCGAAGTCAAGAATCAAGACTAAGAATTACGATTGATAACTGGTCTATCAATATCAACTATCAAGCATTCGATCAAAATAGGCATACTAAAAGAGATTGAACAGTCAAAATGAGGAAGCCTATAGTGATCACTAAACACGGCACAATAATATCCACAGATATAAATCTAAAAAGATAACGCATGTCCTTCCATCTGTATGAAAACCAAGCGTGCCACTTTTTGTTTTTTTTTTTTTTTGCTTTTCTTGCAATCAGTTTAAAACTATGAGCAGATGAGTTGAAGGAGGATTTAGCGGGTAAGAGCTATTCCCCATCAGGAACAACTCTCTTATTAGTAATACAACTGTCTACATATCATCTAGTTGTAGGATGTTGCGTCTTTTGAGTCTGCTGACACAATCTGGTATTGTGAGTTGAGCGGCCAATTGGTTAGGGTGTCTCTCCAGTCTGGACTTGTATTTTTGAGAAAACAACCCTATTTCTTCCTTGACTGTGTTCATGTGCAGGTGTTCGTGTACTTCAGCGTTCTTTATAAACCATGAAGCGTTTGAAATCTGTTTTAAGATGTTGTTTTGAGTTCTCTGAATTATGCTGATATTTGAGTCACACGCGGTGCCCCACAGTTGAATGCCATAAGTCCAGATAGGTTTTAGTATGGTCTTATAAATCAAGACTTTATTGTCTACGGACAGTTTAGAGTTTCTACCGAGGAGCCAGTACAATGCCTTTATATCTAATGTCGAGCTCTTTTCGTTTTTATTCAATGTGCTTTCTCCATGTTAGTCGCTGATCCAGGTGCATACCTAGGTACTTGACGCAGTCGCTTTGCGGGAGTTGATTAGGACCAAGTTTCACGGGTGGACATTGAACAAACAATTTGAAAACAAATTTACTTACCAATGAAAGAAAACATTTCCAATGCCTCGGTCAACTTTTTCTATAAGAAAGAAAGAAATACTTTATAATAATTCTATCTCTTTCTCTCACACGTTACGTTATATCTTATAGATGTATGCGTTTGTCTCTTTAATGTGGCTTTTTCGTTTCATCGAGTTACAATTCACAGCGGGGCTAAAGAAGTTTTCACTTAAGGCGACATATACGCCCCAATGTTATAATAATCTTTATAATCTTTATTCAAACTTCAAATTGGTAAAATATACTAATAGGTCTTATATATAAAGTGGGTACAACAATGTTAGGTGCCTGTACTAGGTAATCCTGTATCACAGGCAGCAGGGGCTCAAACAATGTAATTGGAAGGACAAGGAATTTTTACAATATTTTCTTAACATTAGGATAGTGACAGAGATTTATTGATTATTGTTAATCTTAATTACTAAAACAGATTAAAAATTAAATTCTATTAATAATGATAGAAAAAAAACATAAACATTATATGATTTCTAACTTAGCTTAGATAACATTAAATTGATTGCACTTAATTATTTACACACGGACAACGAACTTTGAGCGTCAGCAGATATTTGAGCTGGGTTACATTCTTTACAGCTCAATATGGCATAAAAAGGCATTTTTCTAGATTTCGGCGCTTATTTTATACAAAATAAACGACAATCGGTACTTCATATCTAGAAACGACAAGATTTATATAAATCGAAAGAAAATTATCTAATATATCCCAAAGGCAATGGAACTCGTGCGCAAGGGCATTAGGGCATCCTAAAATAACCCTGTCGAATTTGGGTTATAAAAAACTACCTAAGTTATTTGATCCCGAGGCTACCTGTGGCAAGAAACTGCACATTTTTTCGGACATAAAAAGTTAAGTACTATCAACTTTTACCCGACTACGGCTAAGCTTAAAGGAGGGTTATGATTTTAACCTGTTTTTATTAAAAGACTTGGATCAGTACCTCCAAAGACTACCTTTTACAGACATACAATTATTTGTTGCTTAAGCGTGAAACAGCCATTACATCAGAATCGTGTTTTGTTCAAGTTTTGGACTTAAATGTCGAAAATCTCACTCCCTTGAAAAAAGTTATTCTTTCGAAACATTTTGATGCAGGCAAAGGAAATAATTATATTGTAATTTTATTCATGTGACACTTTGGTTCCGATCGTTGCAACAGATTAACTAAGATCAACGACTTAACGAAACGAATGCATTCATTAACTTTGACCCTGATTTTAGTTAATACTTGTAAAATAATTATTATGCCATATTTACGTGGCAGTTTCAAGGTGAGACGTGCCCGTGCTTGCCTTTTGTTAAAATTTAATCCCCCGTCGCAAACTTATGAGTGGCAACCACGAAGTGTAGACAACAATGAAATACCACAATAAGTTCGACACAATGGTGTTTTTTACCTATTCTTACCATTGTTATTTTTTTTCATAGCTGTTGTCGGTATTGCTTTATCAATATGACTTTCTTTAAATATTGACAAACTTAGCACTTTATAGCTGAACACCAGGGATACTGAAAAGGAAGATGGAGACCTTTGTGTAGTAGTGGCATATTGCTGATAGGTTAACAATTAATGTTCTTTGGATGACGGAGTCCTTTCTTCAGGAGTGAGTCATTAGGATTACACATCACATCACATCATCAGCCTATTAATGTTCTTACTGCTGGGACACAGGCCTCCTCTCTGTGAGAGGGAATGTGCCATTATGCACCACGCGGGCTCAGTGCGGGTTGGTGGATGTCACATGTCTTCGAATTTTTAGTTCTAGGACATGCCGGTTTCATCACGATGGTTTCCTTCACTGTTTTGAGAGCAGTGGTGATGAAATAATTTACACAAAGTAAAGCGCCTGCCTGGGCTCGAACCTTCGACTTACAACTTGTAAGTCGCGACCGATACCACTGGGCCACCACTGCTCCGCAATGATTACAGGCGAAATTAGTGTATAATAAATTATTAATTAAAAAAGGTTTTTAAAACAAGCTTTTATCCATTCTTCTCAGCAAATCCTTTCATTTGATACCCATATCATGGCAGTGCACAAAAAATAACTAGTCCGCCATCTTGGGCCGTCCGCCATATTGGATTTAGAATGACGTCACTAAGCTAACCGTGCATTGTTATCCAAACTAAACCTGTATGCAAAATTTCATCTTAATAGGTGGAGGATAACTGCTTTAAAATTCAGTTGCAAGTTTTGACCCGAACACACTTACATAGATACATACATTGCAAGTTAAATAAAAAAAAGATAGATTTCAATTTTGAACTAGGAATAAATCTAAGTTTATATTCTGAAATTGCTCAACCAACCA
Organism: Orthosia incerta; assembly: GCA_948252205.1. Lineage (NCBI taxonomy): Eukaryota > Metazoa > Arthropoda > Insecta > Lepidoptera > Noctuidae > Orthosia > Orthosia incerta. Next base: position 3,770,998 of record OX411758.1, read on the forward strand.
AAAAACAGGACAAAAAGATAAAAAAAAACATTCCATTTCCCCAGGTCAATTCGGCCGAGGCATCCTGAAGTCTATCTCCTCTGGCATCAGTAAGCCGCTCAGCCAGCTCATGGCGGGGGCCCGAGACATAGGGTCCCTGGACACCGACCGCGGCTTCGTGGCAAGCCTGGCCTCCGGCGTCACCAGCGTGGCCAACGTGGCTAACTCTGTCGTGGACTCGTTCAAAGATCGGGTGCAGGCTATTTATCCAGGTAGGTTTATTATACATTAGTTCCTGGTCACTTTTAATGTGTGAAAAACTGGGACTATTCTTCCAAAAGAGAATTATGTTACTTGGGGTTGGCCAAACACGATTTTTTGTAGTGTGTGTAGTGTAAGAGTGAGTGGAACACACTTGTGCACTATAACATCAACACACTTGTGCAATATCATCAACACACTTATGCACTATATAATCAACACATTTGTGCACTATAACATCAACACACTTGTGCAATATCATCAACACACTTATGCACTATAACATCAACACATTTGTGCACTATAACATCAACACACTTGTGCAATATCATCAACACACTTATGCACTATAACATCAACACATTTGTGCACTATAACATCTCCAGCGCCGATGGTTAGCCTCCGTTGACCGCCATCATTAGCGAAATCGGTCAGTGTGCTTAGTGCGAGTTTTTTAACGTACTCACTCGTGATAACGTAAACGATCTCTTATGTCAAAATGTATACAAAAAAAGAGGTTTTGCCTTACCGTCACCAGACGGCGCTTATCCAGTTTCAATACAAATTGGCGTTAACGTTAACGCGATTGAGCGTGAGTAAAAACTCGCACTAAGGCCTCAGGACTCAGGAAGACTATACTTTCACCTACTCCCCCCAGGCACGGTATGGTGCGGCGACGGGCGCTCCGCCACGGCGCGCTCCAGCGACCTGGGGCTGTTCTTCTTCACCGACACCTGCTGCCGACAGCACGACGCCTGCAAGCTGTACATCCGCGCGGGGGAGACCAAGTATGGCCTCACCAACACTGGCCTGTTCACCAGGTAAGATTGAAAAGCTGTTGAATGATTTTAAAGAAGCTAGCATTAGCTGCAGCAGATATAACATTAAAGCGTTTCTAGAAAAAAAAAACATAGTACAAAAACATGGTAAATCGATCACAATATCTATCAGTAATTGCCCTAATATGAATATAAATAACAATAACAAAAAATAATATTAATAACCTTCAATATTAATTAAAAGAATTTGTTGTTAAATTTTCTTTAATTTTTGAGAAAAGCATTATACAAGCCTCAACCAGTAAGAAAGCCATCCTGGCCTCGTATATAACCGGACCTCACCTGCGGTTCGGTCCGGTTAACTCACACTTTGCCAGGAAAGCTTACTTACTGGATTCTGCAGTAATGTACTATTACAAAACATAATCATTTACCTGATTTGTATAACACTTTACGCTGATGATCCATTGTGAGTAAAATAAACGACTGACACTGTGTCAACTCTGATGATGTAACCATAATTTTGGTCACAAAACATCACGGAGTTACGGCACCCATGGGATTAGAGACTCCATAATAGTCTTCTGACCCTAATGCGATGATTTACAGATTTAGGCAGATAATGCGAAGATTTATGTTGATAGAGTGCGCTTTGCGAAACTTTTTTTCATCATCATCATCATAACAGCCGAAAGATGTCCACTGCTGGAAATAGGCCTCCCCCAAGCGTCGCCACATTGACCGGTCCCGTGCGTCTCGCATCCAGCGAATCCCCGCAACCTTCACCAGGTCATCGGTCTACCTGGTGGGAGGCCTTCCAACGCAACGTCTTCCGGTTCGCGGTCGCCACTCCAGAACCTTTCTGACCCATCGGCCATCCTTTTTGCGAGCAATGTTATCTATATATAATAATATATTAATATTATAAAGAGGAAAGATTTTTTTGTTTGTTTGTTTGTACCAAATAGGCACCGAAACTATTAGACCGATTTGAAAAATTCTTTCACCAATAGAAAGCTACATTATTCCTGAGTGACATAGGCTATTTTTTAATCCCGAAAATGGATCCTGTGGGGTGGTCCACGGGTGCGAAGCCGCGGGGAACAGCTAGTGTTAGATAAAGACAATGTTTAAATGTAATCAGGTAGACAAGATTGTTAAGTAAAAGCGCACATGACAATCAAATTGCCAACAGAAAATAAAGAAATATCAATTTATTGATGAAGACAAATTTGATTACTGCCAATTACTTTCACAGATAAACCTTGCTAGCTATAAAGATTAATAAAAAACATTAAAACCGCCATTACAACACTCCGGCGCATTCAACTCAGAACAATAAAGTAATTGGCGCGAAACTATGGATTACATTATAGTTTTTTTTTATTGGATTGTGGCATGGATATAACCTAGTTAACGGACTGTTGAAAATCAATTATAGAAAGTACCTACTACTAAAAGTATATAATAGAAAGTAAAAGTAATGCCTAATAGTGCCCGGTATGCACTATACAGGTGAAAATTTATTCATATTAAATTAATTTTTATTAATATTAAAACTAAATGAAAGTAAATTTAAAACTTTAGTAAAAAGCACATTTTGTAAACAAGCACATTACAAATAAGATGATTACATTCAAGATAAGAATGCTTGGAAACATGCTGGTCCTGCTCCATAGGGCAATCTTTAGTGTAGACAACATCAAATTTGTTAATTTATATTCATAGTTAATGTGTTTTTTTTTAAGAAATTGGCTCACACACTGTTCCGTTGTTGTTGAATTAGATATTTTACCTATGTTTGCAATATTTGTAAGTATGTGAGAACCATGTTCCTATTTATCAAATTAATGAATTTACCTGTTAATGTTTTTAATACTTTATACCTGTACGTAGTATAGTGCATCGTCCTCACTTATATGAATTTATTAATGTAAATACTTACTTATGTAAATATTGTAAAACACCTAGTATTTTAAAAAGAGTAGGTATGGAGTTTCTTGTGCATTCTTCTCCACAACAAGCTATTTTTTCCGAATGCACGGTAGAGTGAACTTTTATTACTTGTTTATTTTAATTTTTGTTTGACGTTCAAAAGTGCCGCTTATTGGCCTAGTTGAAAAAATATATTTGACTTTGAACAGCTGACATTTTTTTACGATTTCAGGGTTGTTTCCATCGTAAAAGTTCATCAGAATTGCATTGTGTTTGTTACAATATGTGTAGGGCTAGGAGTTTCCTACCACCTGGTGTTCTAAAAACTAGTTTTTCCTGACTGTTATTATTATATTTAGCAAACTTACTCCCAACAACTAATGCGTTGCAATGCATTAGATCAAAGATAAATTTCTTCATGTTAATAAAAAAATAATACACAGTAATTAAGTAATTAGCGCCAGCGGTTAGCGTTCATCTCATGATGTCTTAAGCATACCTCGACAATTGGGAAACTAAGTGAAACTGCAGAATCGAGACGAATCTATTGAGAAATGTTAACAATATGCAGTAAACATAGATTTGGAAACTGTGACATTATCGAGATTACTAAATCTTTGCTGAACATGTTAACTGGCCGTCAACCATTTGTTACACATATCTCGACATACGTACTGATAAACATTGTTTTTGCTATAGGCGTCTATGTTTGCTAAATCTCTCGTCTCTTGCCATAAATATCTTGCAAGGAGTCCATCCTTGAACTAAAGCATCATAACGAGCCCATAAATATATGCTGTTTATTAGTATGATTTATGGAGATTCGATAAACTTCCTTAATTGATGGGTTTGTAAAACTAAGTTTAATTTTATCGGATCTCTCATACCTAAATCGAATGAGGATACGTAGCAGGTGACGTTTTGTTGTTTCTGCGTACCCCTCCATGGGAAATGTATGTATCTCATACCTTTATTGTCTTCAGGCTAGATGCTGTCCTTCGACTGTGCAAGTCTTCCCCATAGTTGTCCACTTTTCTCTATGTCTTAAAGTGATACTGAGTGATTGTATTAGTTTTTTTTAGGCTCGCGTTTGACTACTATCTCGCCTGATGTTAAGTGATGATGTGGTCGACGGTGAAGCACGCTTGCCTAGAAGTAACCTATTCACTCTTGACTTCAATTCAAGAGTAAACAATATACCCTATGATCTGCCCTACGATATTGTAATTTTTTTTTTAATGACTAGGGTCTTTAGTACTTCTCTTTTCCTTAAAAAAATATATAGCCATGTTGGAGTTATTAATTTCCGCACGTGTAACAGTAGTGTAGTTACATATTGCTGAAAATGCTACGATGCGCCATCGGTACATGGTGGACATCCCACCCATACGCACCAAAAGTTTTGAGAATACTTTTATTATGCGTACAGCTAAGGAGTGGAATTCCCTGCCGGAGTCTGTGTTTCCCGATAGCTACAACCTAGGGATCTTTAAGTGAAGAGTGAATAGGTTACTTCTAGGCAAGCGTGCTCCATCATCGACCACATCATAGCTTACCATCAGTTGATATGGTGGTCAAGCGCGAGCCTAAGAAAATAAAGTCTAACTGCCGCACTCAGAGTCATTAACGGTTACTTAAGGCGATCCTTAGTGTTGATTTTTAGTACAAAATCTATACTAAGGAGCGGTTTAAGTAACCGTTAAATGTTTCTGAGTACGACAGATAGCTGGATATAAATTAAAATGTATCTCATTAAATGACAACCCTAGCGACGAAAAACACGGATCATACTTAAAAAGGTTGTGGTTTATAACTTCCATGGAATTGGGATGTGTAGTTTCTGTGGTGTATAGGGGGAATGCAGAACATAATTTTTGTATAAATAACTTTGCCCAATACGGCGGAATTATCGAGAAATAAAATAAAACTGAAAATTAAAAAACTCGAATACGTCTGGATCTAACAAAGTTACGAGGTTTATTTGTTATCTAAAATATGCAACATTAGAGACGCCATAATTGGTTTCAAGACTAAAATTGCGTATCTATAGCCGTTTCAGTGAAATATTTTTTTTTCTAAATATCCGGTTGAAAAATAGACGAATTTCAAACATTTTTATCTCGAAAACTAAACATGCTAGTTACATGGGGATATGAAATCTTGCTTTAAAATGTTTTAAACTATCAGTTATTGGAATAAAAAAGTAATGTCCGAAAAATGGTCATCTTAAAACACTGTGTGGCGCATCGCATTGCCGTATGTCTTGTAGTCCGATGATGGAAAGGGCTAGGCGGAATCAAATTATACAGTTTCATCGCACACCCGAAATATAACCGATAGAAAACCGACAGGCTGGCAACTCGTCGTCGGTGTTCAAGGCTCTGGAGCTTTGAGTCGACCAGCGCATCGTTGCCGATAAGTCTATTGGCCCGTCTGTCAATCGACTCAAGTGCATAAAGTTGATACCTGGCAGATCCGTCCCAGAGGTAAGAGCAGTACTCCATGCATGACCGAACTTGCGCTTTGTACGAGTTGAGCAGCTGTTCAGGTGTAAAGTACCATCTCACCTTCGCAAGGATCTCCAACTTTTTTGCAGCCAATTGAGCCTTTGCCTCAATGAATGGATTAATACTTATCGGTCGGGCCACAACCATAGAGCAACACGGACCAGAGTCCGCCGGTGGTCCGTGTTGCTCTATGGCCACAACAGAGCCACAAGAAAAGAAGAGATTTCATTTTGTCATCAGGACTCTTATTTCAACTCATTCTGCACTCCTATTGCGCAAAAGTTGTACTTTAGATTTTATCTTCTGTAGTAATACACAACTCCAAAATGACTGCATAATATTTTTCTCTGAGGAAGCCACGTACTCATTTGGTTACTAGGTCACATTGAACGCGTGCACGCTTCGCTGGCGCTTGCACATGTTCAAGGGCACTTCAAGAGAACTCGTGCGCATGGTCGTTAAGTATAGTAAAGTTAGACGATATTAGTAGCGTGCGTTGCGTGTTCGCGTGTGGCTACCAGGAAGGTAGGACGTGGTCAATGAACTGTGGGCGGTGATTAGATTTTCTTGGTGTCTTTGATTGCTAATCATTTTGGTCATGTGTTTGTTTGTCAAGTTAGAAAATGTGGTAGACTGGTGAGACACGATTCAATAAAACCAGCTGAAGCCTGATAACAGCCTGTAAAGTGTTAACGTTGTAGGTACGTTGGTAAATAGACCAGCCCATTCACAGAATTTAACTGATGTTTCACCTATATAGACTCCTGAAACACAAATGAAGTTACTGATGCATGGCCACTCGATCTTCATGGCGTCAGAAATAATGTATCTTTAAAATGGAAGGTATTTATTTACCTACTATCTCAACGAGCCCTTTACAGATAATCTCATTTCCCACTGGTACAGTTGACTGCATGTTAGCGGTAAAACCTTAACATTGAGCTGAACTGGCTAGCATAGTACAGTCATAATAGGAAACAAGTCTAGCTTATACTGGTTTTTATACAGCTGACGTGTGGTCGATTATGCATACCGGTCTGTACTGCAATGAAATGGTTGTATTGTGGTTTATGCCTAAAACCGGGCAATGCCTTAAGGTTACACTAGTCAACGGCACGAACTATTTTGTGCGCGGGGTTAAAATGCATTTTATATCAACCGACAACACGTGCGCGCGAAATTTTATAAACAGACCTTTGGGAGTCTGGATATCATGAAAAAAACGATTAAACGTATCTGTTCAAAATAAAATTATTTGCACTGTTGAACTACTAATCTATCTCTGTATGGAGGCCGTTTTGCAATTTTCCGTCTTCTTATGGTATTTATTCGCGCCCAAAAATGCGTTAAAATTAGTGTCGAAATGTGGCACTTTCTACGCTCATAACTTTCAAATATTTACTTTTTTGCTTCCACAAAGGGCTAGATAATGATGAGATAAATTGATATCACTTTTTATTTTGAACCTACGTTGTCAAACAGTGGAACAATCACTAAACTACGTTTGTATGGAAGAATTTTCGACTAGTGTACCCTTAAGATTAGTTTCCCGGATCTACAAACGTAATATTACGTTACGACGGCCACTAATGCTACTATCCTGTAACTGCTTTTGGCCTTGGAAATGGTTAATGTTCGACTAAACCTTCGGCTTCGGCCAAAATGGGCCGAAGTATTGGCCGAAACTTAAGGTTTCTAGCAAGCGCCGAAATTGAACTGATACGAATGCGCTAAACCGCAATGAAATAGGTAATGGGCGGCGGCAGTTCTCCTTCGCCAGAAAGTAGCCACATGAGAAACAGAATAAAAAATGTGGCTAATTTTGAACTGAACTTGTTAGGGTTATTCAACCTTCGGCTTTGACTTAATTTAGCCAAGAGCTGTTAAGGGATCCTGTTTCTTCGAGGGGAGCCAGTACCCGCCAAGCTGGTCTACATGGATGGTCCTTTAGATGTACTTACGGAAGGAAAGTAAGCCAAAGTCTCTCTAAACGTTGGGTGAAAGCCGATTAATCGGCTTCGGCATTGCTGCCGCCAGAAATCTAACTTCGGTCGGACACTAGAAATTGCCTATCTTTCTAATTAAAAAACCAATCATACCAACACTACACACTTCCTTATGCCTATCAAATATGACCAAATGGGGCGGATACCGATAATCTCGGCTTCCCACATTTACAAATTACCAAATTAACCATTCATCTGTGTTGAACTTTATTATATGGGACATAGGATTGAAATCAGCGTGTGGCAGTTAGTGTTTATGTTTTTATGCAACTTTATGGCTGAGTGGGCAATATTGCACAACAGTGGTGTCGACAAAGTTGATTATATTGAATCCATCGATTGATTGAACGGTAGAATGAGCTGGATGAATATTTGCAATACTGTGACATGGAATGTATAGATGAAAATCCGCTACCTGCTTGGGGCCTTTACTGGCCACTTTGGAACCAACGACATCCTCTTGAAGATGGGTCTAATCGCGACACACATGACACGACATGCGCATGGATGTTGTGTGGGGAACATTCGGAACGCATGGAGCATCTTCTGTGCACGTACGATGCACTGGCTGATAAGCTAATGAGTCTTCTAGGGATGGGATATCCAAGACCAGAAGACTATAGGCTCATATCTCCTAGTCTCGTGGTAAAACTCATGAAAAAAGTTTTCAACGGGATTAGGGAGGATAGGGTATCTAGGGGACCACAAAAGATCCCAATGGGTCGAAGTGTCCGAGTTATTTCTCGGACCCTCCACAAGATAAGATAAGATGGATTGATTTTTGTTTTTAACCGACTGCCGAAGGACGGTAATTTGTTTACCAGTCTGTTCGTATGTATGTTTGTTCCTATGTGGCGTTCAAGAGACCAAACGCGTTGACCAATTTTGATGATTCTTACGTCAATCGATTCGTCTTAACCTTGCGAGTGTTACTGGCTTCATTAAAATTTTGTCGGTGTATGTACATCTGGTTTTCAGCCAGCTCGCGATTAAGTATCCTCCGACTGCACAGCATGATTTTCTTCTTGTTTACGTCTTTTCAGTTCGCTTCATAAGCAGTCGGATTTTTTGATGTTTTCAATTAACTTTTTGTTTTCGAGTGGTTGGTTAACTTCATAGTTTTTTTTTGTCATTTGTGGAGATTTTTTTTTTCAAATTTTGTATGTTTTACTTTTTACTCTCTGTTTGTTGCTATTGTCTGTGTTCTTTTTCTATTCTATTGTATTATATAATATTGTCAATTGTCATGATAAAATCGCCTTTGCTGATATTTGCAAGCAAGTTTGAAAAGTTCTTCTTTCTACTTTAAAAAAATCTTTTGTATGATCATCAGTCTTCTTAATGTTACCACTGCTGGGACACAGGCCTCCTCTCTGTGAGAGGGAATGGGCCGTAATCCACCACGCAGGCCCAATGCGGGTTGGTGGATGTCACATGTATTCGAATTTATGCCGGTTGCCTCACGATGCTTTCCTTCACTGTTTTGAAAGCAGTGGTGATGAAATAATCTACACAAAGTAAAGCGTCTGCCTGGGTTTGAACCCAAAACCTGTAACTTATAAGTCAAATCTAATATTACTAGGCGACCACTGCACTGAATTTTATATTGTTATCAGCAATCCATCTGGCAGGCATGAAGGTATTATTAATATTAACTTTAAAACTTTCGCGTTTCATAATTGAAAAACAATGTATCATGGGAATTTAACGCGATGATTTCGATTTTCGTCTACCCGGGACCACGGTCGTTCCAACACGGCCGAAACGTCGGGTGAAATAGGTAAATAAAAAAATCGAAATAATCGCGAAGGTTGTACTTAGTCAACGGCACGAACTATTTTGTGCGCGGGGTTAAAATGCATTTTACATCAACCGACAACACGTGCGGAAGAGATAGATGCTGTGATGAGCAGTAGGAAGCTAGTTCGCGTACGAATACACACTTTTGCAAATTTGTAGCGAAATGGATAATGATTTAGGACGAAACCGAGCGCGCGAAATTTTGGATCATGAAAAAACGACTAAACGAATTTAGATATCATGAAAAAACGACTAAATCTATCTGTTCAAAATAAAATTATTTGCATTGTTGAACTACTAATCTATCCCTGTATGGAGGCCGTTTTGCAATTTTCCGTCTTCTTATGGTATTTATTTGCGCCCAAAGATGCGTTAAAATTAGTGTCGAAATGTGGAAGAAAATATTTGAAAGTTATGAGCGTCGAAAGTTTCGACGCTCATAACTTTCAAATATTTTCTTTTTTAACTTTTTTGCTTCCATACAGGGCTTAATAATGATGAGACAAATTGATATCACTTTTTATTTTGAACGTACATCGTCAAACAGTGGAATAATCCCTAGACTACGTTTGTATGGCAGAATTTTCGACTAGTGTAACCTTAAATTCCCGTGATATATTGTTTTTCGATATTATTAATGTTCTACTTACGTATACGTTTTACCTACCTACCTATTACCTCAGCTGTGGATACTTTACAGACGGCTGGGGGATGAGGTTTGATAGCCAGATAGTTAAGCAAGTGAGTCCGATTCCTACTCATTGCTCAATTTGACGTGAACCCACTCCGATATTTAGCATAGAAGGTTCTTAGGGGGGGTTATTTCGAATCCACAACGCTAATAATCATGCACGAAATAGGTGCGTTAATTTCAATATTGTGATATCTTCTAGGTAATAATGTAGTATCAGTTTGACCTAAAGCCTAGTATTGCATTATGTAGTAACAGATACGACTGGTTGCTTAGTCGCTAACCCGTGACCAGTCTTAGCAACTGGTTGCTAATTGATTGTTACAACTGCGCCTTTTCGATATCAGCTGTTGGCACATTGTAGAAGCAGAAATGTTTTGATAATAAGGTGCAATAATATAGCATGACAAACATTACGCCAGTATTCACCGGAGGTTTGGCAGGTTTGCACTTGTAGAACACAAAACATGTCGCCATTTATATTTAAGTTCCATATGAAAGAGAGCCAGCCTATTATTATCAACTGACCTCAAGTTCAGTGTCTAGGCTACTACTGAAAACCTCCAGATTGACAAACTCAATGACAATTTGACGGCTCGGGAATCAAAGCAAGGAGTGCAGGAAACACGTCCTGTCAGTGTGCATTAATAGTACATTATGGTACAAGTGTGCAATGTTGGTGATTACCGCTGAGGCGCCATTGAGACCCGAGCCGTAGGTGAGGGTCTTAAGAGTGCCGAAGACGGTAATCATCAATACACACGTGTATCATACGACGTTTTTCAACACACTTGTCAAGAAAATAATACTACAAAATCATTTTCAACAGTAAAAACGAGTTGTGAAAATGTTTTCGCAATGGCGGGCAAAATTAGTCGGTTTTCCTATGCGCGCGCATTTAACAATGGCGATCGACCATAGACTAAATTAATGTGGTTTCTTTTTTTTTGGCTATTCGTGGATAGTGTTTTAGCCACATACAAAATAGGGCATTTCAATTTTTCTTAATTACAGAGCAAATAAAATTTATATTTGAGTGAAAGTTTTATTTATTAAGCACTGTTGTTTAAATAGATAATTTCATCTTATAGATGAAATTATCTATTTAAACACGAAGTTGCATGAAATGAGCAATCAATAGGTACATTAATTTATATGTACTATTGAGCACGATCTTTTTTGTATCGAAACTTTTTTAAGAACAAAGCAACTCAACCAATAAATTAAAAAAAATACTATAACTCACTTGTGAATAATAGCAATGAGAAAGTCACAGTTCGATAACAGGTATCATTATGTGCCTAATTGCGGTGAAATTAGAGACACTTTATGAGCAAGTGTGTTGAAAAAAATATTACACGGTAACACTTTTCTTCATCACTGCCCGCGAATGATATTTCGTGCATAGCGGCACTTTTTAGTAGATATTTTTCGCTTCGAGCATAGCGGGACTAGAGCATAGCGGGACTAACTGCAAAAGTGAATGCCTGTAGTCACCGAAACAATATAAAATCCGATGTGCCTCGCCTGGATACACGTTTCAGGCACTCAATGTGTTAAATATAATGGTCGAAATGTGGGTGAAAACCAATAAAGGCTGATTTATTAATAATTTAAAATTTACATAATATAAAAAAATATATGTGGGTGTAGATACTATAGTCACCCCTACCTTAAGGCGTACAGGCGTGATGTTCTTGAAAAATACTGCTTTTATTTGCGGCAAACTTGACCTTTCTTTGGAGGAAATCGAACCCAAGACCTCATAGTCAGCAGTAGCGCTTACGACCACTACACCAACGAAACAGTTCACTCTTCTATAAACATTTCTTTTTTCTCTTATAAACTTATACGCTTATACAACGCTACTTCCCGAGGCGCTGAGAGTGTGATTAAGTGATACATAACGAGGTGCGCTTGCGCAACTTGAGTAACGTGACGGAAGTTAAATAACAGATAATTGTCAAGCGTTACCGCTATTGTTGCTGGTGAACTGGAGAAGAACTGTTATAACAGTTGGTTGGTTGGTAACCCGCATGGCAGCGGTTACAGATACCAGTAAAATCTAACCTCTCATTCCATCGAAACTTAGTATATCGCTAGGCCAACTCAAGGTAACGTGTGGTCGAATGTACCTACCTGAGTTTTAATAAGTTAAAGGGTCAATTAAAAATTGTTCTTTTCAAGATTGTCTGTACCTATATGAATGAGATAGCTTTTTAAGGTTCCGTACCCAAATGGTAAAAACGGGACCCTACTACTAAGACTCCGCGGTCCGTCTGTATGTCTGTCCGTCTGTCTCCAAGCTATATCTCATGCACCGTGATAGCTAGACAGTTGAAATTTTCACAGATGATGTATTTCTTTTGCCGCTATAACAACAAATACTAAAAACAGAATAAAATAAATATTTAAGTGGGGCTACCATACAACAAACGTTATTTATTTGCCTTTTTTTGCGATAATGGTAATGAACCCTTCGTGTGCGAGTCCGAATCGCACTTGGCCGGTTTTTAAAATTTTACTTTTTGAATGATCAATCTGACTGAAAATTGTAGAGCTTACTTCAACTTAAATAAGTGGAACTTTTTCTAAGTTCAATGTTACGGACAAAGATACATTATGTTGTGGTTAACCTCGCTTTAGTAAGGTCAAAATTGTATCACCTTCTGCGATCATAGGTAGGTGGGCGGTAAGTGGCGACTGATTGCGTCTGTATCAAGTTTTTAATTCAATTAAGTTCCTGAATGATGAAACAGTAATTCTTGCATGTTTTCAGCAATACACAATTAACAAAAGTTTGGTACAAAAGCCTGCCAAATCATGTGGGATGCCACATGTCATCTTTGTAGACAATACTTACTTTGTAGGTTCCTGGTTAGTGTGTCTTATTAAACACTACATCAAATCAAATCCATTTTATCTTTACCTTCCTGCCTACCCTACTTACCTGTCTACCATTTTTATTTCTATAGTCATCATTCTTTCGCGGCGAATCTTAACACCGCCATTCAGAAAATGACTTCAAATGCATAAAGCCATCTATCGAATATCGAGTTCAACTGTCCGAGTATCTGAATTGCGTGTGTTGTGATAATTTTACTTCTTAAACACTTTAAATTCATCTAACTTTTAAACAAAAACTAAGTAATTCTTCAAGTTACGCACAATTTTTACGTATAAAAGTTATTTACATTGGTTTCGTACATTTCACGTGATGCGTGCACAAATAAACAGACAAAACATCCAAAAATGCCGGCAATAGGTTCAGTTGGTTATCCTTTAACACGCTGGCTATTTTTGTTGGAAATATTTTCGAAGTAAAAAAATTACTTTTCTACAGATTTATTCTATTTATTGATTGATGCGAAAGTTTGGATTTGTGGATGTATGTTTGATAATCAATCACGCTAAAACGGCTGGACGGATCTAGATGAAATTTGGTAGAGATGCTAGTATTACATTAGCTGTGGAATAGCACATAAGCTATTTTTCATCCTGGTATAAAGTAACCTGGCACCCGGTGTTCCCTTGGGATAAGAAAACACTTTAGACGCGAGCAAAGACGCTGGCGGAAGCTAGTAAATGTTACATGTTTCACTAGTTTTTTCACGCGGATTTGCTCCCGTGTTTTGCCCGTTTTTGCAACATTTATCATTTATGCTCCGCTCCTATTGGTCGTAGCGTGATATTATATAGCCTATAACCTTCCTCGATAAATGGACTATCCAACACAAAAAAAAAATTTCAAATCCAACCCGTAGTTCCTGAGATTAGCGCGTTCAAACAAACAAACAAACTCTTCAGCTTTATAATATTATAATATATTATAAAGTATATATAATATTAGTATAGATATCGGTGACAAACTTTTCGTAATCGGCTCAGTAATTTCAATGATTACTTCCTGTTAACACTGACTGATGTTTTTGTAATAAAAAACAGCTCTTTATTTCATTCAACTGAGGTATTATTTTTTTTTTTTTTTTTTTTTTTTTATTATCTATAGGCTTGCGCTTGACCACTATCTCACCTGATGGTAAGCGATGATGTGGTCGACGATAGAGCACGCTTGCCTAGAAGAAACCTATTCACTCTTGACTTAAAGACCCCTAGATTGTAGCTATCGGGAAACACAGATTCCGGCAGGGAATTCCACTCTTTAGCTGTACGCATAATAAAAGTGTCCCCAAAACGTTTTGTGCGAAACAAGCTTTTAATTAACTTGCAATGTATATGTATGTATGTTTGTATGTATCTAAGTGTGTTCGGGTCAAGTCTTTTAACTGAATTTTAAAGCAGTTACCCTCCACCGAATAAGATGAAATTTTGCATACACGTTTAGTTTGGATGACAATGCATGGTTAGATAAGTGACGTCATTCTAAATCCAATATGGCGGACTTCCCAAGATGGTGGACTAGTTATTTTTTGTGCACTGCCATGATATGGGTATCAAACGAAAGGGTTTGCTGAGTAGAATACGAAAAAAGCTTGTTTTAAAAAAATATTTTTAATGTTGAAATTATTCCCAATATTTTTTTGGATAAAAGAAAATAGCTATTGATATAAATTAACAAATAATTTTACGTCTTAATAATACTTACCTATTACTTTAAAATAATTAGTAATTACATAATACCGTACCGTGTCACAGTAAACGGCACTAAACATCTGCTTCATTAGATAAGAGCTTGCGCAATCTATTGGCGCGCGGAGAAAGTTACGTCGCTACCTATTTACCTGCTACACGCTTGTTAGTTCTTAGCATCGACTATACAGCCTCTAGACGCCTAAAGCTTGATCGAATACATCAAAATAATTCTGTCAACTAGCTGAGGTATGAGGCACGGGACGACTGCGCTCTGATTGGTCCTCACCAACGTCATTTCGCCGAACTAGGGATGGGAGAGGTTTAAACAAAACCACGAAGGTATCAATATTTTTTTAAATTGTTAGTGTACTTAATATTTTTATTTATTAATGTTAGCTACTTTTATTATTAATTATACAGTAATAACATAAAATGCAAAAACTAAAAACAAAATTCTAAAGATAACATATATTTTCGGCGGTTGTTTCATAATATTAAATATTAGTAAAAAAAAGAATCAATAGAAAAAATACCTAAATTCTAAAATCAAAATTATTATCTATATAATACAAAAATCAGTCTACAATATTTCCACTGCTGGAACAGAGGCCTTTTCTCCGTAAGAGAAAAAATTTCTAAGAGAATTCACCTATTTTTTGTGCAATAAAAATCACCACTATACTAATCATTTTCAACCACTATACAAATCAATATTCGTTTCACAATTAATTTAACAAATAATAAACTATTTAATTTAATGTCTCTTTTTGTATAATTGTATGTAGGTTTCTAGTTTTATCCATAACAGATTTGGTCATAGAATATGGTGCATCACTAGTTTTGCGTACCAAATTATAGAGGAAAAGAGATAGATAAAAAAGTACATTAAAAAGAAAGAGACGAAAACACAAAAGACATCAACGAGCGCGACAAAATTTGTGCTGTTGCAGTTTACACCTACAATAATGACCAGTACAAAATGAACTCCGATAAATAATATCAGAAAATAAATCTGATTATGATTATGTAACTATTAACTTACCGATGAAATGTTATGCCATTTTTCGGGAAACTCGAGTTCTGGCTGTTGTTCCAACGTACGCTACAAGGGGCCATTATAATTTTTTATTTTTATTTTAGACATTAAAAATATTATATATGTACATACTTAAACACTAAACAAACGTAAACTTTACAATCTTAAAATTAAACTATATAACTACTTACACTATATACAAAAGAAAGGTACACTTAGGCGTCGAAGTACTCATCCACATCGCTGTCATCCGGGAACGTGCCCAGAAGACTGGCAGCATTGCCACGTTGAATGGCAATGCTGATTCTTTGCGCAAAGAAAGAGCCAGCCCTCTGGTCACGCACGGTGTCGATCAGTCGGCGAGAGATCTCCTTAAAAAGGAGACGTGCACTTGGGCCCCATGACCCAAGCGTTTCGACCCCAAACGGCTCAAAACTGTAATTACCAATTAGATTACTGTATTTGCGCCGCTTGAGGGCCTCAGCAGCCACAGCAGCAGCGCCAGCGGCTTTTTTTTTTAAATTTGTAATTGCCTGACGCGGCAGTGTTTACGGCTCACGGAAGTGGTCGCTACTAATTCGAAATTGTCGAGTGGCGACCTATATTACCAGTATATGATTATTTTAGTCATATGTGTTGACAGACATCGCTCGCCTGTTGTTAGGCGTCTAGAGGCTGTATAGTCGATGGTTCTTAGCGAGATGTATCATTGAGGTGATAGATGGACTGGGGTAAGCTGTGATGTAACTGACTTACCCGCGGAAGTTAATTTTCTATTAGAGAATGATTTTTGGAGACGGGAATCAGAAGTCAATGTCCTCGTACAAAATATTTAACTCTTTGTAATATTAGTTTAGATTTGTAGCTGACCCGTGTCTACTATCTAAAACCTAATACCCTTCACCATCGTGCATCATCCGACCAGCCAGCCAGCTATCAGCCAGGCTTTCCACAGGCTTATTACGTATCTTTTGCAAGAGCAAAACGATAGCGATCAAACGCTTTATGTCATAAAAGTCGGAATTACCTGCAGTGTAGGTATTGTAGGTCCTACACAATCGTTTGCTAATCGCTCGCTGTTTATCAAATGCACTTATTAAAAAAAAACCGCCAACAACTCTAAAACTTTTGTATTGAAGAGCAAATAAGAGAACCTAAATTCAATTTGTATTTTTAAAAGGAAGCTAAAAGACTTCCTGATTAAAAAGGCATTTTACACTGTAAAAGAATTCCTTGAAGAAAAATAATTATTTAATATATTAAAATGATTGGTATACTTAATATCATGTGATTTAAATTAGTATAAGAATTATATGATATAAAATAAAATGTGTGAATAATCATAATTAATGTAATTGAATGTAAACTGTATGTGTAACTGTAATATTGAGGATAAACCATTTAATTTGCAATGCCTTAACTTAACATGCAACTAAGTTCTAATAACCTACCTTATGTTAACATCTACAAAATTTCTGTACACTTAGTTCGCAATAAAGAATTTGAATTTGAATGATTGCGCAAAAATCGCTATCGTTTTGGTCTTGCAAAAGATACGTAATAAGTCTGCGGAAAGCCTGGCTGCAAGGCCTGACGACACCTATGGCCTATAGGGTCTCTGTTCTCTTTTACTGATCCTCACGTTCCTCTGCCAGCCTCATGCTGGTTCTCCCCCATTTTATTTAAGGCCAGCGCTGTATGTCTTTTTGTTCCATTAATTATTTACCTTATTATCCAAGTATCTATTCCAAATTCGAAATGTGTGGTGAATATGCGAGCGTACAGTTGTTTTGAAGTTGATTACACAGAAAAACACTCAGAAGTTTCTGCAAAGGCAATGATTAAATCGTAGTTCAGAGCACTTTCCTCCAAATAATACTTAAGTTATTATTATTAATTGTGTAGGAACCTAATGTGTGCTGTCCAAACATTCTAGCCAATAACTGAATGTTGTTGAATTGCCGCTAACGGGTTTCCTTCCGATGCTTTCCTGTCAGTTGATATCGTTAATCAAAGGTAGCTTAAGGTTACACTAGTCGAGGGCACGAACTATTTTGTGCGCGGGGTTTAAATGAACATTTACAAATAAATATTTTATATAGATGCTGTGACGAGCAGAAAGTAGCCAGTTCGCGTACGAATTAGCACTTTTGCAAGTTTGTAGCGAAATGGATGATGATTTAGGAAGAACGAGCTTGCGAAATTTTATAAACAGAACTTTGGGAGTCTAGATATCATGAAAAATGGACTATGTGTATATTTTTAAAATAGAATTATTTGCACTACTAATCTATCACTGTATGGTAGCCGTTTTGCAATTGTCCTTCTTCTTATGGTATTTATTTTCACCCAAAGATGCGTAAAAATTAGTGTTGAAATATGGAAATTTCGACGCTCATAACTTTCAAATAGTTTTTCTTTTTTGTTTCCATACAAGGCTAGATAATGATGAGAAAAATTGATATCAGTTTTTGTTTTGAACGTACATCGTCAAACAGTGGAGTAATCGTCAGACTACGTTTGTATGGAAGAATAATCGACTAGTGTAACCTTAATAAGGAAAGTATGTTATAGCATATGACATTGATAAATATACATAACATTTCAATAACGGATGTTGTTATATAATTAGGCATCGGACTTGATATGCCTTTAGTACTAGTTTTACTAGTTCGCGAAGTAATGAAGTTTGTTAATTAAATAATCATCATCATCTTGCCTAGCCTTTTTCACAACTATATTGGGGTCGGCTTCCAGTCTTACCGGATTCAGCTAAGTACCAGTGTTTTACATGGAGCGACTGCCTATCTGACCTCCACAACCCAGTAACTGGGTAACACGATACCTCTTGGCTAGACTGGTGTCAGATCTCAAGTCTTCAAATGACAGCCGGGACCAACGGCTTATCGTGCTTTCCGAGGCACGGAGGAAACTCGGTATGTTGAAATGGTCACCCATCCACTGACCGACCTCGTCAAGCGTTGCTTAACCTGGATGATCGACCCGAGCGGCTGTTATTATTCAGCCACGAGCTCCTCTTGTTAATTAAATAATGAATTTAGATTTTAACCAAACTTGGTTAGTTAAATAGCAAAAGAGAGGCGGAAAAGGAAAGGCGGAAGAAAGGCCTTGGCCCTGCAGAGGACACCAAAAGGTTCATCCTATTTAAGTTCAAAATGTAAAAGTTTATGATGATGTTTGTTTCATGCACGCAAAAACTACAGTACAGACTTAGCAGCTATATTACCTATACATCAGAAAAAAATACAAATTATGAAGTTTCCTACGTAATTAATAATTCAACGCGGTTGGTGCTGCAGGTGGGAATTAGAATCGGATAGATGGGCCCCTTTTTCCACACTTAGACTCCCTTTTGGACCGTTGCGCGTGGAGGTCTCCTCTCTGTTACAGGGAGTGGGCCGTAATAAACCATGCAAGCCCAGTGCGGGTTGTTGCATGTCACATGCCGGTTTCCTCACGATGTTTTCCTTTACCGTTTTGAGAGCAGTGTTGATGAATTAATTTACACAACGTAAATACCGCCTACCTGGGTTCGAACCCACGACCTACAACTTGTAAGTCGCGGCCGTTACCACCACTGCTCTCTCAGCTAGTAGATAATAAACAGTTATAATAATTAGGCAGTTAAGGCGCCTCCCCGAGCAAAACGCCGCGCTAGTCATTTTGTGCAGTTTTTAAGAGCTATCTACTCTTTTTTTAAAAGAAATATCTATTAATAAAAATACATTAAATTTCTAAATAATATTGATTCTAATATGGTAGAACACTTTTTTTTAAATAGGTATAATATGTTTCACTAATCTCCTTCCAACAAAACCATAAAAATGTGAAATAATTATTAATAGCATGCATCTCCTCGTAAAGTGTTCATTAATTATTTTTATACTAACACTAATGGATAAACAATTTGATAACGAACATTTTGTAAGTTTTTTTTTTAAAAGACCAATATTCGATTTTATAAAGATTTTATTCTAAAATCTGGGCGTATTCACTACCGTAGTTCATGCGCCACCAGTGCCGCTAGGCCAATAGGAATGCTCATATCTCATGTTGATTTTTTGGTCAGGGTACGGCCTTAATAGAAAGCTGAGTAATCAAAATGGCATGCCGTGATGAATCAGTCAGTACCAACTGACTGATTATGCACCATTATGACCGCTGACTTAAAGTTGAAAGTGTAATCAATTCAAACTGTTAAGCATTAATAATCGTTGATTAATACTATTTATTACCATGCAATCATTCGATTTGTTTTCAATTATCTCGCGAAGGAGCTCGTGGCTAAATAATAACAGCCGCACGGGTCGATCATCAAGGTTAAGCAACGCTTGACGAGGTCGGTCCGTGGATGGGTGACCATTTCAACATACCGAGTTTCCTCCGTGCCTCGGAAAGCACGTTAAGCCGTTGGTCCCGGCTGTCATTTGAAGATCTTTGACAGTCGTTACGGGTAGTCAGAAGCTTGAGATCTGACACCAGTCTTGCCAAGGGGTACCGGGTTACCCAGTTACTGGGTTGTGGAGGTCAGATAGGCAGTCGCTCCATGTAAAACACTGGTACTTAGCTGAATCCGTTAAGACTGGAAGCCGACCCCAATATAGTTGGGAAAAGGCTAGGCAGATGATATCTGTTGCCCGCGGCTTCGCTCCCGTGGACCACCCTACAGGACCTAATTACAGGATAAAAAATGGCCTATGTCACTCAGGAATAATGTAGCTTTCTATTGGTGAAAGAATTTTTCAAATCGGTCCAGTAGTTTTGAAGCCTATTCGGTACAAACAAACAAACAAAAAAATCTTTCCTCTTTATAATATTATATATAGTATAGACAAATATTAGAACGATGACTAATATTTTGGTATTGATTAACCACTAAATGATAAATAATTTCATTTCTGTAAGTTGATTTGTACAAATACTTTTACATGTCGATCATATTTTTAAAGCCAGATGAGGTTGGCGTTTCCTATCTGACTACTCTGAGAAGAAAGGCCGAAACAAACTCAGAGTTCTCAATTCTTTTAAAGTCCAGACATGATCTGATCTTGGTTAGATCATGTGAAGACCGTGTAGATTGGTGTCTGAAATGGTTTTTTGAGGAAAGAACCAGCCTGTTTGAGTGGACCTGTCCAGTCAGTGCACGCATTTGTCAGTAACCAGCAACTCAACTCAGAATTTAAGGAGCTCAAAAACTCGACGAATAATACCAAAGAAAGGACATTCGGGTAGGCCGCATAAATGACTAAAACTGCCAGACCATGATTAAAACTAACTGAAAAATTAAAATAAATAACAAAGAAAAAATGATGACGACCCACATAGTCTTCACATTCACAATAATTAAAATTATTTAAAATACTTTAAAAATTAAATATAAATGTCATTGCAATAATACCAAAAAAAAAACAAAATTGAGGCTGCAAAAACAAACACTTCCTGAATTCCTTGCATAAATAGGATATGAGTCAAGTCAAAGTCATAACATTTATTGCGAACTAAGTGTATAATAGTTGGTGTTTTGTTATATTAGTGCAAGACTTAGCAGCCTTTTACAAGCATTACAATTATCATTCTACTGTCCTTATCATCCAAAATTAGCATGCATTTAACATTATTATTAAATAATTATTTTATTTAACATTATTATAATTAAATTGAGAAAAATATAGTTATGTCAAAAATTAAATGTCAAAAATAGTGAATCTAATACAAATAATCAGCAATATTAATGTCATCTTTTACAGGTACCTAGTACAAATTATAATTATAAGTATGAAGTTAAATAGGATAGACTAGAGTCTGGCAAACGAAAGTAGAGACTGAAAAAGCGCGGCAAATTTAAAAAATATCAGCATAGCAACCCTAAAAACTAGTATGCAATACAGTTGTTTTATCTCACGAAAGCGGGTGACCCATACTTGTGTGTGTAAGTGTACATGCACACTGTCTTTGCGTGCGTAAGCTTGGGAGCGCGCAGTCGTGGCCGAATCGCCGGCCGAGTCAGTAGTGCTTATTGGTTCGCGCCAAAATTATTTATCGAATACCGTCAGCATGGAAAGTACGGAGAAAAGTTGTTCGTAGTGAGGTAAGGCAAATTAATGTTCATGTTTGATATATATTTATGTAATAATATATATTTATATTTATTTATTTTAATAATGTATTGTTTATTTTAGGCTCGTCAAATGATTGCAAATGTTTATAATTTTCTCAAAGAAGAATATGAATTCACGGAACTTCATCGAGAACCAAATTGTGATCTATCATATTTGCGTGATATTACAAAACGCACTGCATCAGCGACGGGGGTAAGTGAACGAACAGTGCAAAAAATATTAAAAGAAGGAAGAGATGTCGCCAGTACATCTTCGAATTTTATGTCGCCCATGAAAAACCGAAGAAAGAGAGAAAATAAAGTAGACATTGATGGATTTACAGCTGCCGTTGTACGGAGCACAATACAAAATTTTCATATCATACAAAAACAAATTCCAACATTGGCAAAACTAAGGTCAGTCTTGAATGAAAAAGTTGGTTTCGATGGATGTCTTGCAACGCTAAGGAAGTTATTAAATAAATTGGGCTACAAGAGGCGTAAAACCGATAATAATAGTAAAGTATTAGTTGAACGGCATGATATCCAGATGTGGAGACTAAAATACTTAAAAAAAATAACCGAATACCGCTCTCAAAGTCGGCCTATTGTCTATACTGACGAAAGTTACGTATTATTAACACATGTTCGAGGTAAAACCTGGGCCCAAAAAGACAAACTATCTCCATTTAAAAAAAAACTTAGTCAAGGTACTCGTTTTATTTTAGTACACGCTGGAACCAATGCAGGATTTATTGACAATTAATCTTAATCTACAAAGCTAATTCCACAGTTGGAGACTACCATTCCAACATGAGTTTTGAAAATTA
Source organism: Orthosia incerta (assembly GCA_948252205.1). NCBI lineage: Eukaryota > Metazoa > Arthropoda > Insecta > Lepidoptera > Noctuidae > Orthosia > Orthosia incerta. The sequence continues at coordinate 3,793,533 of OX411758.1, forward strand.
CGTAAAATGGCTGAATGAAAAGTTGCTGCCAAATTTGCCAGATCGTTCCGTAATAGTACTAGATAATGCATCGTACCACAAGACACGTGCTGAGAAATTGCCGACGACAGACTCAACAAAATCTGAGATGCAAGGATGGCTCACTTCTAAGGGTATACATTTCGACACAAATTTGCGCAAAGTTGAGTTATATGATATAATAAAAAAAAAAAAGTGATTTTATCACTTACAAAATCGATGACTACATAAAAAGTAAAGGATTTGAAGTATTAAGCCTCCCTCCTTACCACCCTGATCTTAACGCCATAGAGAACATCTGGGGGGTGCATAAAAACTACATTGCTCTAAGAAACGTTGAGCAAAATATGACCAACACAAAAAAACTGATTCAGAGTATTACAAAAATAACAAGTGAGACATGGCGTAATACTTGCAATAGTGTTATTAAAAAAGAAATTGAATATATGAAATATTTTGACACTGATTCAGAATTAATAATACATTTACAAGATGACAGTGAATAAGAAACTGACTCTGAAGAAGAGTCTAGTTACGATTCTACTTGAAATAATAATTTAAATAAAATATTAATTGTAAAATAAAATTGTAAAATATTGCTAAAATTAAATGTTTCTTGAATATAAGTTTCTATTTTATTGTTCCATGTCTTATCTATACATAGAAAAAAAAACCAATAACTTTATTATTTTGTTCATTAGCGATGAGCTTGCTTACGCTACCTGTAGTTACGCACACAAGAGCGCGTGTCTATACGAGTTACAACTACAAGTATGGCTCACCCGATAAAACAACTGTACCTGGAATAACCTAATTTGATACTTTAGAATTATTTATATTACTTCGTCTGAATAAAAATACTATAGGTACATTTGGGTAGGTAATACTTTATATATATTAATCTGAATAAAAAAAGCAAGAGTATTCTATAATAATTTTGGTTTATACACTATCAATCAAAATCGACTTTCATGTGAAAAGATTCATAAAAGTCACAAGAATCATTGTTTTCTACATTAATAATGTAACTTTTTAAATTATTAAACAGAGAAATTGTTTTTACAAAGTATCAACTTAGTAGCGTCATACTGAAAATTGGGGTTGACATTAGTATAGCATTGCCATATAAAAAGTTTGCAAATAATTCGAGTGTCTACTTTCGTTTGCCAGACTCTAAATCTTATTGTTTGTATAGGACAGATCGCCACTTGATATAAAAGAGCATAATTCCTTTACATCCTAATGGGTATACCATAAAGGAAATATTTACCCCCCTTTTTAGGGTTCCATACCCAAAGGGTAAAAACGGTACCCTATTACTAAGACTCCGTGGTCCGTCTGTCTGTCTGTCACCAGGCTGTATCTCATGAACCATGATAGCTAGACAGTTGAAATTTTCACAAATGATGTATTTCTGTTGCCGCTATAACAACACATACTAAAAACAGAATAAAATAAATATTTAAGTGGGGCCCCCATATAACAAACGTGATTTATTTGCCGTTTTTTGAGATAATGGTACGGAACGCTTCGTGAGCGAGTCCGACTCGCACTTGGCTGGTTTTTTGGAATATGCTTGTTTAATTTTGTGGACATGACTTGTAACTGCGATATTTATTCATCGGAAAAGTTTGCTGATTTGCCAATAAAGCTGTGTTTTCAACAAATTCCATTTTTGCCCTCAGATCCCACTGCAGCTGTGACGCCAAATTCCGCGAATGTCTTCAGAAGACCAACTCCTTAGTATCAGCTCAGATCGGCGTCACCTACTTCAACATCCTCGGGCCTCAGTGCTTCCGGAATACTCATCCCATCGTCAAGTGTGTCAGGAAGACCAGGTAAGACGTTACCATGATGAAGAGGTAGACCCTTCATGAATATAGTAACCCATTTTAGAATTTATGGTAAGTGCTCGTTCACATAGAGGTCCGTTTTATCGTTTTTAGTTCACGTACGTAGTTGTATGAGTGAGTACACATGACAGCATTCCAAATCCACTAAAAAATACCGATCCGACAAGATGTACCAGTCTGTTTTACAAGTCCGCTTTATCGAATACGTTTTTATTCGGCAATGGTGTAGGTAGTACCCCCAGTAGCGACAGATCCCTTAAGAAAATACTGTAAATGCGGAGTGAATATCAACTCCAATAGCGACGGATCTGTTAAAACGGTACTGCAAATGCGGTGTAAACATCACCTCCAATAGCGACGGATCCGTTACAACGGTACTGCAAATGCGTTGTGAACATCACCTCCAATAGCGACGGATCCATTAAAACGATCCTGGAAATACGGATGTTCTGTGTGAACGAGCCCGTGATGCTACAGATTCATCATCTTCATTCTCTGCCTGACTTCAACCACTGTTGACGTTAGGCCTCTCTATTATTGTGCAATTCCCCGCCATGATGCCGTTTATTGAGCTTTTTTTTTTGTTCCCGCAGGATAACTGGTCAGAAATGCGAAGAGTATGAATTGGACTACACGAAACCTAGGATGTGGCAGTGGTTTGACAACGAGACCTTCTGAAGACACAAGTGAAGTGAAGAAGTTGTCAGAAGCAATTCATGCGGGAGAAAATGCCATTGTAACGTAAACATTTATGTGATAAAATGAAGTCTGGGAAAGACACGGGCATGCAACAGTGGTGCTAAGCTAAAAAAATCTCACTGGCAACATTTTTGGTGGAGTGAGCTTGAAGTTGCAATGCCTAGCTTCAGGTGAAAATTACAACTCAGTTCACTTAAGTTATCGCGGTGAACACACACAGACACACACACAGAAGGCTATTCTGCAACGCGTCAATCGCACGTCAATCTGACGTGATATACTGACGGTTGTCAAAATAGTAAAGACAGCCGGTCGATTCTGATAAAAAAGTGAAGAATTGAGCTGTCAAACCATCGTATTAAGGTGCACTTCAAGCTCACTCCTAAGTTTAGCAAAAAAAATTCTAAATCTATGGTTTTCACAGTGAGAACCAATGCTGCCAATGCCAATGTGCTGATCCAATTTTTTTTTGCAGCTTTTCAGGCAAATAACACCAAGCCTTTTTAGTCTTGCCTTTTACAAAATACGAATGAAGAGTGCAAATTCTCCTAAGTTTTTAGGGTTTCTCATTTTTCTACTGCCGTGCATTTTGCATGTTTTATTTTCCCAAATTAAGCAGCTATTGTAAATAATAAATATTATTAAGTTTTCATATCTATTTATTGCGTAAGAGACAATCTCCATCCGTAAAATTAATGTTTTATATTCCATAAGATAGTTTCTAAGATTTTTTGTAACGAAATAGATAATAAAAAATTTGGAAATACAACAATTTGTTTTATTACAAGCTTTTTAGGGTTCCGTAGCCAAATGGCAAAAAACGGAATCCGTATGGATTCATCATGTCTATCTGTCTGTCCGTCCGTATGTCACAGCAACTTTTTCCGAAACTATAAGCACTATGCTGTTAAAACTTGGTAAGTAGATTACAGAATACCTGTTAACCGCATTAAAATTTTCACACAAAGGTAGAAAAAAAAACAGTAAATTTTTGAGGTTCCTAATATCTAATAATAGGTCTTCAAAAATTATATTGAGGTTTCTAAAATTTTTTTTTCTAAACTGAATACTACACTTCCAAAGTGGCAAAATGTGTCCCCCCCCCGGAATTTCTAAAATAAGATACCATGTAAACTTCCACCGAAAATTGGTTTGAACGAGATCTAGTAAGTACTTTTTTTTTAATACGTCATAAATCGTAAACCGCAATTTACCAAGTACGGAACCCTTCGTGCGCGAGTCCGACTCTCACGTGGCCGGTTTTTTTATTTTGAATAATAGAAATATATAATAATTAATTTAATTAAGAAAATGTTACAAAGTTCAACATTGTTCCCTAACCAGGCAAGCCTGCTGTATCTTGGCTACCAATTGTGACCTGACCGATGTATGCAATCAAATCTTGCAAGGTACATTTGACCTACTTCCCGGTGTTGGAGAAAGCTGCAATTCTGCATAATATACGTTTTGATGCTGACAATGTAATTTTTTACCGACTTTACAAAAAGGAGGATGTTCTCAATCCGGATGTTTATCTATTTTCTTTTTTTTTATGCATGTTCGGGCATAACTCCGTCATATGTAAACAGATTTGCAAAATTCTTTTTATGTTCGAACGAAGTTTATTCCGAAATGGTCCAATTTCAATTTGGTAAAGATCTGATGAAGAACTTCGAAGATATACAACAGAACTCTTCAATAAATGACTGCAAAACTCTAGGGATTGCTGCAATCGCATGTCTGTTCATTGTTTACGCCATTCCATAACATAACATCACGCCAGTACGCTCTAAACGGGTACGCAGATGTGTTCAGTTCACCCTGGAAGGCTCTCATTCCACTGGTTATGTTCAAGTTACATGTTATTCGTGTTACCTATTCTGGCATCACTGTGGGCATTATAGGTACCTTACTATAGATCTTGTTTATTATGTACCACAATAAAGTGAAAAATAAAAAACCTTTTTACAAAAAAATACAACCGACTTCCCAAAAAAAAACACTACAAAGTGAAAAATAACTTCAATTTCGGCAGGTGGTGTCAAAAAACGAAGAAACGAAAACAGGAACACCGACTTTCGAAATTGAAGTTATTTTTCATTGTGTTGTATTTTTTTGTAAAAAAGATTTTTATTAATACAAAATATTGTTTAAAAAAAACTTTTTAGTTTCACCTGTCCCGGTGTCTGTAATCATTATTTGCAAGTTAAATTTGATCCACTTCCCGGTGTTCGATTGAGCTGCAATTTTGCACACGCGTTTAGCTTCTATCTCTTGAGTCGTGCCAGTGAAATTTTTAATATAAAAGCCGATTTTAATTTTTAATATGTTACACCTACGTATGAAAAATCATCATCATCTTCCTGCCCTTATCCCATGTTACTTGGGGTCGGCGCAACACGGAAGGAGTCAGTGACCGTTCCGTCCCCCGTCACGCTAGACGGGGAACGGAACGGTCACTGACTCCTTTTTCTTTCATATCACTCCTTACACAGTCCATCCATCTTTTCTTTGGCTGTCCTCTCCCTCTCCATCCATCCACATTTATGTTCATAACTCTTTTAGCAACATGCGTTTTATCCCTCCTTATCAGATGACCATACCAGTTTGCTGGGTTCCCTTCAACTTTTCTTTCACTGGCGACACTTTCAAACTTCCTCTAATATACTAATTTATCACTTTATCCATTCTCGTCACTCCGCACATCCATCTCAACATTCTCATCTCTTCTACATGCAATCTCTTTGCATCCATCTTTTTCACTGCCCAACATTCTCATCCATACAGTACGACAGGTCTAATCACGGACTTGTAAATTTTTCAAGTTAAAGGAGAAAATGTAGACTAAAATATTGGGTTTCCAAATAAAACAAGAATTATTTTTTATATAATAAAACATCAGAATATATTTCGAAATTACACTTAATAACGGATAAACAATTAATTACTGCACAATAATTCTAAAATAATATTTAAATGAACGAGAAAAAAAAAACCATGCAATCTCTTTTTATCCATCTTTTTCACTGCCCAACATTCTGATCCATACAGTACGACAGGTCTAATCACGGACTTGTAAATTTTTTAAGTTAAAGGAGAAAATGTAGACTAAAATATTGGGTTTCCAAATAAAACAAGAATTAATTTTTATATAATAAAACATCAGAATATATTTCGAAATTACACTTAATAACGGATAAACAATTAATTACTGCACAATAATTCTAAAATAATATTTAAATAAACGAGAAAAAAAACCGCTCATTTTTTGAGCGTTTTTAAACTGTTAAATTGATATTGATATTTTGTGCGTAAAACGTTCAGAAAATTGTGTATATCGGATATGTAATAATTAATAATATTATAGTTCAAAATGATATTCCGATGAGACAGTCAATTGGCGATTTATATGATTATTACAATAATGTATATTAATTAAAGTTTTTTTTTCTATAGAATGCTCGGTACACTGGTTTTTAAGCATTTTTTTGTTTGTTTGCAAATCATTATTGGAAATCTTGTTAAATTGTTATGTATTGCGCATTTCATATTAATTATTATTAATAATAATTTAAGCATTGGCAAATCTGACTGGCAATATTTGTTAAAGGTTTTTCATAATAATTTATTTGCAAACAGACAAAATTCACAAGATTTCTTACAATGTGTACATTTCTTCCAAAAAGGTAATATCTTACAAAAAGACAGATTATTTTTCTACCAGTAAAAGATTTAAATTGCTGTATGGATAAATGTTGTTATCTAAAATCTTGTTTAATAATACATTGATAATTATTATTATCTGATATTGAATAAAAATATTTGTAAATTATTATTTCTACAAAACAAAATTGGTGTTCCGTCAAAAGTCTTTAAATCATTTATTCTTATTTTTTTGGCTTTTTTTACCATTTATAAGATTTTTTTCCAAATATTTTTTTACAATATCAGGTTATGAGATGTTATATATTATAAAATAACACATATAAAATCGAGAATAATATTTTAAACACAGATAAAATGACGTATTCACATGGAGACATCGATACTATTATATATTTTACTATTTTAATATAAAATTCTAAAGTAAGCTACGCCTACTAAAAATCTATGAAATATCTATGGGCCTATCAAATATATAGATATATTGCTTAACGTGGTCCGATGGGATTATTATAATTAGGCGTGAACCTATTTAAGGTTAATAAGATCTACTACGAAATTAGGGAACATGAAATTTCGGTCAAAAGTTGTTGAATACAGGCCTGCGGATCACAAGCCAAGAGGCAAACATTGGGGCCCATGAGCAATGCTGCGACTCTTGGATCCTACATGGTCTATACCCGCGACACCGCGACACGTGGCAGCGGTAAACTAGGGGTTTGTTCTTTGAGTTACCGATTCCTGTCAGACAGGTGGCAACCACGCTCTGCTACCATGTGTTGAATACTGGCCTGTATTCAACAAAAGTCTTGTCTGAGTACTTATAACTGCTTTACTGACAGATTTGTATGAGTCCTAATTTGTTGGTATAAAAAACCTCGCAGCGGGAAAATTTGGGGTTTAATTTTTTGCCGTAGCAGCAGTTTTTCTTTGTTTTTTCTATATTGCCAAGTCCGTAATTTCATGTCCCAAATTCGTTCGACCCACGACTTGGGCTAGGAACGTCACTAAAGTGTCATTCCCGCACAAGTGTGAACAATTTCGCAAAGCAAGCAAGGGAAAGAGAAAGGAAACAGCAGTAGATTTAGCTTTTCACTCCTTTTCTAGTAAAATTAAAGTCTCAGTTTCGTCGTTCTTCAATCGCCACGCGTGAAAAACTCTGGACTACCAGTTGCATTAGTTTTGAATCGAATAACTGGTAGATACGACATCTAGCTCTGGCTTTTTACTGCGTCAAAGATATTGACATAGCGCTTTTTTATAAAAAAAAACAAATTAAATTACTATTTTGTCTTCCCAGTCGTTGAAGCTAAGCTAAATGAGGAAGCTTATTTTCTAATAAATATTTTTATAGAAACGTCAAACGGCACGATTCTTCTAATTCGCGATACCTTATTGTCGTTTCCCTGGATACAACTTGTTGTCTCTTCTATAAATACATTTAAATAATAAAGATACGGCCTTCCGAACGTTTTCACGTTAAAATAAACAAGGCATTTCTGAAGATAGCCGACCTAGTGGTGAGTTTGCTTCGGTCTACTATGGAAAAATTGTGGAGTCAGAAAAACGCACAGTACGCCCTGTCTTTACTATTTAAGTCAATACTTCTACATGAGTTCCTTAGTTATATGTAGCTCCGATTCTAATCTCATGATACTGATAGTTTATTATTTAAATTGGTTAAAAGCAAATAATTGTATGTCAGAATAAATTAATTTGATTTCTTATTGCAAATTATTTCGCGTTTCATAACAAAAGCAAGCATTTACAGCATCATCATTTTGTTAAGTTATATTCTTTTTTTTCTCTAGTATACGCGCAAGTATTATTATAATCTTGGTAAAGGAATAATTACCTTTGGAATATAAGTAGCATTAAAAGGCATTATAAAAAAATAGTCAAAGTAATCTGTAATAAAAATCACGAGAAAAAAAAAACTGGCAAACAGTTAAAAAATTGTAGTAAAAAATCGATGAAGTTTATAAAAATGTGGATACGATTCTTATAGTCCATAATTCAGTGATCTAGCTTCTAAGAATGACCAAACTCTACTGCTGGAGGTCTAGGATGGGCCAGGATAGTCCAAGTGAGAGGCGAAATTGGTGTTTATTTTGGACCCTGGGGTTAAACGTATGTCTTAAGTTAAACGATCAGAAGCGTTAAAACTTCCACGTTGATTTTTATTTTGTTAATATTGGTTTTTTGATCGACTGAGATTCTTATGAGTTTTTTGTCACATGCTAATATGTATGACGATAGATATTTCATGAGTTTTCTTACAAAACTGTGTTTTAGACAAACATGGACAAGTTTTCAGTCGATCAAAGCGCCAAAACCCAAAAAATACTAATAATTACAATACTGAATTACAATTTAACATCGAGTAGAGAAGTTAAAAATACATCTAAATTACTTTAACGACTAGTAATTCAATAATACTAAATATAATTATAGTATTATGTATATCTAGCACGCGCCATCTATGAAAGAAACACGACACTAATAAAATAAGGCAAACGGGTACTTACGGAGGGATCAAATAATTTGTTATTTCGAACATCAGGCACTCAAATTGAAATCATTTCTTTTAACATAACATCGCTAATTCTAAGGCTTATAGCATTTGAACTGAAGACTACATTTACAAACTGTCTGCAAATGTCAGTACTGTTTGTGTGTTTACTTTGTGCATGTGTGCATTCTTTGCGCATGTTTATTTATTTTGTGCCTGTATAATGTATTCATTACTTGTGCATGTGTGTTTACTTTGCGCATGTTCCCTTTATATGTGCATGTGAGCCTACTTATATTTATTATTAATTGCGCATGTGACTCTTATTTTGCCCAAGTGTGCTAACTTTGCTCATCTGTGTGGGTTGATACATTCAAGTTGATTGTGTGCTTAAATATTACTTTGTGTTTGAATCACTTGGTTTTTTATTGTCAGCTTGTCATGTTCTTCTATTCCAATTAAAAAGTATATTATTTTCCAGTTTGTGGTCTTCAGTCTACCTGCTCTAAGTTCTAAGTTGTCAATTCTAAGGGAAAACTAAAACACTATGCGGGTTTGTTAATAAACCTGTAAACTACCGCCCTAATTCTGAGGAACATACTTTTAGTTGTATTTTCACAATATTCTTTTGGCAATCTATTTTTTGGATGGACTCGTAATTTTTGTTCTTTCTCTGTTTCTAATTTTGTGTTTTTGAATTCAATGTTTTCGAATGTTATTTTATTTAATTTTACAAATGTTTTTCTGCCATCTCCTTGTAACCTCATTGCATGCCTGCGGTCGACGATAACGACGATAATATGCCATTACATTTGGGTATATATTTCAACTGCATTAAAATCAGATATCAGTTGTTTTATATCTGGATGATAGCTTCACATTCTCACATCTGACCGCAGCTCAAGAACCCTTTCAAAATCTAATGTCTAAAGACATTTTCATCCTCCGAGATGCACGGAATAAAACAACCAGCATCCATCGTTCCAGCTTAACAGCATCTATGTATAAGCTACGCTAAGCGATACGAACTAGCCCTGTTTGTCAGCTGATGACTAAAACCCTGTTTCTGGAACGAAAATTATCGCATTTGTGACAAAAATGTCAAACGATCGTTAAAGGCTTTATGAATTTTCAACAGCCGCAGCAGTTTCTTTTTTGTCACGTCGATAATTTTGTTCCAGGCACCGGGAGTAAATCAATAACGTCACTCTACTTCTACCTATCTATGCACTCTCCACGATATAAACAAACAGCTAGTCTTAATTAATTCGTTTTGCCAAATTTTGCAGCGGTGGACCCAAATATTTGTTGATATATTCATATTTATGCAGTTTATACGTGAATCGTGAAAGTGAATACGAAATGTCTGAATTTATTTGTAATGTACGATTTTTAGTAGAAAAGTTACGATACTTATGAACTAAGATCATATGAAGCCTTAAAAGTCGTAAGTGTACTTACGCATTAAGAAAAATAAAACAACAATAAAATAAAAACATAAAATAAATTTTACATATTCTGATAATTGTACAGTAGACATAGATTATTATTATTTTACTTTGGTTAAGTATAAAATGTTAAATAGTTTTGGCTAATAATAACAAATAACTGTTTTACGGTTACATAAAAGTTACATAGTTTTTTTTTATAATGGAATGGGTTACACTTAGTAGAAGATTACACAATGAGTTTCGGTATTTAAATATTTTTTACAATTATTTACGATCACTATAATGTCTGATTTTTTGAATATTTAAATGTACAGCGAATATTCACCCTTATATTTATGACTAGATTTACAATAACACATAAAAATAAATTATAATAAATAATAATTATAAAATACATAAAATTGTAATATAAATATTTATATTAAATACAGTATGCATAAAACAAATATCATAATTTTTTCTCGAATTTTTTTGTCTCACATAAATATTTTTACGTTTGTAACAATCCAAATTCACACATATTTATTTAAATATAAAATGACATACATCTATACGGAGTACAAACATTAATATTAGGAGACACACTGGGATCACAATGATATTATATTTAAAGTCTAATCATTCGTTAGCTAATACTCATTAAGCCTCTCTATCCTACTTTGAATAATACCGTCGTTTACAAATATCTATACGATATTTTTAAAATTCTTTTTCAATTTTATCATTGAACTGAAATACTAAAATCATTCTACTGAGTGACGGGCGTTTATTTAAGTCAAGTTCCGATAGATGGCGAGGCAAAAAACCCTAGTAATATTATTAAAAACCGTTTTTATAAAGCACAATAATTAATTTATCATTCCATTTATAATAAAGTAAAATCTGAGTCAATCGTTAATATTGACGGTTAGCGTCATCTATCGTCACAATGCTAAGAAAGCCCGTCATACGCAAAAACTTTAAACATTTACTTTTATTACCATATTTAAATTCAGTCCTCCAACATTAATATTTTGTTTACAAATTCATTAATCCGTTTAATATATTTTATTTGTATACCGCCGATCCGTCAACTTCCCGAAAGTTTATCTATTTTTTTACCCGTTTTTCTGTATAGCATAGCAAGATTAGTTTATTTTTGGTATAGTAAGCTCTAAAAGTAATAAGAGACTGATATAATACCCTTTTATTTATAGAACAATCAAACCAATTACGATATAAATACTTATATTGGTTTTATTATTCTAGTTTAATTATTATTTTAACTAAACTTCAACAGATGGCGTTGTAGTTTAACTCCATCTATCGACGAGAAGATGAATTCAAATATTCTAAAGGACTCAGAGACTATTACGGTGTTGGGATTTCGCTACAAGGAGTGCTATAGGGTAGACAATTAGTTTTACAGACAAAGACGAGTTGTGGAATAGACTGCATGTGACTGTGTGAACTATACATAATCAATTGCTTATACAAATGTGAACCAATAAGATCATCAAGAATTTTTTTTTCGACAAGGAAATTGTGATGCCAGGAAAACCCATTTTGAAATTAGCAAGAAAGTATTTACTTTTATTTTCTTTCAGCGATAGAATTAAAAGATTCCAAGATTTACAAGTAAATTGTTAGAGACAAAGATAAGACAGTTGGTAACTCAATAAATGTAGAACTTTACTATTTGTAGGACATTAATACTTGAAAATCAACAGAGTTACAATGTTATCCCACACAGTCTATTCCACTTCCACAAGTTGCCACGAATTCACGTGTAGGTGGCAGCACAGTCGAAGAACGGGAAGCAGGCGACGGACTCGGCGGCTGAGTGCTAGAGGACGTGCAGGTTTTCACATGACTTGGACTTGGAGTCACGCGCCCACACGCGGCCCAGGAGGCCTCGGACCTGTGGAGGAGAAAGAAGAGAAATCATATTTAACATTTTTTTTAAACAAGACATGTTAATTGTGTTGTTGGTGGTGAGTAAGTGAGGTGTAAGTGACACCCACGAGAGTGATTTTTGGGCATCTGCTGTACCAGTAGTAATATTTATTTTATATATATACGAAAAAAAAACTTAGCCCTACACTAAGAATTTCTTCCTGTATCGTGACACAATACAAAAAAAATTAAAATATATCCTGACACAATCTCACTATGGCGAAGTGAGTCGAATTCGAAATTGACAACTCGCTTCACCTAGTTTATTAAGTTTTTAGAATAGAAGATATTTTACAGAATAGACCGGTTGATGCATCGCAGGCATGTTGCCATTTCAGTGATAGTCTGCCGAGTCAGTAATCACTATGGTAATATTAACTTTAAAACTTTCGCGTTTCATAATTGAATAACAATATATCTACGGGAATTTACCAGTCTACCCAGGACCACGGTCGTTGCAACACGGCCGAAACGTCGGGTGAAATAGGTTAATAAATAATCGAATTCATCGCGTTAAATTCCCTTGATATATTGTTTTTCAATTACTATGGTACCCACAATCTTTAGATCGGAATACAGTAACGCTGTTTAGAGGCAGTAATGGATGTAGTGGTAGTAGCTAACGTTTCCGGGATGAGCTGTTTCCCAAGAGTCTCTCTTTAAAGGATTATTTTCATGATGAGACGGGACTAGTTTTGTTTTTGTTCCAAACTTCGTCTACACTGATCTTCCAAACTCAGTACCACACTTTTATAATTGTAATGTCTACTTCATTTAAAACTTTAACTTGTATAGAGAAGTCAGACTTTTATAGAAAACTTCATCAACTTCTTATGAAATTTCAAAGTTTAATATACCTACATTAGTAAAAAAAGATGATTGACTGATGCGATTACTGGCAAAAACTCAAACAACATTATAAGTATGTTTTACGCCATTACATTTTAATAATTGGTATTGCCTCCTCGGGCTCTGATTACAGCTTCGAGTCGGTTTGGCATATCTCAGAAGCGTGTAGGGCAATGCCTTTTTAATATCATTTTGTAAGTTAAAAACGTTCCTAATGCTAAACTATAATTTCAAAGAAATTGAAAAAAAATTGTATAAAAAGTGTTTTTTATTCAAAACTCTGACTTTAGGAGAAATTGAAATTTCGAAAGTGTGGTACTAATTTTTAACCGACTTTCGAAAAAGGAGGAGGTTCTATGTTCGACTTCTTGCATGTTTTTTTTTTTATGTATGTTCACCGATATCTCCGCCAATTGTGGACCGATTTTGAAAATTCTTTTTTTGTTTGAAAGATTATGTTTCGAAATTGGTTCCATTTTAATTTGGTGAAGATCTGGTGAAGAACTTCGAAGATATACAACAGAACTCTTCAATAAATTTCGGCAAAACTTTAGGGACTGTTGCAATTGCATGTCTGTTTGTTGTTTACTTTATACCATTTCATAACATAACATCACGCCAGTACGCTCTTAAGGGGTAAGCAGATCTCTCATTTGATCGGTTTTGTTCAAGTTTCATGATATTCGGGTAACCTATTCTGGCGTTATAAGAAACTTACTAAACAACTCGCCTATTAGGTTAGGTAGGTACAACTAAAAAGTGAAAAATAAAAAACGTTTTTACAAAAAAATACTACCGACTTCCAAATAAGAAAACTACAAAGTGAAAAATAACTTTATTTTTGGAAGTCGGTGTCCATAACGCAAAAAAAATGGTATCTATGAAAGACACCGACTTCCAAAAATAAACTTATTTTTCACTTTGTAGTTTTCTTATTTGGAAGTCGGTTGTATTTTTTTGTAAAAAAGTTTTTTTATTGAAGGCCAGTGTAAACTATCTAAGTTGATACTAAACTATTAATTAATTTTTATTACATTATCTGTACTTTTAATTATTAAGTCAGCTACCACAATTCACTTCCTTATTTAGTATTTAGGAACTGGAACGGTTACCGGTTAGCGGCTCAGCGTTGCTCAATATCCTCTTACCTGCTAATTAAATAATTTCCGACGTTCTCTTCAGTAATGTGGCAATGACAATTACATTATTGTAAATACTCGTAGTGAAAAATAATGTGTATACGTTAATGTAAACGTTGTAATGATAATATCATCTACAAGCGTTTTAAGAGTAAAAAAAAAAAAAAATTGCTTAATCATCCGGGCAAGTATAGTTTGGCAAAACAGTATATGACGCAGTCACAGATAATATAATACTAGCATACAGATGCCTCATCCCATACAAAGAAACCGTGCCGACGTAACGAATGTTTTTCGTCTGATTAAACTGATTATTTTTATTAGCACTCCGAACGCGTTCGGTTCCGTTCCACGGCTATAGATGGTGTTAGCAGTGACTTGCAAGTAAAAGGGTTTTCTCAGGTCGTAACATTTTTTTCTTTAAATACATTGATGATATATTTTATAGCTGTTCGTGCCATTTAGAAATTAGGTGCGCGTGTTTCTCTAAGAGATTTTTTTAAAGAGATTGGTATTCTCACAGCGGCTTCACAGTACATATTCGCCAACATTTTATATATTAGGCAGAACATTCATTTGTACAGTAACAATAGTGATATTCACAACTTTAGCACCAGAAATAAGGACAAATTACGAGCTCCCGTTCATCGACTTCATAAGGTGCATAGTTCATTCGTTGGGGTTGGTATAACTTTTTACAACAAGTTACCGTCTTCTTTTCTAGATTTGCCATTTAACGCATTTAAAGCAAAAGTAAAAGCTAATCTCTGTTCTAAGGCATACTATTCTATTAATGATTATTTAGATGATAAGCATAGTTGGTCGCTGTGTTGAACTCAAGACAATGTTCGTGTTCTTTTACCAAAATTAGCTTGCTGTCAGGTTAAATATTATTATTTTTTAATTTAGTTTTTATGTGTATTTTTTAAATTTTATTTTTTTGGTAAGACTGTCGTAGGTATCGTTTACTGTTATTGTCGGAGCTGATGAAGATTGCTACTATCTTTGCATTATATAGAGTTAATCTTTCTAGTATTATATAGCAGCATAGCCAGCATTGTGTGAGTACCATGTACTTCAGAGCTATCATTGTCTAGATACCTACGTCTTCTATTGACTTGAATGACTCCGGTGGTTGAGAGTATGTCATGCCCACTCAAATGTCTCGCCGATGGTGGCGCGTGTGTCGGATCATTTAGCTCCCTTCAAAATGGTTGAGCTGAATGGTGCTGATACATGTGTCATGTTCGTGAACGGGCGCTGTCGGTTGAGACTGGTCATCTCTTAGCTGCCATGGTTTATTTTAATTGATTCTAATTTTATTTCTGAATTGTATTTTTAAATTTACTATGGATACTTTTAACTTTCTACATCGTTCTCACATAATGTGTAATCTCAACATGAATGATGTAACAAATGATTTGTAATAATTACCTAATTGAAAAAGAGTGTCCATTGAGTTTCTTGCCCGTTCTTCTCCATAGAGATCCACGCCTTGGAATGGGCATCTACGGTACTTTCACAGTTATTATGTCTTGTGACTGGGACTGTAGCACCATAATTTTGTAATATTTTATTTTGTCTTTTGACAATTCAAAAGTGCCTGTAACTGGCCTACTTGAAATAAAGTGCTTTGACTTTGACTTTGACATAGTATTTTTTGTAAGTTTTTACAGTTTCATTGTACCAAAATAAACACAATTTATTCAATACACATTAAAAAAATCGAGTGGTATGCATCAGAAATTTAAAATTGCTCCAGGTATTGGAATCTTTTTTAAATGATCCACTCAAATAATCTTTGAAATGTGAATAAAGAGCCCAATATGCTATAATTTTGTGCTTAGGACAGATGGTTAAACAAAAACATAAAAATTTTATGATCAATTCTATAAAATGTTAATTTTACACTCAATTCAATAACACATCGCTGCAATCGCGCCATCTAGTGACATCTATTTGAACCAAGTTTTCTTTGTCAGCGCTGGGACCCCGCACAGTGTTTTATAGACCCAAAAAAAGAGACATCGGCTTTTTATTGGCTATGTCTACCTAATAGTTCATTACAAATGCACGAGTAGAACTCCCAATTGTCAATTTTGTGTCCTTGATTTTTCGCTTATCACGAAGTACGTGATCGCTGTACGCCTCCGCCTTTCCTGGAGTCACTGTGTGGATGGACAGAACGCCCATCAGAACGCCCACCCGGTGTCTCGCCTGCTTACACAGGGTTTTGATGTTTTGGCCACAGCCAGGTATTACCTACTAATTACTGCAATTACTTACATTATAGGCTTTCTAGATGATTGTTAACATTTGTTAACTTTTTATTTCGTTTTATATATTTTTTTTTTGTTTGTTTTTTTTAATTTCGTACGACTTATTGTCGGGCCTACGTTGTACCCCCATATCCAAGTACTAATGCTGTAACATGGAAATATTGTAAACACAATTTTTTTTAAAAGAGTAACCATGGAGTTTCTTGCCGGCTCTTCTCCATAGGAAACGACTAACCCGAACCGTGCTCCTTTTGCGACGTTTTATAAGTGCCCGTGTAGGCCTATGTAAAATAAAAAATATTATTTTGGTTTTGATTTTGAATTCTTTATCAAATTCATTTCCCATAGGTTATTGTAAAATTACCAATTTTTAATTAATTATTTCAATACTCTTGTTTGCCATGCTATAGTTACCCATACCGTCCTATTTCTACCGCCAAGCAACATCGCTGTGTTTCAGTTTGAAGGGTATGGATGTTGATGTAGTTACAACTCTTTTTAAGGCTAGCTGTTACTTTGACATTTGTTTATCTTCTGCCCGTAGAATCTGAAATAATGTAGATATACCATGTAATATTGAGGAACATACCTTGACGCTAGCGGAGAGTCTGGTCCTCTTGCGCGGCGTGCTATTGGCGGAGACGGAGGGGGGCGGCGCGGGCGGCGCGGGGGGCTCCACCTCCAGCGGCGAGCGTGCGCGGGCGCGGTTCTTGCGAGAGTTGCTGCGTTTTCTGGAACACATACCATAGTTGTTGCATGCTGGATCTCGAGACAAATGCTTATTGATGGGCGGTCTAACTGGTCTCAAACTAGTCCGGATTAGTAAAGACTTGCACTTGATTAGCTCGGATTAGTCAGGACTCGCTCAGAATTAGACAAGATTAGTCACGACTGCCTTCAAAATAGGCAAGACTCGCTCCGAATTATTCAATTCACACTCGGGAATAGTTAAAATTAGTCAAGACTTCTTCCAAATTAGTCAATACTCGCTCCAAATTAGTTAAATCCAGTGGCGGCTGGTGGATCATAGATGTAGTAGTGCACTTTGCCGTCTCACTGGGTAAAGTGGGTAATTGTGGAAGATTTACTAAAATTCACAGGAGCCTATGTAAATCGGCAAACCATCTCGCTAGCGACTTCTAATTCGACGCCAACGCCATCTATTTACGTCGTTGTACATCTTGTAATGTTGGTACTCGACCCGAAGATAAATTTCGTTCGTCAAACATCGCCCGTTCTCGGTAATCTTCGGTTCGCTGGTGCGGCGCACGAGAGTGGTCATATTTTGCCGTACATTTTCTATTGAACTATCTCTGTCTCACGCGCTAGGCGTTTTCGCTTGTTTCTCGTAGAAGAAGTTGTTTGAACTCTCGCCGTGCGCTTTAGCCTACCGCACGGGCAATATACGTCTTATTACTTTAGCAAAGAGCTTATTGGTTCGTCATAATTTCGTGAATATTGAATAGATTGTTAATATTTTTTTTTTTTTTTTTTTTTTCTAAACCTATTAAAATCTGGCAGTTCAGCGCACGAGTGAACTTAAAGTACAGCCGCCCCTGGTTAAATCTGGCTATAAATGAGTTAATATTAGCCACCATACGCTCGGCATAGTTAAGATTAGTCACGACTCGCTTCGAACTAGTTTCAACTCAAACTGGAAGCAACTATCATGTGTGGTTGCTCACTAGTGTAACATGTCTCACCTCACTCGCTCCGCGTGCTGCTGCTTCAGTCTGATCTGAGTGAGCAGGCCGACAAGCAGTTCATCCACATTGTGGTTGATGCCCACTGACGTCTCTATGAACTTGCACTCGTAGGAGGTTGCTAGGTTCTTGCCCTCTGAAAGGTTAACAATATATTTGTTAAAGAAATACGTAAGTACTACCGCAAGGGCTGGTTTGAGGTGGCCTTAGGATAAGGATGTCTGGATAAATTTGGGGAAGGCCTTTAGTCTAGCAGTGGAAGAGTGTTGCATATAAAAAAAAAACCGCCCAAGTGCGAGTCTGACTGACCCGCGCACGAAGGGTTCCGCACCATCATCAAAAAAGGTAAAAAAAATATTTGTTGTATGGGAGCCCCACTTAAATATTTATTTTATTCTGTGTGTAGTATATCTTTTTATAGCGGCAATAGAAATACATCATCTATAAAAATTTCAATTGTCTAAATATCACGGTTCATGAGATACACTGGTGACAGACAGACAGACGGAGCGCGGAGTCTTAGTAATAGGGTCCTGTTTTTACTCTTTGGGTACGGAACTCTAAAACCGACACTTTTAAATTTAAGTTCCTATGTCTTCTAGAGCAGTTTTTCGATCCACTGTGCGGCGGCGACGGCGTCGCAAAGTGATTATTGATCTGTATGTATATAACTATGTCTGTTTTTACCCTTTGGGTACGGAGCCCTAACAAGCAGGTACTTAAATGTGATACCTAACAGTAATGTAGTGCATGCATTAAGATCAAGGCTTGCGTCCTACGAATATATGTTGTAACCGTAGACACAAATTAAATAAAACATAGTTCTATGTTGATGTTACGTTTTCATAAAATTCAGAAAAAAATAACACTTATTATGATGAGAAAAGATCTATTTCATAATAATTAAGTTCAAGAATGCTAACAGCACTTTTTTAACACTTCAGTACTGAATAGATTTTGAATCTTGCGTACTTAATTGTCACATGTTTATGCTCGTGACTGTATTTATAAAAATAACTCATTTCTCGGAATGAATACTGAACTCAAACGTAATTAACCTAAACCAGAAAAGAAATTAACTACACATCGGAATACAGAGAAATTAAACAAGGCGTCCAACAAGGAAGTGTTTCGGGCCCTATGCTATTCATAATTTATTTAAATGACCTCCAAAAAGTAACCAATCATCCCTCTACAGTTTTTTGCTGATGACAGTACTGTCGTTTTTACAAGTAAGGATAAGGAATCCCTAGAAAAATATATAAACAGCACTCTAAGTGATATAATAAAATGGCTAACTAATAACAATTGTAAAGCCCAATTTAATGACATAAATATACACTATACAGGGAACAAAATAAACGAGATAGCAACTACAAAATTCTTAGGCATGTCAATTGATTTTAATTTGAATTGGCAGACACATGTTGATACTTTAAATCAAAAATTAAATAAGCAATCATACGCCTTACATATGCTAGCAAAAACGGTAAACACCTCTGCTGTACTTGCAGCATACCATGGCTACGTGGGATCCTTGATAAAGTATGGTATTATATTCTGGGGTCATTCCACCAATAAGGATATGGCATTCAAGGCGCAAAAGCGCTGATTTAATACATGACATTTCATTTTTAATTAATCTAGTGACATTATTATTTACTTTATGATTGTTGTGTTTCATTTTTATTTGCCGTGGTGAAATTACCAAATAATGCACGAATTGAATTATTACATATTTTTATTACTTAAACATTTTTATAAATGTATCTAGACATTCTCATTTAATATATGGCATTTTATATTTAATTCTTGTATTGTCATTATTGATAGCTAATTCATTTGTTATGTATCATTTTTATTTGCCACGCGGTGAAATTAACAAAACAAAACAAATAGAAAGTGTGTTGTTAATTATAAATTATTTTATGCAAGTAAATGTGTATAAAGCTTGTGATTTGCATGCCTCAAGGTGTAATATGGTTGGACTGTGCTATATTTTTAAGAACTCTATGTAATTACCCATATTAGCAAATAAATGATCATGATTATGAATTCTAACACCACTATGAATCCGTTTGCAATTACGAGCTCTTAATTGCTCGAAGCTTCATTTCCAAGTACACACGCCTGTGTGAAGCAAAGCAAAGCGCTTCATATACCTATTTGCAGCACAAGCAAATAGGTGTTTGAAGCACTTAAGAGGGGTCTCTATTGGTCCTTTCTCCATACAAAAACATTCCGCTGTTTTCTTCGTGGATAATGCCTCCAGAGCAATGATTTTTTCACATAAAATCAAGGTCTAATTTATACGTGCCCCTATCATTTCCTTTTTTCGAAAACATAATGACTAAAAGAAATATGACAATCCAAAAACCAGAAAAAAATGCCCGTTTTTACCGCCATGTTCAGACGACTTTCAGACAAAATTGATAAGTTTTTGACAAAAATGAAAATGATACAAGCATAGATATACTTTTCCTCTTAATGTTGATATAAGAATTTTTAAGATCAGGCCAGTTTTGAAGAAGAAAACAGCGGAATACGAAACGCCTTTTGGTCAAGGTTTTTGTAGGTAAAATCAGCCTGAGCTGCAGTTGTCCCTTTCGCACTTTACGGGGGGAGGTTGGAGGTGAGGGAGGGTAAGGCTTACACGTACACTAATAGGGAAGTGGTAGTTGGCGATATTTTTATCGATACTCTAGTGATATACACCGATGTCGATATTTACACTATACAATAATTTTATTTAATAAATCGTGTGATTGTGAGTATTACTTATTATTGTTGAAGGCACTTGTCGAATTAACTTAGGTATGCATAAGATCTGGAAAGTGCACTTGCAAATACACGATCAAAAGTTGTTAAGAAAATTAAGCCAAGATCCAGAATAATGCTCGGTACAGACCAACCGAACGAACTAACAAATGTTGTTGAAAAGAAATCGCTGATTTTTGTTATTATAGATAGGCTCGCTCTTGACCACTATCTCACCTGATGGTAAGCGATGATGTGATCTACGGTGTAGCAAACTTGCCCAGAAATAACTTCACTCTTGACTTAAAGACCCCGAGGTTGAAGCTATCGGGCAACACAGACGCAAGGCATTCCACTTCATTCACACACGAACTTGCGCTTGATACAACTTAAGCACCTGTTCTGGCGTGAAGTACCGTCTCAACTTCTTAGCAGCATGTTGAGGCATTCCTCAATATAATGGTAAAAAAATTATTATCGATGTTGACATCGACACTCAATTTTTGACCATATCGGCACGGTTACACCACGGAAAGATGGAGCCGGATGAAATTGGCTCTTTTTAGTGAACAAAAGACGCTCGCTGTATAATATAAATATAATAAATTTATTTTTTCCAAAGGTTTCCTTTCTAGAAATAGTATTTGACCTTTTCCGGTGCAATAACTTGCAAATAAAATGTTACTTTAAAATTGCAATATAAAATTACAAATTCATAATACGAATGGTATATTGCATCTTATTTTTTAAAATGGCTGCGTACGTGCTCACTGCCCTCTGCGACCAGTCTCCCGATACATCCATAACAGCGTGAGTCTGGCCGGCCAGCCATCAGTGGAACAGCTATCTCGACCCAACTCCTCTAATGGCTGCACCGGGCATCGTAACCGGATTACGGCCAGGCCACGTGGCGGTATGTCTTTGCCCGCTATGTGGTCACAAGCCCTTCGGTCGAAACCTACCACCAGTATGTTACATGATTAGCACCATCCGGGGACCACGTATAGGGATTCAAAACGCTTATTTGCCTACGGACGCGGGTGACCCGGCCCTCAAAATGATGGCTCTCATGAACTGAATCGTTCGCTCACCTTACGTCCTGTCTGCTGATTTGCATTCTTTCGATTGGTCTTACACCCAGTATCATGCAAACTAAATTTTGATTTCTTATAAAGCAGATACTTATAAAAATGTTTTATGAAATTTGGAGAAGTAGGGTTTGTGGATATTTAAATTAAAATATAGAATTTAATTAAATGATAATAAAAAAAAACACGCTTATTAATTAAAAGCACTTTTTGACAAGGTAGCTTGTCGAAAAGTGAATGAAAAAATTTAACAAAAAAATTAAAAACAAGTGACATTATTTTTGTGTTGAATGGGCTCAACTAAAAACCAACCTTTTCAACGAAGTCGGGGGACCTGTAAAAACTGATCAAAGGAACCGTCCCCCGACTGCAAGGCAGGCCTGTTTTAAATTATTTTTAATGATTTATTTTTTATATCATACCTCTTTTAGTAACAAAACGAATTTTTTGCAAAAACAAATTATTTTATAAGTTTTCTATGGGATATTGAATAGTACCTACTCTTATATTTATTTAATTTCCTTTGGTATGTTATTAGGGAACGAATGATTATTTAATACTACTGTTATATATTATTATATATACACTAAGTAAGCTCTAGACTAGCTAGACGATGATAGAATAGGTAGTATCATTTTTATGTTTTTTGTTGCCCATTAGATTTTTTAAAATTTTTAATAACGTTAAGCTTCTAAAGATACCACATAAATTGATACCGGTTAAGCCGTTTAGAAGTGATGGTGGAATAAAGAAACTCACAAACATACATGACCCCTATTAACATAATAACACACCGTTTTTGGGCAGTCATGTAAAAATGTGGATTATCTATCGTAATTTCAATCCTTTCACTTGCCGGTAAATTTCGTAGTATACGACCATCAATTATTTCTGGCGGAAAGCTTTTAAAAAAAAACAACATTTCTCCAAAATACATCGTCTCTTGAATTTTTTTCGTAAAGTGTAAAGCGGCTCGGAACTCGCGGTGAGGGCGCGTGCACCGGAGTCGATCGGCCGCTGCGGCGCGCTCTTACACACACAAATACACTACTCGTTCACACATTGATAGCTCGCTTGGTCGGGCGCAGCGCGACGGCAATAGTTTCTTCAAATACCTATTTTTCAAATTCTTGTTGACTAGAGTCCGCTCTTAAGGTTACAATAGTCAATGGCACGAACTATTTTGTGCGCGAGGTAAAATGCATTTTATATCAACCGACAACACGTGCGGAAGAGATAGATGCTTTGATGAGCAGTAGGAAGCTAGTTCGTGTACGAATACACACTTTTGCATATTCGTAGCGAAATGGATAATGATTTAGGACGAAACCGAGCGTGCGAAATTTTATAAACAGACCTTTGGGAGTCTGGATGTCATGAAAAAACGACTAAACGTATTTGTTCAAAATAAAATTATTTTCATTGTTGAACTACTAATCTATATCCCTGTATCGTGGCCGTTTTGCAATTTTACGTCTTCTTATGGTATTTATTTGCGCCCTAAAATGCGTTAAAATTTGTGTCAAAATGTGGAACTTTCGACGCTCATAACTTTCAAATATTTACTTTTTTTACTCTTTTGTTTCCATACAGGGCTAGATAATGACGAGATAAATTGATATCACTTTTTATTTTGAACGCACATTGTCAAACAGTGGAATAATCCCTAGACTACGTTTGTATGGCAGAATTTTCGACTAGTGTACCCTTAAATTCGTCTATTCGTTCGCCGCAATTCCGAGTATTGGTGTCGCCGTAACTTCGTGTATTCCGGTGATATAGTTCCCAATAAACCGGGTTCCAATAATTAGAGTTTGAATCTAATTTGAATTGACGTTGGTGTGCAGTCAAGCGGGGAATAAAGGCGAACTCAAAGGGAAATCAAACAGTGTGCGTCACTGAACAAAATGGTGGATTGTTGCTAAAGGAAGGAAGTGGGGCTGAAACCCTTTGTATGTGTATTCAGCCGAGATAATGAGAAAGTGTTAAAATTGCTTTAAGATCATTGTTTACTACATTCTTTCCTTTTTTCTGGCGTCAGTTACCTTACCTTCTGGTATGGGTACCTAGAATGCATATCAATTATTTTAAAGCAAACAATAGAAAAATACTGAGAAAAAACTAACAAATTAGCTATTGGTGTCTAAAAAGATAGTTACCAGAAATTTATCTCATTGAAAGAGGTACCTAAATCTACCCAAATGTATAGATTAATTAGCTTTTTTAAATAAAATTAAGGAAGTGACGAAAATTGATAAGATTGCTGTGAGAGATTAAAACATAATTGACAGTTTGATTAAAGAACGTCATAAAACTGAGCCCTATCTCCCCAATCTATAACTTTTGTATCCGGGGACAACTTCCCCATTTAAAAGCCCCTAGAAACGGACAAATGAACTTACTTTGAACGCCTGTCAAAATATAATAGCAATTAAAATGTAGACGTATTATTCATCCAAGTTTATTTACCAGGCGCTCAAATAAAATTAAAGGTAAATTTTGCAACCACGTTTTTATCACTTGGAGTTACACGAGCGTTAAAATCCAGTAACAATTTACGAAACATGAAAATTAATTACTGCACATCACACATGAAAAATATCATGTTTTTCAATAACATTGCAAGCGCCTGATAAATTATTCTTGGCAAAATGTGGCGTATCGTTGTTAACAGCGTCTGTCGGTGCTAATTGGTAGGTACACATATCGTAGAGAATTTAATTAAATTCGTAAAATTTGTGCTAACGAAAATAATTTGCGGGTTCTGGCTTTCATCATGAGTTTGTTTCGGTCATTTCGCAAAAAAGTAATGGTTTGAACATTCTGAGTGGCACTGTAACGTTTACGTTAATTAGATTGTTTAATACCGCCTAATTTTAATGCTGAAATTTTAAAGGCAAACATGCCAAATAATATCGGCCAAATATAAAAGCCAAAGCTTTTGAACTAATAGCAGCCGTTGAAATAAATTGACCCATTCTCAAACGTTATTTTAATAAGCGAATAAATTCTACGAACATCATATCTATCCATTTAACAAACACATTGGCCGAATTTTGCTACAAACAAAAAATAGAGATTCATTTTCAGCAAAGACGTCATGAGTACTGTCCTCAATGGAAGAGGAAGATTAAGTTCCACTTACCATCAGTAGGAACAGCTCTAGACCTGGCCAGGTCAGCCTTATTCCCCACCAGGATGACAGCTCTCCGTGAGGTGTGGCCGGCTGCCCACAGGATCTGCAGTCTCCTCTCGGCTTCCACGAAGCTGCCTCTGTCTGCTGTTGAGTAGACCACGCAGTAGCCGTGCGCACAGCCTTCGGTCTGGAAGACGGAGTTAATCGCTTGAGATAGATTGCTGAACTGTTAGTGTATTTGTGGATGTAAAACTTTCATTAGGTAAAATAGATTAGGTAAAGCCGAGATTAATAAATTCTAATAAAATTGCCTGTTACGAGTGAGTAATTTAATAGGCAATTATGGGTGATGTTCAGGGTTTACATGGAAATGACGAGGAATGATCAGCAACGCCCTTTATGTATACGCTCAAGGAAGCTGCACATAAATGTTTTTTTTTCTCATCTCCTATCAGTCATCCCTGACTATGATCAGATGTGTGGAAAGATACATCACATTTTACAGAATCAGGACCAGTGTCCAAATTCTACTTAATCAGGCAGCACAATATCAGCTTTTTTGAGTCTCTTAGTATGATTTGGCAACAATAGTGATCGTGAAAGTGGATTGGGATGGTTGGTTAATCTCTCTTTGTATTTCTATAGACAGCGTTTCGCTTCTTTTAGGATTGTTGGAATTTCCAGGTGCTCATGAATTTCTGAGTTGCGAGCATACCAGGGCGCTGCAGCTAGGACCCTCAGGATACTGTTTTGACTCCTTTGAATGCACATGATGTTTGATTTGCTTGCGGAAGACCATATTTGAATCCCATATGTCCATATTGGTTTTATGATGGAACAATAAACTCTAAGTTTGTTACTCAGGGTGAGTGAAGATTGTCTACCAAGTAACCAGAGCAAGTTCTTGAATCGGACGTTTATTTCTGTTCTCTTTTTCTATAGGTGATCCTTCTATGTCAAGCTACGATCCAAGTAGAATCCCAGGTACTTCACGCATAAGGACTGTGGTAGAGTGTCCTGACCCAATGTGACCGGGGCGCAATTTCCATGTCTTAGTGCAAAGGTGATGTGATGCGATCTTGGTGCACTTGCCTTTATACGCCATTTGTAAAGCCAGTCATGTGTCCTGTCAAGTTGATTTTGCAGCATGCTGCTTGCTATGTTGGCATCCTGATTACAGGCTAGGAATGCGGCATCATCAGCGTAGGTTGCTACAAATCTACGTCAGGGCATTGAGGGAGGTCGCTAGTAAATATATTGTATAAAACTGGACCCAGGACGGAGCCTTGGGGTACCCCTGCAAGGCACCTGGTGAGAGAGGATGTAGCGTGTCGGTCACATAAATGATGATGTTAAAGATCTATATGCAATCCAAACAATTATTAATTCTAAGTTATAAGGGGGAGGGGGGTATCCCAGCAAAGTGACATTCATAGCAATATCAAGCAGTTTAAAATGTATAATACAATTTCATGTGCATTATAATAATAATATTAAAATATACATTTAAAAAAATAAAAAGGATATATTATAATATTATATTTATAATAATAATACATATGATATGTTGCCCCCTTGGCACTACGTCACGTAAGTGCTAGCGACCCATTAATTGAGTGTGCCAGTCACCCCCTGCCATTTTATAGCCGTGTAGTTCAACAGTGGTCAGGCAGGGGCTAGTAATCCTCCTATAGTCTTAGGCAACCGATCCACTAAACCTACCAGACCCATAGCAAAATACATTTTTCTCCATATTTTGCAATAGTCCTGCACCAACCGGGGATTGCCCTTGGATGCACTTGCGCAGTGCTTATAGGGATAATCGTCGGTTGGTGTCACATTTCCTGATACATGTCTAACAAGGCCTCTGCGAGTTGGCTTCGGCCCCTCGCAGAGGCCTTGTTGCCTTGCCGTCTATCAAATATTAATTTAATTAAAAAAAAAAGTTTAATTATGTACTATATGGGTTAAAATTGTAGTCACACTCTACCAAAACAGAAAAGGCAATTTTTTTGTAGGCAGCAGAATTTCAACTTTTCGCGGTTAGTACGAACAATCTATACTTTAATTTCTATACGAAATATTAAATCAGTTGGGGATAATTTAACTTTTTCTACAAAAACTAGCCATTTGAGTTTTGGGAGAGTATGACTGCACTTTTGATCCTTGACTGTACATGGTTGTACGCATATATAACAAATTACCATGTAAACTTAAACTCTAAATAGCAGACTGTTTAAAATTCACTTGTTTAAATGGCTAAATGATATTTTTTTATAGCATTAAGGAATACTTTGAACAAGTTGTGTTAATCATTTTGCATGCTTTAGTCCTAAGCAAAACATGTATGATCTCACCCTTAAGTCATTTAACACCATTGTACACCATGTTTTATGCAATATTTTTTTTACGTGATCGATCTCTTTGTTTTTCGACAATCTTACGTTGATAGAATTACACTCTACCTAGTGCCTTTGAACATTTTTACCAACTATTATAACAAAATTGAAGTAACTCACAATTATACTATCAGGCGGTGCATCCAGGAAGGTGATCTCCGACTCCTCGCCGGCCAGCAGCACGCACACTGACCGCTCTCCTGACTCATCATCTGTAACGTCATGCTCTACGTCTGGGTGAGGAGGTCTGTCTCTGGTAGTCAGTTCAGCTAAGAGATGAGGGTCTGTCAGACACCACATGTCCTCTGACTCTTCATCTGTAACGTCATGCTCTAAGTCTGGGTGAGGAGGTCTGTCTCTGGTAGACCGTTTAGCTACGGGGAAATGATGGCTTCTTATCTTACTGAAAATTAATACTACTTCTAATAATTCTGGGTTAAGCTCGCCTTTGTACATAAGCTGAAGAATAAAGTATTGGAATAAGAATGTGGGTCTGAAGAATCTGGGCAATAATAAGGGTTTATCCAATAAAGGTTCAACCTCCGTAGAGGTGTGTCAAGAAACTGATTTTAGCAGCGAAACAATAAAGGTTGATGATGGCACTACGCACCGCATTCATCAACGGATAGATTACACAAAGTTAACTGCAAAACTATCCTATGATATTCTTTTTCTTTTTTTCTTTATTATTTAAGCTTTTGTTATTAAGCTTTTGTTAAATTGAACTGAATCTCGCATGGGCAGATCGAGATTCAACTTACTAGTATAAGGCGCTTAAGCTGTCGTGGACAGTCATATGACTTACTAATCATAAATTAAAAGCTAAGACGGGTGCAGTCACAATCAGCTGGTCCCTCGCGGAATTCGTCTCGGTTTGACCAGAGTTAAACGTTTTATATCTGTAGGGAAGTTCAGTCTCTTCAGTTGCCTAATAAATCAATATTTCAGTAAAACAAGAAAAACAATGCATAACACCACCAGTATTTCTACTATATTAAGTTCCAACTCACCGATACTAGTATCATAGGCATGCAGGTACTCCGAGGTCATGAACTGCCCCACCAGGCTGGACTTGCCCACACCCGGTGCGCCCAGCACCAGCACCCGGTAGGAACTGAGGCCAGCTGACGAGTCCCTGGATGAAAACAAGAAAGATTGTAGAGCCTTTAAACAAAGTGATATTCGATTCGATGTGATAACGATTTCAGAAAAGTCAAAAATGTTTGGAACTAACATGAGCTGCCGAAACGTCACGTGGTCAATTTCAAACATTTAATCATTGATAGCGATAGGACTGGACTGGGACTTCAATAGGCTGGGGATAATAACAGGTAGTATGTGGCTTCAAGATAAGATAAGGCTTCTCTAAATCTGTAATTCCGGTATGGCATAGTTCGCTGCTTTGTATTTGTAGTTGGTTGGTGGAACTGTTTTTTTTTTTCTTTTAACTGTGTTTATTCTTCATTATTATTTATTTGTTTATCAAATATCATCTATCTACTAGATTTGTGTTTATCTGGATCTATATTGTTTATACCATTCCATAACATAACATCATGCCAGTACGCTCTTAAGGGGTAAGCAGATCTCTCATTTGATCGGTTTTGTTCAAGTTTCATGATATTCGGGTAATCTATTCTGGCGTTATAGGAAACTTACTAAACAACTTGCCTCTTTAGGTAGGTAAAACTAAAAAGTGAAAAATAAAAAAAAACTTTTTTACAAAAAAATACTACCGACTTCCAAATAAGAAAACTACAAAGTGAAAAATAGCTTTATTTTTGGAAGTCGGTGTCCATAACGCAAAAAATGGTACATACGAAAGGCACCGACTTCCAAAAATAAAGTTATTTTTCACTTTGTAGTTTTCTTATTTGGAAGTCGGTAGTATTTTTTTGTAAAAAAGTTTTTTTTTATTACTAATGGTCATCAAAGGCTATTTCTGTCAGGATTAGTATTACAATTTCACTTTGACAGCGCTTTTAATGCATTGCGATTTTATAGAAACTTCTCTTACAGCAATGAAATAGAAGCGCAATAAAATAAAATACAAGGTCAAGTGTAACTGACACCCGTTAAATATAGCCCAATGTTATACCTGCCTCTTTGGTCTAGTTCCCAGGTCAGGGAAAGCATTATTCGTTTATTCTAACAGAAATTTCTCTGTAGTACCCTGGAATCTGGATTTATGCCATGGAACATAAACATAACTGGCCAAAAATGCAACATAACAAAACCAGCCTTGCATTCTATACCATTTTGTTTATTTGAAGCTCCTTAACAGGCCAGGCCAGCTCAAAGTCATGCGTGATGTTTTGTTCTCTAATGTCTTGTCCACTAATTCCTTACCTAGAAGATGCCAGAGAGCAAGGGGCAGATGCCCTGGTGACTGCCTCTGTACTGGAAGCGCTGGAAGCCACTGAGGTGTTGGAGCGAGAGCGTCGGGAGCGCAGCGAGTCTCCGCGGTTCACCACGCCTTTACCTGCAAAGGGAGAACACTGGTTAACATGGCAAGAGCAGAGCAGTCAACTTAAAAATATGCATTGTAAGTACCAATAAGTTTATTACGTACAGTCGGTAATAGCTGTTACCTGACCCACCCTAAAAACTAACGATTTTGAACCCTTCGCTGTTACATTAAGGATTATTTAATTTGTTTGAGGTAATCAGACTAGTGCTACTCGATAAACTAATACAGATACGCTGTGCTACATGCTTTAAACATGTACTACGTACATTCTCGTATCTACTTGTTATAGGCACACATAATGTTCCGCATCAGAAACACAGTGCTGCGCTCCAAAACACAAAACGCCGACGTCACCCAAAAAGCAGCCAAGTTAAAATGTCCGGTTTTGGCCGGACACGTCTACCGCATGTCAAATGGTTCATGGGCTAAATCAACTACAATGTGGGTCCCAGAAAATGTTAGGCGACACCGCGGCAGACCCAGACGAAGATGGCGGGATGAACTTGATGCCTATCGACAGAATTGGTCCACAATTGCCCTAAACCGAGAGGATTGGAAGGAAGAAGGGGAGGCCTTTGCCCTGCAGTGGGACAAAATAGGCTGAAAATAATAATAATAATAATGTTCTAGTTATGTATGTGCCATTAAGAGCTAACCTTTGACACGAATCATCGATGTTAATTGATTATATCAAGAGTGTCAAGTAATCAGCGCTTTGATTGAAATACGATTAGTCTTTCACAGAGAAATGCGTGCAAATAATTTCGTTAAGTGTTTCACAGGTTTATTTAGAGAAAGAGTAAAATTTATTAGGTATACATGGGCCAAGTTTTCTCCTTGAGTAATTCATGCAGAACCGCAGACTGATAGCTAGCTGTCGACCATGAGCCTTACCATGACGTGTCAAAACTGTCATGATTACACTGTGAGAGAAAGATGAAGCTATACAAGATTTAAAAACTGGCCAAGTGCGTGTCGGCCTTCGCACATTTAGGGTTCATGCTCGACAGCTAGCTAGGACAGGAGCTAGACAGGAGCTCGTGGCTAAATAATAACAGCCGCACGGGTCGATCATCAAGGTTAAGCAATGCTTCACGAGGTCGGTCCGTGGATGGGTGACCATTTCAACATACCGAGTTTCCTCCGTCCCGGCTGTCATTTGAAGATCTTTGACAGTCATTACGGGTTGTCAGAAGCTTGAGAAGTCAGAAGCAGATGTATCAATATATTGGTGTTTGTTGGTAAAATATACGTAATAATAAACCGTATCGCCAAATTTTAAGTTCAAGTCAATGGGAAGTTAAAAAAATCTTCGGAACACAATTTTGTAAAAAAAGCTGACTTTGGTGGCTTCTCATTCCTTTGTTTTCCAATATTTGTTAACACAAAAAATACAGAATTTATCTGCTCAACGAGCTCTAAATAAAGATAACCCACTAGATGGGGTAGCTCAATATATTTTTCTCGACCGATAAACGTTACTGGTAGGTAAGTTTTAAATGGTCATTATTGTACCTCTTATAATTGGTTTCTTTGCATAATAAATCTCAGATTGTTTATCCAACTTCTTAGGCCAAGAGTGCAGGTTTCATTAGTTCATTTGTCTTTTACTAGCCTGTCTTCTTTTTCTTGTTTTCGAGTCGATGGCAAACTCTTCAAATATTTTGGGCCCAGTTGGAGGCCACGGTGAAAACGGTGAAGGAAAACATCGTGAGGCAACTCGCAATGCAGAAAACAGCTAAGCCAGCTAACTTGCTTGCTTGCTTTTGGCTATGCTAGCACTACCCGTTCTGGATCTGTTTTACTTATTGTAAGTAAACCTCCTGCCTCTGTAAAAAAGTCTCCTGCCTTTGTAAAAAAATCATATATCATTATGGTTGAGCTGGGTGGTGCCGATTCATGCGTCATGTTCGTGAACGGGTGCCGTCTGTTGAGATTGGTCATAGATTAACTGCTTCGGATGTTAATGTTTTTCTAGTACCTATTATACAGTGTGAGTATTTTTAATACTTTACACCTATACGTAGTATAGTGTGTAGTGCTATTCTGGGTGCATCGTCCTCACATATATGAATTTATTATATAATGATAATCATGTAAATATTGTAAAACACTTATTTTTTTAGAAGAGTAAGTATCTATGGGGTTTCTTGTGCGTTCTTCTCCATAATAAGCTACTTTTGTGAATGCACGGTAAAATAAATTTTTATTATTTGTAAATTTTAATTGTTCACATTCAAAAGTGCCGCTTGGTGGCCTAGTTGAAATAAATATATTTGACTTTATACATTAACAAGAAACAGGAGCCTCTCACAGACGATTAACTGCTCTCCGAATTAATTGAAAAGAGGGAGAGAATGATCGCCATTACTTCCATGAAGCTGGGAGGTAATGAGGCTCTCTTCGTAAGCTAAGTAATCTCTGGACGTTAAAGTTAATGTTATTATGTTAGGGAGTTTTTAGGAGGTGTTTTGGACAGTTTGATACCCGTGTTTGGTAATTATATAGGTGAGGTCATTGACATGTATATTGCTTGCGTAAGGACCAAGCCAACCGCGCGACTAAATGGCACCAGCGCGCTAGCCCTAAAAACACCTAACTGAAACTGAAAATTTTGTTCTTAAAATATTTTGAAATGTTGTTTTATTTTCTTCTTAATATTTTGCTATTTGTAAAATATGCAATCTATTTTGTATTTTAGCTTTTAATATATCCTCATACCTACCTAGTTCATCATCATCATATCAGCCGAAAGACGTCCACTGCTGGACATAGGCCTTCCCCAAGCGTCGCCACATTGACCGGTCTCGTGCGTCCCGCAACCAGCGAATCCCCGCAACCTTCACCAGGTCATCGGTCCACCTGGTGGGAGGCCTTCCAACGCAACGTCTTTCGGTTCGCGGTCGCCACTCCAGAAACTTTCTGCCCCATCGGCCATCCGTTCTGCGAGCAATGTGCCCTGCCCACTGCCACTTAAGTTTGGCAATTCTTCGGGCTATGTCGGTAACCCTGGTTCTCTTGCGGATCTCTAAATTTCAGATTCGATCACGCAAGGAAATTTAAATCCTTGCCCCACACTAGGAATTTCTTCCTGTATCGTGGGTGCGTTTACAAACATATAAACTCACGTACACACACAACTCCGAGCATAGCCCTCTCCATTGCCCTTTGGGTGACTTTAAGCTTTCTGATGAGGCCCATTGTATGGCTCTGAGACGTGGTCGCTTACAATGGGCCTACCTAATTAATATAACACTAAGATAATTCCAATTTCAAATAAAGCTGATTGAGACTCATTTGTTTTACTTACGTTTTCATTGTGACCTGTAAAATATCATCGAAAAATGAAATTGTTATGTACCTACCTATAACGCAATGCAATTGACTGAATTATACTGCTAAACTGAGAAAAATTAAAATGTGTACGCGCGTACACGACGACGACCTTCGCAACGCGGCACTCACTTAGTTCCTATGAGTTATCATAGATGTCGCTATTTTTGCTTTTATAAAATGTTCAGATGGGCGTATCCTTACTTTCGAAATCATTGGGTGAGGTTATAAAAATAATGTTTAACAAAGGCTTCCATAGGCTTCCATGTAGTTCTATATTTAAAGTTTAAGAAAAAATCCGTTGTTGCATCGCATCGATGTCACGTTATCGCCTCGTACATGTTTAAGGTAGCCTTAACTGAATGTAGATATTTCTTGAGCAACAGGTGTACTATTTATTATTTAGTTTGCTCTGACAAAACATCTTCAACATGATTTTTACTTGGTTTTTGTCGAGTCTCTCGAGGATTCCTTCACAAAACTCTCTCAAAGATCTCTGTAGGGAGGTACTCTCAAATTTATCTTACCTTTTTTTCTTTTCTTTTTTAAGCATCACCTTTCTAGTCAACGAACGAGGGTTCAAAACCGGGCAAGTACTAATGTTTTTCCACTCCTTAGCTGTACGCATAATAAAAGTGTTTTTGCGTTTTGTGCGTATCGGTGGGATCTCCACCATGTACCGATGGCGCATCGCCATAAGTCTGGTAGTCCGATGATGAAATGGGCTAGGTGGAATTAGATAGTACAATTCCATCGCACACTCCCCGAAATGTAACCGATAAAAAACCGACAAGCTGGCAACTCGGCGTTGATGTTCAAGGCTCTGGAGCTTTGAGTTGTCCAGTGCCTCATCATCAATGACGTAGTGGTGGTCCTCGTCTTTCATTCTTGAGGTCATGGGTTTAAATTCGGGGAAGTACCAATGTGATTTTATTCAATAGGGAACTATCAGCAAAGCTGAGCTCAGATGGCGCCACAGGAATCAGAGTAAATAAACCAATTTTATTTCTGAAAAACAAAACACTGATGCATTCTTGACTAACAGTTAGCAATATTATTATTTGGTTTTTGAACGCAAATTATTCTTCAAAACAGTAAATAAAGTTCGGTAACCACAAACAGTAGTAGTCGTCATGTTGTTAATTTATTTACTCCACTCCGTCAACCGCCATCTGGCGGGAGCAATTGGCAGTAATGTTCCCTATTCATATATGTATTCTTTATATTTATCTTGGTCACTGGTACAACGGTGAAATCTTTCTGAAAACGCTAACCCGCATTAAGCAAGCGTGATGATCAATGCTCGTGCCTTCTCTGTATGAGAAGAGGCCTTTGCCCTGCAGTGGGACCGTTAGAGGCTGGTATTATTATTTACTAGATTCTGCCGGCGGCTTCGCCCGCGTGGAAGTCGAAAATTATCTCGAGGAAACATATTCCCAGGATAAAAAGTATCGTTTGTGCTATTCCACACTATAATCTATCTCTGCGCCAAATTTCATCTAGATCCATCCAGCCGTTTTAGCGTGAAGAAGTGACAAACATACAAACACACTCACAAACTTTCGCCTTTAAAATTTTGTGTGAGAAGTTTGATTTCTAATCAATCACAAGAAATTCAAGATCGTGTCTACATTGCTATTTCAATTATCTCTTTGCGTCTACACTAAAACTGTTAGTATTCAATTTAGTCTCCAGATTAATCCAGCTTAGTCTATACTTAATACGTAAATATATTTTAGATAATTCTTAGTGTTGGCTTAGGTCTGAGACAAACTAAGACTGTTTTCAAAGCCTTTGGCTCAGGGTATGTTTGTCTATCAATGAATATAATCATGGAGCATTTGAATAAGCTTATATTTATATGTATTTAGCCCAAAAGAGAATATAGATATGCAAATGAAGTAATGAATCTGCTTTGGCAAGTCTGTTTGTTGGGTCGCTATTTGATGATAAATGATTTTATTTCTGTAAGTTGGTTTGTACAAACACTTTTACATGCCGATCATATTTTTAAAACTTTATGAGGTCGGCGTTTCCTAGCTGACTACTCTGAGAAGAAAGGCCGAAACAAACTCTGAGGTCACTAGTCTCTTTTAAAGTCCAGACAAAATCTTGGTTAAATCACGTGTAGACCATGTAGATTGATGTCTGAAATGGTGTTTTGAGGCAAGAACCAGCCAGATTGAGTGGACCTGTCTAGTCAGTGCACGCATTTGTCAATAACCGTGCAGCTCAACTCAGAATTTACTGAGCTCAACGAGTCGACGAACAATACCAAAGAAAGGACATTCGGGTAGGCCGCATAAATTACTCAAACTGCCAGACCAAGATTTGAAACTAACTGAGTAAAATTAAAATAAAAAACAAACGAAAAAAATTATGATCCACATAGTCTTCACATTCAAAATAATTAAAATAAAATAATGTAATAAGAGCAGTGGTGGCCCAGTGGTATCGGCCGCGACTTACAAGTTGTAGGTCGTGGGTTCTAGCCCAGACAGGCGCTTTACTTTGTGTAAATTATTACATCACCACTGCTCTCAAAACGGTGAAGGAAAACATCGTGAGGAAACCGGCATGTCCTAGAACCAAAAATTCGAAGACATGTGACATCCACCAACCCGCACTGGGCCCGCGTGGTGGATAACGGCCCATTCCCTCTCACAGAGAGGAGGCCTGTGTCCCAGCAGTGAGAACAATAATAGGCTGATGATGATATATACATGAGAATAGGTAATGTACATCATATATTTTTTTTAGTTTTATCTTTCTATTATTTTAGAAGTTACAGGGAGGGGGGAAAGACACATTTTACCACTTTTGAAGTGCCTCTCGCGAAAAATATATTAGAAACCTCAATATCATTTTTGAAGACCTATCCATAGATACCCCCACGTACGGGTTTGATGGAAAAAAAAATAGTTTCAGTTCTAAGTATGGGGAACCGCCATTTTTTTTTGTCGTAAATAGGCTCGGGGTTGTCGCGGTTTATAACATCGCACTTTTTCCGCCGGGTGATAAAAATATATGTGCCTAAAAGTCTTCGAGGAATACAAGCGAGTTATGTATAACATGTCAATCTTAGCAATTGTTTTGTTAATTTGGTTTTTACTTCTACTACTTCTTCTTCTTCTTTTCGAGTAGATGGAAAACTCTGTATAAAGAACAATGGCAGGTGCTCATACATTGTTTTAGCTGAGATTAAATTTCTACGTCATTAAGGGCCGATTTCACCAAATTTATTAATCGCCATAGTTCAATTAAACTCAGTTTACGCAAATACAACGTTTTGATTGGTTGAGACCGCTGAGAAACTACCAATCAGAACGGTGTATTTGCATAAACTGAGTTTAGTTGAACTAATCGCGATTAGTATCATTGGTGAAATCGGCCTTAAATGAAAAATATCTGGTTTAACTCAGGATGATGTTCCGAATTAGTTTGTGCAAGAATTTTTGTTCGAGAATGTCGAGAATAATAGATATTCAGTCACAAACTTTTGTAGGTTATGTCTGGGTAACTTTTAATAATGTTTTTAATAGGTAATATTATACAATTTCGTGGTAGTAAAAGAGCAATATCGCATTAGTATTTCCCCTACCTAGTTATTTGAGCATGAAATGTATATATACTCTTTGAGAGAAAGAGTATATTTATTTAAACTAAGCGACTTTGACGTGTATCAAAAGGTCGTCGTCAACAACCAAGCTATATTTTTTTTTCCAAGAGTGTACCAATGAAGAAGAAGAAATAGACAGAGACAGACAGCGAATATTGTTTTATACTATTTATAGAAGATGCATTACCAGTAATACTAAAGTGCCTCAGTCTGTAGTACTCTTCCTCGACCCCAGTGTTGGGCATGGAGGCCACGCGCGCCCTCTGCTGCGGCAGGCCCAGGAGTTGTCTCTCTCCCGTCCGGGAGCGGCCTGCCTTGACAGACTGCGACCTGGAGTGGTGTGGGCTGCCGTACCTGGACAGAACGAAAGATATTATGTTATAGATCATGCCAACTTGTTTGGGTGTCAAATGACGATCATTGTTATTTTTCAAATGAAGAACTGTTTTGTTTTTAACCCCCGACGAGTTTGACGTGTGTATCTGTGTGTCTGTCTGTGGCATCATAGCTCCTAAACGGATGAACCGATTTTGATTTACTTATTTTTTGTTTGAAAGGTGGCTTTGTCGAGAGTGTTCTTAGCTATGTTTGATTAAAATTTGTTTCGCCGTTCATTAGTTATTCGTATTTTACTCTGTGAATCTGGGTTTTTTTGCAAGATATCATGTCTTAATTACGTGTTTCGATAGTTTGTCGTACTACGTATATTAAATGTAGTTTATAGTACATTATGGTACAAGTGTGCAATGTTGGTGATTACCGCTGAGGCGCCATTGAGACCCGAGCCGTTAGGTGAGGGTCTTAAGAGAGCCGAGGACGGTAATCATCAATACACACGTGTATCATACGACGTTTTTCAACACATTTGTGAAGAAAATAATACTTAAAAAATCATTTTCAACAGTAAAAACGAGTTGTGAAAATTTTTCAGAATGGCGGGCAAAATTAATCAGTTTTCCCATGCGCGCGCATTTGCCAATGGCGATCGACCATTTACTAAAAGAATGAGGTTTCTTTTTTTTTTGCATTTTCGTGGATAGTGTTTTAGCCACGTACAAAATAGGGAATTTAAATTTTTCTTAATTACAGAGCAAATAAAATTTATATTTGAGATTATTTTGAAAGTTTTATTTATAAGTTGAAATTATCTATTTAAATACGAAGTTGCATGAAATGAGCAAGCAATAGGTACATTAATTTATTTGTACTATTGAGCACGATCTTTTTTGTATCGTAATTTTTTTAAGAACAAAGCAACTCAACCGATAAATTAAAAAAAACTCTATAACTCACTTGTGAATAATAGCAATGAAAAAGTCACAGTTTGATAACAGGTATCATTATGTGCCTAATTGCGGTGAAATTAGAGCCACTTTATGAGCAAGTGTGTTGAAAAAAAAATTATATTATTATTATTGTTTTATTTTTTAGTATTCTATTCTATTCTATTCTATATAAATGTTAAATTAAAAAAGTTACCGCGTAAATAAAATAAACTGCTGTAAACGTTTGCGGTTCCCCGACGCGAGTACGAGGTTTATTTTTTGCTTTTTAGAGGTTTCTGAGTCCCCCGGTGTTTAATTTAACCATAGATTCTCATTCTTCTTTGTTTGTATTTTGAAGTGTTTTCATCGTTGATTTTGATTTACGTGTCTTCTCAGTTCGAATACCAAAGTGATTTTAGAGAATACAACTTGAGTTCAAGATTACGATGTTCCATGCATGATAGATGTAGGCACTACTAGTCGAGTAATCCGAATTAAGAACAAGTTTTCACTAGAAACACATCTAAAGAGGATTTACAGCTTTAATATGCATATATAACTGTTTATTTAATATTAAATTAAGGCTCCCGCAGACAGGTGGGACGCGTCAGTTCGACATAATCTGAAGAACATATTTTATAAGGGTAGTCGTTGCCGTTGCATTTTTGCGTCATGGCTGTCTGAACCTCGCTGCAGTCACAGCAATTTTAACAATGAGCGAATAAATTACCGCCAGAGATTGTGAATATTTATGCCATACTCTACAATAATACCTAATCACTAAGCGTGGCGGTCAGTTTCACGACCCATTTAGCTTTCAATAACAATTAACTACAAGTAAAGAACTAACTTTACGTGCCTCTATCAGCAACAACGAATGGCGAGTTGTTGTTGGCCGCCCGACCATTTGTAAGCTCTGTAGCTAATTTAGTTAATTGATGGTGGTAATGAACTTAAGTAGCATGGGGAATGAAACAATCTAAGGGGAAATAGATTCGGGCATTTGCCCTTTTCTGTAGTAATAATATCGGCACTTTTATAATAATAATAATAATAATTGCAGGCAAAATACCCATACATTAATAAATTAAAACCACATTAAAATTTAAACATATGAAGGTATTTATAGGTACCCATAGTCTTATAAAACTATAATAGTCCAACGTCATTTTTATGTTTCCGTACACAAAGGGTAAAAACGGGACCCTATTACTAAGACTTCACGATCCGTGTCTCTCTGTCGGTCTGTCACCAGGCTGTCATGAACCGTGATAGCTAGACAGTTCAAATTTTCACAGATGATGTATTTCTATTGCCGCTATAACAACCAATACTAAAAACAGAATTAAATTAATATTTAAGGGGGCTCCCATACAACAAAGGTGATTTTTTTGCCGTTTTTTGCGATAATGGTGCGGAACCCTTCGTGCGCGAGTCCGACTCGCCCTTGGCCAGTTTTTTTCTCGGTCAGGTGTACAGAAATCCAGTTTTAAAATATTGGACTAGCTAGGTTGCACGAGACAGCCCTCAAAATACTAATACTGGAACGTCT
Organism: Orthosia incerta; assembly: GCA_948252205.1. Lineage (NCBI taxonomy): Eukaryota > Metazoa > Arthropoda > Insecta > Lepidoptera > Noctuidae > Orthosia > Orthosia incerta. The sequence continues at coordinate 3,833,253 of OX411758.1, forward strand.
CAAACTTTTCCAAAAAGACGAAATTCGCGATCTCATGATTGCGTAGAAGTCCAGGGGGGTGACCATAAGCTCTTAGAGTAAGGTTATTTTGAGTGTGTGTAAGGGACAGATGTATATGACTTGTATTATACATCTGTCACTTACACGATCTCAAAATAACCTTACTGTATGAGCTTATGGTCACCCCCCAGGACTCTCGCTTCGGTAAACATGCTCGAAGCACTGTATCTCGGTAGTTTCATAAGAGTTCGGTAAGCATTATTGTATTCAACTCTTAATGTACTGTACATCTTTTTTGTGAAGTTGCACCAAAGTTGGCAAGTGTACGTACATCGACAGCTTTGAAAAGAGTGTTCTTGACATCATTGACGCACCTCACAAATCTGCGTGCGAGCATGTTACTCCTCACTGAGAGGCTCTCCGTTCTCGTTCTATATCGCAGTCATCCTGGAGTCTGTCCGTCAATATGTGCCCTAAATATTTGAACTGATTTACGACCTTTATGGTCGCCCCGTTCAAATATAGACTGGGGATGTTCTCCGGACTAACACCAGACTTGAAAACCATTGTTTCAGTTTTTACGTTATGTTTCAATTCATGAGCATTAGCATAATGCTTGTTTATGTTCAGAGACAACTAGTTCTTCGCAATAAAGACAGGGTTAAACGTATTGCATTTTCTAATTTTGGGGAATTAGTGAGTTGTTCTCTAAATTGTGCCGTACTGCTATGCAAATATAAATGCACTGAAATTGATCAAAAATCCTGAATAGCTTTTTTCATAATATGTCGACGTTGATTCAATAGTGCCTTAATAGTTTCAGTCCCCAAAATAGCCATGGAATCAAAAATAACCCTTTATTTCTCAGTTCTATATACTCATTTTATAATAGCGATCTCGTTTGTAACCAAAAGGTAAAAAATGACGGATCACACAAAGCAGATACAATGAAAACATACCACAATATCCAATCGATCACTGTACGTGTACAATTTGGGTGTAAATACGTAATCCTCTGCCAAAGATTAACTGACGTCCATTTGTCTGTCATCGGAGCTATCAATAATACTCGATCGAGCACCTTTTGTAAAGTCATACCGCAGAAAAGGTACAGAAAACCTACAGCTATCGAAACATTAAAGCTCTGTTAAAATCATTATTTTAGGTAGAGTTTCTGAAATATATATTTTTTCCGTCTCATGTTATCACTAGCTAAGCAGTCAGCAAATTGTTACGAGTGTAGTGTTGACTGGGAATGCATTTTAACCCCGCGCATAAAATAGTTCGTGCCGTCGACTAGGGCAACCTTAAAAGCTTACCGTGGGAACTTAGAAGTGAGCTTACTGTAGTAAGGTGAGCTGATGTCATTCCATCTAATGACCCACATCAAGCTCACTTTACCTAAGCTTCTACGGTGATTGTTTACGGAATAAATGTCTTTCGTAGGTACCATTTTTTGCGTTATGGACACCGACTTCCAAAAATAAAGTTATTTTTCACTTTGTAGTTTTCTTATTTGGAAGCCGGTAGATTTTTTTTGTAAAAAAGTTTTTTTTGTTTTTCACTTTTTAGTTGTACCTACCTAATAGGCAAGTTGTTTAGTAAGTTTCCTATAACGCCAGAATAGATTACCCGAATATCATGAAACTTGAACAAAACCGATCAAATGAGAGATCTGCTTACCCCTTAAGAGCGTACTGGCGTGATGTCATGTTATGAAATGTTTATAATAATAAACAGACATGCGATTGCAGCAGTCCCGAGAGATTTGCCGTTATTTATTGAAGAGTTCTGTTGTGTATCTTCGAAGTTCTTCACCAAATTAAAATGGGACCAATTTCGGAACATATTCTTTCAAACAAAAAAGAATTTTCAAAATCGGTCCACAATTGACGGAGATATCGGTGAACATACATAAAAAAAAAACATACAAGAAGTTGAACATAGAACCTCCTCCTTTTTCGAAAGTTTATTATGGTTTTAGTTAAACTAAAGCTGTATAGTAGCTGTATAGTTTATGACGCAAACTAGCGTAAGTGTACTAGCGATTCAGTAGGTTTCCGCTATAGTAACAACTAAATAAAACCCGGTTTTCCAGCTATCACTAGAAAATTTGTGTGATCGCGATGTTACCAATTTGTTTGGAGTTGGTTTTCTGTACCCCTCTGTAGAGTGGTTATATTTTTCATAAGAGGATTATGAAATGTATACCACTTAGCCCGTGTGTGTGTACATATTTAATCTTTTATTGTTGCGGGAAGGTATTATAAATTGCGTGATAAATAATCAATTTTTTTGCACATGAATTTCATCGGAGATAGCAAAAAATTAAAAGTTTGTAATTCATAGAAAGGTATTTTGAGAAAACAAGAATGTTTAGTCAGTTTTCAGTGGAGAGATTCAAACCTCTAAAACTATAAATTTTGTCTTGTAACTGATGTCCTTATTCCAAGTCAGTTTCTCAGGTTAGGTCAAGGAACTCGCCATGACAACGCAAAAACCCTCGACTAATAATAAAAAAAAATTGCAGACTCAAACGTCCATAGTTTTGTTCACACTGCGCATCATGGACGTCATCTTTTTTCGTAGGATGGTATTGGAACCATCTACACGAGTTTCGACAAACATCCCTGACGCGCTGGAGTAATGCGGGAGCCCCAGTAAGTTGCTGGGGCTCCCGCGTTACTGCAGCGCGTGAAGGTGAAGGACCCTGAAGGTGTTATTGTACTGAACTCTGAGGGCGTTGTATGCCCTTTTGCTTATATCGAACCCACAGAGTGCACGTGTAAACCGACTGGCAAAAGGCCTCGCAAAGAGTTGATTTCACTTCTGGTGTACAACGCGCAAACCTGCGGGTCAACATGTTGCATCGGATAGCCAAGGCCCTCCGTCTTCTTTCCATATCAGCATCATCTTTCAAATCCTCAGTTACACACACACATCACATCATCAGCCTATTAATGTTCCCACTGCTGGGACACAGGCCTCCTCTCTGTGAGAGGGAATGGGCCGTAATCCACCACGCGGGCCCAATGCGGGTTGGTGGATGACACATGTCTTCGAAAATTTTGGTTCTAGGACATGCCGGTTTCCTCACGATGTTTTTCTTCACCGTTTTGAGTTACTAATGTCATTAAATTTCAAGCTAGTGTGTTGAGTTGATCCTATTGAATTGATAGAGAGGGAGTCGAGTTGGTTGGTCGACTTGTAATATAGGGATGGATCGGTTGGTAGGCACAAATTTTCCAAAATTGCAAAGTAAGTTAAATTATTTAGTACAGATCAGTGGTGGCACTCAAATTAATCTTTGAGTGCCATCTCGCCCTGGAGAGTATATCAAAATCCAATCGAATCACCCTCCAGTGGATCAAGGGGCACAGTGGATCCCTAGGCAATGATGCCGCTGATGAACTTGCGAGAAGGGGCTCCGAGATGTTAGTGTGCTAGGCCCGTACCCACTTATACCATTGCCTTTCTCGCAATTTCGTCAAAGATCAACAGAACTACACAATAATAGATGGTCACGGGCAACAGACTGTAGACAGTCAAAAACGCCGAAGAAACAGCCGCCCACGTAATCCTGGCATGCGAGGCCGTGGCATCTCAACACGAAGAAATCCTCGGAACAGTGAGGTCGCTCCGTGAAGCCTGTGAAGCTCTCAGGAAGCTTCTGTGCTTTTGGGCGGAGCTGGGCTGGCTATGTTAGCCAGTACCCACATGCACAACGGACCAAATGAGAGTCTGAGTGCGGAAAAGGGAGTCCCTACTACACTACACTACTAGTACAGATCAGTTAATTACCAGAAATCACTGCAACGTTCTCACCCTAAAATCTGCTAAAATTATCAATAAACTCAAACTAAACTTTCAACCAACCTTTAACACCAGAACCACAATACTAAGCTCTTTGCTCCACCGACAAAAGACAGTTACCCGAAACAATTTCAATTTCCCTTGAGAAGAGTCTACTTTCCAATAACTTGCTAATAACCAGAGTTTACCGTTTGGAGCAGTCGTGGCCCAGTAGTAACGGCACCGACTTACGTGTCGGCCGTGGGTTTGCACCCAGGCAGGCAAATTACTTTGTGTAAATTATTTCATCACCACTGCTCTAAAAACGATGAAAGAAAACATCGTGAAGAAACCGGCATTTCTTAGAACAAAAAATTCGAAGACATGTGACCACCAACAATCCACACTGAGCTCGCGTGGTGGATTAAGGCACATTTGGTCCCAGCAGTAGGCAAGTTAAAATGCTGATGATGTATGATGATGAGAACGCGTGGCTAAGTAATATCAGCCGCACGGGTCGATCTTCAAGGTTAAGCAACTTTGACCAAGGTCAGACCATTCCTCACATGCCGACATTCCTCCGTGCCTCGGGAAGCACGTTAAGCTATAGTTCCTGGCTTTCTTTGACAGCTGTTACGGGTAGTCTCAGAAGTCAGGGAATCTTACAAATCCTACTTCCTACTAATATTATAAATGCGAAAGTTTGGATGGATAGAATAGAATATAATAGAATAGAACAGAATATAATAGATTGGAATGGAATGGAATATAATGGAATGGAATATAATCTAATAGAATAGTATAGAATAGAACAGAGCAGAACAACAGAACAGAACAGAACAGAAAAGTAAAGAATAGAATAGAGTATAATAGAATAGAAAAGAATAGAAAAGAGTAGAATAGAATAGAAAAGAATATAATAGAATGGAATGGAATGGAAAGGAATGGAGTAGAATATAATAGAAGAGAATATAATAAACTTTATTGTACACCATAAAAGTTACACCATCTATGTATGTTTTTTAATCATTCACGCCAGAACGGCTAAACGAATACGGATGAACTAAACGAATTTGGTACAGAGATAGATTATAGTCTGGAAAAGCACATGGCTACTTTTCATCCCGGTGTAATGTTCCTTTGGGATTAGAAAACACTTTTCACGCGGGTGAACCCGCTGGCGGAAGCTTAGTCTGTCATAAGTCTTGTCAAGGGATGGTAGAGTTCAGATAGACAGTGGCTACATGTGAAATAATGGTAATTAGCTGCATTTTGTTAGACTGGAAGCCATCCCTTAAGTAGTTGGGAAACAGGAAAGTATTAAAAGGCCAATTTTGACCTTTGCTTAGGTACCTCCTAAGTAAAGGTCAAAATTCGCTAACTTACTGCCTATAGTTTCCTCTCACAAGGCCATCAAACATCATAACTAATTCGAAGGGTGTCGATAAACTGCGCAGTTCCGGCTTGTACTCGTAACCCAAAAGTTTGGGAAACTAACGACTGTGTTTGTTACATATTAAACGGAGAACTAAAGGGTGGAACTGCGTGACGGTAATAGTCAATGTTCCATCATGATTTTGATGACCTTTGACCACAAAATTTAAAAAATAACGTTTCCCCGCTACTAGGAATTTCTCCTGTATCGTGAGTGCATTTACTAACATGTAGGCTTAGCACGCATTGTGATTTTTAGCTGTGCGGATTTTATTCATGCGATTTTTTATCCACGTACTGAATCATAACTAACACGCACTGCGGATAAATACTACCTTTTCATAGAGCTCCAAATATACGCGCGGATTTTAAATCGCACCGCGTTGCGGTTGATTCTGTGGCTGAACACGGATTTCTTGCGGTATTATTTTCGCGCGATTTTTTTACCGCAATACGTGAGAATTTTCCGCATACTGAATCATTAACACGCACGGCGAATAAAGTTTCGCGCGATTTTCGTCTGTTTCTACCCATTCGTAGAGCACAAAATATTCGCGCTAAATTAAATCGCGCCGCGGCGCGGTGGTATCTGTGGCAAAACAACAGCTTTGTTGCGGAATTATAATCGCGCCAAATTTTTTCCGTAAGTGCTTGCAGCTTCATACATTTTCTATAATGTCTCCGAGTGGGCGAAAAAATACCCAGTGCGCGCCAAGCCTTTAACTCACAGACACAAACAGCCAGATCCGGAACAGTTATCTGTAGACAAAACAAATATTTGTTTCGTGCGGGAGTCGAATCCACGGCACGCAGCGCACGCAGAAGCCAATCAATCGCTTAGCCACTGCATCAACCGTGTTGTCCTATACTTCATTGTACGGAGGAGTACAATGAAGTACTCGATACCTAAGTGTTTTATTCAGGAAAGCAAAAACCTAACCTGTACCTGTATCACCATAACCTTAGATTAAATTTGTCCATATCTAAGCGAAAATCCAGCTCATCAGTTAGGGTCCGTCACGCCCCACACATCAGGACCCGAGGTGGCGGCGCGTAGTGTTCCACACGCGCCCCTCTTAGACGTCGCGGGGGGAGTCTAACATATCACTCCCCACCCAACCCGAGATCGAGGCCCGGCGACGCCTAGCTTGTGTGTGAGATGGATCACCGGGGTGGTTTACAGTCAGTACGAGTCTGACAGAAAATCCTCATTGGAGGATTTTTCACAACGGAAAAAAGGGTGCATGGTGGCAGGCGCGGCGCTTAGGTAATAAGCAAATGTTTGTCACTGGTATGACGACCACCGTGTATCTACCTAAGCCCCGCAAACTACAGACTTATTATCGGCAGATAGTTTAGTCTGTCCTTTAATCAGTAAGAGGCAGCATGCAAGAGCGCACCTTACAAGGATTTGTTATGTTATTTTCAATCCGAACAAAAATCGGCCGATAAAAAGTCTGTAGTTTACGAGGGCTCTTAGTAGATGAGTTATATACGATAGTTTTTTTTTACACCTTATTGTGGACTGCTTGATTGAGAAATACATCGGCACTCTATTTCTCAACCACTGTAACTCTTGAAAGCCAGAATCATTAGTGAAAATTTACGAGTCTCAGCGAAACGATTAAGGTCCCGCAAAGAAATTGAAAAAACAGCGGAGAAGCAAGATAAATCATATTTGTGGACTGTTAGCGTCACTTATCGGTGGGGGTTTTGAGGACTGTAACCAGTGAAAGAAAGTTCGGTTTCCATTGGTTTGGTGATAACAGTCTTTGCTATAATATGTGGTACAGTTCATAAGATATAAGTAGTTGCAAGGTTAAGTTGATAGATTGGTTGAGGGCGATTTAATAGGTCTAAAATAAAAGTGTTTATCTGACCTCGATAGTTTAAGGCTTGTACGGGTAAGGTACATTTAAATGATAAACTTGATTTAATTGCAAATGATGTATTGATTTAAAACACCCGAAAACTGATATATGATCGACCCGCGGCGAATGAGTCAACCCAACAATGATGCTATGCAACTACTACCTTTTTACTCTAATGTGCGATTTTTAGTCATTCGCTGCGCGTCGATGTCAGCATAAAAATGATACTATTGATATGTACGGGTTTGCTCGTACATGCTCCCCGAGGAAAAGATATAAAGACAATGTGAGAAGAAACAACTAATTATAACAAATGATTTGTTATTAATCTAATTTCCTAGTCTCTCTATCGTTAACACACTGTTCACAAATTTGAAATGCTTATATAAGAACCTAACATAGGGGAGGTGGCTTTATCTAACACTCGCGCACTTGTTACCACCTTCCCCCTTTCATTGTCACACTGATACACTACACTATCTCCAAGACACGCACGTTGTGTGCCCGGGCAGGCGCCGCCGCCGCCGCCGGGCACGCTCGCTGCTGCGGGCATCGCCGGCGCAGGCGCGGGGGCGCAGCGCGTGCGCGCGCGCCTCCACGCGAACACTCCGAGACATGCTGCTACCACGCCGATCGTAGAGTAGATCGCGGTGTAATGATGAATGTCATGAGATGACAGATTGTCAAATAACAGTCCACTCTCTTTCATGATTCTTATTTTTTCCTCAATCGTTTTAAGCTCCCGATCGCTCTCTATGCTGGAGTCGTTCAAGACATCTTGAGGAATAGACACGTTTATAACGTGGTTTATGGATGCAATGACTGGTGAGTATAGGTTAGCACTAATACTGACATCGCTCTTTCTTTGTTGATGCGCAGTTACTTCAAAATTATCTGATTTGATTATGCAGCCGTAATCTATAGTTATAAGTCCGGAGTGAGTCAGCTGATGCGCGGTAACTTGATCTGCACATACTGTTCGTAGTTTACATTGACCGCAGCAAAAATAGATATAATTGTTGGTAGAATGGCTTTCCAGCCAAAGATTTTTACAGTGATCGACGTTGACTTCACACGCTGATGCCTTTGATTGGCAGAAGTCTTTATCTCTGCTTAATTTGTAGATAGGCGAATGAATATAGCACAAATGTACGTTTGTCACTAGACAAGAATCTATGATATTTTCTGTTACGATAATGTATGCATCCTTTTTCAGGTTCACAGCTATGAAATCTGACACTGGTTTAATTGATAACATTGTGCCGTTAGGTTTCTCTGTAGGTATTGGGATAAGCTTGAATATTTCATAGCTGTCCCTGCTAATCAAAGGTATTTGTACTTCAAATATTGAGTAATTTTTAAGCATTCTTGCTTTGACCCGTAGAAGTTTAAAAAGTTGTGCAAGATCTGCATGAATGTTTTCTACAGGTAATGTGACGTCATTAGACAAATGACTAGCTATAATGCTCAGCTGATCCTGTAATTGTTCGGCTGTTATTAAATGTGGGTTAAATCGGCCATGATAGATGTCTGTGATTGTGTCCACTAAAGCATTCTGTAAATCTTTCAAGTCGCGTAATAGATTGCTGGCGACCACAGCTCCCATAGAAACTTCATTTGCCCTCGAAATATTTTGAGTGGCAGCCTTTAATACTTCTAATGTATTTTCTATGTTTACAAACTGCTGATGAATCATTTTATGTTGTTTGTGCATTGTAGCCTCCGTCCTCTTTAAGAGACTGAATTCTGCTTCTATGACCGAAGTTTGATTTTGCCAATATGATACAATATGCTTTTGATTTTTGCGAAGAAGAGTGATATCTTTCTCGTACTGTTCTGCGAATCGAGCGTCCAATACACCGAAGAGGCCGTTTGCAATGTAACCGACACCGTCGATAAGACCTCGCCGCCACCTGTTCGCTTGATTTGCAAAATGCTGACTGAGTAACATATGATTATTGTAATCGAGTTCATTGTACCCATGACGTAACTGTAATAATATTATGTCACAATGTGTTTGTTCTTGTATCGTGCTGCATGTTTGTTCCAGGGCCATTATACTTTTGTTAAGTGCGGTAATTCCTTCCCAATATGGATCTAAATCATAGTATATGATTAGTTTCCAGTCGTCGCGAATTATCTGCATGTTTGTTAGTTTGTCGAAGTAAATATGTTGATTATTTCTGAATTGTGTGACGCTAAGTGCGCATTGGGAAGTTGTTATGATACTAAAGAATAACATGATTGCTGCAAACACTGTTGCTATATTGTAGCGAGTGCCTCCTTTCCTTGTTTCAGACCGCTTATTTGTGTTAGAATCTCCCAAACGCGCGGTATTTGCTTGCTTAATTTTCGAGGATTCATTGTTAACTGGGAGTTTTGATAATTTTGTGATAGGACGTTTAAGTGTTCCGTTTTTGGTTTTCACTGTAACCACGCGAACATTACCATCGGAACCGGGATGTAGTTCGATGACTCTGCCCATCAACCATTTTCCCGGCGGAAGATTGTAGTCATGAATCATGACAATATCATCAACATTGAGGTTACTTGTAGCTTGTCTCCACTTACTTCTTTCTGTAATTTGTACTAGGTACTCATTCCTCCATCTTTTCCAGAGATCCTGTACAATTTTTTGTGTCAACTGCCATCGGGTTCTTAAATCTGTTTCAGTCTCATGTATGGAAACTTTTGATCCACCTGTCAGGAAGTGAGCAGGCGTTAAAAACTTCACATCGTCTGGATCTTCAGATATAGCACATAATGGTCTCGTGTTGAGACAAGCTTCAATCTGTGTGAGCACCGTATATAGTTCCTCAAATGTAAGAACCTGGTCACCAATAACCCTCTTGAAATGATATTTGAAGCTTTTAACTGCCGCCTCCCATAGGCCTCCGGCAGATGGCCATGAGGGCGCATTAAAGCTCCACTCGATTTCCATATCTAATACTTCTGCTTTTAGATCTTTGTCTTGCATGATATTCATTAGTGCTTGATATTCCTTTTGTAGTACCTTGTTGGCACCAACAAAATTGCGACCATTGTCACTATAAATGTGACTAGGCGTCCCTCTGCGAGCCGCCATCCTTCTTAATGCTGCGATGAATGAAGTTGTGCTTAAATCACTAACTAGTTCTAAGTGTGCTGCCTTCGTGACCATACACACAAAGACAGCCACATATCCCTTTGTGCTCTTGATACCTCGTCCTTTGCTTGCTTTGACGTATATATGACCGGTAAAATCTACGCCTGTGTGTGTAAAGGGACGAGATGGATTACTTCTGGCCTCCGGCAAGTGCCCCATAATTTGCTGTTGGCAGTGTGGTTTTTTTTTTTTACAGGTTACGCACCGACGAAGCTGCCTCTTTGTAGCAACGTTCCCTCCTAGAATCCAATATTTTTGTCTGATAAAACCCAATGTCAGTCGGGCGCCGGCATGTAACATGGTTAAATGTGCGTCCTCTATTATTAATACTGTCAGACGTCCACTGTGCGGCAGAATAATAGGGTGCTGCATGTCATGGCTGATATGTGCCTTTTTTAGTCTCCCTCCGACTCTTAAGATATCATTTTGATCCAGATAAGGGTTTAATTTTAACAGTTTGCTTTTGGAATTTAGCTTTCCCTCTTGCTTTAAATCTCTTATTTCATTCGCGAACTCTTCTTGCTGTACTTGTTTGATAACTTTTTGCTTAGCTTGACTGACTTCTGATAATGATAGATAATGCTTTATTGCCTTTCTTTTGTACGTCGTAATCTTCATCACTAATGCTAAAATACGGGCAATTTTGTTGATTGACTGATGTTTGTTTAACAGGTCTGTAATGATGTTTGATTCATGCTTTGTGACAATATGAACGTCTTCTTGCTTCTTTATTTCCTCGTTTGTTGAATAGATTGCTTGATTTTCTTTCGTTGCTTCAAAGGATTGTAACCAATTTGGCCCTTGCCACCACAAACGATAATCTTTCAATTGAGTTACTGTGAGTCCTCTGCTTCCACAGTCAGCGGGATTTTCGCTTGATTTTACATATCGCCAAGATTGTGGCTTAATGCTATCTGTTATTTGTATTGTTCTATTTGCTACGAACGTTTTCCATCGACTTGGATTTCCTTGAAGCCATCCCAGTACAGCAGTAGAGTCACTCCAACCAAATATATGTAGGTCATGGCCTGCTAGACACTGCTTGACTTTGGTCATGAGTTTGGCCAGCAACAGTGCTCCACATAGTTCCAATCGAGGTAGTGATATTTGTTTTTTCGTAGGAACTAATTTTGATTTAGCTGCTACTAATATTATTGATTGGTTGTTATTTTTTACTCTGCAGTAAATGACGCATGCATATGCTTTTGTTGATGCGTCACAGAAGCCGTGTAACTCTACACTATCGGCTGTTTCCGTACCGTACCATCTTGGTATGTTGAATTGATTGATACTTTCTAATTCTTTTTAATTAGCAGATCCTGAGTACAACATCAGCCGACCTATAGACATTTTATTGGGTGCGGACGTATATTCGAATATTCTTTTAACGGGCATGTGCAAATTAAGCGAATCACTTCCGCTTGTTCAAGAAAAACATCTACAAATAAAAGTTTAAATGATCTTTATTTGTAGATGTTTTTACGGAAGCATTGTAAACAACTCTCAATGCAGTCGTTGCACTTTCTTCGCGCAATACGCAATGATGCGGTAGGAAACATTCCAGTGTCTGATTGCGAGGTGAAGGTTTCATGTGACCTAAGTTTTTGTATTCGGTAATGAATGACTTATATGAGTTGAACAAATAATTGTTTTTATGCAATTTCTTTTCTAAATGAATGAATTGAGCAACAGCCTTATTTTTGGACTGCCCCAATTTTTCCTCAAATTGTGGTATAAGTGGAAGTCTCACTTGGTATTTTCCGTCTTCCAACCGATTTGTTGTTGCTTTGTAGTACTGAATGCACTCTTGATCTTCTGATGATAGTGATTTTTCTTCTGTAACATCTTCCATCTCCCAGAATTGCTCTAATCTATCCAAATCAAATTGCACGACGTTGCATATTAGTTTAGTTTTGATATTTCCACATAATATCCAACCCAGATAAGTTTCTTGAACAAGCGGAAGTGATTCGCTTAATTTGCACATGCCCGTTAAAAGAATATTCGAATATACGTCCGCACCCAATAAAATGTCTATAGGTCGGCTGATGTTGTACTCAGGATCTGCTAATTCTAAATTATCCAGAAATGTGCATACTATTTTCGGGAATGAGTATGAAGGTAAATGTTTTGTTAGGTTATTCATGATGTAAACATCGATATTGAATTGATATAGTCTGATTCTTGAGTTTGACATACAGTTCAGGTTCATAATTCCTTTGCAACTGTTTTCTTTTTGCCCTATACCTGAGATTATGCCATCACACCTGGATCGCTTCAATCCTAATTGCTGAGCAGCGTTCTCTGTGATGAGAGACATTTGTGAGCCCTGATCAATAAGAGCCCGCAGGATCAGATATGTGCCATCTGCTTTCTGAACCTTTAGCAGTGCAGTTGAAAGCAAAGTTTCTTGCATCACATTATTATTTTGTTGTGTCACGTGCGTGTTACCTTGATTTGCACGTTCTTGATTATAACGGATGTTGTTTTGCTGTGTAGAAGGCGTCGTATTACCTCCTTGTTTTGACAATTCCTTTGAATACGATTCATGAAGCAATGTGTTGTGAAATTCGTTGCATTCAAGGCAACGCTTTTTTGATAAGCATTCTTTTCCTTTATGATCATTATAAGCAGTTTTGGCAATAATTCAAGTTAGCAACACATTGTTTTTCTTCATCGGGGAAAAGTCAGCAAATTGCTTGCAAAAAAATATAGCATGGGCATCATTGCAGACTGGACAGTTTTGCCGATTGTTTTGCAATTTCCTGTAAGTTAGTGATTGCGAAATAGCCTTGTTACTTGAATACGACTGCTTGAAATGATAATGTTTTGATTCTGATGGTTTATTTGTATTTGAAGAAAAGGGTTTTTGATGATTGATCTCCTGTTTTCTTCTACTTGCTTCCATGCTCGTGAACTTCCCCTCTAGGAAGGCTAGAAATTCTTTCAACTCGAGTAATTCTCGAGGTTGTTTGATAGCTGCGTTGTATTCGCTGAATGTGTCCGAATCCAATTTCTGACACAAGATGTGCACGATCAACGGATCCCATGACGTCACGTCTACGCCGAGAGTCTGTATGGCGTTCATCGTCTCAAGTGCAGTGTCATGGATTCGTTTGATATGATTAATTGATGCTTGCTGTGAAATTGGCATATTTAATAAAATGTTAATATGCGATGTAAATATCATCCTTTTGTTGTCATAACGATGGCTCAAAATGTCCCAACTTATGATGTAGTTGTCTGAGCTGATCGGGAGATGCTGTATGAGACGCTCTGCTTCACCTTTTACTTTCGATTTGAGGAACTGCATCTTCTGAGCTCCAGATAATGATGGGTTGCTATGAACTGCTTCTGTGAAGAGATCGTTAAAAGATGTCCATTGATGGTAATTACCGCTGAATGTAGGTATTTCTATTTTTGGCGTAGTATGCTCTCTATGTGAAATGGACGACATCTTCTTATTGATTGCTTTGATAGCAGCGTTGTATGTGTTTTCGTATTTGAGGTACATACGATGATACTCTTGATTTCGGTCTCCCAGCTCACTGTCTAAGTCCCAGTGCTGAGTGTCAATCTTCGCCCAGCGAGACCTTACCGTGCTTAACAGATGATCGAATTCCCAATTCTCCGCTACAGTATCCATGTCGATACTTGAAACAGTATGTTCAAAAGCCTTGAAGTTGGTCATCTGTTTCCTCATCATCTCATCGGTCTTGCTGTTTGATCCCTGAGACTTTAAAGATTGACCTGAAGATTGTTGTACGGTGCTTGAGGTAGCTAGAGGAGTAGCAGGCTTTAGAAGCGGTGTTGAAGGCCTTTCCTCTGTTGGCGGATGATTCTGAATAACTGCTCTGATTTTTTCATATCTCTCCTTCACAGTGTCAAATTGCTTCGAAGTAAAGTAAGTATGCGATCTGGCATATTCGATGCTACACAATCTTATATGATTCGACTGATACTCTTGCCAGCATGCATCCAAATTTTCTAACCTACGGCGTATGTAGTCCGAGGTTTTGCGATCGGAGCCATCCTTTTTGAAGTTGGTGTAAACTTGCTCTATCTGATTGAGTAACTGCTGTTGTTGGGCGAGAACGTCCTCCATTGAAGACATGTTGTTGATGGAAATGATAGTAAATGAAACGATCTTACTTGATTGTCCAAGCGGGAGCTTCGTCGCTCACGAAATGCGGATCCCTGCTGATTGCTGTTGCTGCTGCTATGTACTGCACTATTGCTGGCAGTACAAACACCCTCACTGCTAGTTCGTTTGACGTCACTAGTGAAACACTTTACAGCACTTGGTTGCTACACTGTAATGTACACACGCGACATCCGGCTCGAAGGACCAAAAATGTACGGGTAAGGTACATTTAAATGATAAACTTGATTTAATTGCAAATGATGTATTGATTTAAAACACCCGAAAACTGATATATGATCGACCCGCGGCGAATGAGTCAACCCAACAATGATGCTATGCAACTACTACCTTTTTACTCTAATGTGCGATTTTTAGTCATTCGCTGCGCGTCGATGTCAGCATAAAAATGATACTATTGATATGTACGGGTTTGCTCGTACAAGGCTGTACCCTGACCAAAAAATGCATGAGATATGAGCATTCCTATTGGCCTAGCGGTACTGGTGGCGCATGAATTACGGTAGTGAATACGCCCATATTTTAGAATAAAATCTTTATAAAATCGAATATTGGTCTTTTGAAAAAAATAAAGCTTACAAAATGTTCGTTATCAAATTGTCTATCCATTAGTGTTAGTATAAAAAATTATTAATGAAGACTTTACGAGGAGATGCATGCTATCAATAATTATTTCACATATTTATGGTTTTGTTGGAAGGAGATTAAAGACACATAAAGCTCTTTAAAAAAAAAATGTACTACAATTTTAGAATCAACATTATGTAGAAATTGAATGTATTTTTATTAATTGATATTTCTTTTTAAATAAATAGTAGATAGCTCTTAAAAACTGCACAAAATTCGACTGGCGCGGCGTTTTGCTCGGGGACGCGCCTTTGCCACCAAACACAATTAGAGAGCTCACATAACTTTTTTTCATCAAGTATTTTCTCTATTTCAGGAAAGAATTACTAATTTATATATATTTTTTAAATCGGTCACCGAATAATTATTCTATCCTAATAGGGAACAAATGTCAAAACAACGAACGAAGAAAAATATCGTAAGCGAATCGGACGTCACTGGTCCGGTCCGCCTCGAACCGGAAAATCCGGCACAAACCGGAACGAACCGGAACGTCTCGGGGACCGATAATGGGAAATTAATAGCTGATATCAAGACTTGAGCCCTATCGTGAGGCTTTTTAATAACTATTGGTTCGGGGTTCGATTCTCGGGCTGGTCATCTTGTTGATTGGAAATGTGATAAGAATTTCGTGAAAAAATTGTGGCGACTTTTTCCCTGTATTTATACTCGCTGCCACTAAAAATCAGTTTGTAATTAGAAAATTTTCTTATCTTGAAACATCATTTTTCGACCTCGAGCATCTAATCAATTTACAGAATAGTTTTAAGGTTCGTTGAAATTATACCACTTGTATGAACAATCTGTGATAAGAAGCTCCTAGTTCCATGTATGCTACTAAATTCTTTGTTCTAGAACTTCAACCTCCAAACAATGCCCACTAGAGTGAATATTACAACCTAGAGTGTGAATATGATATCATATAAAGCTCGCCTGTATTGTAGCACATACAATAAATATAATTTAGGGATCTGCAAAATAATGCTAGAAACCCTTGCTTGAAAAAGAACTAGTAGTATTATGCTAATAAATTCCTCTGTTATATTTAAACATTTACGATCTCTGAAAATCAACTAAGAGGGCAATGCACCTATAAGTTGTAACTTTAACAATTAATCGTCAAACATAAAAAACCGGCCAAGTGCGAGTCGGACTCGCGCACAAAGGGTTCCGTTCCATTATCGCAAAAAACGACAAAAAAACCACGTTTGTTGTATGGGAGCCACACTTAAATATTTATTTTATTCTGTTTTTAGTATTTGTTGTTATAGCGGCAACAGAAATACATCGTCTGTGAAAATTTCAGCTGCCTAGCTGCCACGGTTCATGAGATACAGCCTGGTGACGGACGAACAGACAGACAGACGAATCGCGGAGTCTTAGTAATAGGGTCCCGTTTTTACCGCTTTTACGGAACCCTAAAAACGACGAGAAATAAAAACATACTGCTCAAGTAGTAGTCTTCTCTTTGATGTTTTCTCCAAGACTATTTTGTATTGGTTTACCAAATATATGCGAATTATTATAATAAAAGCCGATAGTCAAGCACAAAGTGCGGCCAGGTTTAAAGCGTTCTCCATTTTGAACCGACTTTCCAATAAGTAGGAGGTTCTATGTTCGACTTCATGTTTGTAAGTTGTTATTTTCTAACATACAGACTCCATAACGTTCAACAAAAACGAATTTTACAAGCTGAGGAGCTAATTTTACCTCACATGCATAACAGAAACTGTAAGAAGTAAATTAGTAGTAATTTCTATCCTATGCAGAACAGCGTAGCAAAGTATGTCACGCGGGACTGTAATTAAAAAAAAAAGCGCGAATGATGATGCAAAAATAACTACAGTGCAGTCAATGGTGGTTTAAAATGCCATGCAAAACCATTATGTGAATGAAAGTGGCAAAAAAGATACAGATTATTGTGCAGTTAATGGTGCCATTAGCTATCACAAAAATACCTTAGGTGTCTGCTGTGTTCTTAAGCTATAGTTTTAGCTGTTATAGAACTCGTGCCTAATTCTGACTCCCATATATAGACATTGGATCTTTAAGGAAAGCTGTATATTTCCGTAGTGTGCTAGTTTGATAGCCAAGTACTCGCAATGTCAAAAGTTTAGTCATTTATAGCAATTAGGCACTTTTGATTCCAGTTGTTCAATCGAAAAGGTCCACGTACAGAGAACAGTTTTGGCACTTGGGAACATTTTTCTTACTAGCAACGAAACAGAGTTTTGCTATTTGCTAATTTAGTTTAAAATATTTTATTAAAGTTTATTTTGTAATAACTAAAGTTTGCTTTTTAGGGTTCCATACCCAAAGGGTAAAAACGGGACCCTTTGGGTACGGAACCCTATCGGACTACTCCGCGATCCGTCTGTCTGTCTGTCTGTCCGTCTGTCACCAGGTTGTATCTCATGAACCGTGATAGCTATAGGCAGTTAAAATTTTCACAGATGATGTATTTCTGTTGCCGCTATAACAACAAATACTAATAAGAGGATAAAATAAATATTTATGTGGGGCTCCCATACAACAAACGTGTTTTTTTTTGCGATTTATTGCGATAATGGTACGGAACCCTTCGTGCGCGAGTTCGACTCGCACTTGGCCGGTTTTTAAAGTTACAAAACCTTTTCGGTTTTAACCAAACCAGTGTGGAACGGGCAGGTAACTATATCTCTCGTAAAGTCAAAGTTCGATGTCTGGACCTTGCGCTAAGTACAAAGTTTGTAAGCAGCGGCGTGCCGCAGACAGCAACATGTTTTGGACGGGTATTTAGAAATCGGGTGCACTCAAATGTATCTAAACCTATCTTTATACTAAGCGACCCTCCTGATGGCACGACACAATTCGATTTTATCACTCATATCGATAAGCGACTTTTACTAAGCGAAATTACAACTACGTTCACTGGAACGCAATGAGACGCAATTTCACCGATTTGCACTAATAAGGTTGCCCTAGTCGACGGCACGAACTATTTTGTGCGCGGGGTATAAAAATGCATGCTATCTTATCCGAAAACATGTGCGAAAGAGATAGATGCTGTGATGAGCAGTAAGAAGCTAGTTCGCGTATGAATTAGCACTTTTGCAGATTTTTAGCGAAATGGATGATGATTTACGACGAGAACGAGCGCGCAAAATTTTATAAACAGACCTTTGGGAGTATGGATATCATGAAAAAACAACTTAATGAATATTTTCAAAATAAAACTATTTGCATTGTTGTACTACTAATCTATTCCTGTATGGTGGCTGTTTTGCAATTTTCCTTTTTCTTATGGTATTTATGCGTTGCCCAAAAGATGCGTTGAAATATGGAACTTTCGACTTTCATAACTTTCAATTATTTTTTAGGGTTCCGTAGCTCGAAAGGAAAAAACGGAACCCTTATAGGATCACTATGTTGTTCGGTCCGTCCGTCTGTCTGTCTGTCAAGACCCTTTTTCTCAGGAACGCGTGGAGGTATCAAACTGAAATTTATATCAAATATTCTGGTTTAATGTCCCTTAAAGCTGTGAAAAAATAAAACTTTATTCAAATCGATACTGCCGTTTGTGCCGCAAATTTTCAACACTCGCAAGGGAATCAAAACCTGCATGGTACTTCCCGTGAACTCAGAATCTTGAAATTTAGTACGAAGCAACATCTTATAGCACAGATAAAGGAAAAATTGCGAAAACCGTATATTAACCTTTTAGTTACATCATATAATAAAAATATTTTTAAACTTACTGCCCCTTTCCTCATGAACGCGCAGAGGTATTAAATAGAAATTCATATCAAATATTCAGGCCTAATACCTTTAAGCTGAGGTTTGTACGGAACACTCGGTGCGCGAGTCCGACTCGCACTTGACCGGTATTTTTACTTTTTTTGTTTCCATACAGGACTAGATGATGATGAGATAAATTGACATAATTTTTTATTTTGAACGTACATCGTCAAACAGTGGGGTAGACTACGTTTGTATGGAAGAAAAATCGACAAGTTCAACCTTAATTTTCTTAGAAAACACCAGTGTTTTATCGCCTTTCGACGCAAATCAAATTACTTAAATAATACCCTTACGGCCCTTCTAAATAAATATAATTTTATAAACTCACTCATTTTTATCTGGAACGGGGTATACCGTTGACATGTCATCAACGACAACGCTGAAGCGAATCGACGGCATTTTGACACTACACTTATGACTTCTTATCTTCAAAAACACTATTTGTCTTATTACGGAAAACATTCAGGAAATTGAACCATTTTTCACCGCACTTTTTAAGTATTTCCACTAACATCTAATATGAACAAGAAGTCACAAAAAACTAAGCGGTTAAACATTAGGTGAGACCGGGTATGGTTGAATCACGGGTTAGTTGTTACAGCGGCATTTACGAAAATGTATAACCGAAAACGTAAAGAACGAAAGAGTTTATTGATCGGCGTTGAAGAATAAATCAGTCAGCCATTGCTAAGCTTAGAACATGGCTATTAAAAATCTAAAAGAGAAAAGAAATTGCTTTCATCCCCTGTCTCTCCTACAGCATTAATAACCGCCATTATATCCACTGCACTGCCCGATTTTAGACAAAATCATCAAGATGGCACTAAACGATTGTTATATTTTTAAGCGATTTAGATTTATCTAGAAAGTCATTTCATATTTGCCCTGTTTCTCAGTAGACTGATACATCTTGACTGCGGTCTCATCTATAATAGCTGGCGGAAGCAATCCTCTTCCACACAATTCATATAGAATAAGTCGTAGTGCAGGTTATCGAAGAGGATACAATTTCCTACTGCCGGCGGTGAGAAGGATGCGACTGTGTGCCCTGGAGATGAATCAAACGGGTTACAAGAGCTATATTAAAGGATGTTTTGCTCCGATTTTGTGTCTGTATTAAGAGTTTTACAGGATTACAGCGTTTGGCGTGGCAGGCTTAAAATATCCACTTATGAAGTTATTTACAGCTGGATTCGACGTTAATGACAGATTATTTGAAAGATCTACATAATACATAGATGCGGGGTAGTTCAGAGATTGCATTGGGCTGTACTGCAGTCTCTCCAACAGTGCCAAATTAACTACCGGTATATCGAAGTGTTTGTACAAAAACGCCACCATGTCAGTTCGACGTCAGGATCAGACCTCGGAACCCGTCAAATTCTTATTTGTTTTAAAGTCTACACACTATTCAAATATTGTTTAATTACTCCACCTTCTAACCTAAAAGTGCTATTACATAATTCCCATATAAAACAATTGTTTCTCTCAAACATTCCACATTATAGTAGCAGTTAAAACGGTCGGAAGTAGGTTTAATAACACAAAGCGCAGCGGAGGGATAGTGTTCTGCTCAGACAGCCGTGGTATTCCTTTCCTCTTACCAATGAGATAAGTTACAGAACTACCAATCTACGAAGACATTTAAAAAGAAGATGTTTTGCTAGAATTATTAGGACCATTGCTTGCTTTGAGAGTAGTAAAGGACGCTTAAGAAGCAGAATGCTGTTTCCAGAACACCAATTTCCAGAGTATTCTGATTGTCCACAACATTCAGCCAGGGAATAGTTTCCTTACAGGTAACTAAAATACTTAGATATTTACTAAACATTTAGTATTTTAGCTTTGGAAATTGGGTCTAAAAGTACCCATTATAAGCTACTTGGGGATTGGTAAAATAAAAGAGAAGTCTATGATCAGAAGCAGTGAACAATGATTATTGCCGAATAGAAGATGAAAATGGTAATAGTTGGCATTACTTAAATTAATCAATTTGATGATTTATTTTGTAAAAAAAGGTATGGTTACAGATAGTATATTGTCTAAAACATGTGCACTATGTTTTGCCAATTCGATATTAAATTTATTCGAGTACAGTTTATTTTCTGCAGTTATCTGTATAGTGTGTTTCCCCAAGAGATGTGTTAGCCCGGTATTTGAGATTTAATGGCATTTCAAATGTGGTGAATATTTAGGTTGCTTTTCATTTTATTTTTATGAGGGGAGAGGGCTCGGAAGGATGCCAGGAGTTTTATTCTCAAGTGAAGATTTGATATCCTTTCTTGGTGCATCAGTTACACCTAACAGGTTTAAGCCCCGATTTCTGAATTATGAATTTAAAGTAGAATAGTTGTCAAACTCTACTATAGCCTGTAAATCTGTTTAACTTTAGCATTGAAAGTGCTTCAACTACCTACTACTTCAGGAACCGGCACTAAACTTTAATAATTTTACTGGTGGAATTTTTGTGGGTAAATTTCTGCACATATTCAAAGAAATACCGACTAAACTTTGTATTCACGACCTACAACTTATGTGTCGTAGGTCATGAACTCAAACCCAGGCAAGCACTTTACTTTGCACTTTATTTATTTCATGAATACTGCTCTCAAAATGGTGTAGGAAATGAAAACTTGATGAGGAATTCGGCATGTACCGGAACTAAAACTTCGAAGACTTAAGAAATCCTCCATGAATGCGTACTGGCCTCGCGCGGATTATTACGGCCCACTTTCACTCACAGAGTGCAGGCTTCTATCCCAGTAGTGGAAAGATTATGATAATGTAAAGAAGCATATTATGTATTCGGCATTTTGATAGTCATCCATTTGTATTATGGTATGTGAGGTGAGGTGTAAGGTATGGTTCGCATAAAACAGTGAAACTTTAAGGGGGTGATGAAAATGTTTATGAACAAATATATTACTTTAAAAATATGCTAAGAAATTGTTCAGTTCTATAAAGATTTGCTTTTTAATTGCACCTTTTTATTCAATGGTGAAATATGTGTTATAAACTTATAAACTTTACCACCTTATGTACAAAGTACCTGAGCGACCGAGCACTGCTTTGCAGAGAAAACGACGTTTTCTAACAATGAAACCTAGCTAAATCGATTTATCGACCCCGAAAGGCTCTACATATTAAATTTAATGAAATCGTTGGAACCGTTTCCGAGATTCAGATTATTTATATAGATACATATATACAAGAATTGGTCGTTTAAAGGTAAATTTGAATTAGAACATTAAAATTTAGATTAGATAGTTTTTTTTTTATTTGAATGCTTTATGACGTGTCGTTGTGACTTTGACATTAAATTTTTGTTTTATATTACAATAAAGTTCTGATTAGATAGATAAATAACTGTGACATTAAAATACATCAAGAACATGGACATCCACAATTACCAACCCTTCTCTGAACCATGGTTTTCAACCGCAAAGTCCTGAAATCCAAAGCCATAACTTAAAAAACAACGAAAAAAATTCGCACCAATAAAGCATCATATTCACACTGCCAGCCAATTAAGGATCCCCACTCACCGACAATTGAATAAAACAGCCGTCGCATTGCCATGAGATGGCAACATTTAAAAAAGTTGCGTCGCCGCCCGAGACTGGCAAAGCGAATTACCTCAACAAAAGAAAAAAAAGCAACGCCTTTTATCTTTTAAAAAGAGAACGTCACAAAGGAGGCTTTTACGCGGCAAAGTTGAAGAGCTTCTTGAAGTTACAATGAAAGTTGAATACTTGAAGTTGAATGGTGATAATTTGTCTGTTTTTATATGTGTGGTTTTGATTTGATTGACGGGCCGATCTTCAAAGATAAGCAACGCTTGCCGAGATGGTTATCTTAACCGAGATTCCTCCGTGCCTCAAAAAGCACGTTAAGCTGTTGGTCCAGATCACGTTGGTACAGATAAGTAAGTACGTAAGTAATTCTTTAGTTTCCAAATATCGGTACAGTACATGGTGACAAACAGATAAAAAATAGGTTCGGCCATATTTTACCAAGAGGCATGCAAAAGTTATAATTTGACGCTAAAATAAAGGCAATTAACTGACACAGAATAGTTTTAAATCACAACTTACTATATCTAGGTCACCGCAACACAATTTATATAGATTACAATTATACATTCGCAGTCGCTCCATGTAAAACACTGGTACTCAGCTGAATCCGGTAAGACTGGAAGCCGACCCCAATATAGTTGGGCAAAGGCTAGGCAGATGATGATGACAATTATACAATTAATTTTATTTATTTATTCACAAACAAATAACATTGTGTAGAATATTGTATACATTATAACAGGAATTGGTGGAACATAATTGCAGTAAAATCATCGCTTGAAGATTAATTAAATTATTGTAGCAAATTGTATATATATTTTTTTTCAATTATAATGTCAAATCAATCAATATGTCACGAACAATTAGAATGTGAAAATAATCAATTAGTATGTCAAATTTATCAATATGTCATAAACATTAATGTCAAATAAATCCAATGTATTCCCCAAGAACTATAATGTCAAATAAATTTAAAAAAAAATGAAGATATACAAAATATAAAAATCTGACACCAGTTTGCTAAAGGGATATCGTGTTACCCAGTTACTGGGTTGTGAAGGTCAGATAGGCAGTCGCTCCATGTAAAATACTGGTACTCAGCTGTATCAGGTTAGACTAGAAGCCGACCCCAAGTTGGAAAAAAAAGGTGTTTTTATTTTAAATTATTTTAAAATAAAAACATCGCTATTTTTTTACTTTAACTCTATGCTTCGAAAGTACTCCTAAAAAGGCAAGTCGTTCTGCCGCGGGAAAACAACCACTTAAATTTCACGGTGTATATAGTATGTGTGCAATCTGGAGGAGCGAAGCCACCTAATGCAAGCAAATCTTTGCTTAAAAGATGACTTCAAAATTAACAATGTAATTTACATAAGTTGATGAAATAAACATTTTTATTTTTTTATTTTATTTATGTGTTGTATAGCGGCAACGAAATAAACCATCTGTGAAAATTTCAATTTTAATCGCAACAACTAATAGTCGCGAGTTGGCGATTACTCCCAGGAACTAATAGGAAATAAAACGTTTTGTCGAAACAAAGGAAAATTTTGCGTGCGATGAACCAATAACACTCAACAAATGTTAAAACAAATGTTAATCACAATCAAATCAACACCAATCATTGAAAACACTCATTAAACAAATATCAATGTTTCTAAGTTATTTAGGGTTCCGTACCCAAAGGGTAAAAACGGGACCCTATTACTAAGACTTCGCGGTCCGTCTGTCTGTCTGTCTGTCACCAGGCTGTATCTCATGAACCGTGATAGCTAGACAGTTGAAATTTTCACAGATGATGTATTTCTGTTGCCGCTATAACAACAAATAATAAAAAAACAGAATAAAATTAATATTTAAGTGGGGCTCCCATACAACAAACGTGATTTTTTTTGCTGTTTTTTGCGATAATAGTACGGAACCTTTCGTGCGCGAGTCCAACTCGCACTTGGCCGGGTTTTAAGTATTAATGCTTAGGCTGAAATCAGTGTAACAATTGTAGATAGGCCAATCAATATTTTTATTTAGTCAAGATTTTATTGTTATGACTGAATTTTAAACCATTTATCTTAATGTACAGATTTATTTATTATTAAAAATCTTTTAATACAGCTGCAATCACGGAAACAGCTTTGCTAGTTTCTCTTTAGCACAGATAATATAATACCAGCATACAATGTATCATCCTATACAAAGAAACCGTGCCGACGTACTATATTGATTATACTGATTATTTTTGTACATCGATCGCGTTCGGTTCCGTTCCACAGATATAGATGGTGATATATCAATATTCTACACAATGTTAATTGTTTGTGAATAAATAACTTAAATTAAATGTATAATTGTATCTATATAAATTGTGTTGCGGTGACCTAGATATAGTAAGTTGTAATTTAAAACTATTCGGTGTGTCAGTTAATTGCCTTTATTTATATTTTTAGCGTCAAACTATAACTTTTGCATGCCTCTTGATAAAATATGGCCGAACATACTTTTTATCTGTTTATCACCATGTACTGTACCCATATTAGCAAAATAATTACTAACTTACTTACAATTTGAACAACATTTAAAAATTTACATAGATTCAATGATCATTGCTTCAGAATTCCAGCTGAAATACTGGAGCAACGATTCATGTGAACACAGTCCAGCCTGTCAGCAATCATGGCCAGAATGCCGTTGGAGCTGGCCCACACCCTGCGCACCAAGGATGCACATCTTTTACGCATCAGTGTATAAAAGCAATCGACTCGTATTTCCGCAAACATCCCTGATGCGCTACAGAAGCGAGGCAGCCCCATCAGCACCCTGAAGGCATTATTATACTGAATGCGAAGGCAATTCTTCAGGCAAAAGCTTCTGAGAATATTTTACCGCAGTTACGTACATACAAAGTCAAAGGATACAAAACTTATTTTCTTGTCTTATTACTCTTTGTGCAATCTTCACAGATATTTTCCAGCTTCTTTACTGACTTTTCAGAACAAAAAAGGGGTTCTTAATTGCATGCATAAGTCCTGTCTATTTTATTCTTGGTGTCATATCCCCGAAACTGTTTTCTGCTGCACTGGAGGATGTCCTCACGGTTCTGTACTGGAGAGGGCTGGGCATCAACGTCAATGGCGAGTATATAACTCACATTCGGTTTGCCGACGATATAAGGGTCATGGCTGAGACCATGGAGGACCTCAGTACAATGCTCGATGACCTCAGTAGTGCTTCCGAAAGAGTGAGTCTAAAGTCTAATTAACATGGACAAAACCAAGGTGATATTGAATATGTTGCACCCACTTCTATCAAAGTCGGAGACTCTACACTCGAAGTTGTGGACGATTATGTCTACCTGGGACAAACGGTCCAGTTAGGTAAGTCCTAACTTTGAGAAAGAGGTTAACTGCCGAATCCGACTCTGCTAGGCAGCGTTCGGCTTACCACAGTGTCTCAAGACGAAAGTCTATGACCATTGTGTGTTGCCAGTAACTACTTACGGGACAGAGACGTGGTCGCTCACAATGGGTCACATCAGAAGGCTTAAAGTCACTCAAAGGGCAATGGCTATGCTCGGAGTTTCCTCGCGTGATCGAATCAGTAATGAAGACATCCGCAAGAGAACCAAGGTTACCGACATAGCCCGTAGATTTGCCAAACTTAAGTGGCAGTGGGCAGGGCACATTGCTCGCAGAACGGATGGCCGTTGGAGCCAAAAAGTTCTGGAGTAGCGACCGCGTACCTGAAGACGCAGCGTTGGAAGGCCTCCCTCTAGGTGGAGCGATGACCTGGTCAAGGTTGCGGGCGTCCGGTGGATGCGAAACGCACAGGATCGATCAGTGTGGCGACGCTTGGGAGAGGCCTATGTCCAGCAGTGGACGTCTTTCGGCTGAAATGATGATGATGATGAAGATTTTATGCTTATCCACCTGTCGTTCCAAAATAGTTATTTATGCTACAAGTGCGGAAAGTAGGTGATTTCCCATGAGTGGATAAATCGATACGAGTCGGAAATCATCTTACGCACGTGTATCATACAAAATTTTACTATGCATTGTGCGAGCAAATAAAAAAATATATCTGAACCAAGCAAGAAATTAATAAAATGGCGTTTATTCAAGGGCGCTCAGCATATCCACAGATTAACTAATAGTTCATAGTTCCTCGGGAATATCTACTGCGCATGTGCAAATAGCTGTCACGTCGTAACGCAAAAAGGCACGAGCAAAATATTCATTCTGCCAAACTGAATATTTAAAATTAATTTATTGATCAAAATCTAAATCTAGAGTAATTAAAACGCCTTAAATGAAGTATTAGTTTTGTTTTTCCTTTTATATGAATGATAATCTGTACTTAACTAATTTTTAAAACTTTTCTCATATAATAAAAACTCTATGCAACGGGCTGACGTTGGAGTTAAAAATTAAAAAAGTACAGGAAATTAAAAAGCACTAGTAAAAAAAAGTGACACTTTCCGCACAGTTTGGCTGCTTGGAAAACGCTCTTTTCGAAGACATGCTTTGTAAAGTTCTTTTCAACTGAATGTTTAGAACTTTATATGAATAAAGTTAATTCGTTTCTAACAACTTTCTAACTTAGTCCTTTATATGGCGAAAGCACATAAAAACATACGCATATATATTTATTTTGTAACTCTATCTCCGCAACCATTACGGACCATTAGCCAGTTCAAACGATGCACTATGTACATCAAACAAAACGTACATACTGTAAGTAATGTGAAACTACCGTCTACTGTAAGATAAAAATTTATGGCCGAACCGAATGTTGAAAAATAAAAAAAATACAAAAAAATACTACAGACTTAATAAAAAAAACTACAAAGTGAAAAACAACTTTCTTTTTGGAAGTCGGTGTCTTTGGTAAATACCATTTTTTTGCGTTATGGACAACGACTTCCTTTTTTTAGCGTTCCGAACCCAAAGGGTAAAAACGGGACCCTATTACTAAGACTCCGCGGTCCGTCTGTCTGTCTGTCTGCTTGTCACCAGGCTGTATCTCATGAACCGTGATAGCTAGACAGTTGAAATTCACAGATTATATGTTTCTGTTGCCGCTATAACAACAAATACAAATATATATATATATTTAAGTGGGGCTCCAGTACAACAAACGTGTTTTTTTTGCCGTTTTTTGCGATAATGGTACAGAACTCTTCGTGCGCGAGTCCGACACGCACTTGGCCGGTTTTTTATTAGTTGTACCTACCTAATAGGCAAGTTGTTTAGTAATGTACCTATAATTCCAGAATAGATTACCCGAATATCATGAAACTTGAACATAACCGGTGAAATGAGAGTGTACCAAGGTGAACTGTAAACATCTGTGTAACCCTTTAGAGCGTACTGGCGTAAAGTTATGTTATGAAATGGTATAAACAATAAACAGAAATGCGATTGCAGCAATCCCGAGAGATTTGCCGTCATTTATTTTTCCAACTTCAAAACATACTCTTTCAAACAAAAAAAGTGGTCTACAATTTATAGGAGGCGATATCGGTGAACATACACAAAAAAAGTTTACTATAGAACCTCCTTCTTTTTGGAAAGTCATTTAAAAAGATTCGAACAACAGGAGGGTGACCATAAGTTCTTAGAGCGGTATCAATTTGAGATCGAGTAAGTGACAGATGTATACAAGTCATAATACATCTGTCCCTTATTCGATCTCAAATTGATACCGCTCTAAGAGCTTATGGTCACCCCCCAGCTATGCAAATATAATAATCCCATCAAAAACATAACGTGTAAAAAACACAAGACTCGCGGCCCAGTTCTTTTACCGCAAAAAGTAGTAAGATCGAATGTAGAATTAAGGGTACTAGTGTACCCTTAATTCTACATTCGACGGCACGAACTATTTTGTGCGCGGGGTTAAAATACATTTTATATCAACCGACAACACGTGCGGAAGAGATAGATGCTGTGATGAGCAGTAGGAAGCTAGTTCGCGTACGAATACACACTTTTGCAAATTTGTAGCGAAATGGATAATGATTTAGGACGAAACCGAGCGCGCGAAATTTTATAAACAGAACATGATATCTAGACTGCCAAGTCTAGATATCATGAAAAAACGACTAAATCTATATGTTCAAAATAAAATAATTTGCATTGTTGAACTACTAATCTATCCCTGTATGGAGGCCGTTTTACAATTTTCCGTCTTCTTATGGTATTTATTTGCGCCCAAAAATGCGTTAAAATTAGTGTCGGAATGTGGAACTTTCGACGCTCATAACTATCAAATATATTATTTTTTTACTTTTTCGCTTCCATACAGGGCTAGATAATGATGAGACAAATTGATATCACTTTTTATTTTGAACGTACATCGTCAAACAGTGGAATAATCCCTAGACTACGTTTGTATGGAATTTTTTTCGACTAGTGTAACCTTAAGTCGGATTATTTATTCAATAGGCGAATTAGGTTACAAACAAACACATTAACCGACTTGGTTTTACTTTAACATATCATCATACATCTAATTAATAGGGTATCTTCTGAATAAATAATCCAATTTGGTTCTACATTCGATCTCACTACTTTTTGCGGTAAAAGAACTGGGCAGCGAGATTTTTACAAGTTTTTTTTTTATGAGATGTTTTACTGCATTTGTACTTCGAATAGCTTTTTTTTTAGTCATCTCAACTTAACATGACAAATTATTGGTTCATCATACAAACTTCCACCACCCTTTACTGCCCCTTCGGAATTATTTCCGTGTTGAAAACTAAACTATGTAGTTCACTGGGTATCAAACTATCTCTATACTACATCTAAATCTGTTCAGCGATTTAAGGGTGAAAACGGTCACAGAATAAGGGCAAGGGACAGACAAAGTTACTTTTGCAATCATATCTACTACTAGATTTTTCCAGTGACTTTACCCGGGTGAAAAGTGTTATATCAGCCCAAGAAAACATTATCTCGGGATAATTTAATAATAATAATAATAAAGGCCGAGGCTTTTTAAAGGCCGAGGCTTTTTAAATGCTAAAAACCTCCACAACCGCGAGATATGCAATCTCAGGGAATATTTTCTACACACCGACGTAGGTATGCATCGAGATGTAGTAGCAGTGGACAAGGGATTCACCCCGCTCTCCTTGGCGAATGAGAACTGGGGCAAGCCTGTAGTGCTTGACACTAACGACCGCAGGGAAGTATGGCAGAGTAAGGAGCTTCACGGACGCTTTTGCCGGGCCCTACATGGGTCCGATGTAGACCAAGCAGCGTCCGTAGCCTGGCTGCGTTTCGGTGACCTCTTTGGGGAAACCGAAGGTTTTGTCTGTGCAATTATGTACGAAGTTATCATGACGAATAACTACCGGAGATTTATTGTGAAGGATGGCACGGTTGACATCTGTCGGGCATGTCACCGCCCGGGAGAATCGATCCGCCACATTATCTCTGGATGTTCTCGTCTAGCTAACGAAGAGTACTTGCATAGGCACAACCTTGTAGCCAGGATCATCCACCAGCAACTTGCTCTGAAATACACTCTTGTGGCATCGGAAGTATGTGTCTACAGGTATGTGCCCGACCCACACAAACACACATCATCAGCCTATTAATGTTCCCACTGCTGGGACACAGGCCTCCTCTCTGTGAGAGGGAATGGGCTGTAATCCACCACGCGGGCCCAGTGCGGGTTGGTGGATGTCACATGTCTTCGAATTTTTGGGTCTCGGACATGCCGGTTTCCTCACGATGTTTTCCTTCACCGTTTTGAGAGCAGTGGTGATGAAATAATTTACGCAAAGTAAAGCGCCTGCCTAGGCTCGAACCCTGCCCGACCCAGTTCTCGAAAATGGCAGTATCACATTGTACTGGGATCGGTCCATCATCACTGACAGGACTATTGTAGCCAATAAGCCTGATATAGTGGTGGTGGACCGAATCGAGAGGCGTGCAATGATTGTTGAAATAACTGTCCCGCATGACGGGAACCTCGTGAAAGCGGAGAAAGATAAAATCAAGTATCTTGACTTGGCTCGCGAGGTTGTCGAAATGTGGGATGTGGACACAGCGATCATTGTACCGATAGTCGTGTCAGCCAATGGCTTAATAGCCACGAGCCTCGACCAACACCTTAGGAGGCTCTCGTTAGGCGGCTGGGTCAAGGGCGTGATCCAGAAAGCAGTACTGCTGGACACGGCTCACATTGTTAGGAGGATCCTCTCTCTGGAGCCCTGACCGCCGGTAGTTTGGACCCTGTTCCCGATACCGGTGGGCCTCTATTTTCTATATTTTTAAATGTTTTTTTTTATTCTGTATGTTTTGCAAAAATATTTAATAATAAATAAAATAAGAAACGAATTTAAATAAAGGACATAATAATAATTTATTTCCAAAAAACTTAATACTACTTTACAATAAAAAGCCTATGTGCTGTTTCAGACTAATATCTATCTCTGCGCCAAATTTCATCCAGATCCGTTCAGCTGTTCTGGCGTGATTGAGTAACAAACAAACATCCATCCAAACTTTCATATTTATAATACTCGTATTAGTTAGAAGTAAGATGTAAGCATTAAGTATGGACCCCGAAGGGCAACCTGCATCAACGGACGTGATTATTGGGGCTCTGACATTATTTATTTCCCTGCCGGAGACTTCACCGTAGACCACATCATCGCTTACCATCGTGCGAGATAGTGGTCAAACGCGAAAAATAAGAAAAATATAAATAACTAGCTGTGCCCGCGGCTTCTCTCCCGTCATCTGTCTGCCAACCCTACCCTACTTACCTTCCTGCCTACCCTACTTACCTACCTACCAATTTTTTTTCTATAGTCATCATTCTTTCGCGGAGAATTTTAACATCGCGATTCAGAAAATGCCTTCAAATGCACAACGCCATCTATCGAGAGTATTTGAATTGCGTGTGTTGTGATAATTTTACTTCTTGAACACTTTAATTTCATCTAACTTTTGATAGAGTGAACCGATTGCGATGAAACAAAAACTAAGTATTACTTCAAGTTACGCACAATTTTTATGTATAAAATCTATTTACATTGGTTTCGTACATTTCACGTGATGCGTGCACAAATAAACAGACAAACCGACAAAAATTCCAAAAATTCCAAAAATGCCGGAAATAGGTTCTGTTGGTTATTCTTTAACACCCTGGCAATTTTTTTTGGAAAAATTTTCGATGTACAGAAATTACTTTTCTACAGATTTATTAATGCTGTTTTCGTCTCGACATTTTCGACGCTAACTGTACAACATTATTAGTTAATTCAGGTTGTTTTGTTGCTAGCCTCGCCTCTAACTGTCAGGGCCGGAAATAGGCTCATTTCCTTATTGTTTTCATGTTTCTGTGGTAGCGGTCTACAGGAAAATTACGAATAGGCCATCATTTAACTTCCCACAATGTTTTTAAGAGGGCGTAAATACTGTTAGAAGAGAAATAGAATATTATCATTGTCATTTATATTATCATTTCAGCCGTAAGACGTCTACTGCTGGACATAGGCGGCATCGGTCAATGTGGGCTCCGCCAGGCGTCGCCACATTGACCGATCCCGTGCGTCTCAAATGCAGCAGATTCCCGCAACCTTAACCAGGTCATCGGTCCACCTAGTGGGATGCCTTCTACCGCATCGTCTTCCAGTTTGCGGTCGCCATTCCAGAAAATTTCGGCCCCATCGGCCATCCGTTCTCCGAGCAATGTCTGCCCAGAGATGATGACATTTATGGCCAAAAAACGAGTGTAAGCTAAAAGATACTGTGGGTTTAAAAATAAGCTGCAAAATGGTTTTCCTGAACACGAACCGTATTTCCGTGTTAGTTTAATCTATTCTTTATTTTGATTATGTTAATTCAAAAAACAACAAATCTACGCTTTTTTGGGGTCCATAGTCAACCAGGAACCCTTACAGTTTCGCCATGTCAGTTTGCAGCTTAGCTCAGACACCAATAATATAACACAAGCATACAGATGCCTCATCCCATACAAAGAAACCGTGCCGACGTAACTAGCGTTTTTCATCTGATTATTCTTGTTATTTTTGTAAGTACATCAATCGCGTTCGATCCCGTTTCACGGCAATAGATGGTGTTAACAGCGACTTGCAAGTAAAAGGGTTTACTAGGTTCGTGAATATTTTTTTCTTTAAATACAGTGAAGGTTCGTTTTATAGTATTTTTTTGCACGTTTTTACAGTATTTTTTGCACCAAAATGTGTAAAAATGCAATTTTAACAATCGAGTGGAATGCCTCAGAAATTAAAAAATGCGCCATCTATTGGAATCAATTTTAAATGATCCGTTCAAATAATCTTTGAAATGTGAATTAAGAGCCCAATCTATACTAATATTATAAAGAGGAAAGATTTTTTTGTTTGTTTGTACCGAATAGGCTCCGAAACTACTGGACCGATTCTTTCATCAATAGAAAGCTACATTATTCCTTAGTGATATGGACTATTGATTATTCCCGGAAATGGCTCCTGTGGGGTGGTCCAATGGAGTGAAGGCGCGGAGAGCAGCTAGTATTCCATAATTTTGTACTTAGGAGAGTTGATTAAATAAGAACATACAATTTTTATGTTCATTTCCAAAAAATAATAACAAACATGTCGCGCCATCTAGTGAAATTTATTTGAACCAAATTTTCTTTCTTAGCAATGAGACCCCGTGGCTCAGAGACTCTTAGGACTAGAAAGCTATAATTTGGCATGGATGTACATAATAATCACGCCGACAAAGTTTATCATACAATATGAAGATAGTGGTAGTTTTTGTGGAAACTCACCGTTTTGAGTTATGAGTTCCCAAAAGAAAAAATAAAAAAAAACTCACCTCTTATCAAACTCATGTAGATCTTCAGACGTGAACTGACTCGTAACATCCAGTAGCTGCTGTATATGATCGCTGCAGACCCGACTTTTGCGCCGATCCTCTCCATCCCTCACGAGGATGGTGGCACAGCCTCCGTAGTCCAGGGAGAGCGAGGGCTGTTGCACCACGATGGTGGTACGACCAGCTGGGATGGTGCTGGCGGCTGAGTCCAGGGGATTGGCTGTCACGTGGACTTGGGCAGCTGGGGAGAGAGAAGATAAGTTGTTGTTAGTTTCTATTAAAATAATAGTTAAGTATCATGTTGGTCACAGACGGATAGACGACATTGTTGCTATGGCGGGTAGAACCTAAATAAAGGTGGCACAAGAAAAGAGTGGCCATGATCAACATGGACAATCGCCCAGCAGTGTGCGAAGTTCTGCGGATGATGATAACCGTGTTGCTTACAATAGTTACAGTACAACCACATTTCAGCAGTTATGTTATAACATCATAGAGCACTCCCACACAGCCTTACCCATCGGACTATCTTCTATTGACTTGAATGACTCCGGTGGTTGAGAGTATGTCATGCTCACTCAAATGTCTCGCCGATGGTGGCGCGTGTGTCGGATCATTTAGCTCCCTTCAAAATGGTTGAGCTGAATGGTGCTGATATATGTGTCATGTTCGTGAACGGGCGCTGTCGGTTGGGACTGGTCATCTCTTAGCTGCCATGGTTTATTTTAATTGATTCTAATTTTATTTCTGAATTGTCTTTTTATATTTACTATGGACACTTTTAACTTTCTACATCGTTCTCACATAATGTGTAATCTCAACATGAATGATGTAACAAATGATTTGTAATAATTACCTAATTGAAAAAGAGTGTCCATGGAGTTTCTTGCCCGTTCTTCTCCATAGAGATCTACGCCTTGGAATGGGCATCTACGGTACTTTCACAGTTATTATGTCTTGTGACTGGGACTGTAGCACCATAATTTTGTAATATTTTATTTTGTCTTTTGACAAATCAAAAGTGCCTGTAACTGGCCTACTTGAAATAAAGTGCTTTGACTTTGGAAAAATCGGGAATTTATTATAATCGAGCATTTATCGGGATTATAATATTTGTTGATCACCATAAGCGATCACACAAAAATATTATAAAGGCGAAAGTCTGTGAGTGTGTTTGTTACTACTTCCCACTCAAACGGCTGGATGGATCTGAATGAAATTTGGCACAAAGATAGATTATAGTCTGCAATAGCACATAATTACTTTTTATCCCCGGGGTATGTTCCTTAGGGATAATTTTCGAATAGCGCGCGGCCGAAGCCGCTAGCAGAAGCTAGTTTAACGTAAGCAATATAAAAAACAATTTAAGCCTGTGTTCTACGATGGGCTAAGAGCCTCCTAAAATTACGACCATATTTCGGGAGTTATGTTTAAGTTTCATGTAATAACGTGCGGCCTTATTATTGTTATAAGAGGCATTCGACATGGTTATCCGGCTGGTCCGAGGATACTGCACGGTCTTCGGTGAAGCAGCGAAGCAAAAGTCCTAGTGCATATATGGGAGTGGCGCGAGGAGGCCAAACGCCGGGACGAAACTCCGTTGCCGCGACAAATCTCGGCTCGGTGGACAGAGCTCCGGCAGGATCTCTGGCGACACAAGGAGAGTGACTGTCGCAACCCAGCGCTGGCCACGCCATAATTGCGGCGATAAGGCCCCTCTTTGAGGAGACGTGGAGCATTCCACAGCGTCCTCACCTTCCGCCTGACGTAGGTCCTTACCGGACACGGCTGTTTCGGGCGGTTCCTGTTCTGGACGAGGCGGGAAGAAACGCCCGGGTGTCAACATTATGTAGATCGCTTGGAGGACGCGGTGAAGATCTGCCCCGCTTGGGCGGAGTACCGCCGTATCGTAACTTCGTGGAGGCAATCGGTGGTATCGACCTCTCGCGACCGGCCCTGATCCAGGCCATGATACGGAGCGAGAGGACATGAGAAGCTGTCTTCTTCTTCTGCGAAAAAGTAATGCTCGTGAAAAAGGAGGCAGAACACGTGAGCGAGACACAACGAGACCTGAGCTCCTAGCCACCGCAAGAGACGCCCTGGGCGTCACAAGTCACAAGCCGATTCTTGGCCACCGTAGGCGCAGGCTTGCGGACGGCGAGTAATGGGTAACTCACCGTCCGATGAGGACCATTTTTTTCTGGTTGTGAAATCCTCATTGGATGTTCTCCGCTCTGGGGAGGGCGGAGGGGTCTGTCATACTCGTACTGACTAAAAACCACCCCGGTGTTCCATCTCACACCTACGCTGGGGATCGCGGGAACAAAGATACTTCCGCAACCCCCGCTCGGGTTGGGGGGGGAGTGAGGTGTTAGTCTCCCGCCGCGACGTCTATGAGGGGCGCGCGTGGAACACAACGCGCCGCCACCTCGGGTCCTGATGTGTGGGGGGGCGACGGACGTCCCCGAGTCCGTTACCCCTTGACCAATTTAGGGGGGCTGGAAGAGGGCGTTGTCCGCCCTCCGCCGACGCCCGGCGCGTCTGCTGCGGATCGGGTTAGCGGATGAAATCTCCATCTCTCTCTCCGCAGCCTCCTTCTGCGAGACGACTGTTTCGCTGCCGACCATAACTCGACTACGGCCGGCAGCGACAGGTCACTGCCAACTTCAGAGATGAGGGCACGGCGTGGCTCCTCCCAAGCGGCACACTCTGCCAGCGTATGCCGCGCCGTGTCCTCCCGGCAGTCGACGCAGTGGTGACACCGGGCGTCCGGCTCCCTGTTTATGCGACACAGGAACTTCCCGAAGCAACCATGCCCCGAGAGCACCTGCGTCACCCGAAACGACAGGGAGCCGTGCCTCCTCCCGAGCCAGCGCTCGAGCACGGGCCGGATCGCCTCGATGGTAATGAGGCCGGCGGTAGGGCGTGAAAGCCTGTCCCGCCATTTCGCCACCAGGACCTCGCGAAGCTGAGACTGACGCAACTCCATATGTCGCTGAATCAGCCCTTCGCCCCGCGCCCGCGCTTCTTCGCGCCACCGATACAGTGACGCGAGTACCTTCGCCTCCAGGTCCCAGGGTGGGGATCCGGCCAGTGCACAAGCCGCCTCGTAGGAGATCGTGCGAAACCCCCTGATGACTCTGACGTCCATCGCTCTCTGCGGCTTTCGTAGAACAGCGATGCTGCCGGCCGTCAGGACAGCCGCTCAGATCGGGGCCCCATACAGGGCCATCGATCGCACGATCCCCACGTAGAGCCGCCTACAGGCAGCGCTCGGGCCCCCCAAATTAGGAAGCAGCATTGACAACGCCCCAGCCGCGCCCAACGTCCGATGAGGACCAGGCCCAAGTAGAAGGCGCGTAATGTTCATCGCGTGCCTCAAAGATATGTCAGCAGAAACTGACGGGGTCGGCTAGGGCTGTTGCCTGCCTGGGTTGCGGATAAATTTGAAATAGAGTTGCCGTGGCCCTGGCACAAGCAACAGAACGAACAGGAGTGGGTTTTAGTCAGTAAAAGTCTGTCACGCGCTCCCACTATAATCCCGCATCCTGCATTTTTTTTCATCTTTTCTTTCTTTTTCGCTTATGGGACTCTCTCATCATAAGAAAGCCTATTTTGAAACACCATGTAAATGGTGAACTTCTGAAATAAATATGAACCATTAAACAGCGAACATAATGAGATGCTGAACTTGATAAACTTACTATCTAACTTAACGTTTCAGGTAATCGCCTGCGTTTACGAGCGGTAAGCACGAACGGCACGGTTATCTGGCACTACAAATGTCTAACTATTTGGAATACTAATGTTTCTGTAGGCATAGTTAGGAGGCAAGTGGTAGATACTGAAACTTAACTTAACTTATATCTGCCTAGCCTTTGGCCAACTATTAGCGTTGCCAGAATGTAACTTTTGTTACATTTTTCGTTACTTTTGATCTTCTCATGTAACCTCCATGTAACACGTCCCAAAATGTAACTTTTAGGACTTAAGGCGGTAAAATACTGCGACGCACCACGCAGCATAACGCGTGAATGCGTGTTTTAACGCAGCTTGTAAGTTTCCGTTTGTAAAGAAAAACGCACGCAAGTAAGCGCGTAGGTGCGTTTTCACGCAACATGCAGCAAAATATCGTGAAACGGAACACATCTATGAAATTTTTCGTTCGTCGTGTTGTCGCATCTGATTTTGTGATACACAAATCACACACATACTCACTCATGTCTATTTCTAAATTTTCCATCCCGCTTACTCCCGCGAGCGAGTGAGCGTATTAGTGTCATTTACCACATAAAATAAGGTAATGTAACTTTTCTCATTCACTTCTTGAGATGTTCCATGTAATATTTGACTATCTGCCACTGGCAACACTGATATATCGGGGTCGACGTCCAATCTAATCGGATGTGGTTGAGTACTAATATTTTACATGTATACCCAGAATCTAAGTAATGCGATAGGTACCCCTTGGCAAGGCTGACTGAATAGCGCAATGTGCATTTTCTAGAATTGATCGTAATAATTGTACGTTCTTGTTTAATCAACTCTCCTAAGCAAAAAAAAATTGAATATTGGGCTCTTAATTCACATTTCAAAGATTATTTGAACGAATCATTTAAAATTGATTGCAATAGATGGCACGGTTTTATTTATGAGGAATTCATGAAACAAATCGTTCCTGTATTTATAGAAAAAAATAGTCATGAACGGAGTCCACGCTCTGATCCGTCCCAGAGGTGAGAGCAGTACTCCATGCATGTCCGAACTTGCACTTTATACAAGTTGAGCAGCTGTTCAGGTGTGAAGTACCTTTGCAAGGATCCCTAACTTTTTTGCAGCCAACTGAGCCTTTTCCTCGATGAATGGACCAAAGTTGGGGGTCGATGTTAACGTAATACCAAGAAAGTCGAGATGGTCCGTTATCGGCACGGTTACACCATGGAAAGAGGGAGCTGGGTGGAGTAGGCTCTTTTCCGCAAAAAAGAGCTTCTTAGCAGCATTCAAACTGAAAACGAACGAGGAAAAGAGTTTGAACTATCTAACATTTCTTTGTTGTAAAGAAATGATTTTAGAGAGTCTGTAAAATTTTGTCAATAAAAAGCGTGAAACAATAAAAAAAATAAACGTATTCGGGATATTAATATTTAATGCTGCTCAGACCCAGGGTCTTAGCAGCATTGAAACTGACTAGATTTGCATAGCCCCATTCGGAGACTGTCTCCAAAGACAGGTTCAAGCGCTCAACAATGGCCTCCCAGAGAGACCGGATTTCAGATATGGTAAGAACAGATTAAAGATATGATAAGAACAATTAAAAGATAAAGTAACGGTACTCCCAAGAAAGCAGGAAAACTATCAATGGGGACAGTAACCGGAATCGAAACGATTTTACCGCCACGGGAGGCTGTAATAAAGATGTCAGGTAAGACAAATGATCGTACTGTCAACCTGTGTCAACTGGAACAAAGCGCGTGTATTTACTTTGGGAACGAAACACAATAAGTACAGTCAACGAACGAGGCAAAGAGTTTGCAACTATCTAACACTTCTTTGTTGTAAAGAAATGATTTAAGTGAGTCTGTAAAATTTTGCCAATAAAAAGCGTAAAACATTAAAAAAAATTAAACGTATTCGGGATAGCAATATTTAATGCTTGTAATAGTTAACATCTATATATTTATTTTGTGTGAGAATCAAAAAAATAGATGGTTCAAAAAAGTTTATTGATAATTTCAAGCTTTATCCTAGAAATTTTATAATAACTGATTGTTACTTTGGTTACAAGTAAAATTAAAAATTTCCGATTTCATACTTTTTAAACTACATAATTTATCTAGCAGTAAACACGCTCCGATCAACAATCTATCGAACACGTAATTATGACACGATATCTTGCGAAAATACTCCGTTTCAAACAGAAATAGCCCATAACTTTTGAACGTCGAACAGGAACGGTTCATCCGTTTAGTAGCTATGACACCCCTTTTTCCGTCGGGGATTAAAAACGTCAGAGAATGCTCCAAATCTATACAATGAAACGTGGAAAACTGAAACAAAACCGACAAATGTTGCCCGGTAGCGTAACCTCCCGTAAACTGTCTAACATTTTGTTTGACAGCTATCGGTAGCAATGATATAATTCATAGAGTGCGCGCAAGATAAGTCTGCGCGCGGCCAAAATCGGAACTAATCGTTTGTCATTTATGTCAGGTTTCAAGAGAGTGTTTTGTATGCCGTGTTTTTATTTGTTACCGAAGTAAATAATCGCAATCATTAAGCCAAAAATAATTTAGAGTGCTGACAGGGATGTTTTCTTGAAGTGAACAAGACAATAACGGGCCTACGGTACCGTTTTACATAGATAGAGAACGCGTTGCTTATTTGACAGGTAACTTTTAGGGATACCATTATACTAAAATTTCCCTAAATTTTCGTACTACCGATGCCTGGCAGTATTGGTTTTTGGGTGGTACATATATATACCAGCGGGATAGGACCGGCATTGTGTAATATAATGCATCATTTTTATTTTATTTTAGGCGTTTCTGAACGCACTGTCACCCAAATAACTGAAGAGGGTTATGTGGCAGCAGCTTCTTCAAAAATTTTTGAAGAAGAAATTAAAAAAGTATTGAAATTGAAATGGACGGTATTTGCCACTGCAGGACCATTGTTAGACCAAGTTTAATAGTAGATACTACTAAGTATTCAATAAAAGATTTACAATAATTTCATGAAGTTTTTTTCATCATATTCTATGCAAGTAGAAAAATCTAGTAATTAATTATGCTTAGATTAAATTACTTTAAGTTTCGAGTAAGGAAAATTGACTATTGATTTATTGAAGGAAAAAAGATCAGGGCGGTGCTTGTGTGCCATAAGCTTTTAGAGCGGTATCAATTTGATATCGACTAAGTGACAGATGTATACAAGTCCGATACATCGGTCCCTTATTTGATCTCAAATTGATACCGCTCTAAGAGCTTATGGTCACCCCCTGTTATGCTGGCAACATTAAGCACGGCACCCATCGCGTGCAGACTTATCTTGCGCGGACTTTACCTGGAACGTTTGAGTGAATTGGCTGTCCCTTGATTAACTGGTAGAAAAGGCATGAATTCTGTCTTTGTACCTCTGCGCATGAAGTCTAAATAAGTCAGTAAAAGGACAAATAATTTTCTTTTCATACCTGTAGACTGTCTCCTTGAAGAAGGCGGCGGCACAGAATGCTGGTGCGCAGAAGACCGTCTTCTCGACGTCGTAAACACCTCCGTGCCTTCCAACTGTCTCCTCAGCTTCGCCACCTCATCCTTATAGTAATCCTTCTCTATCTTCTGCTTATTCTTAACCCTTGGCTCACTGCCCCTTCTTCTAACAGGATCAGGTTCAAACTTGAAATGTGTTTCGTGTTTCGACGGATTCGCTTTTGGACTTTTGGGCGTATCCATTTTCGGATCATATGGAATCTGAATTGAAGTAGATGCTACACTGGTTTGACTCACTTGCGTTTGTGTTTTGTTCCTTGGCTTATCATATCGTTTTGGATCAGGGATTGGAACATCGAAGACAAATCTAGCAGGTCCTGGTCTTGGGGAGTCTATAACGTCGGTAGCCGATTGTGGTTTGGTGTAAGCAGGCGAGTCGATATCACAGCTGTTTGTATTTCTGTGGTAGTGTGGGGGTGCTGTGCTCGGAGGGGCAGTGCTGGGGTGAGTAGGGACGTTGGGGTCGTCGATCAGGCTAGGTTCGGAGAGGTCAGGCCCGTCTGGTTCGGCGTCCATAGAGTCGTCGGTGCCTGTTACCGAGGTGAGCGCGGTGGCTGCGGAGTCGGTGCTCGTGTTGATGGTCTTGTCTGAAGTTGTACTGCTGCCCATGACGACCACCTGGAACAATGAAAAGGAGGATTTTAGAAGTCGAAGAGAAATTTAGTTTAGATGATAGAAAGAGCATCTTGGGGAGCGTCTGGCAGGTATTTAGTAGGAAAGATTTTATATTGTGGAACGGAAATGTATAAGAATATGAAAAGAGTATCCTGGAGAGCTTATTACGGGTATTTAGAATACATTAATACTGAAACTTGTCATCATAATATCGGTAAGTTATACATGACGCAATGCTAAAACTGACAGTTTTTGATACTGAAACCCTAACTCCAAAGTCGTCAAGAGCTAGGTCTAAATACCTACCAGTACCAGGAGCTATTGTCTTTTTCCCACCGGAAACTGTAACCTCACTTGGTAATAGCTTTATAATTGTATGCGAATCGTAGATGATACATATATTATGTCAGTGGTTTCCCCCAGGCAAAGAGGAAAAATTTCCTCATAAGTGCAAACAATCGTCAATACCACTTGCATACGCATATACATGGCTGTTCGTAGTTTTCGTGTTGTCACAAATTGATTCTCGAAATACAGTTCTAACTCTAAATAGCTACATGAGTTACTCAACAGGGGTAAGGCAGACATAATTATCGTGGTTACAGACTGCTAATCTATACTAATATTATAAAGCTGAAGAGTTTGTTTTTTTTTTTTTTTTTTTTTATTGTTTTTCATAAACTTACATATTTTTATAATTTACAATTTACTCGCCAAACTTTTAAGTTTGATGGCGAGAAGCGCTTGTTTTTAAATACAAATGTTATACAATTATACTATTAACAACTGACCTTAAAACTAC
This sequence comes from Orthosia incerta, assembly GCA_948252205.1. Lineage (NCBI taxonomy): Eukaryota > Metazoa > Arthropoda > Insecta > Lepidoptera > Noctuidae > Orthosia > Orthosia incerta. The sequence continues at coordinate 3,875,156 of OX411758.1, forward strand.
CGAGCAACTGTTACCCCTTTAGGATACAAGATATGAATTCATTTCTCGGCAGCAGGTAAATCCTCGTTACCGAGAAATAAACTCCTCAATCTTGATTTTAATATACCTTTGTTTAATTTAGGGCTGCGTCTTAGCATATCTATTTTATTCAGTACTTTAGGCACTAAATACCTTGAAATTCTTTCTCCATAATAATTATTTATTTTCGGTTGCACTAGTCTTTTCTCCCTTACACTTCTTGTATTATATTTATTTTCAATAGGAACTTTATATTCATCACTTAAATAGTGTTCTAGGCTTATTAAATAATCAACTTTCTTATCTACAGGCAGGATTTTACAAATAGGGAATAATTTTTCATATTCTTGATTACATTTTTTCTTAACCTTTTTGCTAACTAGGAACTTGATTAGTCTTACCTGTATTTTTTTTATATCTTGTAAATAAGTTTTAAACGTTCGCCCATATACAATAAGTCCATAACTAATTAATGAGTCAGCAAGTGCATAATATACAATCAATAGCGTCTGTTTATTCACCACATTGTTTAACCGATAGAACTGCCCCAATACAGATCTCAACTTGTTACAAATGTCAGCCACATGCGTTTTCCAATTAAAGTTTGAATCAATACTAAGGCCTAAATATTTAAATGTGCTAACATACTCCAGTTTCATACATACGCAGTTAACCTTGTCCCTATGCAGACACTCATATGTATGTCCTATTACATCAAGATCCTTTCTGCGTACATTTCTAGCTCGAAGATTATGTGGCGAGTATATATGCATACATTTTGTCTTGGACAGATTTAATATAATACCGTTATCGTGTGCCCATTTGGTGATAAGTTCGAAGTCCTCTTGTACGTACTGTTGTACCTCCGAGATATCCTTCGAAGCATAAACCACACACATGTCGTCTGCATACATAAACACTCTACACTTATTTACGACATTCGACACACTGTTCACGTGCATTATGTAACCCACGGGCCCAAACACCGATCCGGTCGGCACACCGAGATCCACACTTGCCTCTTCACCAGTCACATTAGCTATGATCGTGCGTATTTTCCTATTGGTCAAATAATTTTGGAACCAATTTTTGGTGGGACCACGTATGCCACATTCATCCATGGCCTGTAGTAGTATGTCATGGTCCAATGTGTCGAATGCCTTCTTATAGTCAATAAAAAGTGCTATCAGCTGCTTACCAGAGTCTAGACACTCATTAACATAATCACTATACGCTGTTAGGGCCGATACAGTACTGCGCCCTCTCCGAAAACCATACTAGACCGATAGCGCTGGCCAATTTTGATGTCATAAGTTTAAAAAATTCTAAAGTTTCTGATTTTTTGCCTATGGATAAAGTCGTACCTATGTAGCTTATTATTGCGTTTTGTGTCACATCTGTTACTTGCATTTTCAGTAATTAGATGATTTGTGGTTGATTATTTTTATTCAAATCAAAACTGGCAAAAAAAAATTAAAGTTTACAATAATTATGGTATCATATCTAGGATAGCCTGTGGAGTGTGCAAACCCAATTTGTGTCATATTTGCCCAGTGCAAACTGAAATAGGGTCAGTATGTAAAAACAGTGCGAAAAAAAAATTTAAGTTTATGAAATAACTATTTCCCTTCTCAGATCACTTATATATGCCTATTATTTAAATTTGTGCCAAATTAGGGCACGCAATTTTAAGATTTTCAATTGTTTTGTTTTTCCAAGCTACATACGCTTCAAAAAAATATTATAATTATTAGAGTTCACATAATCAATATCATAAATGCATGAAAAAACGACATTGTAAATTTGTGTCATTTTCATGCACGATAAGTATTTAAATGAATAAAACACAAAAACAATGGTTGCGGTCGAAGCAGGCAGTCGAAGCGGGCGGACGCGGCCAGGCGGCATTACGCACGCACACAGTCATGTTCGTTCGGTACGATTTCTTTTTAAATGCGAAGGCTTCCTATATAAATAACATAACTATCATATTGAGTAATTATTGACTCTTATCTCCGCCACGTAATAAACAAATGTGTAGGTAACCTATAGAGATGAAAATAGTGACGTGCGAATTATGTACAAAGCGCGCGTGTCTGCATTCTCATTGCCTACGAATGTCAATTTTCAATGCTAAGAAGACGGTCAATATGGTAAATATTATATTAGATTGACCCTTCGATTCGCTTCGAATTTGAAACTGAAAGCGGTAGGTAGGCAGGTATCGGCATACCTACCTATATAGCTTTCAGATTCAAATTAGCCGTATAACAAAAAAGCGGTAGGTAGGTAGCTAGGTATCGGCGTACCTACCTACCGCTTTTTTGTTAAACGGCTTCTCGATATCCCGCGCCCCGCTTCGAGTAGGCAGTGTACAGTCAGCAATACAAAATATACACGAAGCAAAAAATTCTAGATATTTTTGTTGTGTGGTGATAGTGATTAAGTTTAGTTTTATTACAGCGCGCTCCTTAAAACAGCCTGCTTTTCCGTCATCCCTTACAATGTTCGATTTTATGAACTTCAATAATACTCTTTCTTTAACAATCACTGTATTAACGTCTAGTATGAGACCACATATCGACACCCAATATGAATAACATTGTATCTTTAGTTACACATTAGATTACAACTTTATGTCATACTAGCTGTTGCCCGCGGCTTCACTCCCGTGGACCACCACACAGGACCCGTTATTGGGATAAAAATATAGCCTATGTCACTCAGGAATAATGTAGCTTTCTATTGGTAAAAGAATTTTGTAAATTGGTCCTGTAGTTTCGGAGCCTATTCGGTAAAAACAAACAAACAAACAAAAAATCTTTCCTCTTTATAATATTAGAGTATAGATGAAATCGGCAAGAACAGAACTTTATTTCTGCCTTTTAACCGTATTTCTGAGCCAATAAGAACTACTTTTGTAAAATAAAATAAATTCATTGTAATTAAAAATGAAAAATGTTTCTACTAAAGTATACTTGTAAATCAAGTACCAATACACAAAAGTTTGGGTAACAACGGTTTCTTTGTGTTAAATTGATTTTAAAATGACATACAATGTAATAATACATTATAAATTTTGGACTATTTATATTTTAATACAAGAGCGGTGGTCGCCCAGTGGTATCGGCCGCGACTTACAAGTTGTAGGTCGTGGGTTCGAGCCCAGGCAGGCGCTTTACTTTGTGTAAATTATTGCATCACCACTGCTTTCAAAACGGTGAAGGAAAACATCGTGAGGAAACCGGCATGTCCTAGAACCAAAAATTCGAAGACATGTGAAATCCACCAACCCGCACTGGGTCCGCGTGGTGGATAATGGCCCATTCCCTCTCACAGAGAGGAGGCCTGTGTCCCAGCAGTGGGAACATTAATAGGCTGATGATGTGTGATGTGTTATTTTAACCATAATTGTAATTTTAAGTTACAATGTTTTTATTCTCAAATATAATCACTTACTTTAAATGTTATCATTGTTAAGAAAGATGGTGTTGACATCAAGAATAGGTTTTTAGTTCATCATTTGAATATAATCGTATCAGCATAAATGGCCTTGGAGAAAAACTAAGAGTAGTGTATATATATAGTAATGTTTTTAGACTCATTCAATATTACAGATATGTGAGAAAGGAGAATGATTAGAAAAAAATGTGAAGAAGTAATTGCAAACGATAGGCGTGGTAAGCATTAGGATAGGATACATGGTCCCCCTTTTCCGAACTTAGACTACCATTTTGTCCATTGTGCGTTTAGGCTTCCTATCTGGGAGAGGGAATGGGCCGTAATCCACCACGCGCGTCCAGTGTCGGTTGATGGATGTTACATGTCTTCGTTTTTTTTTTTACTTCTGTGTTTTGAGAGCAGTGGTGATGAAATAATTTATACAAAGTAAAGCGCGTGCCTGGTTTCGAACCCACGACCATACTTGTGAGTCACGTCTGTTACCACTGGGCCATCACTGCTATAATAATAATAATTGATCATCTACCATCGTTCTACTATCCACTGCGTGGTATGCATTGCAATGGGGGAACGTATTTTTTATATTTGATATGCTCGCGCTTGAACACTACCTCACCTGATGTTAAGCGATGACGTGGTCGAACATGAAGCACGCTTACCTAAAAGTAACCTATTCAAAAAACTCCAAAAAACTCCAACTTGTACCTATCGGGCAACACAGACTCCGGCAGGGAATGCCACTTCTTAGCTGTGCGCACAATGAAAGTATTCCCAAAACGTTTAGTGCGTATGGGTGAGATCCCCACCATCTATCGATAGCAAATCACCGTACGTCTTGTAGTCCGATGATGTAATGGGCTAGGTGGAATTAGATCATGTAATTCCATTGCACACTCCCCGAAATGCAACCGATAAAAAACCGATAAGCTAGCAACTCGGCGACGATGTTCAAGGCTCTGGAGCTTTGACTCGACCAGTGCCTCATTTACGATGAGCTTCTTGACCCGTTTTTTGATAAACTTAAGTGCGTCAAGCTGGTATTTGGCAGATCCGTCCGAGAAATGAGAACAGTACTCCATACATAATCAAACTTGCGCTTGATAAAACTTGAGCAACTGTTCTGGCGTGAATAAACTTCTCACTTTTGCGAGGATCCAAAACTTTTTGGCAGCCAACTGAGCGTTTGCCTCAATGTATGGTCCAAAATTGAGGAACGTGTTAAAAGTAATGCCAAGAAGCTTAAAATGGTCCATTATCGCAACGTTTAAACTTCCGAGGGAAGGAGCTGAGTGGAATTGCCTCATTTTAGCGGAAAAAAGACATGCCTGGGTTTTAGCGGCATAAACCTGACCAAATTGGCATCGCCCCATTTGGAGACTGCCTTCAAGGATAAACTGAAACGCTCCACCATACCATCACAAAGGACAAGGATAGACAAGTACCTCTCAGCAACAGTGCTATCGTCTGCATACCCAAGTTTTTAGCAGATCATTCATGTGCAGCTAAAATAAAGTTGCTGAGAGTACTAACCCTTGAGGGATCCATTCATATCCAATTGGTCCGACGAGCAGCCATCGATAACCATTCGAATGGATCGATCCCTCAAGAAATCTGCAATCCAATCACACATACTATTACCAGGCAGACCGGATGAAGGAAGCTTACTAATAAGGCTTCCGTGCCAGACCCTATCGAAAGCTTTCGAGTTGTCGAGAGAGACGGCAAGCGCCTCCCCTTGCCTCTCGATGGCCTTACTCAAGATGTAAATGTAGAAGATCCCCTGTAGAACGATATCGGCGGCAGCCGTATTTAGCTTCTAGGTATGCCAGCACACGTAGAGATGGGTCTGTAATTGGTCGGGTTAGATGGACTGTCCTTCTGGGACACGGGCTGTACGTTAGCTTACTGCCAAGCATTCGGCACTTTTCCAGTTTCATACGAAAGGCGAAATAGACGTGTCAAGATCGAAGATAGTTCGGGCGCACAAGTTTTAAGGACAAGTGCTAGTATCCCGTCCGGTCCACTAGCTTTGTTTAAGTCGAGGTTGCAGAGTACGAACCCTACGAACTTCAAATAGAGAGGCAAATAAGTTTGCCTTCTCCTCAGCGAAGTGGGCTAGCGACTCGTCGATAGTTTTAGCAGTGGTCGTAGTGAGGGATGGTAGAAGTTCGACTCAACCGACTTACCCAGGAACCAAAACGCTTTACTACCTGCTGGGTAAGAAGCTAGTTATGTCCCTATTCGGCCAATGTGGCCGAACCGAGCCCCTCGCAACTCCTTCTTGCAGGACTTGGCAGCGCTGTTGAAGGCCTTCTTTTCTAACTTACGTGACTTCCACTAACCGTTCGAGCGTCGATCCATGCCAAATAAGCCTCATGTTTAAGCGCGTCTGCGTGGCCGGCCTTTGCTAGACATTGGTAAGTCAGAGAACGGAATGTAGTACTTAATTCTCCAGCGCAACACATCAGTCACGGCGTCCGCGCAAGATTAGGGATCAGCATGCGAAGAAAGATCGTATCCCATCCCAATCTGCCAACTTATACCTACAAACCCGCCGTGTGCCTCTTGGGCAAGAGTAGACGGACACAGACTTTACCAGACAGCGGTCGGAACTACCCAAGGTGAAGTTATCGACATAGAGTACCTATCGATCTGGATCGGTTTTCAGCAGAAGTTCCAAGCAATTGGCCGTGTGCGAATCAACATCCCCCGTTGCCCCCTGAACCAGATGGCTGATTAGCGCTAACGAAAGCTTACGCATCTCTCCTCCAGCATGATCAATGCACTGGTATGGGAAGAGCCACTCCTGGTGGTGAGCATTAAAGCCCCCCCGTGTCACTAATTAGCCGTAAGGGTACCGCTGCTGTGCCACATCAGCCGCTTCAATGAATATTAATTGAATTACAATAATTATTAAAAAACGAGTTTTATTAGCTCTTCCATAGTACTTCCTGTACTATGGAACCTGTCTTTTTATCCGAATGTAACATTCACACATTGTAATTGATGCTTACAATAATATTTATCAAAGATGTTGTATGTATAATTTTGAATCGTACAATAAGATACAATAATATTCACAGAAAAAATCTTTCAAAAGTTTTCATGACCCCATTGTAACGGTAGTTACAATGCTATATTAAAAATGCTTAAAATCTGTACATCGTAACATTGCAAAAATCATACTTGGAGTGATTTTAACAAAACTGAAAGAGCAATTAAAATTAGTAACATGAAACCTACAATTGTACAAAACAACTTATGCCTGCAGCTGAAAATAAATAATAAACAATGCAAAAAAATGCTGTGTTGAAAACCATGCCTTAATGAGTTACAATACCTGCATTTAAGTCTTTCACAGCTTCATAACTAACTTGCGCAAAATACTTAAATCAGAGTTAGTTGCTGACACTAGGTTAAATTGACAGTTTGATATACAATATTGTCAATTGAACCTCGTGTTAGCAATTCTGAAAGTTTTTCGTGCAAGTGGACCTTAATCAATCGAATACATCATAAATAACGCACGCACTTCTTTGTTGCAACTTACAAATACCGAATGTAAACAAAGAAACGCGCCGCGCGTCTGGCTGGCCGGCACCCGCCCGCCGCCCGCGCCCGCGCTTTTACACGCGCTCGCCCTTCGTGCGAAGAAGTCTAGTTTTTTTAAAAATAATATGATATCGTGGATAAAAATGACACAAATTATGAATAGTGTTGTGTTATACCATAATAATCAAAAGTACGTAAACTCTAATAACTTGCATTTTCTTTTGTGGATATTACAAGTTGTTGTAGTAAAAAAATTAATTATCTATAAAAGCCGTGGATGAATTCGACACAAAATATTTTAAACAACAGATATCAGTACTGAAAAACGCGTAACACCTATTTTACCTATTATAATATTCTTTTAGAGCTAGTTGGGCTACGTGTTAGGTACTGGTTAAGTATTAGGATTCCCGTGGACAGAGATGACACAAAATGCTTATGTGCATCAGTTACTACTTCGTTATTATCATGAAAGTAAAATTTTCATCTCTAATTTTCTTTTCGTCCAATACTGGTCGAAAAGACAAATACCTAAATTTCTACCTATGCAAATACCTAGGATGACACAAACTTAGGTATTAGGTTGGGCAAATGGTCCGGAAACTATATGCAAAACACAAACAACTTTAATATTTTTGAAACCTCAAAACCTAGCGCTATCGGTCTATACTGTGTGTCTGACAATATAGCATGACTCTCTAAGAATTTATTAATTTGGCTAACAATGACTTTTTCTACTATTTTATCAATGACAGACAGTATGGCAATAGGCCTGTAATTTACATATTCCAAGTGGCTTCCAGACTTATAGATAGGGCGTATAATTGCATTCTTTAACTCATCAGGATAGAAACCTCCAGTCAAACACATGTTGATGAATTTAGCTAAAATAGGACTTAATTGCTTTCGTAGGTATTTGATGTCTTTTACCCTCACTCCATCCAGACCTGGTGCTTTCTCACACGACAGTGTATTTATTACTTTTTCTATATCTGACGAACTTACAGGAATATATCTAAAACTCACCTCACTCGGCTTTACATAGTTCTTTCTATCAAAAAATTTTATGTTACAAAAATGTTTAATACCTCGAATTTCCCGGGTAAAAGTTTTTGCAAAATTTGTACAGATTTCAGTAATGCTGCCTGTCTTCCCTAAATGCCTTAAAACCACATCATCTAGACTAGTTTTGTTTCGACCCAACCATGAATTAATGTGAACTGTTGTGTTTGAACGCGCTAATCTCAAGAACTACTGGTTGGAATTGAATAAATTCTTTTTGTGTTGGATATCCATCTATCGAGGAAGGTTATAGGCTATATAAAATCACGCTAAGACCAATAGGAGCGGAGCATAAATGAAAAATGTTGCAAAAACGGGACAAATTATTCCCTTTTTGAGAGCTTCCGTTGCGTGCGCTGCGTAAGCGGTTAAAGTTACGCAACATTCATGTATGTAGGGTAGGTAGGGAGCCAAATAACGGGAGAGAAACCACGTATGACAGCTAGTATTAAATAATACAGACACTCTGATACGCCCAGATACTGGGGTTCAATCGATATTCCACATTCACGTAGTTTTATGTAGGTTGTAATTACTATTAATGAAACAGCTGTTTACTTTTTAGAGTTCTGTACCCAAAGGGTAAAAACGGGACCCTATTACTAAGACTCCGCGGTCCGTCTGTCTGTCACCAGACTGTGTCTCATGAACCGTGATAGCTAGACAGTTGCAATTTTCATAGATGATGTATTTCTGTTGCCGCTATTACAACAAAATCTAGCAGAATAAAATAAATATTGAAGTGGGGCTCCCATACAACTGATACAACAAACGTGATTTTGTCGTTTTTTGCGATAATGGTACAAAACCCTTCGTGCGCGAGTCCGACTCGCACTTGGCCGGTTTTTTTTATAGCATCGAAATTTCGCGAGCCTTTAATTTATATGAAGAAACGGTGACACGCTTGGTTATGCTGTTAAGCAGAGTTATGTCTAGATGTCTCGGAATACTTATGAGAACTGTGTATATATCTCCTTTAAAATACGTCTGCACGTCATTCTACAATGAATCATCATCATCATCATCATATCAGCCGAAAGACGCTGCTGGACATAGGCCTCCCCCAAGCGTTGCCACATTGACCGGTCCCGTGCGACTCGCAACCAGCGGATCCCCGCAACCTTCACCAGGTCATCGGTCCACCTGGTAGGAGGCCTTCCAACGCAACGCCTTCCGGTTCGCGGTCGCCACGCCAGTACCTTTCTGCCCCATCAGCCACTGCCATCTGCGAGCAATGTGCCCTGCCCACTGCCACTTAAGTTTGGCAATTCTTCGGGCTATGTCTACAATGAATAGTAGCATACTTATATATCTGTAGATAGTTGCTAGAAAGCTGGCATCCCGTTAAACGCGGCAAAGGCGGCAAAGTAGCGCATGTAGCGAACGAATCTAACTTCAAAACTATTTGTTGAGCGGGGCGTCCTAAATAAACGTAGGGCTACCAACTCGTAATATCTATCTATCTATTTAAATAAAAGAAGAAACTGACTGACTGATCGATCAACGCACAGCCAAAACCGTTAGGTGTTGAAGTATGAAATTCGGCAGAAAGGTTTTTCATGTGACGTAAGCGAGCACAAAGAAAGGATTTTAGAAAATTGCTCCCCTAAGGGGGTAAAAAGGGGATTGAAAGTTTGTATGAAAAATCTAATTCCTTCGACCAAAATTCTTGAAACTAGCTACACATAGTAATTTAAGTAAATGATAAAGTTGTCACTAATAGTTTTTCAAAACTACCCTCAAAAGACGATTTAGGAGGTTTTAAAGTTTTTTTGAAGAGTCTTATTACTTTGCAAAATATTATTTATTAACATATATACAATTGATTATTCTAAAAAAAAACAAACCTATATACCTATAGAAAAGGGGGACGGAAAAGAGCTCATTGTGCATCAAAAAATTCGTCCACATCGATGTCAAGGGGAAAAGTGCCCAGAACGCTAGCAACATTGCCACGTTGGATGGCAATGCTGATTCTCTGGCCGGAGAAAAGGCCAGCCCTCTGGTCACGTGAAGAGTCGACGAGCTTTGTGCTAAAAAGCTAAAAGCTTTGTCTTATTAATTTAATAAATAAACTTGACATACCTAAGTAAACAGTAAAGTTTGTATTTATTCGTTTTTCGAAACTATTCCCAAAAGATGATTTAAGGGGTGTTAATAATAATCTTATTTCTTGGGTTAAATAACTTGATACTTGGCACAAATACTAAACTAAATCCATAGGTACTATATATATACCTAGCTGTTTCCCGCAGCTTCGCTCCCGTGGGCCACAGGAACCGTTTTCGGGATAAAAAACGCCTATGTCACTCAGGAATAATGTAGCTTTCTATTGGTGAAAGAATTTTTTAAAACGGTCCAGTAGTTCCGGAGCCTATTCGGTACAAACAAACAAAAATGCAAAGAAAAAAAAACATTCCTCTTTATAATATTAGTACAGATATTATAAATGCGAAAGTTACTCTGTCTGTCTGTCTGTTACCTTTTCACGATTAAACCAATGAATCGATTTTGATGAAATTTGGTATGAAGATAGTTTGAGACCTTGGAAAGGACATAGAATAGTTTATTCAATTTAATTCAATTCCCGGTAATCATACTTAAGGGTGTGGAAAGTGGGGCTGGAAGTATGTATGGTGAATCAATAATTTCTCAAGTAAGGCGCCCACACGTACAATATTATTGCGCGATATAAAAAGTAGGCTATTCCAAATACTAATGCTACGCAGACGAAGTCGCGGACAACAGCTAGTTACTTATATTTAATAATTATTGTTTTTAGTACTTCTTCTTTTGGAATCAAAAGTGTACTATGGATAATTTGTTCACAGTAGTTGTTGGGATGTTAGGATGCCCCTCAAGTTAAAAGAGAAAATTTACAAGTCCGTAATTAGACCTGTCGTACTGTATGGATCAGAATGTTGGCTGTGAAAAAGATGGATGAAAAATATTGCATGTAGCAGAGATGAGAATGTTGAGATGGATGTGCGGAGTGACGAGAATGGATAAAGTGAGAAAGGAGTATATTAGAGGAAGTTTGAAAGTGGCGCCAGTGTCAGAAAAGTTGAAAGGAAACCGTTTGTCCTGGTATAGTCATCTGATGAGGAGGGATGAAACGCATGTTACTAAAAGAGTTAAGAACATAAATGTGGATTGATAGAGAGGGAGGAGACGGCCAAAGAAAAGATGGTTGGATTGTGTGAGGAGTGATATGAAAGAAAAGGGAGTCAGTGATAGCGTGACGTGGGATAGGACGGTATGGAAGAGGAAAACGTGTTGCGCCGACCCCAAGTAACATGGGACCAGGGCAGGATGATGATGATGATGATGAGTTGTTAATAAAATTGTTAGTGAGTAATTAATTTCGTACATCTGTTTATCAAACCTGCATTTTTATGGGCATTTAGGGCAGTCCAGGTAAGTGGCTAATATTTCTGGTCACATCGTTTTTAGTGGCTTAGGATTTCAGTACTATGTTCTGAAAAGGTTTAAGGAAATAAGTGTTTTTTTTTTATTCGGTCCAGTAGTTTCGGAGCCTATTCGGTACAAACAAACATACAAACAAATAAACAAAAAAATCTTTCCTCTTTATACTCGTAATATTGGTATTGGTATTGGTGGTTTTATCAATTAGGCATAATTGACGTTATTATAAAACAAAAGTAAAACCAGCCTGTAACGGTAAAAAAGTTTTTCTTGTTCCGCTAATTTTGCCAGTGTGTGTAGTATCGTGTTGTTTATTATTTTTTTAAAGCAAAAGACATACGAAAAAACTTGTTTTACAAATCATGTGTAGGAATCAATTTTAGTTTTATCCTAACCGTTAGTATGGAATATTCTCTAGAAAGTACCCAATTTTACGGCACTAAAGCGGAGTAAGAACCTTAAATAAATCCGCGATTGAGTTCCGGTGTTCGGAGTGTAAGTCCGAAATAAAATCCCAAATTAATAATTTTACTCTTACCGCATACCAGCCCTGTGAAAACATCGGGCGCTCTGCAAACGGGTATACATGCAAACTTTGTAAGTGGAAATTGTAGCATTTAATTGGCAAACCTTAATGACGTGGTTTCAGCCTTCTAGCTAGTATACCTACATATAGTAGGTAACTGTTTTTCAGTTGCATGATTTTTAATTAAAAATTGATTATACTAGATTATCTGTTTCAGATTAATTACACCGTTTTGCGTATGTCCTGTGGTTGTGGTCAGTACGTACAAAATGAAATAATTGTAACTAATACCTGTTTTTTTATTCAAACTACGGCAAATTGAGTACTTAATTAATGTTAAATACCCGACTACGGTTCATAGAAAAGGATTAATATTGATAAAGTAATTGAATAACAGAATTTATTTCATTCATTTATTTATTTATGCAGGACCTCCAACGAAAGATTTTTTTTATTTTTATTTGTGATGGGTTTGCTCTTGACTCTAGTCTAGGTCAGAGGTGACAGAGACAAAGTCGACGATGGAGTGAGCTTACCCAGAAGTAGCCTGTTCACTCTAACTTTGAAGAGATTCGGGTTGTATGCGTTCGGAAACACAGACGCAGGCAGTGAGTTCCACTCTTTTGCAGTGCGCATTATGAAGGATGTTTGGAAGCGCTTGGTGCGAATTGGTGGAATAGCAACTAGGTGAGGATGGTAACTTGCAGTGCGTCTAGATGTCCGATGGTAGAAGGAAAAAAACACAAAGAAAGATGTACACAAAAAACAATTTCATATGAAGTAATAACAAATGCACTCTCTCAATTATAGGAGGACACAGCATGAAGACATGCATTTAGCTACCCGTTTTTATTATATTTTTAACCGACTTCCCAAAAAGGAGGAGGTTCTATAATATGTTCGACATTATGTATGTTTTGTGTATGTTCACTGATATCTCCGTCAATTGTGGACCGATTTTAAAAATTATTTTGTTGTTTGAAAGAGTATGTTCCGAAATTGGTCCCATTTTAATTTGGTGAAGGACTGACGAAGAAATTCGAAGATATACAACAGAACTCTTCAATAAACAACGGCAAATCTCTTTGTTTATACCATTTCATAACATAACATCACGCCAGTACGCTCTTAAGGGGTACGCAGATCTCTCATTTCACCGGTTATGTTCAAGTTTCATGATATTTTGGTAATATATTCTGGCGTTATACGAGTAGGTAACTTACACATTAGACAACTTGCCTATTAGGTAGGTACAACTAAAAAGTGAAAAATAAAAAAAAAAAATTTTTTAAGTCGGTAGTATTTTTTTGTAAAAAGTTTTTTACCCGTTATAATTATTAAAACTTTATGCACAAGTACAAAGCCGGGTGTAATTCTTAAGGCATTTTCTAATATTGCCTACGAGTAGTATAACAAAAAATAATTAACTGGTATCATATCAAACTGCAAACTCAAAACAAATGCTTCATTATAATATTACCATTTAATGCTACATCAAATAGAATAAGTATGAAAAACTATCCCGAGAGATTTGCTGTTGTATATTGAAGATTTATGTTGTATATCGCCGAAGTTCTTCACCGAATTTAAATGGGACCACATGGGAAGCACCAGCTTTCAAATGAAAAAAGGATCATCAAAATAGGTTCCCCTAGTAAACAGTTTTGAGGTGACACACAAAATAGGTTCCCCCAGTAAAAAGTTTTGAGGTGACACACAAAATAGGTTCCTCTAGTAAAAAGTTTTGAGGTGACACACAAAATAGGTTCACCCAGCAAAAAGTTTTGAGGTGACACACAAAATAGGTTCCTCTAGTAAAAAGTTTTGAGGTGACACACAAAATAGGTTCCCTTAGTAAAAAGCTTTGAGGTGACACACAAAATAGGTTCCCCTAGTAAAAAGTTTTGAGGTGACACACAAAATAGGTTCCCCCAGTAAAAAGTTTTGAGGTGACACACAAAATAGGTTCCCCCAGTAAAAAGTTTTGAGGTGACACACAAAATAGGTTCCCCAAGTAAAAAGTTTTGAGGTGACACACAAAATAGGTTCCTCTAGTAAAAAGTTTTGAGGTGACACACAAAATAGGTTCCCCCAGCAAAAAGTTTTGAGGTGACACACAAAATAGGTTCCTCTAGTAAAAAGTTTTGAGGTGACACACAAAATAGGTTCCCCTAGTAAAAAGCTTTGAGGTGACACACAAAATAGCTTCCCCTAGTAAAAAGTTTTGAGGTGACACACAAAATAGGTTCCCCCAGTAAAAAGTTTTGAGGTGACACACAAAATAGGTTCCCCAAGTATAAAGTTTTGAGGTGACACACAAAATAGGTTCCTCTAGTAAAAAGTTTTGAGGTGACACACAAAATAGGTTCCCCCAGCAAAAAGTTTTGAGGTGACACACAAAATAGGTTCCCCTAGTAAAAAGTTTTGAGGTGACACACAAAATAGGTTCCTCTAGTAAAAAGTTTTGAGGTGACACACAAAATAGGTTCCCCAAGTTAAAAGTTTTGAGGTGACACACAAAATAGGTTCCGCAAGTAAAAAGTTTTGAGGTGACACACAAAATAGGTTCCTCTAGTAAAAAGTTTTGAGGTGACACACAAAATAGGTTCCCCCAGCAAAAAGTTTTGAGGTGACACACAAAATAGGTTCCTCTAGTAAAAAGTTTTGAGGTGACACACAAAATAGGTTCCCCTAGTAAAAAGCTTTGAGGTGACACACAAAATAGGTTCCCCTAGTAAAAAGTTTTGAGGTGACACACAAAATAGGTTCCCCCAGTAAAAAGTTTTGAGGTGACACACAAAATAGGTTCCCCAAGTAAAAAGTTTTGAGGTGACACACAAAATAGGTTCCTCTAGTAAAAAGTTTTGAGGTGACACACAAAATAGGTTCCCCCAGTATAAAGTTTTGAGGTGACACACAAAATAGGTACCTCTAGTAAAAAGTTTTGAGGTGACACACAAAATAGGTTCCCCCAGTAAAAAGTTTTGAGGTGACACACAAAATAGGTTTCTCTAGTAAAAAGTTTTGAGGTGACACACAAAATAGGTTCCCCCAGCAAAAAGTTTTGAGGTGACACACAAAATAGGTTCCCCAAGTAAAAAGTTTTGAGGTGACACACAAAATAGGTTCCCCTAGTAAACAGTTTTGAGGTGACACACAAAATAGGTTCCCCCAGCAAAAAGTTTTGAGGTGACACACAAAATAGGTTCCCCCAGTATAAAGTTTTGAGGTGACACACAAAATAGGTTCCCCAAGTAAAAAGTTTTGAGGTGACACACAAAATAGGTTCCCCCAGTAAAAAGTTTTGAGGTGACACACAAAATAGGTTCCCCAAGTAAAAAGTTTTGAGGTGACACACAAAATAGGTTCCCCAAGTAAAAAGTTTTGAGGTGACACACAAAATAGGTTCCCCCAGTAAAAAGTTTTGAGGTGACACACAAAATAGGTTCCCCAAGTAAAAAGTTTTGAGGTGAAACACAAAATAGGTTCCCCTAGTAAAAAGTTTTGAGGTGACACACAAAATAGGTTCCCCAAGTAAAAAGTTTTGAGGTGACACACAAAATAGGTTCCCCAAGTAAAAAGTTTTGAGGTGACACACAAAATAGGTTCCCCAAGTAAAAAGTTTTGAGGTGACACACAAAATAGGTTCCCCTAGTAAAAAGTTTTGAGGTGACACACAAAATAGGTTCCCCTAGTAAACAGTTTTGAGGTGACACACAAAATAGGTTCCCCTAGTAAAAAGTTTTGAGGTGACACACAAAATAGGTTCCCCAAGTAAAAAGTTTTGAGGTGACACACAAAATAGGTTCCCCAAGTAAAAAGTTTTGAAGTGACACACAAAATAGGTTCCCCAAGTAAAAAGTTTTGAGGTGACACACAAAATAGGTTCCCCTAGTAAAAAGCTTTGAGGTGACACACAAAATAGGTTCCCCTAGTAAAAAGTTTTGAGGTGACACACAAAATAGGTTCCCCTAGTAAAAAGTTTTGAGGTTACACACATAAAAAAATACAGTCGAATTGAAAATCTCCTTTTTGAAGTCGTTAAAAATATTTTAACAGCCTCATTTCGCAAATTCCTCGATAAGCAGTAGATAATTCAGTGGCTACTGATCTCGTACTCTGTTACAAAGAGCCGCCATTTTTGAGCGTCGATTACATAAGGATTAAGTCCGTAAATCTTGATCGCTGAAACAGTATCAACTGGGCCGTTCGGTGGTCACGATTCGAGGGCGATACGATTTTAAATACATTTGAGTATTACTTAAAATTGGCAACATTGTTAAAAAAGCCCTAACAATCTTGAAAATATGCTATTAATAACAATATTTTAAGGCTAATGTTAGAAGTGTTTGTACAAAAACGCCACCAAGTCAGTTCGACTTCAGGATCAGACCTCGGAACCAGTCCTTCTGCAGCGAGGTGTGAGACAGGGAGACGTCATATCTCCGAAGCTATTTACCGCTGCACTGGATTACTTCAAGGTTCTGGACTGGCGAGTACATCACTCACTTTCGATTTGTCAACGATAATTCGGTTATGGCTAAGACCATGGAGGATCTCAGTACAATGCTCGATGACCTCAGTAGAGCTTCCGAAAGAGTTGGTCTTAGAATGAACATGGACAAAACTAAGGTGATATTGAATGCCCATGTTACACCCACTCCTATCAAGGTCGGAGACTCTACACTCGAAGTTGTGGGCGACTGTGTCTACCTGATACAAACGAACCAGTTGGGTAAGGCCAACTTCGAGAAAAAGGTCAACCGTCGAATCCGACTCGGCTGGGCAGCGTTTGGGAAGTTGCGCGGTATCTTCTCGTCCAACTTACCAGTGTCTCAAGACGAAAGTCTATGACCAGTGTGTTGCCAGTGATGACATATGGCTCTAGAGACGTGGTCGCTTACAATGGGCTTCATCAGAAAGCTTACAGTCACTCAAAGGGCAATGGAGTGGGCTATGCCTGGAGTTTCCTTGCGTGATCGAATCAGAAATGTAGAGATCCGCAAGAGAACCAGGGTTACCGAAATAGCCCGAACAATTGCCAAACTTAAGTGGCAGTTGGCAGGTAACATTGCTCGCAGAACGGATGGCCGATGGGGCAGAAAGGTTTTGGAGTGGCGAGCGCGAACCGGAAGACGTTGCGTTGGAAGGCCTCCCACCAGGTGGACCTATGACCTGGTGAAAATTGCGGGGATCCGCTGGTTGCGGGGCGCACGGGACCGGTCAATGTGGCAACGCTTGGTGGAGGCCTATGTCCAGCAGTGGACGTCTTTCGGCTGATATGATGATGATGATGAATGCTACAAAAATTTTAATAGCTTTTTCCACAAACAAAACTGAAAAATAAAAGCTGCTCACCTATGAAAAAGAAAAGATGAAGAAAATAAACAGTAACAGAACGGTACATTTTTATCATCGTTTTAATTAAATGTGAATTGCAGTCACTACTGTACGGAAAACAGTAGTGACTGCAATTCTTCAGATTTGATTCTAAGAATTACTTCTTAAAAATCTAATTTTAAAGCCAGCAGCATTACTTTAACGGTTACTCTATGAAATTGAAATAATATTATTCAGCGAATCGTGCAGTACAAATGTCCCTCAATAAAGAGCCATTGTCTCTGCAGAATAATAAACCGTCAGACATTTATATAATGCTAGGAAGGCTGTATTTATGCAGAGTTTATAGTCCAATGTTGATGACGGGATGGCACAGCGATATATTGGCATTTTATTGAGAACTTTCATGAAAGGAAAGGCTTTTAAAGAGGTAATTGAAAATCAATAAAAAAAAGGTTCAGTGGGTTATTCAGAGTTTTTACTCGTAAACATTATCTTAAGGTTGCCCTAGTCGACGGCACGAACTATTTTGTGCGCGGGGTTAAAATGCATGTTATCTCATCCGACAACACGTGTCAAGTGCGAAAGAGATAGATGCTGTGATGAGCAGTAAGAATATACACTTTTGCAAATTTGTAGCGAAATGATTTAGGATTTTATAATCAGACCTTTGGGAGTATGGATATCATGAAAAAACTACTTAATGTATCTGTTCAAAATAAAATTATTTGCATTGTTGAACTATTAATCTATACCGCATGGTGACTGTTTGCAATTTACTTTCTTCTTATGGTGTTTATTAGCGCCTAAAGATGCATTAAAATTAGTGTTGAAAAATGGCACTTTAAACGCTCATAACTTTCAAATATGTTTTTCAGTTTTTTGTTTCAATACAAGGCTAGACAAATTGATATATTTTTTTTTTAATTTGAACGTTAACCGTCACACAGTGGAGTAATTGCCAGACTACGTTTGTATGGAAGAATTTTCGACTAGGGCAACCTTAAATAAAAACAATTACTGCATGAAATTATTTTGATAATATTATTATTATATTACATAATTTAACATTATAATAGTATTTATAGTATTCACACTTAAACAAAATAAATATACATTAAATTAGGTAAAAGTGGTAAAATTATTATTATATTATTGAATTTTAATATTTATATTGAAATAGAATTTTATTTGTTATTTCATTTAATATTACTTTTTAATTTAATTATCTATTATTAAGTGAGGTTCCGATCTAGGGGCATAGGCCTCCTACAACCTCTTCAAATTATCCCTATCTTTGACTTGACGGGTCCAAGACGGGCCAGCTACTTGAGCAATGTCGTCGACCCACCAGCGGTAAGGACGTCCGCGTGGTCTCGTCGCGTCTCAGTGTAGGATCGTCCATCGATTGTCGGTTTTATTGCCACATGTCCGGCCTATCTCTATTTTAGTCTACACATAAGTTCCACGGCGTCTACTATTTTTTTGTTTGTTACTTTTGTTGGGTCTGTATTTCTCCTTCATTCCTTTCTAGTAATGTTAAGCATGCTTCTTTCAGTAGCTCTACGTTCCCTTATGCTGTTTTTCCATTATGTCACCGGACACGCATTCAGTTTCTATACAAATTGATGTTTACGTTTACGCGGTCGAGTATGAGTTTTTATTCACTTTAAGGTTATACTAGTCGAATTTTTTTTCATACAAACGTAGTCTAGGGATTATTCAACTGTTTGACGATGTACGATCAAAATAAAAAGTGACATCAATTTGTCTCATCATTATCTAGCCCTGTATGGAAGCGAAAAAGTAAAAAAAGAAAATATTTGAAAGTTATGAGCGTCGAAAGTTCCACATTTCGACACTAATTTTAACGCATTTTTGGGTGCATATAAATACCGTAAGAAGACGGCAAATTGCAAAACGGTCTCCATACAGGGATAGTTTAGTAGTTCAGCAATGCACATAATTTTATTTTGAACATCTGTTCAAATCTATCTAGATTTAGTAGTTTTTTCATGATATCTAGACTGCCAAAGGTCTGTTTATAAAATTTCGCGCGCTCGGTTTCGTCCTAAATCATTATCCATTTCGCTACAAATTTGCAAAAGTGTGTGTGTTGCGTACGCGAACTAGCTCCCTACTGCTCATCACAGCATCTATCTCTTCCGCACGTGTTGTCGGTTGATAAAAAATGCATTTTACCCCGCGCACAAAATAGTTCATGCCGTCGACTAGTGTACCCTTAAGCCCGGTGAGGATCTAGACAAGGGTCATACCTATCATCGAAAGCGACGCGATAGAGATTGGTAAAATGTAAAAAAATTATGGGATTGTCAATCGCTATGGAAATGACACGTGATCAATTTCTTCCATTTTTTGAATTTCAACATTCGCCATTGCTGAAAGAATGATACTTTGTCTAACTAAAGCCCTTGGATACACTTTCCTGGGACCAAGAATTTCTAAACAATCAAAAAACAACATATCACTGGAATTTAACGCGATTACTTATTTACTTTTTTTACCCGACATTTCGGCCGTGTTTCAATGACCGTGGTCCCGGGTGTGTGGGTAGTGTGGTGTGTGACTGGTGTTTCAATTATGAAACGCTAAAGTTCTAAAATTAATATTCTAAACAATCAGTCTGTTTAGACCTTTTTCCAACAACGCTGTCGTTGCAGGTAGCTTTTTATTACACGCTTTTATTTAACTAGCAATGTTGTATATTTATGTAAGTGTATTCGGGTCAAATCTTGCAACTGAATTTTAAAGCAGTTATCCTCCACCGATTAAGATGAAATTTTGCACGTTTAGTTTGGTGACAATGCATGGTTTGCTAAGTGACGTCATTCTATATCCAATATGGCGGACAGTCCAAGATGGCGGACTAGTTATTTTTTGTGCACTGCCATGATATGGGTATCAAATAACAGGATATGCTGAAAAGAATACGAAAAAAGCGTGTTTTAAAAAAGATTTTTTAATTAATAATTTTATTTTTATTATTGATAGGCTTGCGTTGGACCACTATCTCACCTGATGGTGAACGATGATGGGTCGACGGTGAAGCACGCTTGCCTAGAAGTAACCTATTCACTCTTGACTTAAAGACCCCAAGGTTGTAGCTATCGGGAAATATAGACTCCGGCAGTTAATTCCACTCCTTTGCTGTACGCATAATAAAAGTATACACAAAACATTTGGTGCGTATCCTGGGTGGGATGTCCCCCATGCACCATGACGCATCGCCGTCTTGTAGTCCGATGATGGAACGAGTTAGGCGGAATTAGTTCATGCAATTCCAACGCACACTCCCCGAAATGTAACCAATTAAAAACCGAAAGGCTGGCAACTCGGCGCCGGTGTTCAAGGCTATGGATACTGATTGTCAACATTGTACATGGAGCGACTGACCTCCACAATCCAGTAACTGGGTAACACGATACCCTTTGGCACGACTGATAAAAATCTAAAAGTGACAGCCCGGACAAAATTCAAGGGCACGGAGAGGTCTCATTCACCACCAATCCACAGACCAGCCGTAACAAGCATTGCTTAGGAGGATCACCTTTTCAAAATGGCAAATGTTTAAAATTATAAGAAAAGTAAAATTTTATCTACTATAGAAAACCGGCCAAGTGCGAGTCGGATTCGCGTACGAAGGGTTCCGTACCATTATCGCAAAAAACGGCAAAAAAATCACGTTTGTTGTTTGGGAACCCCACTTAAATATTTATTTTATTCTGATTTTAGTATTTGTTGCTATAGCGGCAACAGCAATACATCATCTGTGAAAATTTCAGCTGTCTAGCTATCACGGTTCATGAGATACAGCCTGGTGGCAGACAGACAGACGGACCGCGGAGTCTTAGTTATAGGGTCCCGTTTTTACTAAAATCATAACGATACAATTAACGTCATTGTAACGTTACAATGAGCGTAACGTTACATTGAGCGTAACGTTACATTGAGACATCCTTTTTCGTGCGTGCAGCCGGCGTTCATCGATTTATTAGAAGTTGTCACGTCAAAATTGGTTGTCTGTAAAGTCGGTTTACGGAAGATAGTTCAACGTGACAACGTCACATAGATAACGATACAGTTAACGTCATTGTAACGTTACGATTATAACGTTACAATGAGCGTAACGTTACATTGAGCGTAACGTTACATTGAGTCATCCTTTTTCGTACGTGCAGCCGGCGTAAATCGATTTATTAGACGTTGTCACGTCAAAAAGAAAGAAAACATATTTTATTAAGGATTAACTTTCTTAGAACCAATAAGTTCTAGTCATTTGGGAATTTCTTAACATTGTAGCTAATCTTAAAAGGTTGCCTTATAAAAAGGTTTAATATAATATACAGAATAGAGTTTAGAATTCCCTTGTGCAATTACTCTGAAAACAACCGGAACACAGCAGTACTTAGCGATAAAAAGGTATTATGCCTACTCATGGGTTTTTTGGAAAAACTGCGTACCAAGTATCCTTAATTAACATTCGCTTGTTAGCAACAATAACTGATTAATTTTAAGTTTTAATATTCTCATAAAAGTGAATCTTTGTAGGTATTCTTATGAGAATAAAGAAAAAAACCGGACAAGTGTGAGTCGGACTCGCGCACCCGTACTATTATCGCAAAAAACAGCAAAAAAATCACGTTTGTTGTATGGGAACCCCACTTAAATAATTATTTTATTCTCTTTTTAGTATTTATTTATTTATTTATTTATTTATTGGCCTATCTACAATTGTTACACTAATAATAAACTTATAAAACAAGCAATAATATGAACTAAGTGTACCATATAATGCGATAGACACAGTGTGTTGTTATAGTGGCAACAGAAATATATCAACTGTGAAAATTTCAACTGCCTAGCTACCACGGTTCATGAGATACAGCCTGGTGACAGACGGACAGATGGACAGACAGACAGACACACAGATAGACAGACAGACGTACCGCGGAGTCTTAGTAATAGGGTCCCGTTTTTACCCTTTGGATACGGAACCCTAAAAATAACTCAAAAGTAACTATGTCTGTTACATGTGCACGCCTAAACCACTGATTCGATTTTGATGCATTTAATGTGGAGATAAATTGGATCTTGGACATGGATTTAGGGTACATTTTATCCCGGGCGTAAATATGGAATTTTCGCCGTCTATCACACGAGTGAAGCCCTGGTTCTAGCTAGTAACTGTACTACCTTCTCCAGTTCAACTTTAAAGTGGTCCTCAGTTTTTCAAATCCAAAATGAATTTACTCAGTAAATACCCTTTTCAAATAAACTTTAGCGAAAAAATTTCGTAAAAATAACTGAGGTGAAATAATTTTAAACATTTCAATGAATATTTTTTCACAAATTGGCACTTTATCTCGAAAAGTATCGGTATCTATCGGAGTGGCGAATGTAATTCGCTGACTTTCGTTCATAAAGTTGTTTGAATTAACTTAAAAAATAAACTTGAATTTTTTTATTAGAGATTTTATAAAAAATGCTAATTTTGAAGATTGGTCAGTTGGTAGACAGAGATAATGTTAATTATGATTAATTATTTTCTTAGCCTTTTTTTCTTAAAAGGTTGTTTTTCTTGCAATTTATATTCTTTTTATTTATAGGGGCCCGTACTCAAAGGGTAAAAGCGGTCCGTTTGTCGGTCTGTCTGTCACCAGGCTGTATCTCATGAACCGTGATAGCTAGACAGTTGAAATGTTACAGATGATGTGTTTCTGTTGCCGCTAT
The DNA here is from genome assembly GCA_948252205.1 of Orthosia incerta. Lineage (NCBI taxonomy): Eukaryota > Metazoa > Arthropoda > Insecta > Lepidoptera > Noctuidae > Orthosia > Orthosia incerta. Next base: position 3,898,293 of record OX411758.1, read on the forward strand.
AACCACAAATACTAAAAACAGAATATAATAAATATGTAAGGAGGGCTCCCATACAACAAACGTGTTTTTTTTTGCCGTTTTTTGCGATAATGGTACGGAACCCTTCGTGCGCGAGTCCGACTCCCACTTGGCCAGTTTTTTTTTTGTTATCTAAACTAATAACACTTCATTTCTTCACATTGACTCCCGTACGGCCCGTGCCCCAGTGACGCCTACATTGCACAAGGTGCTGCGCATAGCTAGCCGAGCAGGGTGAGCGGCTTCAACGCAACTTTTTTCTAATATTTACATTTTTAAACTCATGATATCTTTGGAATGGAATATCTGAATTGAATAATTTAAAAAGTTATATAAAGGTATTGAAGCAGTCTTGAATATGAAGTAATTTATTTTGATAAGGATTAATACCAAGATACAAATAAAGAGCCTTATCTAGCGGCGGCATTTCAATAAAAATATGTATAATAAAAGAAACACTTATTGTGGCATAACTATAATAGTTAGACATATGCTGTCGCGACATTTTTTGTAAATAATTATGTGTTCTGCAAAGTTGTAGTATATTATTATATTCTATATTCAATAGTTTTCGCAGCGCACGCGATCTAAAAAATATTTTAAGTATTTTTTTTACACCTTGGGTTACATTATTGGAGTTTTAGTAAGGATCCCTAATTTTTTTGAATATATAATATAGCCTATGTCACCCGGAGATAGTGTAGCTTCCCAACAGTGAAAGAATTTTTAAATCGGTTCTGTAGTTTCGGTGCCTATTAAATGCAAACAAACAAACAACAAACAATCAAATCTTTCCTCTTTATAATATTAGTTTAGATTATAATTTTTAACCTCCGACGGAAAAAGAAGGGTGTTAAAAGTTTGACGTTTGTACCTGTGTGCTTGTGTATTTGGTATCATAGCTCCTAAACTGATGAAACGATTTTGATTTCTCGTTCTTTTTATTTGATAGATTACTTTATCGAGAGTGTTCTTACTTCTTAACTATGTTTGATGAAAATCGGTTAAGCCGTTCAAAAGTTATGGGCGTTTTACTTTTTGAATCGGGGTGTTTTCGCAAGATATCGTGTCATAATTACGTGGTTAATAGATTGTCGATCGAAACGTATCTACTGCTAGATAAATTATATAGCATGAAATAAAAATGTGTCCGGCGATTTTAATTTTTCTTGTCGCAGTCGGACTACTTTCAGTTTTATGGGGATCATAAAAACAGATCTTTTTTATGAAAAATCCTCATGGATTTCCTCCTTCTGGGGAATATCGAGTGTTAACCCTTTTTTTTTTTTTTGGGTGGGCAATCATCCAATGACTTCGCCCGCTCTGGGTGAAGCGGGAGGGCATGTCAGACTTTTACTGACTAAAACCCACCCGTGTTCCTTCAGTTGCTTGTGCCAGGGCCACGGTAACTCTCTTACAAATTTATCCGCGACCCAGACAGGCATCGAGTGTTAACCCAGGCTAACGATCAAAGCCCCACAGTTTATACGAGTACCGACTCTATGATTCGAGGGGCCGTGATATACATATTATTAATTCAAATATTAAAGGTAACAGGGCCCATAGAATAAATTGACTTGAATAAAGATATTCATAGTGTTAGTAACAATGTAAACTTATATCTACGGTAGTAACATGCACATGCCTGGTAATTTTATGCAGAAGGGTATCAACAAAGTTAAGTACTCATCTGCCTAGCCTTTTCCCAACTATATTGGGGTCGGCTTCCAGTCTTACCGGATTCAGCTAAGTACCAGTGCTTTACATGGAGCTACTGCCTATCTGACCTCCACAACCAAGTAACTAGGTAACACGGTACCCCTTGGCAAGACTGGTGTCAGATCTCAAGCTTCTGACTACCCGTAACGACTGTCAAAGATCTTCAAATGACAGCCAGGACCAACGGCTTAACGTGCTTTCCGAGGCACGGAGAAAACTCGGTATTTTGAAATGGTCACCCATCCACGGACCGACCACGTCAAGCGTTGCTTAACCTTGATGATCGACCCGTGCGGCTGTTATTATTTAGCCACGAGCTCCATAGGTAAATACTTAAAAGACTTATTTGATAAAACTAAGAAAAGCCCTCACATCACTCACATGAAGAGGAGGCCTGTGTCCAGCTGTGGAAAGATTAAAAAGGCTGGTGATGATAATGAAGGAAAGGCCGCAAAAAACCCGACATCATGTGTACCTGGTACCAATATAAATGTTAAAGTTTGTGGGCATGTCTGTTACTCTTTCATGCACAATCTACTGAAAGGATTCTGATGAAACTTTGCAATAATATAGCATATACATCAGTATAACACATACTAAGTTTATAATACGAGTCTTGTTATTAAATGATTTTATTTCTGTAAGGTGGTTTGTACAACACTTTTACATGTCGATCATATTTTTTAAAACTAGATGAGTTTGCCGTTTCCTATCTGACTACTCTGAGAAGAAAGGCCGAAACAAACTCAGAGGACACAGTCTCTTTTAAAGTCCAGACAAAATCATGGTTAGATCATATGAAGACTATGTAGATTGATGTCTGAAATGGTCTTTTGAGGAAAGAGCCAGCCAGATTGAGTGGACCTGTCCGGTCAGTGCACGGATTTGTCAATAACCGTGCAGCTCAACACAGAAAGGAACTCAACGAATCGACGAACAAACAAACAGAAAGGATATTCGGGTAGGCCACATAAACTACTCAACTGCCAGACCTTGATTAAAAATACCGGCCAAGTGCGAGTCGGACTCGCGCTCGAAGGGTTCCGTGCCATTATCGCAAAAAACGCCAAAAAAATCACGTTTGTTGTATGGGAGACCCACTTAAATATCTATTTTATTCTGTTTTTAGTATTTGTTGTTATAGCGGCAATAGAAATACATCATCTGTGAAAATGTCAACTGCCTAATTATCACGGTTCATGAGATACAGCCTGGTGACAGACTGACAGACGGACTGCGGAGTCTTAGTAATAGGGTCCCGTTTTTACTTCTTGGGTACGGAACCCTAAAAACTAACTTAGATAAATTAAAAATGAATGTATATTGTTAGTCATAAAGTTCTATTAATAAACTAGCCCCACGTTCTGTTGGAAACAAACATAATCCTATTTTATTAAAATAAACGTCCCTAAATGTACCTTTTCTAAATGTCACACTATTTTAGAATAGATAGCGACGTGTTTTTGGATTAATTCAACTAATTTTACTGCGAATAGAAATACCTTTAACGCTAACAATGATGGAGATAAAATACCAGAATATTGTAGAAAACTAAATACATTTAAGTACATCACGTACATAAATTCGTTTTAATAAGTTTAACACTATAATTTGCGCTCTGTTCAATCCTCTATCAATCAACTCAGTCTATCTAAGACTTCACTCTATCAATCAACTGTCTATCTCAGTCTTCACTCTATCAATCAACTCAGTCTATCTCAGACTTCACTCTATCAATCAACTCAGTCTATCTCAGACTTCACTCTATCAATCAACTCAGTCTATCTCAGACTTCACTCTATCAATCAACTCAGTCTATCTCAGACTTCACTCTATCAATCAACTCAGTCTATCTCAGACTTCACTCTATCAATCAACTCAGTCTATCTCAGACTTCACTCTATCAATCAACTCAGTCTATCTCAGACTTCACTCTATCAATCAACTCAGTCTATCTCAGACTTCACTCTATCAATCAACTCAGTCTATCTCAGACTTCACTCTATCAATCAACTCAGTCTATCTCAGACTTCACTCTATCAATCAACTCAGTCTATCTCAGACTTCACTCTATCAATCAACTCAGTCTATCTCAAACTTCACTCTATCAATCAACTCAGTCTATCTCAGACTTCACTCTATCAATCAACTCAGTCTATCTCAGACTTCACTCTATCAATCAACTCAGTATATCTCAGACTTCACTCTATCAATCAACTCAGTCTATCTCAGACTTCACTCTATCAATCAACTCAGTCTATCTCAGACTTCACTCTATCAATCAACTCAGTCTATCTCAGACTTCACTCTATCAATCAACTCAGTCTATCTCAGACTTCACTCTATCAATCAACTCAGTCTATCTCAGACTTCACTCTATCAATCAACTCAGTCTATCTCAGACTTCACTCTATCAATCAACTCAGTCTATCTCAGACTTCACTCTATCAATCAACTCAGTCTATCTCAGACTTCACTCTATCAATCAACTCAGTCTATCTCAGACTTCACTCTATCAATCAACTCAGTCTATCTCAGACTTCACTCTATCAATCAACTCAGTCTATCTCAGACTTCACTCTATCAATCAACTCAGTCTATCTCAGACTTCACTCTATCAATCAACTCAGTCTATCTCAGACTTCACTCTATCAATCAACTCAGTCTATCTCAGACTTCACTCTATCAATCAACTCAGTATATCTCAGACTTCACTCTATCAATCAACTCAGTCTATCTCAGACTTCACTCTATCAATCAACTCAGTCTATCTCAGACTTCACTCTATCAATCAACTCAGTCTATCTCAGACTTCACTCTATCAATCAACTCAGTCTATCTCAGACTTCACTCTATCAATCAACTCAGTCTATCTCAGACTTCACTCTATCAATCAACTCAGTCTATCTCAGATTTCACTCTATCAATCAACTTAGTCTATCGCAGTCCATAGCTGGGCAAAGGTTTCTCCTCAATAGGCTATAACACCCAGTTCAACATTCTATCGTTTGTCTCTATTCGAGGAATCTTCTTCTTACTTACAAATAAAATCCCCATTTCAAAGTACATAATGCGCATAACTTTTGAACTGCTGTACTGAAATTATCAAACACAGATAAGAAGACTCGATAAAATAACCTTTTCAAATAAAAAAACAAATTAAAATCAAATCATCTGCTTGTAAGCTATGATGCCAAAGACAAACACAGGTACACATTTAATACATAGAACACCTCTCTTCTTCCGTTGGGGTTTTAAAATGGAAAGAACTCTAATCGCCCTGTATTTAAAAAAAATACATTTTTACAAAAAAATGACAACCAATTTCCATGTTTTTTTGTAAAAAGTATCCGTAGTTGGTTGTAAAAACACTTGAAAAGCAATAGCTTTCAATAAAAAAAGAATCATCAAAATCGGTTCACCTAGAAAAATGTTTTGAGGCGACACATAAAAAAAATACAGTCGAATTGATGACATCCTCCTTTTTGAAGTCGGTTCAAAAGAAACAACTTAAAACACAATAAAAAAGATATCCAGACACAAACCACACTTCATATTCCAGCCACCGCAAGCCTTGTCAGTATGGCTTACAAATACGTAAAATATATTTTAATTTCTTTTCCCAACCTTTGTTCCAACGTGTCAGACTTTTTGTAGAGGCTTTGAACCTCGTCTCAATGACCTTGAGTACACTTAGCGCCATTTTGAAGTCATTCAGAAATGCGCTGGAATTTTATTTTTGTATTATAATGAATAGGATGGGATTTGAAGGGTTTGGGTGTTTTATTGCAGATGATTTATTTAAAAAATAATAATGTTCGATTTAAGCTTTAAGACGAAGATTAACTCCAACGACCTTGAGAGAACAAAACACGCAATCGTTTCACACCCGCGCGGCCCAAAATTTAGGATTTTTTGTACTTTCATTATTAATCTATGATTAAAAAAAGGAGCCTCAGATCAAAATGTAGATAATTAAATTGTCTTTGAGATGTTGTCAATTTCATTAAAATACGCCCAGCGGTTTTGGTGCGATTGTCGTGTTTTTGTCCGTTTTAGACATAACTTTACAAATTAATTACACTATGTTATACGAATGAATCTCAAAATTGTCTTAGATCAAATTATTAAGAAAATGGTCTAATGTAACAAATATTTTTTTAAAAAATTCGTGATTCTCATTTTAAAATCAGCTACTCAGGGGTATATGCGCCTCGGAACGCACAACGATGCGGTATACGGTATCGCACACATAACATATGAAAAACTTCAAAACTGGTCTTTAGTTTCGTCGCAGTATGCGTCAGCGGTATGAAGGATCAGGAGGCCTTAGTTAGGTGGAATCTATTTACTCCAATCCACTCTTTACAGGGTGATTGGTTTGAGTGAGAAAAACTGAGCAGTGATTTGTTATTTATACCAGAGAGTGAGAGAGAAAACAGGTTGCAATTAATTCTACCCTTAGCTTACAGAAAAAACTGTTTAACAATAGTGCGCGCGGAACTAGTTGAGCGGTGGGACGGAGAGGCGAGGGCGCCAGTAAAACCCGGGATGACCCATTGACAATGGGTGTGATGACCCATTGATATTGTCATTGTCCATTGTCCTAACCCGCCCCCTCACCCCTGTCGCCACCTAAGGCGCGTCCAACTAGTTCCGCGCGCACTATAACTCACAGTTTTCTGATAACTGTACCTTTAAAATCCTTTGAAAAACAACACTGTTCGCGACGAAGCGTCATCAACCATACTAAATGGTTCATAGAAATTGAAGTTTGTATGTGTAGACATGTCTGCTTACCACGGCGCGCCACCTGATACTAAAATGAATTTTAGAGGCACGTTTATATTTATACTAAAATTTTACCTACATTTTTTGAGATAGTAGTATAATGTTTTTAGTGTTTGTCAGTATGTTATAGGGTTCAATAGTTCACCCTTAACAGAGTAAAATCATTAGAAAGCATACTGATAAGAGTTATCATAGTAAAAAACATAAATTTCTGTCATACGATACGTCTGTGCTCGGCGACGGATTAGTTCCGAATGAACCGTGAGAGGGAACCACACGTTATTTATAGTTTTGGTGGTTTTTGAAAATATTATAGTAATTAAAATCATGTTTTTAAGGGCTTATCCTATGTACTGGACATGAAATCAGTACATAATGATGAAACTATGTGAAGACCACATAGTTTCTGCTATGTAAATAGGAATATTGACTTGATATCTCAAACACCAAATATATGGTTTTAGGTCATTTTAGGGTATATGGGGGACCTAGACCGGGACAGGAAGCCTATATACACCTCATAGTTAGCGTAGTCTTTTATATAAAGCCCATTTACTTGAGATATCAAGTCAGTATATAATAGAAAAACTGCTGTTTATCTGGTTTTTGGCAATCGCTTACGGTTTTAGGTGCCCTAAGTACCTAGAAACATATAGGTGTACTGGTAAAAGTACTACCATTGGAAAGCCTGCTAAAAGGGCTTCCAGGCGGTTTCTAGATGGGAAGAATCGCTTGGATAGTCAACGAGATAAGCAGTCGTGAAAAATGTAAACAACGTAAAACGTTGAAATTTGTAGACCCTTCAGGTGGAATAACTCCATGAAGGGAATAGATGTACTCATGGTGTAAGTACTTTCGGATGGCTTGCTGGACTAGCTACCAAGCCATCACTTTGGAGCGAAAATCGCTCAAGTAGTTTAAGTACAATTCCAGAAAATAGGTTTCTGGAAATGTAATTTTTAGTCAGTTTTTGGCACTCCCCGGGACTATACACCCCTGGGAATTCCGAAAATAAGGAATTTTTGGGGACCTCCCGATGGCCCGTTAAACGCACCATCGTGTTGTCCCAATCTTATTAGTGTTTTTATATCTAATTTCTCTGATAGCTGGGCGCAAAGAAAGTGACCAGCTATCAAATTTGTACATATCAAGGCACCTTATGTGCATATGACCTAGATAGACTTACATAAACACTAGAAATGTAAAGTGTGGTCTGTTGGCTACCAGAATCCCCATAATAGGCGGTGATTGCCTGGTTAGCCTAAGTAGGAAGTCCTAAAGTCGGTGAAATGACTTAGGAATTTATAGATTCATTACATGAGGGATGATATCCCATAGAAGATTCCCGAAAATAAGCTTTTTCTAGACGTCAACAGACAGCCTGCTATTGGCACCAGCAGGTCAACCCAACCTATAGATATCCTTAGGCTAGGTTGAAAACTATTAAGGTTTTAACTGGGAAATAAAGGGAATTGTCCTTTTATTTCATGGAAATAGTCTAGGGAAGCTATCAATACCTGGAAATTAGGTATATTGATTAGATACATAGATAGGGGGCGTTACTGTGTTACAGTACGAAGGAATCCAGCTATTGATAGCACCATGGAAGGGGTGCGGTAACCCTATTTACCAAATATGTATAAGGGTTTTTTACATAAATAAAAATTATTTTCGGCGAGAATTTGCGGGGCTCTCAATAATGGCACGATGCGAGGGTATAAAGAACCCCCGGGCCCAAAATAGAATTTGTAGTCATCCAAAGCTAGTCGCTTGTACTTGTCTTAGTAAATAAGAAGTAATTCTTATATAGAATCACGTCTCAGAAATTGTTGAGAGCCCTAGAATCGTGCCGTGTACTGAATAACTTAGTGTTTCATTTAATTCATCGACTTCAACCCTTATGAAGACATCCCTTTTCGATCCTGTCGAGCTGAACCTCGGAACCTGGACACCAGGAGTGCTGATCCAGAAGTAGGCAACCCGGAATCTGGAAATAACTCAAGTACAGCCAACACATCGTTGAATCGTTAGAGTCGATTTGCAACCCTACGTCACTGCTGCAGCTAGGCATCCAAGAACCTTTGTTTTCGTTGATGTGGATGGGGCGTTCAGCGGCAATGGCCAGAAGGTTTACGCCCTTCTTTTCTCGGGGCCAATGAACACGCTACGTCCTGCACATTTAATGGTCCTTGCGAGCCAGATTTGGAGCCTGGCGTCCCGGCAAAATTCGACGACGGACACATTTAATGGTCCTATCGAGCCGAATTTTGGAGCCTGGAGAGCCCCAGGACGTCGGGAACAGCAGATCCAGAAAAAACAACTGGGTGCCTGCATATTAAGTCGGCTACGTGCAACACAACGTTGACCCGTTCGAGCCGAAATTCGAAGTCTGGAGCGCCCCAGGACGTCAGGAAGAAACAGTGGTGGAATTAATTTTTCGAATTTTGGAGAAATTAATTTCACAAATAAACCAAAAATCGACGTGCACTGCAGGGAACAAGTCCTACGTGCCCTATTTGCCGCTGGATCCAAGAGGTAAAATTCTGGAGACAGTTATTGAAAATACCCTATTTTTTCAATAATTGTAAGAAAATAGAAGAAATTTTCTGTGAGCCGCAAAATGCTGTATGAAGACAGATGCGCATCCTTGAAGCCCCAAGAATAGTTCCTGAAGACTTATCGCTGAAAACTACCCTATGTTATCAGTGATTTGTTCTAGAACTGAACGCTTGTTTATTCAACCAAGAATACTCGTTCAGAAGATTGGATTACGTCTTTGACGCGGAAGAATAGTTCCTGAAGACTTATCGCTGAAAACTACCCTTATGTTTTTAGCGATTTGTTTAAAAAACGAGCGCCCGTCAGAAAAATACAAGACGTGCGTTTAGAAGGCTGATGTGCATCCTTGATGATTGAAGAATAATTCCTGAAGCCTTATGACTGAAAACAACCCCTATGTTTTCAGGAAAATTTTGAAGACTGAATTTTCGTCAGTGAATGGAAGAAACGTACTCTGAAGACTTAGATACGGTTCGGATGTACTGACTATGCGGTTCCTGAAGCACTATCACTGAAAATAAATTTGAAGATTGAATTTTCTTCAATCAAGCAAGATACGTGCTCTGAAGATTGATGCACGGCTCTGATGCTTTGGACAAGCAGTTCATGAAGCATCACCACCGAAAAGTAACCTTGACTTTTCGGTGATTTAGAATTTGATTGAATTATAGTCAATCAAATAGAACATACACGTTTATGGGAAAAATAAACTTGTATAGCAAATGCCTGAAGTTTCCTGAAGACTTATCACTGACCGTAAGTTTTTAGTGATATTTTATTTGAAGATTGAATTATAGTCAATCGAAGTGGAGGTTAACTTCTGGAGATCGTCGGTTTGAACGCTGAAGCCCGGAACTGGGACTTATCTTTGAAAACTAACTTCGAGTTTTCAAAAGAAAATATTTCAACAACAATGCCGATAACCAGATCCAAAGGCAAGACGCCGGAGGCATGGACCGTGGAGTTGGATCAGCCAGCTGGCATCAGACATGAGCTGCCGCCGTGTTCACCTTCCACAACCGAAGGGACCGAGCCGTCGGACGAGCAGCGCCATCTAGCGCCTCAAACTGAAAGCACTCCGACGCATCAACCAATAGAAACTGATCAAGCGGTTTCTACCAGAGTAACCAGATTAGAAGGAGCTTCAGACACAACATTGAAACCTTCTCAGAAAGAGAAGATTTCCGAAGAAGACAGACGTACAGCGATGCCGATGACTACCCGGGGTGACGCCCGTATCGAACATAGCCGTCCGCCGTCAACTAGAGTGACTCGGTCACGAAAAAACATAGACAAAGCTCGCGAAGACTTACTCAAAATTAAGTTGGAGCTTGCACAATTGGCACTTCAGAGAGCGGAGGAAGAGGGTTCCGAAGCTGAATACTTGGATGACAGAAACTCGAATGACGAGTACGTGCGTTCATGGCTAGAAGAGGCACCAGAACCTCAGCCTGAGAAGGAGGATAACGTCGTTGAAGGGGGAACCAGAAATTCTATGCATAGACCCCTGACTGCGGCCGCCACCAAATCGCAAATAGAAGGTCAGCATCCTAAGGAGAAAGAAGTGCGAAAGCCTCCAGTTGCAGCGTCAGCTGAGTGTACAGGAGGTCAGAGGGATAGTCTCCGTCCATTCTTGACGGAGTTGACGTCCGCTATAGCGTCGCTAGCCGACAGGAAAATAGAACAGCGGGACCAAACGAACCCCTCTGCGTCGAAATTCGTCATGACATTGCCGAATTTCAATGGTTCTCATACTGAATGGCTATCATTTCGGGCCATATATGAGACAACTCGAGCGTATTTTACGGACATCGAGAATACAGCGAGGCTGAGGAGAAGCTTACATGGACGTGCAATGGAAACCGTCAGCTCAGAACTCATCGGACATGCCAGGCCCGATGACATCATGAAGGAACTCGAGCTGCAGTTCGGCCGTCCAGACTCCATAGCGCAAGCTGAAACAGATAAATTACGCGGACTGCCGCGCTGCAGTGAGTCACCAAGAGACATCTGCGCGTTTGCAAGTCGCGTAAGAGGTGCTGTAGTCACGCTCCGCGCGTTAAAAAAGGGTCATTACCTTATGAACGCGGAGCTTATGCGATTGTTAACAGAGAAGTTACCCAATTCGCTACGAGCACAATGGTACCGATCATATTCGGAGAAGTACCAATCGGTGCCAGATATTTCATTGTTCAGTAATTTTATATCTGAACAGGCACACTTCTGTAGTCCATTCGCCCCACCCGAAGGCATCGCTTCGGCCGAGGCGAACACCAACAGACGCGTCACACAAAGGACGCATATAGCTACGGACCAACCGGTAGGAAAATGCCGTGTTTGCGACGTGGGACATCACTACGCCACTGGATGTGCACAATTCAGGGGCGTAGCTGTCGAGAAAAGATGGGAGCTAGCGAAAAAACACAATCTATGTTATCGCTGCCTTCAACATCGACGAGGCAACCACACTTGTAAGAGAAAACAGTGTGGCCAAGACGGGTGCAGAGATACGCACCATCGGCTTCTTCATAGGAAGAAGCAACAGCAGAGGGAAGCCAACAAGAAGCCCGATGTTCCTGAATCCCGCAAGGATCCTCAGGAAACGGTGGCCAGTTTCGGGTCACCATCGAGCCAGGCGTACCTCAAGATAGTGCCGGTCCGGGTAATCGGACCGGCGGGAGAGGTAGCAACATACGCTCTCCTAGACGATGGGTCCACCGTTTCGCTGATGGATGAAGACATCGCGAGGCAAGTCGGGGCAGAGGGCCCTGTGGACCCGCTCAAGATCGGTGCGATAGGCAACACCATGCTCACCACCCCATGCTCAAGAAGAGTCAAGGTGACGCTGGTTAGCCCGCAAGAGAGAAGGGTACAATTTAAAGCACGTACTATACCTAAACTCAGCTTGGCAAAACAAACAGTGAGCGATAGGGTTGTCGCACGCTGCAAGCATTTAACCGACTTGAGAAAAGAGTTGATGTACAACAATGGCGTGCCAAAAATACTCGTCGGCCAAGACAACTGGCATTTGTTATTGGCCAGCGAGATTCGCAGAGGTCCAAGACACCAACCAATTGCGTCACTTACAGCGATGGGTTGGACACTACATGGCGCGCACAGTAGTTTACTACGACAACAAGTACATCATGTCAATAGAATAACAACTGATGACAATTTGGATCATCAGTTGCGCGAACATTTCGCCATAGAATCGTTGTGCGTAAACCCACAGCGACCTGCCTCTGACCCAGCAAGAAGGGCAGAGGACATTTTGAATCGATCAACTGTCCAATTAGAGAATGGACACATCGAAACCGCCATGCTTTGGCGTAATGAGCATGCTGAGATGCCAGATAGCTTTGAGACAGCTCTGAAGAGGCTCGTCTCAACAGAAAAGAAGCTGGACAAGAACCAGGAACTTCTAAGAAGATACTCAGACCAGATGGACTCGCTAATTGCGAAAGGGTACGCTGAAAGGGCACCCGCAATTAGCACGCCGGGCAAAACTTGGTACCTCCCACACTTCGATGTCTTCAACCCAATGAAGCCAGACAAACTTCGCATCGTACATGACGCTGCCGCCAAATCGAGAGGAATGTCACTGAATGACTTCCTGTTAACTGGGCCCGACCTATTACAGTCGCTGCCAGGCGTAATGATGCGGTTTCGCCGCCACTGCGTCGCAATAACCGGTGACATAGCGGAGATGTTCATGCAAGTGAAGGTGCGGAGCCAAGACCGAGACGCGCTTCGCTACCTGTGGAGGGGAAACCGCAGAGAAGGAGCGCCAGAAGAATATAGAATGACGTCCATCATTTTCGGCGCAGCCAGTTCGCCTTGCACAGCAATTTTTGCAAAGAACTGGAACGCAAACAAATATATAGAGAAGCACCCTGAAGCTGTGGATGCTATACTACGTAGTCATTATATGGATGACTACCTAGATAGTTATAGAACTATCGAGAAGGCGGCAGAAGTCGCTAGTATGGTGCGAAAAATACACCTACAGGCGAGGTTTGAACTCAAGAAATGGGTTTCAAATAGCTCGCAGCTCCTAGAAAAAATGGACCCATCGCATATACAAACTGAGATGGTATCCATCGGAGATATAGATACGTCGGAAAAGATACTCGGCCTCATATGGAGGCCAGGCGAAGACACGCTGGGTTTCAACCTCACACTCGCGCGTCTGCCTGAGGGTATCTTGGACCGAGAGGCGCCCACCAAGCGAGAGGCGCTCAGAATAGTAGCGTCGCTATACGACCCACTCGGACTCGCCTCGCCAGTAACCATCAAGGCGAAGCAAATATTGCAAGAAGCATGGAGGCGAGGCGTCGACTGGGATCAGAGGCTAGATGTTGACCTAGCATTACAATGGAAAATTTGGGTACAACATTTACGCCAACTAAAAAACGTTAGCGTACCAAGATGCTATCCTGGATATAGCGACGCTATAGAAATGCAGGTGCACGTGTTCACTGATGCAAGCGAGATGGCATATGCTACCGCTATATACTGGCGGGCCACGACCGTGGAAGGCAAGCACTTAATAAGCCTTGTTATGGCGAAAGCGCGGGTGGCCCCACTGAAACTGCTTTCGATACCGAGACTCGAACTTCAGGCCGCGGTATTGGGAACCCGCGTAGCCGCAGCAGTGATGAGTGAACACGACTGCAAGCCCACGTCAGTAACGTATTGGTCAGATAGCAAGACCGTACTGACCTGGATTAGAAGAGGAGCGAGAGTATACAAACCTTTCGTTGCTCACCGAATAGCTGCTATTGAAGACAATAGCAAAGTCGAAGATTGGCGATGGATACCCACCAAGATGAACATCGCTGATGCAGCAACCCGTGACGTGCCACTGCGGTTCAACTCGGACCACGAGTGGTACTGCGGGCCGAGTTTTTTGTCTCTTGGGCCCGAATTATGGCCCACAGAGAAACCTCCGACTACAAACGACACGGGAGAAGAAAAAACTTTCGTTGTCACAGAAGGGGACAAGAAGAGCTTCATAGAAGCCGTTCCAGAGCCAAGCAGATTCTCCAGATGGGAGCGACTGCTTCGTGCGACCGCCACAGTTCTGCGTTTTATATCTCTTTGCAAAAATAGAACAGAGATAACGTCCTATAAACGGACGAGAAAAAACGCTGAAAAGGACCCAGACTGGCGCAAGAAGCCCGCTGTACCTGCACAGAAGCAGAAGCAGGCATGCAGAGCACCAACCCAGGTCAACAGACAAATCATAGAAGCAGAATTTCTCCAAGAAGCTGAGAAAATACTTGTCCAGGTCGCACAACAACAATCGTTCGCTTCAGAGTTAGCGAATGTTGAAGAAATAAATAAAAATAGCTCGCTGCGACCTTTACAAATTCAGGTCGTCGACGGCGTGCTGCGACTAAGAAGTCGCATAGCAGCTACGCAAGAGGTAGCTGAAGAAGTGATGCGCCCGCCTATATTACATGGCGACCATCACATAACGCAGTTGTACATAGACTGGACACATCGCAGTCTACAACATAGTGGCACCGAACTCACAATTAATGAGGTACGGCAGCACTACTGGGTCGTGAAGATGCGACCAACAGCGAAGAAGGTGATAGCAAGATGCCTGCATTGCCGTATACGCAAGGCACAGCCACCAGTACCTGCGACCGGCGACCACCCGAAAACGCGCCTCGCTCACCATAAGAGGCCGTTTACATATACCGGGCTCGACTATTTCGGCCCGCTATCCGTCACCGTCGGTCGGCAGCATCAGAAGAGATACGTAGCACTATTTACGTGTCTCACATCAAGGGCGGTGCACCTTGAAATCGCCGCCAGCCTTAGCGCAGACTCCGCCATATTGGCGCTGCGCCGATTCGCCGCACGCAGAGGATGCCCAGCTGAGATACACTCAGACAATGGCACCAACATGCACGGCGCCGACAGAGAGCTGCGAGACGCCTTCAAAACAGAGGCAAGTCGTAGAGGCATCGTATGGCGCTTCATAACGCCATCAGCGCCATTCATGGGAGGCGCCTGGGAGCGCCTAGTTCGTTGTGTAAAAAACACACTATACAATGTACTTACAGAAAAACACCCCACCGAAGAGGTGTTGTCCACACTGATTTGTGAGGCAGAGTACATTGTAAATAGCCGACCATTGACACACGTGTCGGTAGATGGTGATGATGATGAATCCATCACACCGAATCACCTTTTACTCGGTGGGTCAGCCAGACTACCTACACCTGGCACGTTCACCGAGCAAGATATAGACAGCAGGAAAATATGGCGACGATCACAGATCCTCGCTGATATGTTCTGGAGTCGCTGGGTCAGAGAGTACCTGCCGGAGCTCCAAAACCGGCGGGAGCCACATAGTAGTGGGCCCAGATTTAAAGTGGGTGACCCTGTCCTGATAGCCGACGGCCAGCTGCCCCGCAATACGTGGCCGCGAGGCCGCATTGTGGCCGTGTATCCAGGAATCGACGGAGAAATCCGGACCGCTGAGGTACGCACGCTTGGCGGTACCTTGAAGCGTCCGGTGAAGAAACTCGTCCCACTGCCCCAGTAACCAGAGATGCCGGAGCGGCGACCGTCCTCTCGGTGGGCCTGGCCGGCAGCCGAGAAATGCCGTCCGTCGCTCACCGAAGGAATGCAGCGCCGCGCCGACAACACTTCGAGTCGACACAGCACTGCACGGCGGGAGATATGTTCGCGACGAAGCGTCATCAACCATACTAAATGGTTCATAGAAATTGAAGTTTGTATGTGTAGACATGTCTGCTTACCACGGCGCGCCACCTGATACTAAAATGAATTTTAGAGGCACGTTTATATTTATACTAAAATTTTACCTACATTTTTTGAGATAGTAGTATAATGTTTTTAGTGTTTGTCAGTATGTTATAGGGTTCAATAGTTCACCCTTAACAGAGTAAAATCATTAGAAAGCATACTGATAAGAGTTATCATAGTAAAAAACATAAATTTCTGTCATACGATACGTCTGTGCTCGGCGACGGATTAGTTCCGAATGAACCGTGAGAGGGAACCACACGTTATTTATAGTTTTGGTGGTTTTTGAAAATATTATAGTAATTAAAATCATGTTTTTAAGGGCTTATCCTATGTACTGGACATGAAATCAGTACATAATGATGAAACTATGTGAAGACCACATAGTTTCTGCTATGTAAATAGGAATATTGACTTGATATCTCAAACACCAAATATATGGTTTTAGGTCATTTTAGGGTATATGGGGGACCTAGACCGGGACAGGAAGCCTATATACACCTCATAGTTAGCGTAGTCTTTTATATAAAGCCCATTTACTTGAGATATCAAGTCAGTATATAATAGAAAAACTGCTGTTTATCTGGTTTTTGGCAATCGCTTACGGTTTTAGGTGCCCTAAGTACCTAGAAACATATAGGTGTACTGGTAAAAGTACTACCATTGGAAAGCCTGCTAAAAGGGCTTCCAGGCGGTTTCTAGATGGGAAGAATCGCTTGGATAGTCAACGAGATAAGCAGTCGTGAAAAATGTAAACAACGTAAAACGTTGAAATTTGTAGACCCTTCAGGTGGAATAACTCCATGAAGGGAATAGATGTACTCATGGTGTAAGTACTTTCGGATGGCTTGCTGGACTAGCTACCAAGCCATCACTTTGGAGCGAAAATCGCTCAAGTAGTTTAAGTACAATTCCAGAAAATAGGTTTCTGGAAATGTAATTTTTAGTCAGTTTTTGGCACTCCCCGGGACTATACACCCCTGGGAATTCCGAAAATAAGGAATTTTTGGGGACCTCCCGATGGCCCGTTAAACGCACCATCGTGTTGTCCCAATCTTATTAGTGTTTTTATATCTAATTTCTCTGATAGCTGGGCGCAAAGAAAGTGACCAGCTATCAAATTTGTACATATCAAGGCACCTTATGTGCATATGACCTAGATAGACTTACATAAACACTAGAAATGTAAAGTGTGGTCTGTTGGCTACCAGAATCCCCATAATAGGCGGTGATTGCCTGGTTAGCCTAAGTAGGAAGTCCTAAAGTCGGTGAAATGACTTAGGAATTTATAGATTCATTACATGAGGGATGATATCCCATAGAAGATTCCCGAAAATAAGCTTTTTCTAGACGTCAACAGACAGCCTGCTATTGGCACCAGCAGGTCAACCCAACCTATAGATATCCTTAGGCTAGGTTGAAAACTAT
Organism: Orthosia incerta; assembly: GCA_948252205.1. NCBI lineage: Eukaryota > Metazoa > Arthropoda > Insecta > Lepidoptera > Noctuidae > Orthosia > Orthosia incerta. The sequence continues at coordinate 3,915,594 of OX411758.1, forward strand.
TAAGGTTTTAACTGGGAAATAAAGGGAATTGTCCTTTTATTTCATGGAAATAGTCTAGGGAAGCTATCAATACCTGGAAATTAGGTATATTGATTAGATACATAGATAGGGGGCGTTACTGTGTTACAGTACGAAGGAATCCAGCTATTGATAGCACCATGGAAGGGGTGCGGTAACCCTATTTACCAAATATGTATAAGGGTTTTTTACATAAATAAAAATTATTTTCGGCGAGAATTTGCGGGGCTCTCAATAATGGCACGATGCGAGGGTATAAAGAACCCCCGGGCCCAAAATAGAATTTGTAGTCATCCAAAGCTAGTCGCTTGTACTTGTCTTAGTAAATAAGAAGTAATTCTTATATAGAATCACGTCTCAGAAATTGTTGAGAGCCCTAGAATCGTGCCGTGTACTGAATAACTTAGTGTTTCATTTAATTCATCGACTTCAACCCTTATGAAGACATCCCTTTTCGATCCTGTCGAGCTGAACCTCGGAACCTGGACACCAGGAGTGCTGATCCAGAAGTAGGCAACCCGGAATCTGGAAATAACTCAAGTACAGCCAACACATCGTTGAATCGTTAGAGTCGATTTGCAACCCTACGTCACTGCTGCAGCTAGGCATCCAAGAACCTTTGTTTTCGTTGATGTGGATGGGGCGTTCAGCGGCAATGGCCAGAAGGTTTACGCCCTTCTTTTCTCGGGGCCAATGAACACGCTACGTCCTGCACAAACACCTTTAGTCTAAAAATCTATTTTCAAAAAGGTTACAGTTTAAAATAACCCAAAAGCTAGTCCACGAGTTCATCCTTTTGTCAATTTACATTTCTATCACGTTTTCTGAATTTCAATTATAACTTTCAAATGCCTGCACTAAGTAACTTTAAACAATATTTGAAACGCACAACTTATTCTGAACCATTTATCAAATTTGCATAAAAACTGTTCTACATAATATAATTTTAGTACCTAAACTCAGTTAACTAGTGATTTTAAAAGAGAAGCCCATGGCTAAATAAATAAGTATTAAGTGAACATTTATTTTAGAACATGCTTTTTGAACTAAAAGTGACTAAATGTAATATTACTTTTCAATACACATCACAAAACTCGACAAAAAACTTTTTAACAAAAAATCAAACCAACTTTCAAAATAAAACACTCATCATCTGCCTAGCCTTTTCCCAACTATATTGGGGTCGGCTTCCAGTCTTACCGGATTCAGCTAAGTACCAGTATTTTACATGGAGCGACTGCCTATCTGATCTCCACAACTCAGTAACTGGGTAACACGGTACCTCTTGGCAAGACTAGTGTCAGATCTCAAGCTTTCGACTATCCGTAACGACTGCCAAAGATCTTCAAATGACAGCCGGGACCAACGGCTTAGCGTGCTTTCCGAGGCACGGAGGAAACTCGGTATGTTGAAATGCTCACCCATCCACGGACCGACCTCGTCAAGCGTTGTTTAACCTTGATGATCGACCCGTGCGGCTGTTATTATTTAGCCACGAGCTCCTTCCTCCCTTCAAAATAAAACACTACAAAGCGAAACATAACTTTCTTTTCCGAACTCGGTGTCGAATTACGGGAAACAATGGGTACACAGGCCTTCTCTCTGGAGAGGGAATGGGCCTTAATCTACCACGTGGGCCCAGTGCGGGTTGGTGGATGTCACATGTCTTCGAATTTTGGTTTTAGGATATGCCAGTTTCCTCACGATGTTTTCCTTCACAGTCTTGAGAGCAGTTATGATGAAATAATTCACACAAAGTAAAGCGCCTGCCTGTGCTGGAACCCAAGACCTACAACTTGCTCCACTGCTCTCTCCACTGGGCCACCACTGCTCTCTCCACACTCGTTTTATATATAATACTGAGAAAATACTCGGCATATTGATCGAGTTATCTAGTGATTATACAGTATACAGTGCTTCTGAATTTCAGCTATTTTTGGTATAATGTCGTAAATTGAGCCTCCACTTCAGTTGAGTACTCACATACAGGTTTCAACGAAATCCTCTCCAAATTGAGTATCGAAGTACACTCATTAATCTGGAATGTACGAGTATGTGTGTGTTATGTATATCGGGTTAAATTGTAGCCGACTAAAAAAAATAAAAGGTTATGAGTCTCACAGATTTTGCGTGTATGTCTGTAAGGCTCTCGCAAACAGTTGCTTTGCGACAATGCGATAATATTGCAATGTCTGCGGGAGTTCTTGTCGACGACTTTTGCATCAAAATCAAAATCAAATATTTTTATTGTACATAGGCCTACATGGGCACTTATAAAACGTCGACAAAAGGTGCACGGTTCGGGTTAGTCGTTTCCTATGGAGAAGAACCGACAAGAAACTCCATGGTTACTCTTTTAAATTTTTTGTGTTTACAATATTTCCATGTTACAGCAGCAGTACTTGGATATGGGGGGACAACGTAGGCCCGACAATAAGTCGTACGAAATTGAAAAAAAAAACAAACAAAGAAAATAATGTACGAAATAAAAAGTTAACAAATGTTAACAATCATCTAGAAATCTAAAAAGCCTACAATGTTCACACATTCACAATCGGTAAAAGAATCTATACAAAGGTAAAAAAAAACAAAAAATATCAGTTCATCGATTCAGTTGTGCGTTTTTGTTATTATCCACTGCATCGCTACTAACGCGCAACTGTGTCTATGCAAACAATAGCCTATTGTGTGTGTATTGCATCGTTTTTTGCTTTTGTATCGTTTCTAAATCGCTGCAAGAAGTCGCTGTGGGCGACCTCAAACCGAAAATAAAGGAAGTCAAGAGTATTTATAAGATCTTATTACCTATTATGATCAGTTAATTTCCAAGAAATTCCAAATTTTCCGGTTAACCTTATTTATATTAATAAACATCAAAACTTTCCTTTCATCGCTAACAAGCGTTTAATGGTATCAAGTTAACCTTCAAAGTTATATCAAAAGGTAAGTTTTCGCATTGACGAACAGGAAGGTAACTACGATTGGCAAGTGAAACGGTAGACTAATTTTGTTTACACTTTAGTGAAATTGTTTATTTATGAGTTAACTCTGGAAGTCTGCGTTTGTTTCCTGTCTTTCATAGAGTTGGGTGTAGAAATGAGTAGCTAAATCATTAACGTTCTATCGTTTCGTGTTTGACTTATCGTTTCGCAATTTTGTAGGTTTATCGCAACGCAGTCACTCATTTGTGCCTCACTTTTCTTTACCTTTTTTGCTCTATGTCTAGTGTCGCAACGCAGTCACTCATTTGTGTCTCACCTTTCTTTACCTTGATTGCTCTATATCTAGTGTCGCAACGCAGTCACTCATTTGCGGCTCACCTTTCTTTACCTTACTTGCTCTATGTCTAATGTCGCAACGCAGTCACTCATTTGTGTCTCACCTTTTTTACCTTGCTTACTATATGTCTAGTTTCGCAACGCAGTCTTTCATTTGTGTCTTACCTTTCTTTACCTTGCTTGCTCTATATCTAGTATCGCAACACAGTCACTCATTTGTGTCTCACCTTTCTTTACCTTGCTTGCTCTATGTCTAGTGTCACAACGCAGTCACTCATTTGTGTCTTACCTTTGTTTACCTTACTTGCTCTATGTCTAGTGTCACAATGCAGTCACTCATTTGTGTCTCACCTTACTTTACGTTGCTTGCTCTATGTCTAGTGTCACAATGCAGTCACTCATTTGTGTCTCACCTTACTTTACCTTGCTTGCTCTATGTCTAGTGTCACAACGCAGTCACTCATTTGTGTCTCACCTTTCTTTACCTTGCTTGCTCTATGTCTAGTGTCGCAACACAGTCACTCATTTGTGTCTCACCTTTTTTTACCTTGCTTGCTCTATGTCTAGTGTCAAAATTCAGTCACTCATTTGTATTGCTGCAAAAAACTCTCCCTAAAGTGTTACTGCTCTTATTAACCAATCAGTACTTAGTTAGCAACTAAAACAAACTTTATAATATCCACTCTATGGGAACATATAAACCCCAAGGGCTTTGAGACTGCGCACTTCCGACAACAGAAATTTATTACTTAATTCTGCTGCGATTATATCTTGTTTTAGGCTATAAATAAACATAAATAGAACTTGAGGCGGATGTTAGCTGAAACCTTTAAGAGGAAATGCGATCGCAGACATCCGACTGAAATTACTAAGAAAAAGTCATAATTCGAGGTTTGACTCTCGTCTATTTCCTCTTCCAATATTGGACCAATTTAAAAGATATTCCAAAAACTGAAAAAAAAAAAACGTTGTTAAATTTGTACACTAGGCCTTTGTTAACAGCGCATTTTTGAACATTTTTTGAGGGTTCTAGTGCTTCCAAAGATAACATCAACAAGAAAACATAGGGGCACAATATATATCTTTCTTTTTCAGTTTATGGAATATCTTTTAAATTGGTCCAATATTGGTGGAGGAAATAGGCGAGCGCCAAACCTCGAATAATAACTTTTACATAGAAAATTCAGTGGTATGTCTGCAACCGCATTTCAAATTCTCTAGGTGTTGACATTTTATTATGCGATAATTGGCTAAAAATAACACTTTTACACCTCAATGTTTTTTGTCAATTTAAACTAGATAAGGCCGGTGTTTCCCGGCTTACTCCTCTTAGAAGCAACACCAAAACCAACTGAGAGGTCAAATAGATTCAGTGTTTATAAATTCTATGTATTGTATTGAAACACCTTTGATTATTCCACTGCACTCTAGTTTAAACTTAATGCTAGCTGGTACCTACTCATTAAGATATTCAAAAAAAAAAAATGTCGTTTTTGTGGCGAATAAACACTTTTTATTTCTTTCTTTATTTATAAAATGTTCATATTGAAATTGTACATACATTTGACATAATTATTTATTGCAATCAATCATTAAAATAGGAATTTAATTTGAAAATTTAATATATTTGATTCTTTTTATAGCAATAAATACGTAACATCAAAATTGGAATGAAAATATATTACACACTTAAAACAATACTATAACTTTTTTTAAATTGTTATCATGTTTATAAATACTTATGTAAAAGTAACAATGATTCTTTTAATTCATGATATAAAAGGCTTTTTTTATTTTTGTCTATTTATTTTAATTTTATTTTTTTAATTTAATTTATTTTAATTTAATTTATTTTTAACCCTCTCAACTACTGCCATCAACCAAGCACAAACAAAGACTCCGGGCTGCTCCTAAGATATAAAGATGGAAAAACAAAATACGACTTTGCCAATCCCGGTAATCCAACCCAGTCCCGGTAATCCATGACGTGTCAAAGCTATAATGGTGCAACGGGGAAAAAGGGACAGATGTATACAAATCATATACATCTGTCCTTTACGCACAATCGAAATAACGATGCTCTAAGTATAGCACTTGCGACCACGTCTAGACCAACGAGGCAATCTTCTCGTGGGTAGTTCGTTCCAATATGACAAAAGAATAATAATGGACACCTAAAATTCCAATATTTAGGCGTTAAAGCTAAAAAAAACACGTGCCAATACATCTTGACAAGCGGCATATATGGGTCTAGACATTACGTCGCATTATGTCACCTTTAGCCTCATGTAATAAAACTGTCAACGTAAATAAACGTCCTATAAGTGTGTCAAGTAATTCGAATTACTCACGAGTGAACAAAACGTGTTGAACTGTTGAATCGTTCACTCCATTTGCCATTCATTTGTTCGTTCACGTGAACGGCGTTCTGTTTCGAGTTCAGTTGTTTTATTTGTACAAAGAAGATGGATAATTCATGATAATAGGATTCGCTTCTGTGGTCTATTATACAGGAATCGTGCATTTTGCCGGGTTTAAAAATAGCCAATACAATTAGCGCTGCCTAGTGTATTTTTTGATTAATAAGACTATTTTCCAGAGAGAGAGAGAGGAGAGAGAGCAGTGGTGGCCCAGTGGTAAAGGCCGCGACTTACAAGTTGTAGGTCGTGAGTTCGAACCCAGGCAGGCGCTTTACATTGTGTAAATTATTTCATCACCACTGCTCTCAAAAGCGGTTAAGGAAAACATCGTGAGGAAACCGGCATGTCCTAGAACCAAAAAAATCGAAGACATGTGATATCCACCAACCCGCACTGGGCCCGCGTGGTGCATTACGGCCCATCCCCTCTCACAGAGAGGAGGCCTGTGTCCCAGCAGTGGGAACATTAATAGGCTGATGATATGATGATGTAAGAGTATTTTCCTACTCCGATTAGTACCCTAAGAGATTACAACGATAAATAAATTTAACCTCTTTTTAACCGACTTCAAAAAAAGGAGGAGGTTCTCAATTCGTTGAAATCTTCTTTAATTTATGTTCCACGATTACTCAAAGATGCCTGAACCGATTTAAAAAAATATCTTTTGTTTGAAAGGTCCCATGGTCATCAGATCCGGATCTGATGACGGGATCCTAGAGAAATCGGGCGAACTCTTTAAATATTATAGGCATGCATATAGCGATTTTGGTATTTTTATCCACAATGCAATCATTTGCACTCAGAAAGTATCATTTGGTGAAGTGGAACTGATGAAGAAGACCACAGATAGCTACTGGAACACCTTAATGCTAAGTATGTGACGGGTATAAGATATCTCGAATAGTTAACCAACTATGATGAAGTGTAAATAAATGGTACTGATGAAAATGGTACTATCGAACTGATGTGATGATGAAGCCGGAAGGTAGACACTGGAACTCCGAAATAAAACAATGTACCCTAGTCGTGTTTAGGCTTATTGGAATCGTCATGAGATGAACTTTGGTTATTAATGATTTTCGTGTTATTTGTATGTACCCACCAAGATAAAAATACTAAAAAGAGAAAAAAAAAACAAACCGACTTCCAAAACAAAACACCACAAAGCGAAAATTAATTCTTTTCTGAAGTCGGTGTCGAAATACGGAAAACAGTGGGTACAAAAGACACCGACTTCAGAAAAAAAAGTTATTTTTCGCTTTGTAGTGTTTTGTTTTGGAAGTCGGTTGGATTTTTTTTAAATGTTAGTTTAGGTTAGATTACGGATGTTTTTAAAATAATTAGAGAAGTATATAATTAATTCTAGTCAGAATTAATTAAAAAAATTGACCTAGGTATTTTCGTTATTATGACTGAGGGAAATAAGTTTATTATTTTGGGCTTCATTTTGTTATTTACTTCTACTTAATTCTTGGCAAGCGAAGGAGGGAAGTTTTGTGGAAAAATAGAAGCCAGGCAAAAGAAAGCCCGTGTAACAGGTATTAAAAACTTTACTCAATCAATCTGCCTAGCCTTTTCCCAACTATATTGCGGTCGGCTTCCAGTCTTACTGGATTCAGCTAAGTACCAGTATTTTACATGGGGTGACTGCCTATCTGACCTCCATAACCCAGTAACTGGGTAACACGGTGGTACCCCTTGGCAAGACTGGTGTCAGATCTCAAGCTTCTGACTACCCGTAACGACTGTCAAAGATCTTCAAATGACAGCCGGGAGCAACGGCTTATCGTGCTTTCCAATGCACGGAGGAAACTCGGTATGTTGAAATGGTCACCCATCCACGGACCGACCGTCAAGCGTTGCTTAACCTTGATGATCGACCAGTGTGGCTGTTATTATTTAGCCACGAGCTCCTCCTATTAAAAACTTTACTAAAACAAAAAATATTTTGAAAAATTCAATTAATCAACTCTGGTATACAACAGTGTCCTATGTCTACTCGCAGAAATCCTGAAACTGCCCAACATTTTACATTTAACTACCTTTATTCATGAATTTTATTATAACAGAGGACCATAAACATTATCTCCGCACGAAATTATCACGATAAGAGGAATGAGCGCCGACTTTTATTATTAGACTTTTAATTTTCAAGTTATCTCTGTCACTTCCTCTGTAAATGTTGAAGTGACCGTGGTTATAAAAGGCAAATTAATTTTTAGGAGAGCAGGTAGTGGAATACAACCTTTTTTTTTAATTTAAATGAGTCAACTGTTACACTGCTTCATAACTCAATAAAATGTTGGGAACAGCCCAACATTTTATTGAGTTATGAAGCAGTGTAACAGTTGACTTTTTTTCTAGGAGCTGATTTTTAGCGTGCCGTACCTCGAAAGGAAAAAACCGGCCAAGTGCGAGTCGGACTCGCGCACGAAGGGTTCCGTAACATTATCGCAAAAAACGGCCACAAAATCACGTTTGTTGTATGGGAGCCCCTCTTAAATATTTATTTTATTCTCTTTTTAGTATTTGTTGTTATAGCGGCAACAGAAATACATTATCAACTGTCTAGCTATCACGGTTCATGAGATACAGCCTGGTGACAGACGGACAGTCAGACAGACGGATCGCGGAGTCTCAGTAATAGGGTCCCGTTTTCACCCTTTGGGTACGGAACCCCAAAAACAGAACCCTTATAGGATCACTTTGTTGCCCATCCGTCCATCTGTCTGTCTGTCAAGACTCTTTTTCTCAGGAACGCGTGGAGGTATCAATCTGAAATTTATACCAAATACTCAGGTCTGCTGCCCCTTAATAAAGCTGTAAAAAAATCAAAATTCTAAGCCAACGCAGTCAAAACATACAGCCGTTTATGCCGCAAATTTCCGAAAATGTTCGACACTCGCAAGGGAATCAAAACCTACAGGGTACTTCCCGTGAACTCAGAATCTTGAAATTTGGTACGTCAACGTCTTATAGCACAGATTAAGGAAAAATTGCGAAAACCGTAAATTTTTTGTTACATCATGTAATAAAAATATTTTTAATAATTTTAAACTTACTACCCCTTTCCTCATGAACGCGTAGAGGTATTAAATTGAAATTCAAATCAAATAATCAGGTCTATAATACCTTAAAGCTGAGGTTTGTACGAAACCCTCGGTGCGCGAGTCCGACTCGGACTTGGCTGGTTTTTTGCATACATCGTGTCTTTGATGTTAGCTGGACAAAATTGGTGCTGATAAAAATGGATATGGATATATATAATAAATACAGTAGCAACCAGTCATCAGCTGTTTCGTCAGTTATACCTTTAGGTTGAAGTTCCTGACATTTAAAAGTTTTTCTTGAGGGATGAGCCCGCTTTTGACCTCACTCTTTTAAAGCGATGGATGGTATTTTAAAATGTTGAATTTGTGAATGAGTTTGTATATCTGGGCTCCATAAATCTTGTTTAGCCCTTAATTTGAAAAGTATTTTGAAATCATTACTTAAGACGACGACTAACGCCAACGACCTTGAGGGAACAAAACGCGCACTCGTTTCACACCCGCGCGACCCAAAATTTAGTAGTTTTTTGTACTTTCTTTATTACTCTATGACTTTAAAAAAAAGCCTCAGATCAAAATGTAGATAATTAAATTATCTTTGAGATGGAGTTGATTTCATTAAAATTCGCCCAGCGGTTTTGGTGTGATTGTCGTGTTTTTGTCCGTTTTAGACATAACTTTACAAATTAATTACACTATGTTATACGAATGAAACTCAAATTTGTCTTAGATCAAATTATTAAGAAAATGGTCTAATGTTACATAATATATTTAAAAAAAAAATGTACTACAAGCCGTTTATACGTGATTCTCATTTTAAAATCAGCTACTCAGGGGTATCTGCGCCTCGGAACGCACAACGATGCGGTATACGGTATCGCACACATAACATATGAAAAACGTCGGAACTGGTCTTTAGTTACAAATAAAACTCAAAATTTGCTTAGATCAAATTATTAAGAAAATAGTCTGATATAACATATATTTTATTCAATTAATTACGACTAGCTATTTAGACGTGATTCTCATTTTAAAATCAGCTACTCAAGTAGTAATAAACACCTAAAACCCCCATTTTAACGGCCCCTAATCTGTTGTCACAATCACTAGAGTCTTGCCATTATTTCTCCCTTATATTTTAACTTTATGACGAAAGTAAACTCATAAAATCACCGTAAAACTGAGTAGCTACTTAAATATTTTCATAGAAAATCTTGGAATTTTCCCTTTAAAATTTCGGTGAAGTGTCGAAAGATTTTGATAGCTTCATAAAGAAAAACTGGTTTTCATTTTTATAGACGAGATCAGTATTTTGTTGAGTAAGTAAAATAGGAATGTGAATTTACATATTTTGCTTCAATTTATGATGACTTATTTTATAATGAAATGCAAAACCAAATGTTAGCTTTGAAAGTGTTGAAAAAGATATGCATTTTTTTTAAGTTAAGCTTAGAGGATGAATTATAAACTTGTTATCTTGTTAAACAAAAAATGTTGTGAGCGTAATTAGTTAAACAATTTGTTTTAATAAGAATTAATACTACAATACGAATGTAACCAACTTTTGTTTCTACCGGTGCGGCGGCGATCTAATTAAATTTTAGAACACAAAAGCTGCTAATGTGACTTAAGGTTACACTAGTCGATCATTCTTCCATACAAACGTAGTCTGGAGATTGCTCCACTGTTTGACGATGTACGTTCAAAATAAAAAATTATATCAATTTGTCTCATCATTATCTAGCCCTGTATGGAAACAAAAAAGTAAATATATATATATTTGAAAGTTAATAATAATATAATATAGCCTTTTATTTCCTTAACAAATATTTACATACATTTAATTATTATTGATTTGAATTGAATCCAAATATTTTCATTTAACATTTTGGATTTAATTTGATTTTATTTGAAAGTTATGAGCGTCGAAAGTTCCACATTTCGACACTAATTTTAATGCATTTTTGGGCGCAAAAAAATAACATAAGAAGACGGAAAATTGCAAAACAGATACGTTTAGTAATTTTTTCGTGATATCCAGACTCCCAAAGGCCTGTTTATAAAATTTCGAGCGCTCAGTTTCGTCCTAAATCATCATTAATTTCGCTACAAATTTGCAAAAGTGTGTATTCGTACGCGAACTAGCTTCTTACTGCTCATCATAGCATCTATCTCTTTTCGGTTGATATAGCATGCATTTTAGGCCCGCGCACAAAATAGTTCGTGCCGTCGACTAGTGTAACCTATATTCTCTTGCTGATTTTGTTGTAGGTAATTATGAGACTGACTTTCATCATGTTGTCATGATGAAAGTACTAGATATTTTTTATGTATCATCAATAGTTTTCTCAGCGCACGTCAAATAATGAATTTTGTAGGCAAAATTTCGCTACTTTGGGTTAAATTATTGCAATTTTCATAAGAATCTCAATTTTTTTAAAAATAAATTATAGCCTATGTTACTCCGGCATAATGTAGCTTTCTAAAGGTGAAAGAAGATTTTTAAAATCGGTCCAGGAGTTTTGGAGCCTATTCGGTACAAACAAACAAACATACAAAAAAATCTTTCCTCTTTACAATATTAGTTTAGATATAGATATGAAGCCTAATACGAAATATCAAGAGTTAAGTTCTTGTTAGGGTTCCGTACCCAAGGGGTAAAAACGGGACACTATTACTTTGACTCCGCGGTCCGTCTGTCTGTCTGTCTGTCCGTCAGTCACCAGGCTGTATCTCATTACCCGTGATAGCTAGGCAGTTGAAATTTTCACAGATGATGTATTTCTGTTGCCGCTATAACAACAAATACTAAAAACAGAATAAAATAAATATTTAAGTGGGGTCCCATACAACAAACGTGACTTTTTTTGCCGTTTCTTGCGATTATGATACGGAACCCTTCGTGCGCGGGTTGACTCGCACATGGCCGGTTTTTTTAAAGTTGTCTCTGGAATTTCTTATTCTATTTTTGTGTGCGTGGATAACATGCGCAGTTCCTATGAAACAGGCCAGGGTAACAAAGCTAGCGCAAAAACCTAGTCTAAAATATATACCTACCACAGCAAAAAAGTTAAATCTTCACACCAATCCACATCAAAAAATCAAATTTATTTATTTATTTATTCATCAATAAGAGACAACCATACAGAGTAACCTAACAATAAAAACATAACAGATAAAAATCGTTAAGAGTAATTTTGACAGTAAAATTTAGCCAGGTCGACAGTTGGAGAATGTGAAAAGGTAGGTTGTAAAACTGGTTTGGTTGTCTTTGGAGTGATTCGCCCTATCCCCTCGTACTTGTATAAAACTGTATCACGAGCGGATAGTCTTCCTCAACCATATAACAACAGATTCACACAAGGTTCCAGTTACAGTTACACATAATTAGGCAGATTGATTACTTAATGTATAGGTAATAAATTTTAGTACAGTTATATCAATTAAGCTACATTATTGGAATTGTCTGTGTTGTTTTGTGTTTGGATATGGGTGTAGGGATATGTATATATGTATTATGTATGTATGTTTCTGTAGTGTACAGTTATGATTGTGTGCTTTATTAGTTATGTGCCTTGTTATACCAAATTATTTAGTAGATTTTCAGTGCTGTTGTAGTCTAGTGTTTTCAAATATTTATCCATAGCTTTTTTGCATGTTTGGCTGTCATGATTCTTCAATCTTAGATATTTACTGACTTTGTTGTAAAGGCTAGGTCCGAGATAATTGTGAAATTTGTGTGCAAAAGATGTTCTATATTTGGGTATGTTATAAACTATATCTAATCGTCGCCTTTTTGCAAAGTGCGGTTTTACTTTATGTTGTGCCATGATCTCTTGTTTAATGAATAGTTTTCGTACCGTCAGGACTCCCAGTTCTGAGTAAAGTAAGTCTGTCGGATATGTGTACTTTTTGCGGAAAATAACTTTAAGTACCATGCGTTGGGCTCTTTCGACAAATAACAGGGTGGTTTTTGAAGTACCTCCCCATACATTTAAGCCGTATATCAGTATAGACTGACATAGTGCTAAATAAATTTTTATTAGTAGCTTAATGTCACATACATTTCTAATCGTTTTAAAAATATAAATTAACTTTCTTGCGCGATTACTCAGTTTCATAACGTGTTCTTTCCAGTTTAAGTTTTGGTCTACTATCACACCGAGATATCTTATGGAATTAGTTCTGGTGATTGAGTTACAATGACAGGTACTTGGATTGTTGCAATTGTGAGTTTGTATAATTATTGAGTTAGGAGATGGTTGAGTTCTGCCGTTAATTGTGAATGTAATAAATTTAGTTTTGTCAAGATTAAGTGTCAACAAATGATTGTCCAGCCAAGAAGTTACTAAAGCAAAACCTTCATTTGCTGCTTGGGTTACATTTTTCCACGTGTTGGAGCTGAACAATAATACTGTGTCATCTGCAAATGTTATTATTTGACCATTTTGTATGACCAAATTGCAGAGGTCATTAATATATATTAAAAACAACGTAGGACCCATTACACTGCCTTGAGGCACTCCGAAGGTAATATTTTCCTCATGGCTTAGATTGTTATCAATTTTTATAACCTGTGCTCGGTTTGTCAAGTAATCTTGGAAAAGTTGGAGAGGTATTCCTCGAATTCCTAAGGTCTCGAGTTTGTTCAGAAGGATGGGTACAGAGACGGTGTCGAAGGCCTTTGCAAGGTCTAGGAATATGCCTAGAGACTTCTGTCCCCTATCCAAGTTTTCGACTACATACGATGTTAGTTTGTGAAGAGCGTCGGCGGTTGATATTTTTCCTCTGAACCCAAACTGATTACCCGATAGAATTTTATGAGTTTCTAGATAGTGTTTTAGTCTCTTATTTATTAGTTTTTCTAGAATTTTTGAAAAACTAGGAAGTAGAGAGATTGGTCTATAATTCGACACCAAAGTCTTATCTCCAGCCTTGTATATAGGAACAGTGACAGACTTTTTAAGCGCATCTGGAAAGACTCCTTTTGAAAAGCAAGCGTTAAATATGTGTGCTAGTGGTGCAATAAGGGAGTCCACTGCTCTCTTAATAAAAAACGTGGAGATACCGTCCCATCCCGAGGAATTCTTAGATTTTAAATTAGCAATTATTTCTTTAATTTCAAATTGGTCTGTTGGGAGAAGCATAAATGAGTTTAGGGGTCCGCTATTCGGTTTTGGTCTACACCGCCTGCTCAGATCTATCTCATTTGTAAGGGTCCTGGACAAGATGGTGTTTGCCAAATTACTACCTACATTGACAAAGTACCTATTTATGTTATTTAACGCGTCTTGAGGTGTTGAATTATTGCCAAGAAGCTCTGATGGCATTTTTGGGTAACTATTTAAATTCGACATTTCTTTTACCAATTCCCATTGTTTTTTTATATTACAACTAGACTTAGCTAATTCCGATTCAAAATATTTATTTTTAAGGCTTTTTAGTAGATTATTACATTTATTTCGGTAGCGCTTGTAAGTTATAGTAAGGATTGTGTTTTCTGGGTCCTTTCTTAGTTTTTGGTGAAGTTGATCACGATTCCTCATACATCTACATAGCCCTGGTGTAATCCAAGGCTTAACAATCATCTGTCGCCTAGGCTGCTTGACGGTATGTGTGTGATGCGATAGGATGTCTCTGATGATATTCAAAAAGATGTTCGTCATTGCATTTGGGTCATCATTATGAAACCTTTCTTCCCAGTTAATCTGTTTTAAGTCTCTAATAGCAGCATCGTCGTCGGTTTTTGTATGAATGGAGCTTTTTTTGGGTATATTTTTCATTTTTAGAGGCAGTGATATCATAACACTTGAGTGGTCAGTTAGAGTTGAATTACAAACTATAGTCAAAGGTTTTAGTTTTGTTTTGACGAAGCAGTGATCAAGACAATTTGATTCTCTAGTCGGCAGAGTGTGCGTGGTAAGAAGGCCGTAGGACGCAAATAGATTTAAGTATTCTGTATATTTAGGGTTAAGTTGTTCATTTTTAATATTAATATTTAAATCGCCCATTAAAACTATGTTTTTATAATGGTTGCCCATTAAAACTATGTTGTTGTTATAATTACGAACGTCATTATAATGCGGCTAACTTCAGATCTCTCATGTAGCGATACTGCAAACTTTCTTCTATAATGCTTTAACTAACTTTCCCCCCTGCCTTCCTTCCTATTCCCCTGCGAGTTCCACATCAGGAGTCTTCTCCGCGAGGCTTATTGTTCACCAACTCATTTGTGTCAATGTTTTTACCTGACACTAATGTATTTTTGTTTAAGGGATGAGAGACAAGCGATGTTTTGGATTTATACGAAGATTTTTTCAGTTCAGATCAAAGTTGCTTTCTTTCGTGAATGACGGGAAAAGTGGTAAAAGTATTCTTCTGACTTTAATATATTATTATATTCTTTATTGTGCACAAAAAGGTTTACAATACAAATTTTAAAAATTAAACTTGTTCACAAAGGTGAGCTTATCTCTTTATAGAGATCTCTTCCAGCCAACCTGTAAAACTGATGTACGAAATAACAATACGGGGACAAGGTTGTACGCACAAATAATTACATCTTATTAATATATATAATACATAAATATATAATGGAAAAAAAAGGAAACCTACACCAATAAATATATATATTACATAAACCTATATATAAATACATAAATTAATATCAAGGTTTTTGCGAAAGGAGGTGCTCTTTCAATTTATTTTTAAAAGATGTTACAGAGGGAGAGTCTTGGATTACTTGTGGTAAATTATTCCAAAGTTGTGTAGCTCGAACAGTAAAAGAATTGAGGAAAAATTTTGTATTCGCTCTAGGACACTCAAGTTGGTACACCTTGGTGTTACATGCACGCCTAGGCCGGGGATTGGAAGGTAGAAAGCGGAAGCGGGAGCGAAGATAATCAGGAGTGGACGGGACTTTGAGGATCTTGTAGAGAACAGATAGGATGTGCACATCACGACGAAGTCGGATTGGGAGCCATTTTAATTGAGCACGAAATTCAGAGATGTGATCAAATTTGCGAAGTCCGAAAATAAACCGAATAGCCAGATTTTGAAGGCGCTCAAGTTTATTTAGTAGCTCCTCTGCCACATCCAAGTAACATACATCAGCATAATCAAGAGTAGGAAGGAGAAGTGCTTGAGCAAGCATGATTTTAGTTTGTAAGGGCAGGAAGGACTGGAGTCGTTTGAGAGAATGAAAAGAATAATGCATGCGCCTGCTCACCTCGCTAATATGCGCTGACCAGGATAAATGACAATCAAACATTATTCCCAAATTTTTTGCCTTATCCGTGTATGGGATACAGGTATCATTATAATAAATCTTGAGGTCGTCAGTAATTTCAAGTCTACTCCTCAGTCTACTGCTACCTATAATCATAGTCTGTGACTTAGTGGGATTCACTAACAACCCAAAGTTTTTTGCCCATGTCTGTATGGCTGAAAGATCTGAATTCACCACTTTAACCGCTTCGGAGAATTCAGACAATGAAAAATGTCTGTATATTTGTAAATCATCTGCATACAAATGGAAGGGAGAAGAAATTACTCGAGAGATATTATTTATGAAGATGGAAAAAAGCAATGGGGAAAGAACGCCGCCCTGCGGAACACCAGCAGTGAGATTCAACCAGTCCGACGTCAAGTCGTCGATTTTTACACACTGCTGGCGACCAAGAAGATAAGATCGGAACCAATCAATCACAGAAGGAGCAACGTTAAGAGAGCTCAGGGTACCAAGGAGAATATCAAAGTCAACCGAATTAAATGCGTTACTGAAGTCAAGTAGAGTCATAACAGTTAGCTTAGTGTTATCCATCGCATGGCGAATATCGTCTGTGACATTCAGCAACGCACTAACCATGCTATGAGAAGGACGGAAACCAGATTGGAAAGGACAGAGTAGGTTATTGGAAGTAAGATAGGAGTACAATTGTTCTTTTATAGTGCTCTGCTATACATAAAACTGTCTAATAATCTAACTCTAACTGTCTGTCTAACTGTCTGTAATTTTCAAATAAGTGGAAATAGAGAATTATATCTTATTTATTGGTCTATCTACAATTGTTACACTGTTTATTCTAATAATACAAGCTATATGATACAATAATTGTATACAATATGATGCGATAAATACAGCATACAAAAAAAAAATATAACATCAATAAAATTACAATATTAGTGCAGAAATGACACTTACAATAACAGTGGGTAGTTTCAGAAAAACAGTAGGTACAAAGATGACAAGGACAAAAAATATGGTGGTTACTTTTGATGGACTTGGCGCTTGAAGTTTTGAAGTGTTGTGGAATAAATATCTATTGATATTGAGATACAACACAACAGCAACAATCGTGAAGTGAAAGAGAAGAATAGAAACAAGAATAAACAAATACAACAAATATTTGCGCTGAGCGTGCCCTTAATTGTTTCGATATCAGTTAATCATGATTTTACCAAGAATCACCTAGTGATAAGGCGTTTATTGTTCTGTATCCTATAAACTGAATCCCCAACCAAGCTAGCCACAAATAGTTTGCGGTTACTTTGATTGACATTTTAATCAACTCAGTAACTTAAATCGAACCGCGTTTTGGGTACCGAAATGTTTCATCACCGAGTATATTTATTTATTTAGACTTCATACAGAACAGGTACAAAGGCGGAATGCCTTAGGCATTATCTACCACATATACATGACATTTTGCAAGCTTTAAAAATAGCTGATGACGGTAAAGTCGCTATCGCTTATGTTTCGTACCGCAACGAGACAAGTAAATCGCGAGACAAGTAAATCGTTGGCAATTTGTCGCATGATCCTAAGTACGGAACCGCGATTTATAGGTGATCCCTCATGGAGTTGTGATACATCTTGACTGTAACCCACTTTAATATACATTACTGTACTGAGTGAATACATATGTACATGGTTATTTGCTACATTATGGGGCAATCGTTTTGAATGAGAAATGGTTTTAGGCGGTCGAGTTATTCATACAAAAAGGAACCATTACTTCTTTTGCTGTATCATAAAAGGTGACTAAAATTAGTGCAGAAGAGTACCTAGACTAGTATACTCTTGGAATAAAATAACTTTGTTAAACACCAAACCAATTAATCATTTTCAGGATCCCATACCTAAAGGCCGAAAAATGTTGCGAGAGATCTAAGGCCGCCCATTGTATGTACCTATGTTAGTTTTAAGATTCTTTTAATTAATTTATAGCATTTAATAAAAAATAATTCAAATTAAATAATTTCTTTGCAAACTATATAAATATAATCGGTACATAGAAGTTTTTCTATTAGTGTTTTAGATCCCAATGGCTTGGCACGCGACGATGGGAGGAGAATGACGGGATGGCCATAATGCCTTGGAAGGTGGGTTAGGCTTTTGGTGTGGGATGCAACATTTGTTGACACCCTTGCGCCATCCCATCTTCTTAGCACGGCGGGCTGTGCTGGGGCGGCAGCTGCCGGTGCAGAAAACCTCAAACAGCGCAAATATAACAACCTTATTGGAAGTTTTATGTTTGAGCCGTTTGGGGTGGAAACATTAGGTCCATGGGGTCCGAGTGCGCATCGAGTTTTTAGAGAAATTAGCAAAAAGTTCGTCGACTCTTCACGTGACCAGAGAGCTGGCCTTTTCTTCGGCCAGAGAATCAGCATTGCCATCCAACGTGGCAATGCTGTCAGCGTTCTGGGCACGTTTCCCATTGATATCGATGTGGTCTTTTTGTTGCACAATGAGCTCTTTTCCGTCTCCCTTTTGTATTTGTATAAAGGTTTGTTTTTTTAGAATATTCAATTATATATATGTTAATAAAAATCTTTAGCATATATAAAAAAAAGAAAAAAATAGTTCTCCATATAACTACAGTATTCAAAAGGATGCTGAAATAAACTGGACACCTAATACAACTGAAACTAAGTAGGCAGTTGATCAATTTACGATGCCACTCCTAATAAGTTTTATGTTTTTTTGTGGAGAAGTGACGAGCTTCTAAAAGAACTTCAGTGTAAGTAACTGCTCTGGTCTGCAAATTATTGCTCTTTGTCCGAGAAAAATGGGTAGTAAAAATGAAAAGAGCGTAAACTCAAATTCACCCGAAAGTAGGTATATATCATGGCAGTGTACTCTATGTAATTTTTCATGCAATATTTATTTTATGTAAAAGAAAAAAAAAAGAAAGAAAAAGTGTTTATTCGCCACAAAATCGACACACAAAATTTTGAACTAATTCCTCCAAGCCCTTTACATCATCGGACTACAAGACGTACGGCGATGCGTCATCGGTACATGGTGGACATCCCACCCATACGCACCAAACGTTTTGGGAATACTTTCATTATGCGTACAGCTAAAGAGTGGAATGCCCTGCCAGAGTCTGTATTTCCTGATAGCTACAACCTGGGAATCTTTAAGTCAAGAGTGAATAGGTTTCTTCTAGGTAAGCGTGCTTCACCGTCGACCACATCAACGCTTACCATCTCGTGAGATAGTAGTCAAGCGCAAGCCTATTGAAAAAAAAAAAGATGTCTTTTTTCAGTTATCGCAAGAATTGATGATGCCATAGCAAAATACCTTTTAGGGAAACGCTCCACAAGAGCGGTCGGTTTGGCGACACTTGGAATATTCTAATGACTAGCAGTGGTCGCCTTTCGGCTAAAATGGTGAAATACTGTCTACTCAAGGCGTTCCTTATTTTATTTCTTTGTCTGATGTGAATTTGCGAATAAACACTCTTGTAATTATTTTGATTTATTCTCCATAATTGACGTAACAATGACAAATAACACATAATTAATTTAATCATTATTAAGTTATATATATGCTATGCAGATGTTTTTTTTTATTATTGATAGGCTCACGCTTGACCACTATCTCACCTGATGGTAAGCGATGATGTGGTCGACGATGTAGCACGCTTACCTAGAAGAAACTTATTCACTCTTGACTTAAAGATTCCCAGGTTGTAGCTATCGGGAAACACAGATTCCGGCAGGGGATTCCACTCCTTAGCTGTACGCATAGTGAAAGTATTCCCAAAACGTTTGGTGCGTACGGGTGGGATGTCCACCATGTACCGGATTTGGATTTACTTCTAGACAAGCGTGCTACACCGCCGACGACATCATCGCTTACCACCAGGTGAGATAGTGGTCAAGAGCGATCCAATCCATAATAAAAAAAAGAATAAATAAGGTATTGGTTCTTTATTACTAACACTATCTCACTTCAACTCTTTTTGTTTATTTTCTGTTTGAGAAAACAACTTGTAGCAATAATATTGGGTGCTAAAATAAGTACAACAACCTTTTTTTCTTGGAAACACAAACACTAGATTATTTCTCTACATATCCCTCAACAACCCTTTTACTAACGTATCTACTCGTAATATTTTATCGCGCACCGGATACTCAGTAAATACTCGCTTACCTAATCCTACTAACAGGGGTTTGATTCCCTTCCGCTCGTTCAAGGCCTTTGGGTAATACCTACCGTATGCTCGTATTATACTAAATCGTTTAAAATAAAATCGCTTTTTGTGTCTGTCTTCGTAAGGGGCAAGTGACGCAGTGAACAGTTTTAATTATATTAAAAACTAGCTGACTCTCGGGGCTTCACTCCCGTCAATTGGATACCTACCTACCCTACCAACCATACCAACTCTGCCCACCTACCCTACCTGCCCTGCCTGCCCTGCCCGCCCTGCTTGCCCTGCCTGACCTGCCTGCCCTGCCTGCCCTGCCTGCCCTGCCTGCCCTGCCTGCCCTGCCTGCCCTGCCTGTCCTGCCTGCCCTGCCTGCCCTGCCTGCCCTTCCTGCCCTGCCTGCCCTGCCTGCCCTGCCTGCCCTGCCTGCCCTGCCTGCCCTGCCTGCCCTGCCTGCCCTGCCTGCCCTGCCTGCCCTGCCTGCCCTGCCTGCCCTGCCTGCCCTGCCTGCCCTGCCTGCCCTGCCTGTCCTGCCTGCCCTGCCTGCCCTGCCTGCCCTGCCTGCCCTGCCTGCCCTGCCTGCCCTGCCTGCCCTGCCTGCCCTGCCTGCCCTGCCTGCCCTGCCTGCCCTGCCTGCCCTGCCTGCCCTGCCTGCCCTGCCTGCCCTGCCTGCCCTGCCTGCCCTGCCTGCCCTGCCTGCCCTGCCTGCCCTGCCTGCCCTGCCTGCCCTGCCTGCCCTGCCTGCCCTGCCTGCCCTGCCTGCCCTGCCTGCCCTGCCTGCCCTGCCTGCCCTGCCTGCCCTGCCTGCCCTGCCTGCCCTGCCTGCCCTGCCTGCCCTGCCTGCCCTGCCTGCCCTGCCTGCCCTGCCTGCCCTGCCGGCCCTGCCTGCCCTGTCTGCCCTGCCTACACTACCTATCCTACCCTAACTACCTAACTAATAATCTTTATGTATCAACCATAGTTAACCATAGGTAGCGGAAATTGCAGATTTATTTTCAACACAACTAAGAGTTGAGAGAGTCATCTCACCTTCTTCTTTTCTGTTAGTTCACAAATATATACACCGTGAAATTTCGCGATCATCGCTTACCATCAGGTGAGATGGTGGTCAAGCGCGAGCCTATACATGATAAAAAAAAAAAAAAAAAAAAAAAAGTGGTTGTTTTCCCGCGGCAGAACGACTTGCCTTAAGGAGTACTTTCGAAGCATAGAGTTAAAGTAAAAAAATTACGATGTTTTTGTTTTAAAATAATTAAAAAAAAAAAAACAAACTCGAAAAAGTGAGTAACAATAGTAACTTGTAGGTACTAGGTACTACGGTGAATAATACGGTGGTGACGCGAGTAGTACCTAGGTACTACTCGCGTCACCGTAGTAACTTGTAGGTACTAGTACCTACAAGTTACTATTGTTACTCACTTTTTCGAGTTGATGAATATTTTTTAAATTATTTTAATTATATAACGATGTTTTTATTTTAATTAAATAAAAACATCGTTATTTTTTTACTTTAACTCTATGCTTCGAGAGTACTCCTAAAGGCAAGTCGTTCTGCCGCGGGAAAACAACCACTTAAATTTCACGGTGTATATATTTATATAAGTATATATTATATTCAATATACAAGTACGTTTATTTTACCTATCTTAGTATGTTAATAACAACTTTTTATTTAAATTGTTTAAACAATGCACCTGCCATGTTATCTCTTCACCACCCTTGGTTGACTGGTAGAGAATGCCTAAGGCATTAAGTCCGCCTTTGTACCTTTTGTGCTAGTCTAAATAAATAAATAATAGTTTTCTCAGCACACGCTAAAGAATAAATTTTATAGGCAACATTTTGCTACTTTGTGTTAAATTATTGCAATTTTAATAAGAATCTCAATCTTTTTTGAAAATTTAATAATGCCTATGACACTCAAGAATAATTTACCTTTCTACTGGTGAAATAATTTTTAAAATCGGTTCATTAGATCCAGAGATTACCCCTACAACGTCACAAACTCACAAACTTTACCTCTTTATAATAATACATTAGTATAGATCATCATCATCATCATATCAGCCGAAAGACGTCCACTGCTGGACATAGGCCTCCCCCAAGCGTCGCCACATTGACCGGTCTCGTGCGTCCCGCAACCAGCGGATCCCCGCAAACTTCACCAGGTCATCGGACCACCTGGTGGGAGGCCTTCCAACGCAACGTCTTCCGGTTCGCGGTCGCCACTCCAGAACCTTTCTGCCCCATCGGCCATCCGTTCTGCGAGCAATGTGCCCTGCCCACTGCCACTTAAGTTTGGCAATTCTTCGGGCTATGTCGGTTACCCTGGTTCTCTTGCGGATCTCTAAATTTCTGATTCGATCACGCAAGGAAACGCCGAGCATAGCCCTCTCCATTGCCCTTTGGGTGACTTAGTATAGAATAGATATATATATATAAATGAGTCAACATAAATAGGTAAATGAGTGTTCAAAATAAAAAGTTCAGATGTAAAAAGAAAGTGTCAACAAAAATAAAAGAAAAGTGTCAAATGGAGAGACTCCGGTCTGCTAAAGAAAAAAGATTAGATGCACAAATACTTTGTCCAATCAAACCCAGGCAGTCATGGTCAGCGTGGTTTGACCACAACTTCAAATTCAAATAATAAAACTATCAATGAACAATATTTTCATATGACACATCAGTTCATTGCCCCGTGCGAAGCAAGGTCGGGTCACTAGTTCAACATTATATTACCTTAAAACATTACCTTTTGTTTTGATCGAAAACTGTTTGTGTAGACATTACGAGCTTCTTCTTAAATTGAAGAATATTACGTGGGTGGGTAGGCAGTATGAAATGGTCTTTGTTCAGCGATTAGAGGGGTTTGCCTGAAGTTTGTGTGCGCAAAAGATTAAATACTTAGTGAGATTTGGGTAAAAAGAAATGGGAGATTTAAGGATAATATTTGTATTTTTTTAGACAGTAGAATAAAAATAACTAGTATTATGTTTTAAAGTATATATTAACTAAAGCAAATTTTTCATGGACCATTGTGTAAGTAAATTCGGTATTCGGAAAAAAAACACCACAACTTTGGGAAGGTTTCTTTTTACATAATTTATCACACAGTTTGTTACGCACACAGTTGTAAAACTTGTAGATACTGTCTGTTATGTACATGACGAAACAAGCACAATGAATTTAAAAAAATTAAATTAAAACCATAATCTGTGAACTGTGAACCTTTTTCTCTTTCTCAGTGTACTTATTTATGTCTATGCCTGCCTGCTTTTTTTATTTTATTTTTTGCCTGGAGAAATGCTCATGCATACTGCACTACCACGGGAAGATAGTGTAGTTATATTATGTGACTCCAACTCACTAAAACTCAACGGTGTCCTCCTGTGCCGCTTATGGCGAAAACACGGGCACACGTTAGCACTCACCGCGAACCCGCCACGGCTGTCATCGGACCCTCCTATGGCGAGTACCCTCCATCACCGGCGCACCAGCACACACTGTACCACCTCAGGGACCAAACCAGCACATGGGCGCCAGACGACCCCTTGTATGGCACCCGTGGTCCCCTTTGCTTGCCTTCCCCAAGTCCATTCTATCCGGATGCAGTCGAATACCAGTATTTAATATGGAGTTTTTTATAGGAGTCTTCCCTGTCTGACTTCTACAATCCAGTAACTTCAGGGTAATAAAGTAAACCTTTGACAACAAAACATTCTTTCAACAAACATAACGATTCCAAATGGACATAGCAATAAGGGCCTCACAATAAATAGGACAATGAACCAATTACCCGCCGTGAATGAACCGGAACGACGCCGGATGGGTATTCAAACGGCTCGGTAGACCGGACGTGACGGACAGCCAGCCGCCTGGTACGGTGTGCGGGGATGGTGATGAAACTTTAATTAGAAAAAACTTTTTTACAAAAAAATACTATCGACTTCCAAATAAGAAAACTACAAAGTGAAAAATTACTTTATTTTTGGAAGTCGGTGTCTTTCGTAGGTACCATTATTTTGCGTTACGGACACCGACTTCCAAAAATAAAGTTATTTTTCACTTTGTAGTTTTCTTATTTGGAAGTCGGTAGTATTTTTTTGTAAAAAAGTTTTTTATTTTTCACTTTTTAGTTGTACCTACCTAATAGGCAAGATGTTTAGTAAGTTTCCTATAACGCCAGAATAGATTACCCGAATAACATGAAACTTGAACAAAACCGATCAAATGAGAGATCTGCTTACCCCTTAAGAGCGTACTGACGTGATGTTATGTTATGAAATGGTATAAACAATAAAATTACATGTGATTGCAGCAGTCCCGAGAGATTTTCCGTTATTTATTGAAGAGTTCTGTTGTATATCTTCGAAGTTCTTCACCAAATTAAAATGGGACCAATTTCGGAACATACTCTTTCAAACAAAAAAAGAATTTTCAAAATCGGTCCGCAATTGACGGAGATATCGGTAAACATACACAAAAAAAAAAAAAAAACATACAAGAAGTCGAACATAGAACCTCCTCCTTTTTCGAAAGTCGGTTAAAAATGGGTTATTGAGTAGCGATGAACGATTTTGATTGAGGGTGTTATTAATTCCTTTGTATTTAGTTTTTGTTGATCTAAGGGCATGAATCGGCTAGTAATACCGAAGTACATCTATTGTTGGTTGATTTTATAGTCAAAGTTAAATCAAAGTCTAATTTCTTTTATTCAATTAGGCCAATAAGCGAAACTTTTGAACGTCAAAAATTTTAAAATATAAGTAAAATTATTGATAGTACTTGGCACCTTAATAAGTAGTAAAGGTTTTTTATCGTAGATAGTCTCGCGCTTGACCACTATCTCACCTGATGTTAAGCGATGATGTGGTCGAAGGTGAAGCACGCTTGCCTAGAAGTAACCTATTCAGTTTGATTTAAAGACCCCGAGGTTGAAATCGGCCAAATTCCACTCCATTTTTCGATATTCAAACTAGTTTTATGCTCAAATAGTTACCAATGGTCGCTAAAGTGTTCGGTTCGATTTCCAGTAGGATAAAATTGTAAGTTTCTATAAAGTTTACATATTATTAAATTCGTATGGAACAGTCACATTTTCATAACATCATTCAATATCAAAACATCATCGCGTTTAACCTTATATTACTATTCTATTAATAAATAGAGTGTATTCAATCTATTTATCAACCAACAGGCGCCATCAAAATATTATTATTGACTGACCTAACAGTTTGATTATTCCAAGTGTTAAACAGAGCGTGAACTGTTAGTCGAGCGTTTAAATTAATAACATTAATGTGGTGATTTAATACAAACTGTTTGTGTATGCAAAACTAAATAACTGGGCATAGTTTTGAGAGAAATTCGTAGACCAGGCGTAGCACTTTCGTAGCAGCGGCGTAGCACTTTCGTAGCAGCGGTGTTGGAGTTTCGTAGCAGCGCGTAGCAAATGCGTAGCATACAAGTCAAGAGAGATTCATTGAGTTTATTTTTAGGGTTTCGTACCCAAAGGTAAAAATGGGACCCTGTTACTAAGACTCCGCGGTTCGTTTGTCTGTCTGTCTGTCCGTCTTTGACCAGGCTGAATCTCATGAACCGTGATAGCTAGAAAGTTGTTTTCACACATGATGTATTTCTGTTGCCGCTATAATAACAAATACTAAAAACAGAATAAATTAAATATTTAAGTGGGGCTACCATACAACAAACGTGATTTTTTTTACCTTTTTTTTGAGATAATAGTACGGAACCTTTCGTGCGCGAGTCCGACTCACACTTGGCCGGTTTTTTGATTCTAATATGACCTTAGTATTGATTGCCCCGTTGTAATATACTAAGCATGGTCAAGTGTGGTCTTTTCAAACGCAATTGTATGTACGAGTATTATGAATAGTTTTTAGTTAAGCACAAAGTTAAAAAAAAATGCTCCGAACACCACCAAACTTGAGGATGAGATGAGGATTATCTGCTGGGTCAATCTAAAGATTTTCTGAAAATTTCATTAAAATCGGTCGAGCCATTTCGGAACATACATACATACTTTATCTTTTATATATATAGAAGAAGATAGAAGATTTATTGGTGCATGATACCTACTTTATTTAAATTCTGTTGTAAGTAATATTGTGAAAACTTATCACTGGCATTTAGGAAACTTAGTACAAATATCGAAATATCTCATGAGCTTGTTATTTATAAGTTTCCGTTGTCTTCAAAACAGCACTCAAAAAATCTACTTAGTGTTATAAATAAATTGAAGAAGCAGAAAACCTCTCACAAATACAAACATAATCACAACAGACGACCATAAAAAGACATTCCCGAAACAGCATTATTATAATGCCAATGCAAATATACATTCCCCACATACTTACTTCCACAATACACAATATGATTGTATGTCAACCTCTTCAGAACATAGTAATTGTATGTCAAGTGGAAGAAACCAGCACTATGGTAGAGTGGAAAATACTGTGTATTCGTGTGTGTGTGCGCGAATGTGTGTGTGTGGTATTGACCCGCGGCTGAAGAGGCTCGTGGAAATCCATACTTAATCCTACAAGTATAAACGTGAAAGTTGTGAGTATGGATGCATTGATGTTTGTGCAGTGGTGGCCCAGTGGTATCGGCCGCGACTTACAAGTTGTAGGTCGTGGGTTCGAGCCCAGGCAGGCGCTTTACTTTGTGTAATATTTAATCACCACTGCTCTCAAAACGGTGAAGGAAAACATCGTGAGGAAACCGACATGTCCTAGAACCAATAATTCGAAGATATGTGACATCCACCAACTCGCACAGGCCTGCGTGGTGGATTACGGTTACATTCCCTCTCACAGAGAGGAGGCCTGTGTCCCAGCAGTGGGAATATTAATAGGCTGATGATGTTATGTGATGTGTGTGATGTTTGTCACTCAATCACTCCAGAACGGCTGAACGGATCTGGACGAAACTTGGCACAGAGATATATTATAGTTTAGAATAGCACATATGCATTTTATTTTCATATTTACGCGAAAGAAGTCGCGGGCAACAGCTAGTATTACAAATGCGAAACTTTATTTGTTTGTTCCCTTTTCACGACTGACCAGCTGAACCTATTTAGATGTAAATGGAAATGCAGATAGTTTGAGATCCTGGGCAGGACATAGAATAGTTTTATACCGGTAGTGTGTTCCTTTAGGATGATAGACCACTTTTGACGCGAGTGAAGCCGCGGGTAGATGCTAGTATATTATATAGAGATCGATACGATATATATGACACTGTGTTAGGGACAAGGGTCTAGTGGCCGCAAGCATTACTGCTAAGCGTGAAGTCTTAGGTTCGATTCCAGGGTCGGCATAAAGTGTCATTGGGGTTTTTAAACTGTCCAAAAAGGAGGAGGTTATTAATTTGGATGTATCTATTTTATTTTTATTTTTTAGGGTCAAAGGCTGAAAACGGGACCCTATTACTAAGACTCCACGATCTGTCTGTCTGTCCGTCTGTCACCAGGCTGTATCTCATGAACCGTAATAGCTAGACAGTTGAAATTTTCACGATGATGTATTTCTGTTGCCGCTATAACAACAAAACAGAATAAAATAAATATTTAAATGGGGCTCCCATACAACAAACGTGTTTTTTTTGCCGTTTTTGATAGTGGTATGGAACCCTTCGTGCACGAGTCCGACTCGCACTTGAACAGTTTTTGTGTATGTTCGGGTATTCTCCGTCATGTATAGATTTGCAAAATTCTTTTTTTTTGAAAGGGTATATATACACTCGAGGTGGTGCCATTGACACCAAATCAGAATCTTATGGTGATATGCCATGGAAATCGAGGGAACTTTTCAAATATTATAGGCAGACATATAGCGAATTTGGTATTTTCAATGTCCGTTATAAAACAATGTAGGGACGGATCTGCCAAATACCAGCTTGATGCACTTGAGTCGATCGACAGACGGGCCAAAAAGCTTATTGGCAACGATGCACTGGTCGCCTCAAAGCTCCAGAGCCTCGAACATCGACGCCGAGTTGCCGGCCTGTCGGTTTTTTAACGGTTACATTTCGGGGAGTGTGCGACGGAACTGCACAATTTGATTCCGCCTAGCCCTTACCATCATCGGACTACAAGACGTAAGGCCATGTGCCATCGGTACATGGTGGACATCCCTCCCATACGCACAAAGCGTTTTGCTAATACTTTCATTGTGCGCACAGCTAAGGAGTGGAATTCCCTTCCGGGGTCTTTGTTCCCTGATAGCTACAACCTTGGGGTCTTAAGTCAAGAGTGAATAGGTTTCTTCTAAGCAAGCGTGCTTCACCGTAGACCACGTCATCGCTTAACATCAGGCGAGATAGTGGTCAAACGCGAGCCTATAGATTATAAAAAAATGGTATCCTAGTCGTATTTGTTCTTATTGACATTGAAATAAATTGTAGTTCTAAAAACTAAAAAACACGCTTTAATGGTAAATTGAACTAAAAAGTCGCTAATCCTGAAGATCTTGGTAAGGCTAATGGGACAAACAATTTGAACGCGCACGGTAGAATCAACTTTTATTACTTGTAAATTTTAATTTTTGTTTGACTTTCAAAAGTGCCGCTTATTGGCCTAGTTGAATAAATATATTTGACTTTGACTTTGACTAAATTATTGCATTGTCATCGGTCCTTGATAGGTGTGCAAAGTTTCAAATCAATCCGACGTTTTCAAGGGGTGACAATCACGTTTAAAGATTCCGTTACATTGATACATAGATACATATAGATACATACCAAGCTAATAAAAGCGTGTTAATGAGATGATTTTCATGGTAATATATTAGGAGGTACCAACACTAAAAAGATTAAAATAAAAAACTTTTTAACAAAAAAATTAAACCTATTTCCAAAGAAAACACTTATAGGTACTATAGACATCGGCTTCGGAAAACAAAGTATTTTTCGCTTTGTAGGCGTGATGTTTTGTTTTGTATGGACAAGCAGTGAAATTATATGTAAAGTGAAACAAACCAGCACTATGGCAGAGTGGGCAGCACGGTGTGTGTGTGTGTGTGTGGTATTGACCCGCGGTCGTGGAGGCTCGTGGCTAAATATATTGAGATCGATACGGCATGAATGATGTTGTGTTGGGGATAGGTACGTGGTTTGATTTATACGGGGAATGTAGGCAGTATTAATAAAATATTAACGTTAAAAAATATGCAAATCAAAACATTTTTAGCCGGGAAGGGAACGTAGAAACATGGGTATCACGGCATAATTTGGGTGAGGTGAATGTACTCGTAGATACAGCAGTACAACTGACATACGAGTAATAGGTTGAGTTGAGGGGTTAGGGGTCATTTGGTCCACTGGGACCACTGGGACCAGGGCCCCGTTGCCCCTTTTAAAAATCTATAATTGTAAACTGGGCCCACATCTCTTTCGTTTTTTATAAGTGTTGAACATGCATAACCATTTATAGCCAAACTACCAGGAGGCCAGAATCATGAAGAAGTATTTGCGGGGCTGGAATCATTGGCGGTAAAGACTAACACTTTGTTAGTCTTTAGGAAATTATAATCATGAGGCAGTATTACCGATTCTGGAACCTGTGTTTTCTGTGTTGGGTCGGCAGCTAGTCTAATTGGATGAAGCTGAAAATCAGCACCTAATTAACATGAATTCGACTGCCTATCATACATGCATAACACACGCTCGGTGGACTTTCGGGCTTCCGGCCACGAATGCTAAATCAAGACTCCTCCTTGAAAATTATTAGGTATTTAATTTGCATCATAACTGTGATGATTGAAAATACATTATTCTCTATTAAATTGAAACGTTAAATAGCTTTTTCTTTTAATCTATTATTTTCGTTCACAATAGGTTAACTCACACCATATGTCTATTCATCTATAAACACTAAAAAGTGAAAAAAAAAACAATTTCGGAAGTCGGTGTTCCTGTTTTCGTTTCTTCGTTTTTTGACTGCCGATTTGGCGGCATTTATTAAAGAGTTCAGATGTTGTTCTTCATCAGATCTTGATGAAAATAGGAAAAACCACATGACAAACACCTGCTTTCAAATAAAAAAGAATCAACGAAATCGGTTCACCCAGTAAAAAGATCTGAGGTAAACACATATAAAAACAGTCGAATTGATAACCTCCTCCTTTTTGAGAAGTTGGTTAAAAATATTCCACCCTGACTTGCATTACAAAGTATCCAACGATACACCAACAGTGTAACCCCGCCTTCATTACCGTGTACACCCCTTACAAGCTTCCCGTACTTTGTTAACACACTGTAGCAACTTATTAAGTTGTTAACTTAGGTTGTAACATTGTGGGTCTTAATTTATAGGTCAAGCCATCTGGAAACTATATAAGTTGAGATTGACTTGTAAGGAAATAGCTTTAGGATTAAGAATGCATTTGCAACAATCTTTATTTCATAATCATCATCAGCCTATTAATGTTCCCACTGCTGGGACACAGGCCTCCTCTCTGTGAGAGGGAATGGGCCGTAATCCACCACGTGGGCCCAGTGCGGGTTGGTGGATGTCACATTTCTTCGAAATTTTTGTTTCTAGGACATGTCGGTTTCCTCACGATGTTTTCCTTCACCGTTTTGAGAGCAGTGGTGATGAAATAATTTACACAAAGTAAAGCGCCGGCCTGGGCTCAAACCCACGACCTAAAACTTGTAAGTCGCGGCCGATAGCACTGGGCCACCACTGCTCATATAGATAAACTTTGATGCGCAAATAAATAATAATCTGCCTGTTTGAAATATCTGCCTCATTGCTAAAATTGAGAAATCTTAAAATACAAGTTGAGGTTCGCTTGTTTGCATCATTGTAACGGTTAGGGGCCAGGCAGGTAAATTAAAGTCTCGAAGAGAGGGTAGTTATAACAATTTATTAAAAAGAAATTATTATATAAAATTTAACCAGAAACCCAGCCGGAGACTGGTGTGAGTTCTTAATATCGAGCGCGTGTTAGGTTCAAGACCGCCGTAAGAAAACCACTATCCTGGCAGTTTCCAGAACGTAGGTGACTGGTGGCAGCCAGGTAGGTAGGTCGATCTTCCTGTCGGTGGGTAGCACGCAGGTTGTTCAGCCACAGCCTTGTAGCAACACCGAAAGGTGTCCGGTATAGGTGAACCCCAATCTGGGGTTAACTGAGTCTAAATTTATTGTTCACGGTAGCGTGTGGATAATAAAAGTAGTAATAATAAAAATGTGTCATACAAGGTCACTATGTGAAGGTGACAGAGGTACATGTCACACTATGCAGACACTGTCTCTCCGCTGCTACGTAGTGCCAAGTGACTGCCGGTCGAGACTGTTCCACGAACCGCAGGAAGTCCGCGAGCGTTAGTGATACCGTACTCAGAGGGAAATCAACTACCAACATTCAACAAACCAGTTCCGTGCGCGGAGTTTGCGACAGTATTTGCTTGTTCATTATAGTGTTGCCAGTTTAAAATATCAGCCGCAAGCGCAAATAGGTTTCAATTATTTTTCTATTAATGCTACCCAGGTTCTGATGTGTTAGCAACCACGTACAACGTTACAGTACCCCCCTTGTTAGCGTAGGATTTTTCCTAAATAAAATCCGCCTCTACTGCTTCTGAAGTCACTTGATTAACGTTGCTCATTCATTCTTTCTCTTTCATTCGTCACTCTTCATTCATTCATCATTCGATCGGCAGCAACACTTTAGTTCCTGTGTTTCCGCATTCTAATATTCGAAGCGTCCCGTTTAAAATTCAGCACAAAACACTCCCGCGAATCAAGTGTAGGTTTTGTTTTTAATTAATATTGAAAGAACAGGGAAGACTACACATAACCAATTCATAATTGATGATAATATAACTAGGATGCTAATGATTCACGCTTATTTAGAGTTGAACTACTCTATAGAATACCTATGGTGTAGGGCCATTGGTATGGGGAAAAGAAATCAATCGGGTAGAGCCATGATCGCTTTCATACTATGGTTGTAGGACCGATAGTAAAAATAGTTCTATTGGAATTAATGTTTTTATCAATCATTTTCCTATTTATACTGTTTGTTGTTAATAATAATATAATTAAATAAATAATAATACAAGCAGTTAGAATTTGGTTATATGTAGGTAGACGGTTTTAGCAGTACGTACGTTAGGGTTGATTGTTTGATTAAATTTATTAGTTTATAAGTATTATTTAGTTTTAATTAGTTTTAGATAGGATGAACATAGTTGGGTAGTTATAGTCAATGATTTGTATTGAGCTGTTTTTTTATCATTTTGTTTGTATTTTATTTTTAGTATTAAGTTTTAGCATTTAGTCCTTGTAATTGGTTAACTTGATATCTTTAATATGCCATTGGCCGATAGATTTTCCCGATATATCCGCCCATTCGTATTCTAGTTCCGCCTTTTGTAACGAAATTTTTTTTTTGTGTTAGGACATTTTCGATATGTTTCTAAAGTAATCGAAAAAATAATGGTTCAATTCTCAATTTACCCGAGAGGTGTGTGTTGCAAAATTCTCATAAACAAAACATAAATAGTTTTACACAGTAACAGAACAAAATCAAATACACAAGCTACCAAAACGTGCATTAGAAAAATAATTGTGGGTAGTTTAAAAATTTTACAGTATAATTTTATCAAAATGATACCTGAGATAAGGAAGAAATTTCACTTTTGGCAGCTTGTAATCATGGTATTTACACTAACACTACTGAAATAGACAGCCAGCACCAAGAAAACTAAAATAATGCCTAGCAGAAAAGAACTAAACACGGCTCGATATCTACCACTAGTATGGGCGCCACTTCCAAACGATAAGTATAGATCTAGTCGGGCCCCACGTTGGGCGCCACTGTAACGGTTAGGGGCCAGGCAGGTAAATTAAAGTCTCGAAGAGAGGGTAGTTATAACAATTTATTAGAAAAAATGTATTATATAAAATTTAACAGAAACCCAGCCGTTACAGTACATTTGAATCATTGATTCAAATTATAATGATTTATAACATAAACTCCAACCCTCTATGTGAAAATAAGTAAGTGCAACTTATGAACAAGCACTTACGTTTACTTATTTATATAGAATTAGGAACCATAACACATAATATAGAAATAATTAGAGGCTAATGTTTATATTTGAACAATTACGAAAGAGCATTGTAACAATTTTATTAGTACCTTCCGTTACAGTTGTACATTATTTTGTTAATTTGGCTCGCGCGCGGTTTTTCAGCCAGTCATTTGTTCAATACAATGTTCCCGTGTGCGGTCCGAAACAGAATTACAATAGCTCATTAGCCATTCAACTCATACATTCGTCCTTATCGATTTTAGCGATGTAATCCTATTTTGGACCGCATGGTTTGTGATTCATCTCTTTGCTGATTGGAACATTTACTAACAACATCCACATTCCAAATTCAAATCACTTTCAGTCCCTAGGGGTTAATGAGCTATTTTATTCCCTGTTTACGAAGAATAAATCAGCTGTTTTTGAATAGATGTGATAAAAAATCATTAATCAACTGACAGACCACGTACAAAAGCACCAAATTTTTCAAAGTTGCTTGTAGTAAAAAGTCTAACCATTAAAGGAATTAAACAGAGGATGTAAGTTTGTGTGGATGTCTGTTATTTTCGTTGACAGAAGATCTCATAGGGCACACAGCTTGTCAATGAAGTAACCTCAAAGTAAATTATATCTTAGGCACACCGATTGATTGTCATCTGCCACCCGCTAATTAAGTAGAACCTCTTCAATCACGAGCCGCTATGTTAGTGTGTAATCTAGATTTATAGATAGTCCTGACGGTGGAGACAAATGTTCTGTTCCTTGCTGGAATCAATCAATCAAGGCTGCTTAGAATAAGCTACTACCAGAGTAAGGCCTTACATAATGCTCTCATGGTAACTTGATAGTTTGGTGGTGGTATAGCCTCATTGTTATGCAGAGAATAAGTTATTGGATCCTCGTTCTCAGTCGTTAGTCGGTTTTTTATCGGTAACATTTCGGGGAGTGTGCGATGGAATTGCATGATTTAATGCCGCCCAGCCCGTTTCATCATCGGACTACCAGAAGTACGGCGATGCGTCATCGGTACATGGTGGACATCCCACCCATACGCACAAAACGTTATGGGGACACTTTTATTATGCATACAGCTAAGGAGTGGAAATCCCTGCCGGAGTTTGTGTTTCCCGATAGCTACAATATAGGGGTTTTTAAGTCAAGAGTGAATGGGTTTTTTCTAGGAAAGCGTGCTTCACCGTCGACAACATCATCGCTTACCATCAGGTGAGATAGTGGTCAAGCGCAAGCCTATAGATAATAAAAAAATATAACAACCTTATTGGAAGTTATATGTTTGAGCTGTTTGGATTGAAACATTAGGGCCATGGGCTTCGATTGCTCATCGAGTTTCAGTTAGTTGACTCTTCACATGATCAGGGAACTGAGTTTTTCTTCGGCCAGAGAATCAAGCATTGCTATTCAACGTGGCAATACTGCCAGCGTTCTGGGCACATTTCCCAATGACAACGATGTGGACGATTTTTTTGATGTCCAATGAGTTCTTCCCGTCTCCCCTTTTTATGAACGCTTGTACATAATTATTATTATCAGTTTGTATATACATAGTTATCGGTTTGTTTATTACTCTTTAATTTTTAGTTGCATTCTGTTGTAAATAATAAAATGAATTTGTTCATTACATGATGCACATCTACACAAATTAGATGCACCGGGAAGATAAATTTTATGTTTTATTAAATTCATTATTTTAATATTGTACACTGGATCCTGCTGTCTATTGTCATGTTTCTCTGTCAGTCTAAGGTTTGTTGTAAGAGAACCCAACATTGAGTTATACTTGTCTATGTCAGTGGTGTCTCATCCCATACAAAGAAACCGTCCCGACGTACTGTCTGATTATTTTTGTACATCGATCGCGTTCGGGTTTCTGATGTACAATAAAGATTAAAGAATGAATCCATTTTGCTTCTCTTAGAAAATCTAACCTAATACCTTACACTTATATTCTAAAGAGGTTTTTTTATAATATACTAGCTGTTGCCCGCGGCTTCGCTCCCGTGGACCACCCCACGGGACCCATTATCGGGATTAAAAAATAGCCTATATCACACAAGAATAATGTAGCTTTCTATTGGTGAAGAATTTTTCAAATCGGTCCAGTAGTTTCGGAGCCTATTCGGTACAAACAAAGAAAAAAATAATTCCTCTTTATAATATTATAGTATAGATAGGCTCGCGCTTGACCACTATCTCACCTGATGGTAAGCGAAGATGTGGTCGACGGTGTAACACGCTTGCCTAGCAGTAACCTATTCACTATTGACTTAAAGACCCCTAGGTTGTAGCTATCGGGAAACACAGACTCCGGCAGAGAATTACACTCCTTAGCTGTACGCATAATAGAAGTGTTTCTAAAACGTTTTATGCGTGTGGGTGGGATGTCCACCATGGACAAAAAATAATCCCGGGACTAAGTGCCCTTGGGATACTTCGACATTCACGCGGGCGAAGCCGCTGGCAGAAGCTAGTGACTTCTAAATATGTCAGAGCAATGTTGCAGAACGTCGTCAGAAATCAACGTTCTGCTTCTATTTGAAAAAGTAGCGCTACGATTTACATCGTCAGATATTTTACATCACACATCATCAGCCTGTTAATGTTCCCACTGCTGGGACACAGGCCTCCTCTCTGTGAGAGTGAATGGGCCGTAATCCACCACGCGGGCCCAGTGCGGGTTGGTGGATGTCACATGTCTTTGAATTTTTGGTTCTAGGACATGCCGGTTTCCTCACGATGTTTCCCTTCACCGTTTTGAGAGCAGTGGTGATGAAATAATTTACACAAAGTAAAGCGCCTACCTGGGCTCGAACCCACGACCGACCTACAACTTATAAGTCGCGACCGATACCACTGGGCCACCACTGCTCTCACCACCAGATAGCGTCAGATATTGCCTGTGCAGTTTATTATTTTGCTGACAACACATTGGAACGTGTATTGCCAGTTTTATATTGCACCGGTAAACTGCTGATTCAGTGTATTTGTCTTACATCTATCCTGCACATATTTACAACTACGTGTGTGCTGAAGTATGAGGTTTAACTCTCAAACGGTCTTATTTGTAATGGGGTTGTCAAGGGGTACATAAAATTATAATATTTCTCTATATTTGATGGTTTACACAGTTTAATATGGATAGTTTGTTAATGTAATAATAATAATCTCTTTTTTTTATTATGGTTTTGAAGTTAATTTACCCGGCTGCAAGGAAAGGGTTAAGGGTGTTTTTCGCGCGTATCTTGTATGTTTGTATGTATATATTCTTTATTACCTCATATCTTTCAAACTACATGGCGGATTCTTATAAATAAGACATCCTTAGATAGGGCTTGAACGCCAAAGTGTTCTTAGCTAAGTGCCGTTAAAAAAAAGGAACATGGCGGATTTTGGGCGCCAATTGTGGGGGTTGTAATTTTTTTTTCTTCCGTACCCATCGAGTGGGGTAACAAAATGAAGGGATTTTAGAGGAGATTACAAAAATATAAACTACTTATATGTTTAAAAGTCATTCGAAAAAAAATTATAACTAAAAAGTTGTAAATAATAAAAAAAGTTAATTTAAAAATTAAAAACCCGCCTGCTTAAGAAGCGAACTAAAAAGCTGTAAACAAGAAAAATTCATGCTGTGCAGTCGGAGGATGCATATTCGTAAACTGGCTGACCCCCTGATCCTCCGACTGCACAGCATAAATTTTTCTTGTTTACAGCTTTTTAGTTCGCTTCTTAAGCAGGCGGGTTTTTAATTTTTAAATTAACTTTTTTTTAAAGTTTGTTTCTAAACTAAAACATAACATACTTATATACAAACATTTTAATTTACTTAATAATATTTTTTTAACTTTTTAGTTGTACCTACATAATAGGCAACTTGTTTATTAAGGTACCTGTAATGCCAAAATAGATTACTCGAATATCTTGAAACTTGAACATAACCGGTGAAATGAGTGTACCAAGGTGAACTGTACACATCTGCGTACCACTTTAGAGCGCACTGGCGTGATGTTATGTTATGAAATGGTATAAACAATAAACAGACATGCGATTGCAGCAATCCCGAGAGATTTGCCGTTATTAATTGAAAAGTTTTGTTGTATATCTCAGAAGTTCTTCGTCAGATCTTCGACAAATTAAAATGGAACCAATTTCAGAACTTATTCTTTCAAACAAAACAATAATTTTCAAAATCGGTCCACAATTGACGGATAAATCGAACATACACAAAAAAAACAAACATAATGTCGAACATAGAACCTCCTCGTTTTGGAAAGTCGGTTAAAACAAACGCGTATAAAAAGGAGAGGACAATGACCTTCAGAACCCAGTAACTGGGTAACACGGTACCCCTTGGCAAGACTGGTGTCAGATCTCAAGCTTCTGACTATTCGTAACGACTGTCAAATATCTTCAAATAACAGTTTAACGTGCTTTCCGAGGCACGGAGGAAACTCGGTATTTTAAAATGGTCACCCATACACGGACCGACCTCGTCAAGCGTTGCTTAACCTTGATGATCGACCCGTGCGGCTGTTATTATTTAGCCACGAGCTCCTTAGCATTCCCCGAAATGTAACCGATAAAAAAAACCGACAAGCTGTCAACTCGGCGACGATGTTCAAGGCTCTCAAATTGTCGTTAACAATTATCAGTATTATACTTGTCTCAAGGTCCCAGTCAAGTCTCAAGCATTTTTAGATGTAATCTTTGTAAAACACATCAATAAAAGAGAAGAGGTACAATAAACTTTTACACATAAACGATAAATCGTACATAATTTACTACTGGCTCTTTAGCTAGTACATACACAATAAGCAATATATTATTATTTTATCTTCAACGTTATTCCTTTTGAGTCCCCAATCACATTACAGTCAACCTAACCACAGATAATATAATACTACTACTACTACTCTACTACAGACCTAACTGAACACATTACGGCATATAAAGCTAACAATACAACAATCAAATATAACCTGACCTCTCATTTGTACTCAAAGTCTATACAATGCAGGTCAGCTTTTGATGGCGATGTACAACTTGATATGTGATCGTGTACGGATACGGTCCAGTATAACTTGATCTGTTATCGCATGAACAGCCTATACAAATCCAGGTCATCTTTTACTGGTTAGTGTAACTTGATATGTGATCATGTGTAAGGATGGAGAAATTTATTATAACCTGACCTCTCGTTGTCCAAAATCTTATACAATGTGAGGTTAAATTATACTGGAGTTGTATGGCTTGATGTTATGTAGGTGTACTTATAAAAGATTTTGTTCGAGTATTGAGCATGAATCTTAGACATAATCCGGTTTAGAAGTCTGGTAATAGTGGGTACGGTATTTGTTGTTTTAGATGGGCAATGGGTTAGACGGGGATTTGTAAAGGTCAGGGTTTTTATTATACGTATTACGCTGTGAAAATTTGAAATGTTTTACCGACTTCATAAAAAAAGGAGGTAATCAATTCGATAGGTATGACGTATGTAATATTGTTGGAAATGTTGGAATTGCCTAATTCACATATGTTATACAGTATTATTATTATTGGGCTTCTAAATTTCATTAGTGTTAGTTTGTATGTATGTTTGTCCTCGCATTTCTCCGAAACTACTTATCGGATCGTGACCATTCTTTATTTTATTGGATTAGGTATCTCTCAACTCAGGGGCTTGTGCAAGTTTTATCAAAATCGGTCTACCAGTTTTGAAGATATGGAGCATATAACCGAACTCCTTAGCGACAAACAGTACGAATGTGTAAATTAAGTTATTATGGGTGTTTATCAATCCTTTAGGTGCCGTACTATAGAACTTGCTATTTTTTTAGTGATAGGGTACTTAAACTAAAAAGAGAGAAATAAAACACTTTTCACAAATAAACTTTTTAAGAAAAAAGATAAATAGTTTATTTTTTATTTTTCTTTCTTTAGTGGTACATAATGGACAAGTTCTATAGTAAGGTACCTATAATGCCCACAGCGATGCCAGAATAGATTACCCGAATGAAAACTCCTAAAAAGCCGTACACAAACTAAAATTGCATTGTCCACGTTAACACATAAAACAAAATGTTAATAAAATGCAAACTAAGAAAAAAGAAAGAAAACACATTTATTTGACACAAGCCAGAGCACACAACACAAACATAAGAAAAGAAAAACTTAGACTAAACAACAACAATGTAAAAAAAAACAATCAAGCAATATAAAAGTAACATTGTGTGTCCCACGGCTGCGCCAAATAGGACCAGTTCAGCAAAATGTCGGGCAACTAGAGCCGACATTTTGTTTTTAACTGGACCTGTGACCGACGACGTGACGGACGTAAAGCAGTCTTATAGTAACTAAATGTGTATATAAAACAAGTACTTACTTAAATAAAAGGAGGAACTCGTGGCTAAATAATAACAGCCGCACGGGTCGATCATCAAGGTTAAGCAACGCTTGACGAGGTCGGTCAGTGGATGGGTGACCATTCCAGCATACCGAGTTTCCTCCGTGCCTCGGAAAGCACGTTAAGCCGTTGGTCCCGGCTGTCATTTGAAGATCTTTGACAGTCGTTACGGGTAGTCAGAAGCTTGAGATCTGACACCAGTCTTGCCAAGGGGTACCGTGTTACCCAGTTACTGGGTTGTGGAGGTCAGATAGGCAGTCGCTCCATGTAAAACACTGGCACTTAGCTGAATCCGGTAAGACTGGCAGCCGACCCCAATATAGTTGGGAAAAGGCTAGGCAGATGAGATGACTTACTTAAATAAAAGATAAGAATAGATGTGTATATTACAAATAATAAAAAATACATGTACACTACATAAGAATAAATAAATAAGGTGAGTGTGACAATAAATGATGTGTGGGTAGGTAGGCTAATGCGTCATACTATTGAAGCATTCAGTGAGACCATATCCAGCTTACGTTGCTAACTACTGGGCCAAACTATGCAAAATTTTTATGGGACCTAGTGGCAACTATGCCGCATCTAAAGAAAAATGACGTAAATCGGATCATAAATCTCAGCGTAATCGGTGTACATACGAAAAAAATACCAATCGAATTGAGAACCTCCTCCTTTTTGAAGTCGGTTAAAATAAACCGACTTCTAAAGCAAAACTCTAAAAAGTGCAAAAATAACCTGTCGTCAAAACCTCTTAGAATCAAGACTCGTCAACATTCGTCGGCACTCTCCCGAACTCGCCTGAATTCATTCGGTTCTAGTCGTAAAAGTTTTTACGAGCGCAAGGACAACTGCAATTACTTTGTGGTATTTGATTTGGAGATTCAGAGTATTTCCGCAAAACATAAAAAGGTACAGGTAGAATCAAATCTAATGGCAGCTCGGAACATTTTACGAGTCACTGCGCTGTTGCAAATTCATAAGGTATGTGGTACTGATCAGTGAAAGCAGCGAAATCGAACTTCACTGACGTCATTAACTTTAAATCGATCTTCTTCGTCTGTGTCTGTTAACTCAAATTATAGTCACAACCATTCAGATTTTGGCCCGGTATGTAGCTACTCGGACAGCTCTGCCATTCGCTACGTTAAAATCCTGAAATGTACAGGTGGTCGGGCATGAAGGGCAGACAAGGAGGTGAGCCATATCTTGCGAAGGGGCACTGGCACTGTGTCTTTGATGGGTCTACCGGTAAATAGACCTATACCTTCAGGTTTCAAATGTAAAGTAAAGAAGCTCGTGGTTAAAAGAATGGGGGAATCGACTGGTTCACGATTGAACGGTTTCTTTCGTCTATGGAATTTTAATGAGGGGGTTACGTCAGCATTCTCACCAGAGCGAGCGTTTAATGTACTTTACATTTGTGATAAAGTCACTCTGTATTACAAATTGTCAAACTTGTGTGTAATTTCATTTAGTAAATAATAATTCATATTGTGTCTGAATGTCTTAAGGTTAAAACAACACTGAAACAACAAACATACAATTAAAACAGTGTCAAAACAATAATAAATTCTAACATAAAAATAATAATTCATTAAAAAATTACAATAATAATTCATACGAATCATAACCGAAATTAAAATGTACCTATCTAAGCATCGTCAAAAATATAACTTTTCTACATAAAATAATTTAAATATATCATAAAAAAATCTATTATAAATTTTACATATAAAAAATATGGTAAAATAATTTATTAGGTCATAATAAAATAATTTATTACGTTGAGTCATAAATTCATCAACGGAATAGAAATATTTTTCAAATAAGTCCATAACTTTCGTTTTAGTTATTGTAGTTTTATTTAATGGTAAAATTTTTAATTGCTAATCCAAATACCTTAATTTAGATTAGCAATTAAAAAATTTACCACTTAATACTGTGTGCGTATTACGTGTACCTTCTCGTAAAATAGTGAACAATTTGTTTTATAGCTTCAACCTATTGGAAAAAGGCATATAAATGAAAAACCTTCAGCTTGCTGATTTTATGGAACAATCTACAATCCTACCTGGTTTCGTTTGCCATAGGCTTAACAATGTTATGAGTAAATCGGAGAAATGTCGATTCAGCATATTTCGAAATCTGATTTCCAAGGGGAAATAAGGAAGTTCTTTTATTACTTATCTAAGCTTGATAGAAAAATCATAGGATTTTCATAGCTATTGGTAAAACAATGATTTTGGTCGGTACTTAAAGTACCTATAAATAAAACTTGTCGCCTAAAATCATGGAAATCAATTAAAAAAGACTACTCCAAAGAGAACCTTGAAAAATTCAAATCTTGCATACAAAACTTATCCTTCAAAGAAGTTTATGAAAGCAATGATGTTAATGTAGCCTATAAAAGTTTTTATAACCTTTTCTCATTGTTTTATAATCTTTGCTTCCCAGATAAAATTATTACGATTAGCACTAATAAACAGGTCAAATGGATATCGCGTGGCATTAAATCCTGTAGTAAAAACCAAAGACGTTTGTTATGGGCTTACAGACTACACCCCACAAATAAAACAAAAAGTAACTTTAAAAGTTACAATAAACGGTACAAAAAAATTATTAAATTAACGCAAAAAGCGCAAAATGATTACTTCATTAGAAATTCACAAAACAAATCTAAAGCAACTTGGCAAATAGTTAATAGATCTAAAAATAATATACCTAAAGAACAAATAACGACAATAAAAAACAAAAATTTGACATATACAAATCCGAATGACATAGTGAATGCATTTAATGATTATTTTATTGATGACATTGAGAGTAATATAATTAATGACATTGAATTAAATAATAAGTCAAGTAACTTGACAACGCAATCAATATTTATGCAGCCTGTTCTAAACTCAGATATTATTTCAGCCACAAAAACGCTTAAAAATACTAGTACTGTAGGGTTTGACGGTATATCCACAAAAGTAATTAAGTTTGTTGTTGAGATCATAGCACCTGTCCTAGCACATCTTATTATCTTAAGTATTATCGAAGGCATATATCCAGAAGACCTGAAAAAGGTTATAATAAAGCCAATTCACAAAAAGGAAGACAAAATAGATATAAAAATTACCGACCAATAGCCAAAATACCAGTATTTTCAAAAATATTTGAGAAAATCATTTATAACTCAATATATCAATATTTTACCAAATTTAACATCTTATGCAAAGAACAAAATGGTTTTCGAAAAAATAAGACAATTAATATG
Organism: Orthosia incerta; assembly: GCA_948252205.1. Lineage (NCBI taxonomy): Eukaryota > Metazoa > Arthropoda > Insecta > Lepidoptera > Noctuidae > Orthosia > Orthosia incerta. The sequence continues at coordinate 3,958,552 of OX411758.1, forward strand.
GCTATATTTGATTTTTTAAATAATGTTATGTCTGCAGTTGACGGAAAGACTCCCATCTGCGCTATTTACACAGACATGACCAAAGCCTTTGACTATGTGGATCACAAAATACTATTAAATAAATTGCTCAGTTATGGCATCAGAGGTAACATATTAAAATTACTGGAATCATATCTATGCAACAGATTGCAATGTTCGGAAATCACAAGAGTGTGCTCAAAAACAAAAGTAGAACGGACATATCTGTCCAAATTCAGGACTATAAAATATGGAGTGCCGCAAGGAAGCGTGCTTGGGCCACCACTATTTCTCATTTACATTAATGATTTGCCACAAGTGACACAACAACAAATGAGTTTATTTGCAGATGATAGCACTGCCATAGTAAAATGCAAAAATTTTAACACCTATCAATTTGACATTAACAATACACTTACTGACATTATCAATTGGCTTAATATGAATAATTTATTAATTAACCTTAAGAAAACTAAAGTAATGCATTTTCACCAAAAAACAAATACACCAAAATTATGTGTTAACTATAACGATAACGAAATAGAAGAGGTAAAAGAAACTGTGTTTCTAGGTATCCATATAGACAACCATCTTAATTGGAAAGCACATATAGAACATTTATGTAAAAAAAAAAAAAAATCTGCCTATGCACTCCTTCAACTATCGAAAAAAGTAAACAGAGATGCGTTACTGGTTGCCTATCACGGTCTAGTAGCTTCGATTTTGCGATTCGGCATTATTTTTTGGGGCAATTCATCAGATAAATTACTAATATTTAGGGCACAAAAAAGATGTATTAGAGTCATGTGTGGTCTGAAAACAGATGATAGCTGTGCACCTTACTTTAAATCATTAAACATTCTTACATTGCCGGCGTTATACATATTAGAAATTAGTATCTTCGTCAAAACAAATCCAAACCTTTTTGAAAAAATATTTACTGTACGAGATGTTCCAATTCGTAGTCAATACAAAAATTCCTTGTGTAATCGCAAATGTAAAACTGCATTAATAAAAAAGAGTGTTCTAGGTATGGCCCCACTTATTTACAATAAAATTCCAGATGCCATAAAAAAATTAGATTTAATAAATTTCAAGAAAAAAATTAAATTATTACTTGTTGATAAATGTTATTATACTGTTGACGAATACTTAGATGACAAATTAATTTAACATGACATTACTATATTGTTATTATATTAATTTTTTCTTTTTCAATATGTAGGTAACTACTGTAAATATAACTTAAAATAATTGACACTAAACGTACCTTCTTTTATATTGACATTTTTTATTTTTATTGCATTAAGTTTTTAACTATTTTGTTTTAAATCAAATTTGAACAACATATTTGTACGCCTCCTGGCATAACATAGCGCTCTATTCCATGTAAGCTAAGATCTGTATTTATAAACACCTATGTTAACAAATAAATGAGGAGTATTGAGTAATGAGTATTGAGTCGGCTTTGTAAGTCTGAAATATTTTCTTCTGACTTGAGCTCGTGACTATGTAACAGAGCCACACGGGTCTAACCTTCAAAGTAAAGCTTTCAGAAAACGATCCTAGGATGGGTGACTATCCTAACATTGCATATACAGATTCTTCCGTGCCTCGGCAAGCACGTTAAGCAGATCCCGGCTATCATTTGAACATCTTTAGTAATCGTTACATAAAATCTGGTGTAACAATAAGCTTTTAGAGTAAGGTTATTTCGAGTGTGCGTAAGGGACAGATGTATATGACTTGTGTACATCTGTCCCTTTTTACAAGTTGCACCATGATAGTATTGACATGTCATGGTACGGGGGCAGTTTATACCAAGGGTTATCGACATGTCGTCTGTATCATAGGCAGGCGGGACTCCGGGGTCACGCGTCTGTATTATAGGCAGGCGGGACTCCGGGGTCACGCGTCTGTATCATAGGCAGGCGGGACACCGGGGTCACGCGTCTTTATTATAGGCAGGTAGGACTCCGAGGTCATGCGTCTGTATCATAGGCAGGCGGGACTCCGAGGTCACGCGTCTGTATTATAGGCAGGCGGGACTCCGGGGTCACGCGTCTGTATCATAGGCAGGCGGGACTCCGGGGTCACGCGTCTTTATTATAGGCAGGTGGGACTCCGAGGTCATGCGTCTGTATCATAGGCAGGCGGGACTCCGGGGTCACGGGCGGCCAGACTGGGGACTCTGTTCGTCCCGGCAAACATCAGTCACTGGAGTCACAACACCAGGTAAGACGGTGGCGCAGTGGTCACATACTGCCGTGCACAGCGAGGCTTAGGGGAGACGTCTCGCAGTCTCCCCAGGGATGTGCCCTAACAGGCGTTGGCCAGAGGGGGTTCCGCGGTGGGCTTTTAAAGAGTAACGGTATTCCATGTGCTGATGGTGATCACCGGGGTGGTTTTAGTAAGGTAAAATCCCACACTCCCTGGACTTTTTCCCCAAAAGTCCAGGCGCCTTTGGCCCACAGACAAAAAAATATTGTTGGAGGTCAGAGAGGCAGTCGCTCCATGTGAGAACTAATTCTGGTGAGACTGGAAGCCGACTCTAAAACACTAAGCCGAGTTTGCGAGTCAGAAATATTTTCGAAGAATAAAATCCAGGTTTTGACATCCCAAATATAGAAAAACAAAAGGAATATTGCAGAAGATTTATTGATATAGAGGGATGGCATTATGAGTGGGGGCTTCATGCTGATCCCCGATGACATATTGCTTATTGACTGCCTCCAGGCTTTACCTCTCAGAAGTGAAGGATTTTATTGTCAACATTGAGGTTTCTTTTTGTGTTTTCTTGTAAAGAAATTGGTTTACGTTGTAATAGCTAGGTAATCTTTCTGTGTTATTTTTATGACAATGCTGCAATGTCATTTTTTTGTTCTATATCGTGCAGATGGTTAGTGACCAGCGGGGGTTTCCATTTTTAAAATTCGACAGTATTCATGGGATGTTTTACGCTGTTGAGGAGACGAATTTTAAGACATATTTACGCAATGAATGCTAGCAAAGTACGGAGGAGCTCGTGGCTAAATAATAACTGCCGCACTGGTTAATCATCATGGTTAAGCAACGCTTGACGAGGTCGGTCCGTGGATGGGTGACCATTTCAACAAACCGAGCTTCCCCCGTGCCTCAGAAAGCACGTTAAGCCGTTGGCCCCGGCTGTCATTTGAAGATATTTGACAGTCGTTACGAGTAGTCAGAAGCTTGAGATCTGACACCAGTCTTGCCAAGAGGTACCGTGTTACCCAGTAACTGGGTTGTGGCAGTCAGATAGGCAGTCGCTCCATGTAAAACACTGGTACTCAGCTGAATCCGGTAAGACTGGAAGCATACTCCAATAGAGTTGGAAAAAAGGCTAGGCAGATTGATTGAATGCTAGCAAAGTACGTGGTCTTGAAGTTACGCAATTAGGGTGCCGAATAGAATTTATTTTATTATTTTAGTTGAGTGCAGAGTTAACGGTATACCTGACAGCGACATAACTTTAATTAAAAAGAAACAAATCTGCTTTCTAAGTTTGTTCGTAGATAGAGATATCTACGAACAAACTTAAAAGAAAACTTAAAGCAATTCGAGGCGCATTCTGGAATGAATTACGTTAGACAAAACATAAAGCAATTCATAGGAAAATCCACTCTAAACGCGAAAACCTATTAATCTTTAAATTGAATGTTATCTTAACTTCAAAGGTTTCAGTTATAAATTCATCTAGGACATCGTTAAACCAACCTCAAATCAATTTGAATTGCAATCATTCGAGTATTTCTCACGAAGTGATCAAATACATAATGAATTGGTGCGACTAGTCGCAAATGTGGAATTAATCGATACTATTGAAGATGTAGTGACTCGGGTGTTTGAAGGAATTTAGAGAGCCTGTGTCCATTGTTGGACGTCACGGCATCACTCGCAATTTCTTCTCCTTCTTGAATTGAGAATTCATTCAGTGTAACCCCGTATTTCTCGAAGTAGTAGAATCGTATTAGCATCGGAATGGCTGAGAGTACCATGTCGCAACTCAAGAGAGTATGGAAGGACCGCAGCATTATTGACAAGACAAAAGTGTTACTTGTCAGCTCCCTTGTGTTCTCCATATACGGAGCAGAGACGTGGACTCTTAAAAGCCGCGGATCGGAGGCGCATCCTGGTTTTCGACAAGTGGTGCTATAGAAATATGCTGCGTATCTCGTGAACGGCACCCTGGACAAACATCTCGATATTACAGGAGATCAAAATTGAAAAATGAGCAAGATTGTTGAATGTGTGCCTCCGCAAGATATTTGAGATTTATGGCCATATTGCCCGCAAAACTGTTGACAACTTATTAAAGGTAATTGTCACTGACAATGTCAAGGGTAAACGGCCTAGAGGCTGAAGTTCTATACGCTAGTCAGACCAAATCCGCACCTCGATGAACATCAAAGCCTAAGAGCCGTGGTCGGGGACTTGAAGAGATTGGAAGGTGAGACAGTTTGATTAAAGTCGTGTTCCAACTTATTTTGAGGTTTGATGGTCATTGTCCGAACCCTTCGGTGGCTACGCCAATGCGCAGCATCAATCAATGTCAAAAAGTTGCTGCGAATAGGAGCAGGTGGAGAAACATCATCAAGGAAAAAGTTTTGAAACCATGATGTGGTTTCAACTTCCAGCATTGGGGAATCGAAGCAAGGAGGAGGAGGATTATTCTAAGGATAAGGTTTATAGTGTCTACACCTTAATATCGCTGGTAATTTTTGTTCCATGTAATAAGGGGCAATTCATTGCCATCAATCGGGCACTAATGCAGTCTCTAGAAAATAAACAATAATTCTTCGCTTTTCCCGGGAATCGTACCCAGAGGTTCTCAACAAAGTGTCATTCTATCAGCGATGGCAATGGTCGAAATGCCAAAATATATGGGGTTAATCACGTGCCATTTCGCATAGCTCTTGGCAATCCCATACATTTATGACATATTTCCAATCTATGTCGCGTCGTTTTCGTTGACAGAACCTCACCGTTGACAGAGCCTCTAGTTCTTATCCACTCTCTCCTCTTGATTTTCAAGAATAATGTTACTTACATTTGCAACCTATAATGGAAACGTACTCCCAGCTTACCCTTTAATAACCCATGTGTCTTAATTTTAAGACTGTGTACACATCGGCCGTCCTTTACAACTTAATAGGGCGTGTTGTATGTTAATAGCGCCATTGTGACCTTAATGTGTCCTGCGCCTAGTGATAACGTGTGGTCGGGGACTTGGAAGAGATTGGAAGGTGAGACAGTTTGATTAAAGTCGCGTTGCAACCTATTTAAGGTTTGCTGGTCATTGTCCGAGCCCTCTGGTTGCTACGCCAATACTCAGCGTCACTCATTCTCAAAAAGTTTATTTATTTATTTATTCATTTACACATACAATTATTTTTACAGGTAGAACCCAAGGTAACAAAAGTAATCATACAATGTGACACTCAGAGACGCCCTGTAAAACTGATCACACACCTCTTCGCGTCCATGATTGGCCAGTCCCAAGTAACACCCAGAGCGCGTCCGAACAAGTTAACTAGAGGACAATACAGTAATTGTCACCCTCTGGAATTCCGCCGAAGGGCAGGAAAAAATGTCCAAACGCTGAGAGACGCTATTAAGAATCGTAACAGCCCGACACACTGGTGCAAACTTTAATAGATTTGTACTGGCTACCGGAGTTTCGAACAGACTCTCCCTCGGCCCCAACCTTAGCCTACTGTTTGGAACGAGTAATCCCAACGATTCTAAGATTTGTGGATTGTTTAGCATCCCCCGAAAAACCATAAAGACATATTTGACCAGAGCAAGATTGCACCTCACTTCCAACTTATAGTATCCAACCAGCCCTATTACAAAGAGAGTTGGGTACATAAGCGGGTAAAACGGGTAGACGCCAAATTGCCTCATGTATAAGTACCGTGTGAATTTGTTCTGCATCTTTTCCTACATCTGAGAATATTTCATTTCATAAGGATTCCAGATGATAGCACTAGTTTCCAAGTTGCTGCGTACCAACGCGTTGTAAAGCGATTTCACTGCTGCCATGTTAGTGAATTCACGGGTTTCACGCATGACTAACCCAAGATTTTTGAAGGCCTTTTTGCACACTTGCACGATGTGAGTTGTCAGAAAAGTTGTCAAAATGTAGGTGTTTTTGACAGTTAGCGACTGAGATACGAATTCGAAAGTTACATAAGAATACGAGAATTGCCACTCAATATTAATATTATGATTATTAAGAAGATAAGAGAGATTCTGTGAATGGAGTTTCTTGCACGTCTCTCTCCATAGAGATCTACGTTTCACATTTACACATCGGCCTTCCTTTACAACTTAATAGGGCGTGTTTTATCTTTATACGGCCATTGTGGCCTTAATGTGTCCTGCCCCAGTGATAACAGTGTCGTCGTGTGGTCGAATGTGAGGAGGAGATTTTAAGATGAAACAATGGCATCTTTGTGTGTTTAGGAAACGGTAGGTGTGTGATGAAAGATGATTTCGATCAGTAGGTAAATATAAGGCCTAGTGTCCAGAGGTGTTAAACCCAATAATGGGTTGTGGAGGTCAGATAGGCTTTTGCTACTATTAAGCTAGGCCCAAAAAAGGCTAGATGGATTATAGGTAAAAGTTGAATAAAATAAGATAAAAAACAGGAAAGGCGAAGTATTCATCATTAAAGGAAAGAAGAAAAAAAATATTTGTGACCCGCACAGGAGACACGAGACAGGCATAACACAAACAATAATAAAAATAATTATAACCCCGTGCGAGAACAAAAGGCTCCTATCTCAGCATGTGCATATTAAAAAGAAAATCACGCTATGCTGACATTCTGATAGGGCCCACTGTTGATGCCACGGACACACTCACGGAAACGGAATAAAGTAGAATAAAATAAATAATAACAAAATAGTAAAAACAGAAGGTGAGTCACAGTATGTGTTGGGCTAACTCTTTGTGCTAGATTTCAGATCCTGGTTACTTCCCCGTTAATGAGTAAATACAAAAACCTTCGTTATCTACTGTGATTCCATTTACGGGAGTCAGGTTAAAAATAGTATGTTTGTAGAACAGGGGGGGTGACCATAAGCTCTTAGAGCGGTATTAATTTGAGATCGATTAAGGGACAGATATGTATATGTCTTGTATACATCTGTCATTTACTCGATCTCAAATTGATACCGCTCTAAGAGTTTATGGTCACCCCCCTGTTTTATAAGTAACTAAGAATTAAAAACAAAATATAAGTATTACTGAGTTTCATCCGTATTAAGCAAACGATGTAAAAATAAGTTAATTTAAAATAAAAAACCCGACTGCTTAAAAAGCGAACTAAAAAGATGTAAACAAGTAGAAAATCATGCTTTGCAGTCGGAGGATACATATTTGCGAACTGGCTGACTACCTGATCCTCCGTCGGGTTTTTGATTTTTAAATTAACTTTTTTTATTCACAACTTTTTAGATATATATTTTTTTTCGAATAACTTTAAACATATATGTTTCTAAAACCACCTCTAAAACCCTTTATTTTGATTTTAAATTAAAAAAAAAATTGAGACACCCACAATATGGCACCCAAAACCCGCTATTTTTGTTTTATTTTACGTCACTAACTAAGAACACTCGGGCGTTGAAGACGTTTCTAACGATGTTTTAATTTTATAAATCCGTCTAGCGGTTTGCAAGATATGAGAGAATAAAGAATATTACATACATATAAACATACAAGATACGCGCGACAAACATAACCCTTTCCTTGCAGTCGGGTAAAAAGCGAAATAATACAAACGAAAAATAAATACAACTTAGAAACAGTTTGACCTCGAGTTTCATAGAATAACAGATCAGTTCATTTTGCGACATTGAGTGGACACTTCTTCATAAGTATCGTGGAACTCATAAAAATATTAGAAAAGGGTTGCTTCCTCTTCCTTCTTTGTTTGATGATACTTATTCTACGAAAAGACCCTATACAGAATAAATAGATTACCTTTGTATGTATCTTTATGTGTTTCTTCACATTCATATATCCACCAGCTTTTTACCCATAATTTGCAAATAAATTATTTCATATATGAAAGATAAAATTCGGAGGAGCTCGTGGCTAAATAATAACAGCCGCACTGGTCGATCATCAAGGTTAAGCAACGCTTTACGAGGTCGGTCCGTGGATGGGTGACCATTTCAACATACCGAGTTTCCTCCGTGCCTCGGAAAGCACGTTAAGCCGTTGGTCTTGGCTGTCATTTGAAGATCTTTGACAGTCGTTACGGGTAGTCAGAAGCCTGAGATCTGACACCAGTCTTGCTAAGGGGTACCGTGTTACTCAGTTACTGGGTTGTGGAGGTCAGATAGGCAGTCGCTCCATGTGAAACACTGGTATTCAGGCGAATCCAATATAGTTGGGAAAAGGCTAGGCAGATGATGATGATATGAAAGATAAAAACCGCAGGTTCTCCATATTACCTTTGTGAGTATCTACACAAAAACGCGCAGTGCCTTCAACGTTATTAACTTTGAACCGGTGTTAATCACACAAAGCCCCTTCAATATATTTCAATGTCACGTTTAAAGCCTTTTTAATCTACTAGTGTGTGAAATGAGGAACTTTATTACAGTAAGAGGGTTAGGATTTTTGGGAGATGAGCACGGTTATTATTATAGTTTTTATGTTTTGCATGAAATAAATGAATGTTAGTTTAGAAATCAAATTTATGAATGAATTGATTATTTATTTTTACCAATTATTATTAATTATTGTTTTATATTAATTCAAATTTAATACCATTTGATGTATTTATCAGCATTGCCATCCAACGTGGCAATGCTGCCAGCGTTCTGGGCACTTTTCACGTTGACAGCGATGTGGATGAATTTTTTGACGCCCTATGACCCCTGCCCTTTTATACGCGTTCGTAGTTTTATTTTATTTTTATTTAAGTGTGTGTGTTTTTTTTTATTTTTGTTTGTGTTTTGCTTATCTCGTGTCTCCTGTGCGGGTCACAAATAAATATTTTTTCTTTCTTTCTTTAAGTGTATTTATAGGTAGTTATTGTTTATTTATGTTGATTTTAATTTTAAATTGTGATGTCTGATACGAATACAAACTTAATACCGTTTCATTTTAATATTAAATTATGATGTTTCATTTTAATTAAAATCTGATTCCATCTTATTCTAAATTGTAATCTATTATATTAATTCAAATTCAGTTTAGTTTAATTTTTAATTGTGATTATAATCTGAAAGTATGTAATCCTAGATTTCAATATCTTTAACCTCCTAAATTGCTATATGTATAATTTTAACCTTTTGGGTAGTGGAACTTGGCATCCTTAAGGTTATACTAGTCGAAATTTTTTCCATACAAACGTAGTCTAGTATACATATTTTATACTTAGTTGTACTACGGGGTGTCTTTTAATACCATTTTTTTTTTTTTTGAATAGTATACTTTCTAGTTGGTCCCATAGTCATCAGGTCAGTATCTGATGATGGAATCCTAGAGAAATCGAGGGAAATCCTCAAATATTATAGGCATACATATAGCGATTTTGGTATTTTCATCCACAATGCAATCATTTGCACTCAGAAACTATCATTTGGTGAAGTGGAACTGATGAAGAAGACCACAAATGGCCACTGGAACTCCTAAATGCTAAGTATGCCACGGGTATAAGATATCTCGAATAGTTAACCGACTATAATGAAGCAAATACTTATAAATAAATGGTACTGATGAAAATGGTACCATCGAACTGATCTGATGATGAATCCGGAAGGTAGGCACTGGAACTCCGAAATAAAACAATGTATCCTAGTCGTGTTTGGGCTTACTGGAATTGTCATGTGATGTACTTTGGCTAAAAATAATAATCATGTTGAGTGCAGGTTGTTGGCGCGCACAGGCGCCTCAACCACGCATGAGCGGGACGCGGGCGGAGAATAGCTATGCGTCTCGCTCCAACACGCGTGCTGCCCAGCCGCGGCGCTCTCGCTCGCACGCAAGCGCCGGCGACGCCGGGCCGGCCGCGCCGCCTCACCAGTGTGACCGCAGCAGCCGCTACTAGCAGACATAGTTCTACATTTTTACGTACGAGTCTAATAAACTGTCGCGACGCGGTCCATTCATACCTTCATAGTTTCATACCACTGTAATCAAAGTCAGTAAAATATAGTTATTATTATTGAAAACACTTCGGAGTCTCCTTTATCTCCACACACGGAACCCAAACCAACCGGGACGAGGTCACAGCCCCAACATTGGTCCTTCGAGCCGGATATTGGAGAAGAACTGGAAAACCACGTGGAACCTCAAGGCAGCATCCCGTGTGATTCGAGTCATCACGTCGTGTCAAGAGTCAAGTCCGTCGAGCGTGCCGTCCGTTAGCCGTACCTCGTGGAAGCATTGCCGCGTGGTGACACGAAAAAAATGGCGTCGCATTAAACGAGAATCAACGAGCAATGCTATAGTCTGGAGGGCATTATTCCTGTGAGTTCGTTCCAATTATCTTCCCAAAGTCAAAGTCATTAAGTGGATATATCATTAATTATCCCCTAATACGATCAACAGTCATTAATTTGTTGATTTTTGCGTTTCATGAACACAGTACCTACTTACGTATAAGTATTGCGTCATTCTCATTAGAGCATTTTAAGTCAGTAAAAAACTGTGATTATCCCGTTCCCAACTCGTTTTACGTTACATTATTTCCTTATTATCATTATTTATCGCATTCCAACAGGATTTGCGCCGAGCAGAGCAACGACGCCACGTGTCGCGCGTGGCTTGCTGTCTCCGCCTGCACCGGGGCTACGCCCTCGCTTTAACGTCGGACGGTGGCTGCTTGCCTGTCCGAGCTTAAACTTCCCGCTTCTTGCCTGTATCTGCACGCTTGCATTTAAGTATAACCTGCTGTCATTACACTTTACTTTTCACACTTTGTTAACTTGAGAGTTTCACGTTTTCCTGTGCATTTTTATTTGTGAGTTCTTGGTCTTGTCAATATTAATTTAAATTATTTTACTGTTCGCAATGCCTAACCTAAAAGAATTAAGAAAGAAACGTGCTTCATATAAAGCTAAACTCACACAGTTTGAGAAATATCTGCTAGTCATGTGCACATGTGATAAGCCTAGTAACGTTCAACTCAGTGAGCTTGGGGCTAGGTTGCAAAAGATTGAAGAGTGCTACGGTGAATATGATTCCATACAGATTCAAATAGAAAGTTTGCCGGACATTACAGATGCTGAGTGTCAAGATGAGTATAGTGAACGCGAGCGCTTCGAGACGCAGTACTTCGCGGCAGTCGGCAGGGCACGAGAGGTGCTTGGCAGGCCGGTCACTGCGGAAGCGGACTTGGAGTCTTCGATAACAGGTTCTGTCCTCACTGCAGGTGGGCCAAGCTTAAACTTAAAATTACCTACGATACATCTACCTACCTTTTCTGGACAGTATGAAAACTGGTTAGAATTTCATGACACTTATGTATCTCTCATTCACAATAATGGCAAAATATCAAAAATTAGCAAATTTCATTATTTACGTTCGGCATTAAAAGACAAGGCTGCAAACGTTATTACTTCTTTGGATTTTTCTGAAAAAAACTATGATACAGCATGGTTATTGTTATGTGAACGTTATCAAAATAACAACTTGCTTATCCACAATCATATTGATGCATTATTTGATTTTGAAAACATCACAAAGGAATCTTCCTCAGCGTTGAGGAGCCTCATAGATACTGTTAATAAAAACCTTAGGTCTTTAAAGATGTTAGACGTCAATATTCAAAATTGGGATCTTATCATTGTTCATATTATGTGTAAAAAATTAGACAGTATAACTAGCAGGACATGGAAGGAACACCTGAATCTTCAAAAATATAAAATACCCACTTTAGAACAGTTTATAGACTTTATTAAACAGCGTGCTGAACTTTTAGAGACAGTAGACCATACTAATAGGATCACCCGTAGACACAGTGAACCTGCAAATGCTAAACCAAAAACATTCATTGCTAATCAAAAACATAAAAAGCGAACATTAAATAATTCATACTCATGTCCTCGGTGCAAGGAAACACATCCTATCTATATGTGTCCTCAATTCATGTCATTGTCTGTGACGGCTCGAATTGCCGAGGCTAAAAGACTCAACCTGTGCAACAATTGTTTAAGACAGGGACATGGACCTCAGGATTGTAAATTTGGGCCATGCAGAGTATGTGCCAAACAACATAATACCGCATTGCACATTGACGCACCTTCACTTTCACAGCAATCCGACACTACTGTGTCTCAAGACAAATGTGTTGTATTGGCCTCACAGGAGGATTGCCAGTCCAACATAGATTCAACAAATAAAGCTAATGTTGTCTTGTCATCAACACATAATGGTTGCGTATTGCTGTCGACAGCACTCATAGACATTATTGATTGTAATGGTAAAAAACATACTGTCCGCGCCTTACTGGATAACGGTAGCACATCTAACTTTATGACAGAGAAGCTATGTCACCAACTTAACTTACCAGTTAAGTCCACTTCAATCTCAGTAGAAGGTTTAAGTCAGTCATTACACGTAACCAAACGTTCTAGTTTGACCATATCCTCAGTCATACATACATCTCATTGATTGTTTTATTGTGCCACGGATAACTACCTACCTACCTATTACCTTCCACACATTTTGATATCTCACACCTAAACATTCCAAAGAGCATAAAATTAGCTGACCCTAGTTTCAACATTCCTTTAGAAATAGACATACTGTTAAATGCTGAAATCTTTTGGAACATATTAGGTACAAAACGCATATCTTTAGGCAAGAATAAACCAGTTCTTATTGATACAAGGATGGGATGGTTAGTATCAGGCGTTATGCATAATCAGGAAACTAAAGGTAATAAGCCCACCGTCTATTCAAACATGGCACAATGTAATTTTATGAATGATTGCCAACTTCAACAACAATTAGATAGATTTTTCGAATTAGAATCAGTTTCATCGACCCGTACAACAACAAAGGAGGAAAATGAGTGTGAACAAAACTTTATAAAAACAACCACTCGTGGGGAAGATGGCCGCTTTGTTGTAAAAATTCCTTTGAAACATTCACCAGAAACATTAGGTGACTCATATGAACAAGCTTTATCTAGGTTTCAGTCTTTAGAAAGAAAGTTTAAACGTGATTCATTATACAAAGAAAAATACTCAAACTTCATTAAAGAGTACATTGATCTTGGTCATATGTCTTTAGCTAATCATAGTTCTGATAAATGGTCGTATTTCATGCCATATCATGGTGTGATTAGAGACACTAGTTTAACTACTAAACTAAGAGTTGTATTCGATGCGTCAGCAAAGACTACTTCACAGTTATCATTTAATGACATACAGTATGTAGGTCCTACAGTACAAGATAGTTTAATCGATATATTAATCCGATTTAGGCAACACAAATATGTGGTTACATCTGATTGCGAAAAGATGTATCGTTGCGTACTAGTAGCACCAGAGCAACACTGCCTTCAAAAAATCTTGTGGCGGTTTGATGCGTCGCACAAGATAGACACTTACAAACTTAACACTGTGACATACGGCACCGCAGCTGCTCCTTATATAGCCACACGGTGTCTAGTACAGTTAGGTCAGGAGTGTTCCTCTCCTCTAATACGTGAAACAATATTGCATGACTTCTATGTGGACGACTTTATATCAGGCCACAATTCAGAAGCTGAATTGCTACAAATATGTCAAGGTGTTATTACAGAATTAAAAAAAGGTCAATTTAATTTAAGGAAATGGCGTTCCAATAACCTGAATATATTAAACTGCATAAATGAAGGTAAAATGGATGATCATTTGCTCAAATTAGTGAATGATGATCATGCCAAAATATTAGGTCTACGATGGTCTTGTATGGCTGACACCTTTAGTTTCGCAACAGTTAGCGATCCTTTAACAAATACAATAAGTAAACGGTCTGTATTGTCAACAGTGGGACAAGTTTTTGATCCATTAGGTTTTGTGAATCCTTGCATCTTACAGGCCAAGGTATTTTTACAAGAATTGTGGGCTTCAAAAATTGCGTGGGATGACACATTGCCACCGGCATTTACGGAACGATGGTTGAAATTTTTGAAATCACTGTCACAAGTAAATAACATTATTATACCCAGGCTTATTCTATGCGATCAAGCTGTACGCTATGAGCTACATACCTTTAGTGATGCTTCCTTGCAAGCATATAGTGCTTGTGTTTACATTCGGTCAGTCTCAAAGGATGGCAACATTATGGTTCATCTCGTCATGGCTAAAAGCCAGGTAGCACCTCTGAAGGGCATGACTATACCAAGATTAGAGCTTAGTGGAGCACTAATGGCAGTTCGCTTAGCAATCAAAGTTAAAAATGCTCTAAGATTAGATAATATACATTCATGGACTTTCTGGTGCGACTCCACAATTGTATTGGGTTGGATACGAACACCAAGGTCATCTCTAAAGGCATTTGTTTGAAATCGAATTAACGAAATAACTGATGCTACCAATGCAAAGGATTGGAATTACATTCCCACTAAACTTAATCCAGCAGATATAGGATCTAGAGGATGTAATGCTACTCAGCTGGAGAGCTCTAAACTGTGGTGGTCAGGACCACAATTTTTAACACAACCAAAATCGCAATGGCCAACTCAAACCCATACAATACCCATTACCCTACCAGAAACTAAGGTGCTGTGCAATCTTGTTAGTGAAGAAAACAAATTTATTTGTAAGTTTTCAAAATTTAGTAAATTGCAACGTGTCACAGCTTACAAATTACGCTTCATAAACAACTGTAGGCATCCTCATAATAAACTTACTAAATTCTTGACTATTTCAGAATTAAATTCAGCCACATTACTTTTATGTAAACTTATTCAACTCGATAAGTTTTCAGATGAATACTCCATGTTAAAGAAAGGCCAGTCTTTAAAAAGGTCACAATTTCTAAATCTTAATCCATTCATGTCACAGGAAAATGTAATAAGAGTTGGAGGTAGATTATCAAATTCAAATTATACCTATGATGTTAAACATCCTATTTTAATTCATGCTTCTCATCATGTTACCCAGATTTTATTCAGACATTATCATTCATTATTAATGCATGCAGGACCTCAATTACTGCTTGCTACATTAAGACAAAGATTCTGGGTAATAGGCGGTCGCAGTTTAGCCAGAAAAATCACGCATGAGTGTCATAAGTGTTGTAGATTCGCCGGTAAATCGATTCAGCCAATCATGGCGGATCTGCCCAAAGAACGTGTTCATAGTGAGCACCCATTCAGTAACACAGCTGTCGATTATGCTGGACCTATTCTAATTGCTAACAGGAAAGGTAGGGGCAGTCAACTTATAAAATCGTACATTTGTATATTTGTGTGCTTGGCAGTGAGGGCAGTTCATGTTGAACTAGTGACTGATCTTAGTACCGAAGCATTTATAGCTGCTTTAAATAGATTTGTCGCTCGCAGAGGTCGGCCTGTTAACATATACTCAGATAACGGTACAAATTTTGTAGGAGCCTATAATGAACTCTCAACTTTCCTAAAATCAAAGTGTAATGACATTAGTTTAAATGCAGCAGGAAAGGCAATCAATTTCAAATTCACTCCTGCATATAGCCCACATTTCAACGGCTTAGCTGAAGGCGCAGTTAAGTCCGTTAAACTCCTTCTTAAAAGGATTCTATCCCTAGCCCATTTAACTTACGAAGAGTTAAACACAGTTTTAATTCAAATTGAGGGGATTTTAAATTCACGCCCACTTACTCCATTGTCTTCTGATCCCAACGACATGACTCCACTGACTCCCTCTCATTTTCTGATTGGACGAACTAGCATGATGTTGCCCCTTCAGGTAGACATAGAAAGAGAGACAAGGATCAGCTCTTTGTCTCGATATAAGAGGATACAAGCCTTGGTGGCTCATTTTTGGACCCGATATCATACAGAATATATCTCAGAATTACAGAAACGGGCAAAATGGCAGCGGCATGAACAGGAGGTGCTACGACTGGGAGACCTGGTCGTGGTCAAGGATGACCGTCTTCCACCGAACCATTGGCGACTCGGTCGCATCATAGATCTTCACCCTGGCTCCGACGGCGTCACACGTGTCGCTGACGTCAGGACAGCATCGGGAGTGCTTCGACGAGCCTACAATAGGCTCTGCCTGTTGCCCACTACAGATGTTGGAACAAGTTCCAACCGGGGGAGCCTGTTGGCGCGCACAGGCGCCTCAACCACGCATGAGCGGGACGCGGGCGGAGAATAGCTATGCGTCTCGCTCCAACACGCGTGCTGCCCAGCCGCGGCGCTCTCGCTCGCACGCAAGCGCCGGCGACGCCGGGCCGGCCGCGCCGCCTCACCAGTGTGACCGCAGCAGCCGCTACTAGCAGACATAGTTCTACATTTTTACGTACGAGTCTAATAAACTGTCGCGACGCGGTCCATTCATACCTTCATAGTTTCATACCACTGTAATCAAAGTCAGTAAAATATAGTTATTATTATTGAAAACACTTCGGAGTCTCCTTTATCTCCACACACGGAACCCAAACCAACCGGGACGAGGTCACAGCCCCAACACAGGTATCTACCAAAACTAAAAAGAGAAAAATAAAAACTTTTTGCATTATAGTTTTTTTTACTGGAAGTCGGTTTGATTTTTATTAAAAAGTTTTTTTATTCAAACATAGTTAAGAACACTCGATAAAGTCACCTTTCAAACAAAAAAAAACTAAATCAAAATCGGTTCATCCGTTAAGGCGCTATGATGCCACAGACAGACAAACAGATACACAGATACACAGCAACACACGTCAAACTTATAACCCCTCTTTTTCCGTCGGGGGTTTAAAAGGGGTAACCGAACAGTTTTGCAAAGGAGACGGAGATTTCTGGGCCTGAATGTAATAAGTTGAGGTATGGTTTAAAAAAAGGGTTTATTTTTCTAATTCAAAATGTGAAAAATCAGCTTAATTCACAATCTGGAAAAAGGGAAATTCAAAAATTAAGTTAAAGATACGAAGTAAATCGAATATCGATTAAATTATAATCGATTGACGTGACAGAGTTCATACTTTTCAAGAAAATGCTTTCAACAGATGATTAATTCAATTAAATTAAATATATTAGAATTAACGTATTAAACAGTTTAAACCAATTAAATATCTACATAATTAAGACAAATCGATTCACGTTTACTAACCGATGATTGTATTTTTAGTCTGTGCTAACTCTGACTTGACATTGACATGCATGACATGACACTCTATATAGTCTATGCCAGTGTTTTTCAACCTTTTTCATGACACCACCCCCATAATATGAAAAAATATTTCGCGACCCGACACTTGGTTTTTTTCAACCGACTTCAAAAATGATAAGGTTCTCAATTCGACTGTAAGTATTTTTAATTTTTTGTATGTTTGTGCCACAATTACTCCGCCGATTGTGGAACGATTTTGAAAAATCTTTTTGGGTTTGAAAGGGTATATTCCCGAAGTTGTCCCATTGACACTAAGTCAGAATCTGATAGGATCCCATGGATATCAAGGGAACTCCTCAAATGTTATAGGCATACATATAGCATTGTTATTATTTTTTCATCAGCAATACAATGATTTGCACTCAGAAATAATCATTTTGTGAAGTGGAACTGATGAAGAAGACCACAGATAACCACTGGAACTTCTTAATGATAAACCATTATCACGTCACGAGTATAAGATATCTCGAAAAACCGACTATATCGAAGCATATACCTACTCATAAATAAATGGTAATGATGAAAATATAATATATCTGTATTGATGATTTTTAAGTATTGCAGTACATGGGTATAAAATTTATACATGGTAAAATTAAAATGGTACCATTGAACTGATCAGATGATGATGCGGGAAGGTAGGAACTCGAACTCCGAAATAAAACAATGTATCCTAGTCGTGTTTGGTCTTATTGGAATTTTCATGAGATGTTTTATATTTTTAAACCTTATTGTTTTTTTACTGAGGTAGTTTTCGCGACCTCTTGCGACCCCCTATTAGAGGCTTCGCGATCCCCCAGGAGGTCGCGACCCACAGATGGAAAAACACTGGTCTATGCTGATACTTACTCGTTTCGTATCGTCTAGTGCGTGTGCGTTTTGAGTGTTTCCCCCCATATTTTTATTGATATTTTCCTCGACCCCTGCTTTCATTCATCGGACTTCTGATCTATCTTCTTGTACGACCCTTGCCTTGCTACCATACCGGACACTGAGAACCCCGCTTTAACGCTGAACTTGGATTTGTTATTTTGGATTCTACGAACGGCCTACCAATTGGATATTGACACCATGGATCGTTGTGTAAATTGTGGCATAGCGACTAGTCGCTGTAATAAAAAAACTTTTTTGCAAAAAAATACTACCGACTTCCAAAAAAAAACTACAAAGTGAAAAGTAACTTTATTTTTGGAAGTCGGTGTCTTTCGTAGGTACCGAAACAAAAAAGTTATTTTTTTTCCCTTTTTAGTTGTACCTACATAATAGGCAAGTTGTTTAGTAAGTATCTATAACGCCTTTGAACTTGAACCAGTGAAATGAGAGATCTGCGTTCACCTTTCGAGCGTACTGGCGTGATGTTAAACAGACATGCGATTGCAGCAATCTTGAGAGATTTGCCGTTATTTATTGAAGAGTACTGTTGTATATCGCCGAAGTTCTTCTTCAGATCTTCACCAAATTAAAATGGTACCAATTTCGGAACATACTCTTTAAAACAAAAAAAGATTTTTTTTCAAAATCTATCCATAATTGACGGAGGTACCGGTGAACGAAAACAAAAAAAAAAGTAAGAAAAAAAGTCTAACATAGAACCTCCATCCTCCTTTTTGGTAAGTCGGTTAAAAAACAATCGCAGTTCAAAGATCGGCTGTTATGTATAGATTGTTACGTAACCTCACTTTTCATTAATCTCTTTTATCTCGGCTCTCAGATTGCCAAAATCTGCAAAATTTTCAGTGAATGTTTGATAATATCGTAGCTATCAATTGACACCAATTTCATCTTTTTACATCCAGGCCCAAAATTGTATGAAAGCGTATCCGTCTCCTTTAGATTTAAGCATACCTTAGTTATGAGAAAATAAAGTTTAATAAAATCATACTATTTTTTTTTTTTTTTTATTCTCTGTAGGCTCGCGTTTGACCACTATCTCGTCCCACCTGTTCGCCGAAGGGTTCGGCAGAGATGTCACCAGTTACTTTTAAGTTCATGTAATAGGGGGCTAACCTATTGCCAATGCTATGATATGTATTTGTGTTATGAGAGCATTTTTTTATTTATCGTAAGGCTCGCGTTTGACCACTATCTCGCCTGTTGTTAAGCGATGACGTGGTCTACGGTGAAGCACGCTTGCCTAGAAGAAACCTATTCACTCTTGACTTAAAGACCCCAAGGTTGTAGCTATCAGGGAACAAAGACCCCGGAAGGGAATTCCATTCCTTAGCTGTACGCACAATGAAAGTATTAGCAAAACGCTTTTCGCTTGCTATTCTAATTAGAATTCAGCAATTCTCTGTTTTATTGCTAGTAAGACAGATCGCAAGTGCCTATAATTTCGTAACAAGCAAACAAAACTTTGGTAAGTGTTAACTGAAAGATTTTTTCGTGCGAAAACAAATGTGAGAAAAAATAAAAATACCTGACTGCTGCATATTCGCGAGCTGGCTGACCAAAACCAGATGTATCCTCCGACTACACAGCATGATTTTCTTCATGTATGCTTTTATTTACTACTTTTTAGTCTAGCTATCACGGTTCATGAGATACAGCCTGGTGACAGACAGACGGACCGCGGAGTCTTAGTAATAGGGTCCCGTTTTTACCCTTTGTGTACGGAACCCTAAAAACGTTCTTTTAAAACATAATTGAAACAATTTAATCCCGTAGCCCCCAGTCTTTGCTCAGTGGCGCCGGGCAGCTTGCAATAAGTCACTTTGCCAACATAATGTCAGATTGATTTGTTGTAATTTCTATTAGTGTAGTTGTCAGCTGGGCATGATTCTGTACATTGAAAAGTTTAAGTTAGATTGGAGATTAAAGATGTGTTTTAAAAGAAAATACTAAACGAGTCTAGTTTTCTTTTGTATTTTTCCTTGAGTCCAGAAAAAAGAAAATAAGTTAAATCAAAATTCATAATTTGTTTAAATTCAAAATTTGTTTATTTTCTCTCAAAAAGGTTGACATTGTTACAAAATAAGAAATAATTATACAATTTTGCCTTACATTATACCTTTGTGAGAGCTGGAGTCTGAACTAGGTTCGGGACCTGTATGACAGATCTCCAGGCTCACACTCCTTTAAAATAATCATATTTGACGGCAATATAATTCAGATTATTCAACAATTATTTTAAACAATTTTGATAGTAAATCTATATTAAGGTGATTATATTTGTGGAGTGTAATGTTAAGTGATAGTAATGCAGGGTTGTTGTGTAGTGTGTGAGTGTATGTGGGTGATTTGAGTATATGAGTGTAATTCCTGTGCGAGCGTTTGTACTTAGGTATCAGTAAAATTAAAAGGGTCGTATGTAACAATTATTTAATTGTTTGGATGATATTTTCTGTACCTTCATAGTCCAAACCCATCAACCAGTCCCTTACAGTATTTTTGCATTTACATTTAACCATTGAGTATATATGTAAGGATTTATTGACTCTGTTGTAAACATAAGGACCAAGGAAATAAAAGAATCGCTGAGCTAGCCTTGTTGGTAAAGTAGTAAGAACTCTGTCAAAAATTTAATTTCTTCTGTTTTTCAAAATTATTTTCATTGTCTTACCCTTACGTAAGGCTGCCGCAGAAAATAGCAGAAGAATTTATCTCCATTTTTTATTTCATTCATATATTCTAGCTGTTACGCCAGCAATCATCTGTTTTCCCACCATATTTTATAATCTTTCATCAATCCATCTACGATTTCCTTGGTTTTTTTGTCCATTACAAAATAATACTCAAAACTCTTTACAATCTAAAATAATTCTTACAATTCCCATCACTTTATAAGAAATACATCCTTAATACATAAATCACTTGTCTCCACAGGATATCTTAACCCTCCCCCATTGTTGGAAGATGTTCTTTCAATTAGAACCTCAAGACTTATAGCCGTCGAGTAGCAAGATGGCTGCTAAGGGTTTTACAATCACCATGGTAAGCTAAGGAAGATTTATTTGTTATTAACTCTGGCTTTGATAGTAATTGAATGTTTAAAGAGAAGAGAAGGGGTTCAGTTGTTGTTGTTATCAGTTTATTGAAAGAACAATGGTGCCTCGGTATTAACGGCTCCGACTTACGTTTCAGACATGGGTTCGAACCCAGGCAGGCAATATAGTTTGTAAAAGTTTTTAAACTGTCATGGTCACTAACATTAACATTAAAAGCGGGCGCATTGTGGGAAATATCCACTTAACTGCTTAAGAACTTGCTACTGTGTTCATCCAGGTCGAGGCAATATTAAACTCTCGACCTCTCTATCCAATGTCATCCGATCCTCACGACCTCTGCCCTTTGTCCCCAGGGCACTTCCTCATCGGAAGACCAATGACGTCGCTGCCAGCTCCAGACTTACGGGAAGCCAAGACTGACCTCCTGCACCGCTATGCCAAAATTGAGCAAATGCGTCAGCACTTTTGGTCACGGTGGAGCCGACAATACATTTGCGAACTTCAGCAGCGCACAAAATGGCTTACAAAAAGGTCTAACTTGGAACCTGGACAACTTGTGCTGATTAAGTAAGAGCACAGTCCACAAAAATAAAATTGGCAACTCAATCGGGAACTCGCAACAAACAGTAAACATGGTAAATAGACCGCTTTTAATGTTACTGTTAATATAGTTTGTGTATCTTATTTTCATCACCAATGCTGAACAATCTAGAAAGTACCAACTTGATGTACTTAAGTCGATTGACAAACGGGCCAAGAGGCTTATCGGCAACGATGCACTGGTCGCCTCAAAGCTCCAGAGCCTTGAACATCGACGCCGAGTTGCCAGCCTGTAGGTTTCATTTCGGGGAGTGTGCGATGGAAATTAACAATTTTATTCCGCCTAGCCCTTTCCATCATCGGACAGCAAGACGAACAGCAATGCGCCACCGGTAAATGGTGGACATCCCATCCCACCCATACGTACAAAGCGTTTTGCTAATACTTTCATTTTGCGCACAGCTAAGGAGAGGCATTCCCTGCTGGAGTCTTTGATTCCTGATAGCTACAACCTAGGGGTCTTTAAGTCAAGAGTGAATAGGTTACTTCTAGGCCAGCGTGCTTCACCGTCGACCACATCATCGCTTACCAACAGGTGATGTAGTGGTCAAACGTGAGCCTATCGATAAATAAAAAACAAATAAAAAAGGGCTTAGCCCCCTATTACATGAACTTTTTTTTTTAACATAAAAGTAACTGCGAAATGTAGATGACATCTCTGCCGAACCCTTCGGCGAACAGGCGTGATATTATTTTATGCTATAAATGCATTCAGGGAATACATCGTGAGGAAACCGGCATGTCATTGCACTTTTCAAAGACATTATGTGACCGCTGGGCCCGGGTGATGGACTACAGACAGCTCCTTCTCATAGAGTGAGTGGGCCTGTGTCCCAGTAGTGCGAACGTTATCCCTAGGCTAATTTATGCTATGCCCATTAAAATTATCTTAAAAGTCACCAAATTGTTCAATTAAATCATTAAGGGAAGTTTATTTATTTAAAAAACTTTTTTACAAAAAAATGCTACCGAATTTCAAATAAAAAACAACAATGTGACATATAACTTTATTTTTGGAAGTCGGTGTTTTTCGTAGGTACATTTTTTTTGCGTTATGGACACCGACTTCCAAAAATAAAGTTATTTTTTACATTGTAGTTTTTTATTTGGAAGTCGGTAGTATTTTTTTATAAAAAAATTATTTAGTTTTCACTTTTTAGTTATAGTTAATAGATTACCTGAATATCATGAAGCTTGAACATAACCGGTGGAATGAGAGATCTGCATTCCCCTTAAGAGCGTACTGGCGTGATGTTATGTTATGAAATGGCATAAACAATAAACAGACATACGATTGCAGCAATCCCGAGGGATTTGCCGTTATTTATTGAAGAGTCGTGTTGTCTTCGAAGTTCTTCATCAGAACTTCACCAAATTAAAATGGGACCAATTATGGAACATAGATTTCAAACTAAAAAAGAATTATCAAAATCGGTCCACAATTGACGGCGATATTGCTGAACACACATAAAATAATAAAAAAAAAACAAAAAATCTTACATAATGTCGAACATAGAACCTCCTCCTTTTTGGTAAGTCGGTTAAAAACTCAGACGCGAAAGAGACGCTAGATTTAAAAAAGTAAAATCAGTTAGCGATAAAAGTTCTTAATGAAAGCCCAGTGAGTTTATTTTCATTAAAACTAAAGAAAGTTAAGTTTACTTTTGTTTAGTGTTTAAGTATGTACATATATAATATTGAATAAATTATTCATTAAAACCAGTTTCAATTTGAAACTTATTTATAGCGACTATTAACTTTTGTCTACTAAAGTTTAAAATTTTTCTACAATAGGGCCAATACATCACCCCGATTAGTCCATGCTGATATTTTAAGGTTATACTAGTCGACGGCGCGAACTATTTTGTGCGCGGGGTTAAAATGCATTTTATATCAACCGACAACACGTGCGGAAGAGATAGATGCTTTGATGAGCAGTAGGAAGCTAGTTCGAGTACGAATACACACTTTTGCAAATTTGTAACGAAATGGATAATGATTTAGGACGAAACCGAGAGCGCGAAATTTTATAAACAGACCTTTGGGAATCTGGATATCATGAAAAAACGAATCTGTTCAAAATTAAATTATTTGCATTGTTGAACTACTAATCTATCTCTGTATGGTGGCCGTTTTTCAATTTTCCATCTTCTTATGGCATTTATTTGCCCCCAATATGCGTTAAAATTAGTGTCGAAATGTGGAACTTTCGACGCTCATAACTTTCAAATATTTTCTTTTTTATCACACATTTTTTTATTACAAATTGATATCACATTTCATTTTGAACGTACATTGTCAAACAGTGGAATAATCCCTAGACTACGTTTGTATGTAAGAATTTTCGACTAGTGTACCCTTAAACGTGAAAGTAGCTCTGTCTGTTTGTTTGTTATCTTTTCAAGCCTTTAAGGCTTAATGGATTTGGATGAAACTTGGCATCTAAGGAAAGCAAAAGAACCTGTATTAGGAAATAGTATACTATTTAACCCGGTATAATGTTCCTTTGAGATAATAAAACCCTGTTCACGTCGAAGCCGCGGGCAAAAGTTAGTAAACCAATAAAGTGCCCAAGATCGTAACTATCGAAAAATTGTTACTCTTTATGGACCAATACCACCTTAGATACTCAATACCCTTAAATTGACACATTTCACAACCACATATCACTGTAACCTCAATTAATAAAACTAGCTCGAAATTAGGGCAGGGGTGGCAATTAATCTTTAGGACACCCCCTAACTCCCCACTCAATAGATTTATGGTACAGAGGGGTCTCGTTACGGGACGTACCTTGAGTCCTTGAGCAGTTTGTTTATGGTCGTCACGGGTTATCTAGTGGGTCAAGAGGTTGTAGAAAAAGGTTGGAACCGATTTTGTTGTTCTGGATTAGGGGACTGTTGGTTCAGGGGTCAGTTATGACTCCGTGAATTTTGTTGGCCTCAATTTGGTTTTAAAGGTCAGTGTCAAGGTCGAATAGAATAGAATAGAATACTCTTTATTATGTACACCATATAAGTTACAGAATGTATAGACGAAGAAAACATTACACTGGGTGACACAATGGGCGGCCTTATCGCTAAAAGCGATCTTTTCAAGACAACCTTTCCATGGATTTAAAAAATGAAAGGAATGACAGTACTGTAGGTAGTCTGGTGTACTATTCATAAATAAAATAAATACATATATATATATATATTATATAGACAAATATATACAGTCATAAGAATGGAACAAACGCACAGAAATCAAGAATAACAACTATTAAAGAGAGATTCGAGGTAGTGATTCTTAAACATAGTTTTAAAAATGGGCAGAGATTGAGCACGCCTTATTGACACGGGCAAAGCATTCCACAACCGCACCGCTTGAACCGTAAAAGATTTGTCGTAAAAGCTGGTGGAATGCTGGTGGAGATTTATGAGATCTTTTCAGGATGACAACGGAAATAATGTATGTATGTATCTTTTCTGAAAATTTGATGTATGATGTTAGCTTTATTCGACCTTTATTTGAAAATTACCGACCGAAACGTGACAAATGGTACACAAAAACCTTCCTCGTTTCTCACTCTTTCTATTGGCGAAAACCGCATGAAAAGCCGTTCAGTAGTTTTTCAGTTTATCGCGTACAAACGCGGCGGGGGACTTCATTTGATAATTTGTAGTGATAGGGACGCTAATACGTTTTCAAAAACCGAATAAAGCTGCATTGAAGAAATTAGAACTTGGTATATAACCATATTTTTAGATTTTTGTGTAAATGAGGATAAAGGAGCAACGTGCCTGATCGCAAAACATTGCGCGTCTGTTCTTAGTAGGGGCAAGTAGAGGTGGATTTTGACACCCACATGTTAGCGATTTTGACTATTTAACGCAAAAATATTTTTTCAATTCCAACCAGTAGTTCCTGAGATTAGCGTGTTCAAACAAACAAACAAACTCTTCAGCTTTATAATATTAGTATAGATTCATAAACACTAAAATTCCAGCTTCATTCACAGAATAACTGAAAAATTCAGCTTCAGGAAAACTTTAGGTGTTTTACTAGTGTTAAAAGTTGCAACGACTGAAGTGCACTGCGATTTAAATTGTGTTAAAAACGTCCTATATACTAACAAACATAACCTGGAATAGTTAGAAGCCTTGGCCGTGTTTTGTTTTTGACTTGTTTGCAAACAAAGTAGGAGTTTTAACTCGATTCTATGTGTTAGTTTTTTAAGCTGTCGAATTTTTAATGTTCAACTATTTTTTAAATGCTTAAGGTAAGCATTTCAAAAATATTAATTATATATAAATTTATCTAATACCTTTAAACGAGCAATTCTTGTAGATATGTAGGTATATATATATATATATATAATCTGAATCTCGGAAACGGCTCCAACGATTTTCATGAAATTTAGTTTACAGGGCCTTTCGGGGGCGATCAATTGATCTAGCTAGGTTTCATTTTTAGAAAACATCGTATTTCTATTTAAAAGTTGGGGATCCTCGCAAAGGTGACACGTTACTTCACGCCATAACAGTTGCTCAACTTGTACCAAGCGCAAGTTCGGTCATGCATGGAGTACTGCTCTCATCTCAGGGATGGATCTGCCAAGTACCAGCTGGATGCACTGGAGTCGATCGAAAAACGGGCCATCATCGTCATCGGCAATGAGATATTGGTTGAGTCTAGGCTCCAGAGGCTTGAACATCGTCGCCGAGTTGCCAGTCTGTCGGTTTTTTATCGGTTACATTTCGGGGAGTGTGCGATGGAATTGCATGAACTAATTCCTCCTAGCCCGTTCCATCATCGGACTACAAGACATCGGCGATGCGTCATCGGTACATGGTGTACATCCCACCTATACGCACCAAACGTTTTGGCAGTATGGTGCGTATAGGTGGTCGCCCAGGTACTATTAATACATTGAGAGTTGACTTATCCGAGTTTTAAACTGAATTGTGTTATTGGAGAGGTCAATGACCTGTAATGGGCATGCTATTGATAGGATGATGAAATAAAATATTTTATTGAAACTCAAAGCATTTATTTTAACAAAACCTATACAGGCACTTATAAAATAAAAAATAGTCGTTTTGAAAACCAAAAATACCAATTTCAATCAGAAAACTCAAGCTGTTTGCACGTTTTATAACGCAGGCTTCAATGGCGAACACCTATCCTTCAACGATTCTTAGTCTTAGAGATAGTTAATCTGAGGCCATCACGATTGCCCGAATTTCACTTGGCTGAAGAATCCAAAACATTCGTTTCATCGAATAACTGTTGAGCTGTGATGGCAAAGTGGTATCGGCCGCGACTTACAAGTTGTAGGTCGTGGGTTCGAGCCCAGGCAGGCGCTTTACTTTGTGTAAATTATTTCATCACCACTGCTCTCAAATCGGTGAAGGAAAATATCGTGAGGAAACCGGCATGTCCTAGAACCAAAAATTCGAAGACATGTGACATCCTGTGAGGCCTGTGTCCCAGCAGTGGAAGCATTAATAGGCTGATGATGTGATGTTGGTCGAACAAAATATTTACTCAAGAACGGCTTGAGAACTAATTCACTCAACAAGTGCCCAAGCACGTCTTTTCCTTAACAAAACATTTACTTAAATTTCCTTTCCCGACATTCATTTTATCACTCCTATACTAAAGGTATACCGACTTCCTATAATAAAACAATTAATAACAATCACCGAACATTTACTACTGTTAATAACAATAGTTTACGACGCGTACGCTTCACGACTCGTAAACTGGGAACCGGCAGAGATATTAACGTTGACGACTGCGTTTAATTACTTTTATATAGAACTAAAGATATAAAGGAAAACGGTGTTTTCAATTAAGTTACCTTTATTAGTTTGATGCAATGAAAATGCTGTTACGAGTGCGGTGTTGCTCTTTTTCGGTCATGTAATTAAATCTAGTAATAAACTGAACATAAATTTGATTTGTTAGACAATTTCTGCTACCTACACATAATGAAGTTTTTAAGTTTTAGTCTTTTCCACAAGCTACATTTATCATCATCAACATCATATCAGCCGAAAGACGTCCACTGCTGGACATAGGCCTCCCCCAAGCGTCGTCACATTGACCGGTCTCGTGCGTCCCGCAACCAGCGGATCCCCGCAACCTTCACCAGGTCATCGGACCACCTGGTGGGAGGCCTTCCAACGCAACGTCTTCCGGTTCGCGGTCGCCATTCCAGAACCTTTCGGCCCCATCGGCCATCCGTTCTGCGAGCAATGTGCCCTGCCCACTGCCACTTAAGTTTGGCAATTCTTCGGGCTATGTCTGTAACCCTGATTCTCTTACGGATCTCTAAATTTCTGATTCGATCACGCAAGGAAACTCCGAGCATAGCCCTCTCCGCCCATTGGGTGACTTTAAGGTTTCTGATGAGGCCTATTGTAAGCGACCACGTCTCAGAGCCATATGTCATCACTGGCAACACACACTGGTCATAGACTTCCGTCTTGAGACACTGTAGTAAGTTGGACGAGAAGATACCGCGCAACTACATTTATATACACATTTATTACCGACGTATATAAAATAGCTACATTTAAATGACGATATTTATTTATTCTAATTTTTTTTTTAAAGAGTAAGTATGGAGTTTCTTGGCCGTTCTTCTCCATAACAAGCTAATTTTCTGAATGGACGGTAGAATCAATTATTTTAACTTGTAAATTTTAATTGTTTGCGCTCAAAAGTGCCGCTTAATGGCCTAGTTGAAATAAATATTTTTGACTTTAACTTTGAGTTTGATATGGCTGTCTCAGTGCCTGTAAAACCTCGTGGCTAAATAATATCAGCCGTGCTGGTCTGTCTTCAAGGTTAAGCAACGATCATTAACCTAGAGCCTATAACAACCATTTAACTAATTTAATTCAGTTAGCATGTGGAAAGAAAAACAACCAGAAGAAAACAACAAGAACACGAAATTTATAAATCAAAGCGAAAATAACGTGTGCATTAGGAACAAAATAAATTGGGTATAAACAATAGTTCGTTGGAAATAATAGATCCAATCGTTCCAATCGGCATAAAAGCTGATTGCATTGGACTTGCAAACGAAGAATTAAAGTGCATAGTGGGGCTTCGAAACTGCAACGCTGCTGCTACGAGTCTCGTAGCTCGTAGCATTCGTAGTGCTACGCATCAAAGCCGTAGCTGGCCGTAGCCAACTAGCTGTTAGTACTACGCGGTTTGTTTACAAAATACGAACAACACGAACAAGTTTGTAGAACGAATATTTAAAGTTTTTAATGTCTCCTTACTGATATTACAGCTATACTACATAACGTAGTAGGTACTACTTTTTTGTCCAGATTAAATAAATGAGCATAAAATACATATTAAGTACAATTGAAATATACATTATGTAATTTACTATATATAAGAGTTTTCTCTATAGTCACTGCTAGATAACAAAAAGATAAATCTCGTTGACACCTGTCTACCAATGTATTCCAACATTTCAAAACGATACGAATAAAATGTAATGGCAGTGTCGCTAATACTATCAAAACCAACGTATCGCGGTAAGGGGCGTCCGTGACCCTTTCACATGGCATTCATTAATGAGTTAATCTATATTATTAATATTATAAAGAGGAAATATTTGTTTGTTTGTTTGTACCGAATAGGCTCCGAAACTACTGAACCGATTTGAAAAATTCTTTCACCAATAGAAAGCTACATTATTCCTGAGTGACATAGGCTATTTTTTAATCCCGAAAATGGGTCCTGTGGTCCACGGGAGCGAAGCCGCGGGCAACAGCTAGTATCTTATAAACTCGTGGACCGATTTACATGTTTTTTTTTATTGTTGATAGGCTTGCGCTTGACCACTATCTCACCTGATGGTAGGCGATGATGTGGTCGACGATGAAGCACGCTTGCCTAGAAGTAACCTATTCACTCTTAACTTAAAGACTCCCAGGTTGTAGCTGTCGGGAAATAAAGACTCCGGCAGGGAATTCCACTCCTTTGCTGTACGCATAATAAAAGTGTCCCAAAACGTTTTGTGTGTATGGGTAGGATGTGCACCATGAACCGATGGCGCATAGCCGTACGACTGGTAGTCCTAAAGAAACGGATGAAATGGTTTTACGTCTATACCTTTCATTTGAGACCAAAATTATCAAAATATCTCAATAAACAAAAAAATATGTTTTCAAAGTTACGTAAGGTACGAGTCGGATCAATGATTTTTTGTTATCTGGCAGAGACCTCTGGTATCCTACCACGGGACCAAAGCCACAAGCCGTAGCTGTGACATGCATTTTCCCAAGATGAATATATGCCCTGATGCTTATAATACGCAGTAATTATAAAACCGCCTTTCAAAACTAAAAAAAAAACATAATCAGATCAATAATTCCTTACAAACATAAATAAACAAACGGACAATGTACCTGTTCATAATATCATATGAGATTTATATTGTTAAACAATCTGAGTAAACAAAAAAAAATACTATCATATCATTTTACAGAAGAATCACTTCAGTCCCATTTCACCCACACTTTGACACCTCTTTCAACACCTCTATCATATTATTAATCTACTTTAATTATTCCAAATTCAAACCATTTCGTAACACAAAAACCTCACTAACTCACCTGCCAGTAACTAAAGACCTCACCATGAGACATTATTAATCACACCAGACAAAGACACCTCGACAATCACCGTGTAAACATAACAACAAACGGTAAACCGTAACAAAGAGCTCATAAGTACGTAAGGATGATGTAAAGGAGACGTAGACCGACGACTGTTCTGAGCTGCGACAATTTAGTCGCAAGAAAAAGTTGGCCGTTAAATTGGCCACCGGTTCATTAGTTTAAGCATTGGAATATCAAACGTTATGATCATTGCGATAGGCATTGAATATGGATTGACGAAAAATGCTTTTAGTGTCAGTCAAAGTTCAAAGGACCACGAATAGTCCGCCGACGGCTCAGCCGCCATGACACCGAAAATCGGTAAATAAATAAAGAAAGAAAGAAAAAGAAAAAAATAAATAAATTTGTGACCCGCACAGGAGACACGAGATAAGCAAAACACAAACAATAATAAAAAATAAAAATTACCCCGTGCGAGACCAAAAAGGCTCCTATCTCAGCATGTGCAACGATATTAAAAAGAAAATATCACTGCGCTGATATTCTGATAGGGCCCACTGTTGAAGACACGGACACAAGCATGGAAACGGAACATACAATATATTAGGCATAAAATAGAATTAAACAAATAATAACAAAATAGTATAAACACAGAAGGTGAGTTAATAACGAGTTATTATTTCGAGTATTTCGATGTAAGCAAACGGTTAGTCGCCTCTTCACGTGACCAGAGGGCTGGGCTTTTCCTTGGCCAGAGAATCAGCATTGCTACCCAACGTGGCAATGCTGCCAGCGTTCTGGGCACTTTTCACGTTGACAGCGATGTGGACGAATATTTTGACACCCTATGGCCCCTGCCCTTTTTTTATACGCGTTCGTAGTTTTATTTTATTTTTATTTAAATATATATGTATAGTTATTGTTAATTAAGTATTTTATACCATATACATTTTAATTGCGATATAATTTTAGCTATTATTTCAATTTGATGATTCGAAGTGGAGTGGAGCTGAAGGACATGGCATGTCATATTGGTGTTAAAATCTTAAGATTTAATCAGCACTTTCAGTAACCAAAAGTACTGATTAAAACTTCTAAAGACTCAACTAAAAGTCGCTTGTTTGCACTGGCCCAAACGTTGGCACCCTGTGACACTACAACACTGCCTCTACAACAGGCGCACAGAACCGTGTGACAGCCGTCACTGTGTTAATTTTGCCTAGTTACTCTGTACACAGTGTATGAATGGGATATTTATTATGTACATGTGTGTGTGTGTTAGGACTCCGAACTTTTTGTAGAATAAATTGAGTATATCCGATTTTAGAGACGGTAAATGAATTGTACAGATTAGTTATTGCGCAACATAATTATTTTTCGGTGTTTTGATAAGAGAGCAGCGGTGGCCCCGTGGTATCGGCCGCGACTTACAAGTTTGTAGGTCGTGTGTTCGATCCCAGGCAGGCGCTTAACTTTGTGTAAATTATTTTATCACCCATTGCTCTCAAAACGATGAAGGAAAACATCGTGAGGAAACTGGCATGTCCTAGAACCAAAAATTCGAAGACATGTGACATCCACCAAACCGCATTGGGCCCGCGTGGTGGATTACAGCCCATTCCTTATCACAGAGAGGAGGCCTGTGTCCCACCAGTGGGAACATAGGCTGATGATGTGATGTGATGATGTGTGTATTAATAATAATAAGTTATACAGTTGCTAGACATTAATTTCAATGAAGCCCTCGCTTGCTGTTGCTTTGCAATTATTACCAAAAAGACAAACTGTCTTAGTGAAATGGCAGCAATTCATTCAATTGAATTCAAAATCATAGTCAACTAATTTGAGGATCTATGCGATTATAAAGTACGCCTAGGCGAAATATAGTAGAATACTCTTTATCAGAGTACATACTCACACAAATACAGTAGAGTTACCCAAACCCTACTGTATTTGTGTGAGTATGTATTGTCGGAGTGTAACGCAGGGTTTACACAGCGTAATGCTGACAAAGTGCTGTTCAGCGAAGTAAATTGTTACTTTTGTGCACCATTTAGTGTGTTATTGATGGCTTGCGGGTTATTGTGAGTTTATCACGGGATTTGTAGGTGTTTAAAATGAGTTTATTTTTTTTTTTTTTTTTTTTTTTTTTTTATTTGTTATAGGCTCGCGTTTGACCACTATCTCGCCTGATGTTAAGTGATGATGTGGTCGAAGGTGAAGCACGCTTGCCTAGAAGTAACCTATTCACTCTTGACTTGAAGACCCCTAGGTTGTAGCTATCAGGAAACAAAGACGCCGGTAGGGAATTCCACTCCTTAGCTGTACGCACAATGAAAGTATTTTCAAAACGCTTTGTGCGTATGGGTGGGATATCCACCATGTACTGATGGCGCATTGCCGTACGTCTTGTAGTCCGATGATGGAAAGGGCTAGACGGAATCAAATTGTGCAGTTCCATCGCACACTCTCCGAAATGTAACCGATAGAATACCGACAGGCTGGCAACTCGTCGTCGGTGTTCAAGGCTCTGGAGCTTTGAGTTGACCAGCGCATCGTTGCCGATAAGTCTCTTGGCCCGTCTGTCAATCGACTCAAGTGCATCTAGTTGGTACCTGGCAGATCCGTCCCAGAGGTGAGAGCAGTACTCCATGCATGACCGAACTTGCGCTTTATACAAGTTTAGCAGCTGTTCAGGCGTGAAGTACCGTCTCACCTTCGCAAGGATCCCCAACTTTTTTGCAGCCAATTGAGCCTTTGCCTCAATGAAAGGACCAAAATTGAGGGTCGATGTCAACGTAACACCAAGAAGGTCGAGGTGGTCCGTTATCGGCACGGTTACACCACGGAAGGATGGAGCCGGGTGGAATTGGCTCTTTTTTGCGGAAAAAAGACACGCCTGGGTCTTAGCAGCATTGAAACTGACTAGATTGGCATTGCCCCATTCGGAGACTGCCTCCAAAGACAGGTTCAAGCGCTCAACCATGGCCTCCCGAAGAGACCGAATTTGAGGCCCGGTAGCCCATGCACTAGACACATATCTCTCAGCAACAGTGCTGTCGTCTGCATACCCAAAGGTTCCGGGTTTTAGCAGGTCATTAATGTGCAGCAAGAACAATGTTGCCGAGAGCACTGACCCCTGAGGGACTCCGGCGTTAATACCTAACTGACCGGACGAGCAGCCATCAATTACCACTCGGATGGACCGATCCCTCAGGAAGTCTGCAATCCAGTCACACAGGCCACTAGGCAGACCGAAGGAAGGAAGCTTACCAATAAGGCTCTCGTGCCAGACCCTATCAAAGGCCTTCGATATGTCAAGGGAGACAGCAAGCGCCTCCCCGTGTTTCTCGATGGCCTCACTCCAGATGTGGATGGCATACGCTAGAAGATCCCCAGTTGACCGGTTTCGGCGGAAGCCGTATTGGCGGTCACTAAGGAGGTCGGTGTCTTCTAGGTATGCCAGGAGCTTATTATTTAATACACGTTCCATACTCTTACAGAGGATGGACGTTACTGATATGGGTCTGTAGTTGGCTGGGTCAGCTCGACTGCCCTTCTTGGGCACGGGCTGAACGTTAGCTTGCTTCCAAGCCTTCGGTACTTTTCCAGTCACCATCGAAAGGCGATATAGGCGTGTCATGATAGGAGACAATTCAGGCGCACAAGTTTTAAGTACAATTGCTGGTATCCCGTCCGGGCCACTAGCCTTGTTCACGTCAAGGTTACGCAGCACCCTACAGACCTCCCTCTGATGGATGCGAATGTCCGACATACTCGTCTCACATCGAACAGCAGAAGGAGGGGGCCGCGCGCCATCAGTATTCAGACGCGAAGATTCCGCAAAGAGGGAGGCAAACAAGTTTGCCTTGTCCTCAGCGGAGTGGGCCAGCGACCCGTCGGGTCTCAGCAGTGGTGGTAGTGAGGGGCGACAGAAGTTTGATTCAACCGATTTAGCCAGGGACC
Organism: Orthosia incerta; assembly: GCA_948252205.1. Taxonomy (NCBI): domain Eukaryota; kingdom Metazoa; phylum Arthropoda; class Insecta; order Lepidoptera; family Noctuidae; genus Orthosia; species Orthosia incerta. Next base: position 3,993,058 of record OX411758.1, read on the forward strand.
AAAACGCCTTGCTACCTGCGGGGTGTGAAGCAAGTTTGTCCCCGATCCTGCTAATGTGGTCAAACCGTGCCCTTCGCATCGCCTTTTTGCAGGACTTGGCAGCCCTGTTGAAGGCTCTCTTCTTCTGACTCACGTCCCTTGCCTTGCGCATACGGGCGTCGACCCATGCTAGGTACGCCTTGTGTTTAATCACGTTTGCGCGGTCACACTCGGCACCAAACCATGGACGGTCATCGCTGGACACAGTTACGTCAGAGAACGGAATGTAATACTCCATCCCCTGACGCAACACATCGGTCACTGCGTCAGCGCATGACGATGGGTCATCCGAAGAGAAGCAAGTGGGCCGCCAAGGATAGCATGCGAAGAAAGATCGCATACCATCCCAATCTGCTGACTTGTACCGCCAAACCCGCCGGGTGCCCCTTGGGCTTGGATCGGGCGGGGAGTAGACGGATACAGACTTCACCAGACAGTGGTCGGAACTACCCAAAGGTGATGATACCAACACTGAGTATCGGTCTGGATCAGTTGTCAGCAGAAGGTCCAAGCAATTGGCTGTATGTGAATCAACATCCGGCACCCTCGTAGCCCCTTGGACCAGCTGGGTGAGATTTAACGCAATCGAAAGATTTCGCATCTCTCGTCCAGCGTGGTCAGTGCACTGGTATGGGAAGAGCCACTCCTGGTGGTGGGCATTAAAGTCCCCCAGTAACACTAGTTGGGCGGAGGGGTATCGTAGCTGAGCCACATCAGCCGCCTCACTCAAGTACTGTGTGAGCCTGGTTGTCTCCAGATCACCGCTATGCGATCGGTAGACACAGGCATAGATGATCTTATCCAGACCTGTGTCCACCAAGGCCCATAGCACTGAGTAATTTGAGTCTTCAAGGTCACGGAGACGCCGATAGCAGATGTCGTCCCGGGCGTACATGCATACACCAGCGCGTGGCTTGAACATGTGCTCCAGGGTATACCCTGGGTAGGATAGGTACGCCACGTCTGACGGGCATCCGATCTGCGTCTCCGTAAGGAACAAAAGTGCTGGTTTCTCAGTCTCGAGGTGGTGATGGACTGCGACAAGGTTAGAGTGCAGACCTCGGATGTTGCTGAGGTGCACTTTATGTGAGAGTGAGTGCTGCCGCTGTTCAGCTTTTTTTCTCTTGTTCCTTGGCATTTTAAGTGAAAAAGGAGGGAGAGGAGAAGGAAGTAAGATGAGGTCCCACGCTTGCAACCTACAGACACGCGCCGATAGGACGCCATCATTGGGGGACTGGTCTGGAGACTGCGGGGACGCCCGAGCCCCCCCAGGAATGTCCATCGGGCACTCTCGTCTGGTCGCCAACCAGCACGATGGCGCATTCCGGGATTTTTCGACAGTTGGCGGGGCAGCCTTTCATGTGTGGCTGGCACACTACTTGGGCCCCCAACTACCTGCGGTCGGCCAGCGGCGCACCGTGCCTCGGATCCCGCTACCCTCCGCGACCAGTCTCTCGATACGTTCATAACAGCGCGAGTCAGGCCGGCCTGCTTGCAGTGGAGCAACTATCGCGACCCAACCCCTCTTTTGGCTGCACCGAGCATCATACCGGAACACGACTAGGCCGCTTGGCGGTACGTCTTTGCCCGGTGGGTGGTCGCAAGCCTTCGGCCGAAGCCTACCACCAGTTTGTCACCTGATTTGCACCACCCGGGGACCACGTGTAGGGAATCGAATGGGGTACACTCCTACGGACGTGGGTGACTCAGCCCCCGAATATACTCGAATAGTGTAAAGAGTAACATAGGCATATATATATACTAGCTCACACCCGCGGCTTCGCTCCCGTCAACTGGCTACCTACCTACCTACCCTACCCTACCTGCCTATAGTCCTCGCCAAACTTCTTGGCCGCCTTGAAGTTGGTTTGGTGGATGCGCGAGGCACGAAAGAGGTGCTGTTTTAATATGAAATTTTCTATTGCGCAGCCATTGTAGCCAACTTCAGGGCGGCCAAGAAGTTTGGCGAGGTCTGCCTACCCTGCCTACCTACCTGCCCTACCCTAACTGCCTACTCTGCCTACCCTGAGATGTAATTTTTTTGAAAATATGATATAGCCTATGACAATCAGGAAGGAAGTAGCTTTCTACTGGTGAAACATTGTTCAAAATCGGTTCAGTAGATCCAGAGATTACCCCCTACAACGTCACAAACTCACAAACTTTACCTCTTGATAATGTTAGTATAGATATAGGCCTATGTTCAGCAGTGGACGGTCTTTCGTCTGATATGATGATGATGTGTAAAGAGTCGAATTTACCCATTATATATATTTTTTTTGTGATTGCATTAACCGTCGGAATTTCCTGTATAAGAAGGAATATCTTTCTCCTGTCCTTATCTTAATGAATTTGGGGTCTACGCAGAATAAGTTTCACATCATGGAAAAATGAGGAAAAATACTTGCATTCTTCCATTCCTTTTTCAAGAAAATATAACACTGATTTTAAAACATCAAAGTAATGTGCCTTATCCTCGTTAGTTTAGGAAAAATTATGATAAAAATACGTTTTTAAGGAACGTTCGCATTTGCATCATCTGTTAGAATGTAGGAAAATTTGAGGTGTTTTCACAGATTGTGATGCAAAATTGCGAATGCCAACGATCTTTAAAAGTACAAAACTTGCCTCTCAGATCCTTTATGGATAGCATATTAATATCTCAGTAAACCTTATTGATTCTAACGACTTCTTAACTTACCGAATGGTTAAGCCCGTATAATTGAGTCTGAGTATTTACTTAACCGTTTAGCAAACTCAATTACTCCTATAACAGTATGGAAATTATTCAATCTCAAGCTTTTGAGCAATTTTTAAGATTCTTAGCTATTTATTTTTTTACCCGACCACGGCGAAGTCAAAAGGAAGAGTTATGATTTTAGCAATCTATGTATGCATGTGTATGTTCCTCCGTAGCGCCTAAACTATTCATCCGATTTTGATGAATAAGATGTCAATCGATTCGTTATAATGATCCGGGTAACATAGGACAAAAAAACTGTAGTCGGTTTACAGTTTTTATTAAACTTTTTGCTTGTTCTATTTATTAAAATATTTATAAATTAAGAAACCATAGGTACTTATCTACACTTATAATATTATAAAGAGGAAAAAATTGTAAGTTTGTATGTAGGGAGTAATCTCTGGAACTAATGATCCAATTCTAAAATTTTTTTCACTGGTTGAAAGCTACATTATTCCTGAGTGCTATAGGCTATATAATATCACGCTACGACCAATAGGAGCGGAGCATAAATAAAAAATGTTGCAAAAACGGGCAAGAAGATTACTTTTTGAGGGCTTCCGTTGCGTAAATGGTTTCAGTTATGCAATCATGTATGTAGGGTAGGTGTAGGGTAGGTGTAGGGTAGGTGTAGGGTAGGTGTAGGGTAGGTGTAGGGTAGGTGTAGGGTAGGTGTAGGGTAGGTGTAGGGTAGGTGTAGGGTAGGTGTAGGGTAGGTGTAGGGTAGGTGTAGGGTAGGTGTAGGGTAGGTGTAGGGTAGGTGTAGGGTAGGTGTAGGGTAGGTGTAGGGTAGGTGTAGGGTAGGTGTAGGGTAGGTGTAGGGTAGGTGTAGGGTAGGTGTAGGGTAGGTGTAGGGTAGGTGTAGGGTAGGTGTAGGGTAGGTGTAGGGTAGGTGTAGGGTAGGTGTAGGGTAGGTGTAGGGTAGGTGTAGGGTAGGTGTAGGGTAGGTGTAGGGTAGGTGTAGGGTAGGTGTAGGGTAGGTGTAGGGTAGGTGTAGGGTAGGTGTAGGGTAGGTGTAGGGTAGGTGTAGGGTAGGTGTAGGGTAGGTGTAGGGTAGGTGTAGGGTAGGTGTAGGGTAGGTGTAGGGTAGGTGTAGGGTAGGTGTAGGGTAGGTGTAGGGTAGGTGTAGGGTAGGTGTAGGGTAGGTGTAGGGTAGGTGAAGGGTAGGTGAAGGGTAGGTGTAGGGTAGGTGTAGGGTAGGCAGTTGACGGGAACGAAGCCGCGGGCACAGCCAGTACATAATAATATGTGAAAGTCCTAATCCTATTACGAAAATTAATTAGTTGTTAGATAGCTATGTCATAGACTAGGCTTCTTATCCTAGAAAAATACACCGTTCCTGTGGGACACGCATGGGGAGCGAAGCCATATGAAAAAGCTAGGTATAATATTATTATCATGTCTTTGTGATTTCTCGGGTCTCTGGAGTCCCGTACTTTTCGACGAAGCCAACTCGCATTAGAGGATTTTTAAGAAATGATGTACCATCATCATCATCATCATTTCAACCGAAAGACGTCCACTGCTGGACATAGGCCTCCCCCAAGCGTCACCACACTGATCGATCCTGTGCGTTTCACATCCACCGGACTTCCGCAGCCTTGACCAGGTCGTCATCGCACTCCACATAAAGGGAGGCCTTCCAACGCTGCGTCAGAAGACGTCGCCACTCCAGAACATGTGGGCCCCAACGGCCATCCATTCTGGAAGCAATGTGCCCTGCCCACTGCCACTTAAGTGTGGCAATTATTCGGGCTATGTCGTATGTATAACATAATTACGACATTCAAAATACACAAAATTATAAATAGATAAGTACCTATATTTACCAAACAAAAATAAGGTTATAATATAAAACTCCTAATCACTTCAAACGAAGAAAAATCGACTCATAATAATTTCAATGGAACATGCCTCCATGAACACATTTCAATACGAGCACAAATTCTATAGACATGAATTCCGAACTAAACGAATTGCGATCGAATCAAAATAATTGGCTCCTACAAAACATACAAGTACGGGTTTATTTCGATACGGGTTCGACTTTCACATTGAAAATTATATGAATCTTAAATACCGTTTAACATTTCAGATCTTGTAATCTATTTTTACACCCATTTTCCGTAATACGATCCCCTTATCAGACTGTTTTTTGCAAAAACATAAAGTTGGAGGGCGCGTGTGTAACTGTGAATGCCTGCAAATCATATAGCACCCCGCTCAAACCCAAACAATAGAATAGAATAGAATACTCTTTAAACAATTTTCTTTAACTATCTTTCAAGGAATACCATCATCAGACTCTTACAGATTAAGAAGTCAGTAAGTACCCTCTGCCCGTCCCATGGCAATGTTTAGACATTGGTATTTATGCATGTAAAAAAGATTATTTTTAATGATAAGTTACAGCTACTTTTCCAAATGAACGGTAGAATCAATTTTATTACTTGTAAATTTTAATTGTTAACGTTCAAAAGTGCCGCTTAATGGCCTAATTGAATAAATACATTTGACTTTGACTTTAAAAGAATATTGGACTAAGTAAAAAATATTGGACTGAAATCAATATTTTCCACATTATATTAGCCCTGGAAGTTTTAACCTCCTTTACAAGAAGACGACACAATTTGAACAGGCTAAGGTCGTTAGCTCATTTACACGACCCCGCTCTAACACCGCTCCCGCACAACACCTCCTCAAAAGGAGATGACTACTCGCTGTCCACTCGTCGACAGCTAGCAGGCAACCATCTGACCACGCGCCGATCGCTTGCGCCTTCCTTTTTCGGCAAGCTAGCAACGTGCTTCAAGCGAGCAGTCTACGTGCGTACAGCGCGCGGGCTGCCCGCTTGAAGCTCGCGGTAAGCATGCGGTAAGCGAGGCTTCTACTATCGAATGGTACGATGGCGGTAAGCTCGCTTACAGCGAGCTGTCTACTAATTTGTGTTGTCAATGTAAAGTATGTCTACAGAAAGAAGCTCACATTTCAATGAAAATTATTTTGCCGGGTCGGAGCAATATCGTATAAGTCGGCTACGACCTTAAGACTTATAAATTGGTACCCTTTTACACGTCTCGTCTCGCTACTCATCCTTTACTTGATTTGACATCAAACGAGTACTTTGTCACTTTGTCTTGTCCTGAATGCCTTACAAATCTAATATTTAATTTGGTATATACCTCTTCTTATACTTGTTCTCAGACATGGCTCGAAATTGGTAACGTTTGTGACACATTTAAGTCATTAGTACTAAGTAAATGGTACGGCACAATTCCACCAGTTACGCTGTGCGGTAGACCTCTAAAAAGAGTTGAACATTTTAAATATATAAGATATTTGTAAGTAAACTCGACTGCGTTTCTGTAAATAAAGTTTTTTATTGTTTTACAAAATATTGTTTTATAAAGTAAGTAAGTACTAACTGCTTTACAAAATATTACTTTACCTGTAAATAAAGAAACAGCATTCAAAGCTTATTATTTCACAAGTATCGTCTATTCGTCTCCTTTAAATCCTTCAGGTATTTTATAATTTTTCATAACCTCCAAATCACAATGACATACAGAACACTGTAGTGTCAGTCATTCATTCCTACCTTCAAATTAAAGAAATGATAGGTCTGTAAGTAAGTAATCATTTCCTTACATCCCCCCCCCGCCGGGGAGATGAAAAAATCACCATGGTTTTTTTTTTCATTAAGTGTCTTCTAAAGTGTTGTCTGCAAATACAGGAGCTGGGACTAGTTTGGTGATGTGGAAGAGATTGGATTCTGATTTTCTGTGTCCTGTATTTATTCTGTATATTGAGTTTGACAGTTTCTCTATTATTTCATAAGGTCCAATCTTCAACTCATCCAGTTTTCTTCTGTTTAATTTATTGCCATTTTCTGCAAATACCATGTCTCCTACTTTGAACTCATAATATTTTCTATTTCTATCAAATAGTTTTTTATTGTAGTTGTGTGTTTTTATACTGTTTTCCAGTGCTATTTTTCTATCTCTCAATAATTCGTTTTCTGTTCTTTCTTCTTTTAATTCATGTGGTGTTAATGTAATATGTTTTCCTTGTAATAAGTACACAGGTGCAAAGCCTGTTACAGTGTGCTCAGTTTCATTGTACTTTGCCACGCATCTTTGTGCTATTGTTGTCCAAGCAATTTTTTTATTTTCTTCATTTAATTTGCACCTTATTTTATTGACCAAGGTTTGGTTAAGTCTTTCATTAATTCCATTTGAAAATGGTGCATTTACTGCTGTGAAAATAATTGGAGTATTTTTTTTCTCTAGGAATAGTTTAAACTCTTTTGAATTTATTCCTGGGTACTGATCTGTTAAGATCATCCCAATATTATTATCTTCTGTGACATTTTTTACAAGTTTTATAAAGTCATTTGCATTCTGTGTTTTTGAATTAACAATATATGCATATCTAGTAAAATGATCCACTAAGAGATGCATGTACTTCTTTGTCGATCTTGAGCCTCCGAATCCACCAATTGTGTCAATGGACATTATTTCAAAAGGTTGTTTTGCTGGTCCTAGATGTGACATTAGACCAAATTTATCCTGGCCTCTTGATTTGTTCATAATGCAAATTTTACATTCTTTACATATTTTCTTTATATTCTCTCTTAAATTCTTAGCTGTGTAGTATGGTATAATTTTATTTTGCATTTGTTTAATTCCAATGTGACAGTATTCTTTATGTATGTTTGTGATGATGCTTTTACTAAAGTCTTCTGATAATACTATTTTTTCTTTATTCTTGATTTTCTTGTAGTATATGGAGTGCTTTGATATTAATTTATTTTTGTCCTTTTGTATGTCTTCGTTATTTTCTTGATCAACAATAATATCCTCCAGTTTTATCCAATTTACCACTTTTAACTGTTCTTCTTCATTTTCATGTGCTCCTAATACAGGGTTTCTGCTTAGACAGTCTGCTTCAAGATTATATTTTCCTGGTGAATATTTTATCTCCATGTCATATTGAGAAAGGTAATATGTCAAGTCTCCGAGTTCTTCATCTGTTCTTGATTTAATATTCATTTTTTCTAATGGTTTATGATCAGAAAAAACTGTAAATCGTTTACCAATGAGCCAGTGTTGCCAATATTTAACTGTTTCTTTTATTGCTAAGCATTCTAAATAATTGGCTTTTTTTCTTTTCTGTACTTCATTTAGTTTCTTAGAAAAATATGCAACTGGTTTTTCTTTTGTGTTTTGTTGTCTCTGTTTCAATACTACTCCTATGCCTAGTATACTTGCATCTGTGTAAATAAGTATAGGTAAGTCTGGTTCAAATATCTCTAATATAGGTTGAGAACATAGTAGTTGTTTCATTTTATCAAAGGCTTTTTGGCATTCTTCTGTCCATATGAATTTTTGATTCTTCCTCAGTAATTTGTGTAGTGGATCCAATGTTATTGCAATATTTGGTATATATTCGTTATAAAAATTAATTTTTCCTAAGAACTGTCTCACATTTTTTTGATTTTTTGATACTGGGAATTGTTTTATTGATATTAAATTATCTTTTATTGGGCGTACTGTATTGTTATGAATAATGTGCCCTAAATATTTAACTGAATCTGATGCGAATGTGCATTTTGAAAATTTCAGTCTAAATCCTTCCTTCTTTATTGCTTCTAATAATTTTGTTAAATGGTTTATGTGTTCTGGAAAGGATTTTGAAAAAAGCATTATATCATCTATGTAATTAACCGTGAATTCCGCAAGTTCATGTTTTCTTATAATATTACTTAGTATTCTTTGAAATATTGCTGGAGATGTTTTTAGTCCAAATGGTAAACAGGTCCACTGAAAGTGGCTATCTTGTGTTACAAAAGCAGTTTTTCTTCTGTCTTCGATTCGTAATGGTATTGACCAAAATGCGGAATTTAAATCCAGTATAGAAAAATATTTGCAATTTCTTGTTTTTACCATCAGATCTTCAATTATAGGAAAAGGCTGTGACTGTGGAACAACGAGTTTATTCAAATCGCGAAAGTCTATACAAAGTCTTGATTTTCTATTATCTTCTTTTTTGTATGCCAATGTTACCGGAGCAGCAAATGGACTGTAAGATTCCTCAATGAGATTTTTCTCCAATAACTTTGATACTTGACTCTCTATTTCTTTCTTATTTATTTATTTATTTATTTATATATGCTTTATTGTAGGTACACCAAATTAAAACATATAAAAGGAAACTTAAAACTAAAATACATACAACGGGCGGCCTTATCGCATACCGCGATCTCTTCCAGGCAACCTGGAATGGACAGTGATAGCCTGGACATGAAATGGGGCTGACATTGGTGTAACACATAACATCGCGAATATTTACTTTAAACACACAATAACATTATTATAAATACACAAATACATACATATGTTCTATAATAGATACATAAATACATACATACTCAATATATATAGGCAATGAAAGTGAAATGTTGACTAACGACAATCACAGTGACAGGTAGTGTTCTTATCCTCAATATTGCATCTATAAGGTCTTTTACTGCAATATTTATCGACCAATAAATCAATTCTAGCCTCATAATCCTTGACAGTTCCAATATCGTACTTGTCTTTTGCGAAGATTGATTTGTATTTTTCTATTAATTTATTTATTTCTGCTTCTTGTTCATATTCGAGCTGGTTTATAGAAATTTTAAATTTGGTTTCATCAACATGTTCGTTAAAGTTCACTGTAAACTTGTCACAACTTTTTGTTTTATTTTTTTCTGCTTTCATTCCTGCACTTCTATTTATTTCTTGTATTTTTTGTGTAATTTCTAGTTTTTCATTTTGGATCAATTTAAATTGTTTTATCGCATCCAATCCAATTAAAAAGTCGTAGTTGAAATTGTTCTTGTTAATTACAAACACATTCACTTCTTCTTCTATTTCAAAGATTTTTATTTTCAATTTTACTATTCCATTTGTTTTTTTTACACCATTAATCGTAGTTAACTTCACTGTCTGTGCATTATTTATTTCTTCATCTTTTAATTTTAGCAATTTTGAATTAATTAATGAGATATTTGTGCCGGAATCATAAATTCCGATTGCATCCAACGTGTTATTTATAGTTAATTTGACTTTGATTAATGGTGGTACTACTAGTTTTTTTGGTCCATATTATTTAATTCAGTTTCTACTTCTGAATTGTTAACAAAATTGATAACATTTTGTTTTTCTTTAATGTCTTCATTCGTTTTAAACCAGCATGATTCTTCTGGATGATATCTATTTCCTTTATTTAGTTTTCTACAGATCTTGCATGGGTCTTTAACGTCTTTTGTTTTTACTACAGAATTGGTAATTTTCTTTTTATCATAACTTTTTTTGTTAACTAAATGTTCCAAGCTTTTCACTTCATTAAAAAGATCTTTAGTCTCATTTATTTTTTTTCTATCAATCCTGTCTGTTATAAAACTAGGTAGACCTACTGCAATCAGATCAATTAGAGTGCTTTTGTTTATTGTGCTGTCCATTTCTAACAATATTTTCTCTTTTCTTATTGCATAGTCTAATAGCGATCCTGTTTTGTATTTAAACTCTATTGCATATCTTATTGGTGTCCAACCTTTATTCTCATAAGTATCACAGAAATCTTCCTTCCATTGTTTCCATTCCGAAGTTAGCGTAAGTCTTATTAGCATAGAACTGTACCAATTCAAACATGATTTATCCAAAAACAGTCTAAAAATCTCAATTTTTTTTTCAACCTCTACTATTTCAAATCGAGCACATTCTTTTTCAAAAATAGCCATCCATTGAGTTACATTTGAGTTTTCTCCGGTGAACTTATCAATCACAAATTTGTCTGAGATTTTTTTTAAATCAGTCTGCTTTAGTAATTGTGGATTCATATTTGCAATTTTTTCTAGGATTCTTGACAGTGATTCTTCAGATATACCCTCATTAATTATCGGTTGTGTAATTGTAGTTGTACTTATCACTTCTTCCAGGAATTAATTCTTGAATTGTATATTGTCATCGGCATCCATGTAAGTCTTTTTTAATTCATCTGTTAAAGTTACCCATAAATACCTTTTTTCATGTCTCCTTTGCAATGTATTTTTTAATGTTTTATAAGTCTCAGTTTCCATTAATTTTCCATGGTATTTTATTGACTGCAGTTCTTGTGGTACAAGGTAAACTTTACCCTCTCTTGTGGTTATTGAGGTTACTGCCAGTACATTTGTTTTTTGGTCATCGAAACTTTTAATTGTAAACTCAAATTTTAGTTTATCCATTTCTGTTAAATGTCCTTTGCAAGGAATGTTGTTTTATAAAGTAAGTAAGTACTAACTGCTTTACAAAATATTACTTTACCTGTAAATAAAGAAACAACATTCAAAGCTTATTATTTCACAAGTATCGTCTATTCGTCTCCTTTAAATCCTTCAGGTATTTTATAATTTTTCATAACCTCCAAATCACAATGACATACAGAACACTGTAGTGTCAGTCATTCATTCCTACCTTCATACAATATGATATCGGTCATTCTCACTCGCGCTTGAACGAGCGCGGAGCGCGGGTAAATTCAAATTAAAGAAATGATAGGTCTGTAAGTAAGTAATCATTTCCTTACAAATATATGGGTCATCGAGTGACATTGAATGATAGCGTTGGTATAGAACAGGTCGCTGGCTGCTCCATGTGGGACGTGGCTCACAGGTTTGCACGTTGTACAGCTCAGGTTAAGGTGACGCTTTTCAAAGCCTACTGCCAATCCAGCACACGCGTGCACCCTCTTCGTAAAGGGCATATAGTGGCCTGTGCATACAGTATAACGACACGTTCCAGGTGTTGATGGGGCTGCCGCGTTTTTGAGGCGCTTCCGGCATTTTTGACGACGCGGACGTTGATAGTTTTTCGGCAATCATGCGCAAGCGATGCGCATCTCTGCTACGCCGTATTCGCGCCAGCCTCAAAACCTAGAACCTTGGCTGATAGGTGAAACTCTCCGATATTGAGATAGTGGATACGACTGCACGCAATCAAGTAGACATTCCCTAGGATCGGCTTAAATGTTACTAACACTAGTTTATAAGTTTACATTGTTACTAACAAATATGGAAGTGATTCTGAAATAAATGTTTCACATCATCATCATCAGCCTATTAATGTTCCCACTGCTGGGACACAGGCCTCCTCTCTGTGAGAGGGAATGGGCCGTTATCCACCACGCGGGCCCAGTGCGGGTTACTCAAATAAATAAATGTTTATTTAATTTAATTATTAGAACGTGGTTGCGGGCATCCGCTGGATGCGAGACGCATGGGACCGGTCAATGTGGCGACGCCTGGGGGAGGCCTATGTCTAGCAGTGGACATCTTTCGACTTTAATGATGATGATGATGAATTATAAGGACAACAAAATGTATATTTTAATATGGGACTAGAACATTAGTGGGGAAATTAGAAAGTACAAAAAATTGGTAGGTATATAAATATACATCTGATAAATCCTTCGAGGAATAATCAATCTGCCTAGCCTTTTCACAACAACGTTGGTATCGCCTGAATACCAGTGTTTCGCATGCACTGACTACCTTTCTGAGCTCCATAACCCAGTAACACACAACTGGGTAACCGGATACTTCATAGCAAGACTGGTTATCAGTTGATGGCTGGCTGTTGTTTAATGTTATCTGAACTACTTGAAAAAGCATAAGACAACATTTAAAGGAACATTTTTTTTTATTATCAATTCTGACAACTAAGAAGTTTGTTCAGTTCTGACAGCTAACTTATTAGTGCTATTTGAACTGCTCGCGTAAGGCCGTGCTCAGCAGATGCGTCCATTCGCACACACACGCTGCGCACAGCGAGCGCCGCGATAGATAGCTTCCTAATCGTCCGTCATAACGACTCGAAAGCATTTTATTATTATTTTTTAAATATTATTATTTAGGTATGTTCATTATTTGCTTTTTTTTGTTGACTACTTTGGGGAATCGTTGGTAAATGTACAGACTAGTAATGCGTTTTTACGAAATTTCTTTACAATATCTCAAGTTTAGGATAGCTAGCTATCACTTGTCTTTGTACCTATAGAAAGAATCTAGCAGATACGTCATGCGTACCTTTCCAAATGGGTAATTTTGTAAAGCAATGTTGAAAGTTTATAATATTAATAAATAAGTAGGTAGGTACATCGTTTACGCAGGCAAAGCGTCTTGAGTCTTGGGGGTAAGCCGGCCGACGCGAACGGCGCCGCCGTTGGCGTTCTTTTGTCTTATTTTTGTAGGTATTCCTTTTAATAAACCTCAAATATGTATTATAATAATAAATAATGAAAGCAAGTAAAATAATACAAGCGTTACTTAGGCAAAGTATTAGTAAAAGACTAATATTCTGATAATTTATGACTATTTACACATAAGTGCAGATAAATAACAGTGCTCTGAGCTAAGAATATTAAAAATAAAAATACGGATTTTGAATAAACATTTATTTTGTTATGTTCTTACTTTATAGATCATCATTCATCTGTTTAAAAAATGTAAATCGAAACGTGATAAAATCGTGTAACTAGGTAGGGTAAGCATAAATAGTCGACTGAACGAAATAAAAAAAAATACAATAATGATAGTCAGAAAACTTAGTGTCAAAGATCCACACAAAACTCGCTGATTTATAAGATTTTGCTTGTAGGTATAATAATATGTATAAATAGGTAATCTGCAGTAGGTACCATTCATAAGAACATAATCGACCGCAATAAAACGTAAGTATTAGTAGTATTTTAGTTTATGTACGCACTGCTTTTTAGTTTATAGGTAAGTACTTACAATTTTATTTTATTTTATCAATCTTAGGAAAAATTACAGCTAATACAATAAATACGCAGAAACAACATGCAGAAAAAACGGCCAATTAAAAGTTTTCTCACATATATATATTTGCATAAAATACATATGAGCGAGAGTTTAAAATTATAAAGATTTGCATTTTATTATGAAGTCGATTAGCCAGCCAGTTATCAAAGTTTATTGGAACTGCCTCCCCAGGGTAAGGGTCACCGAAGGCTAGAAAAAAAAGCCCAGAATAATTAAATAAACTAGAACGACTTTGGATTTTTAATTTTAGTTTTTTGTAATAGGAATTTTACATAAAAACGTTCCAAACTGGACCAAGGGCATAAAGCCGCGGTTGTGCAGGCAAATCCGATCGTATAGTCACCCTAACCTGGGTGAGCCGAACTAACGTCACAGTAGGTAAGTAAAAAACCGGCCAAGTGCGAGTCGGACACGCGCACGAAGGGTCCCGTACCATTATCGCAAAAACGGCAAAAAATCACGTTTGTTGTATGGGAGCCCCACTTAAATATTTATCTTATTCTGTTTTTAGTACCTATTTGCTGTTATAGCGGCAACAGAAATACATCATCTGTGAAAATTTCAACTGTCTAGCTATCACGGTTCATGAGATACAGCCTGGTGACAGACGGACAGACAGACAGACAGACGGATCGCGGAGTCTTAGTAATAGGGTCCCGTTTTTACCCTTTGGGTACGGAACCCTAAAAATGCAGTGTAGGTAAGTCTTAGCGGTGTCCTTGAGATAATTACCTACGCCCGCATTGTCTCGTTCATGACATGAATAAAAAACCGGCCAAGTGCGAGTCGGACTCGCGCACGAAGGGTTCCGTACCATTATCGCAAAAAACGGCAAAAAAATCACGTTTATTGTATGGGAGCCCCCCTTAATTCATTTTATTTTAATTTAATCATTACTATTTTTTGAAGTGAATATACAACTAAATATTCTGTGAATATTTCAAGCGTCTACCTGTTTCCGTTATTAATATCGAGCAAAAAACAGAAAAAAGAACACGTTTGTTGTATGGGAGCCCCCCTCAATTTATTTTATTTTAAATTAATAATAATTATTTTTTGAAGTGAATATACAACTAAATATTTCGTGAATATTTCAAGCGTCTACCTGTTGCCGTTATTAATATCGAGCAAAAAACGGCAAAAAAATCACGTTTGTTGAATGTGAGCCCCCCTCAAAAATGTATTTTCTTCTGTTTTTTGTATTTGTTGTTATAGCGGCAACAGAAATACATCATCTCTGAAAATGTCAACTGTCTATCATGGTTCACGAGATACAGCCTGGTGACAGACGGACAGACAGACAGACAGACGGATCGCGGAGTCTTAGTAATAGGGTCCCGTTTTTACCCTTTTTTTTTGGAAAAAAACAAAGCTTCGTAAGTTGGTAGATAGGTAGGTAAATACTAATTTATAAAATATATAGGTACTAAGGTAAAATATATAGGTACTATTTATGTAACTTATTTTATTATGTCATTGGGAAACTGTGAGAAACATCCCAACGTTAGGAGTCCAATGTCGGCAACCAAACCAAATTGTAAATAATAACAAAGTCCATAAACAACGCAGTTCATAAGAAAGTAGATTACTCAATAACAAAGTTCAAATCACAAGGCATATCAAAATTCATAGAATAGGTCAATAGTGTCAGAAATATTACAATAAGTACAATTTAGAAAATAAATAAATACGCACATACAGCACAGTAAGTAATGTAATCGACAAACCACAAATAATACAACAAACAGTGAAACATCCCCGAAGCACACCCGAAGTGCCCCGAACAAACCCCGTACGAACGATGCACGTGAGCAGTACGACTACGCACACATTGACATTTGCTTGACGCGACAGCAATAATAGCTATTGAAAAAGTATGATTAATTTGATGTGTTCCGTAATACCAAAAATAATGAATGAAAACTTAATGTTTTTTAAATTACTTTTTCAATTATTTGTATCTTGATAATATAAGCTATGTTCCTGCTACGACAATATTATAGATATTGTTTTTTATAATACAGAAAAATCAATAAGAAAACATGTCATTTACGCGGTAAAAATGTACGAAATGGAATTCGCTTAAACTTCATATTAGGTAAGTATTTTGAAAAAATAAAGACGTACGAACCTAGATAAATACTGTCTAAATCCGAATATCAGCATAATATGGTGGAAATAAACTCAACTTACAAATGATTTAGGTATTACGTTTGTATGGACAATTCTTGCTTCGCCGCACCCTTAACATCAGTTTCTCGCAGATCACGTGTGTACTGCCTGACAATATAAACCATAGAGATGCTTAGAACATGCATATTTTATATTCACTAAATAAAATATCTTTCATACAATGTCTTCGAGATAGAGGACAACCGTCGAAGCCGATTCAGCGTTCGGAAAGCTGCGCGGTATTTTCTCGTCCACCACAGTGTCTCAAGACGAAAGTCTATGACCAGTGCGTGTTGCCAGGATGACCTATGGCTCTGAGACGTGGTCGCTCACAATCATTGTGGGAATACAGTCACCCAAAGAGCAATGGAGAGGGCTATGCTTGGAGTTTCCTTGCGTGATAGAATCAGAAATGTAGAGATCCGCAAGAGAACCAGGGTTACAGACATAGTACGAAGAACTTAAGTGGCGGTGGGCAGGGCACATTGCTTGCAGAACGGATGGCCGATGGGGCAGAAAAGTTCTAGCGTGGCGACCGTGAACCTGAAGACGTTGCGTTGGAAGGCCCCCTACTAGATGGACCAATGACCTGGTGAAGGTTGCGTGGATCCACTGCATGCGGGACGCACGGGACCGGTCAATGTGGCGACGCTTGGGTACTTTTGGGTACATAGGCCTCCCGCCTATGTCTAACAGTGGACGTCTTTCGGCTGAGATGATGATGGTGATTACTGGGGCATATCTACCAAACTTTTGGGCAATATAATAGACATTGTGGCCCCCTATCTTGCTGTTACGTTTAACAAATGCATTGATTTGGGTACTTTTCCTGATCTCATGAAGAGCAGTAAAGTCATCCCTCTATTTAAATCCGGTAGCAAAAATGATATTGGTAATTTCAGACCAATCTCTATTTTGCCTGCATTCAGCAAAATATTTGAAAAGTTAATTCTTAAGCAGTTACTCAGACATTTTAACTTACATAGCCTCCTTCACAATGACCAATATGTGTTTACGAAGGGTCGCTCGACTACAGATGCGGGTGTTGCTTTGTTGAAACACATATTTGACGCATGGGAGAAGTCGCGAAATGCAATTGGTGTTTTCTGCGATCTTTCTAAAGCCTTCGATTGCGTTCACCATGATACGCTTTTGCGTAAACTACGCCATTACGGTGTTCAAAACGAAGCCCTAAATGTAATTGAGTCATATTTACTTAATAGATACCAATGCGTAGACGTTAATGGCGCTAAATCTTCCAGGTTACCTGTTGAGCTGGGTGTACCTCAAGGCTCAATACTGGGTCCGTTTTTATTCCTGGTTTATATTAACGATCTGCCATTCTATTTAAAGGATGTTTGCGACGTTGTACTGTTTGCGGATGATACTTCTCTGATCTTTAAAGTAGATAGGAATAGACAAGTTTTTGATGACGTGAATAACGCACTATCAATGGTCACAGATTGGTTCACAACAAATAATCTTGTTCTTAATGCCAAGAAGACTAAATGCATAAAGTTCGCTTTGCCCAATGTTAGAAATCTGGGTCCCAACATTGTGCTCGGCAATGAGAAGCTCGAAACTGTTGATTCAGCTGTGTTTCTGGGTATAACAGTAGACTCAAAAATTCAATGGGGGCCACATATATCAAGCCTAGCGGGTAGGCTTAGCTCGGCCGCCTACGCCGTCAGAAAGGTTAGACAATACACTGACGTTGATACAGCAAGGTTGGTCTACTTTAGTTATTTTCACAGTATCATGTCCTACGGTATTCTACTGTGGGGCAGAGCCGCTGATATTCAAAATATATTTGTGCTTCAAAAACGAGCTGTTCGTGCCATTTACCAATTAGGTGCGCGTGTTTCTCTAAGAGATTTTTTTAAAGAGATTGGTATTCTCACAGCGGCTTCACAGTACATATTCGCCAACATTTTATATATTAGGCAGAACATTCATTTGTACAGTAACAATAGTGATATTCACAACTTTAACACCAGAAATAAGGACAAAATACGAGCTCCCTTTCATCGACTTCATAAGGTGCATAGTTCATTCGTTGGGGTTGGTATAACTTTTTACAACAAGTTACCGTCTTCTTTTCTAGATTTGCCATTTAACGCATTTAAAGCAAAGGTAAAAGCTAATCTCTGTTCTAAGGCATACAGGCTCTGGGTGCCTATTAATGATTATTTAGATGATAAGCATAGTTGGTCGCTGTGTTGAACTCAAGACAATGTTCGTGTTCTTTTACCAAAATTAGCTTGCTGTCAGGTTAAATATTATTATTTTTTAATTTCGTTTTTATGTGTATTTTTTAAATTTTATTTTTTGGTAAGACTGTCGTAGGTATCGTTTACTGTTATTGTCGGAGCTGATGAAGATTGCTACTATCTTTGCATTATATAGAGTTAATCTTTCTAGTATTATATAGCAGCATAGCCAGCATTGTGTGAGTACCATGTACTTCAGAGCTATCATTGTCTAGATACCTACGTCTTCTATTGACTTGAATGACTCCGGTGGTTGAGAGTATGTCATGCCCACTCAAATGTCTCGCCGATGGTGGCGCGTGTGTCGGATCATTTAGCTCCCTTAAAAATGGTTGAGCTGAATGGTGCTGATACATGTGTCATGTTCGTGAACGGGCGCTGTCGGTTGGGACTGGTCATCTCTTAGCTGCCATGGTTTATTTTAATTGATTCTAATTTTATTTCTGAATTGTCTTTTTATATTTACTATGGACACTTTTAACTTGCTACATCGTTCTCACATAATGTGTAATCTCAACATGAATGATGTAACAAATGATTTGTAATAATTACCTAATTGAAAAAGAGTGTCCATGGAGTTTCTTGCCCGTTCTTCTCCATAGAGATCTACGCCTTGGAATGGGCATCTACGGTACTTTCACAGTTATTATGTCTTGTGACTGGGACTGTAGCACCATAATTTTGTAATGTTTTATTTTGTCTTTTGACAATTCAAAAGTGCCTGTAACTGGCCTACTTGAAATAAAGTGCTTTGACTTTTGACTTTGACTTTGATGTCCACACAAAAAAATAGAGAAGAGGGGATAGTAAAGGTGAAAACATTAAATTGGCTGTTGTAACATCCCTATCGTGGATCTTCTGTTCAACATTCTATAATAACAAAGCTTCCATTCAGGGCAGTAAGTAATTACGGAATTAATTGGCTTCGATGCACGCAGCACGTTGCACGCTGAGCCTGTCCCATTATTATGTCTTTCACAGAGTATGACGTGCGGTGCTGCAGCTACCATCCAGCCTTGTGCGCGAGACAGCGAAAGCGAAGGATTATTGTACTGGGAGATGGGCGAATACACTCAATTAACGAGCATTTATTTAAGTTGCCTTGCTAATTGCTGCGTTGTGGAGGTCAGTTAGGATGTCACTTCATATAAAATACTCGTGCTTAGCAGCATCAGGTCAGACTGGGAGCCGACACCAATGTAGGTAATTGGGAAAAGGCTACGTAGATTTATTAATTTAGTTACTACGTATAGATCAAATCTAGGAAATGAATTTTAAAACAGTTATCAATGAGCGACAATTTTGAAGACATGGTTAGTAAAAGTGACATAATTCTAAATCCGTTATGGCGGACCACCAAAGATGGCGGACCAATTAAATTATTTTTATGCAACCCCATGATATGGGTATCAAATAAAAGGGTGTGCAGTGTGGAATGTGACAGAGCTTGTTTTATCAAGGTTTCTTACAATGAATGTTCTTAAAGTTATTCATTAGAATCTTGTTTTCATTTGGTTTCTGAGACTAGTCTCTGAGGGCTACCTAATTGAGTATTTTATCAAATCTATTATAGCCAAACACGATTTATTTGAGGTTGTGCGATCATAATCACGACATCTAGATTTAAAGAAATGCTGTGCTAGATTTTTACGAAAATTCAATGAATTTGAATGAAATACTTGATTAGGAGTTCAGAAGCCCTAACATAAGCTCTTAGAGCAAGCTTATTTCCTTTTTGCGTAAGGTACATCAAGGCGTATAACCCTGTGCCCCTGTACCTACCAGAAAATATTTGTCAATCATGGCAAATAGCCTACTTATAAGTCTTCTTTGTCGTATCGGTGATTCCACAATTATATACGGTATGGCCAGTATTCAGCCACATCGACAGCGTTTTCAGACCAGTCTTGTCTTTCAGGGTGCAGATTTTGTTTCACAGAGAGCACGATAGGAGGTGAGGCATTGTTTGTGGCTCCACAATCGCACTGCGGGTCATTGGAGTACCCCCATCTGACTAAGTTGTGCCGGCAGCGACCTACTTGGCTTCGGAGGGGGTTTAAGGATTTCCAGGTGGGCCATGGAAGTTGGTGGCCTGCCGGGAGCTTTTAAGCAGGCTCAACATAGTCAGTCGGAGGAGGATGTTTGAGGAGCCACAATCTCTTCAGGATCGAATAGATTGTGGACTACTTGGATACTTAAAGCTCTTTAGGGTTCCTAGAACTAGAGTTTAGGTTTTCAAGAAGCCCTTTTAGTTTCGCTATGTCCGTCTGTCCCTCCCTCCGTCCGTCCGTCCGTAAAGCTTAGCTCATTTGGCATGGATATACATATTAAAAGAATTAAAAAATATGTACCTCCTATATACGAAAAATGGGATGGGATTTGGATGTATTTTTTGTTTTCATGGTGTGGGGTATCGTTGGATAGGCCATTCGAAAATATGACGGGCATGTGAAAACCATTTTTCGGTTCATGGATCCGTTTGCGTAAAATTAAGCTTTCATTGGCATTTTTTTGTTAGAGCCAAGTAACCCTCTCCCTGCCAGCTAAATAGTTGCTTTTGAATATGTGAAAAAAATCACGGCAGTAGTATATATAACGAAATTAAATGGAAAACTATCACAGCTAAGTAGGATTTACAAGTTTACGAGTACTTGGAATAGTAAAAGAAATGTATATTGTGATATATGGGGACAACAGTTTTTGAATGGAAAAGTTAATAATGTTCCTTCGTTAGAGCAATGTTCGGTGCTTTCATTGTTTATGAACCTTAGTAATGTTACCTATTTATTTTGGTGAATATAGCTGCCATGTTTATACGGCATCCTCTGTGCGCGAGTCAGACTCGCACCTGGCCGGTTTATCCCTAAATTTCAATGAAAAGGAAACGGCTTAACATTTCTAATATACAAAACGATGCCCAATTACCCGACATTTTTGTCCATATCGCTAAACAAATTCATAAAAATCTTTTCAGACATAATTCTGTTTGCCTAACAAAAACATCCAACCTAATTTAATAGCTTAAGCACTGAATCAAGCACTACTTAAGTTAAGCATTCTCTCGGTGTAATAACTTAATGCGGTGGCTAACCTCTCTCGGAACTTTAGTGCCGAACAATAAAAATTAACGATACAATCTTTACTTAAACTTTAAGTACAGTACTTACAGTATTATTTGTGTATGTATTTGTGTATTAACGGTTTCTGTGCCTATACATCTTAATACTGGCTTTTGTTTAAGGGTTTGTCTGCGTAATAAATCTTTTATAAAAGTGTTATAACAACTACTTACTTTACATTGACAACATAAATTAGCAGACAGCTCGCTGTAAGTGAGCTTACCGTCATCGTACCACTAGTTACTTGACGACTCGCTTAGGCAATTTACACACGGCACCGCGCACCGCCGCGGTAGGCGGTGAAGCGGATCTCATGTCGCATTGGCCTTTAATAAATCCGTTGATGCCTAACACACGTACACCGCCCGACCGCGCGGGTCGAGCGGTGCGCGGTGCCGTGTGTAAATCGCCTACCACACGCTTACCACGCGCTTCAAGCGGACGACCCCCGCGATGTACGCACGCAGCAGACTGCTCGCTTGAAGCACGTTGCTAGCTTGTCGAAAAAGGAGCTAAAAGCAGTTGACGCCCACAGCTAGTTGACTGCTAGTTGTATGGGCGTGGACAGATGATTGCCTGCTAGCTGTCAGCGAAGGAGCCAAAAGCGGTCGGTGCTTACAGCCAGTTGACTGCTAGCTGCCGTTCCATCATCGGATTACAAGACGTACGGCGATGCGTCATCGGTACATGGTGGACATCCCACCCATACGCACAAAACGTTTTGGGGACACTTTTATTATGCGTACAGCTAAGGAGTGGAATTCCCTGCCGGATTCTGTGTTTCCCGATAGCTACAATCTAGGAGTCTTTAAGTCAAGAGTGAATGGGTTTTTTCTAGGCAAACGTGCTTCGCCGTCGACCACATCATCGCTTACCATCAGGTGAGATAGTGGTCAAGCGCAAGCCTATAGATTATTTAAAAAAAAGCTGTATGGGCGCGGACAGCTGGTTGCCTGCTAGCTGTCGGCGTGTCGACAACGAGCTGTTGTGCGGGAGCGGTGTTGGAGCGCAGTTGTATAAGTGAGTACTTTTAGTTTATCTAGGGCCAGTTTTAAATATGGGCATATTTAAAACTGGCCCTAGATAAACTATATAGCTTTTGAACGTTTGAACCGACTTTCATCAACACAACGACGACTTTCACCATAGCTAAGAACACTCTTGATAAAGTCACCTATCAAACAAAAAATACGAAACACAAAATCGGTTCATTCGTTTAGGAGCTATGATGCCACAGACAGATACACAAATACACAAACACAGGTACACGTGAAATTTATAACTCCCTTCTTTTTCCGTCGGGGGTTTAAAATCGGTTCAGCCGTTCATAAGTTGTATGCATTTTACTATTTGAATCGGGGTTTTTAATACTAAAGAAGATGCGGGTAGATACAGGTCCCGTCACGTTAGAAGAACGCTATGCGACAGTGGAGGGGATGTATCTGCGCATGGGTACAGTCGCATTCTAAAGTACTAGGATATTGTTTTATAATATAAGAGTATTTGTTTTATTGTAGAGTCATAATAGGTACTTACTAGCTACTTAATACTTTGGAAGAGGCTGGATTTAAATTAGATAATGTTTACTTAAGGACTATATTTTATTTCGATCGTGTTATTATAAATATATAAATATCTTATCATTATAAATTATCAACTGCTCCTTTCTCAACTTCTTTCTTCATAAAACAATAAATACTATAAATAAATTTTCTTTCCTTCATTTTTAAAACCATCGTCGTGCAAATAAAGTTGTGTGTGCGACTGTATTTTGGGAGCGAACGAAGCGTCATCTCTGCGTGCCCGCGGGAAGCATGGCTCAACTGACGAACCAATAGCGTGCGCGCACAGAAACACTGGCGGAGCATTCCCCCGTCGCGACCCCTTCATACCATCAGTTTGATCGAAAAATCGCTTACTGCGCAGATTCATGGCCAGCGTTCTTTTACGTGACGGGACCTGTAACAAATTTTACTTACGAACCTCGCGGTCAACGAGATAATAAAAATCTAGCTGTAGATTACATCCTAAACAACCCATACTGAACTTTACACTCGGGATATAAACCGGTACTTATATACGCACTATGTAAGTACTGGCATGCCCTCTCAAGAGTGCTGAACCTGCAGTTTATTCGTCTGTACCGTCTTTACTGCTTAGCTTCATTGTCTTGTATACGATGCTTTTGTGCTTGATCGGTGTAAGGGGATCTTAATTCTTATGTTAATAGCTGTTAGTCCTTGTGATAAGGAGCTGAAAAGTTGTTTTGATTTTATGATGAAGTTTTTCGCAGGTAAGCTAGCTAATGGCCTGGTTACCTATCTACGGACAATGAGCTATGCAATACTAATGGCATAGCAGCTGCAAACCCACTCCAGAGAAAACACTGAAATGGGTTAGGTTAAATTTTGTCTCTCGTTTACTTCACAAATATCATTATATGATATATTTCGAACTGCCAAAAATTATAGCATCTTCCAATAGACCTACGCCTTTATTATCATGTAGAAATGCTCATGCATACTGCGCTATCACGGGGAGATAGCTCAGGGGGGTGACCATCGCATACGGCGCCTTGGCCTGGAGGTGGCCCTCAACATGTCGGAGGCCATGGTCTTTCATGGGCCCCGGCGGGCGCCACCGCTCGATGCCCACATCGTCGTCGGGGGGGCTCAAATCACTGTCGAGTCAACCATGAAGTACTTGGGATTGGTGCTCGACAGCCGGTGCGATTTCGGCCCCCACTTCCGGTGGCTGGTGCCCAAGTTGTTGGGCGCGGCTGGGGCGCTGTCAACGCTGCTTCCCAATCTGGGGGGCCCGAGCGCTGCCTGTAGGCGGCTCTACGTGGGGATCGTGCGATCGATGGCCCCGATCTGGGCGGCTGACCTGACGGCCGGCAGCATCGCTGTTCTTCGAAAGCCGCAGAGAGCGATGGCCGTCAGAGTCATCAGGGGGTATCGCACGATCTCCTACGAGGCGGCTTGTGCATTGGCCGGATCCCCGCCCTGGGACCTGGAGGCGAAGGTACTCGCGTCACTGTATCGGTGGCGCGAGGAAGCGCGGGCGCGGGGCGAAGGGCTGATGCAGCGACAAATGGAGCTGCGTCAGTCTCAGCTTCGCGAGGTCCTGGTGGCGGAATGGCGGGACAGGCGCGTTTCACGCCCTACCGCCGGCCTCATTACCATCGAGGCGGTCCGGCCAGTGCTCGAGCGCTGGCTCGGGAGGAGGCACGGCTCTCTGTCGTTTCGGGTGACGCAGGTGCTCTCGGGGCATGGTTGCTTCGGGAAGTACCTGTGTTGCATAAACAGGGAGCCGGACGCTCGGTGTCACCACTGCGTCGACTGCCGGGAGGACACGGCGTGGCATACGCTGGCAGAGTGTGCCGCTTGGGAGGAGCCACGCCGTGCCCTCATCTCAGAAGTAGGCAGTGACCTGTCGCTGCCAGCTGTAGTCGAGTCTATGGTCGGCAGCGAGGAGTCCTGGGACGCGGTGGTATCCTTCTGCAACAGTCGTTTCGCAGAAGGAGGCTGCGGAGAGGGAGATATCATCCGCTAACCCGATCCGGTTGGCGGAGGGCGGACAACGCCCTCTTCCAGCCCCCCTAAATGGGTCCACGGGTGACGGACTCGGGGACGTCCGTCGCCCCACCACACATCAGGACCTGAGGTGGCGGCGCGTTGTGTTCCACGCGCGCCCCTCTAAGACGTCGTGGGGGGAGTCTAACACCTCACTCCCACCCCAACCCGAGATCGAGGCCCGCAAAGGCGGGCCGGCACTAGCCGGGGGTTGCGGAAGTATCGTTGTTCCCGCGACCCCCAGCGTAGGTGTGAGATGGTGGAACACCGGGGTGGTTTTTAGTCAGTAGGAGTCTGACAGACCCCTCCGCCACCCCAGGGTGGAGGACATCCAATGAGGATATTCCACCCCGGAAAAAAAAAAAAAAAAAAAAAAAGGGGGTGACCATAAGCTCTTAGAGCGGTATCAATTTGAGATCGAGTAAGTGACAGATGTATACACGTCAGATACATCTGTCCCTTATTCGATCTCAAATTAATACCGCTCCAAGAGCTTATGGTAACCCCCCAGTTATAGTCCCCGGCATGTAACTTGGCAAGGTTTTGACGTAGTCGCACATAGTGCGCGGACTGACCAACCACAATATAGAGCAAACGGAACTTGGACGGGACGCGATTGGTCAGTCGATCCTTGTGTCAACTGACCAACCAATCGCGCGCTCGGAACGGTGCTAAACGTCCCCCGCGTCCCGCTTGGTAACCAAAGAGACCTAAAAAACTACTTGTGCACATCTAACGACTTTTGCCAACTTACGTGCCGATAACTATATTTGGGATCCAACCCACTAAAACTTAACGGTGTCCTCCTGTGCCGCTTTTGGCGGGAACACGGTAAAACAAGAACAACAACAACTATGACTACAACTTGTACAACCTTACTTACGATTAGCTTAGAGGTACGATCTGTATAACTTGAATTATGGTTGAAAATCCTTTAACCAGCAATCTCTAGACTTAAACACTTTTGTCTCACATCAAAGCGTGGCTTGATAGCATAAAGAAAATCATTTTATTCTTTAGAAAGCATTTGCAGGATAATTGCGTTGCCTGTATTTCAAAGGACAGTTAAGGCTTGTTCGTGAATCGGTTAAACGTGTACGATATGTTCAAATGGGAACGTTAACGATTTATATGTTTAAATTTCAAGCATAAAAGAAATAATGGCAGACTTTATGGCTTAGGTGTTCTCTGCCAGTCAACGATACAATTTAGGCATAAGAATCAAACCTTTTAAAAATTGAGAGAGTGATATAAAGAGTATATATTAATTAACTAGCTGACCCGCACGGTTTCGCTACCGTGAACTGGCTACCTACCCTGCCTACCCTACCTACCCTACCTTGCCTACTTACCCTACCTACCTTACCTACCCTACCTACTCTATTTTTTATCTATCATCAATAGATTTCTCAGCGCACGCCAAAGAATGAGTTTTATAGGCAACATTTTGCTACCTTGGGTTACATTTTTGGAAATCTCTATTTTTTTTTACATATATTATAGCCTCTACACTCAGGAATAATGTAGCTTTCTACTGGTGAAAGAATTTTTTAAATCGATTCAGTAGATCCAGAGATTAGCCCAACAAACTCACAATTATTTCAAGATAAGAATACGATCTGTTAAACGGTGAAGGAAGACATTGTGAGGAAACCGGCGTGTCCTGGAATCAAAAAAAATATAAATAATTCGAAGACGTGTGTTTTCCATCCACATTCATCCATCAACCCGCACTGGGCTCGCGTGTTGGATTAAGGCCCATTCCCTCTCTCACAAAAGGAGCCCAGTGTCGCAGCAGTTTGAACGTTAAAAAGGCTGACGATGATAATAATAAGATGAAGTTTGGATATAATTTTAGTGTTTCTCTTATTAAGTCGTGGAACAATGAAAACCTTATTTACATATCTACATACTTTATCTCTACATAAATAATAACTGTGAAATCAACATTATTTGTTCGTAGAATGGCGTCTAATTCAACCGAGATATTTTCCAAACACTCGAATATTATAGGTATAAATTGTGAGTTAGTATACGCGCGTAGAACTGATATAATCTTCAAATTGGTTTTGTTTACTAATGTCTATTGTTGTTGTTAGTTTAGTCAAATTACTAGCACTTGTATTCAAAAGGTATGATTATTTCTGGCTTCTAATTTTGGATATTTGCCGTGATAATGAAGATTTATCGTGATTAAACCTGAACTTATGGTTGATAATCGCTGAAACTAATATTGAAGACAAGAAGAAATAGTGTGTTGCAAGTGTAGTAATCAATGTTTGTTCCGTCTCTGTATACGCAGCTCACAGCTAATTGCATTCCATTGCTTATTCTTTTTAGCGCAAGTTCGATCATGCATGGAGTACTGTTCTCATCTCTGAGACGGATCTGCCAAATACCAGCTTGATGCACTAGAGCCGCTCGAAAAGCGGAGCAAAAGACTTATCGGCGATGAGGCACTGGTTAAGTCAAAGCTCCAGAGCCTTGAACATCGTCGCCGAGTTGTCAGCTCAGCAGCAGTTGCAGTTGGTTTTTTATCGGATACATTTCGGTGTGTGAGTGTGCGATTGAATTTGTTGGGACAATCCCACCGCACTATTCCCAAACCACTGCAACTCCTGAAAGCCAGAATCAACAGTGGCGACCACCAGAAAAGCGCCGAGGCAATGAAGCTCGACGAAGTCCCGCCCATTGTACACTTGTTATTGTGAACGTTTGTCCTGTATGTTTTTTTTGTGGTGTACAATAAAGTATATAATAAATAACTGTCTTGGATCCCGCAACGAAATTAATCAGAAAATAATAACGGAGGAGTAGGAAAAAGTACAAATTTCCACTTCCCTCCATATCAAGCCGGTAACAGAACAAACAAGGCCAATAGGCACAAAGGGTCGTTTACAACTGGGATAAGCCCAGTTGCCTAGCACCACGGATAAAAATTTGCATTGATATTAATGGGTCCTACATTGTGAGCTACTGCTGCTGCATGATCTAATTCCGTCCAACCCGTTTCATCATCGGACTACCAGACGTACGGCGATGCGCCATCGGTACATGGTGGACATCCTACCCATACGCACTAAACGTTTTGAGAATACTTTTATTATGCGTACATCTAAGGAGTGGAATTCCCTGCCGGAGTCTGTATTGCCCGATAGCTACAATCTAGGGGTATTTAAGTCAAGAGTGAATAGGTTACTTCAAGGCAAGCGTGCTTCACCGTCGACCACATCATCGCTTACCATCAGGTGAGATAGTGGTCAAGCGCGAGCCTATTTAAGTTATTTTAAAATATTTTAATCAAGATTCGAAACAATGTAAATATTTTAAAATCTTCATAAAACAGCAATCACAATCAACTAATGCAAACAAAACTAAATGAAAACACTCCCTTTATAAAACCAATAACTATTTTAATTGAATAAATTCAATTAATACTTTTAGTCCCCTCAGACTCTGAGGACGCCGCGAGCCGTGCTCCAATCAATTGAAATGGAATAAAAACAATAAGTCTTATTGAAATGTTATCTCTACTAACTTCAGTTAAACTAAAACCAATTTGTTTTAGGTATTTACTCTAAATGGTGAAGATTGTGACCGGGGTGTTTTCTACATTTATAGAGTTACAAAAGGTTAAGAATGTTACCAGCAGCGTTTTCTTGTCTCCTACTACAATGCAAGGTGGGATGTTTTATTTATATTAAAGCCAAAGTAATAAGAATTTCAAATATCAAATACCATAAAAAAGTTAATAAAATCAAAAAACCCGACTGCTTAAAAAGCGTACTAAAAAGATGTAAACAAGAAGAAAATCTTGCTGTACAGTTGGAGGATACATCTGGTTTTGGTCAGCCAGCTCGCTGATATGTATCCTCCGACTGCACAGCAAGATTTTCTTCTTGTTTACATCTTTTTAGTTCGCTTTTTAAGCAGTCGGGTTTTTTGATTTTATCAACTTTTATTTTTACAACTTTTTAGTTATACGAATGACTTTAAACATATTAGTAATATATTATTTTGTAATCACCTCTAAAAACCCTTCATTTTGATACCCCACTCGGTGGGTTTCGAAGAAAAAAAAAATTCATCGCCTACAATATGGCGCCCAAAATCCGCCATGTTTCTTTTTTTTAACGGCTCTTATCTAAGAACACTTGGGCGGCCAAGACCTATCTAAAAATGTCTTAATTATAAAAATACGTCAAGTGGTTTGAAAGATGCGAGGTAATAAAGAATATTACATACGTACAAGATACGCGCGAAAAACATAACCCTTTCCTTGCAGCCTTTTTTTATATTTATTATATATATAGCCAAATTATGTGACAGATTTCTTGTCTCTGCATCAGCATTGAAAGGTGTTTTAATTAATTATTATCGTTCACCAGAACCGACCCTTCAAACCGGGACACATCAAAATTGCTTGGAAATTAAAATATTTCTTATGGTAGAATTTCCTCCTATTTTAACCTTTCAGAAGTGGTGAAGAGTGGGCAGTGTTTCCAACCTTGAAAAGCACAAAACGAAATTTAAGTTTCAAACTAAAACCTGAATCGACCACAGCACAGACAGTATTATTTACCGCTAGTTTCAAACAACACAATTTACTCACTACTCAATAAATATTCAAACAGTTTAGAATTTCCATTTTGTAAGAAAACTGATTTAAATTTAATAAAACTTGCCCCAGTACAAGCGTTTGCCTGGAACTTGTGGTACAATTGAACACAAACGTTTTGAACTGAAGTTTTGAAGTATTAAAATTGTGGTATCGATTTTTAATAAACAATTTTATTCGAGTCGCAATCACAAATATTAGGGCCCTTAAAAACAAAACACTAATTGACTCAGTCGCCACGAGAATGGAATAATTCCTCAATTAATTTTAATTATGAAAATGAAATGAAAAATCTTTATTGCACATAAGGTGTTGTAGTAAATACAATAAAAACAGTTACACTATAGAAATGAACACTGATAAGCTACAAAAATGGTTGGGGTACTGTCCTCTTAGATAGGCTACACAATAGCCTGTAGTAAAGAGAATCAGTGCCTTGTCCCTCTAGACTGGAGAAATCAATTGCTTAGTGTTTTTGAATAATTGAAACTTTTAGTTTTACTAACACAAAACAAAATATAAAAAGGAAAATAAAAAATAAAAATTATTAATATTAAATATGCCTGAAAGTATTAGTTTATATCTTATTGAGTAAGTGTGGTGTGTGGGTGATGGTGTGTGGGAATATGTGTAAGGGTGAGTGTGTGTATGTGTGTGTGTGGGGGTGTGTGTATGTGTATTTTGAGAATATTTGTGTTGCCATATAATTAAGATAGTGTAGTAAGAAAAGATTCGGTTTCGTTATACGTTTTGTCTAGTAGGTAAGAGCGGACTGCTGATTTACATTCCTGTTTAGATAAACCATAAATTGTAATATTAGCATTAATTTTGTTATACAGGTAAGGGCCAAGATAAAAGAAGAATTTTTTCGTAAAGGAGTAGCGGGTGTGTGGAAGGGAACAAATTAAATCTTTACGACGTTTTTTAAGTTTAACAAAGGGAGTTACGTGATGTTGTAATAAGATTGCATGAAAAATAAACAACTGGCGTACGTTGAGAACTTTGCATTCTTTATATAAGAGAGTGGTGGAAAATAAAATTGGTCGAAAAGTTGCAATCTTTAATATTGCTCTGTGTGCAATCTCCAATGGAAGTAGTGTGGTTTTAGAAGCCCCACCCCAGCAGGAAATGCAGTAAGATAATATTGATTGACAAAGTGAATAGTAGACATTGCGGATAATGAATTTGTTAGCTACAAGTCTTAGTGTTTTAAAAATAAATATCAATTTGCGCACTCTGCCTGTCAGTGCTTCTACGTGGGCTTTAAAGTTTAGATTATTATCTAAAATTACTCCCAAGTATTTAATTTTACTGACGGACTCAATTTGACTGCAGTAACAATTTTGTGTAGTTTTTGTGAGACATGTGTGAGCAGTGAGTGATATACAATTTTTTGGCTGGGATATTGAGCTAATAGAAAAAGTGATAAATTTGGTTTTGCTTGTGTTGAGTGTTAGAGTGTGAGCCAGAAGCCAGTCAAGGGTGCAGTCAAGACCCGTTTGAGCTTTATCTTGAAGTTCTGACCAGGAGTCTGCGAAAAAAGTTATTGCAGTATCATCTGCGTAAGTTACAAACTTAGAATTTGGGATAGTGAGATTGCAGAGGTCATTGATAAAAACCAAAAACAACGTCGGACCAAGAATACTCCCCTGTGGCACACCATATTCAATAGGAAGCTCATCACTTACGTGGTTTCCTATTTTAACGACTTGCGTTCGACCTGTGAGGTAACTTTGAAAAAACTGGAGTTGTGCACCTCTGACACCTATATTTTCGAGTTTTTGTAAAAGGGTTTTAATGGGAACGGTATCAAACGCTTTCGCGAGGTCTAAAAACACTGTAAGTACTTTTTTATTATTATTAAGGTTTGAAACAATAAAGGTAGTTAGTTCATGTACAGCGTCAGAGGTGGACTTTTTTACGCGAAACCCAAACTGCTGTGGTGAAATAAGATTAAAGTGCTCTAAGTAATCTCTCAACCTTTTATTTATGAGGCGTTCCATTACTTTAGACAGAGCACTTAACACTGCAATTGGTCGATAGTTGTTAGCTAAGTACCCATTTTCACCCTTGAAGATGGGATGAATAATTGCCTTCTTTAGTGAAGTGGGAAAAACAGAGGTTTGAAAAGAGATATTAAAAATATGGCATAAAACAGGTGCCAGAGTAGCTGAGTACCTTTTCAAAATGGTGGCTGAGATCCCGTCCCAGCCAGTTGCTGCACTAGATTTTAAAGAATGTATGGTGTTCAGAATCTCATCATCGTCAGTTTCTTTAAGGACAAACGAAGACATGCTGGTCGGAGTATGTGTTGGTTGCACAGTACTGCCTACCATTTTATCAGCGAGCTCTTTACCGATGCTAACGAAAAAATTATTTACTTTATTGCAGGAATCAGTTGGAGAATGTGAATTAAGTAATAGCTGAGTAGATGAGTGCTTTGATTTGGTAGAGTAAGTTATGTTTTTTATAACAGTCCAGAGCGCCTTTGTATTTTGTCCTGCATTTATTAGTTGTTCGCTGTCGTATTGCCTTTTGACTTTTTTGAGTAGTTTTGTACAGAAGTTTCTGTAGCGTTTATACGTCATGAGGAGGATTTCGTTGTTTGGTGACAATTTAAGCCTTTTATTAAGTCTATCTCTGTTGCGGATACATCTCAACAAACCAGGAGTTATCCAAGGTTTGAGTATCCTTTTTCTTGCTGATTCTATCGAAGTGGTCGAGTTCTCTAGTATAGCTTTTGACAGTAAGTTAACTAGGTTATCCGTGGCAGCGTTTGCGTCCGTTGTAAAAAGAATAGGGTTGAAGTCCAGCTGCTCGTAAGATTTATCCAGGCTTTCAAAATTGATTTTAGTTACGTTGTAATTATTTTTTGTACGCGCTTTTTTAGTTTTGATGCATGCTAAGGAGGAGTAGTGGTCAGTTATAGTGGATTCAAAAATTAGAGTGGTTGCAGGACGGTTTGTTCTTATAAAAGTGTGGTCGAGGCAGTTGTTGCCTCTTGTCGGTAGATTGTGAGCAGGGAGAAAACCATGAAATGCGAGACAATTTAAGTAGCTTTGGGAGCGAGTATCTAAGGATGACCCAATGTCAATATTAATGTCACCAGTAAAAATAACAGATTTAAATTCGTGTAGTGTTGGAAGTATATCATTTAGCGCACGCAAAAAGCTGTCTATGTTATCAGTAGATGGTGACCGGTACACGCATAGGACTGCTGTATCGATTTTGGTCTTGATTAGTAACCCAGATGCTGAATGATTAAAGTCTGGCTCCTCTACCGTGGGGTTAAGAAATGATTTTGTATAAACCACTACACCGTCACTCTGGTTAATATGTTTCGTAGTTTTATGACTAATGTAGCCATCTATTTCAGGGATTTGATGATTTCTAAGGCAAGGCAACCAACATTCTGTAAGAACCAAAACTTCACTGTCAAAAGAAAGGAGATTTAGAAAAGCTTGCAAGCTTAAAAAGTTACAATTAATAGACCTGATGTTTTGGCAAAACGTTTTTAGGTAGTTTGAGTTACCCAAAATTCGGTTTACTTGTTCTGGTGTGCAGATATGAGCTTCAGAGACTGAAGTTTCATCGACATTGTTTAGTAATGTTAAAACGCTATCGGCCATTGCATTAGTGTTTGGGTAAGGGTTAAATGGTTGATTAATGTAATGACCGAATTTTGTATGTAAGGCCTGGAAAGCAAGTGTGAAAGCATGTATGAGATATGTTGAATGGAATGTGAGCGTGTTGTGTGTGGTCTAGACTGACATGTGTAGTAAGTATTGTATATGAATGTTTGAGTATGAAAGTGTGAGTGTGAGTTAACAGAATTTAACATTAAAAATGAACACAAGCAAGCATAACCAACATTACGATATTCTAAGAGAATTATATAAGATAAGAAAAATAAGTTAAATGTAATACATGCCAGAATGATAATTAGTCATGCATCACTAGACTGAGACTTTTGCGGTAGTTGTTGCTCGTTACTCGGCTGTGACATTTGCAGCAGTTGTAGCTCATTTTTTACCAGAATGTATTCACTATCAGCGTTCTTCTTCAACATCACACGTCCATTTGACGTCCAGCAATAAGCATAGCCATTCTGCTTGGCGAAGTTTCTAGCGATGTAGAAAAGCCTTTTGGATAGAGTGGTAAGCTGTTCAGCAATGTAGATAGGGCCAATAGGTCCTTCAAGGCCTAAGTGAGTAGAATTGATTTTATTATTGGTGTTTTTGCTGTTGAACTGTTTGGCGGCCAATAAAAAAGTACTTTTATGTAGGGTGTTTGAAAATTCGATGCTGATGTTGGAGGTTTTGTTTTCCCTTTTGGAAGGCAATCTTGAAACGTCGCGAATGTCCGAGAGTTGAGTGTTAATATCCAGTACTTTGGACAGATGTTGAACCAAGGCAAACAAGGACCTCTTCGTTTCTTTTGGACGCTTAGGCACGTTACGTACCTCAACGCAAGTTTGGATACAGGTGCGATCAATATTATATAGTTTTTCCTCAATGTAAACTAACCTCTTCGCCATGTCGTTACGGTCCAATTCAAGGTTAGCGATTTTGCTCTCCAAAAGGGTTAATTCAGATGATATAGATGACATTGATTTTTCAATTTCCTTGTTTGTTTCTTCTATTGTTGTATAGTGGGATTTCATTTCCAATATATGCTTTTCAAATTTATCCATGCGAGAGTTTTGAGAACGCATTAAATCGTTTATCAATTCCTTGAGGTCAGATTTAAGTACGTTCTTTAGATCCAAGAATTGATCGGCAAAGCTGCCCAATTGGCTACCATCATTAGTAGGTCGGCGACGCTTAGCTCTCTGTGTGATATTTATTGGACTTTTATCCAGCAATGAGCCTTCTTCCACGCATAGTTTTGGTAAATCAGACTCGGAGCGTGATGGAGTTGCAACTTCCATAGAAAATTTCGGCGGCGTTTTATACATATTTTAAGCCTTCCTTTTGTTGTAAAAGTAGTTCAAATATATAAATAGTGTCAAAAAGTTTCGATGACACTACTATATCAAAACAAAAAGTGAATATTAAATACAAAAAGTATTGCACGTCGCAGGATTCGAACTCGCGGCTTCTCGGTTCCGATGGCCGACAGTGCCAATGCTTACGCCTCGACGCCAACTGGACAGTTACTGTATGTGTGCAAATTGATGATCCAACGTTACAAGTTATGGAATTGAACGTGACTTATGACCATGTCCTTTGTTTAGAGATGTTCACTTCATTCACTTTGCACAACATTGGTAGGTAACCGTATAAAATGTTTAAAATGTTTTTGACAATAACTCGAGTGATTGCTTGAGCACAGATATGGTTTATGCACTGTTTTGTAGGTCTTGTTATTGGACACAAATATATACGTCTTTTATAATGGAAACAGCACTATTGACTATAATTTTAGATTAATAATTACGGAGCGCACAAAAACACGTCCGCTCGCGACAACGTACGGGAGGGGGGGGGGGGGGGAATTAATAAATATAGCCAGTCAAACGATCTTTTGTGCAAATGTTCTTCGTTCTTTCATTCTTAGGGGAACGAACATTCGGCCGACCGTTGACCGGGCAAAAGAACATTCGGACGACCGTTGTACGGGAAAAAGATGGAATTGCATGATTTGATTCCGCCTAGCCCGTTTCTTCATCGGACTACAAGACGTACGGCAATGCTCCATCGGTACATGGTCGACATCCCACCCGTACGCACTAAACGTTTTGGAAATACTTTTATTATGCGTACAGCTAAGGAGTGGAATTCCCTGCCGGAGTCTGTTTCCAGATAGCTACAACCTCAGGGTCTTTAAGTCGAGAGTGAATAGGTTACTTCTAGGCAAGCGTGTTACACCGTCGACCACATCATCACTTACCATCAGGTGAGATAGTGGTCAAGCGCGAGCCTTCGTATAATTTAAAAAAAATAACATTCGGACGACCGTTGTTCTGGTGAAGATTCGGACGATCGTTGTTCGGGCGAACATTTGGACGACCGTTCTTTGGGCAAACATACATTCAGGCGAACTTTCTTCGTTCTCTGAACTATCGTGACGCACTCTTTGTGTAAGTATTTTAATTTTTTGAGGCTTTGTAATAGTACAATTTTATCAACAAAAGCGTCGCAATAGCGATTTGCTAAAGTCATAAATGATAATGATGTGATATCTAAACACTAATGCTGTAACATGGAAATATTGCAAAACCAATCCATTTTTTAAAAGAGTAACCGTGGCGTTTCTTGCCGGTTCTTCTCCATAGGAAACGACCAACCCGAACCGTGCACCTTTTGTCGACGTTTTATAAGTACCCATGTAGATAGGTCTACATGGGCACGTGAAATAAAAAAAACTTGTTTGATTTTTGATTTTGAATGCCAAGCGCTATGCCAGTCATTTCGACAATGACACGTCACCAAGCCCTCACTTTGGCATATGGACAATCACTATCGCTGATAGTGTGACTCTGTCTAGAGCCCAATGATGTTATACTGCGGTAGATACATTTACCAACATCTGCTCGGCAATACAAACACAAGCTGTCCAGCTTGAGTGAACTCAGTCCGTCCTGCGTCTGGCCACGACACGGACGTACGTTTGTACAGTATGTTTATCTCTTCCTGACAACGGGGTCCTATTTATATCTCTGTGATCTTTTAATCTACTCATTGATAGAAATAAAGTTACAAGTTTCATAGGTAGCTAAAGTATAACATTGCCATGTTTTAATTTATTTATAATGAGTATGACGTTTATTAAAATCTCATTGCTAGAGCCTCATATTATTTGACTTAAGCAGTGGTGTCTCATCGCATACAAAGAAACTGTGCCGACGTACTGTACTGATTATATTGATTATTTTTTGTACATCGATCGCGTTTGGTTCTGTTCCACGGATATAGATGGTGATCTATCCATCGCCGTGGAACGGAACTGAATGCGATCGATTTACAAAAAATAATCGGTATAATCATCGGTAAAACGAATGTAAAAAAAATGTAAAACGCTAGTTACATGGGCACGATTTCTTTGTATGGGATGAGGCACCTGGGGGGTGACCATAAGCTCTTAGAGCGGTATCAATTTGAGATCGAATAAGGGACAGATGTATCTGACTTGTATACATCTGTCACTTACTCGATATCAAATTGATACCGCTCTAAGAGCTTATGGTCACCCCCCTGTATGCTAGTATTATATCATCTGTGACTTAAGTATGCTTGCTCAAAACCCCTCTGACCTGGCCTTCCACACACCACTAGGCGTCGTTCAAGAGACATAACAATCGGTTTTGTAGTAAACTGAAGTTTCAGTGTATAAAAATAACAATATTCAATTAAATCGACGCTACAAAGCCATCTGGATCCGGCGGTCGTTAGCTTAACTACAATACTATCCGATACTTGGAATATCGACAGACTACAAAATAAATGTTTCGATAAATTAGTTTTGCGTTGTATTCCAGTGGAAGGTAGTGTTAGCCCGTTACTAATTTGTGGGATTGTTTGACTAAAGCGGTGCACTGAATGATTTGTCTCATATACAATTTATTTGCAGGTTGTAACCATGTTCCAATGAGAAGTGACATTGGTAGTTGTTAAACTGACTTTTGTCGGTGGACGGCGCGCGGCGAGTCGCTGTCAACGTGGGCGGTCGCGGAGTGAACACGTGTATCAG
Source organism: Orthosia incerta (assembly GCA_948252205.1). Classification (NCBI taxonomy): domain Eukaryota; kingdom Metazoa; phylum Arthropoda; class Insecta; order Lepidoptera; family Noctuidae; genus Orthosia; species Orthosia incerta. Next base: position 4,030,153 of record OX411758.1, read on the forward strand.
TTTTAAGAGTGTTTATTCAAGTAGATGTAAAAGGTGATTTAGTGAGAACGTAATAAAAGACGTGAAATTGTGAAAGATTGTTTTAATTTTCTGAATCGTTAATAGTTCAGAAGCAGGATATAATCGAGATAGCGATTGATATTCGCTCTCGGTGAAGGACTTAACGCCCATAAAAGGTACGTACGTACTGTAGCAATATTTAATGGTAAATTACTTATGTATAATTTAATGGTTAAATTTGTTAGCTTAATTTTTTTCTATTTAAAAATAACTAAAGAGAGAAACGTTTAAACGCTGGTATCAGAATTTGGTCGATAATATCCAAACTGTACTGGTGAGGTATTTAATTTTCTTCTTTTTAACGTGATTTGTTTTGTTTTTTCTATTGTCTTATATTCAAAGACATATTATAGATGCTTTATAGATAGTGTCCCTTAGGTAAATAAATAAAGAACATCCACTTTTTGTAGATTATTTATTTTCAGAAATCTTGACTCCCAAAAGAAAGTCTTGACAACGTACGAGGGAGTTGTATGACTTGCCATCAAGGGCATCGGAGCCTCCTGTGTGTACGCGTAGACGTCGCGAAACTGGTTGCAATAATCGAGTCTAGCGATTCGAGAGACCAAAGCGTGTCAAGTGATCACGACACGACTCACAGCAGTCTTGATTCGAGGCGCCGTGAGGTGTCACGCCGGCGATTCGTGTCACGGGTGCGTGATATGTCAATGAGGTGTGGCGAGTCACTGTGACGTGACTTATCACGTAGGTCTGACTTGTCACGGGCGTGACACGTCGCGTAGTCGAGGCGCCTGATGCGGCGCCTGGTGAGGCACCTGATGCGGCGCCTGGTGAGGCACCTGATGCGGCGCCTGGTGAGGCACCTGATGCGGTGCCTAGAGGCGCGTGTCGCGGTGCCTGGAGGCGCATGACGCGGCGCCTACATGCGAGTGTCGCGGTGCCCAGAAACACGTGACGCGGCGCCTAGAGGCACGTGTCGCAGCGCCTAGAGGCACGTGTCGCGGCGCCTAGTGAGGCGCCTAGTGCGGCGCCTGGTGCGGCGCCTGGTGCGGCGCCTGGTACGGCGCCTGGTGCGGCGCCTGGTGCGGCGCCTAGTGTGTCGCGTGATGCGGCGCCTGGTGAGGCGCCTGAAGCGGCGCCTGCAAGGCGCCTGATGCGGTTCCTAGGGCGGCGCCTGGTGCGGCGCCTGGTGCGGCGCCTTGTGTAGCGCCTAGATCGGCGCGTTACGCGGCGCCTAGTGAGGCGCGTGATGCGGCGCCTTATGTGGCGCGTGATGCTGCGCCTGGAGTGGCGTGTTTCGCGACGCCTAGAGGCGCATGTCGCGGTGCCTAGAGGCGCGTGTCGCGGTGCCTAGAGGCGCGTGTCGCGGTGCCTAGAGGCGCTTGTCGCGACGCCTAGCGAGGCGCGTGATTGGGCACCTAGTGAGGCGCGTGATGCGGCGCCTTGTTGATCCTAGTAAACGATTGGCTCAGGGTTTACTTAGACTTCTATTTTCATGGGCTAAATGGCAAGGTTAATTGGGATTGGCATTTCCAAGTAATAAGGATTACGGTCAGTTATTAGGGCTGTTTTTTTAGTGTCATTAGAAGAATATTTTTACCAAAAGGTAGTGTTGATGAATACATGGTAAAATACAATATATTTTATTTTGGTCGGTATTGAGGATAAGTCAGAGAGAATAAGTGTAGAAGCAACACAATTTACAGAATCTGACAAATTATTAGTTTATTTTAGAAACATAAGAATGACAAAGTAGTTAGACAGGTCTAAACCATACCTGCGAACAGAAAACGCTGAAAGTAAAAAGAAAAAATAAAGGAGACATTAAAAGAAACTCAATGATCATAGTAGTAGAAAGGGTAGAAACTATACGTTTATAAGATTTTTAATTGTAATGAGACAGGCCACCCATTTAAATAAAACAAAAATGCCAACGACTTAGCAAACCTTGTTACAAAGTAGTTCACTTAGCTGATAGTTGTTTATTTATTCATTAATTTATTTTATTATTAATGTACACACAGAAAATACATACAGAAAACACATCATGATAAAGGAGTACAAAGGTACTGCTTATTTCTTAAGAAATTTCTACCAGCAGACCTGCGAAAAAGAGAAATGAAGAAGAAATATAGACAAATAGTGTGTGAGAACAGGTAGAGAAGAAAAGTGAACGACTAACCTAAGATATAAATACATACACATATAGTGTAAGTGATATATACTTAAATAAATACATAACTCTAATATATATAGATACGATATATATATATAAATATGCTTATAAAGATCAGATTTGAGAGGAAAGATATCACAGAAATTAGTAGCAATAAAACAGTTTTGAGAATTACAAAAGAACTTGATAGTGACCCCAAATATTGCAAAGGAATTGTCGGGACAGGTCATAGTTTGGATTGTTTCATAGATTTCAGTTAGTAAGCCGGCAGCTATGAAATTAGTAAATTCATGCTCGGTTTCGGAGTTTGTCTGTGTTAAGGCTTTCAGGGTAGCGTTTGTCAATAAAATTGCTAAGTCAAATGCAGTGTCGAGATAATAGATTCCACCAATGCTTAAGTAGAACTTCTTTTGATTTTGAATTGCTGAAAGACACTTTACTACATCGGGCATTTCCTTTAAGTGAAGTGCTGTCATTAAAAGAATTGCAGATAATACAGTAACATTCGATCGAACTGCTCATAGAACCAAATTAATTGAGTTAGATAGTAAATAAGTTGAGCTTTTAAAATTTCCGGCCTCACACTAAATTAGTCAAAATGTAATTCTTTAAAAATAATCTATAGATTACTTAGGTTTTGAAGTTAAAGAGTCCGAAATAAAACCTGGTAAAAGAAAATCGGAGCTGTGGATCAATTATTCAGACCAACATATGATTAGGCAGTTATTGTAGGATTAAACAGCATGTTGAAGAGGAGACACAATACTCGAGTGTTCATGCGAAGGCGGATAGGGAGCCACTTGAGATCCTTGTAGAACTAAAAGACGTGGTTGTATTTCTTCAGACCAAAAACAAAACGGGTGCACAGGTTTTGCAAGCGCTCAAATTTAATTAAGAGCTCCTCCGTGACATCCCGAAAGCAGACCTCAACTAGACAGATATTAGTTTTAAAGGGCAAGAGGCTTTGAAGGGATTTTAACGTGTGAAAGGAAAAGCGTACCTTACGACTTACCTCATTTACTTGAGCTCGCCAAGAGAGATTACTGTTTATTAAGACACCAAGGTTCTTAGCAGTTTCGGTGTAAGCGATGGTCGAGCCGTCAAAAAAATAAAGGCCACTTTGACGCTTTTATTTTTTCAAGCGCAATGCGATGGTATCGACTGCCTATGATCATAGCCTGGGACTTGGATGGGTTGATTTGTAATCCGTAGGACTTAGCCCATTTACTTATACTCTCCAGGTCACAATTAATGATTCATATATTGTCCAGATTTGCAAGACGGCAGAAGCAAGAAAGAAGAAGTATTTAATTGTCACAAAATGACATACATTCTTTTGCTTAAACTAAACCCATAACTATAGTATTAGTAGTTCTTAAATTATGTTATTAAAGAAAAGTAAAAAAATACGAATAAAATAACAAATGTGAGTATAAATTATATAGCAGATGCATGTCGTGGTTGTGGCAAGAAGGTTATACAAAAAAAAAACAACTGCCATAAACCGGGTACAGTAGAAAGCCTCGTTCAAGCAAAATTTGGTCTTAATCTGAGTGAGCAACTTACATGAATTATTACAGTTTAACTTGCCAGGTGATATAGAAATCATAGCCCTCTAATTTACAAAATAAAGTTTTGATTAAGCTAGAAAAACAGTAAAATTCGTTCAGGGTGACCTAGTCAGAGTAGAAAGAGATGTCCCTTCCTGCGTTCAGAGTCGGAAGCTTGTTCCAAAACTTCGTGGTCCTATCGCATATTAACAGTATTAGATAATGATAGGTATATCATTGAAGATAGTCCTTTATCTCGAAAAGGTAATCGTCATTTTACCGGCACTTTTTCAGTAGACAAGATCCACACATGGTTAGTATTTGATAGAACCAATAATGAATCTGATAATGACTCTAATAAAAGTCTGAGAATGCTGATGAAAGCTAACCTTCTTAGCTAATTTAAGAATTTACCTGTTTGATTTGTTGCAAAATATTTATGCATGTTATTCTTAATAGTTTTTTTTTCCAGTGAAATAATAGTTATTTAGTTATGTTGTCAAACCACTGAAAATATGTAGAGGTTTCAGTGGAATGACTAGACAGTACTGAAGACATGAAGGGGCTTCAGTATTGTAGTGTGACATCTTGAGGCAAAAACATGAAGGGGTTTTGTCCTCGGGTGTTTACTCATAATATGAGATATTTGATGTAGATATTAGAGGCTACAATCAAATAAAATAGTTTTGAGGCGAAAACATGAAGGGGTTTCGTCCTCGCTTTATTATTTAAATGATATGTTTGATGTAGATATGTAGAGGCTACAATCAAATAAAATAGTTTTGAGGCGAAAACATGAAGGGGTTTCGTCCTCGCTTTATTATTTAAATGATATGTTTGATGTAGATATGTAGAGGCTACAATCAAATAAAATAGTTTTGAGGCGAAAACATGAAGAGGTTTCGTCCTCGCTTTATTATTTAAATGATATGTTTGATGTAGATATGTAGAGGCTACAATCAAATAAAATAGTTTTGAGGCGAAAACATGAAGGGGTTTCGTCCTCGCTTTATTATTTAAATGATATGTTTGATGTAGATATGTAGAGGCTACAATCAAATAAAATAGTTTTGAGGCGAAAACATGAAGGGGTTTCGTCCTCGCTTTATTATTTAAATGATATGTTTGATGTAGATATGTAGAGGCTACAATCAAATAAAATAGTTTTGAGGCGAAAACATGAAGAGGTTTCGTCCTCGCTTTATTATTTAAATGATATGTTTGATGTAGATATGTAGAGGCTACAATCAAATAAAATAGTTTTGAGGCGAAAACATGAAGGGGTTTCGTCCTCGCTTTATTATTTAAATTATATGTTTGATGTAGATATGTAGAGGCTACAATCAAATAAAATAGTTTTGAGGCAAAAACATGAAGGGGTTTCGTCCTCGCTTTATTATTTAAATTATATGTTTGATGTAGATATGTAGAGGCTACAATCAAATAAAATAGTTTTGAGGCGAAAACATGAAGGGGTTTCGTCCTAAAATAATAACTTATTTGATAGACACTGCAACAAATATTATATTAATTTAAAATTAATATCTAATTATTATTTAAATATGATTTTTTTTCTCTGTATTTTTATTAAAATAAAAAAAAAATCGTTTAATTCAGACTATTTAAATGCCCATATTTTGTTAGTATTACATTATCATAAAATCTTATTATATGCAATATATTAAGATTATTTGATGTTTCAATATTTTATGATAAATTATTGTCTTCACGAGACGTGAATATGTCAGGAAAGGCCGACTGTTAGCCCGTTACTAATTTGTGGGATTGTTTGACTAAAGCGGTGCACTGAATGATTTGTCTCATATACAATTTATTTGCAGGTTGTAACCATGTTCCAATGAGAAGTGACATTGGTAGTTGTTAAACTGACTTTTGTCGGTGGACGGCGCGCGGCGAGTCGCTGTCAACGTGGGCGGTCGCGGAGTGAACACGTGTATCAGTTTTAAGAGTGTTTATTCAAGTAGATGTAAAAGGTGATTTAGTGAGAACGTAATAAAAGACGTGAAATTGTGAAAGATTGTTTTAATTTTCTGAATCGTTAATAGTAGTTATCAATATTCATTTCTTCAGTTTATTAGTAATTTAGGCACAGATGGCTACAATGACTTTAGTGCTGTGTAGGTAGCTATGGATTTACAAATAACCTAAAAATCTACCGTGAACTTATTTTTAATTAGTCAAAGTCAAAGTCAAATATATTTAATTTCAACTAGGCCAATAAGCGGCACTTTTGAAAGTCAAACAATTAAAAATGAAAATTTATTCTACCGTGCATTCGGAAAAGTAGCTTGTTATGGAGAAGAACGCATAAGAAACTCCATACTTACTCTTTTAAAAAAAAAGGTGTATTACAATATTTCCATAAGTACATACATTAATAAATTCATATATGTGAGGACGATGCTCCCAAAAAATAGCTCTACACACTACTACGTACAGGTATAAAGTAATAGAAGCATTAACAGGTAAATTCATTAATGTGATAAATAGGAACATGGTTCTCACATACTTACAAATATTGCAAACATAGTTTAAATACCAAATTCAACAACAACGGAACAGAGTGTGAGTAAATTTCTTAAAAAAAAGGACTACAATAACTATGAATAGGAATATAAATTAGCAAATTTGATTTTGTCTACACTAAAGATTGCCCTATGGAGCAGGGCCAGCATGTTTCCAAGCATTTTTATCTTGAATATAATCATCTAATTTGTAATATGCTTGTTTACAAAGTGAGCTTTTAACTAAAGTTTTAATTTTACTTTCATTTAGTTTTAATATATCACAAGGTATTTTGTTATAGAATTTAACACAGTACCCCTAGTTTAATATAGACCGTGTTTTATTATTCCAGAGCGTACTCCCGGGATAAAAATGTATCATATTATGTCCTTTTCTAAGGTCCAGTATATCTCTATACATATTTTTTTTCAGCGTTCAGGCGTGAAACAAACAGCAGACAGAGTTACTTTCGCATTTACGAGTTTAATATTAGAATGAATACTTTGTAAGTGTGATCTAACAAACAGTTTTCACATGTCAGCATAATATTTAAGAGATAAGCAAAAAGTTTAATAAAACCTGTAACCCTATTACGGATATTTTACCCTATGTTACCCGGGCCATAATAACGAATTGATTGACACCTTATTCATCAAAATCGGATGAATAGTTTAGGCGCTACGGAGGAACATACGTAAATACATACATACATACATAGACTGCTAAAATCATAACCTTTCCTTTTGGCTTCGCCGTAGTCGGGAGTAAAAGTATTTTGGGCACACCCTTAACGATCTTGCATGCTACCATAAGAATTTGTCATAGTATTCAACATGGCAGGACCATTTCTATTAGTTTTCGCAGTCAGTGAGCCGCAATCCTGGTGTGAAACCGGCCCAATAACGACTAGAAGTGATTTCCCAGTCTTTTTTAACCGCGCGACTTACCAAAAAGGAGGAGATTCTATTTTCGCCATTATGTATGTTTTTTTTTATGTTTGTTCACCGATATCTCCGTCAATTGTGGACCGATTTTGAAAATTATTTTTTTATTTGAAAGAGTATGTTCCGAAATTGGTCCCATTTTAATTTGGTGAAGATCTGATGAAGACATTCGGAGATATACAACAGAAATCTTCAATAAATAACGGCAAATCTCTCGGGATTGTTGCAATCGCATGTCTGTATATTGTTTATATCAATTCATAACATAAGATCACGCCAGTACGCTCTAAAGGGTCAAGCAGATGTGTACTGTTCACCTTGGTACACTCTAATTTCACCGGTTATGTTCAGTTTCATGATATTCGGGTAATCTCATCATCATCATCATCATTTCAGCCGAAAGACGTCCACTGCTGGACATAGGCCTCCCCCAGGAGTCGCCACATTGACCGATCCCGTGCGTCTCGCATCCAGCGCCTTCCCGCAAACTTAACCAGGTCACCGGTCCACCTAGTGGGAGGCCTTCCAACGTATCGTCTTCCGGTTCGCTGTCGTCATTCCAGAACTTTTTGGCCCCATTGGCCATCCGTTCTGCGAGCAATGTGCCCTGCCCACTGCCACTTAAGTTAATCCTGAACAGGGTAATCTTTTCTGGCATTATTTGTAGGTACAAATAATGCCAGAAAAGATTACTTTACTACTTGCATATTAGGTACAACTAAAAAGTGAAAAATAACAAAACATTTTTCAAAAAAATACTACCGACTTCCAAATAAGAAAACTACAAAGTGAAAAAAAACTTTATTTTTGGAAGTCGGTGTCCATAACGCAAACAATAGTACCTAACAAAGACAATTTTTTTGGAAGTCTGTAGTATTTAAACAACAAAAAATGTTTTTTTCTTTTTATTTGCCCTCTCGTTGTTCAAATGCTCACAAGCACCACTACCGAAATAAATTTCTGAATTCGATTCCCAGGTAAAGAAAAGTGTTACTGGATTTTTCTATGTGGGTTTTACCAGGAGTCTGGCTTTGTGCCCGGTTGTTGGAGTTCACGACAATAGGCTCGTCCCTTAATACACGACTCTTCACACACAACACCACACGTGTATACTCATTGAACCATGGTGTCTATTCAATAAATTGATGACCTGCCCGTTAACTATAGTTATTGATAACTTACGTGAATGGATCGTAAGTGACGACATCTCCCCTTTGGTGTGCACTGACCTAAATTGGACGCCATTCAAGATGCTTGACCTGTAAGCGGTCTATGCAAGTACTGAATCTATTGAGATGGTATGTTGTAGTTCCGGTATAATATACAAGGTGGTCGGCGAGTAGAAGTACTATGCTGAACTGTTCTTGACCAAAATTGCAGCTAGTAACTCATCCTGAATGGATGAGTTTTAATTCATTTGTTACCTTTGAGGGGTTCAAATTACTTATGTATATAAACATCGCTAAAATTGCGAAAAAAACCCATCGTAAAAGTAATCCATATTATCGAGAAGAATTTAAAGTATTACATTTTAATAAAAAAAAAACATTTTTTTTTTAATTCTTCTTAGCAAACCCTTTCATTTGATACCCATATCATGGCAGTGTACAAAAAATTACTAGTCCACCATCTTGGGCCGTCCGCCATATAAGATTTAAAATGACGTCACTTATCTAACCATGCTTGTCATCCAACCTAAACGTGATGCAAAATTTCATTTTAATCGGTGGAGGATAACTGCTTTAAAATTCAGTTGCAAGATTTGACCCGAACACACTTACATACATACATACATTGCAAGTTAATTAAAAGCTTGTAAAAAACAAAGCTACTCAGCTTTAAAATTACAGACGTTTTTCCTCTACGCCGAAATTATATATAAGAGCAATAAGGTAAAAAAAAATTGATTTGAAAGAAAAACACAAAAACCGATACTAACATCTGTGACATTAAATGGCTGGGTCTGAAGGTATTGCCCTGAACACGCGTGCCCAATCTTAACACAGTTGCAACTGGTTTAATTCTAGCTTAAGCATTCAGGTAAAGAACGATTCTTTAACATAATATTTTATGCTTTTCCATAGTTTTGTGCTGCACACGTAGATCCTAGCGCATTGCCCATATCTTGGAGCTGACTGTTAGCCCTAATCGAATAGTATCTACAGGCAAGGAGACAGACAATCAAAATTATGAAACAATAGGGTCTGCAAATTCCAAGGAAAAATTTGGAAGAGACCACAATACATACCAATTTCTATATATAACACCTCGGCCGTCCCAAGCTTCGTTTACAGAACAGGCCGAACCCAGCCCTGGGAAACTGGCTTCATGACACGGGCCTCTCCGTGAAATGACGGGCAAGATGGTCTTGCCCGTCATTTCACTGTATCGACACTTTTAACAGCGTCGATCTTGGCGTTACGACATGATTACACACCAGAAGATTATTATCCTGGTAGACAATTTAAAATTTGAATATCCATAGCAGTAGTATCATCTCATCTTGCCTAGCCTTTTTCCCAACTATATTGGGGTCGGCTTCCAGTCATACCGGATTCAGCTAAGTACCAGTGTTTTACATGGAGCGACTGCCTATCTGACCTCCACAACCCAGTAACTGGGTAACACGGTACCCCTTGGCAAGGCTGGTGTCAGATATCAAGCTTCTGACCCGTAACGACTGTCAAAGATCTTCAAATGACAGCTGGGACCAACGGCTTAACGTGCTTTCGAGGCACGGAGGAAACTCGGTATGTTGAAATGGTCACCCATCCACTGACCGACCTCGTCAAGCGTTGCTTAACCTTAATGATCGACCCGTGCGGCTGTTATTATTTACCCACGAGCAGTAGTATACATAACGAAATTAAAAGGAAAACTATCATAGCTAAGTAGGCTTTGCAAGTTTACGACAAATAGAAGACCAACTTGTAAAATGTACTTGAAAAAGTAAAAATGTTGTATATTAATGCCCCATACATACAACAGTTTTCGAATGGCAAAGTAAATTTTGTCCCTTCGTTAGAGCAATGTTCAATGCTTTCATTGTTTATGATCGTTAGTAATGTTACCTATTTATTTTGTAGCTGTTTTACAGAACCCTCTGTGCGCGAGTCAGACTCGCACTTGGCCGGTTTTTTAAGCTTAAGTCAAATTGATTTTATTGGTGACTAGCTGTTGCCCGCGGCTTCGCTCCCGTGGACCACCCCACAGGACCCATTTAGGGGATTAAAAAATAGCCTATGTCACTCAGGAATAATGTCTATAATGTCTATAAAAAAGCTATTGCTCGTGGCTGCGTCTGCTTAGCATTAGTACTTCGAATAGCCTGTAACTTGTTCACCATACAAACTTCCACCACCTTAAGAATGATTTTTGGGTTAAAACTATCCTATCCTAAGTCCTTTCCAGGGTCTTAAACTACTCCCCGCATTGACGAAGCAGGGTGCTCAGTAGCCTTGGCTTGGTCAACCACGGTGAAGCCAAAAGGAACACGAGGAGGGGCCGCTCGTCAAGGCTTTTGCCGATTAAGCTGTCGACGTACCGGTCAACAAGTAGGTTGCGGTGCCGCTTGGTAACAGAGGCGATATCGCGACTGAGGCGGGCCGTGATGTCGTATGGTTCACAGGGCCTCCCATACTATATCGCGGCTGAGGGTTGGAGGCCGCAGCAGGAGAGGAATATCGGTATTGCGGTGCGCCGTTCTCCCTACCTTCCGCGGCCATTAAAGTCAATAATGTCACTCAGGTTTCGGAGCCTATTCGGTACAAACAAACAAACAAAAAAATCTTTTCTCTTTATAATATTAGTATAGATATTCTTTAGACGGGTCAGGTGGTTGAACTCACAACCAGCGTTCGTGTATGACTAGATTTTTAACAAATCAAAAGGCGTATGTAAGAATTGCAGTGGGTGGCTTTCTCTGCTGTAGCTTCTGCCCAACACCATATCGAAAATGGAGTGAGTCTGCAACAGACACAACCTCAACTAAAAATCCACAAAATATTTTTTAAAGCTCCATCACAAATAACCCACTTGTAGAATAAGGCGGACAGACAGTGGTTGGGGGATGGGGTAGGGGCACTAATAGGCTTTCCATTCAGCTGGACACGACACGGTCGGGTGCACACGACCTGGCCGATTGATATCAAGACCTAGGGTGTTTTTATAACGTTATAGATAAGTTATTGGATCGGATACGTGGTTGGTCAGTTAAGTGGTTCATGTTGAGGCAAATGATTGGGCCAATGTGTGGAGATGTGTTAGACAAACGTTGTTAGACTTTTACAGACGTTGATTAATGATAAGAAGTAAACTATTATTCCTTATCCAGCTTAATATGTCAGCGGCGTTGAAGATAATTCCACGCGAACATAATACCGACTTTAAAACTTTTGCGTTTCATAATTGAAAAACAATATATCACGGGAATTTAACGCGATTATTTCGAACACGGCCGAAACGTTGGGTTAAGGCGCCTCCCCGAGCAAAACACCGCGCTAGTCGAATTTTGTGCAGTTTTAAAGAGCTAAGATCTACTCTTTATTTAAAAAGAAATATCAATTAATAAAAATACATTAAATTTCTACATAATGTTGATTCTAAAATCGTAGTACACTTTTTTTTTTAAAGAGTTATATGTGTCACTAATCTCCTTCCAACAAAACCATAAAAATGTGAAATAATTATTGATAGCATGCATCTCCTCGTAAAGTTTTCATTAATTATTTTTTATACTATAACACTAATGGATAGACAATTTGATAACGAACATTTTTTAAGTTTTATTTTTTTCAAAAGACCAATCTTCGATTTTATAAAGATTTTATTCTAAAATCTGGGCGTATTCACTACCGGAATTCATGCGCCTCCAGTGCCGCTAGGCCAATAGGAATGCTCATATCTCATGCTGATTTTTTGGTCACGGTACGGCCTTAAATAGGTAAATAAATAATCAAAATAATTGCGTTAAATTCTCGTGATATATTGTTTTTCAACATAATACCGATGTAGGCAGACCGGGAAGTTCTATGTCTAACATAGATATTGGTGCACTTGTGTTCTTCATCATTATCCGTACAGCAGTTGAAGAATGATTGATTAACAAACTATATAAAAATACTTTGTTTGAAAAAAATACAGCCGACTTCCAAATAAAAAACACTACAATGTGAAAAATAACTTCAATCTCTGAGTCTTTGTTTCTTCGTTTTTATTTTATTTTCTTTTTAATTTTTAGTTGTCATACAATTTTTGCTTATTAGCTGAATCCGGTAAGACTGGAAGCCGATCCCAATATAGTTGGGAAAAGGCTAGGCAGATGATGATGATACAATTTTTGTTTATTAACTATAGGCTCGCGTTTGACCACTGTCTGTCTATAAAATTAGCATGTTCAATAGTAAGGTTTGCTCTGAGGCGAAACGCACAAAAAAAAACAGTCGAGAACCTTCTACTTAAAATAAATACCACTTTGCCATTTTAGTAAGTACTTTCACCACTGAAATATTGCCAACGAATTAAAAGTGACCATTTACAGTTACGAGGCCACTTCGAATTTGGTCATGACATTGGATGGATGCAAGCTGTTATTTAACATAAAAGTGTGATTTTAACAGCTGGCAACATCGATCGCCTCGTATACTGCATAAATTATTAGTTTTTCCTGCTGGCAGCTTTTACGCAGTTGTGAATAGAAAACTTTTATTTGAATTTTTTTAAGGACGAAATTGCTTTGCTATTTTGGATTCTAACACCATTGCATAAAGCTTGATTTTAAGTTGACACTGATGAAAAATGTGACGTTTCCAGTCATAAATAGTTTTTGGTTTTCTGTCACTTTATGAGAAAAGTTCAAAATTGGAATTGTTTGTAAGTTCCAACAGAACAGAAAAACACCAACAGAAAATTCAAACGATCACTAGGTACATATAAAACGAGTATCAGTCTGTTACAGTTTTACTGCACGTGAAAGATCTTCTCATACAGAGGAGGTAGGTACGAAGCAGAAGGCAAGCTTGGCCAAGGCGGATTATACTATAAGGCAATTATGATGTTTGTCGAACTGTCTATTGCAAGTAAAACTGAGGGCAACAGGCTTGTTTGTTTACAAAAACATTTCTCTGTAAAGGTTCCCCTAGTCGACGGCACGAACTATTTTGTGCGTGGGGTTAAAATGCATGCTATCTCATTCGACAACACGTGCGAAAGAGATAGATGCTGTGATGAGCAGTAAGAAGCTAGTTCGTGTACGAATTAGCACTTTTCCAAGTTTGTAGCAAAATGGATGATGATTTAGGACGAAAACGAGCGCGCGAAATAAACAGACCTTTGGAAGTCTAGATATCATGATAATACGACTAAATGTATATTTTCAAAATAAAATTATTTGGATTTTTGAACTACTAATCTATCCCTGTATGGAGGCCGTTTTCCTTTTTCTTATGGTATTTATGTCCGCTCAAAGATGTGTTAAAATTAGTGTTAAAATATGGAACTTTCGATGCTCATAACTTTCAAATATTTTTTTATTTCAATTTTTTTTAAAATGCAAGGATGATAGATAATGATGATACAAATTGAAAACATTTATTTTTATTTTGAACGTACATCGTCAAACAGTGGAGTAATCGCCAGACTACGTTTGTCATCATCATCATCATCCTGCCCTTGTCCCATGTTACTTGGGGTCGGCGCAACACGTTTTCTTCTTCCATACCGTCCTGTCCCACGTCACGCTATCACTGACTCCCTTTTCTTTCATATCACTCCTCACACAGTCCATCCATCTTTTCTTTGGCCGTCCCCTCCCTCTCCATCCATCCACATTTATATTCATAACTCTTTTAGTAACATGCGTTTCATCCCTCCTCATCAGATGACCATACCAGGACAAACGGTTTCCTTTCAACTTTTCTGTCACTGGCGCCACTTTCAAACTTCCTCTAATATACTCATTTCTCACTTTATCCATTCTCGTCACTCCGCACATCCATCTCAACATTCTCATCTGTGCTACTACGTTTGTATGGAAGTATTATCGACTAGTGTACCTTAAGTGGTTTGTGTGTACGTAAATGCGCAGAGGCGACAACAATTTGGAAAAGCAGAAGCAAAAGATCGCGCGGTCGTTCACCAACAAGATGGACCGATCAAGTGAAAGACTCGTCATCCTCCAAATTCCACACGGTCGTAAGGGACACGCTGGACAGAAACCGTTGGAGGCAGATCATCCGCTCCAGATGTAACCCTGATGCTGACCACGATCCTCAGACATGAGGAAGCGGCGAAGAGAGAGAGTGTACTAAATACATTATTGAGATCATAAGACCGGGATTATCGGTTCATCGTACAATACGAGCCTTTGGTTTTTGACTGTAAATATCACCGAATAAAGAATACCGTGATTTGTGCTTCAACCTAAGTTTTACTGGTTTACCCGAGTACCCCTACATCATCGAACCTACACCAAGAGAAGAAGATGTCCATGATATCGCTACGCTCTCGCTCCCGCCCTAGGTATTATAATGAAAATTCTATAAAAATATACGATCATCTACTTAAAGTTCAAGGATGACCTATATTCAGTCATAACACGTTCTAATAAATAATAGGGATGTCCCCCGCGGGTCTCTTTAAAGCCCTGTGGAAGTATAATTAGCTGTTTATTTATCAATATGTCCGCATAAGTAAATTTGGAATAATATTAATTAGTCTGGTTCATCAATACTGCGTAATAAGTAATTTCTATTCAGAAATAAAACTAAAACTTTGGGCAAATATTAGGAGTTTGATTTTAAAGACACCTAACTCTCAGTTTCTCGAAAAAATATATCGCAAAATGAATATGACAAATTTTCAAACGCAAGATAAATGAAAAAGCAGCTAATTTGTGTCATATTAATTTAGCGATCATTTTCGTCCACACTGGGCATGTTTGTTATTAGTATTGTTAAATTATTTGATTTAAGGCGCAGATACCCTTGGGTAGCTGATTTTAAAATGAGAATCACATGTAAACGGCTTGTCGTAATTTTTTGGAAAAAATATATGTTACATTAGACCATTTTCTTAATAATTTGATTTGAGATAATTTTGAGTTTTAGTCGTATATCATAGTGTAATTAATTTGTAAAGTTATGTCTAAAACTGACAAAAACACGACAATCGCACCAAAACCGCTGGCGTATTTTAAAGAAATCTACACCATCTCAAAGACAATTTAATCTACATTTTGATCTGAAGATTGTGTTAAGCTCGCCTTTGTACATGCACTTTATTATCACATGTTTGTAATATTGTTTCTTTTGGTGTACAATAAAGAATTAAGAATTAAGAAGAAGATTTTTTTTAAAGTCATAGAATAATAAGGAAAGTACAAAAAAGTACTAAATTTTGGGTCGCGAGGAGAGGCGTTAGTCGTCGTCTTAAATAGCCTGTATAATTTTAAAGATAAACACGAATGCTATTATTTCATAACCAAATAGTGGACCTTTTGTGAGGTAATCCCACTCAATCCCACGCACACTGCTGTATACCATATATTTACTTACCATTTTACTGTCCATGTTGCATCCATCATTACAGAACACTTCACAACACACAGATTGTTTCACCCCACTTATCACAAAACCACTTTAAATTCACCAACACACCCATTTAAACAAACTTTTATTCAATTTAAATCATCCCGAAGACGCCCGAACTTTGCCGAACTTGAACTTCTATTTTCAAATTGGACGCCTTAATTGGTCGGTCTGCTTTTCGATACACACTGATTGGATTATGTTCGTTAGTAAATAAAGTACTAACGAAACAGATTACTTTTTAAAATTTTAATTTGTAAAGTTTTAACGATACAATTAAATTGTTTCACAACTTTTACAACTTCAATTGGTAATCAATAATGTCATGTAATGTCAATTTATTAAACTTTTATTCCACTCACAAAACTAAACTAAACTTCGAAATTGGAACCATTACAAAAAGAAAACCCGAAAACATTTTGCTACGAAAGAGAAAAAAAAGAAACGACAAAAACTTTTTACGTCAAACAAAGAAAAAAAGAAAAATTCTAAATTCAAAAACGTTTGAATAGAACTTGTTTGAAAGCAGAGTGTTTAGTGACAATAGTTCAGTGAGGGGAGGTGCGGTCCGGCCGCGGCGGTCGCTCCGAGTGGCTGACCGGTGGCCACTTTTCACCCTTGCGTTTTGGGGCGTCGCTTGTGGTGTATGTGGTAAGCTGTAGCGGGTGTTAGGTTGTGTTTTTGTGAGAGTTTTAGTAGCGAAGAAGACTTAAAAAGTTTTTAATTAAGGCTTGATTTCTTATAGGTGACATTTTCTTAAAATACTGAACATTCTACGAAATGAAAAGCTTAAATCATAAGTTTTGATAGGCAGTTTCAAGCGTTTTATCATCAGCCTTGTCTCAGAGAGGTCTATTTCCAGTTTATCTGTATGCAACTGAATATACAAGTTAATTTGAGATAACGATGTAATTTTTATAGCCTCTTTACTCAGCTAAATAACTAGAGGTATCCGATTGTGATTTAGCTTTACTTATGCAAATGATATTTTAATTTTTACTCTTATTCTTTGCATAACACAAATTTTTACCCGACTGCGGGCGGTTAATGTTTTTCGAGCGTATGTATGTATGTATGTCCATTTCTATAGCACGCTCTACAGCCCAAACGGCTTGACGGATTATGACATATGAGGTGTCGTTGTAATCGTCTCAATTATGGGACTGACATAGTCTATATAATTTTTAATTAGATCTTGTTTTTCTCTTTTTTCCATTTCTAATAGCCGCTCTCTTTCCTCCTTTGCACCCCCGTGCGTCACCACCAGCAACACTCGATGACGTGTGTCTCTGTTTGTCCTCAAAACAATACCGCTGATTGGTGGGTCAACGTCTCTGCTGACGTCATCACCAGTACTTACGAGTACGACGCTCGTCTTTAAGATGATTGGTCCACTGATTTGATGGCTGAAGATAAGGTTTCCTTACAGGCCTGATTGTTTTGTTAGGGGGGTCGTAAATGTAAGTGTTCGTGTATTATTTTTGGGTTCAAGGTTGGTACTGATAGTGGTAGGGGTTACAGGTTGTGTTGTTGATCGCCGCACGTGGCTGTGTTTTTAGTCAACTTTGGAAAAGATGTAGGTTATGAATTATCGATTCTCGTTGAAAACTGTATGTGATGATAATTAATTTAAGTACTACGCATTTTTTGCCAGTTCTCGAACCTAATTTCGAGATATTGGCGAATATTATGGCAATAATAATTTCGGAAAAACGGGATTTTAAGCGATGATGTCGATTATATATTTACCTATTTCACGGTCGTTTCGGCCGTGTTCGTGTTTCGTGTGTCTGCCCGGGACCACGGTCGTTGAAACGTCGGGTGAAATAGGTAAATGAATAATCGAAATCATCGCGTTAAATTCTCTTGATATATTGTTTTTCAATTATGAAACGCGAAAGTTTTAGAGTTAATAACAATTTCTTTCTAGTTTAGGTACCTACGCAAACATGATTTTTAGGGTTCGGTACCCAAAGGGTAAAAACGGGACCCTATTACTAAGACTCCGCGATCCGTCTGTCTGTCTGTCTGTTTTTCATTCTTTATTTTCCGTTTTTTTTTATGAGATTTTGACAGGGCATATCACGTGGATAAATAATAACAGTTGCTTGTCGATCGAACCTTGGATGGGTGACCAAACGACTCCGTGCCTCGGAAAGCACGACAATCCGTTGGTTTCAAATGTCATTAGGTTGCTGCTAATGGCTAGGTTTTAGAGGTCAGATAGACACTTCATCCTTATCACTAAGTAAGAACTTAACCAGTATAAATCGACTGACTTATTCTCAAATTTAAACTAAGTACGGAGCTGTATTGTTTTCTTGACTGTATATTTATAAATGTGTGTATGTATTTATGTATCTATTTTAGTATTTTATATTTGGTTCTTCCTATGTTTGTTACTTATTATTTAATTTTAAAATTGCACCAAGTGCAACCCCATGTTGTGTCCAGGCTATATCTCTCCATTCTGGGTTGCCTGGAAGAGATCGCAGAATGCGATAAGGCCGCCTGTTGTATGTTTGTTGTTATTTTTAAGGTTTCCGTATGTAATTTTTTATCTTGGTGTACAATAAAGTATATATAAATAAATATAAATAAGTAGTTTTGGTGGTTGAAGCGGCTGCCCATTCGGCAGCGCCGAGATACACACACTCTTTCTTTCATCATCCTCATATCAGCCGAACATAGGTCTCTCCCAAGCGTCGCCACATTGACCGGTCTCGCAACCAGCGGATCCCCGCAACCTTCACCAGTTAATCGGTCCACCTGGTGGGAGGCCTTCCAACTCAACGTCTTACGGTTCGCGGTCGCCACTCCAGAACTTCTCTGCCCTATCGGCCACCCATTCTCCGAGCAATGTGCCCTGCCCATTGCCACTTAAGGTTTGGCAATTCTTCGGGCTATTTCGGTAACACTGGTTCTCTTGCGGATCTTTACATTTCTGATTCGATCACGCAAGGAAACGCCGAGCATAGCCCTATCCATTGCCTTTTGAATGACTGTAACCTTTCTGATGAGGCCCATTGTAAGCGACCACGTTTCAGAGCCATATATCATCACTTGCAACACACACTGGCCATAGGCTTTTGTCTTGAGACACTGTGGTAAGTTGGACGAGAAGATACCGCGCAACTGCCCGAACGCTGCCCAGCCGAGTCGGATTCTATGTTTGACCTCTTCCTCAAACTTGACCCTACCCAACTGGATCGTTTGTCACTCTTTCTTTACTCTTTTCTATTCTTCATAACCCTACCTCTCCTTCATATCTTCGGGAGCGCTTTGAGTATCTTGTTCCGAGGGGAAAACCTTGCCGTTCTTCATTATCTCTTCTCCTTCGTTTTCCTCCCCACTCATCTCATCACCTCAAGTCTTTACGGTGGATCATTTACTGTTCGTGCTGTCCGCCTCTTTCGTGCTCTCCATCCTTCGTTGGGAGTTTTCAAAAAAAGAACAAGGGAACATTTCCTGTCAACATGACGCAAAGATGATTATGTATGTATCTATTAATTTATGATTATAATTATATTAGACTAGCTGACCCGCGGGGCTTCGCTCCCGTCAACTGGCTACCCTTCCTACCCAGCCTACCCAGCCTATCTGCCTACCCTTCCTACCCAGCCTACCCTGCCTACCCTGCCTACCCTGCCTACCCTGCCTACCCTGCCTACCCTGCCTACCCTGCCTACCCTGCCTAACCTGCCTACACTGCATACCCTGCCTATCCTGCCTAACCTTCCTACTTTGCCTACCCTGCCTAACCTGCCTACCCTGCCTATCCTGCCTACCCTGCCTATCCTGCCTACGCTGCCTACCCTTTCTACCCTGCCTCCCTTGCCCATCCTGACTACCCGGCCTACCCTGCCTACCCTATCCACCCTACCTACCCTTCCTACCCTACCTACCCTGCCTACCCTGCCTAACCTGCTTACCTACCTAATAATTTTTATCTATCATCAATAGTTTTCTCAGCACACGCCAAAGAATTAATTTTATAGGCAACATTTTGCTACCTTGGCATACATTATTGCAATTTTCATAAGAGAAGATCTAATTTTTTTTGAAAATATGTTATAGCCTATGACACTAAGAAATAATATAAGCTACATTATTCCTTAGTGTCATAGGCTATAATATATCTACTGGTGAAAGAATTTTCAAAATCGGTTCAGTAGATCCAGAGATTACCCCTTACAACGTCACAAACTCACAAACTTTACCTCTTTATAATATTAGTATAGATATAGATAGTATGTATTATGTTTATGCATTGTGTGCTGTACACGTATTTGTTTAGTAGGTATATATATTCAGTAAGAATTTAAATGTTAAGCTTTGTTGTGCACTTCAGTGTGCTGTTCTCATTTAATAAAAAAATATCTGAGACTCTGAGGTTTGCTGTAAGAGAACCCAATTAAGGGTTAAGCTCGCCTTTGTACATAAGCTGTCCTACTGTATTTGTATATGTTTGTTTTGTGTACAATCTATACCAATATTATAAAGCTGAAGAGTTTGTTTGTTTTTTTGAACGCGTTAATCTCAGAAACTACTAATTGGAATTAAAAAATATTTTTTTGTTGGATAGTCCATTTATCGAGGAATGTTATAGGCTATGTAACATCACGCTACGACCAACAGGCATAAATGAAAAATGTTGCAAAAACAGGAAAAGTTATTCCTTTTTGAGAGCTTCCGTTGCGTGCGCTGTGTAAACGGTTTAAGTTACGCAACAATCATGTTTTTAGAGTAGGTAGGGTAGGTGGGTAGGTAGGTAGCCAGTTCACGGGAGCGAATCCGCGTGGGATAGCTTGTAAATAATAAGAATATTAATAGTTTGAGTTTAAGTTGCAATTGGGAAAAGGCTAGGCGGATTGCCTTTACTGGTCAGAAAAGTTATCACTGTGTTGTGTTAGTCTATGTGCAAGTAATGATTTCTGCCGCATTATTGGTGATGGCGACCCCACGTTACAGCAAAAGTTTAACATCTAGGTCATAGATATTACACCTAGATTTTACCCGTAATGACGAGTTATTAGGATATTACATGCGAGCCTCATAAAACTAACGTTTCCCTGAAAAGAACCATGTTTTGTTGCCATTTCATTTGGGTAATGTTTTAGTGAATTAATGGGTTCAACAGAGCACGTTAGCTTAGCATGCTAAAAAATAGGATCATGAGACCTTATATTTTTTTTAACCGATTTCCTAAAAAGGAGGAGTTTATCAATTCGACTGTATTTTCTCAACTGTCCCACTGCTGGGCATACGTAGGCACGAGTATTAATCACCACGCTTGCTCAATGCGGGTTGGCGATTTTAAAATTATATTAACTATGAAAAATAAACATGAATGTATTGCACAAAACCCTGCAGTGCAAAAACCCCAATCTTCATTATTTTCATCTTAGTGTAAATAGTATTCCAGTTGACACAGGAACACACACGATATAGTAAATACACACACCGGCAAATTTAGCGGAACAAAATAAAAATGGCGATTTTTTTTAAGACAAGTTTCCTTACTTAAAAATAAACCTTTTAAAATAAAAATCTGATCGTACATTTTGTGTGATTATCATTATTTTTATGTGAAAACTGCACATTGTTGATTTTTAAGGCTAATATTGAAAGTTAAAAAAAATATTAAAAGAACATTTTTACAATAAAAATAATATCACATGATATCGAGTGATTAATCAATGTTCTTTTAATAAAGTTATCACTTGTCTAGGCATGTTGAGAATAATGTTATCCGTTGTCTCGTGTGGTAGTCTCAATCTTTCCTATACAACGGCGCTTCGCAGTTCACGCACGTTGACAGGTGCAGGTATTATGAATTTTAACATTTGTTGTAGCAGGTCCTAAACGTGTTCTATAAGATGCCAATCTGGTGATGTCACCGCATATTCCAAAACTGCGAATTTTTTATTTGACTGAAGTTGAAAAAGTGGTATGCGGCCGAGCATTATCCTGGATCAAATCCAAGTGACCTCTGATAAAGGGCCAAATGGTATATTTTACTCTTAAATAACACCTCTACAGCGATCTGTAATAAGATCGCCTCCATCGATCACCACCAAGTCCGTACGAGCTCCCAAAAATATCCTACCTGAATCCAATATTGTTCCTCCACCATATGCCACTGTAGTTTTGAAGATTATGTTGTTCTTGTTCATGATTACACATTTATTGCCGTTCATCAATTGAATTTAAATGAGTTCCACACAGCAGCAGTGGTGGCCAAGTGGTATCGGCCGCGACTTACAAGTTGTAGGTCGTGGGTTCGAGCCCAGGTAGGCGCTTTACTTTGTGTAAATTATTTCATCACCACTGCTCTCAAAACGGTGAAGGAAAACATCGTGAGGAAACCGGCATGTCCTAGAACCAAAAATTCGAAGACATGTGACATCCACCAACCCGCACTGGGCCTGCGTGGTGGATTACGGGTCATTCCCTCTCACAGAGAGGAGGCCTGTGTCCCAGCAGTGGGAACATTAATAGGCTGATGATGTGATGTGTGATGTGAGTTCCACACTCAACCGAAATAATATTTTACTCCATTAGTCCGTGGACCAAAGTCAATGTTTTCTAGCAAAAGTTATACTGTTTCTAAGGAAGTGTGCCTCAATTTGGACCTTTGACGGGCATGAACGAACCAAAACCAGCTTCCTTCAACCTCCTTCGTACCGTAAGCTCACTTACTGTTGCACCTCGAACTTCTTCCAGCTCATTTCTGGCTTGAACGGCCTTTTTAAACGCACGTTTTTGCGAATGCAAAACTGAATGAAACGATTATTCCTGTGAGAAGTACGGGTTTTCTGCACTGTCCTGATCTTTTCACAAAAACATTAGTCTCTCTGAATCATTGTAAAGTGAAATAAATGGTTGAAACAGGTAAATGATGAATTACGCACATCATCTGTAGGTTTGATAATTGTTCCTCGTCTCAAGTGCCCTGACCCTCTATTTGGAGTTTGGCAAAATGACGTCCTTAACTTTGAAAAAGATCTCAAGGTAAAAACTAATACATAAAACTCAGTATGTCAATGAATGTTTTTTGAAATTTTAAAACATAACCATAAAGTGGCAATAATCAAAATTCTCTCTAAATAATGTATGTTCGAATAAAGTTAAAACAATTGCATGAAAGTTGACGTTCAATGGTTGTATCAGTTAGGCATAATTGGTTTTTATTACAAAACAAAATAAAAACCACCCTGTTAAGGTACAAAAAAAGGTTTACGATATTTTTTCCTTGTTCCGCTAATTTTGCCAGTGTGTTCACTGTGCACACGGTGCAGCAGAACAAAGAAATCAATGAACCAATTATCGCGCCAACTATTTAATCCGTATGGACAAATATTTCGTTATTGTACTCTCTGTATTATTTTCAGGAGTAAGACAATACTATATAGCCGGTATAGCTCTGTTCTTGTTATGCACGTCTGATGCAGGGCTATCCAACCTTTTGAGTTGACTATCGAGTCGAGTGGAGTGACGGAGTGCGGAGTTTAACTCACGAGTAACGTGAAGGAATTAATACTATGATTCTGTCATTGAAGACAATAAGACACTTCTATCCCGGAGGAGAATACTCTACTGCCATACCTACTGCAAGATAATTGCAAGCCACGAGAACTACTGGGCCACCGCTGCTGTATGCAGGTCTCACGGTAAACGCCATGAGATCTGGAGGCAAAAGTCGTCGCGCACATTTGGTAGAGGCGCGAGGAGGCAAAACGCCGCCGCCGGGGCGAAACGCCGCTGCCACGACAAATCGCGGCTCGGCGTACAGAGCTCCGGCAGGATGTCATGGCAACATGGAGAGAGCGACTGTCGCAACCCTGGGCTGGGCACGCCACAATTGCGGCGGTAAGGCTCCTCTTTGAGGAGTGGCTTGAGAGGCGCCACGGCGTCCTCACCTTCCACCTGGCGCAGGTCGACACCGGACACGGCTGTTTCGGGAGGTTCCTGTTCAGGATAAGGTGGGCGAAAACGCGCGGGTGTCACCATCGTGTGGATCGCCCGGAGGACACGGTAGAGCATACAGTGGTGGTCTGCCCCGCTTGGGCGGAGCACCGCCGTGTCCTCGTGGAGGCGATCAGCGGTGGCAACCTCTCGCGTCCAGCCCTGGTTCAGGCCATGGTACGAGAGGGCATGGGTAGCTGTCACCTCCTTCTGCGGAGCAGCAATTCTCGCAAAGGAGGAGGTTGAACGCGTGAGGGAGACGCAACGGAGACGTCCTCACGCCCCTAGCCACCGCAAAAGACGCCCTGGGCGTCTGGAGTCGCAAACCGATTCCCGGCCACCGTAGGCGACAGCTTGTGGACGGCGAGAAATGGGTAGCTCACCGTCCGATAAGGACCAGGCCCGAGTCGACGCCGCGTAGTGTTCCACGCGTGTGTCTGGGTCGCATGTAAATTTGAATGAGAGTTACCGCGTCCCTGGCACAAGCAACTGAAGGAACACGGGTGGGTTTTAGTCAGTAAAAGTCTGACACGCCCTTCCGCTTCCCCCAGAGTGGGAGAAGTCATTGCATGATCTACCAAACTAATAAAAAAGGTCGCACGGTAAAAGTTTTCACACAAATGTTTAGCTAATGATATCCATTCCAACATCATCCCCCGGCTGTAGGTATCCTCGGCCCATGGCCAGGGAATAATGACTTACTCTAGATTAGTTTTGAATGTCATATAATTTGAGCAATTTTCAAGCAGTTGATGTGAAAATTATACTAAAAACTTTGATAAATAAACGATACGTTTAAATCACCGCAGTATTTTTTTTGCACATACTATAATAGAACTACCGTATCCTTGTCAAGTTTTTTACCAGCAAAAAAGCTTGCTCTTAGATACGTCAACTATTCATGTATGTTAAGTAAAATACAAACAGCTTTTCCACAAAATAACTTCAACCAAATCACTAGACAGTGACAACAGATTAAATAGATCAACCCGTTAGAACCTTCCCGGTAAGCTCAATAAACCCTGTGAAAACAACAAGATAATACACATGTTGGCTTGGATCTAGCATCGGTTGGCAGGAAGGGTAAGAATGGTTAAAACTGGTAAGGGTTGGGTCCCTGATTAAAACGCTACCACTCTTATTACGAGGTAACGCATATTTTTCGCGAAAACTATGTGATTTTTAAACTAATTGTTTAAAAATCAGATAAAAAGTGAAAACAAAACGTTAAAATCGGCGATTGACAACCAAATCACGGTATTGTCTGTGGTGTAATATTTCGACAAAATTGTTGAAACGGAACGTAAAAAAAACTACGCCATTTGCGTCATGTGTGACTTGTGTCAGTGTCATTTGTTTTGACCCGACTGACGAAGGAGGGTAATGTGTTTATCAGTCTATGTATGTAGGTATGTATGTACGTTTGTTCCTATGTGGCGTTCTAGAGACAAAACGCGTTGGCCGATTTTTATGGTTCTTTCGTCAATCGATTCGTCTTAACCCTGCGAGTGTCACTGGCTACATTAAAATTGTAAAATAAAAAAATGCTTTTGGGCGCCATATTGTGGGGGCCCAACATTTTTTAACTTCCAAACCCATTGTGTGGGTTATCAAAATAAAGGGTTTTAAGAGGTGATTTCAGAAATATATAACACTTATATGTTTAAATTTACCTAATAAAA
Organism: Orthosia incerta; assembly: GCA_948252205.1. Classification (NCBI taxonomy): domain Eukaryota; kingdom Metazoa; phylum Arthropoda; class Insecta; order Lepidoptera; family Noctuidae; genus Orthosia; species Orthosia incerta. Next base: position 4,055,605 of record OX411758.1, read on the forward strand.
AAAAAACTAAAAAGTTGTAAGTTGTCTGTGTTTCCGAACGCATTCAACCCGAATCTCTTCAAAGTTAGAGTGAACAGGCTTCTTCTGGGTAAGCTCGCTCCATCGTCGACTCTGTCTCTGTCACCTTTGACCTAGACTAGAGTCAAGAGCAAACCCATCACAAATAAAAAAAAAAAAAAAAAAAAAAAAAAGGTAATGAAAAAATCAAAATACCCGACTGCTTCAAAACCGAACTAAAAACCGTGCTGTGCAGTCGGAGGATACATCTGGTTTTGGATCAGCTCGCGAACATGTATCCTTCAACTGCACAGGATGGTTTTCTTCTTATTTACATCTTTTTAGTTCAGTTTTTGAAGCAGTCGGGTTTTTGAATTTTTTTCATAAACTTTTTTTGTTCATTCCGTTTCTCCGCGAGTTGCGTGAATGAGCTATTTGTATTTCTTGGTGTTTATTTGTTTTTATAACAACTTAGAAATCTGATTATCTGATTGAGGGGGCATCACCCCCTCCCTCAGTCTTAAGCCAAAGTTAAGTATAAAGTATTTGCTAGGTCATGTTTTACCTGCATATGTCGCAGATATTTGTCGCAGTGTACAAGACACTGCGACAAATATCTTAATATGTTACGGGAATATGGCTCTATTGTCGAAGATCTTATTTTTAGTTTGAAATTTAATCTAGACAGATGATTATTAATAAATTAATATTTTATATCTAGAAACCTAGATCACCTTGAATATAAAATAGCCTAAAAATCAAGATGGTGCTGGTGGCTCAAATTAGAAAACAAGCTTTAATTAGTTTTCGCAACTTTAAAGGTAAGCCGCCAGCTCAAGAGGATTTTTTTTATAAAAATTAACTTCTTGGCGGCTTCAATCTGCGGCTTTATATATATTTACTTTTGTATTTATATAGGTAAGTTTATTTTGAGCCGATAACGATCACTATGAAGATGAAAAAAACCGGCCAAGTGCGAGTCGGACTCGCGCACTAAGGTTCCGTACCATTAGCGCTAAAAACGCCCAAAAAATCACGTTTGTTGTATTGGAGCCCTACTTAAATATTTATTTTATTCTGTTTTTAGTATTTGTTGTTATAGCGGCAACAGAAATACATCATCTGTGATAATTTCAACTGTCTAGCTATCACGGTTCATGAGATACAGCCTGGTGACAGACGGACAGACAGACAGACGGACAGACAGACAGACAGACAGACGGATCGCGGGGTCTCAGCAATAGGGTCTCGTTTTTACCCTTTGGGTACGGAACCCTAAAAAAGAAGATGGGATAGGTATATAACCCTGCTTAATTATGTTGGCGTAGTCACGTAGGAGGCAAATAAAGCATAAACAAAGTGTTTAAATGCCAATGCATTCCACAACTTTCATGGATAAATCTTTTACTGTCCAGGCTGCTCGTTTGTGGAATGCATTGCTTGACCCAATAAACCTCATCAAACAACATTTGTGCTCTTGATATATGGCATAACGTGTTATGATTGTCGTACGTGCATTTATCTATCTAATCTATCTAATACCTTTAAACGAGCAATTCTTGTATATCTTCTTCTTCTTCTAATATATAAAATTCTCGTGTCACAGTTTTCGTTCCCATACTCCTCCGAAACGGCTTGACCGATTTTGATGAAATTTTTTGTGCTTATCCGGTATCTATGAGAATCGGCCAACATCTATTTTTCATCCCAAAAAAAAAAAAAAAAAAATACGGTAGGGTACCTAGGTGTAGGGTAGGTGTAGGGTAGGTGTAGGGTAGGTGTAGGGTAGGTGTAGGGTAGGTGTAGGGTAGGTGTAGGGTAGGTGTAGGGTAGGTGTAGGGTAGGTGTAGGGTAGGTGTAGGGTAGGTGTAGGGTAGGTGTAGGGTAGGTGTAGGGTAGGTGTAGGGTAGGTGTAGGGTAGGTGTAGGGTAGGTGTAGGGTAGGTGTAGGGTAGGTGTAGGGTAGGTGTAGGGTAGGTGTAGGGTAGGTGTAGGGTAGGTGTAGGGTAGGTGTAGGGTAGGTGTAGGGTAGGTGTAGGGTAGGTGTAGGGTAGGTGTAGGGTAGGTGTAGGGTAGGTGTAGGGTAGGTGTAGGGTAGGTGTAGGGTAGGTGTAGGGTAGGTGTAGGGTAGGTGTAGGGTAGGTGTAGGGTAGGTGTAGGGTAGGTGTAGGGTAGGTGTAGGGTAGGTGTAGGGTAGGTGTAGGGTAGGTGTAGGGTAGGTGTAGGGTAGGTGTAGGGTAGGTGTAGGGTAGGTGTAGGGTAGGTGTAGGGTAGGTGTAGGGTAGGTGTAGGGTAGGTGTAGGGTAGGTGTAGGGTAGGTGTAGGGTAGGTGTAGGGTAGGTGTAGGGTAGGTGTAGGGTAGGTGTAGGGTAGGTGTAGGGTAGGTGTAGGGTAGGTGTAGGGTAGGTGTAGGGTAGGTGTAGGGTAGGTGTAGGGTAGGTGTAGGGTAAGTGTAGGGTAGGTGTAGGGTAGGTGTAGGGTAGGTGTAGGGTAGGTGTAGGGTAGGTGTAGGGTAGGTGTAGGGTAGGTGTAGGGTAGGTGTAGGGTAGGTGTAGGGTAGGTGTAGGGTAGGTGTAGGGTAGGTGTAGGGTAGGTGTAGGGTAGGTGTAGGGTAGGTGTAGGGTAGGTGTAGGGTAGGTGTAGGGTAGGTGTAGGGTAGGTGTAGGGTAGGTGTAGGGTAGGTGTAGGGTAGGTGTAGGGTAGGTGTAGGGTAGGTGTAGGGTAGGTGTAGGGTAGGTGTAGGGTAGGTGTAGGGTAGGTGTAGCGTAGGTGTAGGGTAGGGTAGGTGTAGGGTAGGGTAGGTGTAGGGTAGGTGTAGGGTAGGTGTAGGGTAGGTGTAGGGTAGGTGTAGGGTAGGTGTAGGGTAGGTGTAGGGTAGGTGTAGGGTAGGTGTAGGGTAGGTGAATGTGTGGAGTTTTTATGGCAAAATAAAGTTTGCCGGGTCAGCTAGTATGTATATATATGTAGGAGGAAGGTTTACTGATTACTAATAACAATCTAGAACAAAGAAGTATGACGCATCTAAACTTATTAATTCAGTTTTGTTTAATTGGCAAAATTTAGCCTACGATTCAATCTCAGTTCGATTTTATTCGATTGACAACACTTTATTTGGCTTATGTCAAAATACTCGATTTTGATTGGATGTTAAAAGCTGTGAACTTTGCCCGAGGTGTTCTTAAACCAATGAAAGCAGGGTAGCCAAGATGGCGACCTGAGCGAAGTCGCCCGCCATATTTGGTCGGAAAAAAAAGTTAGAAAAAGGAACGCGCGGGAGCGCGTTTGCAAAAAGTTGAAAAACAGAGTTGTGAGAGAAATAATTGAGAAGTAGCCTAAAGTGTGGCTTTATAAACTTGAAAGTGTGTTTTGTTGAGAGAAAGCGAAACAAATAGGTGGCCGAATTCGCTGCTTTGATAAGATTGGAACAAGGACTATCTCCAAATCGGCATAAGTTACCTGCTTTGTAGCATGCATATACCCACGAAAGCCCACAAGATCGAGTGTTTATCCAAGATAGCCCTCCTATTTGCGATATCAGAAGTCCGGGATCAGTGCAAATACAAAGCGATGATGGAGAATGGACCAAATGAGACGAGTAATGGCTGGCGCGCTCTCTTTGGTGCGCAAGAAAATGGCATGGAAGTAGCTCGAGCTACCTACTTATAGAGACGTTTCGCAACTCGTCGGCTACTGGCGACAGGAATTCATGTTGCCCGAATTCAACCGTATAGTGTGGCCTATACTAGACAATGTGCGAAGTCGGGCTGCAGATAATGTTGATGATGACATCGATGCCCAATCCTGACTAGATACTGAGGAAACGCAACTGTGGTGGTGATGTTCAGGGAAGTATAAACTTAAGTATTCTGATAATAATAAGTACCTACCTAATGTCTTGTGAAGTTTAGCCGCAATATTGTTAGTTTTTCTTGGTGTAAAGTGGCTAAAATTTGAAATAAAATTCTATTTTCGTTATGATGCTAAATGAAACTCAGTCAGTTTCATACCGTCAGCGGAGTTCGCAAGAGATTAAGAGGACTTGTGCAAATACAATGCAAGATAGCAAACATCCTAAGCTACAGCTTGATTTAGCAAAACATCATTATGATTATGCTTGTGGAACACTTATTCATAGACATGAATTTTTCAGCCGTTCGCACAACATGCAACAGATAACAGGGACGTCTGAGCCCTTAAACATGGCTGTGGATACCACAAGACCTGTTGTGACCAGCTGCGTGTGGTGAAACAAGTGCGGAGCTTGGGTTCCAATTCAAGAGGCAACACACAAACTGCAAAATACAGCGCTATGAATAAGGAAATTTTGCGGTGTTATACATGCCGCTGCGGTGATCAATCAATTTGATATTTTCTGAAAGCAGCTAGGAGTCTGGACAAGTGCATGGTCAGTGACAAAATTTTGCTTTTGTGCCTGGTGTACTAAGCGCTGCTGCCTGACCTTCCCGTGAGTACAGGCTTAAAGGTATGTGACTTTGATCTGCATTCAACTATCTGTGCATCGGCATACATTTGTGGCACCCGAAGTATGTATTGGGTTTGGAAGTACCTGTCTTATCTTATGGAGGGGCCGAGAAATAACTCGGGACACTTCGACCCATTGGGATCTATTGTGGTTTGGAAGTACCTTTTATAATTAATTGTTGTTTTCATTGCAATTTATAATTATTGCATTATTTTATTTCATGGAAATGTGTAAGGTAAGTTACATGAAAAGAGTAGAAAATTCAAACAGCGCCATCTATGTAATGGTATTGATACTGTGTTTCTTTCAATAATCATCGAAATTCGCTTCGGGACCCCATTTTGCCATAATATGCTGCTTGGAGGAACTTGTTGAATAGGTGCATGATTTTTTTTATGATCAATTTAAAAACGAACATATTATTTTTACATAAACAGAATGAGAAGTTGGTGCATGTCACGCCATCTATTTAAATCTATGTTGTGTTCGAGCTTTGAAATATTTTGCTACAAATATTTTAATCGTTATGTTCACCAACAAAACAAACAACGAAACGATTTTCGCAATATTATCTTTAAAATGTACCCGGAGCATTGAAACGTGAGTACAAAACGCAAAGAAATCAAATTTCATTATGTTATGTTGCATGATGTTAGAACAATATACGGTTTTGTGACCACTAGTGCTGTCACAAGCGTACATACAGATTATTAAATAGGTTGTTAGTTTGCTGAAAATCGAGAAGTGAAGATATTAGCAATCCGTTTTTCTTTTACTTGTTTGAAGACTAGCAATTTCAGCCATGCATTATTTTTTTGGTATCAATAGGTGTCACTTCAGATTTCCCGTAAATATTACTACCACTGAGGTTGTTGTTGATTTGATCACCAAGGGAATTTGTGAATATGCTTTTCTTTGAAATTAACTTACTTTCTAACTATTCGCGTTGGTATTTTTTAATGCAAGTGTGAATACAGTTACGGAACGCAAAAAGAAAATCGTAATAATAGCCGATCTTTAAACATCTTTGGCGGATCAGGGTTGTTTTCACAACTAAATTAAAGTATCAGGTATAAGGGAAAGATATTTGTTCACGTTGAATTCACTTAAGTTTGTGTAATACATTAAATTATTCTTAAATAATATTTTGGTTCATATCATAACAGCAAAATCTAATCTCGATTTTGTAGGGTGAAATATCGATTCGCTGAATCGATTCAGTACTAAATATCGTTTGGAAAATTGTTTATATTTTTTTTGTGCTTTAAATCGATTCGTCATTCAACAGATCGCCATCCCTTGCCCATCTCTATCAGAGAGTGACATTAAGTGTCAACATTGAAAAAAGTTTGACGAAACAAAACAAATAACTTGTGATATGATTTTTAACTTATAAGTTACTAGTTATAGACTAGATTATTAATAAATCGATACAAGGTGTGAGTCAATGTGAGGATTAAACTTTTGTTTTGTTCCAAAGACTTGCGATAACTTTCAGTTAAGAGTTATATTGTGATCAAGATTATTTTCAAACCGGTGTTTAAGTTTAGTGAAATAGTTTGTTGTTAGACTCGATTTGCAACCTTAAAACCCGAAAATATCACGAGGATTAACGTGACTATAGCCTAGAGAGTTGGCGTTTAGTTTTGTTGCTACCAACGGTTGAATAAAGGTAAAGTTAATGTCTGTAGTTGTTATATACCGCATTGTAGAGAACTAACCAAATAGTAACATGTCATTCTAACGATACCTACAAAAAATAATGATTTAAATTGACTACGGCGAATGAAAGTGCAACTAGACATTTAGATGGTGTCTAGCAGATGTATTTAGGTATTATGAGATGCCCGAGGGCCAATAACTGTTGAAGTTGTGGCTGGAGATGAGATAAATGTTCAATTGGCAACATTTTAATTTACATAGAACAGTTTCTTAGTTTCATGGGTCAGAGAGCTGACGGTGTCAAGAGTTGATTCGGCAATTAAGTTGAAAGTGCATTCTGTGTAGTGAGTTAATTCTGCGAATGTATTTACTAAGTTATTGTGGATTGTGGACACTTGGGTTTTAGTTTATTTACTTGGTACAGGAGTCATTTTTTGGAGGAAACTTGGAATGGTTTTCTTGTTCTGCGTTGTTCAACGATGCTTGGCCTCGGTAATTGAACATTGTTCAAAAGTTTTAATAATTGTAACATCTCTTTAAAATAAAGGTGTGAATTTGTGAATTGTGTGATTGTGTGGTGTCATGTAGGAAGTCTAGTACCTACCTAACTTGAATAATAAATGTGGAATTTAAAGTGTCAGTAATGGTTGTGGTGTTCTAACTTTTTGAATGTTCTGTGCTGGTCATTGTGAACATACCTAACGTAATTTTGTGTTATTTGCTATCTGACCAAGCTGGATAAGATAATGTTAACACAGATGTAAAGTCGGTGACATGCGGTGCATGATTTCATTTTCTTTTTATTTTGCAAAATTGGTAATGTTTGATGATGGTAGTTAGTTGGTAGATTATACCTATCGCACTGAGGGTTTGGTATGAAATCATGAACATAAAATGGAGTTCTTGAAAATGCTTTTGGCTGGGTAAGAAATCCTGAATGTGAGGTTGCTGTTGTATTTTGTACCGAGAATAAAGTATGAAATAACAAATTTTGTTATGGTTTAAAGGTGCTGTTTATGGTTATTGGAGTTCTGAATGGTGGCAACTATGTGTTGAATTAAAGGCTTTGTTTGGTTTATGATGAGTTAGAGAAAAGCTGAAAGAAAAAGTACCCATTGGCGTAACTGAATGTACTATGTTGAAGACTGATTCAAATCAATCTGGCAATGGTGAGGTCGGTGTGTACGGTCAAAGGACTGACTGTACGGTGAGGTGTGTACGGTCAAAGGACTGACTGTACGGTGATGAGTAGTCACTGCGGTGACTGCTGTAACCAAGGAGGGTTACGAGGTGTGAGTGGTCAAAGATGACTGCTGTAACCGAGGAGGGTTACGAGGTGAGTGGTCAAAGATGACTGCTGTATTACGTGGTGAGTGGTCAAAGATGACTGCTGTAACCGAGGTGGGTTACGAGGCCTGGTCAGGATGACTATGGTTGCAGGATGGTCATAGGGTTGACCATCGGGAGCCACAGCGATTGCTGTGGGACCAAGAAACATTGCTGGATATGTGTGGGGGGGAGCCTGGTCCCTCTGGGGCTTCGGTGACCTGTTGTATGTCTGGGGAAGCCTGGTCCCTCTGGGGCTTCGGTGACCTGTTGTTTAGTGTATGTGGTATGGGTATCTGGCAGTCTTGTTGCTTCGATAGGACCGGTTGTCTGGGGGAGCCTGGTCCCTCTGGGGCTTCGGTGACCTGTTGTCTGGGGGGAGCCTAGTCCCTCTGGGGCTTCGGTGACCTGTTGTGTGTCTGAGGGAGCCTGGTCCCTCTGGGGCCTCGGTGACCTGTTGTTTGGTGTATGTGGCATGGTATGTTGTGTTGGGCGTTTGGATGGTTTCTGGCACACTTAGTGCTTCGAGACCGAATGGACGCCTGTTGGGAACCTGGTACCTCTGGTGCTTCGGTAACCGTTTAGAATGTGGTAATATGGTTGTCTAAACGGTGAGGTGGCTGTTTCGATAGTACGAAGATGGTTGTGTACGGTGTACGGTGTGGAGACCTAGATTTACAAGGAGAAAACAAATGAACAGTGTGAAAGCTATGAGAATTCCGTTTTCATGAGTTAAGAAGTACTTGATTTTTGTTATAGGCTGGTAATATAGGGTGTTGATTGAAGGTTTCACGTAGAAGGAAGATGTCACGACCACGTTATTTTTTTTATTTGGTCAGGAGCGGCCGAACTTAACCTATTACTTATTTTTTTTATTGTTGTTCTGTCTCTCTGTCTGTTTTTTTTTTTTTATTAAAATTGAGTAACGATTTCTCTCGTCGCTCAAACGTGGGGCCGTTTGTCTGTCAGAATGGCCGTGTAGGAGGAAGGTTTACTGATTACTAATAACAATCTAGAACAAAGAAGTATGACGCATCTAAACTTATTAATTCAGTTTTGTTTAATTGGCAACATTTAGCCTACGATTCAATCTCAGTTCGATTTTATTCGATTGACAACACTTTATTTGGCTTATGTCAAAATACTCGATTTTGATTGGATGTTAAAAGCTGTGAACTTTGCCCGAGGTGTTCTTAAACCAATGAAAGCAGGGTAGCCAAGATGGCTACCTGAGCGAAGTCGCCCGCCATATTTGGTCGGAAAAAAAAGTTAGAAAAAGGAACGCGCGGGAGCGCGTTTGCAAAAAGTTGAAAAACAGAGTTGTGAGAGAAATAATTGAGAAGTAGCCTAAAGTGTGGCTTTATAAACTTGAAAGTGTGTTTTGTTGAGAGAAAGCGAAACGAATAGGTGGCCGAATTCGCTGCTTTGATAAGATTGGAACAAGGACTATCTCCAAATCGGCATAAGTTACCTGCTTTGTAGCATGCATATACCCACGAAAGCCCACAAGATCGAGTGTTTATCCAAGATAGCCCTCCTATTTGCGATATATATATAATCTGAATCTCGGAAACGCCTCCAACGATTTTCATGAAATTTTGTATGCAGGGGGTTTCGGGGGCGTTATATCGATCAAGCTAGGTTTAATTTTTAGAAAATGTCGTTTTTTTTATTTTCACCCGTGTAGAGCCCGTTCGCCTAGGTACTGTATCTACTATATAGCATATGTATGTATTTGTGTTTCTAGTAAGTAATATTATATCTATATATTCATTGTTGTTATTGTCAAACCACTGACAACCCCATGTCATGTCCATCTCTGTCTATTCCAGGTTGCCTGGAAGAGATCGCGGTATGCGATAAGGCCGCCAATTGGATTTTTTTTATAGTTTCATTTTTTCTTGTATATTCTAGTGTATAATAAAGAGCATATAAATAATTTGATCGGCGTTTAATATTGTTAGGATGGCATTTCTATCAACTCCATTTTTAAACCTATACTCTCCCACTGCTGGACAAAGGTTGCTCCCACTCTTACCAATATGTTGCTTTTCTGACCAACCCGTCATAAACGCCTTTAAGTTGGCACACCATACATTTTGGATTTTTGTCAATCGATTGCGCTTAAAGATGCCATTTTGTGAAGGAGTTGACAAAAAAAAAAGGTTGACAACGTCTCATCGATTTTCTTTTTGGAATCTTCAAGGTCATATTTGGTTGTATCTACTTTCAGTCTTAGTAATTGTACACACAAATTAAAGGATGTTGCACATGCGTGTTTAACTCAAGGGCGTCAAGGGAGGTAAATATTCGCGTGCCAGCTATACCTACTTAGAACATCTTCAGTTTATACCTGAAACAAAGAAAAATATTGTTAGTAGATCATTCTTATTTGAGTAATCAATTTTACAGAATTTGGATGAACACATGTCACACGGATAGACTATGACCTGTATGAGCACATAGGCTTTTTATCCCGATATTAAGTTCCATTTGCTTACTAAAACACTTTTCACGTGGGCGAAGGTGTGCGAAAAAATTAGATTTACATGAAAATTGAAAATTCTATTCAATACAAAATTTTAAAGTTTTTCTAAGCTAGAAAAGTTGAAAGGAGACCGTTTGTCCTGGTATGGTCATGTGATGAGGAGGGATGAAACGCATGTTACTAAAAGAGTTATGAATATAAATGTGGATGGATGGAGTGGGAGGGGAAGGCCAATGAAAAGATGGATGGACTGTTTGAGGAGTGATATGAAAGGGAGTCAGTGATGGCGTGACGGGGGACAGGAGGGTTTGGAAGAACCCCAAGTAACAGGGGATAAGGGCAGGAAGATGATGATTTTAGGTAAACATGTCTGCATAGGAAAGTAGGCACTAAATATTAGAGCCATATTAGATGCATAAACATCCCAGAAACGAAGCTAAAATATTCAACTGAATCATAAAATTATTCAACATTCAAGAGGCAAATAAAGCTGAATATCGAATATACAACCTAGCTTAGACTTGGTCTAAAGTCTACCAATACAAAAACATTCCAGAATATCCCAGCCATTGTGCGGACCACAAATGAACGAACAAATATTTACAGAAAAATATGTACCACCCACTATACACCAGCCAGCATTGTTCTACTGCCTATATTCCAGCTAAAATACCGCGTCTTACAATACTCTGTGGCCTAATACCACCGCTTCTATACCCCTGGGTTTAATGACAGCGTCGACTTCAATGGCGAGTATTGCCAATATGAGTTTGTGAGACGTTTAATAAAAGATTGTGTTAGTAATATGAGAGAAAGATTTTTTTGTGAGACGGTGATATTAATTTTGGAATACGTGCGTTTATTTATGAAGAGATAATATTTTCTGCATTTTACTCTGAAGTATCTAAAAGTTTCAATATGTATCTTACTAATATTATGGATGCAAAAGTTTGTATGGGATAGATAAATGTATGTTGGACCTTTACCCAATACCCAACAACGGACGTATTCCACATCCTATTATTATTCTAAAATAAGACAAACATTTGGATGAAATTTGGCACAGAGATCGATTAATTCTGGTATAGCAGGCTAAATGTGACGACACTTGGAGGAGGCCTATGTCCAGCAGTGGACGTCTTTCGGCTGATATGATGATGATGATAGCAGGCTTTTTCCCCGTAAAATAATCTCATGGGATGTTAAAACACTTTTCACTATTCGTGTTTAAACTGCTATTTATTCTAATCTCGTTTTCGCCAGTGCCCCGGCTCGCAAGATTTTCAAATTGTGCAATAAATGTATTGTAAATAATGGGTCTATGGTCTGACATGGTCTACTCGTGTTCCATATTTCATCCGAATCTAACTGATTGATCGGCAATCAAAATAGACGAATATGCAAACTTTTAAACATCCAAATGTTTATCTTATTTTGGAATAATAATAATAAAGCGGCATGTCCTAGAACCAAAAAATTCGAAGACTTGTGACATCCACCAACCCGCACTGGGCCTGCGTGGTAGATTACGGCCCATTCCCTCTCACAGAGAGAAGGCCTGTGTCCCAGCAGTGGGAACATTAATAGGCTGATGATGTGATGTGAAAGATTCGTCGGAGGTCCTGAATAAATAAATAAATAAACACTTTACCTGACTTGGAAATCAAACCCAGGACGTCATACTTAACAGCAGCGCTAAAACAAAATTAGAATTCGCTCTAAAATGTTCGAAACAATCTCGTATGTCGGTAACATTTACTTGCATCGCCGATGATCTGAACAACGCCTCGGACCCAACAGTATAGTCGACAAAAAAGAAGTAGAAGAACTTTTCTATTAAGCCAAGTTAAGCAAATTCGGGCAAAACTGAAAGTGCGCTTTTCCATGTTTTTTTGGGTTCCGTACCCAAAGGGTAAAAACGGGACCCTCCCGTCCGTCTGTCTGTCTGTCCGTCTGTCACCAGGCTGTATCTCATGAACCCGTGACAGCTAGACAGGTAAAATTTTCACAGATGATGTATTTCTGTTGCCGCTATAACAACAAATACATAAAATATTTAAGTGGGAGTGGGTCCCATACAACAAACGTGTTTTTTTGTCGTTTTTTGCGATAATGGTACGGAACCCTTCGTGCACGAGTCCCACTCGCACTTAGCCGGTTTTTTTTTTATGAACTCATCGGAAAAGATAATGTCTGTCGGGTCAGATAGTTAAGGGAATTTATTACTATTTGGGGCTCTATTTTAGCATATTATTCTTTTGAAAATAGCAGAACAGCCAACATTGCTTGTAGCGCGGGAGTTTGGTATTCATGATTTCAACAAATTAGTTCAGGAGCGAGCGAAGCGAGCGCCGGAACTTAGGGCACCCCGCCACAGATAGGTTACGTTCGAGAGGGCTCGCTTTTCTCGCTCACTTCAGCTCCCATCATCTCCTTCACGTTAGGTTAATTTAGACCCTGCAGACAGAAATCGAAAGCCCACGTAGCGGGGCTTCGTCAACCAATTTTTATTTCCAAGTCGCTGTTTTAAACATTTGTATTCGCTCACTGTTTGTCGCCCACTTAGTATTTCAGTAAAGCATACATACATTTAAGTTTACCATCGTGTTGAAAGGATTAGTCAGCTAGACTCTGCGTTACCGAGTGCTAGCTGCCCAGGGTGCGCCGGGCGTTTGGAAATTAACGCCACTCGGGGAGGCTCCTTTCATGCACCAAAATTTATGAAGAGTTTCCCATCGACTCGAAAAGAAGAAGAAGAAGTAAAGCATATTCAGTACTTTTACAGCTTTAATTTTAATTTATTTTCGCTCTTTTAAATACTATCTTTAAACACTAAAATTAATAAAATTAATAAATTTGTTTATGCATTAAAAAAAGTAAAAAATATAACTAATATAAAAACTGCTGTAATGTCATACCACGCATACGTCGAATCGTTGTTACGTTATGGACTTATAATGTGGGGTAACAGCACTGACTTCCAAAGAGCATTCATCGCTCAAAAAAAGTGCATGAGAGCAATTTGTGGACTTAAGCCCGACGACTCATGTCGACAAATATTTAAAAAACTTGGTTTGTTACCGTTACCGTCACTTTACATATACGAAATATGTGTTTTTGTTATGAAAAATAAGCAACTATTTAAGACTGCAAATGATGTATATCCTCGGAATCGATGAGATCCATATAAACTAGTGTTAAATGATTTGCCTAGACTGTCTAAATACAATAGTAGCTGCTTGGCAATCTGTGTGAGCATTTATAATAAAATACCAAGGCTTCAAAGCTTTAAACACAAAATTATTTACAATAAAATTTCATAAGTGGTTAATCGAGTGTAGTTTTTATAGTTTAAAAGAATTTATAGAAATGTTGATGTTTTAAAAAAAGGAAACGGTTGTTGTTGCTTAACTTGTTTTTTAAAATTTTGCATGCTATCTTTTATCCTAGCTAAACATGCTTGTGCCTCAATTTGTATTTAACACCCTTGTATACCATGTTTTACACAAATAAATATTCTATTCTATTCTATTCTTCTCTATCCGATAGTTATTATTTCAATAAATAATTGGCTACCACTAGATTTTCCTTGTATTTTATTTGCTAACAATAGTAACAATGTTTTTATAAAGATTTAATCACCGCGGGTACTTAACTATTGTATTCATGTTTTTTTAAAGCAATGAGCAACATCCTGGTTTTTATAATAATTCATGGAGATACTATTTTTTTTTTCATTGTGTGGTCTTGTGGCAATAATGCTTGTCATGGACTTGGAAGATCCTGCTAACTGCAAAAACTGTCAGTCCCTTAGGCTAATTTCCGTCTCTCAATGTAGCCGAAAATACTGTTATTTATAATTTTTAACAGACTTCCCAAAACGGAGGTTCTCAATTCGGATGTATCTATTTTTTTATGTATGTTCGGGCATAACTCCGTCATATAAAAACGTCTTTGCAAAATTCTTTTTTTTTCAAAAGAGGTTTAATCCGAAATGGTCCCATTTAAATTTGGTAAAGATCTGATGATGAATTTAGGAGATATACAACAGAACTCTTCAATAAATGACGGCAAATCTCTCGGATTTTGCTGCTATCGCATGTCTGTTAGTTGTTTTCACCAATTCGTAACAAACTATCACGCCAATATGCTTTAAACGGGTACGCAGATGTGCACAGGTCACCCTGGTACACTCTCATACGACCGGTTATGTTCAAATTACATGTTATTCGGGTAATCTATTCTGGCATTACTGTGGGTATTATAGGTGCCTTACTATAGAACTTGTCCATTATGTACCACTAAAATACAAAAAAATACAACCGACTTCCCAAAAAACACTACAAAGTGAACAATAACTACAAATTCGGAAGGCGGTGTCAAAAAACGAAGAAACGAAAACACGAACACCGAATTCCGAAATTGAAGTTATTTTTCACTTTGTAGTGTTTTTTGGGAAGTCGGTTGTATATTTTTGAAAAAAAAGTTTTTTATAAATAAGAGTTTTTTTACCGTCACTCGTCGCGAAAAAGCGTGTCGAACGCACTCGATATTTACCATTGAGCAGCAAAAACAATTTTTAACCGACTTGGAACCGAAATAACTTCAATTTCGGAAGTCGGTGTCAAAACACGAAGAAACAAAAACAGGAACACCGATGAGCAAGTTGGGGTGAACTGTACACATCTAAGTACATATTTAGAGCGTGCCGGCGTGATGTTATGTTATGAAATGGCGTAAATAATAAACAATAAACAGACATGCGAGAGCAGTGGTGGCCCAGTGGTATCGGCCGTAACTTACAAGTTGTAGGTCGTGGGTTCGAGCCCAGGCAGGCCCTTTAGTTTGTGTAAATTATTTCATCACCACTACTCTTAAAACGGTGAAGGAAAACATCGTGAGGAAACCGGCATGTCCTAGAACCAAAAATTCAAAGACATGTGACATTCACCAACCTGCACTGGGCCCGCGTGGTGAATTAAGGGTACACTAGTCGACGGCGCGAACTATTTTGTGCGCGGGGTTAAAATGCATTTTATATCAACATATAGATAGATGCTGTGATGAGCAGTAGGAAGCTAGTTCCCGTACGAATACACACTTTTGCAAATTTGTAGCGAAATTGATAATGATTTAGGACTTAACCGAGCGCGCGAAATTTTATAAACAGACCTTTGGCAGTCTAGATATCACGAAAAAACGACTAAATCTATCTGTTCAAAATAAAATTATTTGCATTTTTGAACTACTAATCTATCCTTGTATGGAGGCCGTTTTGCAATTTTCCGTCTTCTTATGGTATTTAATCGCGCCCAAAAATGCGTTAAAATTAGTGTCGAATTGTGGCACTTTCGAAGCTAATAAATTTAAAAAAATGAATTTTTTACTTTTTTGCTTCCATACAGGGCTAGAAAATGATAAGACAAATTGATATCACTTTTTATTTTGAACGTACATTGTCAAACAGTGGAATAATCCCTAGACTACGTTTGTATGGAAGAATTTTCGACTAGTGTAACCTTAAGGCCCATTACCTCTCTCACAGAGAGGATGCCTGCGTCTCAGCAGTGGGAACATTATAAGGCTGATGATGATGATGATGACATAACATCACACCTGTATTACCGAAGGGTATGGCAGAGGTGCACCAAGAGAAACACACAATTCGACAATTATGTTTGAAGTCTCATGTAATAGGGGACGAGCCTGTTGCCATCAACGGGACTCACAATCCAGACTCCGAGCTGCTACTTAGAAATGCCCGATGGAAAAACCTACTAACATTTTGACAGCCCTGGGAATCTAGCCGGTTCTCTAGACAAGTGTTTTTCGATGCCAGCAATTGCGATGGTAGAACTGCCAGAATTTAAGGGATCACGTGACATTTCAATGGCGTTTGACATTCACTTACATTTTTGTAATATTTTATATCGTTATCACCATGATCTCGATGACAGAATGTCACATGTCTAAGCCCTCAGAGGCTCTACAAAACCAGCCAAGTGCGAGTCGGACTCGCGCACGAAGGTTGCCGTACCATTATCGCAAAAAATTTAAATTTTTATTTTATTCTGTTTTTAGTATTTGTTGATATAGTGGCAACAGAAATGCATTATCTGTGTAAATTTCAACTGTCTAGCTATCACGGTTTATAAATAAAAGAAAGAAAAATATTTACTTGTGACCCGCACTCGAGATATGCAAAACACAAACAATAACATACAGCCTGAATGCATGTTTATGAGATACGGCCTGGTGACAGAAAGAAAAACTGACAAACAGACAGTGGAGTCTTAGTAATAGGGTGCCGTTTTTACCCTTTGTGTACGGTACCTTAAAAAGTTCATTTGACGTCAGCTATGGCGATGGACATAATGCCAAAACTTTCAATAGCGTTTGACATTCACATAAATTTTTGACGTTTTTAGGGTTCCGTACCCAACGGGTAACAACGGGACCCTATTACTAAGACTCCGCGATCCGTCTGTCCGTCTGTCACCAGGCTGTAACTCATGAACCGTGATAGCAAGTCAGCTGAAATTTTCACTGATGATGTATTTCTGTTGCCGCTATAACAACAAATACTAAAAACAGAATAAAATTAATATTTAAGTGGGGCTCCCATACAACAAACGTGATTTTTTGCCGTTTTTTGCGATAATGGTACGGAACCCTTCGTGCGCGAGTCCGACTCGCACTTGGCCGGTTTTTTCAATCGCTATCAGCACGTTTGATGTTAGAATGTCATTCCTCTAGGGCCACAGGACCGCATGCTCAGGGGTAGCGCTTGCAAATACTTGACCAACGAGGCATTTTTAAATCGCACTTTCAATTCAAAACTAATAAAACACAAAAAAATAATAACTGTGTTACTAGCCAGTGAATCAATAAACACATTTCAATTAACAGTGATTGAATGAGTGAACACGTATTTTATTATGACTTCATTCACTACAAACGATTTCGCGAACGAATGGAAAACATATTTTTTTATATTTCTCTGCTCGTCCGTTAATAGTCTGTTAGTGTTTTTTTTTTATTAAATGACGCGAATTCTAATCGGCGCAATTTATTTTTAAATTAAAAGCATGGCCGACTGCTCATGTTACTTTATGTTTTTATGTAATTACAAGCTGTTCCGGCGAACTTTGTACCACCTCAGACAAATGTATGAAGCAATAGTAACTAACACGCATTTGTTATAATTATAACTTAAGGTTACACTAGTCGATCTTTCTTCCATACAAATGTAGTCTGGCGATTACTCCACTGTTTGACGATGTACGTTCAAAATAAAACATAGACAATTTATCTCATCATTATCCAACCCTGTATGGAAACAAAAAAGTAAAAAAAAATTGAAAGTTATGAGCGTCGAAAGTTCCACATTACGAAACAAATTTTAACGCATTTTTGGGTACAAATAAATACCATTAGTAGACGGAAAATTGCAAAACAGTCACCACACAAGGATAGATTAGTAGTTTAACAATGAAAATAATTTTATTTTGAACAGATACGTTAAGTAATGATATCCAGATTCCTAAATGTCCGTTTATAAAATTTCGCGCGCTCGGTTTCGTCCTAAAACGTCTACTAAAACGTGAACTAGCTTCTTACTGCTAAAAACAGAGTAAAATAAATATTTAAGGTGGGCTCCCATACAACACACGTAATTATTTTGTGCGTTATTTGCGATAATTGTACGGAACCCTTCGTGCGCGAGTCCGACTCGCACTTAGCCGGTTTTTTCTTTTATGTTGTCACCTTGCTTTTAAACCTACATGCAAATTAAACTAATATTATTGTGATTTTATA
Source organism: Orthosia incerta (assembly GCA_948252205.1). NCBI lineage: Eukaryota > Metazoa > Arthropoda > Insecta > Lepidoptera > Noctuidae > Orthosia > Orthosia incerta. The sequence continues at coordinate 4,073,378 of OX411758.1, forward strand.
TGTTGCGCTGTATCTTTTGTGCGCACTAAATAAATGTTTTATCTATCTATCTAAATAAAAAATCAAATACGCAATAAGCAAATGAACAATAAAAACATGAATGAGAAATAGGTAATAATAAATTACAACTTCAACCTTGACTTCAATTGAAAGATCAACGAATTGGTACATTGAACTTGACCGGTTATCAGCGTTTTTGTACACATAATACTATGTATTATAGATTGGTGAATACGTCAACATTGATATTCATTGACGGATTAGTACGGTACGTTGAAAATATAGTGGGTATAGATGCAGTAATGGATGATGTAATGTGCAATTCAAACGATTGGCATATAAACTTTTGTTGTTATAATTATGTCAGTTGACTAAAGTGTAAAAAAGGAAAGTTACAAAACTTGTTCGGTTATAGCCAAGATTTGTAACTTTAAATTTAAGCAAACATAAGTTATTAAATAAAAAACTATGTTTTGTTGTTAGTAATACAAAAGTTCTAAAGTTCCATTTCTTTTTAAGGTTCGGTACCCAAAAGGTTAAAACGGGACCCTATTAGACTCCACTGTCCGTCTGTCTGCCACCAGGCTGTATCTCATGAACCGTTATAGCTAGACAGTTGAAATTTTCACAGATGATGTATTTCTGTTGCCGCTATAACAACAAATACTAAAAACAGAATAAAATAAATATTTAAGGAGGGCTCCCATACAACAAACGTGATTTTTTTGCCGTTTTTTGCGATAATTGTACGGAACCCTTCGTGCGCAAGTTCGACTCGCACTTGGGCGGTATTTAGATCCCTATTGCTGTAACTCACATGTCCGTCCGTCAGTCCGTCGTTTTCTGTGTAACATGTCAACTTAGATCCGATGGATGCGAGACGCACGGGACCGGTCAATGTGGCGACGCTTGGGATCGGCTAATATCCAGCAGTGGACGTCTTTCAGCTGATATGATGATGTCAACTTTCATCGATACTTTAGGAAACAAATTCACAAATTGTATGTATACTTATACATAACATTTGGCCTTGGATGATGCAGGTATTTTCGTGCAACTTTTTTGAGGTTTTAATACCCGCTCTCATTTCTTTTTTTAAACAGGTTAAGTAACTCTTTGACATTTAATGTACCTATATACGGCAGTCTTGAGGACAATTACTAAAATAATTATTTCCTTGATTTTTTATCGCGTTACTTGAGGTTGTATATTTTATTGTAACGTTACAGGGATTGTGAGGAGCATTCACGAAAATTGTCCTTGAAAATAAAGAATGTATGCGAAGCGATTTTTTTTACCATTCTCCGAAATCTCATCTTGTACAACGCAAGAAATAGAAAGTCCCATTGAACTATCTTTCGACAGCATGAACTATTTTGCGCGCGGGGTTAAAATGCCTGCTATCTCATCCGAGAACTCGTGCGAAAGAGATAGATGCTGTGATGAGCACTAAGAAGCTGGTTCGCGTACGAATTAGCACTTTTGCAAGTTTGTAGCGAAATGGATGATGATTTAGGACGAAAACAAGCGTGTGAAATTTTATAAACAGACCTTTGGGAGTCTAGATATCATGTAAAAATGACTAAATGTATATTTTCAAAATAAAATTATTTGCATTGTTGAAGTACTAATCTATCCCGGAGGCCGTTTTGCAATTTTCCTTCTTCTTATGGTATTTATTGTCGCCCAAAGATGCGTTAAAATTAGTGTGGAAATATGGAACTTTCGACGCTCATAACTTGCAAATATTTTTCTTTTTTCCTTTTTTGTTTCCATACACGGCTAGATAATGATGAGACAAATTGATATCATTTTTTTATTTTGAACGTACTACATCGTCAAACAAAGGTTTCGTCCCAAATCATTATCCATTTCGCTACAAATTTGCAAAAGTGTGTATTCGTACGCGAACTAGCTTCCTACTGCTCATCACAGCATCTATCTCTTCCGCACGTGTTGTCGGTTGATATAAAATGCATTTAACCCCGCGCACAAAATAGTTCGTGCCGTCGACTAGTGATATCACTTTTTATTTTGAACGTACATCGTTAACAGTGCAATAATCCCTAGAATACGTTTGTATGGAAGAATTTTCGACTAGTGTAACCTTAATGTAAAAAAACTGTCGAATTATCAAAACCTTGAGGTTTTTTGGAAGTCAGCAAAAAATAGAACCCACCTACGCATTTAATTAAATTTTTCTGCATACATATAGGTAGGTATCATTTTCCTTCTAGAACTGGTTTCGATTCAAGATTCGCCGTATACATGGGAAAATGATACGCGGTAGTAAACATGTATGTAGGCCGCGGATTGAAAAATATTGGGAACCCTTGAATGTCCCTGATATAACTGAGATCAATGATCTTATGTAAGTGAATGGGTACAGCAACTAAAAACCCAAATAACTACTCATTTGTGTGACATGTATCGTGTAGGTTTATCCTTTGTTGCAATCCTAAATAAGTAAAAAACTTTTTACAAAAAAATATTACCGACTTCCAAACAACAAAGTGTAAAATAACTTTATTTTTGGAAGTCAGTGTTTTCATAGGTACCATTTTTTGCGTTATGGACACCGACTTCCAAAAATAAAGTTATTTTACACTTTGTAGTTTGGAAGTCGGTAATATTTTTTTGTAAAAAGTTTTTTATTTTTCTCTTTTTGGTTGTACCTACCTAATAGGCAAGTTGTTAAGTAAGTTTCCTATAACGCCAGAATAGATTACCCGAATATCATGAAACTTGAACAAAACCGATCAAATAAGAGATCTGCTTACCCCTTAAGAGCGTACTAGCGTGATGTTATGTTATGAAATAATATAAACAATAAATAGGCATGCGATTGCAGCAGTCCCGAGAGATTTGCCGTTATTTATTGAAGAGTTCAGTTGTATATCTTCGAAGTTCTTCATCAGATCTTCACCAAATTAAAATGGGACCAATTTCGGAACATATTCTTTCAAACAAAACAAGAATTTTCAAATCGGTCAACAATTGACGGAGATATCGGTGAACATAAAAAATAAAAAAATAAAAACATACAAGAAGTCGAACATAGAACCTCCTCCTTTTTCGAAAGTCGGTTAATAAATAAAATAGCTGATCTATCCGAAAGTTGAAAATAAACTGAATGTAAAATTTAACCGCCAGAAATGATTAAACCTTAACTTACGTAATTAAGACGACGACTAACGCCAACGACCTTGATGAAACAAAACGCGCACTCGTTTCACACCGACCCTAAATTAATTAGTTTTTTGTACTTTCCTTATTAATCTATAACTTAAAAAAAAAGCCTCAGATCAAAATGTAGATAATTAAATTGTCTTTGAGATGCTGTCTATTTCATTAAATTAAATACGCCCTGGTTTTGGTGCGATTGTCGTGTTTTGTCCGTTTTAGACATAACTTTACAAATTAACACTATGTTATACGAATAAAACTCAAAATTTTCTTAGATCAAAAAAAAAATGGTCTACTATAACATATATTTTTTCCAAAAAATTACGACTAGCCATTTAGACGTAATTCTCATTTTAATCAGCTACTCAAGGGTATCTGCGCCTTAATATAAAAACCCGTAAAATTACCAATACCATGAGGTTTTTTGGCAGTCAGCAATAGTACATTGTTATCCTAGGGGTGAAAGTAACTTATTTAGTCCCGAGACGGGGTTTGGCGCCCGGAACGAAGTGAGGGCGCCAATAGTTCGAGGGACTAAATAAGTCTTTAACCCGAGGTAAACACTGTGCTTTTCATTACATTTACAAGGAAATAAACATAAAAACATGAATTAGCTAAAGAAAAAATGATTGTCGCTTTCCCGCCTATTTTGTTTGTTTTTTTTTCTGTGGCCGGCCTGCTATTCAGCCATTATTTTTTATTTTCATCATTGAAAAATGGTAAATATTTTGCCCAAATCTAAGTTATTTTAAAGAAATTGTTGAAACTAAATTATAATAAAGTTATTTAAAAAATATATATTCTTTAATCAATACTTAACTTTAAGTTATTTCAATTTTACTTCGTGGTTGTATAGAAAGTTGGAACATGGTTCAATAGATATGTGAAAAGGAACTAGTTTTTTTTTAAATAATTTGACAGCTGTCAGTTGAAAGCGATTCTCCCTAGGGCTGAAAAGTATTACTTTCAACCCGCTCCTCAGGCAACTTAAGACCTACTTTCAGAGTATGAGTAATGCAAAATATAGTTCCCACCTGCATACTTATAGGTAGGTATCGTTTTCCTTCTAGAACTGGACTGGTATTTATTCAAGATTCGCCGTATACATACATATTAATGATGTTATTGGATTTTCTCTAGGACATAGCAGATATAAGTATCTTCGCAGAAAACCTTGCTGCATCTCCTAGTAAGTCTTTCAACGTCACCATTCAAGAAACTCATTCTAACCAGCTACATTGACATTGGCTACAAATAACAAAATTTTATCCTTATCTGTATCCATCAATTTGCAAAAAAATTTTCTCAAACATGCATGGAAATATTGTCATTATTTTAGAAAAAAGAACTCGCGAAGTACCGAATTTACGGACAATGAAAATCAAATCCATTGCTGGAGCGTTTTTTGAATTTGGAACATTTCAACGCTCCAGCAATGTTGTATGAAACGGCGTGCTGGGGTTATTAGATACTCTTTGATTGGATCTCTTTTATCATTCTTGGAAAGTAAGTCTCTTTGCTTAGTACAAATTGCGTTCACGTGGCTGTATAGCCATAAATGTATTTGCCTTTCGGCACAGATGATAAATAGAAAATCGGCGGCAAAGCTGAAAATTCGTCTTGATTTGTTATTTAAATATTTAATAAATATAAATTTAATAATTTAAATGAGTTCCAACGGTTCACGGTCCACCAAGTTTAAGATCTGAAGCCAAATTGGCAATGGAAAACCTGCTTCCAGCGATAAATAGTTTTAAAAATTGGTAGGTAGGGTAGGGCAGGTGATTAGGTTGGTAGGTAGGTAAGGTAGGTAGGTATTTTAGGGTAGGTAGGGTAGATAGGTAGGTTATTGGTAGGTAGATAGGCAGTTGACGGGAGTGAAGCTGCAAGGGGTCAGCTAGTTTTGAATGAAGGTGTTAAATTTAATATGATTGTACATATTGGCGGTGATTTTTAATCCAAACGGACAGTCAAAAATATAAAACAATAATTTATGACAACCGCAAACTTCCTCCCCAAATAACTATGAACATCCTATTTCACAGCGCCAGTAGGAAACAATGTCGCAACAAGGAACAACAACAGAACTATAAAAACTAATTGTTATTAGTTCAGCGTGAACTAATCAGAGGAAATCAATTATTACAGTACACGGAAAGGATAGAAACTACCCGTGTTTACACACAACGGCCTTACGAACAATTTATTTATTCTTAGTTGATAGTAGCTCGTGGATAAAGAATAAAAGTGGCACAGGTCGATCTTCAACGTTAAGCAATGCATCGCTTGCCGAGGTTGGACCGTGGATGGGTGACCATCACTAACATACCAAGACTCTTTCGTGCCTCAGAAAGCAAGTTAAGCCGTTGGTCGTCATCATCATTTCAGCCAAAAGACGTCCACTGCTGGACATAGGCTGGATCGGTTCTGTGCTTCTCGCAGCCCTCACCAGATCGTCGCTCAGCCTAGTAGGAGGCCTTCCAACGCAACGTCTTCCAACTCGCGGTCGCCACCCCAAAACTTTTCGGCTCCAATGGCCATCCGTTCTGCGAGCAATGTGCCCTGCTCACTGCCACTTAAGTCTGGCAATTCTTCGGGCTATGTCAGTAACCTTGGTTCTCTTGTGGATGTTTTCGTTTCTGATTTGATCACGCAAGGAAACCCCGAGCAGAGCTCTCTCCATTGCCTTTTGGGTGACTTTAAGCCTTCTGATGGGGCCTCATCGTGTAAGTAACTGTTGTGCCCATAAGTTATCACTGGCAACACACACTGTTCATAGACTTTCGTCTTGAGACACTGTGGTAAGTTGGACAAGAAAATACCGCGCAACTTCCCGAACGCTGCCGCCGAACCGATGGTACCGGCTTTCATTTGAAGATCTTTGACAGTTGTTACCGTAGTCGGAAGACACCAGTCTTGCCAATGGGTATCATGTTACCCAGTTACTGGGTTGTGGAAGTCACTACATAAACTTAATGTACTTAAATTCTCGATACTTATATTATATGAAATACTAATACTAATTACGTCTAACAAACTTCGATATTGAGTCTGCGTGGACGTCAACCAGGTCGCTGCGCTCGTTCACGAGTTTGCACATGCGGGGTATAGGCGAATTAGCAACAAACACTGTATGGCGAAGAGGCGGAGCTAAGGGTGTTATGGGTTTGCGAGGTAGTCTACGGGGTACTCTGAAATTGAACCTACATACCAATTGTGGGCAGTCAATGGTGTTATTGAGCAGTTTATATGCGGATCTCAAATCCAAGAGCTCCCTTCGAGCTTCCAGGGTACTCATTGTGTAGCAGCCTAGTTTAGCAAGGTAGGGGAGATATTTAAATTGCCTTCTCTTTGAGTACCCTAGGTATCGGATAAATCTTTTTTAGACTCGTTCCATCCGCAGCGAGTGGGTTGCGTAGTGAGGCCTCCATATTACACTGCAGTATTCCAGGATTCTTCTTGTAAGGCTATTGTAAAGAACTAATTTAGTATGTGGGCGTTGAAACACCTTTCCATTACAATATATAGTTAGATAGCAGGCATTTTAACCCTGCGCACAAAATAGTTCGTGCCGTCGACTAGGGCAACCTTAAATAAGGGCCCAAACACAAAACTGCGAATTGATGCGATGCGAATTCGCAACGCAGAAAACAGCTAAGCAACAACTAGCAACACAAAAATTCTACGAATTTTACGATGCAACGTCGCACCGCAGTTTTGTGTTTGTGGCCTACAGCTGTTAAACGTAATACGCGCACGGAAGCAAAGTTTGAATTAAAATCATTTCTAACGCCGTAGAAGTACGACTAAATCTGTATTAAATCGAGTATGCTGCAGTTTGGAGCAGCCCCTTTTTTTCGAAAAAAAAAGAAGGTAGCTTTTTTCCGAAACGTAAAATTCTATTAAAGCAATGGTCAATCAATAAAAAATAATAATAATATAAATGTTTGGCAAATATTCACAACAATAAAAAAGCAGTAAATACTCTCACAAAAAACTATGAAATTTGACATTTTGAAGATCTCACTGTACACCGACCCCTAGCGGCAAATTCAAACACAATGCCCTCATTGTATTACAGTACTCGCCAAACTTCTTGGTCGCCTTGATGTTGGCTTGCCAACGCGCAAGGCACGGGCGCAGTGCTGTTTTTGTGAGATTTACTACTGCGCAGCCATTGTAGCCAACTTAAGGGCGGCCAAGAAGATTGGCGAGTACTGTACAGTGCATGCCACGAAAGATGAGACTTTATACACCATGTGGTTTGATTTGCGTAGTATACGATTAATAGGTCTCTTTAGCGGTATGAGGTCTGAGGGAGGGAAGGGAACGGGAGTCATCGGGGCGGCGGCGAAAAGAACGCGGGAAGCGCGGTACGGCGCTTGTCAAGTCATCTTTCGTGGAACGCAGAATACGTAATTGTAACACATGGAGTGATTTTCCAGAAAATTCTCATTTAATTACACAAGATAAATTATATTAACCACCTATATCTACAATCTCATATGCCATTTAAGTTTATTTGCTTTGACACGTGTACTCCTAAGCCCAAGCTGAAAATAAACACTATATTTATTAAGAATAAGGTTCAAAATCAACTGCGTATAAAGTGAAGGTTACGCGTTTTTTTCTATGCGATTAGTTCGTAATAGCAGAGTGTAGTTAAGCACTGACTAGTGCGAGGTCAAGTTCAAGATTGTCTTGTGTTTATGAGATTATATAACTAGAAAAAATAACACTTTAATCATCATTATTATCTGCGTAATGAAATACATTTTTGCGAAAAAGTTTACCTAGTTAATTGTTTTTTTTTTTTGTTTTTGCTTGGATACATGCTCATGCATACTGCAATACGGAGAGATAGCGCAGTTATGTGGGACTCCAACCCACTAATACTCCACGGTGTGCTCCTGTGCCGCTTATGGCGGGAACACGGGCACGCGTTAGCATTCACCGCGGAACCGCCGCGGCTGTCCGTTACCGGACCCTCCTTTGGGGAGTAAGCCCCAGCACCGGCGCACCAGAACACGTTGCGCGTCATGGGTCCAAACTGGCACATGGGCACCAGACGACCCCATGATGACACCCTTGGTCCCCCTTAGTTTATTGGCTGGAAAATCGTTTGTAAAAGACTTGGGTTCCAGTCTGTGGGAGCATAGGAAATTACATCATCGTCTAACTCTCTTTCTTCTTGTCTCTTTCTCTGCGGCGGATTGATCGCTTTCATTGGTGACGATAATCTTTTCGAAAGAGTCAAAAAATTTTTGGCAATACCGAACAAGTTTAAAAGGAATGTGTCAACCTCTTTCATGGAATCATATCCTTTGCCCTGCCGAATTCACTTACGCAGTTAGGCTTCAGGTCAGACATATTGGTCTGTTTGCTACAATTGTTATATTAATATTGAAGATGGGGTCCTCGCTGCAGCTGGCGTTTCAAGCATTAAAATATTTACGAAACAACCTAAAGCGTAGAATGATTGCAGCTAAGTTGATCTGTTCACTGCTCTCAAAACGGTGAAGGAAAACATCGTGAGGAAACCGGCATGTCCTAGAACCAAAAATTCGAAGACATGCGACATCCACCAACCCGCACTGGGCCCGCGTGGTGGATTACGGCCCATTCCCTTTCACAGAGAGGAGGCCTGTGTCCCAGCAGTGGGAACATTAAAAAAGGCTGATGATGATGATGATGAAGTTGATCTTCGTTATCAAGTTTTTGCTTTTTCAACTGAAAGACAGGTAGTGGATATCATTTTATTACCTTATTAGTTTAATAAAAATGTGTAACGTATACCTAATTAGCAACGAAACAATTGTTAATTAAGACGACGACTAACGCCAACGACCTTGAGGGAACAAAACGCGCACTCGTTTCACACCCGCGCGACCCAAAATTTAGTAGATTTTTGTACTTTCCTTATTATTCTATAACTTAAAAAAAAAAGCCTCAGATTAAAATGTAGATAATTAAATTGTCTTTGAGATGGTGTCGATTTCATTAAAATACGCCCAGCGGTTTTGGTGTGATTTTCCTGTTTTTGTCTGTTTTAGACATAACTTTACAAATTAATTACACTATGTTATACGAATAAAATATTAAATATTAAATATTTTTGGGGGCTGAGTCACCCTCGTCCGTAGGAGAGAACCCCATACGAATCCCTACACGTGGCCCCCGGGTGGTGCAAATCAGGTGACATCAATTTACTGGTGGTAGGTTACGGCCGAAGGCTTGCGACCACCCACCGGGCAAAGACGTGCCGCCAAGCGGCCTAGCCGTGTTCCGGTACGATGCCCGGTGTAGCCAACTAGAGGAGTTGGGTCGAGATAGCTGTTCCACTGCAGGCGTTCCAGCCTGACGCGCGCTGTTATGGGCCTATCGGGAGACTGGTCACGGAGGGTAGCGGGATCCGAGGCACGGTGCGCCGCTGGCCGACCGCAGGTAGTTGGGAGCCCAAGTAGTGTGCCAGCCACACACGAAAGGCTGCCCCGCCAACTGTCGAAAAATCCCGGAATGCACCATCGTGCTGGTTGGCGACCAGAAGACAGGGCCCGATGGACATTCCCGGGGGGGCTCGGGCGTCCCCGCGGTCTCCAGATCAGTCCCCTATTGATAGCTTCCTGTCAGTGCGTGTCTGTAGGTTGCCAGCGTGGAACCTCATCTCACTGCCTTCTCCTAACCTTTTATCACTCAAATAAATGCAAAGAAAAAATAAAAGAAAAGCTGTACAGCGGCAGCACTCCCTGTCACTCAAAGTGCACCTCAGCAACATAAGAGGGCTGCACTCTAATCTCGAAGCAGTCCATCACCACCTTGAGACTGATAGACCAGCTCTTCTTTTCCTTTCGGAGACGCAGATCGGATGTCCGTCAGACGTGTCGTACTTATCATACCCAGGGTTTACCCTGGAGCACAATTTTAAACCACGCGCGGGTGTATGCATGTACGCCCGAGACGACATCTGTTATCGGCGTCTCCGAAACCTTGAGGACTCCAGGTTTTCTGTGCTCTGGGCACTGGTGGACACAGGCCTGGATAAAATTATCTACGCCTGTGTCTACCGATCGCACAGTGGTGATCAGGAGACAACCAGGCTCACGGAACATCTGTGTGAGGCGGCTGATATGGCACAGCAGCGGTACCCTTCTGCCCAATTAGTGATACTGGGGGATTTCAATGCCCACCACCAGGAGTGGCTCTTCCCATACCAGTGCACTGATCATGCTGGGCGAGAGACGCGAAAGCTTGCGCTTGCGTTAAATCTCGCCCAGCTGGTCCAGGGAGCAACAAGGGTGCCGGATGTTCATTCGCACACTGCCAATTGCTTGGACCTTCTGCTGACAACAGATCCAGACCGCTACTCTGTGTCGGTATCTTCACCTTTGGGTAGCTCCGACCATTGTCTGGTGAAGTCTGTATCCGTCTACTCCCCGCCCGATCCCAGCCCAAGAGGCACTCGGCGGGTTTGGCGGTACAGGTCAGCAGATTGGGATGGGATGCGTTCTTTCTTCGCATCTTATCCTTGGCAGCCCATTTGCTTTTCTTCGGCTGATCCTTCGTCGTGCGCGGACGCCGTGACGGACGTGTTGCGTCGGGGAATGGAGTACTTCATTCCGTTCTCTGACGTAGCAATGTCTAGCGTTGACCGACCATGGTTTGGCGCCGAGTGCAATCGTGCCAACACGCTGAAACATGAGGCGTACCTGGCTTGGGTCGACGCTCGGTCGCGCAAAGCTAGCGACGTCAGCCAGCGGAAGAGAGCCTTCAATAGGGCTGCCAAGTCCTGCAAGAGGGTATTGCGAAGGGCTCGGTTTGACCACATAAGCCGTATTGGGTCCAAACTTGCTTCCTATCCAGCCGGTAGTAAAGCGTTCTGGTCCCTGGCTAAGTCGGTCGAATCGAACTTCTGCCGGCCCTCACTACCACCACTGCTGAAACCCGACGGAACGCTGGCCCACTCCGCTGAGGAGAAAGCAAACTTGTTTGCCTCTCTTTTTGCGGAATCCTCACGCCTGGATTCTGGTAACGCGCGGCCCCCTCCTTCTCCTGATGGATGCGAGACGAGTATGTCGGACATTCGCATCCATCAAAAAGACGTCCGTAGGGTGCTGCGGAATCTTGACGTGAACAAGGCTAGTGGCCCCGATGGGATACCGGCAATTGTTCTAAGAACTTGTGCGCCTGAACTGTCTCCGATCCTGACTCGCCTGTTTCGCCTTTCATATGAGACTGGAAAAGTACCGAATGCTTGGAAGCAAGCTAACGTTCAGCCTGTGCCCAAGAAGGGCAGTCGGGCTGACCCGGCCAACTATAGACCCATCTCAGTTACGTCCATCCTCTGTAAGAGTATGGAACGGGTGCTCAACTCCAAGCTCCTGGCATACCTAGAAGCTAACGACATCCTCAGTGACCGCCAATATGGCTTCCGCCGAAATCGGTCAACTGGGGATCTTCTAGCGTATGCCATTCACATATGGAGTGAAGCCATCGAGAGGCACGGGGAAGCGCTTGCCGTCTCCCTCGACATCTCGAAGGCTTTTGACAGGGTCTGGCATGAGAGCCTTATTGGTAAGCTTCCGTCATTCGGTCTGCCCGGTGGTCTGTGCGATTGGATCGCAGACTTCCTGAGGGACCGGTCTATACGAGTGGTTATAGATGGCCGCTCGTCTGACCAACGGGATATCAACGCCGGGGTCCCTCAGGGGTCGGTACTCTCGGCAACATTGTTCTTGTTGCACATAAATGATCTGCTAAAACCCGGCACTTTTGGGTATGCAGACGACAGCACTGTTGCTGAGAGATACTTGTCCAACGCGCGTGCTACCGGGCCTCAGATCCGGTCTCTCCGGGAGGCCATGGTGGAGCGCTTGAACTTGTCCTTGCAAGCAGTCTCCGAATGGGGCGATGCCAATCTGGTCAGGTTTAATGCTGCTAAAACCCAGGCGTGTCTTTTTTCCGCTAAAAGGAGCCAATTCCACCCGGCTCCTACTTTCCGCGGTGTAACCGTGCCGATAACGGACCATCTCGAGCTTCTTGGCGTTACGTTGACATCGACCCTCAATTTTGGTCCATTCATTGAGGCAAAAGCTCAACTGGCTGCCAAAAAGTTGGGGATCCTTACAAAGGTGAGACGATACTTCACGCCAGAACAGCTGCTCAACTTGTATCAGGCGCAAGTTCGGTCATGCATGGAGTACTGCTCTCACCTCTGGGACGGATCTGCCAAGTACCAGCTGGATGCACTAGAGTCGATCGAAAAGCGGGCCAAGAGGCTCATCGGCAATGAGATATTGGTCAAGTCTAGGCTCCAGAGCTTTGAACATCGGCGCCAAGTTGCCAGTCTGTCGGTTTTTTATCGGTTACATTTCGGGGAGTGTGCGTTGGAATTGCATGAATTAATTCCTCCTAGCCCTTTCCATTATCGGAATACAAGACGTACGGCGATGTGTCATCGGTACATGGTGGACATTCCACCCATACGCACCAAACGTTTTGGGAATACTTTCATTATGCGTACAGCAAGGGAGTGGAATTCCCTGCCGGGGTCTGTATTTCCTGAGAGCTACAACCTGGGAGTCTTTAAGTCAAGAGTGAATAGGTTTCTTCTAGGTAAGCGCGCTACATCGTCGACCACATCATCACTTACCATCAGGTGAGATAGTGGTCAAGCGCAAGCCTATCAATAATAAAAAAAAAAAAAAAAAAAAAAAAAAAAAAAAAAAACTCAAAATTTGCTCAGATCAAATTATTAAGAAAATAGTCTAATATAACATATATTTTTAAAAAAAAATTACGACTAGCCGTTTAGACGTGATTCTCATTTCAAAATCACCTACTCAAGGGAATCGGCGCCTTAATCGAGGAAGAGCGAGGTTTATCCCATCACAAGTATCTTCGGATTACTTTCTGGGAAGGCCCGGCAACTTAATTGTACAGATTTAAGATTCTAAAAACTTTTTTTTTTTTTAAATTGCTCGTGGAGTACATCGAGAGCGCCTCTTATGTTACGCATCAACGGCTGATGCCTTCCAAACCAACATTTGTTGAGATAAGTTCATTGACTGGCGTCGCCGCCCGCCAGATATTAGGTGCTTTAGTAAATGCTTCATTCTCTTCCAAAACCCGGCCAAGTGCGAGTCGGACTTCGCACATTTGACCTAGACTAGAATCAAGAGCAAACCCATCACGAATAAAAAAAAAAAAAAATTGGATTCCACACCAAAGAAAAATCAGATTTTTCAATATATTGGTATTTGTTAGTAAATATACGTAAAAATAAACATTATCAGCAAATTTCATTTTCATAGGTCAATGGGTAGTTTTAAATTCTTCGGCACAAAATTGTTGACAGACGACGGACAGACAGTAACGTGAGTGACAGCAATATGGCTCCGTTTGGACGCTTCTGGTAAGGAACCCTAAACGGAAAACTAGATTTTATATAAAAACTAGAACAGGGGGGTGACCATAAGCTAGTAGAGCGGTATCAATTTGAGATCGAATAAGGGACAGATGTATCTGACTTGTATACATCTGTCACTTACTCGATATCAAATTGATACCACTCTAAGAGCTTATTTATTGTCACCCCCCTGGAACTACGTCAATGGCGTAATATAGTTTCGAATTTTCGATGGTGTCGTATAGAACATACATAATATTCATTTACGGCAGGATTTAAAAATAATGAAAAGTTGTTTGGAGGTCTAAACATTGTTCTCTTTGGCGACATAATATAATTGCCCATTTAATTAAAAGGGCATTGGTGCTTCGCACATCCGCCTCGGCATGCAGCAGAATTAATTTTATGTCACTCATTTTCTGTTTCCGAGTTAACAAATTAACATGAGGAAACGAATTCGTTGACCAGTTGAACAATCTACGCGTAGGTGAACTGACAACAGGTCAACTAGAACTGCTCTGTCAGAGGCGAAGGGTTGCGCTAGGTGAAGATTTCAAGAATAGTATTGTGATAAGAATTTTCGCTACCGTCCTGAGCGTTGATTGAAATGCAGAGACTAAGAGGTTTAGTCACTCTTCCCTATAAATATCGTCTCTATCCTCAGACCATTGGTGAGGAATGAAATTAGACCAAAAACAACATAGATGCAGTAAATTGTTAAGAGGAAACGGGGGCAGAGAGCGCCGACTGAATTTCCTTAGTACAAAGTCATAATTTGAGGTTTGGCTCTCGTCTATTTCCTCCTACAATATTGGACCAATTTAAAACTAAATTTACAGGGCTAGATAATGATGAGACAAATTGATATCACTTTTTATTTTTATCACACATCGTCAAACAGTGGAATAATCCCTAGACTACGTTTGTATGGAAGAATTTTCGACTAGTGTAACCTTAAAAGGAAAAAAAACGGAACCCATATAGGATCACTTTGTTGTCTGTCTGTCCTGTCCGTTTGTCTGTTAAGATCCTTTATCTCCAGAACGAGTGGAGGTAGTGACTTGAAATTGATATATTTTACATAAGTGTGCAACCCCTTGCAGCTGTGAAAAAATCAAACTTCTAGATCAACATAATCATGAGATACAACCGTTAATGACGCATATTTTAAACTCGCAGGGGAATCAAAACCTACAACGTACTTCCCGCTGACCTAGAATCATGAAATTTGGCAAGAAGCAATGTCTGTCAAGCACAAGTAAAGGAAAACAATTATTTGCAGTGGGTAAACTGACTGCGACTTATGTCGATGCATGGAGACTACAGTTTGCCAACGGCAAAGTTAATTTTGCTCCTCAATTCTGTTTATCTTATTGTTACAGTAATTTTCGGTACCCTCATAAGACAAAGACAAAGATATTTTATTTCAAGCAGGCCACCAAGCGGCACTTTTGAACGTTAGGTACATTAAAATTTACAAGTTATAAAAGTTGATTCTACCGTGCACATATACAGTACACAGTGCACAGTGCATAGTTTATGAACTACAGTAATGTTATTTAATTATTATGGTGAATGTAGCTGTTTGTACAGAACCCTGAGTGCGTGAGTCCGACTCGCACTATGCCAGTTTTTTTAATCTCGCATGACCTTTTGCAGAGTTGACCGTTTTTGATTTTTATTATTTTTAGGATTAATCCTTGATATCGTTGCAGTGCAAAGACCTTTTTTCATGCTTGTTTCCTTATTTTTTTTCCCTCGTTTTATTTTTATACCTTTTTTAAGAATGTAAATGTGACCATCACGTTCTTTGCTAGTGATTTTATAAAAGACACAAGTATATAATTGTCATTAGGTACATTTATATGACTCGTCGAAAGAAGTCAAAACTGTAAACATGATGAGTTCTTAATTAGTAGATTCTCTTTTTTAATTCAAAATATTCTCTAGTGACATTGCAATTCTTTTTTTTTTGTAGATATTTAAATTTAAAATTAGTAAGATTGTGACAAGAATTTTGATATTTAGTAGCGTTAAATGATTTAATGATTACGTGGCTAAATAATAACAGCCACACGGGTCGATCATCAAGGTTAAGCAACGCTTGACGAGGTCGGTCAGTGGATGGGTGACCATTTCAACATACCGAGTTTCCTCCGTGCCTCGGAAAGCACGCTAAGCCGTTGGTCCCGGCTGTCATTTGAAGATCTTTTTCGTTACAGGTAGTCAGAAGCTTAAGATTTGACAACAGTCTTGCCAAGGGGTACCGTGTTACCCAGTTACTGGGTTGTGGAGGTCAGATAGGCAAAACACTGGTACTTAGCTGAATCCGGTAAGACTGGAAGCCGACCCCAATATAGTTGGGAAAAAGGCTAGGCAGATGAGTAGCGATAAATGATTTCAGACCTAACAACATAAGACATACGGAAACAAAGATCCTTTTACCTGTCCGGATCCAAAGTCCTACACTACGTACAAAACAAAAGATACTATAGGTATTTATAAATAATTACAAGTAACAATGACGTACACAAACCTGCATACCTACAATATATTACCATTTATCTTTCCCGCGTGGCTTCACTTCCATGGCTTGTCCCATACAGGAACCGTAACATTTTTTAGGCATAAAAACTAGACAATGACGTTTGGCGATATATAATTAGAGATGTGCCAACTATGATTTTGGCTGACTAGCCGATCAGTTGGTTATAAGCCAAATACGCTGTCGGTGGTATGATTCGGAAATTTTCGTGACGCTTCATTTACAGCTGATTCGCGCTCAAGTTGCAACCGTCGGCACCGGCGCCGCCTGCGAGCTTGTAGAGAGCATATTGTTTTGTTAACTTTGCATTGTTTACTTGCCAATCTCATTTTTGGGTTTTCCGCTGTCCGTCTGTCTGTCTGTCTGTCACCAGGCTGTATCCCATGAACTGTAATAGCTAGACAGTTGAAGTTTTCACAGATGATGTAATTCTGTTGCCGCTATAACAACAAACACTAAAAACGGAATAAAATAAATATTTAAGTGGGGCTCCAATAAAACAAACGTGATTTTTTGACGTTCTTTTGCGATAATGGTACGGAACCCTTCGTGCACGAGTCCGACTCGCACTTGACCGGTTTTTTGACTTTTATTAAATCTGATGCTTTCGTTGGTAGAATGTTACTTAAATGTCGGTACTTCCAGAGATTGCCGTTTACAAAAAAAAACTAACAACGAATCTATTTAATCCCTTTATAAAACTAGTAACATTGTCAATTTAATTAATGTATATTTTATTCCAAAAGCATCGATAATATACACTATTGTTATTTTTTTTAGAATGATGACCTGCTGGTCAATGACCTCAGGGATAGGTTTCAAGTTTAACATGATGAGTTTAATTTTAGGATTACTTACTGTTAGAACCGATAAAATGTTTAAAATCATAATTACCTAATTGTTATATTTTTGAGAGCAAATAAATGTTTTTTTTAAATATTTATTTATCTTTACAATAGATTTTAAACACAGACATAGATCTTACTAGATAACGCCAGTCCCTCCATCATCTGTATGAAAACCAAGGGTGCCACTTTTTCACACACAATTTAAGAAAGAAGTTACTTTGCGATAAAAGAAAATATTTCCTAAATTTGGGCCAAATCTTATTGCACGGTTTTTACAGCTCAATCTATACTTAATATTATAAAGAGGAAAGATTTGTTTGTTTGTTTGTACCGAATTGGCTCCGAAACTACTGGACCGATTTAAAAAATCTTTTACCAATAGAAAGCTACATTATGCCTGAGTGACATAGGCTATCCCGAAAACGAATCCTGTGGGGTGGTCCACGGGACCAAAGCCGCGGGGAAAAGCTCAATACGTTTTAATTAGACATATTTCTAAATTTCGGTTGATGTTCGGTGCTGATAGCTCTAAATGAAACAGCTCAATGTAAGAATATTGCTCTCACAATTTTCTCCCTCTTTTGACACGCGATTTACTCATAGGTAATTTCGCGAGATCAGGTTTATATCTGTGGATTCAAAGCATTGAAAGGTTTTCTTTAGTTTTTAACTATAAGAAAATGTTAGGAAATAACCTTCATTACACCAACTAAATAAATAATTTACTTAACTGTAGTTTTCCAAACAAAAAGTTGCATTCACTCATCAGGGCTTCGCACCTTATCCACTTCATTTCGGTACAAACCTGTTTCAAATATTTTTTTAAACCAAAAAAACATTCCAAACATTTAAAAATCAATTTATAACCAAGGTTATAACATTAATAACAAAACCAGGTTAATACGTACTGTCACGACACTGTATATATCGATTTTTAATTACTCGGGAACTAATCAAACGAATATCACAGCTAGGCACTCGTGTATTTTAATAAGTACTCATTAATCTTAGGGAATATAGTATCACCGGTGTATTGACTATAGGTAACATCCATGTGGTTCCACAGAGGGTCTTCCACTTTCACTGACTCTAGCACATTAGGCAGCTTGGACACCAACCACTCCACATCTTTTACGTCTACTAACCCATCATTTTTACCGTAAATGCACACAATAGGCACTGTTGTAGCACTGAGGTTGTATTTCGGAGGCTGTTCGCTTCCGTATGTCACTAGATTTTGCTCCTTTCCGTAGTTAAACTTCTCAAATCTCCTATTCCTCATACTCTGTCCGTACCGTGCCAAGTTGTGGACGGAGGTTCCAGCTGGGAAGTGCCCAAATAACACTCTCGTAGTCTCGTTCGTGATCGACCCTAAGTGGGACGATTCCACGTGGTCAAACATGTCTATAGACATCGTACACAGCCTCTCAGTTAAACCTGAAAGTGTGCAGAAGAACGCGACGAACTCCTGACAGAAGGCACCCTTAGAAAGGACTTCTTGAACGCCGTACATTGACAACGCACCTTCCAATTTCTCAAAGGTCTGTGTCAGGGTTCTAAATATTCTCGATTGTGTGTTGATTTGTCTGGCTGCTGGTGCTAGACCGATCACTAATTGGGCCTTTTCACAGTACCCTGGTTTTTCAGAACACATCACTAAGAACGTCCCTGTTCCTTGGGAATATCCAATATAGTTTAGTTTCTCGAATCCTGTATAATCCAGGACATAGTCGATCATCGCTGGCACATCGTAAATCCCGATTTCTTCAATGTAGAAGTTCCAGTACGCAGCATCCTTGTCAGGGTTTAGATGGACATGTCCTCTGGAGTAATAATTCCCCCTGACATTACCCAACCATAGGTCGTAGCAGGCATCAGAAATGAGGTAGGCAAGTCCAGCGTTAGGTCCAGAATCTATCCAGGAATCCGAGCTTTGCAGCAATCCATGCATTAACAAGACTGGTGGTGATCTCTTCTTCTTATGACAGTTCCTTGCTTTCACTATCCTGAACATCGTCAGGATATATCCATCGTCCGTGATCACATGATGTTCTTCAGAAATATATCCATATTGTTCGGTTAACTCCGTGAAATTCATGAGCGAGTCCTTGGGATATCCCATGGAGGTTTTCGTCTCACTTCTGATGGGAAGCCATGGGGTGCGTATGACGTATCCTACCGCAACCACAGCCAAGGATATGAGCAGGACATTGAACGTGTTGACTCGTTTCGAAGTCATGTTATCAACTGAGCGAGCACCGCCGCGAATCGACTAATCTATATAGAACGTAAACCTGTATGCACTGCGTGTTTGTGTGTTCGCGAAATTTTATTTTTAATTAAGGATGATTTTTAGGACTTAATTACGTTTTAGCGATTTTTGATGGTTACGTTACAGGTTTCGGTGGACCGTTCTTGTGTTAAGTAATTTGATTTTGGTGTGGTTGAACTTTGAGATGACATAATGATACCTATGTTGTCTCAAATACTATATATAAGTCTAATTGTACTGTTAATGTTAATAACTGATGTCATTAAAATGTTGTTTAGCAGTTATGAATTTTGATAGTAATATAATTAAGGAGGTACCTACTAAGGTATCTTAATGAGCCCAATCAAAATAAAATTGTAAATAAATAGTACTCTAATGATGTCAAAGAACAACATTTAATGCTATAACAATATTAGTAATAAACAATTACTGGTGTAGTAGGTATTAAAAATTTAACTACATAATTAAGAAAACATCTATATTTTTCAGATTTATTTTTCACTCCAAATTTGCGTCTCATTTGAACTTAAGTTTGGTTTTTGGTATTCAAGGTTACTTCCAGGCGAGCGTGCCCCATCAATTCATCGCTTACTAACAGGTGAGGTAGTGGTTAAACGCAGCCAATTAATAATAATAAAAATATCCTTCTCGCAGATTTTTGCCTTCACGAGTGAACTATAAGTGTCCCAAGCATCGCCGCGTTCAAAACTAATCAATTCAATTAGTTACGATTACAACTACGTCAGTCAGTTGTTAGCTATTTATTTTAATTGAACTATTGAAGTCTTGTGGCTTTACTTGTTATTAATTAAAATTATTTATTATTTGTTTTAGCCTTGCATATAATTTTATTACGAGGAATATTGACATCACATTGTGAGATTTCTTGCCTTTTATTTTATTTGTGATATAATATTCCTCGATATTGTGTTGCCCAGCAGTGGGAACATTAAAAAAGCTGATGATGATGATATAATATTTGATTCATACATATTAGGTTTTTCCCATTTATGTCGATCACTCGATTTTTTTTTTAGTTTTATTTGTTTTGTTTTGATTGTGTGCCGTGTCAATGTCATTGTCATTAATGTCACTCTTGACATTGAATTAATTATTATTTTTTCCTTTTTTTCGCCCATCGGGCAGGCTATAGTCTTTCAACCATACTGCCTAACATTGAATTAATTCTTGTTTCTTTCTTACGTTCGCAAACACATTAATTGTTTTTTGTGATGTTTGGCATACTGGCTTTTTATCCATATTTTCTTATTTTTATTTTTTGTTTCCCAGTTAATGTAACCGGCGAGTGCATCGAGGTGCTTTGATGATGTTTTGTTTTTAAATTAGTTTAATTAGTTTTAAAATTTAAATTGTAGTCTATTTATTTATAATATTTATTTTTTTATTATGTCAGATGACATTTTTTTTCATGCTCATCCTCTTGTGCGTCAGATGAGAGCTTTGCTTTGGGCGATGATGATTCTCTGAATCTTAAAGACCTCCTATCTTCTACATTTGCAAACTGTCGCAAATTCTTTAATACTGTACACATAAATGCTCAAAGCATTCGTGCTCACTACTCTGATCTGCTGTCATCTTTTGACTTAGATCTTATTCACGCTGTCCTTGTGTCTGAAACTTTCCTCAAGCCTGCACTCCCTTCCACGCAGTATTCTCTGCCGGGATTCAAAATGATACGCAATGATAGAACGGGCAAGGGATGTGGAGGGGTTGCCATTTATCCTCGTGGATATATCAGCTACAAGATAGTTGACCAGTCTCCGAGTTTATACTCAAAGTTTGCTGAACATCTTTTTATTGAAATTGAGTTCCAGCATACTAAAGTTCATAACCTATTTATCTAATTAAGTTCACTGTACTCTTATACATAAAAATACTTATATTTACATTCATAATAGTGAAAAATAGAAGCTACTCAACAGGTGCAAGCATAATATTTGCTGACCGTGTAAATATTTAAACTAGCACCGTTTTGATTTATATTACAAAGATGTATGCATAATGAAATATTATTTAAATATTTCATTTTATTTTACCGTCGCCTACCCATGACGCTGAAAACATTCGAAACAATGAAAATTATAATAACTTATAATAAATAAACATAATTACGTTGCTTCTTTCTGGTCGTTTATAGAAACTTTTATTTCCTGGTTTTGGGTTCAAAACTGTGTAGGTAACATAATATATTAATTTAAACTATTAATTAATTTTATTTACTGTCCAGGATAAATATATGACGAAGTCTCTAGCCTAGAATGGCTAACACCGCAGAGCAAGTGCGATGATCTTTCTCAATGTACCAGAGATGGCATATTCTACCTTAAGGCGCAGATTCCCTTGAGTAGCTGATTTTAAAATAAGAATCACGTCTAAACGGCTAGTCGTAGTTTTTTGGAAAAAATATATGTTGCACTAGACCATTTCCTCATAATTTGATCTAAAAAAAAATTTAATTTTATTAGTATAACATAGTGTAATTAATTTGTAAAGTTATGTCTAAAACGGACATAAATACGACAATCACACCAAAACCGCTGGGCGTATTTTAATGAAATCGACACCATCTCAAAGACAATTTAATTATCTACATTTTGATTTGAGGCTTCTTTTTATTAAAGTCATGGAATAATAAGGAAAGTACAAAAAACTACTAAAGGAGATTGCCCATACACAGGCCCCTTATGAGGTATCGTGTCTGCGATTTCAATATTATCCAAAAATAGGATTTATATTTTGTGATTTTTTCCATCCGTGTCCTTTACTTTTTATGTACAGACAACAACAGATCAGGTTTCTTCACTTGGACATTTGTATGCACCTTATTGCATTGTAATAAGGGTTAATTTCAAGAACAGAAACATCGTTATTTCTCGTGAACCCCGCAAAATAAATAAAAAATGTTTTCTAATTATGAATATAACGTGTTTTTTCTACAATATACAACCAAATTCATCAAGATACAACCATTTTTTCAAAGGGGCCCAAGTTCCCTTACAAAATGGGCATTCCCCTTTTGGGTCGCGCGGGTGTGAAACGAGTGCGCGTTTTGTTCCCTCAAGGTCGTTGGCGTTAGTCGTCATCTTAATACATATAATGCCTCGTCAGCCACATATGACTGACATTTTCCAAACTAATTGAGCCGTGTCAGCCATATGTGGCTGACGGCATAAGCTCGTTTTCAAAGTGCGATATATCGTCGTCAGCCACGTTTTACGTGTTAAATTGTATGGGCTGACAAGGTCTGGTAAATTATAACTATAGTGATGGCATCGGTACTTTTACTGACGTTTTGAGAAATACTAATTTTTAAATTAAAGTTTTGAAAACAAAAGAGTTTTGAGATAAATAATTAGTTTTTTTTGCAAATGAAACGTAAAGGTAAATGTTTTAATTGCTTTTATTCATTTTTAAAGTAGCATTGGCAAAATAAAAAATCAAATTTTCATCGTTATGTTCAAACACGCTTGAACTTAAACATATCTGTGATCTAAATTGAAACAGTTGATACAATAGGGTGGCTCATTTGGGCAATGTTCGCAGTAAGTTACCACTCTTTTAGTTTTATTTCGAGCATGAACTCTTTCGAATTGGGCACAGTTTTCTTTTTAACACCTAACACAAAATGGCTGACGCGGCCCCATTAAGAATTTCTTTACAGTGGCGTCGCGTCAGCCCTATATGGTAGCAATTACATATTTATTTATTTTACTATTCTATTATGTAAAATGTAACGAAAATAGTGTCCTCACATTCCATGGTGGTATTTCACAAAAAAAAACAGTTCGTTCATTTGTTAGTACGGCATTTTATGTGTTAAAAATAATTTCGAAAGAAATTCTTGCTACTCATTAATTTATTCTCCTAATTAACAACTATCTTAACAGCTGTTTCTTATCCTTATACGATAATGTGGCTATCAAATAAAATAAAATAATTTCGTATATTAAAAATTTCCACAAAGTTTCTAAAACAGCAATAGGTAAGAATACCTACACTAAAATTTACTAATAAAACCGGCCAAATGCGTGTCGGACTTCGTACATTTAGGGTTCCATACCAACCCGCAAAATCAAGTTGGTTGTAATAGGATAAATGAGGGAATTTCAAAGAAAATCTGATTAACAATATATTGGTATTTGTTAGTCTTCTTGATTATTTATTTAAGGATCACCAATATTCTAAAGAAGATAGTGCCTAGAACTGATCCTTGTGGTACGCCTTTATTTATTATAACTGTGTCTGATTTGTGTAGTTTTTCATGCCCATCTTCTTGAACTGTTTTAATTTCCACATACTGCGTTCTATTATGTAACTAGGATTTAAATAAACTCAACACATTTCCTTTAATGCCATAGAAAACCAACTTATTCTGAAGAATACCATGTTTCACGGTATCGAACACAGAAAGGATTTAGAATAGGTAACACTATTGATATGGCTATATATGATTTTTTATATAATGTTACATCTAACGTGGATAAGAGGAAACCGGTTTGTGGCGTATTTTGTGACATGACGCAAGCCTTTGACTATGTGCATTATGGTACACTCTTAAATAAACTTGAAGCTTATGGAATTAGGGGAAATGTCAACAATCTAATTAAATCTTACTTACTTAATAGAACTCAAATAACAAATATAATCCAAATTAATATGAAAAGTAAACATGAAACTGTATTTCAATCCTCAAAACGTATAGTTTCGTTTGGTGTGCCACAAGGGAGTGTTCTAGGGCCTCCTTTGTTTATATTATACATTAATGATCTACCGAAAGGCATCCCTCAACCTTTATCACTATTTGCCGATGATAGCACCATAACGATACCTTGCAAAAGTATTGATACCTATGAAAGTGTCATTAATGATTCTATATATCTAATGGTAAAGTGTCTAGATGACAATAACTTAAAAATTAACCTGACTAAAACTAAATTAATTCATTTCAGTCAACCGATCAATAGTAAGAGTAATTTAAATATACATTATGATGACCAGTCCATACAAGAGCTAGAAACAACAAAATTTCTAGGGCTCCATATTGACAAAAAACTTAATTGGAAAACCCATGTCGAAATCTTGTGCAAGAAAATCAGTAAATCTGCCTATGCACACATTGTCGTCTATAATAGGTGTGGAGGCATTCACATCACATCACATCATCAGCCTATTAATGTTCCCACTGCTGGGACACAGGCCTCCACTCTGTGGAGGCATTACTTACAGCCTACTATGATTCAACAGAATGTCATCTACGCTATGTTGTCATTTTTTGGGGCAACTCGACAGAAAAAGACACGGTGTTCAAGGCTCAAAAGAGATGCGTTCGTTCAATATTTAGAATTAAACCTACTGATAGTTGCGTGCCTTACTTTAAAAATATAAAATACTTACTTTTCCATGTCTGTACATTTAAGGAGTGGCTGTTTTTGTTAAAACAAATCCTCACCGATTTAAACGATTAGATGAAGTAGTCCCACGTAATAGGCGCGACAACAGCAGGATATGTTCTCATACTGCGAGAACAACCCTCATGCGCAAAAGTGTTTTCTGTATGTCTCCTATCATATTTAATACATAACCTAAAAGTTGGAGAGAAATGCCCTTGGCACTTTTCAAAAATAAGCTGACAAATTTTTTAGTTGGTAAAGTGTATTACAATGTTGTAGATTTTTTAAATGAAAAGGACTTTTTTGTACCGGCTTCTAATATACATAGTTAAGAATAACAATTGAATAATGTGAATTTTAAATTAATTAACTTTTGAATGATTCTATTTGACTGCATAGTAATGAATATTCTGGACATTATTTAATTTATTTTGACTATGATATACATAATTATACTATAATATCTTTAAATCAACTATTATTTATTTGTTATGTATTGTGTAATGATATTTAGAATGACTGCATGTAAAATGCAATTAAATGTAAAATAATATACCTACATATTTTGTACGCCATTATTGGCAAAACATGGACGCTCACAATATTTATTAATTCAATACCATGCATGTTTGATTAGTATGTAAACGCATGTTTGACAAATAAAGTTTTCTTTGTTTCTATCGAACGCAGAACTTACGTCGAGGAAAAGTCCTGCAACTTTTAGTTTAGCATTCAACTTACCCACCACATCGTCAATTAGCATGTTAATAGCATCTATTGTACCTTAATTATTCACCAAATTGATGGTCGGTTATAATTTTGTGTTTATTTAAATGACATACCGTACCGTACCGTATGGTGACGGACGTAAAGAATTTCACCATCCCATATCTTTCCGTGGGTGTCGTAAGAGGTGACTAAGGGAAAAACCAGAGAATGGGCAGCAGCGTTCTCTGGACACTTTAACAACAAACTGCGATCGCCAACCCGCCTACCAAGCGTGGCGATTATGGCAAACCCCCCCAAACGAATATGAAAAGCACACAAATAAAACGGCCCCGAGTGCCCGGCAGCCCGTCTACCCTCGGCTACGGTAGCGGTCGAGGCGATGGCGTGGTAAGGGGTGCGAAGAATCCCCGGAGTGGACCCGGCTACCCCAATAAACACCGACGACTGGACCAGGGAACATATAACACGTGAACACTCCGGACCGACGAGAAGATAGCCGAACTCGAAGAATTGAGCAGGTTACGATGGAGTATTATAGGGTTATCTGAAGTCCGAAGAGAGGGGGAGGACTCGATAATCCTCAAATCCGGTAACCTGCTCTATTGCCGAGAGGGTGACCGACAGTCCCAGGGTGATGTTGGGTTTATCGTCCACAAGTCCCTTGTGAACAACGTGGTGAAGATCGAGTGTGTGTCGACCAGGGTGGCGTACCTTATACTCAGAATATCCCAAAGATATTCGCTGAAGGTCATACAGGTCTACGCCCCGACCTCGGCACACCCCGACGACGAAGTAGAGCCCATGTATGAGGATATATCTAGAGTCATGCATGGATTCAAAACTCATTTCACCGTTGTCATGGGGGACTGCAACGCGAAACTGGGCAAACGAGACGTGGATGAGCTGCAAGTGGGGCAATTTGGAGTTGGACGTCGGAACCACCGGGTTCACCTACTGGCCAGTTTTATGGAGAAGGAGGGCCTCTACATGATGAACTCTTTCTTCAGAAAGCGTGAGCACAGGAAGTGGACCTGGCAAAGCCCCGATGGTGCAACTAAAAACGAGATCGACTTCATCATGTCAACCAAGAAGCAAATGTTCAGAGACATCTCTGTGATCAATTCGGTGAAAACCGGGAGCGATCACCGCATGGTAAGAGGCACAATGAACATAAATGTTAAGCTTGAAAGGTCTCGACTGATGAAGTCCACGCTCCGTCCAGCACACAGGTCCAAAACCCCGAGAACTTTCAGCTCGAACTCTAGAATCATTTCGAGTGCCCAGGGAGCTCCGTGGACGATTACAGCGATGGGTTCGTGGAAGCTGTCCATACGGTCGGGTCTAAGTTTTTAAGACCCGCCGTACAGATAGGAACAAAAAGCTCCATGATCCTACTCTCAAGCTCATGGAGGAGAGGCGTGAGATTATCCTGCAGTCTTCAGACGATGCGTTGAAATACCGGCAGCTAAATAGACGGATCTCAAAGTCATAGAAAAGCGACCTCCGCCGCTTTAATACTGAGCGTATTAAAGACGCGATTGAGCGGAATAAGGGCTCCAAGGCCTTTGCAAGAGATCTGTCTATTGGGCAGAGCCAGCTCACAAAACTGAAGACCAGGATCGTTTCCGCCAAATCGGAGCTTCTAAGGGAGATCGAGAGATTCTATGGGCAGTTGTACACGTCAACCAGTAAACCCGTCGCGAATCTAGCGAATGACCCTAGAGCTAGATTGACCCGACACTATACCGAAGACATTCCCGACGTCAGCCTGTATGAGATTAGGATGGCTCTGAAACAGCTTAAGAACAACAAGGCACCGGGTGACGACGGAGTTACGGCCGAACACCTGAAGGCGGGTGGAAAACCAATACTTAAGGCCCTTCAGAAGCTGTTTAATTCCGTCATACTCGAAGGGAAAACGCCACAGGCATGGTGCAGGGGTGTGGTGGTACTCTTCTTCAAGAAGGGTGACAATGCCCTACTGAAGAACTATAGGCCCATCATACTTCTTAGCCATGTCTACAAGCTGTTTTCAAGAGTCATCACGTTTCGTCTCGCGCGCAGGTTTGACGATTTCCAGCCTCACGAACAAGCCGGATTTCGTAAAGGCTTCAGCAACGTAGACCACATACATACGCTTCAGCAGGTTGAGACTGAAGAGTATAACCTGCCTCTCTGTTTAGCGTTTGTGGACTACGAGAAAGCCTTCGATTCGATCGAGACTTGGGCTGTACTACAGTCTCTACAACGGTGGCAAATTGACTACAGGTACATCGAAGTGTTGAAGTGTTTGTACAAAAACGCCACCATGAGAGTTCGACTTCAGGATCAGACCTCGGAAACAGTCCTTCTGCAGCGAGATGTGAACAATGGGCCTCATCAGAAAGCTTAAAGTCACCCAAAGGGCAATGGAGAGGGCTATGCTCGGAGTTTCCTTGCGTGATCGAATCAGAAATTTTGAGATCCGCAAGAGAACCAGGGTTACCGACATAGCCCGAAGAATTGCCAAACTTAAGTGGCATTGGACAGGGCACATTGCTCGCAGAACGGATGGCCGATGGGGCAGAAAGGTTCTGGAGTGGCGACCGCGAAGCGGAAGACGTTGCGTTGGAAGGGCTCCCACCAGGTGGACCGATGACCTGGTGAAGGTTGCGGGGATCCGCTGGTTGCGGGACGCACGAGACCGGTCAATGTGGCGACGCTTGGGGGAGGCCTATATCCAGCAGTGGACGTCTTTCGGCTGATATGATGATATGATGATGATGAAATGACATACAAGCCTCACTTTCATTATTTTTCAAATGTTTTAGAACATACCGGCAACAAAGAGATAGGCCTATAATTCCCTGGATTTGTTTTAGCGCCATTCTTGTTTACTTATGGGTGAGATGTCCACCAGGTACCGGTGGCGCATAGCCGTACGTCTTGTTGTCCGTTAATGGAAACGGCTAGGCGGAATCATATTGTGCAGTTCCATCGCACACTCCCCGATATGTTACCGATAAAAAGCCGACAAAAAATAAAAAATAATCTGTATTCCTCAAAAGAATAACACTGACATTCAATTACATAAGAAACTTACATAAAAATTCATTAATTTGAATTGTAGAATCGAAAAATTGGCATCCACAAACACGCAATGATCCCACGTGGCGGATTACGGTCAATTCACTCTTTCAGAGAGGAGGCGTGTGTCCCAGCAGTGGGAACATCAAAAGGCTTAATTATGATGATTTCCCAACCCCGGACCATAACGCAACGCCATCACCATACCACTATGAAAAAAGCATTGTGCTCATTGTCCTGTATAACTCCGTCTCTCTCTCACAGTCAAACCACGATAGTTTTGACACGTCAGAGGACATGGTCTACCCATGGGCCAAGTTACATCTAAATCTGTTCAGTTTTTCACGTCTTAACAAGTCAATTAACAGACAGAATTACTTTCGCATTTATATTAAGTATGAATTGACAATCATAATGTTATGTTGTGTGTAAATGAATGATAATTTATTATCAATAGATATTTAATAACAATTTCGAGGTTAATGGTTAAGGTCGCCCTTTGTTATGTATTGATTATAAAACGTATCTAACTGTCACTTTGTTGTGACACTAATACAGTATTATTTTCGTTTATTCAGGTTAAAAGCTTGGTCTAGTTGTCGCAAACGTTATTGTTGAGCATGAATTCCTGGGTATGATTGCCGATCAGGCAAAGTTTGGGGGTAGGTGGTAAAGGGTGTAAAATCCCACAAACCTCTATAGAAAAGGGAGGATCCTCCGACCAGGCGGGTGTTGTGTATGGTCCGGGCAATTGCCCAACGGTTATTGTCGGACTGTTGCATGTGTTCAAATCGCGCCGAAAACTTTGCTTGCGCGATGCAGGATTTGTGTGACGTCATGTCATTAGTTCGTAAGCGGTGGCGTCAGTGCCGCATAATAAATAATCTAGTTGCACATTCGCAAGCGTCAGTAGGTCTCTATGGAGAAGAAAGTGCAAGAAAGTCCACGGATACTCATTTCCATCAGTCGATTTCATTAGAATTCCTATGCAAATAAAGATTTTATTACTAACAATGCCTGTTGGTAAATAATAGCAATGTGTTTCGATAGCTGTTTAAAAAGTCGAATAATAACAATATACTATAGGTTCGCGCTTGACCACTATCTCACCTGATGGTAAGCGATGATGTGGTCGACGGTGAATCACGCTTTCCTAGAAAAAACCTATTCCCTCTTGACTTAAAGACCCCTAGATTGCAGCTGTCGGGAAACAGACTCCGGCAGGGAATTCCACTCCTTAGCTGTACGCACAATAAAAGTGTTCCCAAAACGTTTTGTGCGTATGGGTGGGATGTCCACCATGTAACGATGGCGCATCGCCGTACGTCTGGTAGTCCGATGATGAAACGGACTAGGTGGAATTAGATCATGCAATTCCATCGCACACTCGCCGAAGTGTAACCGCTAAAAAACCGACAAGCTGGCAACTCGACGACGATGTTCAAGGCTCTGGAGCTTTGTCTTGACCAGTGCTTAATCGCCGATGTGCCTCTTGGCTTGGATCGACTCCAGTGCATCAAGCTGGTATTTGGCAGATCCATCCCAGAGAGGAGAACAGTAGTCCATGCATGATCGAACTTGCGCTTGATACAAGTTGAGCAACTGTGCCGGCGTGAAGTACTTTCTCACCTTTGCTAGGATTCCCAACTTTTTGGCAGCCAGCTGAGCCTTTGCCTCAATGTACGGGCCAAAATTGAGAGTCGATGTCAAAGTAACGCCAAGAAGCTCAAGATGGTCCGTTATTGGCACGGTCAGATCTCGGATAGTTGGAGCCGGGTGAAATTGGATCTTTATCGCGGCAAAAGATACGCCTGGGTTTTAGTAGCATTAAACCTGACCAGATTGACATCGCCCCATTCGGAGACTGCCTTTTTAACTCGGTGTGACCGTGAGAAAATCTCTAGGTTATTTAAACCACATATTGACGTCTGGGAGGAACTTTTATCCGAATGGCAATGTAGGTGGGATAATTCCATCAAGGGCCGACACCTCCACCAATTCTTTCCATCCGTTCGCGAGCGGCTAGCCAGAACGTGGCTGGAGGTGGATCACTGTGTTGCCCAATTTCTCACAGGGCATGGTAACTTTAAAAGTAAATTATTTTCCTTCAAGCTCGTTGCCTCACCTTTATATAAGTCAGTGTTCTACGTCTGACTGCGAATATGTTCAATCTGCACATCATATCTTATGGGAGTGTATTCTTTGGCAGAATGAACGCAATTTTATGTTGAATAATGTACAGGCTGCATCTGGAGTTGTTTACTATACGGACCTTGTGGAAACTAGAACAAATTTCCGTGCGTTCAAGCATTTTTGCCATACCTATTATTGGAAACAAATATAGCAGCTCACAATGTAGTACCCCTTAATATTAATGCAAATTTTTATCCGTGGTGCTAGGCAACTGGGCTTATCCCAGTTGTATACGACCCTTTGTGCCTATTGGCTTTGTTTGTTCTGTCTCCTGCTTGATATGGAGGGAAGTGGAAATTTGTACTTTTTCCTACTCCTCCGTTATTATTTTCTGATTAATTTCGTTGCGGGATCCAAGACAGTTAAATTAATTCTCCGGGACTTCGTCGAACTTCATTGCCTCGGCGCTTTTCTGGTGGTCGCCACTGTTGATTCTGGCTTTCAGGAGTTGCAGTGGTTTGGGCATAGTGCGGTGGGATTGTCCCAAAAAAAAAAAGACTGCCTGCAAGGACAGGTTCAATCGCTCCACCATGGCCTCACGAAGAGACTGGATCTGCGGCCCGGTAGCTGGTGGCGTTGGACAAGTATCTCTCATCATTCATCTTCTTTAGCAGATCGTTAATGTGCAGCAAGAATAATGTTGCTGAGAGCATTAATATCCAACTGGTCCGATGAGCAGCCATCGATAACTACTCGAATAGACAGATCCCTCAGGAAGTCTGCTATTCAATCACACAGACACCGGACAGACCGAATGAAGGAAGCTTACCAATAAGGCTTTTGTGCCAGACCCTATCAAAAGCCTTCGAGATATCGAGGGAGACGGCAAGTGCCGATGTCTCTCGATGGCCTCACTCCATATGTTTATGGCATACGCTAGAAGATCACCAGCAGACCGATTTCGGCGGAAGCCGTATTGATGGTCACTAAGGATATCGTTAGTTTCTAGGTATGCCAGGAGCTTTGTGTTAAGTACACGTTCTTACAGAGTATGGACGTTACTGAGATGGGTCTGAAGTTGGCCGGGTCAGCTCGACTATCCTTCTTGGGCACGGGCTGTACGTTAGCTTGCTTCCATGCATTTGGCACTTTTCCAATCTCATACGAAAGGCGAAATAGGCGAGTCAAGATCGGAGACAGTCCAGGCGCACAGGTTTTAAGAACTATTGCTGGTATTCCATCAGGGCCGCTAGCTTGTTCACGTCGAGGTAGCGCAGCACACTACGGACGTCCTTTTGATGGATGCGAATGTCCGACATTCTCGTCTCGCATCCATCAGGAAAAGGAGGGGGCCGTGCGTCACCAGGATTCAGACGCGAAGATTCCGCAAAAAGAGAGGCAAATAAATTTGCCTTCTCTTCAGCGGAGTGGGCCAGCGACCGTCGGGTTTCAGCAGTGGTGGTAGTGAGGGACGGCAGAAGTTTGTGAGTGTGTGTGTGTGTTTGTATGTTTGTTACTTCTTCACGCTCAAACGGCTGGAAGGATCTGGATAGATCGATTAGATAGATTATAGTCTGGAATAGCACACAGGATACTTTTCATCCCGAGGATATGTTCCCTCGGGACATTTTTCGACTTTCACGCGGGCGAAGCCGCTGACAGAAGCTAATGCATATTGTAAATGTGAAGGCGTGTGTGGATGGATGGATGGCCGGGTGGATGTTTGTTAGATACTCTTTCACGCAAAAACGTCTTAACGGATTTAGATAAAAAGCACACAGTAAAATTAACAGATCAAATGAATTTGCCATTTCCACTTGCGTCTCAAATCTCTGACCTTAAAAAAACACACAGCAAAAGTGTGGAACTCACTGCCTGCATCTGTGTTTCCGGACGCATACAACCCGAATCTCAGCAAAGTTAGAGTGAACAGGCTTCTTCTGGGTAAGCTCACTCCATCGTCGACTCTGTCTCTGTCACCTCTGACCTAGGCTAGAGTCAAGAGCCAACCCATCATAAATAAAAAAAAAAAACAGAGGCAAAGTCAGGCGTTCGTTTCTTGATTCAATATTTACTTAAGATACAACAATATAGTTAATTTAACAAACTTCTTCCTATTAGGAACCAGTTTTATGAATATCATCCATTTAAATTGGTGCTGTGCATATTTGGAGATCCTTAATTTAAAACTGGGCTTTACGCTCTTGACATTTAAATTGTCGCAAAACGACAGTTTTGTACGAAAATAATATCAATATACTTATAATGGCAGTGGGTATAGATGTTGCGTTATAGCATAGTAATACCGGTCGTTGACCCATCTAAATGTCATTATTTATTTAAAAAACTGGCCAAGTGTGAGTCGGACTCGCGCACGAAGGGTTCCGTACCAATATCGCAAAAACGGCAAAAAAACACGTTTGGGAGCCCCACTTAAATATTTACTATTATTCTGTGTTTAGTATTTGTTGTTATAGCGGCAACAGAAATACATCATCTGTGATATTTTCAACTGTCTAGCTATCAAAACAAAAGATAAAAGATAAAACAGGTGAAATTTTCACAGATGATGTATTTCTGTTGCCGCTATAACAACTAATACTAATAACAGAAGAAAATAAATATTTAACTGGGGCTCCCATACAACAAATGTGACTTTTTTGCCGTTTTTGCGATAGTGGTACGGAACCCTACGTGCACGAGTCCGACTCGCACTTGGCCAGTTTTTTTCAAATTCGCTGTCTTTTTAACCTGTTGCTTTTCGTTTTTCGACACCGACTTCGCAAAACAAAGTTATTTTTCGCTTTGTAGTTGTTGAGACCCGCTCCTCTCAACACCGTCGCGCGCCAGCGGCAGTGAACGAGGGACATGGGGCAGCGGGATACCAGCCGGCCGACGGCCGAGCGAGCGACAAACCGCCACGACACTCGACAGTTAGTTGCTGCACACCTCCACGCACGGCTGCGGTCGCGCATATTCTTATTTCCCTTTGTTTACTTTTTAACCGACCGTTGTAATATTTCTTCTTCAATACACTCCTTCTCTTATTATACAGTCCACTCTCTTTTATTTCCCTCACCACGGCCTATCGTCGCGATCAGTAGTGTTTTGCATTAGCAGTCGGTTTTTTTTTGTTATAATGTTTTTTATTTTACTCTTTTTAGTTTTGGTACCCTGAAAATAATTTATAGCAAGAGGGCTTCTTATAAAAATTCCAACAAGCCTAAACACGACTGAGATACATTGTTTTATTACGGAGTTCCGGTGCCTACCTTCCGGCTTCATCACCAGAGCATTTTCCAATTCCCAATTGTCCAGAGCTTCAGAATGTAAAAGAAAGAAAATTTGGTTTAATTATATTTCACTAGATGGCGCAATATGCAGCGCTTTGATATTTAATTGTGTGTAAAATTAACATTTTCTAGAATTTATCATAAAAATTTTATGTTCTTGTTTAATCAACAACTCTCCTAAGCAAAAAAAATATGGAATATTGGACTCTTAATTCACATTTCAAAGATTATTTGAACCTATCATTTAAAATTGACTCCAATAGATGGCGCGTTTATAAATTTCTGTCGCATTCATAACACTCGATTTTTTTTATTTGTATTGTTTTGCAACTTAACACATTTTGGTACAATAAAACTGTGAAAAAGTAAAAAATAATAGTATAAAACAAATTGTTACTGTATTTATAGAAAAAAATTGTCACGAACCGAGTAAACCCTTTTAATTGCGAGTCGCTGCTAACACCATCTATTGCCGTGAAACGGAACCGAACGCGATCGATGTACTTATAAAAATAATCATTTTAATCAGACGAAAAATGCTAGTTACGTCGGCACGGTTTCTTTGTTTGGGATGAGGCATCTGTATGCCAGTATCATATTATCTGTGGGTAGAGGCTCTTGACCGCAATTGCAATGCTAAAACGGACTAACTGTAGGTGAATAATTATACCGTCTTGTCGCTCTGCAAGTCAAAGGTCGCTTGTCTTATGCGGAAGATCAATGCTTGACATTGACAACTATACCGGTTTGCTGTTTTTGATCTGAGTTCAAGTACAGGTCATAAGAGCAATGACTTCCCAGATGTCATGGCTTTACAGATTGAAGGTCGTAAGTTTGAAACCAGGCAACCTTTTTGTATCTGTTCCACTGTAACCGACTGTAGCTGAATATGACTGTATAGGCGCTTTACTTTGAGTATCTCAGCAATTTATGTGTCCAAATGGTGAAGGAAAACATCGTGAATATGTGTCATGTGTAACGGGCTGGTATCCGTAACTTCACGTCCAAGCGACTGTAGACGCACCTCGTAAAGATACCGATATGCCTTCAACCCAAAAATCAAAGAAAGACGTATGACATCCACCAATATGTACTGAGCTGGGGTGGTGCCCACTTCCTCCGTCCCAGCATTGAGAACGCTATACGCTGACAATGCTATATTATGCTAAGTTTATTGTATTGGGTTCAACCTGTAAGATAGTGTGTGTAAGTTAAATAAATAAAGTAAGTTACGTTTAAGCCCGGAGTTTGGATATCAGATGACAAATGACCACTGCACGCATGCACAATGAATAGAGAGGCTATCCACGGTATTTTTATGGAACGCAGACGCATTCTGTCAAACACCTCTTATTACCCGACTGCCGAAGGAGGGTAATGTGTTTATCAATCTATGTTTGTTTGTTCCTATGTGGCGTTCTAGAGACCAAACGCGCTGGCCGATTTTGATGATTCTTACGTCAATCGATTCGTCTTAACCCTGCGAGTGTCACTGGCTACTTTAAAATTGGAGAATATAAAAATGGCGGATTTTGGGTGCCATATTGTGGGAGCCCAAATTTATTTTTTGCTTCCAACCCCATCGTATGGTGTATCAAAATAAAGGGTTTTAAGAGGTGATTTCAAAAATTTAATTATTAAAATAAATAACTATAAAGTAATAATAAAAAAAGGAAAATTAAAAACTCTAAAAACCGACGAACCGACTGCTTAAAAGGCGAATTAAAAAGACGTAAACAAGAAGAAGATAATCATGCTGTGCAATCGGGGGATACATATTCGCGATCTAGCTGGCCAAAACCAGATGTATCGCCTTTTAAGCAGTCGGGTTTAAAGATTTTTTTTTAATTTCCTTTTTTATTCTTAACAAGCTTTTAACATTGACTGTCTCAAAGATGATATTGCGACTTAAATCATAATATCCTGATAGCGACGAAGCACAAAGAAATGGTTATTACGATGTACATTTCATAAGAAGACCATTCAATCTAGCAGTTTAATTAAATACTGGTATCTAGACAATATCAACAAGTAATATCCCGTGCCGCTGGCACCAGCGCCATATACAAGGCACATAGCAAGAAATTGCAGAAGAACTAATAAGGGTTGATATTTGTATAAGCACTTGAGGAGCTTGTGGCTAAATAATAACAGCCGCACCTTCAAGGTTAAGCAACGCTTGACGAGGTCGGTCCGTGGATGGGAGACCATTTTAATAAACCGAGTTTCCTCCGTGCCTCAGAAAGCACGTTAAGCCGTTGGTCCCGGCTGTCATTTGAAGATCTTTGACAGTCGTTACGAGTAGTCAGAAGCTTGAGATCTGACACCACTCTTGCCAAGGGGTACCGTGTTACCCATAATAGTTACTGGGTTGTGGAGGTCAGGTAGGCAGTCGCTCCAGGTAAAACACTGGTACTCAGCTGAATCCGGTAAGACTGACAGCCGACCCCAACACAGTTGGGCAAAGGCTAGGCAGATTGATTTGTATAAGCAGTTACAAATCTACCTACTTAATCATTAAAAGGTCATCTCTCTACAGAGGCTTTACACAAAGTGACATTGGCGATAGTCGAAATTCCAACATTTTTGGGATAGATCTCGTGACATTTCCTTAGAGATAGACAACCCTATACAGTTTATTACCCTGCT
Organism: Orthosia incerta; assembly: GCA_948252205.1. Classification (NCBI taxonomy): domain Eukaryota; kingdom Metazoa; phylum Arthropoda; class Insecta; order Lepidoptera; family Noctuidae; genus Orthosia; species Orthosia incerta. The sequence continues at coordinate 4,109,915 of OX411758.1, forward strand.
GAAAGGAAAGAGTTATGTTTTTCGTGCGTATCTTGTATGTTTGTATTTAGGTATGTAATATTCTTTTCAACACACTTGCTCATAAAGTGGCTCTAATTTCACCATTAGGCACATAATGATACCTGTTATCAAACTGTGACTTTTTCATTGCTATTATTCACAAGTGAGTTTTTTTTTTAATTTATTGGTTGAGTTGCTTTGTTCTTAAAAAAGTTTCGATACAAAAAAGATCGTGCTCAATAGTACAAATAAATTAATTTACCTATTGCTTGCTCATTTCATGCAACTTCGTATTAATTTCAACTTGTACGTGCTTAATAAATAAAACTTTCACTCAAATGTAAATTTTATTTGCTCTGTAATTAAGAAAAAAATAATTTTCCCTATTTTGTACGTGGCTAAAACACAATCCACGAAAAGCCAAAAAAAAAGAAACCTAATTCTTTTAGTCTATGGCCGATCGCCATTGATGCGCACGCATAGGAAAACTGATTAATTTTGCCCGCCATTGTGAAAAAATTTTCGCAACTCGTTTTTACTATTGAAAATTATTTTATTGTATTATTTTCTTCACAAGTGTGCTGAAAAACGTCGTATGATACACGTGTGTATTGATGGTAACCGTCCTCGGCTCTCTTAAGACCCTCACCTACGGCTCGGGTCTCAATAGCGCCTCAGCGGTAATTACCAACATTGCACACTTGTACCATAATGTACTATTATTACCTCGTACCTTTCAAACCACTTGACGGATTTTTATAATTAAGACATCGTTAGATAGGTCTTAGCTGCCCAAGTGTTCTTGGATAAGTGCCGTTAAAAAAAGCAATATGGCTGATTTTGGGCGCCATATTGTGGGGGTTGCAATTTTTTATAAACCCATCAAGTGGGATGTCAATGTGAAGGGTTTTTAGAGGTGATTACGAACATTATACCACTTACATGTTTAAAAATGAATGAAAAAAAAAGTTGTAATTAAAAGTTAATAAAATCAAAAAACCCGACTGCAAAGATGTAAACAAGAAGCAAATCATGCTGTTCAGTCGGAGGATATTTATAGTTTTGGTCAGCCAGCTCGCGAAAATGTATCCACCGAATGCACAGCATGATTTTCTTCTTATTTACATCTTTGCAGTCGGGTCTTTGATGTTATTAACATTTTTTATTACCCGGCTGCAAGGAAAGGGTTATGTTTTTCGCACGTATCTTGTTTGTATGTATGTTTGTATGTATATAATATTCTTATTACCCCGTATCCTTGAAACCAATTGACGAATTTTTATAATTAAGACATCGTTAGATAGGTCTTGGCCGCACAAGCGCCGTTGAAAAAAAAAAAAGGACGCTTTTGTTCAATATTTTAATTCTTCGGAACCCATTGAGTGAGGTATCAAAATGAAGGGTTTTTAGATGTGATTACGAAAATATATACCACTTATATGTTTAAACTTATTCGAAAAAAAAGTGTAACTAAAAAGTTGTAAATTTAAAAAGTTAATATAATCAAAAAACCCGACTGCTTCAAAAGCGAACTAAAAAGATGTAAACAAGAAGATAATCTTGCTGTGCAGTCGAAAGATAGGTACATTTGGTTTTGGTCAGTCAGCTCGCGAATATGTATCCTCCGACTGCACAGCAAGATTTTCTTCTTGTTTACATCTTTTTAGTTCGCTTTTGAAGCAGTCGGGTTTTTTAAATTTTATCAAGCGTTATCGCAAAATTTTCATTGAAAGAATGTCACTTTTGTATGAAGTCTCTGGTCACTAATGGCACAGATAATTTAAAACTAGCATACAGATGCCAGATCCCATACAAAGAAACCGTGCCGTCGTAACTAGCGTTTTTCGTCTAATTAAACTGATTATTTTTATTAGTACATCGATCGTGTTCGGTTCCGTTTCACGGCAATAGATGGTGTTAGCAGCGACTTGCAAGTAAAAGGGTTAACTTGGTTTGACATTATTTTTTTGTTTAAATACAGTGACGATTTATTTATAGTATTTTTTACACGTTATTTACAGTTTCATTGTACCAATGTCATCATTTCAGCCGAAAACATCTGGCTGCTGGGCATAGGCCTCCCCCAGGCGTTGACACATTGACCGACCCCTGTGTCTTGCATCCAGCGCATTCCCTCAATCTTAACCAGGTCATCGGTCCACCTAGTGGGAGGCCTTCCAACGCATCGTCTTCAGGTCCGCGGTCGCCATTCCATTGTACCGGCCAAGTGCGAGTCGGGCTTGCGCACCGAGGGTTCCGTACAAACCTCAGCTTAAAAGTATTATAGACCTGAGTATTTGATATGAATATCAATTTCATACCTCTACGCGTTCATGAGGAAAGGGGTACTAAGTTTAAAATTATTAAAAATATTTTCATTACATGATGTAACTAAAAATTTACAGTTTTCGCAATGTTTCCTTTATTTGTGCTATAAGACATTGCTTCGTACCAAATTTCAAGATTCTGAGTTCATGGGCGGGACACTCGCAAGAGAATCAATACCTATAGGGTACTTCCCTGTAGGTTTTGATTCCCTTGCGAGTGTCGAAAATTTTCTTTCTTAGCGTCGGGAACTTGGGTCCCCGTGCTGATGGTAAGCTACACGGGAACATGCGCGGTTGAGTGGAAGCCGCGGGAAGAAAACTGGTGATCACTGAGTGACTGAACTGGTGACGTATTATAAGAAACGCCGTTGCCGCGATAAATTGCAGCTCGGTGGACAGAGCTCCGGCAGGATCTCATGGCGACATGGAGAGGCGACTGTCGCAACTCAGCGCTGGGCACGCCAAAATTGCGGCGGTAAGGCCCTCTTTGAGGAGTGGCTTGAGAGGCATCACGGCGTATTCACCATCCGCCTGACGTAGGTCCTCACCAGACACGGCTGTTTCGGGAGGTTCCTGTTCAGAATAAGGCGGGAGGAAACGCCCGGGTGTCACCATTGTGTGGACCGCCCGGAGGACACGCTGGGGCATACGGTGGAGATCTACCCCGCTTGGACGGAGCACCGCCGTGTCCTCATGGAGGCGATCGACGGTGGCGACCTCTCACGTCCGGCCGTGGTCCAGGCCATGGTACGGAGCGAGAGTGCGTGGGAAGCTGTCTCCTCCTTCTGCGAAGCAGTAATGCTCGCAAAGGAGGAGGCGGAACGCGTGAGGGAGACTCATAGGAGACGCCCTTACGCCCCTAGCCACTGCAGGAGACGCCCCGGGCGTCGGGCGTTCATTGCCGATTCCCGGCCACGGTAGGCGCGGGCTTGCGGACGGCAAGTAATGGGTAGCTCGCCGTCCGATAAGGACTAAGCCCGAGTTTACGGCGCGTAGTACTGAAAGAGAGTGAGAGAGACATATGGGGAACCCATGCCTACCTAAAAGCTAAACGTACTAATGTCATGTGTTTGAGTTTGTTTACTTCTTTCATGCACAGTTCAAACCAGCATTTCTGCACACACTTCTTGGTGACATCCTATAGAAGAGTCGCGCTCAGCCGAGTGACCCAGTTAGCGCGATCGATGCGGGGTGAACGACCTCGCGTGATTGATCACCGCTTTGGGCAACGCTGGCATGTTGCCAGTGATAGCGGGGTAATTGCTGCAGATTCAAAGATAGACGGGTTATGATGGTTTAGGAGGACTTTAATGGAGAGGAAATTGGACATTAAATTGGTAAAAAAGTGTTAAGGCTTGTTGCTGGGCTATCAACAAGCGCTTATTTATACATTTTAGTTCATTCACATCACACCATCATCAAATCATCCTCCTATTAATGTTCCCACTGCTGGGACACAGGCCTATTCTCTGTGAGAGGGAATGGGCCGTAATCCACCACGCGGGCCCAGTGCGGATTGGTGGATGTCACATGTCTTCGAATTTTGGTTCTCGGACATGCCGGTTTCCTCACGATGTTTTCCTTCACCGTTTTTGAGAGCAGTGGTGATGAAATCTTCGTCGACTTTGTCTCTGTGACCTCTGACCTAGACTAAAGTCAAGAGCAAACCCATCACGAATAAAAAAAAACTACACAAAGTAAAGCTCCTGCCTGGGTTCGAACTCACGACCTACAACTTGTAAGTCGCAGCCAATACCACTGGGCCACCACTGCTCTCCTTTTGTTCATTAATCAACATAAAATCACGCTTATGTTACAAGAAGGGACCGATCTTTGGCACATCGTCATTTGCAGTTACTAGCTGTTCCCCGCGGCTTCGCTACCGTGGACCACCACAAAGGACCCGTTTTCGGAATTAAAACTCCCAAAGGTCTGTTTAAAAATTTTCATGCGCTCGTTTTCGTCCTAAATCATCATCCATTTCGCTACAAACTTGCAAAAGTGCTAATTCGTACGCGAACTAGCTTCTTATTGCTCATCACAGCATCTGTCTCTTTCGCACGAGATGTCGGATGAGATAGTGCATTTTAACACCGCGCACAAAACAGTTCGTGCCATCGACTAGTGTAACCTTAGTAAAGTTTTGAAGATATAAAATATAGACTACAGGCTATAAATCTTGGGGCAACAGATAAAGTGACATTACGACATTACTCTTTGGTGCCATTTTTAACTAATTGTAATTTCGGTAGCGCCTACCATTTTCATACTTCTTTCGACAATCAATATTGCTCTAAACCGGGAGGAATGGATGGAAGCATCATCATCGGCGATGAGGCACAGGTTAAGTCAAAGCTCCAAAGCCTTGAACATAGTCGCCGTGTTGCCAGCTTGTCGGTTTTTATCGGTTACATTCGAGGAGTTTGCGATGGAATTGCATGATCTAATTCTGCCCAGCCCGTTTCATCATCGAACTACCAGACGTACGGCGATGCGCCATCGGTATACGGTGGAGAATACTTTTATTATGCATACAGCTAAAGAGTGGAATTCCCTGCCGGAGTCTGTGTTACCCGATGGCTACAATCTAGAGTTCTTTAAGTCAAGAGTGAAAAGGTTATTTCTAGGCAAGCGTGCTTCACCGTCGGCCACATCATCGCTTACCATAATGTGAGATAGTGGTCAAGCGCGAGCCTATTTTTAATAAAAAAAAACAAATGAGGTATTTGCCCTACAAAACAGACATAACATAAATAATTAATGCAGCTGAAATGTCACTTTGCTAAAGCTTTTTGTTAGAAGCTTCCGTGAACACTTTACTTGACCTAAGAATCGAACACCGAATCTCTCGCCCAAATGTCACATTTACGTCCTCCAGACCAACAAGGCAGTTCAATCACGACCTCTTCATATAACCCTATTATTACCTAATAGCTACTTCACTGTCATATTAATCACGTTTAACCCACGCTAGAGCGGTTTCTATCCACGAAAAGGTCACCCTTTCTCCTCAAGAAGCCGTTATAGTGACTAAGGGATTATGTCAAGGGGATATGAAGATAAGGGGGTCACTAAATATGCCACCATAAACCGTATGGGCTTATAGAGGGCCCAAGTCAGTTACCCAGAAGACATTGCATAGGGAGATAGGGACACATTATTTCTAGATACTGTCCCCCAACTTTTGATTTTGAGTTAACGTCTTCCTTCATTGAAGCCAAAGTTTGGCAGCTGGTTCTCAGGGTAAAATAAAGTTCATTCAGAAATTGGGGGATAATATCGTATTTAGGAGTGCAGTGGTGGCCTAGACTAGTTAGGAGTCTGAGTTACCTGGTTCCTCGAACAGTTCATGTACGTGAGGTACGCACTCGACATCTATTTGCTACTAGCCTCTGTAAACCCAACTCTGGCTCGCGTTCACCACTTCATCGTTTGGTTGAGACATTTATAACAATGAATTTAATTCAATCAACATTCTTTTTCTTAGTAGAAGCAAAGCCGAGCATCCCTAAATGATCAGCAAATTAATATATAATAAGAACGTAATGTTTAATAATATACTACGCACACAAATTTACTTTTTCTTTTTGTATATTATTTCAAAAGCCAGTTATGAGTTCTAGGACAATAACCGTTGTGTATTGTATCGTGTGTGTTACAAGCTAGTTTTAAATACTTTTAATTGTAAACTGTGGAGAACATAGTGGGTAGCATAATTGTATAAATGTAATATTTAAGATAGTATGACTTTTTCTTATTGTGATACTGTTATAGTTGATCCTTAAATAAATAAAATAAAATAGTGATACCGGCCGCTACTTATAAGGGTCGTGGGTTCCAACCCAGGCAGGCGCTTTACTATGTGTAAATTATTTCACCACCACTGCTGTCAAAATTTAAGGTTCTGTAGGTGCATCTCTGGTTAACCCTTCGGAGATGTTATGTTATATTTTTAGATAAGGAAAGGAAAGGATTTATAATAAAACGATTAAATGAACAAAAAGATTTCCAACCTCACTCTTTGGAAACTGCACCTGCCTTTTCGCAGTCATTTTATACTGAGATCCCACTGCAATAATCAGCAGGTAATTTGCTGTTGATGTGTACATTAACTATTAACTGGGATTGGTGGAGAGAGTGAAACACTTTGTTTTCTTGCTTGCTGTATCTTGAAGATTACATATTGTTGAGAGCACTGCTGCCGAGTGCCAACTGTGTCTATGCAATCTAATCCAGTGGATGTCGCTTCAACAACGCAAGAGAGTGAGGCGCAAGAGAGTGAGGCTGAGATCCCACTGCAATTATCTGCAGGTAATTTGTTGTTGATGTGTACACGCTTCTGTACATTAACTATTAACTGGGATTGGTGGAGAGAGTGAAACACTTTGTTGTCTTGCTTACTGTATCTTGAAGATTACATATTGTTGAGAGCACTACTGCCGAGTGCTAACTGTGTCTATGCAATCCAATCCAGTGGATGTCGCGTCAACAACGCAAGAGAGTGAGGCGCAAGAGAGTGAGGCTGAGATCCCACTGCAATTATCTGCAGGTAATTTGTTGTTGATGTGTACACGCTTCTGTACATTAACTATTAACTGGGATTGGTGGAGAGAGTGAAACACTTTGTTGTCTTGCTTACTGTATCTTGAAGATTACATATTGTTGAGAGCACTACTGCCGAGTGCTAACTGTGTCTATGCAATCCAATCCAGTGGATGTCGCGTCAACAACGCAAGGGAGTGAAGCGAGCAGTCACGGGGCTATGCCCCCTATGGCCAGGAAGAGATACCTGGACTCGCGACTACGAGCCCGTCGCTCAGTAGTCTTATAAATTTAGCTTCTTGTGAGCGCTAGTTAAAACGCCTACACTTATGGGTATAGCAACTCACTAGACTGCTGTTTGATACGTAGGCGCGCCGCGACGTGTTTTCTGAACACGACGCTGTTTCTTCACGGCAACCTGGCGGTCCACCCCCACCAGATGAGACTCTTGGCGAAATAATGGCTAAGAACTAAGGAAAATAATTTGAAATGTTGCACACGTTGTTCCTCGTGACAACGCAGTTTTTAACAGACTGCCATAAAAGGAGGAAGTTCTCAACTTGATTGGTATTTATTTTTAGTTTAGGTACACCGATTAATCAAAGACGACTGGACCGATTTAGTATTTGCTTCTTTTGTTTGAAAGGGTATACTTCCCATTTGTGGGACCAAATGGGAAGTATACCCCTAGTCATCAGGTAAGGATTTCATGATGGGATCTTGGAGAAATCGAGGGAACTCCTCTAATATTATAGGCATATAAAGCGATTTTGGGATTTTCATCAACAATGCAATGATTTGCACTCAGAAAGTATAATTTGGTAAAGTGGAACTGGTAAAGAAGACCACAGATGGCCAATGGAACTCCTTAATGCTAAGTAAGTACGGGTCTACGATATCTCGAATAGTTAACCGACTATGATGAAGCAAATACTTATAAATAAATAGTACTGATGAAAATGGTACCATCGAACTGTTCTGATGATGAAGCCGGCAGGTAGGCACTGGAACTCCAAAATAAAACAATTTATCCTAGTCGTGTTTGGGCTTATTGGAAACGTCATAAGATGTAGTTTGGCTATATATGATTTTTATGGCAATTGGAGGTACCTATGAAAACTAAAAAGGGAAAATAAAAAAACGTTTTAACAAAAGATAAACAAACTGACTTCCAAAAAGAACACTACAAAGTGAAAAATAACTTTCTTTTCCGAAGTCGGTGTCGAAACACGGAAAACAATAGGTATCAACGACATCGACTTCGGAAAAGAAAGTTATTTTTCACTTTGCAGTGCTTTTTTTTGGAAGTCGGTTTGTTTTTTTTGTTAAAAAGTTTTCATTTTTAATATTAAAACTTATTTAACAAAACCTTAAAATATGGAATGCCTTAACCATTTGACTATGCCGTTTTACCTCACTAAATCTATTCACCCTTCCACAGCTTTTCATCCATTAAGTAACTATCAACAGCTCAACACACTGATCCCACTGGTATTGATTTAAACATAGCCCAGCTGAGATCCAGACGCAGACAGGCGCTTGACCCACTTTACTGTACGCTACTGAACGAGGAATGACCTCCTGTGACCTCTGCAGGATCGTGACTACACTTGGTGGAACTATAAAAGTTTAATGAAATAGTTAAATGGTTCTAAGAAACTTTATACTTTGTTTGATAAAATAAAACCTGAAGTCAGGTTGGTTTGGGGTTTTCTTTGTTTATATTTTTCCTGTTATAAGCTAAATAGGAAAAGCATTTTTTTATTATTTAAATAGTTTCTGCCAGCGGATTCGCCCGTGTGAATTTCGAAAATTATCCATAGGGAACATATACCCGGGATACATAGTATCCTACGTGCTATTCCAGACTATAATCTATCTCTGTGCCAAATTTCATCCAGATCCGTCCAGCTGTTTGAGCGTGAAGAAGTAACAAACATACAAAACACACACACCTCGCCTTTATAATATAAGTGTAATTTCAGCCTGAATTGTCCTACTGCAGGGCAAGAATCTCCCTTTCTTCTTTCTACTTCGCCCGGTTTTGGGAAAGCAATTCTGCAGTATACCTAATGTATAGGACCAGTTGATGTGATGACTCTTAGAGAAGGTCTTCATTTTGTAGTGAATAATCATCTGCCTAACCTTTTCCCAACTATATTGGGGTTGGCTTCTGGAAGAAATTTGAAATAGCATATTTAATCATTGTTCGAGTTAACTACGGATCAAATAACTGGGGAGTGCGTTACTACAGCCAGACACTGGTACTTAGCTGAATCCTGTAAGACCAGTCTTACCGGATTCAGCTAAGTACCAGTGTTTTACATGAAGCGACTGCCTATCTGACCTCCACAACCCAGTAACTGGGTAACACGGTACCCCTTGGCAAGACTGGTGTCAGATCTCAAGCTTCTGACTACCCGTAACGACTGTCAAAGATCTTCAAATGACAGCCGGGACCAACGGCTTAACGTGCTTTCCGAGGCACGGAGGGAACTCGGTATGTTGAAATGGTCACCCATCCACGGACCGACCTCGTCAAGCGTTGCTTAACCTTGATGATCGACCCGTGCGGCTGTTATTATTTAGCCACGAGCTTCTCAATAATACATGCAACATTAAGAAAAAATAAATTTAATTACCGGAGACAAGGCAAGCAGACATTTTGTAGTAAATTGTTTGTTTAGTGAACTAATTGTGCCATAACTCTTAACTCTCATAACTCTTAGGATTAAGATATATTTCAACTAAGCATGATATTCATGATGTTAGATTTCGCTAATATTTTGTTTGTTTTTCCCTTTGTCTAATTAATATAGCCATAATTGCATATTTACATTCTTTAAACTCTGATTTAATATGATCAATGAGTCTTCAATCCCACATGATCACTAATAGCTGCACTTGTGTGTAGCTAATTAACTTAACCTAACCAGCGCTGTCTCATCCCATACAAAGAAACCGTGCCGACGTTCTATACTGATTATTCTGATTATTTTTTGTACATCGATCGCGTTCGGTCCCGTTCCGTTCCGTTCCACGGATATAGATGGTAATTTATCTATCGCCGTGGAACTCGATCGATTTACAAAAAATAATCGGTATAATCAGATGAAAAACGCTAGTTACGTCGGCACGGTTTCTTTGTATGGGATGAGGCATTTGTATGCTAGTATTACATTATCTGTGACCTAACCTAGCTTTATCCATGCCGTGAAACTCTGTTATTGGCTTAAGGTTACACTAGTCAAAAATTCTTCCATACAAACGTAGTTTGCGGATTATTCTACTGTTTGACGATGTACGTTCAAAATAAAATGTGATATCAATTTGTCTCATCATTATCTAGCCCTGTATGGAAGCAAAAAAGTAAAAATAGAAAATATTTAAAAGTTATGAGCGTCGAAAGTTCCACATTTCGACACTAATTTTAACGCATTTTTGGGCGCAAATAAATACCATAAGAAGACGGAAAATTGCAAAACGGCCTCCATACAGGGATAGATTAGTAGTTCAAAAAAGCAAATAATTTTATTTTGAACAGCTAGATTTAGTAGTTTTTTCATGATATCTAGACAGCCAAAGGTCTGTTTATAAAATTTCGCGCGCCCGATTTCGTCCTAAATTATTATCCATTTCGCTAAAAATTTGCAAAAGTGTGTATTCGTACGCGAATTAGCTTCCTACTGCTCATCACAGCATCTATATCTTCCACACGTGTTGTCGGTTGATATAAAATGCATTTTAACCTCGCGCACAAAATAGTTCGTGCCGTCGACTAGTGTACCCTTAAGAGATAATTGTCATCATCTCGCTGTCAATGTGCAGTGTGTGTGTTTGCTAAGATGCTAGTAACGTTGATGCAACTGCACCGTGCTGTTCATTGACAGTGAGGTGAAATTCATGTAAATTAGTAATAAGCTGTTGAGTTTCCAAATAAATAAATAAATATTAAAATGATTAAATCATACCTTCATAAACATTAAAATAACATTTTAATTAAATTATACATTCCTACCATTTGTACTAAAATAAATTTAATACCTTTAAACGAGCATATATATACATATATATATGCATATAATCTGAAGCTCGGAAACGGCTCCATTGATTTTCATGAAATTTTGTATGCAGGGCGTTTCGGCGGCGATAAATCGATCTAGGTTTCATTTTAAGAAAATGTCGTTTTCTCTATTTTCACCCGAGCAGCCCAGGTACTTATTAATTAAATTATACACCACTAAAGCTAAAATAGATTATTAATTGTATTAATCATTAAAAAACTTAAATAAAATTTCATTTAAATAATACTTTCAATGTTTTAGTACCTAACAAAATGGCACGTAAGTTGGCAAGAGTCGTTAGGTGCGCAGAAGTCGGTTTTTAGGTATCTTAGATAGCAGGGCGTGGGGAACGTTTAGGACCGTTTCGAGCACGCGATTGGTTGATCAGTTGACACAAAGATCAACTGACCAATAGTGTCGCGTCCACGTTCCACTGGCTCTATATGGTAGTTGATCAGTTCGCGGAATAAGCGCGAACTAACCCCCCACTACGCCAAAACCTTGCCAACTTACGTGCCGGGCACTATACTGCTGCTGCTTGCGCTATTGCCTATTGACAATAGCGATAATTTGAGATCGAGTAAGTGACAGATGTATACACGTCAGATATATCTGTCCCTTATTCGATCTCAAATTGATACCGCTCTAAGAGCTTATGGTCACCCCCCAGGTCTGGTTAAATGTTATTGGGTTTTTCCATCTAGAATTTATCATTAGCAACCCGGTGATGGCAATAGGTTCACTCTCTATTACATGGGACTTCAATATAACTGGCGAAATGTAGGTGTACTGTAGGTGCACCTCTGCCTAACCCTTCGAGGAATCATCATCATCATCAGCCTATTAATGTTCCCACTGCTGGGACACAGGCCTCCTCTCTGTGATAGGGAATGAGCCGTAATCCACCACGCGGGCCCGTCGATGTCACATGTCTTCGAGTTTTTGGTTCTAGGACAGCCGGTGTCCTCACGATGTTTTCCTTCACCGTTTTGAGAGCAGTCGTGATGAAATAATTTACACAAATTAAAGCGCCTGTCTGGGCTCAAACGAACACGACCAGCAACATGTAAGTGGCGGCCGATATCACTGGGCCACCACTGCTCATCTTCGGGGAATACAGCCGAGATATTACAATGTGATGCTAATCATTTTAAGATTTTGTAATGAAGGCTAAATTTTATTGGCCTCATAAACGCAATCACAAACAGCGCGTAAGAGCTCTTCAGTTGTACACAAAAGTACTCTTTGGCGGGCTATTAATTCAGACATTCATTGCTCGGTGAAAATTGCTAAATACAAGAGAGTTATAATTACTAGTGGAGCATTGTCGGTATATGCGACCTCATCTAGTTTTAAAAATATGATCGACCTGTAAAAGTGTTTGTACAAACCAACTTACAGAAATAAAATCATTTATTTATCATTTATGGTGGACATCCCACCCATACGCACCAATACTTTTACTAAGCGTACAGCAAAGGAGTTAAGTTCCCTGCTGACGTCTGTATTTCCTGGTAACTACAACCTGGGTCTCTTTAAATCAAGAGTGATTAGGTTACTTCTAGGCAAGCGTGCTTCACCGTCGACCACATCATCGCTTACAATCAGATGAGATAGTGGTCAAGCCATACCCACCAAACGTTTTGGAAATAAGTACTTTTATTATGCGTACAGCAAAGGAGTGGAGTTTCCTGATGGCGTCTGTATTTCGTGGTAACTACAACTTGGGTCTCTTTAAATCAAGAGTGATTAGGTTACTTCTAGGCAAGCCTGCATCACCGTCGACTACGTCATAGCTTAACATCTGGTGAGATAGGGATCAGCCGCGAGCCCATAAAAAAAACCGGTAGGAAAAAAACTATTGCAACGAATGTCCTGCAACTATCAATATGCAATTTTCCTAACCTTTTCGCAACTATATTGGGTCAGCTTCCGGTCTAATCGCATACAGCTGAATATCAGAATTCTGCATAAAGCCACTGCTTTTATAACGAGTGTCCAGCAATATTAACCATTAAAGTTAAGGTACCTGTCCTCTGAAATACCCGATCCTAAAAAAAGACATCAACCTGAACCCAAAATAAATTTCACGGCTGACATTTACTGAAAATAATCTTTATTACATCAAAAAGCAATGAAAACCTAACGAATCCTCGAATGAAAGGCCTCACCCAATAAAATAACGATAAATATGATTGAAACATCTATTAAAAGGTAGAATACTGCGGTTTTATTCCGTAGCCTCATTATCATTCACTCATTCGTTCTTCTGACATTTCACTCCCGTTCTATCTCATTCTACCGCCATTTATCCGGTCGCCATCTTCGTTTTTATTGGCTTTGAAACGATCGCTTTAGAGGCAATAAACTATTGTGTGATAGTGTTTTTAATGAAATTGTGGTATTGTTTATTAGTCGTTTTTTACTTTAACACCCGTGTTGAGGCACATCAATGATTATTATTTATGCCTCAAAATGAGGTGCATTTTATATTAACGTTGTATGCGACGCACCCTGGCCAGTTAGCCCTACCACCAACTTAACAACAAAAAATGAGGTATTCTAGTCAGTACCTGTAGCCAAGTTGACAATCTACAATCGATAACGCTAGTAGAAAACGAATCAATGTATGGGAATGACACATCTGAACGTTAAGTCATGTAGTCAGACCATACAAATAGAAGGCGTTAACGATTGTAGAAAGAGATTCGTTACAAAACATTTGTAACTTGGCTAGGGGGGCAGGATTCTGCAGGTACTGTGAGACACTTATAAAGTGAAGGCACGTTCGAATTTTTCTTTGTGAGAAAAGACCTTTGCTCTGCAATTTAGCAGTTGCACACATTTCTGGATGAGAAGCTAATGACAAAGTTATCGCGAATTTTTGGGCCCACAATGAAGATTGCCACTTATATGCTAATTCAACAAAGGCAGGCAGATTGATTCAAATGATTGATTGACAGGACGAGAAGCTATTCTCATAGCTAACGTCGGTAAGTAGGAGAATAACTTGCCTTAAGTATATGCTTATGTGAATGCCAAACTTATTCACTAGGCCAAATTGTATAAACTACTGGAGCATTTCGAACAAATGAGGCGTCCATCGCTTAGTGTGGGGTGCGTAACAAAACACATTAGTTGTAGGGGCTGAGATAAATATATTTTAATTTATCACTTTCAAGCCACCTTTTTCACAGGCTTAAGCCTCAAATGTCTGTTACAACTTTTCAATATCAGATAAGTTTAGATTTGAGTTTGAAAACAAATCGATAAGCCTTTCTGTAAAATTTCAATTCGTTATTAATGACTGACTGTCTAAACCCTGGCAAATTAATTGAGAAACCTGTCAAAACACCGATCAGTAAAATTACCTAAATAACTCTATCATACCTGCATATGGCACAATAATTATGGCAGCAGAAAAAAGGAGATCTTTTTTTATTTTTTATAATAGGCTCGCGCTTGACTACTATATCACCTGATGGAAAGCAATGATGTAGTCAACGGTGTAGCACGCTTGCCTAGAAGTAACATTTACTCTTGACTTAAAGACCCCTAGAGCGTGGGTTTATCACATGAGGTGAAGCCGAAACCCACGCTCGTGTTTTAATAGCCCCTTTTATATGACCATTGCATAAACTACTATTTCCGTTTCCACTTTTGTTTTAATTTAACTGTATGAGTGAAGATGAAATAGTGTATGCAACGGCATATAATTAGGTATTCAAACCCACACTCGTGTTTTAATATTATATGACCATTGCATAAACTACAATTATAATTTTCTTGAATAAATGTGTCATAATTATTATGATGCATTTAAGATTACTTCACAGAATATAATAAATTATACCTAGTATTTGTAAGCCTGGTATTTGTAAGCCTAGTATTTGTAAGCCTAGTAATATTATTTAAGATAGTTTTTTGTACACTGACAGCCCTATGTCTATCTCCTCTCGTTCAGTCCATCCAAAGGTTGTCTGTAAGAGATTGCCCTGTGCGATAAGACCGCCCATTGTACACTTATCTTTATAAATGTTTTTTGTCCTGTAATTATTTAAGTGGTGTACAATAAAGTACACAATAATAATAATTTGTGTTTCTCTTTTCCGTTAGTATTTTTATAGCAGTCGGATTTTTTGTTGAAGAATATAAATGACTTTGATAATCTAATCACGTTCTTAGCTTGTGATTTTGGCATGATTCATAAAATAAACACTTTTTTTAAATTAGGTACATTTAAATGGCCTTCAATGTAATCTAAAGCCTTTAAACGAGCAATTCATATATAATCTGAATCTCGGAAACGGCTCCAACGATTTTCATGAAATTTTGTATGCAGGGGGTTTCGGGGCCGATAAATCGATGTAGCTAGGTAATTTTTTTATAAAATAAAAAAATTGGGCTCCACAATATGCCACCCAAAAGCCGCCATTTTTCTATTTTCCAATTTTAATGTAGTCAGTGACACTCGCAAGGATCGATTGACGTATGAATCATCAAAATCGACCAACGCTTTTGGTCTCTAGAACGCCACATAGGAACAAACATACATAGACTGATTACCCTCCTTCAGCAGTCGGGTAAAACTGATAATTGATTTCAGCCCATATACCTACATTTATTTTAGTTATGCCTATAGATATGAACAGTTAGGACCGTGTCATGACTCATGATCTAAGGCATGTTCACTGTCAGACTGCTTAAGGTTACACTAGTCGATTTTTTTTCCATACAAACGTAATCTAGGGCTTATTCCACTGTTTGACGATGTACGTTCAAAATAAAAAGTGATATCAATTTGTCTCATCATTATCTAGCCTTGTATGGAAGCGAAAAAGTAAAAAAGAAAACATTTGAAAGTTATGAGCGTCGAAAGTTTCATTTCGACACTAATTTTATCGCATTTTTGGGCGCAAATAAATAGCATAAGAAGACGGAAAATTGCAAAACGGCCTCCATACAGAGATAGATTAGTAGTTCAACAATGCAAATAATTTTATTTTGAACAGATAGATTTAGTCGTTTTTTCATGATATCTAGACTGCCAAAGGTCTGTTTATAAAATTTCGCGCGCTCGGTTTCGTCCTAAATCATTATCCATTTCGCTACAAATTTGCAAAAGTAGCTTCCTACTGCTCATCACAGCATCAATCTCTTCCGCACGTGTTGTCGGTTAATATAAAATGCATTTTAACCCCGCGCACAAAATAGTTCGTGCCGTCGACTAGTGTAACCTTGAAAGAGATGCGCGATGACACAAAGATCTTTTACACATTGGCAGAATAGTCGACATTGGCTTGCCATTTAAAAATATAGAATAGAATAAACGCATTTTATTGATATAATTAAAATATCAGTCTAAATATTAAAAAAAAACTTTTTATAAATAAATACAGCCGACTTCCAAATAAAAACACTACTAAGTGATAAATAACTTCAATTTCGGCAGTCGGTGTTCCTGTTTTCGTCCATCTGTCCGTCTGTCTATCCGTTCGTCTGTCTATCCTTTCGTCTGTCTATCTGTCCGTCGTCTGTTTTTTTTCCGAAGTATTTTTAACTGCCATTGGCCTTGAAATTTGGTGACCATGTTTACTTTTACGTATATTTTACGAACAAATGCCAATATAGTACCGTAGTCCGACACTCACTTGGCCGGTTTTTTTCCGTGTTTTAGAAACTACCTAGTTCTTAGAAACATTTATTAGTCAAGATACACATATTATTTTTCCGAACCTCAAACTATTTGTGTATTTGTATAACTGTCTGTGGCATCATATCTCCTAAACGGATGGCCCCATTTTACCATTTTTTTTTATGAAAGGCGACTTTATCAAGAATGTTCTTAGCTATGTTTGATAAATATATGCGCATCAGCTGTTCAAAAGTTTGCGCATTTTACTCTTTAAATCGGGCTATTTTCGCAAGATATTTATAAATACGTGATTCGATCGATTGTCAATCGAAGCAAGCGTGTCTACTACTAGATAAGTTATGTAGTTAAATAGGTATTTGTGTCAGTGGTTTTTAAATTTTCTTTTTGCGAGATATTAAGTAACCTATGATTATCATACTCATCTAAAGTGCAGCTTTCAATCAATGAAAGAATTGCTCGTAATCGGTCAATCAGTACTTCAAGAGATTACGTTTTACAAGCATAGGTATATGTAACAGAGATGTTAACTATAGTGGCCAATCTGGAAATCCTTAAACCGATAGCGGGCCCAGGTTGCCGCTATAGAAGAATCGCACCAAGCGCTTCCAAACATCCTTCATAATGCGCACAGCGAATGAATGGAACTCACTACCTGCGACTGTGTTTCCGAACGTATTCAACCCAAATCACTTCAAAGTTAGAATGAACAGGCTTCTTCTGGGTAAGCTCACTCCATCGTCGACTCTGTCTCTGTCACCTGTGACCTAGACTAGAGTCAAGAGCAAACCCATCACAAATAAAAAATAAAAAAAAAACCTGGAAACCTGGCCAAATAAAATATCATAGACCAATCTCAAACACAGTGCCAGTGTGGGTCCTTTCACGGGATACCCGACCTCTTTGTCTGATTTCGCCTTTGCGCCATTCAGGATGTGAACGTGGCTAATGATTGATTTGTGCAAGTAACCAAAAAAAAATATAGTTCAGACTATATTTGAGTTAATTGACACGAAGTCGAAGAAGAACAAACTAACTAAGAAACAATTGCACCTTTATAATATCGACTTTTTATTACTCGGGAACCAATCAAACACTTATCACAGCTAGGCAATCGTATATTTGAATAAATACTCATTAATCTTAGGGAAAATAGTATCACCGGTATATTGACTATAAGTAACATCCACGTGGTTCCACAGAGGGTCTTCCACCTTCACTGACTCTAACACATTAGGCAGCTTGGACAATAACCACTCCACATCTTTTACGTCCACTATTCCGTCGTTTTTACCGTAAATGCACACAATAGGCACTGTTGTCGCACTGAGGTTGTATTTAGGAGGCTGTTCGCTTCCGTATTTCACTAGATTTTGCTCCTTTCCGTAGTTAAACTTCTCGAATCGCCTACTCCTCATACTCTGTCCGTATCGAGCCAAGTTGTGAAGGGAGGTTCCAGCTGGGAAGTGCCCAAATAACACTCTCGTAGTCTCGTTTGTGATCGACCCTAAGTGGGACGCGTCCACATGGTCGAATATATCTATATTCATCTCACACAGCCTCTCAGTAAAGTCTGATAGCTGGCAGAGGAACGCATAGAACTCCTGAGTGAAGGCACCTTTAGAAAGCACTTCTTGAACGCCGTACATTGACAAAGCACCTTCAAGTTTTTCAAACGTCTCTGTCAAGGTTCTAAACATTCTTGATTTTGTGTTGATGTGTCTGGTTGCTGGTGCTAGACTAATCACTAGTTGGGCTTTGTCACAGTACCCTGGTTTTTCAGAACACATAACTAAAAACGTCCCGGCTCCTTGGGAAAAACCGACGTAGTTCAGCTTCTCAAATCCTGTATAATCCAGGACATAGTCGATCATCGCTGGCACATCATAGATCCCGATTTCTTCAATGTAAAAGTTCCAGTATGCTGCATCCTTGTCAGGGTTTAGATGAACGTGTCCTCTAGAGTAATAATTCCCTCTGACATTACCCAACCATAGGTCGTAGCAGGCATCAGAAATGAGGTAGGCAAGTCCAGCGTTAGGTCCAGAATCTATCCAGGAATCCGAGCTTTGCAGCAATCCATGCATTAACAACACTGGTGGTGATCTCTTCTTCTTATGACAGTTCCTTGTTTTCACTATCCTGAACATCGTCAGGATATATCCATCGTCCGTGATCACATGATGTTCTTCAGAAATATATCCATACTTTTCGGTTCGTTCCGTGAAATTCATGAGGGAGTCCTTGGGGTATCCCAAGGAGGCTTTCGTCTCTCTTTTGATGTTTAGCTGTGGGGTGCGTATGACGTATCCTACCGCGACCACTGCCAAGGATATGAGCATGACATTGAACGTGTTGACTCGTTTCGAAGTCATGTTATCAACTGAGCGAGCACCTCCGCGAATCGACTAATCAATATTTGATTCTACATAAAACATAAACCTGTATGCGTTGTTTGTTTGTGTTCGCGAATTTTTTTTCGTAATCAAGTAGGACCGTTAGGACTTAACTGTTTAGTACGGAGCGGGGTCACTTTGGGGTGCGACAAGAAATCCTCTGCTGGCTCAGTACTGGACCTTGGACCCGGCATCACGCACTGATTGGACCTAACGAATTTTATTTGGGGGCGGTAATTAAAACACTTGGATAAAAGCTTACATGTTAGCGCCATTTTTTCTTTTAGATAAGCGCGCAAATTTATTAATTTACCATTATTAAATACATGTTGTGACGTTATTAAAAACTCTTTTACAAAAAAATACTACCAACTTCCAAATAAAAACACTACAAAGTGAAAAATAACTTCAATTTCGGCAGTCGGTGTTCCTGTTTTCGTTTCTTCGTTTTTTGACACTGACTGCCGAAATTGTAGTTATTTTTAGGGTTCCGTACCCAAAGGGTAAAAACGGGACCATATTACTAAGACTCCGAGGTTCGTCTGTCTGTCTGTCTATCAATCTGTCTGTCACCAGGCTGTATCTCATGAACCGTGATAGCTAGACGATTGAAATTTTCACAGATGATGTATTTCTGCTGCCGCCATAACAACAAATACTAAAAATGTAATAAAATAAATATTTAAGTGGGGCTCCCATACAAAAAACGTGATTTTTCTGCCGTTTTTTGAGATAATGGTATGGAACCCTTCGTGCGCGAGTCCGACTCGCACTTGGTCGGTTTTTTTTGTAGCGTTTTTATTTGGAAGTCGGTTGGTTGGTCGGGTAGTATTTCATTTTTATTTTTCGCTTTTTAGTTGTTGTGCTTAATGGGTAAGTTCTAGTGTAATAAGGTACCTGTAGTGCCAGAATGGATTACCCGAGAGTTCTGTCGTAAATTGGGAAGTTCTCCATCAGATGTTAAACTAATTTAAATGGGACCACATGCCCCAAACCTGCTTTCAAATAAAAAAAGAATTATCAAAATCGCTTCACATAGTACAAAGTTCTGGGGGGTGACCATAAGCTCTTAGAGCGGTATCAATTTGAGATCGAGTAAGTGACAGATGTATACAATACAAGTCATATACATCTGTCCCTTATCCGATCTCAAATTGATACCGCTCTAAGAGCTTATGGTCACCTCCCTGAGGAAAACATTAAAAAAACAGTCGAATTGAAAATCTCCTTTTTGAAGTGTGTTAAAAAACACTTTACGCCACGTGAATACCTACGTATAATTTTGTTCTTAGGTAAAAATCATAGAAATATTAGAACTACACCGTTATGTAAGAGCACAACAGGTAAAAAAAAACACTTGATTATTTAGATTTAAAAAAAAAACGCAAACACCGTTACCAACATTAGTTATCTTAAATATGTAGTATGAGAAAAAACTTAGGAATGGAATTTTTTGCTGAGTTCGTATGTATTACTCTCAACACAGTTGCAACCGGTTAAATTCTGGCTTAAGCGTTCAAGTAGAAACGAATCCATAACGTCATTAGCTAAGTTTTAAACAGAAATTTAAAAGATAAAACAATACTATCGTTGCAAATATTCCATATGCAAGGGAATAACCTAATTTGATACTTTAGAATTATTGATATTACTTCGTCTGAATAAAAATACTATAGGTACATTTAGGTAGGTAATACTTTAGATATATCAATATGAATAAAAAAAAGCAACAGTATTCTATAATAATTTTGGTTTATTCACTATCAATCAAAATCTGAATCTAAGACTTTCATGTGAAAAGATTCATAAGAGTCACAGGAATCATTGTTTTCTACATTAATAATGAAACTTTTTAAATGGTTAAATAGAGAAAATGTTTTTACAAAAATATAAATAGTGATTACTAATTAAAACAAAGTATCAAATTAGTAGCGTCATACGGAAAATTGGGGTTGACATTAGTTTATCATTGCCATATAAAAGTCTGCAAATAATTCCAGTGTCTACTTTCGTTTGCCAGACTCTAACTCTATTTATAATGCCTCTCCCGACTCGAATCAAAACCAGAGTAACACAGTGTTTCGAGCTATTAGAATAACTACTTCTTCTTCTCCGCGTGTCAATCAATCTACCTACCATTTCCTTACTATGGCGGGGTTGGCTTACAGTCTAAGCGGATGCATCAGAAAACCAGTATTATCATATTAATCTAAATAGAGTCGGTCGGTGAGGCATTTGTCTCATACTTATTCTTATTTATATGCCAAACTTTTGTAAACCCAAATCGTTTAAACTACTGAAGCATTTCGAACAAATGAGGCGTCCATCGCTTAGTGTGGGGTGCGTAACAAAACACTTTACTCCTAGGGTCTAAGATTGATATATTTTAGTTTATCTTTCATTTTCTCTGGCCTCAAATGATTGTTATAACTTTACAATACGTGAGTAGACAAGTATCTTAAGCTCTCCATTTACGTTTGAAAACCAAACAAATCGAATAGCCTTTAAATTTTTTACAGCTCGAAGGCTTACGATAGGGCACGAAAGCCTTATTGGTAAGCTTCCTTCATTCGGTCTGCCCCGTGGTCTGTGTGATTGGGTTGCAGACATCCTGAGAGATCGGTCCAATCGAATGGTTATCGATGGCTACTCATCGGACCAATTGGATATAAATGGCGGGGTCGCTCAGGGCACTATTCTTCTTCGTTTATTGTTATACCTTAACGATCTGCTAAAACCCGCCAACTTTGGGTATGCAAATGACAACACTGTTGCTGAGAGATATTTGTCCAACGTACGGGCTACCGGGCCGCAAACCCGGTCTCTCCGTGAGGCCATGGTGGAGCGATATATTTCAATGTACTCTGTGGTGGAGCGTTTTAACCTGTCCTTGCAGATAGTCTCCAAATAGGGGTGGTGCAAATCTGGTCCGGTTAAATGCTGTGTGTCTTTTTTCCGCTAAAAAGAGCCAATTTCAACCGACTCTGACTTGTCGAGATGTGACCGTGCCAATAACGGACCATCTTGGCGTTACGTTGTCGCTGACTCTCAATTTTGACCTGCCAAAAAGTTGAGAATCCTTGCAAAGGTGAGAAGATACTTCACGCTGGAACAGCTCCTCAATTTGTATCAAGCTCAAGTTCGATCATGCATGGAATACTGTTCTTATCTCAGGGACGGATCTGCCAAATACCAGCTTGATGCACTAGAGTCGATCGAAAAACAGGTCAACAGGCTAATCGACAATGAAGCACTGGTCAAGTGCTGAGCCTTGAACATCGTCGCCGAGTTGCCAGCTTGTCGTTTTTTTATCGGTTACATTTCGGGGAGTGTGCGATGGAATTGCACGATCTAATTCCACCTATCCCGTTTCATCATCGGACTACCAGACGTACGGCAATGCGCCATCGGTACATGGTGGACATCCCACCCGTATGCACAAAACTTTTTGGAAACACTTTCATTACGCGTGCAGCTAAGGAGCGGAATTCCCTGCCGGAGTCTGTTTTCCGACAGCTACAATCTAGGGGTATTTAAGTCAAGAGTGAATAGGTTATTCCTAGGCAAGCGTGCTTCACCGTCGACCACATCATCGTTTACCATCTGGTGAGATAGTGGTCAAGTGCGAGCCTATAGAATATAAAAAATTAAAACAGAAAAAAAACCTTGTGACTAATGATGATTTTTACTTGACAAACCCATCAAATCTCTGTTTTGTCTATAGTTTTGGCTTCCTTGATTGGGTATCTCATCGAAGGCAACCTATCATACAAGTAGTAATAATGTTAAACCGTTCAAAAAATCAACCGTGCTGTAGTTTCACATAATAATACCTACCTATACTTCATAAAAGATAGCTTGATCTCTGCGACATATGTCAAACTGACGTATACATTATTGTTAGCCTGTCAAGCGCTATTGTTACTGTATTGATACTGACAGCAGTCGCAGAGATCAAGCTATCTTTTAATGCAGTATAATTATGATTGATTGACATTTGATTTCATCTTAATTGACACAAAAAATGTCTCAGAATAAAATGGAGGGCTATACCTAACAGTTAGCGGTTCCAAATTGGAATGATGTTTAAAATCCAATGACAAAACTCGACAATAGATTAAACAGAAACTTATGTCCACCCGGAACAATGACACCCCTATTCGACACAGAACAAATTTTCATCCCCCATCCATTGTCCAGAGACAAAGTATTGATAAACATTGTGCTAATCAGAGCATGTCGGGTTCAAAGCGGCCGCGGTAGACGGGTCACTTGACCCACTTCAGTAATGGTGACAGCTGCGACCTGCGGTGACCTCTGCCATAGAAGGGTGCCCGCAGACAGGTGCGATGGTGACTATGCGACCGTGATTTTTACCCATGTATATGGAAGCATCGGTGCCACATTTTCACCCCACGTCGCAGCTAAACAGAAACTAGGGGCTTTCTTGGCTGAATTTAATCTTCTCAGGGCTTTCGTATAGAAACTGGTGATACTGATTATAAAAAAAAAAACGTTTATTTTGGATCAAACAATTTTACACATTTAAGTATACCCACCAAACTGCGTAACAGTTTGTCGGCGGGATAAGCGCTTGTATTAAATCTTTTATTAAACTTATTTGAAAGAAAAAGGCTCTCGATATGCCTACGTTAGGGTACGTACACACAGAAAATCCGTATTTTTAGGATCGTTTTTCACGGATCCGTCGGTACAGGCGGCGTTTTTCACACCACATTTAGTCAGTGTACCACCAACTTTCAAACCTAACGGACCAGTATTTTATACAACTACCTACGCCATTGCCGAATAAAAACGTATACGATAAAGCGGACCTGTAAAACGGACTGCTGAATTCTGTCGGATTGTTATTTTGTTCTCGATCTGGAATACTGTCATGTGTGTAAACTCGCTCGTACAACTACATACGTTCGTGCCGAATAAAAACGAGTACGATAAAGTGGACCCGTAAAACGGACCTATGTGTGAACGAGCCCTAGGTAACTCTTAAATTCGCAGACAGCTTCAATAACTGTCTACTTCAGTAAACTTTAAATTCAAATTCAAAAAATCAAATTCAAATTATTTATTTGTAAAAACATAGATACAATATAATAAGATCTAATTCTAATGTCAGGATCGCTATGTTTATCCTATATTGCCATACAAATTTTGGATACAATTATAATTCTAATTTTAAAATATTCATTTTATGCATTGTATTATTTAAATTAGTATTAAAATTAAATTAGATACCAATAATAAGATTCATTAAATCGAATTGAGCATAAATAAATCGGACATTTGACAACAGAAACTTTTTAAATTTTCTCTTTCCTCAAAAATACTTCTAAAATCAATCAACTGAACTCAACCGAGATAAACAATGCGCATGCAGGCACGATGACACAATGTGATAATTTTTAGGCAAACCTCGTTGTCGCATTGTCGTGTCACGCCTGTATGTGGGAGCCTTACTCTCTACAGATAAGCGAGGTAACGGGGGCAATGAATATCAAAGTTCAGTCTCCACTTTGATTATGAGGTGCTGGAGAAAGGTGAAAAGTCTTATGTGGTTGTCGTTTTAATGGGATATATAACCTTTTAATTTGGAACAGTGCTTAACTGAAACAATAGATGCAGTAGTGAGTAGCTCGTACAGATAGGCTAAGACAAAGGGTAAGTACAAAACGCGTGCGCTCGGTTCTGTTACGACATTCCTCGCAGAAATTATGTTGACATTCTTTCGTCCTTAGGACATATCCGCAGGAGACCTTTCCAATCTCAATAACACTTCAAAACTACATACATATCTAAACTGATTCAAAAGAATTTCGAAGGAAACAGCAGATTTGCTTCCGTCCTATTTATCACCTTAGGAGGTATATGCAGAAGACCTTTCCAATCTCAAGGAGATACTACAAAATAGCATTTCTTGTAATAACCTGATCTCTAAGAATTTTGTCTAGCGATCTAGGCCGTCTCTTAGTATTACTTGATTAGTTTCCATCAAAGCGTCATCTATCCGTCTCAACAAAGGCCTTAGTCTCCGGTTGCCTAGCAACGGGCCGACACTTGAGTGATCGCTCCTCAATTGTCAAAGTACTCTTCAAGCTAGGAGTTCCGCTCCAAGATACACTGAATGCGAATGTTCTCAAAACAGTGGGATGTACTATTGTGTTAAAATTAAAGGTGATTTTGTCCATCCGACGAGTGATCACAAGTCCTAGGTTGAACCTGATCAAATTCAGGAAGCGGGCAAAGCGTGATTAAGTTTTTCGAATGGAATTTTTGAAACAGGCTGAAATCTTAGATCGTGCGATCTTAAGCGAGAAGCACGGGATCAGTCGACTGTCAATGTTTAAGAGAGGCCTGTGTCTAGTAGTGGATGCTTTTCTGGTTTTATGGTGACGGCTAATACAGGATACCAAAATGTAACTAGTGAAATGCCGGTGTTCCACGGTCATCACCATCATCAGCCTTTTTTAATGTGCCCACTGCTGGGACACAGGCTTTCTCTCTGTAAGAGAGAGAATGGGCCTTAATTCACCACGCGAACCCAGTGTGGGTTGGTGGATGTCACATGTCTTCGAATTTTTCATTCTTGGTTACCTCATGCTTTTTCCATCACCGTTTTAGAGCAGTGGTGAGTAAATAATTTACACAGAGTAAAGCACCTGCTGATAGCCGATAGGACAGAAAAGTTCTGGAGTGGCGACCGCGAACCAGAGACGTTGCGTTGGAAGGCCTCTCTCCAGGTGGGCCGATGACCTGGTGAAGGTTGCGGGGATCCGCTGGTTGCGTTGCGAGACGCACGGGGACCGGTCAATGTGGCGGCGCTTGGGGGAAGCCTATGTCCAGCAGTGGACGTGTTTCGGCTGATATGATGATGATGATGAAAGCACCTGCCTTCGAACCCACAACCAACGAAACGTAAGTCAGAGCCGTTGCCAGTGGGCCACCATTGCTCTGTACCATGATGCCAGCTTACAACCTTGCCTATTTACCATTTTGACGAACCTAAATTAACAAAATAACTATAACATCGCACTTATATTGTTACATTTTTTTTCTTATTAATCCCACGGTCATATGAAACATAAAATCGTAGCATTACATTTCGTCCTCTTTCTTATACCTCAGTTTTATTTTATCAAAAAGAATATTTCGTGAGCTTTTTGTTAGAATAAAAAGGGTAAAGCATTTTGTTGAAACTCCGCGTCACGTAACGCACGTGGGAGTATGTTTCCTTATCACAATGTTACGGAAAACGTTACTAAAGAAGGCTCTATGGCTGTCTTGGAGGAAGTTTGCAAATGGAGTGCTAAGTACCACGCTTCATAATCTTGCTGCCCTTATCTCATGTCAGTTGGGATCGGCGCAACACGTTTTCTTCTTTCATACGACACATATTTATGATATTTGTGAAAAACCATAATCAATTGTTGTTAAGGTATCAAAGCTGCGGGCTGAGAGACTCGCATGAATAAAGCATATTATTTTTAAACTCACAAATGCTAATAAAAATTTAATTCATACAACACAATAATAAATTACTATGCCTAGATTAATAAAAAAACTTTTTTACAAAATAAAACTAGCTACTTTCAATATTTTGGAAGTCGGTGTCTTTGGTAGGTACCAATTTTTTGCTTTATGGAAAAAAGTTATTTTTCACTTTGTAGTTTTGCTAGTTGTATATCGCCGAAGTTCTTCATCAGATCTTCACCAAATTAAAATGCGACCAATTTCGGAACATATTCTTTCAAATAAAAAAATAATTTTCAAAAACGGTCCACAATTGACGGAGATATCGGTGAACATACATAAAAAAAAAATCGTATTTTCGAACATAGAACCTCCTCCTTTTTGGTAAATCGGTTAAAAATTATCTTTAGATACCATTCTGAAGTTTGGATTTTGGCCCTTTCAGAACAGGCAGCAACTATATATTTTCGAGAGGTAACAGGTTCAGTATCATTCTGCCAGTTACATCATGATCCATACAAAAGTCATTTCGTAACTGTTCTGTGTACAAATTCCTCACAATAGGTCAACAAGACAATGAAATTAATGGTGGCACACCATTAATTTTCCTTGTTTGAAAATCCGGTTTCGCATATAATCCACGTTTCTAAAATTCTAAATAAGCACAAATTATTTCTGAGGGTTGACAATCGCGACGCTAAAATTCTCACAACATTTAACACTCCATTTCTTACTCCTCTATGGCACAGTCGGATAGAGTAAAAGGTTCCGCACGGCAGCGGTGTAGGGTTAACTGGCGGCTTATCTGCGGTGTAACAATCGTATTGGCTGGCTATGTGGGGGTTTGTTATTTCTTTGAATGGAGCTTTGTGTTCAAATGGACCGATCTGCCCAAATCTGACTTTTGTGGTAAGGTCTAAGGATTTCTTAGTAGGAAGACGTTATGTGTATATGTCTATTGTTACCTACACATAAAATCAAAAATGGGACATGCAGAAACTGATTGGGTTTTAGTCGTATCTTAGTGGTTAATTTATATTCGTGGATTAAAAACATAAACTACCTACTCATATTTACTCCGGTGGTATCATGAAAGCAAGCTGCTAAACATTCTTAATTCTTTATTGTACACAAAAAAATACATATACAACTATGTCATTCCGAAAGAAAATGATCCTTTGATTTTCCTCTTGAAGACATTCAGAGAAGGGCTGTCGCGTAGGGAATGTGGTAGAGAGTTCCAGAGACGCACTGCAGTAACGGAGAAGGAGCCATCATAACAGCTGGCAGTGTGACGTGGGGTTCGAAGAAGAAGAGAAGTGGTAGTGCGACAGGGTTTACCCCTCGGGGCAAAGTACTCAAAGCGTTCACGAAGTTATTTAGGATAATTAGAACTGTGAAGGATAGTATAGAGGAGAGATAGGATATGGGTATCTCGACGACCCGGAATCGGCAGCCACTTCAATTTAGTTCAAAACTCAGACACGTGGACGTATTTGCGGAGGCCAAAAATAAAGCGGATGCACAAGTTCTGCAGTCGCTCGAGTTTATTTAGGAGTACCTCCGTTGCATCTAGAAAACAGACATCTGCATAGTCTATGAGTGGTAGAAGAAGAGAAGTGACCTTAGTGCGAAATGGTAAGAATTTTTGCAGACGTTTAAGAGACTGAAAAAAAAGATTAACGGACCCTCTTACTTACATCAGCAACATGAACCTCCAAAGAGATGTTAGTATCCATATAGACGCCTAGGTTTTTCACGCTTTTCGAATAACATATGGGCACTGAATGATACACTACTGGCGAGAGGGCTTGGTGATTTAAAAGGCTAAGCATGTATCTACCACCAACAATGAGCGCTTTAGATTTGGTTGGGTTAAGTAAGAGTCCAAAGGACTTAGCCCACTTCTTAATATTTTCAAGGTCACTATTGATGGCAGACACAGCCCAAACCAGATCACCCACTTTAAAGTGTTGATATAGCTGCAAGTCGTCTGCATAGAGATGATAGTTAGAAGTTAGGACCTTAGTGATCGCATTTATGAAAATTGAGAAGAGGAGAGGAGAGAGGACGCTACCCTGGGGAACGCCCCAGTCAAGTCACACCAGTCAGAGGCCTCCTCAACGCATCGAACAGACTGCGATCGGCCCCGAAGATAAGATTTTATTTATTTTATTTATTTAAGTATACATGTATAACTTTACAGGTCATACCTAAGGCGTTATACAATGCGAGAAAAGAGAAAAAAAATACACACAAACGATACATAAAAGAATTAGGCAAAATTAAATATAAACAAATAAAAACTAATTTATATAATAAAAAAAAAACACGATACCAAAAAACATAGACAAAAAAAAAGATACAAAAACGGAATAAAAATAACGGAGAAAAAAAAAATAAGTATATCAAACAGAAGTAAAAAAAAAAAAATGTACAAAGATTACATAAACAATTATTCACTAATCTAACTTTCATCCATCTTCTCACAAAAACTTAAACATTCACGACACACATCTATCCACCTCCCAGCAAACAGGTCACACTCCGGTGCTGATGTCAGAAGGGCATTTAGCAATGTGAGCGCCCGAACTAGAGGCGAGTTAGCTCGGGACACCGTACGTGCCGAAGGTACGGCCAAAAGCCGGTGACTTCGTGGTCTAAGCTGTTGTTTGGGCACCACAGAAACAAGCAGCCTCAACAACTGTGCCACGAGCTCCTGACAATCGGACTCTCCCCGCATAATACGGCAGGCAGAGATAAGCAAGAAGTACTTACGCCTTACTTCGAGAGAATTAAAATTTAAAACACCAAGTAGAAATTTGGTAGGGTATAAGAAGGGGTAATATCCGAAGAGTTTTTTATATAGAAAACGAAGAAAGGCTTTTTGGATTTTTTCAAGAAGTAAGGCGTAAGTACTTTCATATGGGTTCCAGATCACTGATGCTGATTCCAGTTTACTCCTGACTAAGGCCATGTATACAAGTTTAATGGCATGTGGATTGGTAAACTCGCGCATATTTCGAAGGACAAATCCTAGCCTTCGATATGACTCAGCAGCAAGTGTCCTCATATGCTCATGAAAGGTGAGCTTCGTGTCGAACAGAACTCCGAGATCCTTTACAGAATTAACGCGGGCTATCAGATCACCGCCTAAAAAGTACTCTTCATGCCAGGGATTACGCGTGCGACTGAAGGTCATAACGCTGCATTTAGCAATATTGAAGAGTAACTTATTATCCATGCTCCACTGATAGACCGCGTCAATGTCTTCTTGCAGAGTAGTTGAGTCTGCTACTTTTTCCAAGCCAAATATTAACTTAAGATCATCAGCGTAAAGTAAACATTTGGCATGTTTGAGGACCTTCTCAAGGTCATTGACCATAATGATAAATAGCTAGGGTCCCAATATGGAACCCTGACTTACTCCAGATCGAGTATGATATGGTGCGGACACAAAGCAACCATGTCGAACATACTGCTGACGATCTCGTAAGTAACTTGCGAAGAATTTTAGTAACTTCGGAGAAAAGCCTAAGTTATTGAGCTTGGTGAGCAATACGTCGTTATCTACCCGGTCAAATGCTTTTTTGAAATCAAAGTATAGAACATCAACCTGTATGCCTTTATCTAACTGCTGCGATATAAGATCCACAAGCGTTAGAAGGTTCGTATTAACGGAGCGGTTAAATCGAAAGCCATGTTGGGAATCGCATAGAAATGGTTGTATCTGGAAACTAATAAGCCTGTGTAATATTGATTCGAACAGTTTTGGGAATGAAGAGAGTATAGCTATGGGCCGATAGTTTTCTACGTCAGAAATTACATTAGATTTAGGTATAGGTTGGACTCGCGATACCTTCCAACGCTGTGGATACTTTCCGGTAGATAATGCCAGATTAAATATATGAAGTACAGGTGATATTAGATGATCTTTACATCCTTTAATAATGTATGCGGGAATGTTATCTGGTCCTACGGCAGAGTTAGGTTTGAGTTTATCTATAGCTGTATAAAGAAAGAAAGAAAGAAAAAGTATTTATTTGTGACCCGCACAGGAGACACGAGAAATCAGCTTAAAATTAAACAAAATTAAAAATAAAAACCCCGTGCGAGACCAAAAAGGCTCCTATCTCAGCATGTGCAGCGATATCCAAAAAAAATGAAATAACGCTGCGCTGATATTCTGATAAGACCAACTGTTGATGCCACGGACACACTTACGGAAACGGAAAATACTTAAATAATACAATAAAATTGAATATATAAATAATGTATCTACATCACTCGTTTTAATTGCATCAATATGTACAAAGTTAGCATGGTTTTTCTGATTGTTACTGTCTGTTTTATAATCTAAAAGAGGGGCGTCGGGTAAGAAAACACTGGAAAAAAAATCGGAAAAAGCATGTGCAGCATTACTGCCAGCATATTCTTTCCCATTATAATTCACCCTGGGCTCAAAGCCACCTCTGGCTTTGAAGCTGTGTATATGTTGCCAGAAGACACGAGGATCACGCTTAAGTTTGGTTTGAATGTGCTTGATGTATTCATCATATGCGACCGACATTCTTTTTTTAATACTTGCCCTAAGCATGGAAAAATTGAGATAATCATCACGGTTTTTAGTTGATTTCCACTTACGATGCAGATCAGATTTACGTTTAATGTCATTTATTAGTTCTGCTGTGAACCAAACCGGGTAGCGTCGACATGGCTTCTTAGGCCTGTGTTTTTTTGGTAAACATTCGTCAAAGATACCGTACAAGATGTTATAAAAAAACTCTACAGCAGCGTCAACGTCACTAGCGAGAATCACGTCTTGCCACGATTCCTCAGATATTAGTTTGTACATCAATTCATAGTTTCCCTTAGAGAAATTCCAGTCTCTGTGCGTGTCAAGGTTACTTGGATCAATTTTATCAGAACCCTGCGGATGCGTCGTATTACTAGGTGTAAGGCATACTTCTAATGGCGGATGATATGCGTCTCGTTGTGGTACAAGACCTCCACCATCAATTTCAACCACATCGACACAGCTAATGCAATCAGACACCAGCACTACATCCAACTTACTTCCATGCACATTCATCACCTCATTCCTCTCAGTCAAGCCACACACACTTAAAAAGTAACAATAGTAACTAAAAATATTATTCGATGTACGGTTAGCGTTCAAATTTAAATCACCAACAATAATCACTGCACTTTTTAATGAATCGATTATTTTTTCAACTTTCTGAAACCAACACATATATATTTCGTCGGATGCTCTTGGATGAATATACACTACACAAACGTAGAAGGTAGAGTCACTCGTCGTAAAACGTGCCCACAAATCCTCTCCGGCTGGCGTCTCCAGTTCACAACAGCGCGTCATTGTGATACCGGGCCGCGCCGCAAGCAGTACGCCGCCACCAACACCGGTGGCGCGGTCCCTACGTAACACACTCCACCCGTGGCTCGCAACCTCCGTGTCCAGTACGGAACTCGAGAGGAACGATTCCGTCACAGCTATGACGTCGCTGGCGTGAGATAAGAGATTATGTCTAAAGAAATTCAGCTTAGTATTCAAGCCTCTAACATTTTGGTAGGTCAAATTAATTCGCCGGCTTTGTTTCTTGTTGACCACTGGATGAACGGGCTTGAAGTTTGTTTGGTAGTCTTCGAAAAAACCATTCCTTAACTCTCGCGTTAGTAGGCCAGGTATCTGCCGCCGTAGCTTTTTCGAAGAACTCTGCTGGAACCCCAATCTTAAATGACTTATAGTCACCTTTTGGTTTAAGCTCTTCCACCGTGCAGTTACCTGTTGAACACAGCTTTTGCAGGTAAGATTGAATATTAGCGGCTCCTGACATCATGTTCCATAGATGAACGAATTTGCGAAATTCCACGGCTTTAAGTGGAGTAATCTCGGGTCCCGCGGTACCACGAACAGAGTTATACCGCTTAGACTTACGGTTACGTACTTCTACCCACTTCTCATTCGCAACATTATTATCAGCTGTTGGTGGTGGAATTTCTTCATGGTCATCCAGGTGTACAGTTTCCGTAACAGGCCCGATAGGCTGTGTAGAGTTATTGGGTTGCGAGGGTGTATCTGACAACTCGTTTTCTATTTGCACAGAGATGGTACTGGTCGGTGGTAATAACTTTTGGTTGTTTTTCGGTGAGCTATGGTGCTTAATCTTAGGAAGGTCAGGTATCTTAGGTTTAGTAATGTGACTATACAACTGTTTGTCATTTACATTTACAGAATCTAGTTGGGCAGGTATGCCTGGAGAAATGATGAGGCAGCGGGTAAATTCTCGTGTTTGCTCTAATTTATGTAATTTTTCGTTGCAAGTTTCAATCTTTTTAGTGCAATCAGTGAGCGCGATATGATACTGTGCAATAGTAGATACAGCTTCAGTAAGCTGTTCTGTTAGAACATTTATTTGTTCGCGGAGTTGCTGCATTTCTAGTCCCGTAGCAAAGGGCGAGTCTCCCGGAGATAGCGGAGATAACGGCGGTGGGGCGTGACTTTTATTCCGGGCCGAAACGTTTTTTAATATGATCGGCGTGCTTACTGAGATCGGCAGCTCATAGTTCCGAGCACCTTTTCTAGCAGCACGCAACATTCTGGGCAAACCCAAGTGGCTCTTTCCTTTAGCGTAAGCTGCCGATTATTACATAGGTAATGGTAAACTTTAGTACAGTCTGACATCGCGCATTCAAGAAAAGCCTCACCCGATACCAATTCAATATTGCATGCAGAGCAAATCATAATGACCCTTATTACGACGAGTTAGCCAGCAAGTCAAATAGCAATATTAAAATAAAATTATTAGGTAATAATAAAAATAAAAAAAAGTGCGTCTTCCAAGCGAAGCTTCGGCGGGTCACTCGGAACACCTGTGCCTGCACCTGCGTGCGTCCCGCGCCTCCCGCACGTACGTGTGAGCAAGCGCTGCGTCTGTGTGCGTAGCAGCGAGACAACCGCGGGTTGTCGTAGGTCAGGGATTGTAGACGTTGTGCGAATATTTTGAAAATTATTGTCTTATTACTCACGATCTACGTGGAGTTTTAAATTGGTACAACTTGTATTTGAAAGTCCTTTTCTTCAGCTTTTCACAGGTATAACTCACTTCTAAAACTAATCACTTTAAACTATTTTTATGATTAAAAAACTACGGAGCAAATAAAAAACGGTATTGCTCGAACGACGAGTGTGACCACTCAAGATATGTCAAAGTATGTCAAAGTCAACTGAGTTAAAAGCACTGCTGAAGTCCAGTAGAACCAATACAGTAAGACATTTATTATACATAGCCAGTCTTATATCGTCAGTTATTTTGACAAGAGTGGTCACAGTACTATGGCCAGGTCTGAAACCAGATTGGTAAGAACTCAGCAGGCTATTAGAGGACAAATAACAAGAAAGTTCCTTCTGAGCAATACTCTCGAGGACTTTGGAGTGGATTGGTAGGGTGGATATTGGAAGGAAATGGGAAGGTAAGGAGGTATTTGAAACTTTAGAAAGGGGTAGGATGTGAGCCCTCTACCAAGCTGAAGGGAAGGAGTTTTGGAAAAGAGAAAAAGTTACTATGTGAATTATGATAGGAATTATTTCATTTAAAATAGGTAGGAATATTTGAAGTTGAAGGCCATCATCACCTACTGCTTTAGTGTATATGGATTGGATACATCTCTAAATATCTAGTTCAGTAATTGGGTAGAATGAGAAAGAAGTATTTTCTGGCAAAGGAAGACTAGAGAGTTCTTTGAAAGTGGAGGTTTTAACGTGGTTGTCGCAAATGATTGGTGACTTAGAAAAGTGTGCATTAAGTGCATTGAGGTCCATCTTACCAGGAAAACTCTTGCTAATGGCTTTGCCAATACCAAGAATCTTTTCAAAATTGCCATACAAAACATGATGTCCTAGATTCGATCCCAGAGTCTGGCAATTTGTTATTGGGTTTTATATCAGATTGTTTTCAGTAGCAGCAGCAGTAGTAGCAGTGGAGTCTGGAATTGTGCCCAGTTGATATCAATAGGCTCGTCTCCTATCACATTGGACCACGCATTGGACTTAAATATAACCGGCCAGTTGAGGGTCTTCTATAGGAACACCACTGCCTAATCCTTAGGGAATTCAGGCATGATGTTATTTCATAATAATGAAATTAATAAAGGAACAGAGCTCCCACCTCTCTCTCTTGCCTTAATTGGCTGGCTTGAGCAGAGATTCACAAGAGTAAACGTGCTCGGAGGAAGGAAGTTAACCCAGTAAGATGCTGGTAGGGATCCTGACCGTACTGCCGGGATTGTCCTGATAGACGTGGTATACCTCTCCACTCCTCAAACACCGCCGGCCCCATATATAGCCGCCGGCATATTAGCCCCTTTGGCGCTTTGTCACTAAAGTGCAAGCGACCCTTTATGGGTACCCATTAATTGATTGTGCCAGTCACCCCCTGCCATTTTACAGCCGTGTAGTTCAACAGTGGTCAGGCAGGGGCCAGTAGTCCTCCTATAGTTTAAAAAAAAATTACCTGCGCACTTAAAAAGGTATAATTAATAGGTAAGGCTGTATAAATCTGTGTAAACTTAATTCGACTGACTGATTTTAAGCTAGAATTAAAACTAATTGTGTCACGCTAATGATAGTTAATGCTTATTCATGAGTTATCTACTTTTATAATATAATAGGGCGCACGGTTGGCGCAGTGGTTGAGCGATTGACTGCTGCGCTGCGTGGCGCGGGTTCGATTCCCGCACGGAACAAATATTTGTATGACTTACAGATAGTTGTTCCTGCTCTGGGTGTTTGTGTATGTGAATTTATATGTTTGTAAACGCACCCACGATACAGGAAGAAATTCCTAGTGTGGGGCAACGTTTTAAAAAAAAAAAAAAAAAAAAAAAAAAAAAAAAAAAAAAAAAAAAAAAAAAAAAAAACGCAAAATGTGTTGCTAAGCGCAAATCTCGAGAACAGCTGAACCGTTTTCGCTAATTATTTTTATGTTGTTTGTTATTGTTAGGAGAAGGTTCTTACGGAGAGAAAATTAAAAAAAATAAAAATTGTTACCTTACCTACATAATCGTTGTCATCTCCAGTATTTCAGCTGGAATGCTGAAGCAATCAAAATCAAAATCATTTATTTTTATTTTACATAGGCCTACATGGGCTAAGTGCCAACAAAAGGTGCACGGTTCGGGTTAGTCGTTTCCTATGGAGAAGAACCGGCAAGAAACTCCATGGTTACTCTTTTAAAAATTTTGTGTTTACAATATTTCCATGTTACAGCATTAGTACTTGGATATAAGGGAAAAAGTATGCCCGACAATAAGTCGTACGAAATAAAAAAAAACAAACAAAAAAAAATAAAAAAAAACAACACTAAATTTAACAATGATCATTGTCAAATTAAGTCGAAATCATCGCGTTAAATTCCCGTCATATATATTAGAATAGAATAGAATAGAATATTATTTATTTGCTCAGAATGTAGGTATTTACAATAAGGTGGTTACAATAATATCAAGAATCCTTGTACATTCTACCATTTTGGCATGCAAACATTGATGCAATTCATCATATTGTTTTTCAATTATTAAAATTTAGGTTTACAGAACAGATGACATCAACGTCGCTGCTAGAATGATAGTTTGGTCTAAGGTGACATTGTATCAGAGATGGCTATGATCAAAATGCCAAAAATTAAGGTAAGATCACGTGACATTTCGATAGTGCTTGGCAATCCCACACATCTTTTGTTTTTTCCAGCCGCTATGGTGAAAAATAAATAAAAATAGAAAAAAAACTAGATTATTTGGCACACACAATGTAGGTACAAATAAAAGGGAACTTAATTTTAAAACAAATACATACATAGTGTGCCCCGCGGCTACGCCAAAAAGGTCCAGTTTAGCAATATGCCAGATAACTAGGAGTTTCCTGACGCTGGTTTTCAACTGAACCTTACATGACACTTTCGTGCATATAATGTAATTTGTCTACAGCCTCAGAGGCCCTAGTTAATGTGACATTCTACTCGTATATGAAAATGACTGTCAAAAACGAATCTTCCAATGCATTGTTAACCATAGTCACAACAATAAAAATAACAAAACAAACATTTCGACGTCTCTAGCTCTAAAATAATTCTACTAAAGACGCACAAAAGAAACATGGATATCTTCACCAACTCCTATATTCAAATACATTCAGCCAACCTTTGTGCCAACGGCACTTGGCCAACCTTTGCCTGGAGAGTGCTTGAGAAAAGGGTACTTTTCCTTACAATTGGGGGCCAGCCTTATCTGTTCGGCTCGTAGTTGACGAATTTTGTTATTGCGCAGTTTCTTTATTTAATTCGAAAGATTGTTGAATGCGAAGTTATTTATCGCTATATTGAAAGGCACTACGTGGCTTAATAATAATAAAATCGCATTGGTCGATCTTCAAACAAAATTTACGTAAATTTTCATCACACATCGAGACCCTACCGTATGGGTCCGTGGATGGGTTACCGTCCATTACCTACACATCGTCACCCCTCCGCATGGGTTCTTGGATGGATTACCATCCATTACCTACACATCGTCACCCCTGCGCATGGGTTCTTGGATGGATTACCATCCATAACCTACACATCGTCACCCCTCCGCATGGGTTCTTGGATGGATTACCATCCATTACCTACACATCGACACCCCTCCATATGGGTCCGTGGATGGGTTACCGTCCATTACCTACACATCGTCACCCCTCCGTCCTGACACTAACTGGTATTTATATACTGAAATTATGTTATTTATTAAAAATAATATGCCATATTTTAATTTCAATTCAAATTCAAAAATAAACATTCGGAAACAATATTGTACGGTGAAACCATACAGTAATAATAATGCACTAATGCTTATTCGTGCATTTTACCATATTTCACTAATTGATATTAGTAGAGCATTCAGTACTCGATTAGCGGTCATCGCGTGTGCTCCCTCGCTCCTTTATATAACCACAGATAATATAATACTAGCATACAGATGCCTCATCCCATACAAAGAAACCGTGCTGACGTAACTAGCGTTTTTCATCTGATTATACCGATATTTTTTTGTAAATCGATTGCATTCCGTTCCGTTCCACGGCGATAGATAGATCACCATCCGTGGAACGGAACGGAACGGAACCGAACGCAATCGATGTGCAAAAAATAATCAGAATAATCAGTATAGAACGTCGGCACGGTTTCTTTGTATGGGATGAGACACCACTGATATAACTAAACCTTTGGTCCGCATAATATATTTAATTTGACTTTATAAGCAGCAGTATCATTTAGCCATCTTCCTACCTTTCACAAATATAGATATGACATTAATTTACCGGCTATTAACAATATGATCTATACTAATATTATAAAGAGGAAAGATTTTTTTTGTTTGTTTGTACCGAATAGGCTCCGAAACTAAAAAAAAAAAAAAAAAAAAAAATGACTGGACCGATTTCAAAAATTCTTTCACCAATAGAAAGCTACATTATTTCTGAGTGACATAGGCTATTTTTTAAATCCCGAAAACGGGTCCTGTGGGCTGGTCCACGGGAGCGAAGCCGCGGGGAACAGCTAGTATATAATCTATACTAATATTATAAAGAGGAAAGATTTTTTTTTGTTGGTTTGTTTGTACTGAAAACGGGTCCTGTGGGATGGCCCACGTGAGCGAAGCCGTGGGCATCAGCTAGTAATTTATATATTGCCAATGATGTAGTTTTATTTTTTTGGAATCCAAATTGGTTGACATTTAAAATATTATTTACATTTTAAAACTCTGTGATTCTAGCATAGATAAACGATTATTTTTTTATTTGTATTGGGTTTGCTCTTGACTCTAGTCTAGGTCATAGGTGACAGAGACAGAGTCGACGATGGAGTGAGCTTACCCAGAAGAAGCCTGTTCACATTAACTTTGAAGAGATTCGGGTTGAATGCGTTCGGAAACACAGACGCAGGTAGTGAGTACCATTCATTCGCTGTGCGCATTATAAAGGATGTTTGGAAGCGCTTGGAACAGTGTAATTTGGCCATAATATTTTTAATAAATACTAATTTACATTATCATTTACATTTAATACGGTAAAAACGATAAAGTATATCTCCAACAGTCTTGCACTACTTATCAAAGATCAACAAAATTAAAATACATCAACTATTTATTGTTTCTATTTAATAATGTAGGTACATACATATTAGAGGCCATAATGGCAAAAAAAATAGACACTTAAATTTAGTTTTATTTATAGACAGAAGTTGAATACCAGTTAGTTGCGAATCGGATTCGCGGAAGAGTTCTACACCACCAAAGACATTATAAATATGCAGTTAGCTTGATATTTCTAGATATTTTGGCTTCTTGTTATTTAATCATGACAGAAAGACTCGCCAAGGGGCAGTGTGTTTTTATCATTAACTGGATGTGGAGGTCAAGTAAGTAGTCGTTCCTTGTAAAAAAATGCTACTCAGCCACATCCAATCCTACTGGAAGCAAAAAAGGCTAGGTTTAACTGTTAGAATGAGCTTTTATTAACACATGTCATGTTCCGCGAACAATGTTACTTGATAGTAGCAACAACGCCTTGCGACATATAGACGGAGCCCGCAAGTCTAAGCTTGCTTTTCATCTAATACCTAATAGGTTGCCGTTTTTATGCCTTCGGTACGGAACCGCAAAAAAAGCAGTTCTACATCAAAAACAAGTAACATTTATAATCAGACTGGTCTTCGGACACGTGGTTCACATAATTAACGACACGTGGTTCCGACCTTTCCAGCTTACATCCATGAAGTTGCGATATTTGTTAAAATAAATAAAAATCTATTTGGTGAACTAAAATAAAAAGATATATAATTAAAATGTCTAGTATACCACATAGAACTGCTCTTCTGAGCAAAAGCCGTTTCGGAATGGCATCAAAAATTTACAATAGGATACCTGTGGACATTTTAAACACCAAGGAATTGCCACTATTCAAATTGACTTTGACGACATAATTGACAAAACTTACTACACGATCCAGGATTTTCTTAATAATTAGTACCTACTACAATCTGTCACCATGCACCTAATACTTAGTTTGTAAGATTTGCTTTATATATGATACCTATGATTATGTTGCATGTTGACTTAATTATTGTATGCCTACTAGGCAGGACATAATGGAACTGTAATTTACCTAACATCTGTCTGTATAACCTATGCCCACAATAAAAAGATTTGATTTGATTTGAAATTATAAGTTATGCAAGAATTATTTGTGCCGTAAAAATGAAGTCCATACACTTTTTATCCCTGAATGGGTTCTCTCGGGATGATTCTCGACGTTCACGCGGGCGAAGCCACTGGCAAAAGCTAGTATGTGACTAAAAACGCAGTTGGCAATCTGCCGTGACCGCAGACAAGCAAGTCGGTATAGGTTAGTTTGTAGGTGTAGATTTAAGTCTGCTTTTTATGAAATACTATGCGGCTTCGCTCACGTCAACTGGCTATCGGCTACCTACCTATCACCTACCTATCTACCCTACCTACCAACCCACCTACCTACCCGCCTACCTACCCACCAACCTACTCACCTGCTCTACCGATCAACCTACCTACCCTAACCTTTTTTTTTTTTTCTCGGGGTGGAAAATCCTCATTGAATATCCTCCGACCCGGGGAGGGCGGAGGGGTCTGTCAGACTCGTACTGACTAAAAACCACCCCGGTGTTCCATCTCACACCTACCCAGCGTAGGTGTGAGATGGAACACCGGGGTGGTTTACACCGGTGGTGGTCGCGGGAACAACGATACTTCCGCAACCCCCAGCTAGTGCCGGCTCGCCTCTGCGGGCCACGACTTCGGGTTGGGGGTGGAGTGAGGAGTTGGTCTCCCCCCGGGGCGCGCGTGGAACACTACACGCCATCACCTCGGGTCCTGATGTGTGGGAGGGCGACGGATGTCCCCGAGTCCGTCACCCCTGGACCCATTTAGGGGGACTGGAAAAGGGCGTTGTCCGCCATCCACCGACACCCGGCGCCTCTGCTGCGGATCGGGTTAGCGGATGAAATCTCCCTCTCCCTCTCCGCAGCCTCCTGCGAGACGACTGTAACCTACCCTACCCAATCCTACATACCAATTTGTAAAACTAATTATTTGAATAAGAATTAATACTACAATACGAATGTAACCTACTTTTATTTCTACCAGCGAACTAATTAAATTTTATAACACAAAAGCTGCTTTGACTTAACTATGAAAGTGAGATATATTAATTATCTTGCAGACTTTTTTGTAGTTAATAATGATTACTTTAAACATATACTACATAATTTTTAGGGTTCCGTACCCAATGGGTAAAAACGTGACCCTATTACTAAGACTCCGCGATCCATCTGTCTGTCTGTCCGTCTGTCACCAGGCTGTATCTCATGAACCGTTATAGCTAGACAGTTAAAATTTTCTCAGATGATGTATTTCTATTGCCGCTATAACAACAAATACTAAAAACAAAATAAAGTAAATGTTTAAGTGGGGCTCCCATACAACAAACGTGCTTTTTAGGCCGTTTTTTGCGATAATGCTACGTAACCCTTCGTGCGCGAGTCCGACTCGCACATGGCCGGTTTTTATTTATCATCAATAGTTTTCATAGCGCACGCCAAATACTGAATTTTATAGGCAAAATGTTGGATTACATTATTTCAATTTTCATCAAGATCATTTTTTTTTTTAAATTATTTATAGCCTTATGTTAATTGAAAAACAATATATCACGGGCATTTAACGCGATGATTTCGATTATTCATTTACCTATTTAACCCGACGTTTCGACCAAAAAAAAGGTAAATAAATAATCGAAATCATCGCGTTAAATGCCCGTGATATATTGTTTTTCAATTATGAAACGCGGAAGTTTTAAAGTTAATATAGCCTTATGTTACTTGGGAATAATGTAGATTTCCATAGGTGAATGAATTTTTAAAATCGGTTCAGTAGTTTCGGAGCCTATTCGGACGACGGGTTTCAATTGTCGAGGGCCTGGAATCCAGTGGTTCAACTATTATTTTTTTAAAGATTAGTTTTTTGGCTTAGCATGATCAAACTGTATTCCAACAGTGGGAACTTATTATGCCTCCTCTCTGAAAGGGTAGTTCCACTGCGCTCCAGAGGCCGAGACGTGGTATTTAGATAGCACTTGTCAATCCCATACATTTTGGCAGTTCGACAAGCGATAGCGTCAGTCGACTGTCAACTCACCTAGGGCCACAGGAATGCATTCCACTGCGCTCCATGAAGGTATAGATAAATATGGAGAGCACACTTCGAATACCTACTTGAAGCAAAAATTATATATCACTATCTCGCTCTCTGTGGGCAGACCCTCTCTGTCTAAGCAGGGTAACCTTCATTTTATTTTTCCCAGGACATCGCTATAATTGTTGCTGTCCATTTAGTGGTTTACAATAATATTTATACAATTATCTACATCTCATTAATACTAAGACCGAGCCCCTAAAGATTATATAGA
This sequence comes from Orthosia incerta, assembly GCA_948252205.1. Classification (NCBI taxonomy): domain Eukaryota; kingdom Metazoa; phylum Arthropoda; class Insecta; order Lepidoptera; family Noctuidae; genus Orthosia; species Orthosia incerta. The sequence goes on from OX411758.1 coordinate 4,151,941, forward strand.
TTATGATAATTATGCATGCGTATAATTATGCACGTATTTATAAATCCAGTAATAGTAACAGCTTACATCAAATAACACTATCTGAAACTAGCATACAGAGAAGACTCGAGAACTTAGATGTTGCTAAAGGGCCGGGCTCTGACGGTATACCTCCACTGTTTTTTAGGGAGTGTGCTGATGTTTTATCTAAACCATTGAGCATAATTTACAACCGATCGTTATCTGAAGGAGTTTTTCCGGGGATCTGGAAGGAGGCCATAGTAATACCAATTCCAAAATCGGGGGATAAGACTGATGTATGCAATTATAGGCCTATTAGTATATTGCCTACGTTGGCTAAGGTTTTCGAGTCTCTTTTGTGTCCTATCATGAATTGGCATATCAGGGGTTCTATTACGGAACATCAACATGGCTTCTTTAGAGATCGATCAACAGCCACAAACTTGGTCAGCTTTGTCGAACGAACCCTAGCTTTCATGAGTGACGGCAATGAAGTTGACGCAATCTATAGTGACTTCAGCAAGGCTTTTGACAAGGTGGTCAACCTTGTCAAAAGCCTTGCTGAATAGCATTTTACTACAAAAGCTCAAAATCACTTTCGGTGTTCATGGGTCACTTCTAAAATGGTTCCAGTCTTACTTGGTTGGCCGAACAGCAAGGGTAGTAGTCAATGGATATTCATCCAGTACCTTCACGCCCACGTCTGGTGTACCACAGGGGACACATCTTGGCCCAACTGCGAGTGGTGTGAGAAGAACAACATGCAGGTTAATATTAGTAAATGTTATCATATCTAATTTTCTCGTAAAAAACATAAATTTAATTCTACATACATGATGAGGAACCAAATTTTAAGTAAAGTGTCTGAAGTTAGAGATCTGGGCATCATTATCGACTCTGAAATGAAATTTCAAACACACACCGAAACCGTAATTAATAAAAGCAATAGAATGCTAGCATTTTTGAACCGTAACACAAGACAATTTAGTAATTTGACAGCACTGAAAGTTTTGTTTTCTGCATTAGTTCGCAGTCATATAGAATACTGCTCCATCGTCTGGTACCCGGTGCATAGTATCCACATTCAACGCATCGAAAGAGTTCAAATAAAATTTATAAAGAGACTCTCTTATAAGGCAGGTATAAGAAATACAGTAAAAAAATATGAAGATAGACTAAGCTATTTTAAAATGAAATCTTTACACTGGCGTCGAGATTTCGCTGGTCTAATTTTCTTATTCAAGATATTAAATCAAGGAGTGGATTGCTCACAACTTCTAGCATCAATTAATATAAATATGCCCCGGTCATCAGCAAGACTGCATAATTATAGACCTTTTGCTCCTGGTAGTCGTAAAACCAAGTATGGGAGTAATGCCCCCCTTTCCTATATTCTCAGAAAATGTAACGACATTTTTCAAGATTTTGACTTCGACATATTTTCAGGCAGTATCACGAAGTTTAAAAGAGCTGTGCTCATTGGGATGTAATTCTTGCTCAGTAATGTTTCTGTTAACTTATTATTTTCTGTGTTATGTTATTTTTTTTATAATGTCTTTAATTTGTTATTTAATGCTGTCTTATCTAATTTAATTTAATTTAAAATTCTATTTGATTGTAATCGTAATGGATTATTGATATTTATGATATTATTTAAATTATTATTATTATTGTTATCCACCATTGTATTCATTATTATTGTGTAGTGAGATCCAAATAAATTGCTGTGCTTACCTATAATTTAGATGCATGCAATGCTATTACATTTGTTATTGAGAATTTCTATGAATGTCCTTGTGTGTATTTAGTTGGTTTGCCTAAATAAATAAATAATAAATCGTGGACGTCTTTCGGCTGATATGATGATGATAATAAATTACGAAAGAAGCTGTTTGTTTAAGTGTGAAAGTTTGGATGTTTCCGAGTTTGTAAATTTGGCTCTTTGTCATTTATCTAATCACGCAGAAAGTGTAGGGTCCACATGGACAGAATTTTTCGAAGAAATAGATCATGACCAGGACATAGGTTTAGTTACGTATACGCATTAGTGAGCACGTATACGCATGAAATTTAACCAATTAGCTTTTTGCTTAACTATCTTAGTTTCATGCAACCGAATCCTTAAGAAATGGGATTATATTTCGTTGATTTGCCAACTCAGATATGCTGTGACTTACTATTTTAGGATTTTCAATTATGGACCTAATCTTAGTTCAAGTATTTATTTATAGTTAAATTATTTGACAGTGTTTAACTTCTGGTTGGGCTAGTGTGGTGACTGTTTCTAAGAATTTTCTAGGCGATTTAAATAAGAAGATAGCAATACTATAGTCCACACTAGAAAGAGAGGTCGGCCCACAGAAAGCGGGATGGAGATACGTAGGTATTTGCCTCAAGATTTTGTTCTAAGTGTGGCCTCCATCTTTACCTATAATTTCATGCTGCGCTCCAAATTTTTATTACCATATTATCCCAAATTATATAAAAAATTACAAGTCGAAAACTGATCCACAGCGCCTCAAAATAAAATAGGTAGAGTCAGCATAAAAGGCATACCATAAGTTTGTGTTTGATGCACAAATAGAAATATAGGCAGTATTTTTTTTTCCGTGGATGGAGATAAACATTCTAATCTGCAGCTGTAATTTTTGTCTATGTTCTTTACTTTATTTTTATGAATAACGTTATTGTGTTTATCAGGCTATGTATGTTTGTATGTTTGTTCCTGTGTAGTGTTCAAGAGACCAAACGCGATGGGCGATTTTGATGATTCTTAAGACAATCGATTCGCCTTAATTCTGCGAGTGTCACTGGCGACATTAAAATTGGAAATAGAAATATGGTGGATTTCGGGCGCCATATTGTAGGAGCCCATATTTTTTTTCATCCAGGCTCATCGAGTGTGGTATCAAAATATAGGGTTTTATGAGGTGATTTCAAAAATATATAACACTTTTATGGTAAATGTACCAAATCCTAAAAAAAAAATACTAAATAGTTATAAATAAAAAAAGTCAATTCAAAAAATCAATAAAGTGCAGTCGGAGGTTACGTCTGGTTTTGATCAGCCAGCTCGTGAATATGTACCTCCGACTGCACAGCATGATTTTATTCTTGTTTACGTCTTTTTAGTTCGCATTCTAAGCAGTCGGCTTTTTTGCTTTTTTTAATTAACATTTTTTGCTAACTCTGCTCAACATTTCTTGGGGCGCGGTGGAACTATAACATTAAAATATACTAACGAACTAATGTATTGTTAAAAATTCTTGGAGCGCAGTGGAATCAATGTATGAACATTAAAATTATAAGAATTAAATGGGTTTTGGAGCGGCGTGGAACTACCCCTCGGAAAACCCCACTTTCACACCGTAATTTACAACGCAGGCACAGTGCGCATTTTTACATGTCTACTGACTTTTTTTCCGAGAACAAGTCGATTTTCTCACAATGATTTTCTTCACCATTTTGAAACAGTGGTGATTGAAATTAATCGTGGAGCTCGTGGCTAAATAATAACAGCCGCACGGGTCGATCATCAAGGTTAAGCAACGCTTGACGAGGTCGGTCAGTGGATGGGTGACCATTTCAACATACCGAGTTTCCTCCGTGCCTCGGCAAGCACGTTAAGCCGTTGGTCCCGGCTGTCATTTGAAGATCTTTGACAGTCGTTACCGGTAGGCAGAAGCTTGAGATCTGACACCAGTCTTGCCAAGGGGTACCGTGTTACCCAGTTACTGGGTTGTGGAGGTCAGATAGGCAGTCGCTCCATGTAAAACACTGGTACTTAGCTGAATCCGGTAAGACTGGAAGCCGACCCCAATAGAGTTGGGAAAAAAGGCTAGGCAGATGATGGTGATTGAAATTAATCACAGTTTATTTTTGAGTTCGAATCCATGGCTCACAACTCGCTTATCTACCAACCAAAACTATTTAAAATGATGTCCACCAAAGTTTCGTAGTAGTGGCAGTAGTAAAAAATAATGGCCATTTCCCAGAAAAACTACATTATATACTTAACAACAGCTTTACATAATAAGTGAGTGTGTATAAATTATAATCTGACACAACAACAAACGAGCATAATCGGATTAACGAAATTATGGAAAAAGGTAAGCGGATGGATTAACATAATATCGTGTTGTTGTTTGCTGAAAATTAATGAAAATATACCGCGAGCAGACATGATGGTTTATTTGTTACAGAGATTATCAAATTATACTACCGCATTTTGAATAAGATATCTGTCTATACCTACCTAAGTAACCTAAGAAAACAAATCATTTTATAACTCCTTGGCGTTTACGAAAACAAATAATGAAATAAATAAATGATACATGATTTTAGTAATGGTAAATGATTTAAATAAATAAATAAAATTTTCTCCGTCTGGTGCCGGACGTAAAGAATTTGAGCAACCCATGTCTTCCTGCGGGTGTCGTAAGAGGCGACTACGGGACAAACCAGAGAATGGGCAGAAGCGTTCCCTGTGCATATATAACAACCATACTGCGATTCGTGGGTTCGAACCCAGGCAGGCGCTTTACTTTGTGTAAATTATTTCATCACCACTGCTCTCAAAAACGGCGAAGGAAAACATCGTGAGGCAACCGGCATGTCCTAGAACCAAACATTCGAAGACATGTGACATCCACCAACCCGCACGGGGCCCGCGTGGTGGATTACGGCCCATCCCCTCTGATAGAGAGGAGGCCTGTGTCCCAGCAGTGGGAACATTAATAGGCTGATGATGTGATGTGTGATGTGATACTGCGATTGCCAACCCGCCTGCCAAGCGTGGCGATTACGGAAAAACCTCCCCCATGAATAGCACAAATAAAAAATGGCCCCTAGTGCCCGGAAGCCTGCCTACCCACGACTACGGCAGTGGTCGAGGTTACGGCATGGCAAGGGGTGCTAAGAATCTCCGGGCGAGATCCGACTATCCCAAAAAACACCAACTACTGGACCTGGCAACGTACAACACGCGCACACTTCGGACCGACGAGAAGATCACCGAACTCGAAGAGGAATTACGGTTACAGGTTACGATGGAGTATTGTAGGGTTATCTGAAGTCCGAAGAGAGGGGGACGACTCGATAATCCTCAAATCTGGTAACTCGCTCTATTTCCGAGAGGGTGACTGGCAGTCCCAGGGTGGTGACGGGTTTATTGTCCACAAGTCCCTTTTGGATAACGTGGTGAAGATCGAGAGTGTGTCGACCAGGATGGCGTATCTTATACTCAGAATATCCTCGAGGTATGCGCTGAAGGTCGTTCAATGCGAAACAGGGCAAACGAGACGATGATGAGTTGCAAGTGGGGCAATTTGGAGTTGAACGTCGGAACCACCGGGGTCACCTACTGGCCACTTTTATGGAGAAGGATGTCTTTATGATTAACTCCTTATTCAGAAAGCCTGAACACAGGAAGTGGACCTGGAAGAGCCCCGATGGTTCAACACAAAATGAAATCGACTTCATCATATCAACCAAGAAGCAAATGTTCAATGATGTCTTTGTGATCAATTTTGTGAAAACCGGGAGCGATCACCGAATGGTAAGAGACACATTGAACATTAATATTAAGCTTGAAAGGCCTCTACTGATGAAGTCCACGCTCCGTCCAGCACAGATCCAAGTCCAAAAACCCGAGAGCTTTCAGCTCGAACTCCAGAATCGTCTCGAGTGCCTAAGGAGCTCCGTGGACGAATACAGCGATGGGTTCGTGGGAGCTGTCCATACGGTCGGTCCTAAGTTTTTCAAGACAACAAAACAAAAAGCTCTCTAATCTTACTCTCAAGCTTATGAAGGAGAGGCGTGAGATGCTCCTGCAGTCTTCAGATCTCTCTGTTTAGCGTTTGTGGTCTACGAGAAAGCCTTCGATTTGATCGAGACTTGGGCTGTACTGCAGTCTATGATACCAGACCGACTACCGGTACATTGAGGTGTTGAAGTGTTTGAACAAAAACGCCACCATGTCAGTCCGTCTTCAGAATCAGACCTGGAAACCAAACCTTCTCCAGCGCCGCGTGAGACAAGGAGACGTCATTTCTCCAAAACTGTTCACTGCTGCGCTGTCTTCACGGTTCTGGACTGGAGGAGGCTCGGCATCAACGTTAATGGCGAGTACATCACTCACCGTCGGTTTGCCGACGACATAGAGGTCATAGCTGAGACCATGGAGAGCCTCAGTACAATGCTCGATGAACTCAGTAGAGCTTTCGTAAGAGTGGGGCTTAAAATTAACATGGAAAAACCAAGGTATTCCAAATAAAAAACACAACAAAGTGAAAAATTACTTTCTTTTTCTTTTTTGAACTCGGTGTCCTTATCGAAAAAAAATGGCACCTAACAAAGACACCGACTTCCATAAAGCAAGTTATTTTTCACTTTGTTTGTTTTTTATTTGGAAGTCGGTAGTAGTTTTACCCGACTGCCGAAGGAGGGTAATGTGTTTATCAGTCTATGTATGTATGTAAGTATGTATGTATGTATGTATATTTGTTCCTGTGTGGCGTTCTAGAGACCAAACGCGTTGGCCGATTTTGATGATTGAGTCAAGTTCAAGTTCAAGTCACTCGCAGGGTTAAGACAATCGATTTGTCTTAACCCTGCGAGTGTCACTGGCTAAATAAAATTGGAAAAAAATGGCGGCTTTTGGGCGCCATTTTTTTTTGACTTCAAAAATATATAACACTCATATGTCGTTATTCGAAAAAAAAAAAACTAAAAAGTTATAAATAAAAAAAGTTAATTAAAAAGATCAAAAAACCCGACTGTTTAAAAAGCGAACTAAAAAGACGTAGGTAAACAAGAAAAAAATCATCCTGTGCAGTCGGAGGATACATCTGGTTTTGGGCAGCCAGCTCGCGAATATATATCCTCCGACTGCACAGCATGATTTTTTTCTTGTTTACGTCTTTTTAGTTCGATTTTATTTTTAAAATGTTTTTTATGGTTTGTTGAACTTTTTTTTTAAATAATTTATAGGCTCGCGTTTGACCACTATCTAGCCTGATGTTAAGCGATGACCTACGGCGAAGCACGCTTGCCTAGAAGAAACCTATTCACTCTTGACTTAAAGACCCCAAGGTTGTAGCTATCAGAGAACAAAGACTCCGGAAGGAAATTCCACTCCTTAGCTGTGCGCACAATGAAAGTATTAACAAAATGCTTTGTGCGTATAGGAGGGATGTCCACCATGTACCGATGGCGCATGGCCGTACGTCTTGTAGTCCGATGATGGAAAGGGCGAGGTGGAATCAAATTGTGCAGTTCCGTCGCACACTCCCCGAAATGTAACCGATGGAAAACTGACAGGCTGGCAACTCGGCGTCAACCTTTTATTTGACTCCCAGCGAATAGAGTATGGTTAGTTAATCTTATACCTAACTTTTAATTCACGTCTGTTGAGACAAAATCCATTTGTTTTGATAACATCTGCTTGTTTTCAAATCTTGTTACATAAACTAGATTAAGAAATGAGCTGTTTTTAAACAAGTCTGAAGTTGACGTCTGTTTGGACAGAAACCTTGAACGCTTGTAAGGAAACTTGTTATTTTCTAGCTTGTATTTTTCTGGTAAACAAGCATTGCTTTTTTATTCAACTTTTTAGGGTTCCGTACCCAAAGGGTAAAAACGGGACCCTATTACTAAGACTCTGCGGTCCGTCAGTCTGTCACCAGGCTATATCTCATGAACCGTGACAGCTAGACGGTTGAAATTTTCACAGATGATGTATTTCTGTTGCCGCTATAACAACAAATACTAAAAACAGAATAAAATAAATATGTAAGTAGGGCTTCCATACAAAAAACGTGTTTTTTTTGCCGTTTTTTACGATAATTGTACGGCACCCTTCGTGAGCGAGTCCGACTCGCACTTGGCCGGTTTTTTTTTCAGAAAATAATACACGTTGTACAAGGAAAAGTTTTCCAAAATACCTACTTTATAGATTCTAACTAGATTACGGCATATAACAGCCGGGACCACGAGCCATGGAGGACTCGGTTTTGTCATGAATGGTCACTCATCTACGGACCGACCTCGTCAAGCATTGCTTAACCTTGAAGATGGAACCATACGGAAGTTATAACATATAACGAACTCTTAAAAAAACATCGAAGGCAGTGCTGTATCATCCCATACAAAGAAACCGTGCCGACGTTCTATACTGATTATTCTGATTATTTTTTGTACATCGATCGCGTTCGGTTCCGCTTCGTTCTGTTTCACCGACATATATGGTGATCTATCTATCGCCGTAGAACGGAAGGCGATCGATTTAAAAAAAAAAATCGGTATAATCAGATGAAAAACGCTAGTTACGTTGGCACGGTTTCAGGAGGCATCTGTAGTCTAGTATTATATTATCTGTGCCGAAGGTAAAATATCACATCTTCTTAAAATCTTTCCAGTATTGTTGGTAACCCTACCTCCCAAATAACATTTTTCCCAGACACACAAACTCGGTTCAAAAGTGCAGTTCGTATTTACTCGTATATTCTAACTTCGTACATTCACTCCGTTCTCGCGCTCATTCGTTTACATTACGTTCGTTCCGAGTTCCGTTCACAGGTTAAGGCCCCGTTTATCGTGAAAGTTTTACTTAAATATGTCAAAGCGTTTTCTAGAATTTTCTGTGAATTTTAATGTGAATTTTGAAGTATGCACAAAATAATTACAAAATAAAAACATCAAATAACAAATCCAAAACCAGTTGGCAAATTATTAATGAATCAAAGCATAATGTACCCCGAAATCCTATTACGAGAATAAAAGTAGACACTGACACTATAACAGATCCACAGAAAATAGCTAATGCATTTAACAATTATTTTATTGAAAAAGTGATCTCATTAGTTGGTTCAGGTAATAGAGTTACTTCAAAAATCCCAAGTAGAGAAAAATCATTTTTTATACCCCCTTGCATACCACAAGATGTATTCAAAATAATCAAAACATTAAAAAATACGAACAGCGTGGGTCACGATGGTATCTCTACAAAAATAGTTAAATTAGTTGCTCCTGAAATATGTACACACTTAAGTCATCTCATTAATTTAACCATAAGTACAGGCATATTCCCTGACGCTTTAAAAAAATCTATTGTAAAACCTATATTTAAAAAAGAAAATAGGGAATCCATGGAATTTTACAGACCAATCTCAATAATTAGTACGTTTTCTAAAATATTTGAAAAATTTATTTATAAAGAATTAAGTGAATATTTAGAAAAAAATAATGTACTAGTCAACGAGCAAAAAGGATTCAGAGAAAACCGTACTATTAACATGGCTATTTATGATTTCCTACATAGGGTTATGGTAAATGTTGATAAGACAATTCCCGTTTGCACAATATCCTGTGATATGACCCAGGCGTTTGATTATGTCCGGCATGATATTTTGGTGGATAAACTAGAGGCATACGGTATTAGAGGCAATGTTCAAAAACTAATAAAATCGTATCTTGATAATAGAAAGCAGGTTACGGAGATAACGTCAATAAATGTAAAGACTAAGCGTGAAGAAGTGTTTCACTCACATGAACGAGTCGTCAAGTATGGAGTCCCCCAGGGAAGTGTATTGGGCCCTCCTTTATTCTTAGTTTATATAAACGACTTACCTAAGTATGTAGATCATCCAGTAACACTCTTTGCTGATGACAGCACCATCACAATTCAATGTAATAGTAAAGATAGATATAATAGTGACATTAATAATTCTCTTACATCAATAATAAATTGGCTTAATAATAATAATCTGAAAATAAATCTCAATAAAACTAACGTAATTCATTTTAGTCAACGCTCATCAGCAATGACTGATCTTATGGTACAATATAATAATAAAATTGTTACAGAAGTTGACACTACTAAATTCCTTGGGGTAATGATTGACAAAAGACTGAACTGGAAAGAACACATTGAACAACTAAGCAAAAAAGTTAGTTCTTCTACATATGCTCTATTCAAATTAGTTCCAGTGCTTAACATTGACTCACTGCTCACAGCTTACAATGGTTTAGTTTCTTCACATTTGAGATACGGAATCATCTTTTGGGGTAATTCAACAGACAAAGATATACCTTTCAAAGGCCAAAAACGGTGCATTAGGACTATGTTTAGATTGGACTCAACAGAAAGTTGTAAGCCTTACTTTAAAAAATATAAAATAATGACTCTGCCATGTCTTTATATATTAGAAATTGTCATGTTTGTAAAATCTAATCGAAACTTATTTCCACGGCAATCAGAAGTAGTCAATCGTAACAGACGTGATGACACAATTCTTTGTTTGCATAGATCGAAAACCGCATTAATGCATAAAAGTGTTTTCTGCATGGCTCCTAAAATATACAACAAACTTCCAAAAAGTTGGAAGGAGGAGAATGCCTGTATATTAAAAAAGAAATTAAAGTTACATCTTGAAGGGAAAGCATACTATAGTATAATAGAATTTCTTAACGATAAAATTTAATACCATATAAGTACCTACCTAGGAAAGTTATCGATGCATCTTTGGCCCATTTGGCAGTGTAGTGTAGTGAACTGACAAGTACCGTTACATGTTACTGTTTTACTTTATTATTTTATTTTTTATTATTTAACTTGATTGTTGTATTTTTTTGGAGACATATACTTGACATTTTTTCGAATTGACATTCAAATGCACAATTATTATAAATGTATTTTGTGTTGTAGGACATTTTTAATTCCATTGACATTTTTATATATATTTTTTTTATTTTATCCCACAAAGGCCATAGGTACCTGACTAATCCAAATATTTTATTGAACAACTTGCATGCTCTGTACTTGTACTCATGGTCGACAGTTATAGAATTTTGAATCTTGAAGCGTGACATTCAAAAGTGATTATTTTGTTATTATTCTATGAATTTATTATTTGCAAATGTTTGTTTTATAATTTTTACTGTGACATTCTAGAACGATTATTTTGATATGACTTATTAATTTAACATTATTTTTAATATAATTTTTATATCTGACATTCTAGAATGGTAATAAGACTTGCATTATTTTTATTGACATTTGCACATATTTTATTGTTTTTTTAAAGTTGATAATCTAGAATAATTATTTTGAACTGTGTTCCATATCAATATTTGCATGCCATTACCAAGGCAAACATGACGTTCCATAATCTTTGCATTTTAACAACTCTTCATGCTGGCAATTTTGTTATGTATGTATGATACTCATGTTTGAGCGAATAAACAATGATTTGATTTGATTTGATTAGAATTTCTCAGTACCAACCCGGAACTTGGACTTGTGCCCATCATCATCATCAGCCTTTTTGATGCTCCCACTGCTGGGAAACAGGCCTCCTCTCTGTGTGAGGTTACTTGAGCCCACTTGATGGCAATAGGCTCGCCTTCTATTACATTTTCTTTTCACTTTTGGCTCGCGCTTGACCACTATCTCATCTGATGGTAAGCGATGACATAGTGAAAGTCAAAGTCAAATATATTTATTTCAATTAGGCCAGTAAGCGGCATTTTTGAACGTCATACTTATGTGAATTAAAATTTACAAGTAGTAAAAGTTGATTCTACCGTGCATTCGGAATAGTAGCTTGTTATGGAGAAGAATGCACAATAAACTCCATACTTACTCTTTTAATAAGAGAGAAATGTGGGTGTACTGTAGGTGGACCACTGCTTAATCTTTGGTGGTAAACAGCCGTGATGTTACGTTATTATAAAGTTTTATTTATGCTGTTATAACATCGTTTAGCTTTTAAATTCTAGTGCTTTGTTATATCACGTTGCGAATACCCGATACCCTGAAAAAAGTAATATATTTTTATAAAATACAGAATTTCATACGTGTTTTAAAAGCAAATCACGGTGTTATTGAAAGAATATATTATATCTAACGGATGATGATACTCGTCTAAATAAGATATTCTGCAAGATACGAGCATGTACTCACAGCGACATAATTGGTATTGAAATTAAGCGTCGATACTCGTCTAAATAAGATATGACAGACTGTATTTTGGCAGGTGTGCTCATGAACTCTACGACCTTATCCCACCGTCCCCCTTCTACCATCAGACATCTAGACGCACTGCAAGTTACCATCCGCACCTAGTTGCCATTCCACCAATTCGCACCAAGAGCTTCCAAACATCCTTCATAATGCACACAGCAAAAGAGTGGAACTCACTGCCTGCGTCTGTGTTTCCGAACGCATACAACCCGAATTTCTTCAAAGTTAGAGTAAACGGGCTTCTTCTGGGTAAGCTCACTCCATCGTCGATTTTGTCTCTGTCAACTCTGACCTAGACTTGAGTCAAGAGCATCCAATCCAGTCAGAGACCCATCACAAATAAAAAAATAAAAATGATATATTATATATTCTGCATGATACGAGCATGTATTCACAGCGACATAATTGGTATTGAAATTAAGCATCAAGGCGGCTTGCGCTGTCAGGCGCGACGTAATATTGGGACAGCGATACGACAAAGCGTTTTCATAGAAATGATTATAAGTATTGTCTACTGGCAGATCAATATCAATAAAAAAAACCGGCCAAGTGCGTGCCGGCTTCGCACATTTAGCGTTCCGTACCAAACCGCAAAATTAAGTTGGTTGTAGTAGGAAAAATGAGGGAATATCAATGAAAAATTCTGTTTTATCAATATGTTGGTATTTGTTAGTAAAATATACGTGATAATGAACATTATCACCAAATTTCAACTTCGGTCAATGTGAAGTTAAAAAATTCTTCGGTACAATATTTTGTAAATATGCTGATCTTGGTGGCTTCTCATTCCTTTTTTTTCCAATATTTTATAAAACAAAAAGTACAGTATTTATCTATTCAATGAGTTCTAAACAATGATACCCCACTCGATAAGGTACATCAAAAAACAATATTTACGTGCTTCCATTTAGCTAGTTGATGGGCCCTTAAAATAAAAAAATATGTTTTGATAATTTGCATGGCTTTGGGTCCACAGGCGGACAGACGGACACGTGAGTGACAGTATAGGGCTCCGTTTGACCCCATCGGGTACGAAACTAAAAAGGGATTGTCGCATCGTTTGTCACATTGCAAACTAAGTCACACACTAGAAGAACATTCAAAGTGGTATCTACAAGAAGTTATTATAGACGTCATTTACTTATTATCTAGTAACACAATCCACTAATAAACTTTTTTCTTCTTCAACCAACTTTGCCGACCTTTATTACGCCCTCACAAAATAATAACTTGCCACCAAAACTAGTGCTAACAGTATTCCCACCACTGGGAACATTCCCAGTAGACGTCACGTGCGTGCCCGAATGGAACTGATCGGTCTCCGATGTGAATGGAACTCATCGATCATAATCGCTCACTCGTAGCTGGTTATTAATTAGAAGAAATCTGATACTATTGGTGTGAGATTCACCCGCAATTTGTTGGGATAGTGGATCCGGAAAATAGTTTTTCTTCTTCTTCTTCGTCGGTACACTCTTGGCAGAGCGGTCGTGGTCATCATGTTGCAGTGAGACTTCGGGTTGCTATAATATGTTTAACGATGCGACGCCATCCCTCTCTATCGGCTGTTATTCGTGTGCACTCATGCAATGGGCCACCCACTGCAAACTTAATCTGGTCGGTCCATCGCATGGGCGACCTACCGCGCGCTCTCGTTCCTTCCACTCTACCCTGAACTACAAGCCGCTCGATAGAGTCGTTGCCTCGTCGGGACACGTGTCCAAAGAACTGGAGTACTTGAGCTTGGACTATAGCCGATAGACGCTGCCTGATACCGAGTTCTTGAAGGATGGATATGTTAGTGCGAAACTCAGTCCACGACACTCCAAGCATTTTTCTCCAGCACCACATTTCCAGAGCGTCTATTCTCTTCCTCTCAGCGTCTCTCAGCGTCCAGGTCTCGGCTGCATATAGAAATATGGGGAACACAAGTGCCCGTATGAGCAGGGTTTTCGTGGCTTTGGTGAAATAGTTTTTAGGTTCCCAAAATGGACCCATTTTCATTTGGTGAAGATGAAGAACTTCAGCGATATACAACAGGACTGTGGCGGGCCTAAACTTCGGGTTGGGGGAGGAGTGAGGTGAGGTGAGGTGTGTCGTCTGCCGGGAGGATACGGCGCGGCGTACGCTGGCAGAGTGTGCCGCTAGGGAGGAGCCACGCCGTGCCCTCATCTCAGAAGTAGGCAGTGACCTGTCGCTGCCGGCCGTAGTCGAGTCTATGGTCGGCAGTGAAGAGTCCAGGGATGCGGTGATATCCTTCTGCGAAACAGCCGTCTCGCAGAAGAAGGCTGCGGAGAGGGAGAGGGAGATTTCATCAGCTCACCCGATCCGCAGCAGACGCGCCGGGCGTCGGTGGAGGGCGGACAACGCCCTCTTCCGGCCCCCCTAAATGGGTCCTGAGGCGACGGACTCGGGGACTTCCGTCGTCCTCCGCACATCTAGACCCGAGGTGGTGGCGCGCAGTGTTCCACACGCGCCCCTCTTAGACGTTGCGGGGGGAGGCAAACACCTCACTCCCCTCCAACCCGAGATCGAGGCCCACAGAGGCAGGCTGGCACGAGCTGGGGGTTGCGGAAGTATCGTTGTTCCCGCGACCCCCAGCGTAGGTGTGAGATGGAACACCGGGGTGGTTTTTAATCAGTGACAGACCCCTCCGCCCACCCTAGGGCGGTGGACATCCAATGAGGATTTTCCACCCCTAAACAAAAATAAATTAAAAAATGAATGAGGTGTTGGACTCCCCTCGCGAAGTCTAAGAGGGGCGCGCGTACACTACGCGCCGCCACCTCGGGTCCTGATGTGTGGGAACTCCTACCGCAAGCCACGACCCGCATTAAGGCACTTCTTTCCAAAAACCCAATAACACTTGAATCGAACCAGGTCATCTTACTCAACAGGTGAATTTATTTTTGGCAGGTAATCCATGCCAAAGCTCTTATTTATTATGTTCTCTTCCTTGCACATAGGTACGCTTTAAGAGACTGGTTTTAATTTCCACCGCCTAACCAGGTCAGCTGTAATTTCTGCCCCGTTGCTCCCCTTATAAATCGTCTTGGCTACAGGTTTCATGTTACTTCGTACATAAATATATTTTCAGCACACTTGCTCATAAAGTGGCTCTAATTTTACCGCAATTAGGCACATAATGATACCTGTTATCAAACTGTGACTTTTTCATTGCTATTATTCACAAGTGAGTTATAGAGTATTTTTTTTTATTTATTGGTTGAGTTGCTTTGTTCTTAAAAAAGTTTCGACACAAAAAAGATCGTGCTCAATAGTACAAATATATTAATGTACTATTGCTTACTCATTTCATGCAACTTCGTATTTAAATAGATAATTTCAACTTGTACGTGCTTAATAAATAAAACTTACACTCAAATATATATATATATTTTGTTCTGTAATTAAGAAAAATTGAAATTCCCCATTTTGTATGTGGCTAAAACACTATCCACGAAAAGCCAAAAAAAAAGAAACCTCATTCTTTTAGTCTATGGCCGATAGCCATTGTTAAATGCGCGCGCATAGGAAAACTGATTAATTTTGCCCGCCATTGTGAAAAAAAATTCACAACTCGTTTTTACTGTTGAAAATGTATTTTTTGTATTATTTTCTTCACAAGTGTGTTGAAAAACGTCGTATGATACACGTGTGTATTGATGATTACCGTCCTCGGCTCTCTTAAGACCCTCACCTACGGCTCGGGTCTCAATGGCGCCTCAGCGGTAATCACCAACATTGCACACTTGTACCATAATGTACTATTTCTTAAAATAGAAACAACATATTTTCTGAATCACTGTAAATAAAAAAACATTCATAAAAAAATAATTGAACTGTCATGATTGATCAAAGCACATCGCCAGTTCTAGCGAAAAAAATAAATTGATCTGACTTCAAACAGCTAGGCTTAAGACGTGAGTCCTCGCTGGGAATACTGCTCATCCAAGACACGTGCTTGTGACCTCAGCGATCAATACACGTGCTTCCAATCGAGACGATAGTTCAAAGAAAATATATTAAACCATTAGGATATTAGGTTAAAGCCTGTAAGCCTGAAATGGAATATTAAGGTAACCTTTATCAATATACATATAATAAATCTGTAGAAAAGTAATTTTTGTACGAAAATATTTCTAAATAAAATTGCCAGGATGTTAAAGGATAACTAACGGAACCTATTTCCGGCATTTTTGGAACTTTTATCTGTTTTTCTGTTTGTCTGTTTATTTGTGCACGCATCACGTGAAATGTAAGAAAACAAAGTATATAACTTTTACAAATAAAAAGTGTGCGTAACTTAAAGAACTACTTAGTTTTTGTTTCATCGCAATCGGTTCACTCTATCAAAAGTTAGATGAATTTAAAGTGTTCAAGAAGTAAAATTATCACAACACACGCAATTCAGATACTCGGACAGTTCAACTCGATATTTGATAGATGGCGTTGTGCATTTGAAGTCATTTTCTGAATGGCGGTGATAAGATTCTAAAAGAATGATGACTAGAGAAACAAAAATGGTAGGTAGGTAAGTAGGGTAGGCAGAAAGGTAAGGGTTGACGGGAGCGAAGCCGCGGGCACAGCTAGTACTAAAGTAATTTGATTAAAAGGAACAACGAAAAGCTTTAAGGTATTCAGCTTCGTCTTACCTTGCCTTATTTTCTTTTTAGCACAGAACAGAATACTAACTTTATCCCGTTCGCTCCTGTAGCCTATCCCACAACCATAAATACTAGCCTAAAAGCTACTAGGGCATAAACTACCAATGATCATGTGTCTTGCCCGACTTTACCGACATAGCCCTAAAACTTGCCAAACTTAAGCGGCAGTGGGCTGGGCTTTGCTCGCAGAACGGATGGTCGATGGGGCCGAAAAAATCTGGATTGGCGACTACGAACCGGTAGCGTTGGAAGGCCTCCCTCTAAGTAGACCGATGGTCTGATGGGAGACGCACAGAGCCGATCGATGTGATGTCAGATGACACTTGGGGGAGGCGTATGTTGGGCAGTAGACCTCTATCGACTGAAATGATGCAATCAAATACAATGATGTCTGCGAGCAATGTGCCCTGCCAGGCACGTATACAGAGGGGGGGATAGTTGGGATTTATCCCCCCCCGAAATCATACTGTGTTTATTTATTTGCAGGATCTGGCGCCAAAGCAGAATGAATAGACAATAGAGCGAGACCAGTAAGCCTCTCGTCCGACATTATATTCCTTAAAAATTATTGAATTAGCCTGTTAATGGTAGGAAAGAAAATTTTGTCACACGTGTCTAAAATTTCCATAATTTCGACATAGTTGTTTCAATGTTTGCCCCCCCCCCCCCCCCCTCGAACCAAAAGTCTGGATACGTGCCTGTGCCCTGCCCACTGCCACTTAAGTTTGGCAATTCTTGGGGCTATGTCGGTAACTTTGGTTCTCCTGCTCCTATCCTCATTTCTGACGTGATCGCGCAAGGAAACTCCGAGCATAGCTTTCTTCATTGCCCTTTGGGTGACTTTATGCTTTCTGATAAGCTTTCTTCTTAGCTCGAATGAATGAAAAATAAAACGAAATGTCGAAGAACATAAATTCTGTAATTGTTTCCTGTATTGCTATTTATCTTCAAGATTCTAAAAACGTATCAGGCGTAGATTTTCATTTAATCTCGCTGCTTAAAGCATAAGGCGTTTATTCTATAGTCCTTTAAAATTAACCTTCCTCGCCCCCATGGCAATCGACTCAGTTGCCATAGCAAAGGAAAATAAACTTTGTTTAGTGTTTCAATTTAATTGAGTCGAGTAGAGATAATAACTTAAAATATAAGGATAAGGTTACTGTGTTTAGCATAGTGTGTTTCTAAAGGCACATCGATAGCTGAATCTACTGCCACGTGTAGGTTCCTCATTATCACTTTATTATTATTATTATTATTATTTATTTATCTCAGACATAAAATCCATAGTTGTTAGTAAGTACAAATACTTATATACTATGTTAGTCACTTAAAATTAGATACACATACAACACATACACATCATGTCAAAATTGAAGTACAAAAATCTAAAACGAATAATTATGATTTAAAATTAATGTCAATAAAATAAAATGTCTTGAAAAATCCAAAAAAATAAAAAGTACATTAAGATTAATTAAAAGTTTTGTAAAATTCATTATAATTTATGAAATAAAAGTCTGTGTTCAGTAGGGGTCAAATTGCAAATTTAATAAATGTACTACTTCTCGACATGTAATTGAACACAATGCCACAATATTGGGCAATCTGTTCGGCCCGCTACAACGCTGAGTATGCTGTTGTCACTGCCGCGGACACGACTTAGCAGCGAGGCGACTCTTTTTCTAAGGATGGCATGAAAGCCATCGACATTTGCGTCTGCAAACATGCCCGATGCGCTACAGTACCGCGGCAGCCGCAACAGCATCCTAAAAGCGTTATTATACTGAACGCGCAGGGCGTTGATTGTCCCCTGCGTATAGTTGACCCATAGACTGCACGTGTAAAAAGATTGGCAAAAAGCCCGAAACAATGTTACTTTTACTGCCATGGTGCATCGTGCAAATCTACGAGCCAACATATTGCATCGAACAGCCAACGCCCGGCGCTCCCTCTCAATGTCCTCGTGGTCTGAGAGGTCATCCGAGAGCCAGTGGCCCAGGTACTTGAATCTTGAAACTCTGGTTAACGGAATGCCATCTATGAAGACGGGTGGTACGTGCGTAACCTTGAAGGCAGTTGATTGAAACACCAAGAGTTCACTTTTCTTCACATTATACCTGAGCCCATGAGCCTCGGCATAATCCACACATACAGCGAGCAGTTTTCGAATGGCGCTAATGGAGGGACCCAGCAACACCATATCGTCCGCGTAACTGATGTTATTAATGAATGTTCCATCTATGGAACATCCGACATTGGTGCCGCTGAGCCTCTCGATCAGTCCGTTCACGTACAGATTGAAGAGACGAGGCGAGGTTAAACCGCCCTGCCTAACTCCACACCTCAATCTGTACGCCTCGGAGGTCACGCCTGCCCATCTTATTACATTAACCTGGTTGTTGTACCAATAATCAAAAA
Organism: Orthosia incerta; assembly: GCA_948252205.1. NCBI lineage: Eukaryota > Metazoa > Arthropoda > Insecta > Lepidoptera > Noctuidae > Orthosia > Orthosia incerta. The sequence continues at coordinate 4,171,048 of OX411758.1, forward strand.
TGTTAACTACCTCTTCAGGGAGGCTGGTTTCCGTCCTCATTTTGTGCCAAAGCAAATCATAGGACACCAAATCGAAAGCTTTAGAAAGATCTAAAAAACAGGCATAGACAGGCGTTTTCCTGTCAGTGTAGTACCGGACAGTATGCTTGAGGCTTAGAACAGCCGTTTCTGTCGACAGCCCCTGCCTAAAACCGAACTGAGCGTCGTTAAGCTTTATGTGGCTGCTCAAAATACGATCAAGCAGACTGTCTAGCACTTTCGCCACGGTTGTAGCTAACGAAATGGGCCTATAATTGCTGTTGTCTGAAGCATCACCAGTTTTATTTTTGATTATTGGCACAACCACGGTCTTCATACACTCGTCCGGCAGGTACGAGTGTCTTAAGCAAAAAGTATAAAACATAGCAAGAACCCTAGGCAGATGAACACCGGCATGCTGCAAATGCTCAATACTAATTCCATCGTGCCCTGGGGACTTACCCCTGGTCATATTGTCAATAATGGCAGCTATATCTCTCGCCGTAAAAGATGGTATTAGTGCTGGCCCCATGATATTCTGCCTGATTTCATTAGTATTGAGCATCCCCGGCCCGCCGGGAGGAGGATCTATTCGAAAATGTCTTCTAAACATGTTCGCAATGTCACGTGGCTCAGTTACCCCATTAACATTAAAAGGCACAGTGGGTTTACTATTAAGATTTCTCGTCCCTTTCCAAAAGTGTTTGAAATTTTTACTAGCGTGGTGTGATGCGAGAATATCCATCTTTATTTGCTCGGCATTATTTTGACACCATTTTAGCTTTGATTTAAACTGACGCCGAGATTCCACCATATTATCATAGATAGGTCCACTAGTAGGTCTACCGTGCAGTAACCAGGTTTTAAAATTAACCCTGGCAACCCCGTGAGCACCGCGAACATGCTTATTCCAGCCCAAAACAACACGCTTTCGTTTAATAGAAGAGTATGAGCTAGACATGGCCGCCCCACACAGAGTCGAAACGATATCATCATACATACGGTCTATCACCACTCTGTGCTCCCTATTGTGACATAACCCATCACAACACCCCGACAACTCTGATGGAAACTCAACCATTCTAAAGTGATCGTTGCACATCTTATTATACAGCTGTTTTTGTTCTTCATTCCTATCGGCCCACAGTATGCCGTTAGGAGTACTATCAAGGAATGACAACTGTGGCTTCATGACAGCAATATTACAGCGAACTTCTAATGGATAGTGGTCGGACCAGGTGCAGTCATAGTGCACCCCCACATCTATCACCGACTGCCACGCAGACTTTGTTACCACACAATGGTCAAGCCAGCTTGTGCTGCCATGGGCGTCGCTAACGAATGTAAAGGTGCCCGATGAAATTCCTAACTTTTCTATATCTGCACATACCCATTGCTGATCATTACAGAACTTTAAAAGCTCCCTTCCAAACAACGTACCAGGACCAGCATTATAGTCTCCTAAAATGTACACATTTGCTACTTCAGTATTGTCAATTATAGCGCTTATCTCACTTAGACAGTCGGTAAACTCAATTAAGTTCTCCATGGAGTTCACAGGCATGTAAACGGAGAAAACTACAAATGACCGATCGCACACAACCACCTTAATTGCCGCTAGACGCACACTATTACACGGGATCACTGTTACTGAACTAAACGCACTCTTACGCCACAGCACAGCAACGCCACCATACGGTCTGCCCCGTACCAGTCCAGCAGATGGGTCGATAGCCGATTTCCCGCAGTAATCGAAGTCTGAGTCGATTGTTCCGAGGAATGGCAGGTCGTGTGGGAACAACCACGTCTCCTGCAGGGCTACTATATCAGCTCGACGACACAGGGCTCTTACATGGTCCACAGACCGCACTAAAGACTTACAGTTATAAGTAATAAAGCTACTTAGTAATGGACTTTTTAATTGATGACTGGACATTAGGATTTTTATTATAATTTCTTCTGTTTCCGAAGTCTATGAAACGCCGGAAAGATATTCCTTCCGGCCATATATGGTCATCCATGAAAATAGCCATCTTGTGCCGAGGGACCATTATTTTATAGGCATCATACTCCTTATGCTGCTTCATTATAATTTTTTCTAATGTAACACTAACGTGTGTTTTCGACATTATATAACTCGCAATGTCTGCCGGCGAGGCTCCTTTGTCAACATTGTTTATAAAAAGAGGGAGTTTGACGTCCGCAGCCCTAAATTTGCATTGTGGAGTGATCACAGCCACGCCTTTCTGTCCTATAAATCTATTCTTAAGTCTATTTTTTCGTACCTCCGTCCATTCAACATCATGCTTTGGTTGTTGCCATTCACCCGGCGCACGCGCAATGTCTGCAAACGAGCGACAAGACTCAGACAAACAGCTGTTATTCGGCGCCACATCTATCGTACCGCTCATATTGCTAGCGGGATTCAACACATCACACACCGTTCGCTCTGTCTCACTCACACCGCCCGCAATCGATAACCCAGTGGTTATTTTATTATGCACCTCCTGACGCATTAGTTGTTTACTGGCGGCATACGAAACAGCTGTCTCGCTATCAGTCACAACACTCACAACATCAACGCTATCGGACAACGGGGGTAGACGATCACAATCATGCTTATCAGACCGAACATTCGTACTACTGACTAGGTTTGGAGATGTCTGTGATATTGTCGACATATGCGGTAGACCCATGGGCCCGCTATCATTGGCAAAGCTAGCTTGCATACGTGATGCACCTCTCTTTAGATTAATATTTCTGTAGTCATTATGGACAAAAGTCCTATTTAGACTGTCAACAGTTACATCACAACCAACACTGTCATTGTTAGTTTTTAACAGTTCCTGCTTAATCTGTAATAGCTGATCCACAGTCGCATACGTACTTTTAAACAATTTGACCTCGTTTTGTAAAATAAGGATATCTTTCAAAAGTCGAGTGACATCTACATGATCAAAAGTTATTGGGGGTAGTTTGTTTAGATCATGAGCTACGAAAACAGGGATCTTCTCAGGGTCTATATTCTTAATAACTTCTATGATATCAAATAAATCTTTCTTGCTTTTGCCTTCTTTGTTTTTACGCTTTATTTGACGTATATCAGTAGAAACAGACTGAAACAGTAATGACTTAGCTTTTTCGATGTCTTCTGTTGAAAAAGCAGAACTGCATATCCTCACTAAGCTTTCACTGTCCATCACTTCATGTTTGAACTGCACATATGTTAACAGTTCATTGACCACTATATTGCAATTGTTACATTTAAGCACGTTATCCGACGACATAATTAACAACGCTTAGCACTACGGTACAACATCTGCACGCAACGGGCGCTCAGCGATGACGATACAATATGTTATGTTCGGTACAATATTCGCAACTGAACAGCTCAGCACTATTGCCTGCGTGCATTTCCATAAATGCATGTATCGCAACTAGCGTCAGTTAGTGCGTGTTCGGATACCAATCGCGTAACTCGAATCAAACCATCTTAGTGCTACTTTAGCTTAGTTTAACCATTTACCATTATTTTAACCAGTGTTCAATATAACCATAAAACCATATTATTGCGTATCAATAAACCAGTGGTCGTAAACCAGTAACCTTAAACCACCACTATTCTAAGATAAAGTCAACCAAATCAGAGTTTAGTGCTAAACCAAGCAGGCGCTAAATTCAACACTTTACGTTCCTGTAAATCTCTACTCCGATGGATAACTTAGTCATACTCTGTTTGTAACGCACTGTAAATAACTCTCTCTCAGGGCTATTAAGAACTCTTTGTAAACTAAGTCCCTGACTGTGCCTGTTTGAATTAGTGAGACATAAGGGATGCAATGTGTATTGCTTTGTAAGCTGTAGTGGAGACCTTGTGCGAATTGCTGGATTAAAAGTACCTACTGATAAATTAACACAGACCACACCACCATCATCCTTGGTCGCAGATAAATTTAAAGAGAGTTACCGCGGCCCTGGCACAAGCAACCGAAGGAACACGGGTTTTTAAACAGACACAGGCTGACCGCGACTTTAGTTTATACTATATAGAGAAAATAAGTATCTACCGTGTGAATGTGAGCAAGTCTATTCCCGTTAAACTGGAGCATATCCAGACTCCAGACTGCTACTGAAATAATACTGAAAGAAAAACCCAAAAACACTTTACCTGACTCGATCCCATCATAACCCCATGCACAACAGTCGAGCTTGTTACCGCTAGACCAATGCATTTATTTTACATATAAAACTCTCCTCTCACGGCTCGTTATATCACGAGTCGCGCCGCGCCGAGTCGTTTTGTACGTGCGAGCGCGCGCCACAGTCGAACTCGTTAGACAGCCCGCCGAATAGACAGACCGGGGCCCGCAATTAATGCACGATAAAATGAACGTGTACAATCGCGCTAGCCCGCGCCGTAACACGCACGTCCGCGCCTGCACTAGTGCAATCGCGCCGCGCTTTTGTAGTTACCGAAATTTAGTGGATCGGACGCGCCATATTGCACCAGCCCGAGTCGCGTCGAGCCACTGTCGAAGCGCGAGCGGGTACGGCGTGACTCGTGATATCACGCGCCATGAGAAGCCAGCTTTAGTCCTAAACAGACCAGTGAATCTACAGGCCTCTTGCGTATTCTTTCCAAGCCACACATTCATCATCATCGTCATCATCATATCAGCCGAAAGACGTCCACTGCTGGACCTAGGCCTCCCCCAAGCGTCGCCACATTGACCGGTCTCGTGCGTCCCGCAACCAGCGGATCCCCGCAACCTTCACCAGGTCATCGGACCACCTGGTGGGAGGCCTTCCAACGCAACGTCTTCCGGTTCGCGGTCGCCACTCCAGAACCTTTCTGCCCCATCGGCCATCCGTTCTGCGAGCAATGTGCCCTGCCCACTGCCACTTAAGTTTGGCAATTCTTCGGGCTATGTCGGTTACCCTGGTTCTCTTGCGCATCTCTAAATTTCTGATTCGATCACGCAAGGAAACGCCGAGCATAGCCCTCTCCATTGCCCTTTGGGTGACTTTGAGCTTTCTGATGAGGCCCATTGTAAGCGACCACGTCTCAGAGCCATATGTCATCACTGGCAACACACACTGGTCATAGACTTTCGTCTTGAGACACTGTGGTAAGTTGGACGAGAAGATACCGCGCAACTTCCCGAACGCTGCCCAGCCGAGTCGGATTCGACGGTTGACCTCTTTCTCGAAGTTGGCCCTACCCAACTGGATCGTTTGTCCCAGGTAGACATAGTCGTCCACAACTTCGAGTGTAGAGTCTCCGACCTTGATAGGAGTGGGTGTAACATGGGCATTCAACATCACCTTGGTTTTGTCCATGTTCATCCTAAGACCCACTCTTTCGGAAGCTCTACTGAGGTCATCGAGCATTGTACTGAGGTCCTCCATGGTCTCAGCCATAACCACTATATCGTCGGCAAACCGAAGGTGAGTGATGTACTCGCCATTGACGTTGATGCCTAGCCCTCTCCAGTCCAGAACCTTAAAGACATCCTCCAGTGCAGCGGTAAACAGCTTCGGAGATATGACGTCTCCCTGTCTCACACCTCGCTGCAGACGGACTGGTTCCGAGGTCTGATCCTGAAGTCGAACTGACATGGTGGCGTTTTTGTACAAACACTTCAACACTTCGATGTACCTGTAGTCAATTTGGCACCGCTGTAGAGACTGTAGTAGCCACACATTAACAACCTTTTATGTGTTTGTCAAGTTTTACTGGAGCCAGAAAATTTTGCATAAAAGTAGGGTTTGTCTTAAACTTCTTCTTAAACATGTTCTTAACTTCAAATACTAAGTTCAGAAACCCACTCCATGTTTATCAACAAACTATTAAAATACACAACTTAAGAGAACGATCCACAATCGAGTTCCTTGCGAGTTCCGTGGTAGCAGCTAACATCAATCATGTCAGGTCATGCACTCCTCCCACGCAGTTCAGTTACACTACTCGCTGAACTGAACCACTCGACTGTAAACAACTGAACATTGACGCGTTATAACTGTATGTTGTTAGATTTATGACTCATTTACACGTTGTTTAAAGGTGTTAATAAAATCATGTATTATATGATTGAAATAGATTTAATTTGTACTTAGTTAACACTTAAGTCCTACGTCCTACATCTTTTATCTTGAGGTTCTAATTCTAACAACCCACCAATGTTGCCAACCCATATCCTAAAGGTTACCATAACATTCCTCTTCTTAGAACTAAACAGCTTAATTAAATGTAATTAACTATAAGTCTAATTTAACGGGAGGTTTTACAATACGTTGTGATCTTGTTACATAATAATCATTACTTAAACTAGGTTCTCCTTCTTCAACACCTTTATTATGAACTATGTTCTCTTCTTCAGCATGTAAAGGCTCATCAATTTGAGTGTTATTAGTACTAGGTTCAGACTCATCATCTACCTCACTGTTGCTTTTTATAGATATAGTGTCATAATCTAGGTTAATACATTGCCTGTTTCTTCTATACTCACTACCGTTTATACCTTCAATTATGTATGACCGAGGGAATGATGATGGTCTTTTAATTTTACCTTGTGCCCAAACCTTATCTTTGTCATTTTTCTTGAACCATATTTTTTGATTAGGAACACATTCCTTCAGAGCTTTTGCGTTTCTATTATAATATTTTTTTAATTTTATTTTGGTTTTTAAGATCCTCTTCACTATCACGCTTGGTGAGTTTTGTTTGAAGATAAGATTCAGACACAGGACATTTTGAATTTAAATTTCTATTAAATAACAGGTTAGCTGGAGAAGAACTACCTTCTTTAGGACTATTCCGGAGATTTAATATTGCAATATAAGGGTCAGTTTTATCTTGATCACATTTTTTTAACAGGTTTTTTATAATTTTAACAGATGCTTCTGCTAAACCATTAGATTTAGGATAATTTGGCGAAGATGTGGTATGTTTAAAACCATAATCTTGAGCAAAACATTTAAATTCGTTGCTTGCATACTGAGGGCCATTATCAGATACAATCTCGAGTGGAATACCATGTCGAGCCATTATAGATTTTATATGCTTGATTATAGTATAAGAGTTTAAGTTCTCTAACTTTGCAATTTCAATGTACTTGCTATAATAATCAACTATTAACAAATAATAACTCTTATTATATTCAAACAAGTCTGTACCGAGTTTTAGCCATGGCAATATAGGTATATCATGAAATATTATTGGTTCTTTCGGATTGTTGGTTCTAAACATAGCACATACTTGACAATTAATACACATTTCTTTTATTTGGGATGACATATTAGGCCAGAACATTACACTTCTAGCTCTTCTTTGACATGTACCAACTCCAAAGTGACCTTCATGAACAATTTGTAGCATCATTTTCTGTAGAGCATATGGAATAACAATTACATTATTTTTGAGAATCATTCCATCTATTACAGCCAAGTCATGGCGAAAGTTCCAGAATGGTTTTGCTAAATCATTGATTTGTGATTTATTACTAGGCCAGCCATGTTCAATATAAAAATATATTTGATTAAGAACCATATCTTGCTTTGTTTCAGACCTAATTAATTCTCTTTTAGCATTACTTATAGGAAGATAATCTAGTGTCAATTCAACATGACATATCAATTCTTTATTGATTTCATCATCAAACTTATCAGATTCTTTATTACTAATAGGCAAAAATGACCTACTCAAGAAGTCAGAAATAAACATCTTTTTACCCGAAACATATTTGACATTAATATCATAACCTTGGACTTTAAGCATCATACGCTGAATCCTTGATGGAACTTTATTGAGTGGTTTTTTAAAAAGAATTTCCAGTGCTGAGTGATCAGTTTCAACTACAATAGGCCGTCCTAATATATATTTGTGAAACCTAGTACAACCAAAAACAATAGCAAACATTTCGCGTTCAACCTGAGCATAACCCTTCTGACACTCTGTCAAAGCTTTGGACGCATAAGCCACAGGATGACCCTCTTGTAAGAGGCATGCCCCCACACCTTCAGAGCTGCAATCAACAGATACTACAACATCTAAATCATTATTAAATATATGCAAAGTTGGAGCCTTGGTTAAAGTGTCTTTTAATTTGTTAAATGCATTTTCATGTGTTAATTGCCACTGAAACATTATATCTTTTTTGAGTAATTCTCTTAATGGTGCTGTAATAGTAGAATAATTCTCAATAAACATGTTCTCGCTGCGGTCTCTCTATAGATTCAAGCATTTCCTCCCATCCAGCACCAAAATCACTTTGGTCCAGTCACTTGTGCTTCCCATTATCGACTATGCTGATGTTTGTTATCCTGATCTATCCCAAGAACTTCTAAATAAATTGGATCGACTTCTCAACAATTGTATTCGCTTTGTTTTTGGCCTTCGTAAATACGATCACATTTCTTCCTACCGTTCTCAGCTTAAATGGCTGCCTATCCGCCTCAGGAGGTCCCTCAGATCTCTTTGCTTGCTCTTCACTATTATGAACGATCCTTGTGCTCCCGATTATCTAAAAACTTATTTCAAAGTGTTGGGCAGTTCTCACAATCGTAACCTTCGAGCTTTAAAAAATCTACTCCTCCAAATTCCTTCACACCGTACCGGTTTTATGTCCAATTCATACGTTGTCTCAACAATAAAGCTCTGGAACGCGCTACCCTTTAGCATTAAAAAGGCTGAAAGCAAACTGACTTTTAAAAGAAAAGTTCGTGACCATTATTTGAGTCAGACTAAATAGCTCTCAATGCTCTCATCTAGAGACAGAAGTCTAGTCGTATTAATTATTAATAGGTTTCTCTTTTATTATTGGTATTTATTAGTTTATTTTATTTGTATATGTGTATTATTATTATATATGTAAGTATAGACATTTTCGTATACTAGTTGTTATTTTATATATTATTTTGTACCCATTCACAATGTTGTCATTTTTAACCCAAAGGTTGACTGGTAGAGAATGCCTTGTGGCATTAAGTCCGCCTATGTACCACTATTGTACATGAAGTTTAAATAAATAAATAAACCTTGATAAGTAATTTGTCATTCCAAGAAAGCGTTCCAAATCTATTTTATCCTTAATATCAATTATAGCATTTATTTTAGATGGGTCAGGTTTAATGCCGTCACCAGTTATGATCAATCCTAAAAATTTGATTTCTTCCTGTAAAAATTTAGATTTTTCACTATTAAATTTGATATTATGTTTAGCAGCTAATTCTAAAACTTTTGATAATCGTTCATTATGTTCTTCAACAGATTTTGCACATATAATTAAATCATCGCAGTAAAATTCAACACCCTCAATTCCATTAAAGGTTACTTCCATACGTTCCTGAAACGCCTCAGTAGAAATAGATAAACCAAATGGTAATCTTTTATAACGGTAATTACCAAAGGGTGTTGAGAATGTACATAGTTTGGAACTTTCTGGATCAAGCAGCACTGACCAAAATCCACTATTGCAATCCAATTTAGAGAAGCATGTGTTACCTGATAATCTGTCAATGATATCTTCAACAGTTGGAAGTTGCTTGTGTTGTCTTACAATAAATTTATTTAAGTACCTTGGGTCAATGCAAATGCGAATCTTGTTATTAGATTTTTTTGTGATAACCACAGAGTTGACCCACTCCACAGGATCATTTACTTTTTCAATTATATTTTGCTGAACCATGTTGTTCAATTCTTTTTTAAGTGTTTGTCTGAGAGCAATTGGAATCCGGCGAGGGGGATCTACTCTTGGACAAGCTGTTTCCTGTAATTTAATTTTATAAGGTTTGTTAAAACATCCTATCCCTTTGAACACACTCTCATATTTTTCCAATATCTTATTGATACATTGACTATTGATCATACACACATATTCTCTCTTTAATAATTTTAAATAAATACAAGATTTCAACCCTAGGATAGTGACACACTGTGAGTCGACAATAACAAAATCTATATTATAAGGCTTGCCATTCTTAAGGTAACATTTAATAGTACAAATACCCTTGACAGAAATATTTTTATCATCTAGAGTAACTAATTTAATTGGTTTCTTTTTTAAAAATTTCAAATCAAAGCCTAAAAGTTTAAATGTATCAATTGACATACAATTAACTTGAGCACCACTATCTAATTTAACTTTAATCTCTCTATTGTTAATAATAAATTGTTCATACCACTCACTTTCGATATTTTCCATGCAACTGATATTGCCCACAAAGAATGACTCCTCTTGTTCTTCAATGTTAGCTATGCATTGTGATTTTTGTTTATACTGATTATATTTATTACGGCATACTTTTGCATAATGATTTTTGCCTTTACATTTTTGGCATACAACTCCAAAAGCTGGACACTCATGTGAAGGAGTCCAATTATTATCACCACAACGAAAACAATTCTTAGATTTCTTTTCCTTACTTATTGCCAATATATTTATGTCCGGTTGTGTTTGAACTGTGTGAATTTCTGTTAATTGTTTATGTGATAATTCAGCTGCCTTGCAAATATTAATGGCTAAATCTAAATTTAAGTTTTCAGTTCGCAAAAGCTTTTCTTTGACAACATTGTTGTTAATTCCAATAATCATAATGTCTTTTACGAGTTCTTCTCTCAATTTGCCAAATTCACATAAGTTACTCTTGTTGATTAGATCTGTTATAAAATTATCATAACTTTCAGAGGGGCCTTGAACCCTGGTGAAAAATCGATGTCGTTCCATTGTTATATTAATTTTCGGAATAAAATGTTTCTCGAACTTTGATATGACTTTTGCATATGATTCTTCCTCTTCCTTCTCGGAGAAGTCAAAAGTATTATATATTTCAATGCCTTGGTCTCCAATGCAATTCAATAAGATGGCTACCTTTTTCTTGTCGGCCACATTTTCCAAGTCATTAGCCAATATGTAAAATTCGAATTTTTGAATCCACTTACGCCACGGTAAAGACAAATTTCCATTAACTATTAGAGGATTAATAGTTATCCTCCTACCAGCTGTTCCTTGTAGATGTTTATATTTTTGTTCCTCCATTTTTGTTTGTTTCGTTATTTTAACAAAATAATTATTACTTCACAAATTTACGTAGATTCGTTTAACACCTGACACCATGTTTAAAGGTGTTAATAAAATCATGTATTATATGATTGAAATAGATTTAATTTGTACTTAGTTAACACTTAAGTCCTACGTCCTACATCTTTTATCTTGAGGTTCTAATTCTAACAACCCACCAATGTTGCCAACCCATATCCTAAAGGTTACCATAACACACGTGAAGAGTTTAAAGTGTATGCTTTGATGGTTTTGGTCATGTTGAGAGGACGAATGAAAGGGACTAACAAAAGGCATACTATTTTGGCCAAACTAGATTGTCCTAGACTAAACTAGTATATTCTAACACGCATGGGTTAAGGCCGTACCCTGACCAAAAAATTAGCATGAGATATGAGCATTCCTATTGGCCTAGCGGCACTGGTGGCGCATGAATTCCGGCCCAATACGCCCAGATTTTAGAATAAAATCTTTATAAAATCGAATATTGGTCTTTTGAAAAAATAAAACTTACAAAATGTTCGTTATCAAATTGTCTATCCATTAGTGTTAGTATAAAAAATAATTAATGAACACTTTACGAGGAGATGCATGCTATCAATAATTATTTCACATTTTTATGGTTTTGTTGGAAGGAGATTAGTGAAACATATACATCTTTGAAAAAAAAGTGTACTACATTTTTAGAATCAACATTGTGTAGATTTTTTTTTTTTTTTTTTTTAATTGTCTATTGGCTTGCGCTTGACCACTATCTCACCTGATGGTAAGCGATGATGTGGTCGACGATGGAACACGCTTGCCTAGAAGAAACCCATTCACTTTTGACTTGAAAACCCCTAGATTATAGCTATCGGGAAACACAGATTCCGGCAGGGAATTCCACTCTTTAGCTGTACGCATAATAAAAGTGTCCCCAAAACGTTTTGTGCGTATGGGTGGGATGTCCACCATGTACCGATGACGCATCGCCGTACGTCTGGTAGTCCGATGATCGAACGGGCTGGGCGGAATTAAATCATGTAATTCCATCGCACACTCCCCGAAATGTAACCGATAAAATACCGACAAACTGGCAACTCGGCGACGATGTTCAATGCTCTGGAGCTTTGACTTGACCAGTGCCTCATTGCCAATGAGTTTCTTGGCCCGCTTTTCGATCGACTCTATTGCATCAAGCTGGTATTTGGCAGATCCGTCCCAGAGATGAGAACAGTACTCCATGCACGATCGAACTTGCGCTTGATACAAGTTGAGCAGCTGTTCCGGCGTGAAGTACCTTCTCAACTTCGCAAGGATCCCCAACTTTTTGGTAGCCAGCTGAGCCTTTGCCTCAATGTATGGCCCAAAATTGAGAGTCGATGTCAACGTAACGCCGAGAGGGTTACATCACAGAAAGTTGGAGCTGGGTGAAATTGACTCTTTTTAGCGGAAAAAATACACGCCTGGGTTTTAGCAGCATTAAACTTGACCAGATTGGCATCGCCCCATTCGGAGACCGCTTGCAAGGATAAGTTCAAACGCTCCACCATGGCCTCACGAAGAGACCGGATGTATTTTTATTAATTGATATTTCTTTTTAAATAAAGAGTAGATAGCTCTTAAAAACTGCACAAAAACGACAAGCTCGGCGTTTTGCTCGGGGAGGCGCCTTAAACCGGTTTAACATCCGCAGAGGGTGACGGGGTCCGCATGCATTACCTGGCCTGAGGAGCGTGACGAAATACGAAAGCACTCCAGCGCCTCGGTCAAAGGTAGACGCAGAACGCCGTGTGGTTTTAGTCAGCTAAAGTCTCACAGACCCAGACAGACACCTTCGTCGACACTAGGGCGGAGGACATCCATGACGATATCAACAAGTTAAAAAAACAAACTACGTAGTTTAAAATCTGGTTCGGGCCATAACTTGAATAACGTAAAGAAGTTCATCATCATCCTTCCAGCCGAAAAACGTCCACTGCTGGACATAGGCCTCCCCCAAGTGTCGCCACACCGACCTGTAATGTGCGTCTCGTATCCTGGGGATAAATAAATTGGCTTGTGTAAAATATTCTTACTTCTTATAAGTTATTATTTGGACAATATAAGTTTTAAGCTGACAAGGCCACAATCATTAGGCCTTCTAGATTACTAGATAATTGTTAACTTTTTACTTCGTTTTTTTTTTAAATTCTTATGACTTATTGTCGGGCCTACGTTGTCCCCCCATATCCAAGTGCTAATGCTGTAACATGGAAATATTGTAAAACACAAACAAATTTTTAAAAGAGTAACCATGGAGTTTCTTGCCGGTTCTTCTCCATAGGAAACGACTAACCCGAACCGTGCACCTTTTGTCGAAGTTTTATAAGTGCCCATGTAGGCTTATGTAAAATAAAAAAAATAAAAAAAATTATGAAATTTTAAAACTAGAACAATTTCCTTTCATTTGTTTTTAAGATAATTGGTATGCTTTCACTATTAACAATCTAATTAAGTAGCCTGTTTGTGTCAAAGGAATATATTTTGACAAAAAAAAATAGGCTTCAATTAATTGTCAAATTAGTTTTAATGAGACGTATAAAGTAAGTCTTAATTAAGATTTTAGTAGCATTACAATGTGATTGACAAAAGAGACTAATTATCTATTCGTGCAAATAGATATTAAAATAATCACTTCTAAAAATGTTTAAATAAAGTATTTAATTTAACATTAATTACTTCAGATTTTTCCTTTGACCTTCTCTGAAGCTTTCACAAAACGTTAGTTGTGTACACTCCAGTAAACAGCAATGGATAATATTATTCACAGTTAAGTCAATCGACTGTGACGACTCAAAAGCACAAAAGTATCGGAAAGTTACCGACGACGCCATTGTACGTATATACCTGGAGGTTGTGTTAAGGTTACACTAGTCGATAATTCTTCCATACAAACGTAGTCTAGGGATTACTCCACTGTTTGACGATGTACGTTCAATATAAAAAATGATATCAATTTGTCTCATCATTATTTAGCACTGTATGGAAACAAAAAATATATATATATCTGAAAGTTATGAGCGTCGAAAGTTCCACATTTCGACACTAATTTTAACGGATTTTTGGGCGCAAATAAAACCATAAGAAGACGGAATATTGCAAAACGGCCTCCATACAGGGATAGATTAGTAGTTCAACAATGCAAAAAAAAATATTTTGAACAGACTCCCAAATGTCTGTTTATAAAATTTCGCGCACTTGGTTTCGTCCTAAATCATTATCCATTTCGCTACAAATTTGCAAAAGTGTGTATTCGTACGCGAACTAGCTTCCTACTGCTCATCACAGCATCTATCTCTTCCGCACGTGTTGTCGGTTGATATAAAATGCATTTTAACCTCGCGCACAAAATAGTTCGTGCCGTCGACTAGTGTAACCTTAACTATTCGTGCTTGTAAGGACTGCAAACTTTTGTCAGTTCATCATCTACAAACTGTTGAATGAACCCAGGTGTTGAGTAGTTTTTGTATAGATAGTTTATTTAGAGAGTTTGCTCGGTACGGGAGCTCGTGGCTAAATAATAACAGCCGTACTGGTCTATCATCAAGGTTAAGCAACGCTTGACGAGGTCGGTCCGTGGATGGGTGACCATTTCAACATACCGAGTTTCTTCCGTGAATCGGAAAGCACGTTAAGCCGTTGGTCTCGGCTGTCATTTGTTCTTTGACAGTCGTTACAGGTAGTCAGAAGTTTGAGATCTGACACCAGTCTTGCCAAGGGGTACCGTGTTACCCAGTTACTGGGTTGTTGAGATCAGATAGACAGTGGCTCCATGTAAAAACACTGGTACTCAGCTGAATCCGGTAAGACTGGAAGCCGACCCCAATATAGTTGGGAAAAGGTTAGGCAGATTGATTGCTCGAGTAGCGGTACAACAGAAAGGCTTCGATAGTTTCTTATTTCCACCAAATTTTGGGAAGAAACCTTCCCGACCAGTGTTAAGAATATCATACTGCGGTTCTAAATGCCCGACACACCCTGGACAGCTAGCACTCGGTAACTTTTTTATTAACAGTTTATTAACAGTACGATCCATCCAAAATGTGGCATTAAAACTGTAACAGTTTACAGGAAGCTTAGAATCTCAACGCATACTTACGTAAACAAACCCCACTCTCTGCAAACTAATTTAATATTAATTTACGCTCTAATTAGGTACAACATCTCAGCTTGCCGTAACGCTCAGGCTGGGAGTCACAAATAAGGATGCATCGCGGTTCGCATTACCGACGGCAGCGCAGGAAATAGTGTGCCTATATCCGGTGTTTCCGCTGCTACTTGCGATTATATTTCCAGACGTGTTAGGCTTTCGGCTTGTTGGCTGGAGGAAAATTTTATCTGAAATTGGTACGTATACCTCAGTAAATTGGTACTCTGGATATTTTGATCTTAAACATTGATGTTAATTAATATTGTTTGATTTAGTGATTAAAGAATTAAGTCTTAAATTTGGTATTAACGCGTACGCCATAAATTGAGTATATTTGATAACAGCAGAGAGTTATTAGCAACCATTTCCATGTAAAATTAGACACACAGTTACATAATCTTAATATTTTTGAACTTTCAGCACTCACGCGTTGTTGTTAGAATTGGAATTCGATATTTAAAATTCGGCATAATCTTCCTAGATGAAAACATTCCGTTAAAATAAAAACATAAAAAAATGCTCGTGCAGCACCGTACACTTGTTAAACTTATACTTTCTTAAAAATAAAGGATGGGAGAGATGTAAAAGCAGGAAGAAGTTACATTAGTCTTCTCTCTCAATGAAACTTGCCTAAAGATGACGCGTACTTCAAATTCTCGTCCAATTTTCGAATCACCGCCAAAAAATGTTCACTTAAAAAAACCGAGTATCTCTTACATACATTAGACATCGTCATTATATCCCCTCAAGTCCTCGAAAAAATCTAAATATCTAAATCTAGCACCTACCTTAGGCGGAGTACTGTTGGAGTTGTGATGCCGGGCAGCGGCGGAGTGCGCGCGCCGCGTCGCCTTGTAGTGGAGGCGACGGAGCGCGCCGCCCAGCCGCTCGGGGGAGCCGTCGCCACGAGCTACTGTCATGCTGCCGTCTGCACCTGGGGTGGAAGAACAGATTGAATTAGTAAAAATCCTGGCCGGTAAGAAAGAAGGTTTAGTCCGAGTTGGGTGCCATTAGCTGCTGAGATTTAAACTTTGTGGGCTCCATTAGTTATTAGATAGCCTCGGTCTCAATTGGGTGCCTTTAGCTTCTAGATAGCCTTAGTCTCAGTTGGGCGTCATTAGTTACTAAATAGCCTTGGTCCCAGTTGGGCGCCATTGGGTACTAGATAGCCTCCTTGGTTCCAGTTGAGTGCCATTAGGTTCTAGGTCGCCTTATTCCCAGTTGGGCGTCATCAGCTTCTAGATATCCTTGGACCCAGTTGGGCGTCATTAGCTTCTAGATAGCCTTGGTCCCAGTTGAGCGCCATTAGGTTCTAGGTAGCCTTGGTCCCAGTTGAGTGCCATTAGCTACTAGATAGCCTTAGTCTCAGTTGGGCGCCATTAGCTTCTTGATAGCCTTGGTCCCAGTTGAGTGCCATTAGCTACTAGATAGCCTTAGTCTCAGTTGGGCGTCATTTATTTCTAGGTAGCCTTGGTCCCAGTTGAGTGCCATTAGCTTCTAGATAGCCTTGGTCCCAGTTGGGTGCCATTAAGTTCTAGATAGCCTTGATCCTATTTGTGTGCCATTAGCTACTAGATAGCCTTAGTCTCAGTTGGGTGCCATTAGGTTCTAGGTAGCCTTGGTCCCAGTTGAGTGCCATTAGCTACTAAATAGCCTTAGTCTCAGTTGGGCGCCATTAGCTACTAAATAGCCTTGGTCCCAGTTGGGCGCCATTAGGTACTAGATAGTCTTGGTCCCAGTTGGGTGCCATTAGGTTCTAGGTAGCCTTGGTCCCAGTTGAGTGCCATTAGCTACTAAGTAGCCTTAGTCTCAGTTGGGCGCCATTAGCTACTAAATAGCCTTGGTCCCAGTTGGGTGCCATTAGGTTCTAGGTAGCCTTGGTCCCAGTTGAGTGCCATTAGCTACTAAATAGCCTTAGTCTCAGTTGGGCGCCATCAGCTACTAAACAGCTTTGGTCCCAGTTGGGCGCCATTAGGTACTAGATAGTCTTGGTCCCAGTTGGGTGCCATTAGGTTCTAGGTAGCCTTGGTCCCAGTTGAGTGCCATTAGCTACTAAATAGCCTTAGTCTCAGTTGGGCGCCATTAGCTACTAAATAGCCTTGGTCCCAGTTGGGCGCCATTAGGTTCTAGGTAGCCTTGGTCCCAGTTGAGTGCCATTAGCTACTAAATAGCCTTAGTCTCAGTTGGGCGTCATCAGCTACTAAACAGCTTTGGTCCCAGTTGGGCGCCATTAGGTACTAGATAGCCTTGGTCCCAGTTGGGCGCCATTAAGGCAAAGTGGAACCCAACGTGGAACAACGGGTGCGGCTGAGTACCAGTATTTTACATTGAGGGACTGCCTATCGGATTCCCACGACTCAGTCACTGGCTAGCTCATCAAGAATGGTGTCAGATTTTTAGGTTTATTACAACCCGTAATGACTGTCAGACTGGGGTTAACTAGTGATACATACACTTTTATGAGGCAAGCTCACGGCTGCAGGCGATGGCTAGACCACTGTATAGTCACATACTCGGCATTAAGTTCTGTTGTTGATGTTTACATAAGAAATGACGTACTGTTGTCTGGCCATTACCCTATGATAGTGGAATGTAAATTTGATTTGATATCACCTAAGATTCCTAATAATGTGATTGTTCGCAATAAAGTTGTATGGGGGAAAGAACCAAGGAACAGATTAATACATATTCCAATGAATGTCACAAGCGATTAAAATTGATTGATTTTCCTGAAGAAGTAACTAGTTATGGTGATATTTTATGTGGTGAATCCACCCATAGGACTGTTATTGATAAGCTGTATTCGGATATTGTTTGTGCTCTCAGTGAGTCGTCAATTTGTAGTGCGGCAAATAAGTTTGTTAGTCGTAGGAAAAACGCTCAAATCACAGGCTGGAATAAGCATGTCAGTTGCGCTCACAGGCTGGCAAGGCAGAACTTCCACATATGGTCATCGTGTGGGAAACCTTCAACTGGCCCAGTGTATGATGACATGCGGGCAAGTAGGGCATTTTTCAAATCGCGACTTAAATGGTGTCAGAACCACGAGGAACAGATAAAGATGGACTTAATTGCCTCTAAGCATTCAAAGCGTGATTTTCGAGGTTTCTGGAAGAGCACTAATAAATTGAGCATTCGGCCTGGCCTGCCTGTTAGTGTGAATGGTGTGAGTGATGCGAAGGATATTGCGAACCTTTTTAGAAATCAGTTTGTTTTAAAGTCACCGCTAGGGAGCTCTTGTGAGATGCTGGATGCTGAGCCTCGTTGTGGCAAGGTGGGCACCCGCTTCAGTGCCAAAGATGTGTCTAGAGTCATCAGGTCTTCGACTAAAGGTAAGTCCCATGGACATGACGGGCTCAGTATCGAGCATTTACAATACGCCGGTCCTCACTTACCGAGAGTACTGGCACTGCTGTACAATTTATGTATTGGTCATTCATACTTGCCCTCCGACCTAATGAGGACGATCGTGGTTCCTATTGTTAAAAGTAAAACAGGTGGTCTGCTTGATACAAAGCTAAACAAACATCTTGTGCTGCACGACAATCAGTTCGGATTTCGGTCAGGACTTTCTACAGAGAGTGCAGTTCTGTGTCTCAAGCAGGCCGTCAGGTACTACACAAAAAGAGGTACACCTGTTTTCGCTTGCTTTCTCGATCTGTCTAGGGCTTTTGATCTGGTTTCCTATGATATATTATGGAGGAAACTTGAGGCTATAAGCTTGCCTATCGAGCTTATAAGTATCTTCAGGCATTGGTATGGAAGCCAGGTCAACAGTGTTCGGTGGGCGGGTGTGCTGTCGGAGCCTTATCAATTGGAGTGTGGAGTGAGACAGGGGGGGTTAACCTCCCCTGCTCTCTTCAATTTGTATATGAATGCCCTGATTGAGACGCTTAGCGGTCATCATGTCGGTTGTCATATTGACGGTGTTTGTGTCAATAATTTAAGCTACGCGGACGACATGGTGCTGCTGAGCGCGTCAGTCGGTGGTATTAGGACACTATTGGCCATATGTGAGCGTTACGCGACTGAACATGGGTTATTGTATAACTTTCAGAAAAGTCAGTACATTGTTTTTGAAGCGGGGACCAGGTACCTTCCTGATGTGCCTCCTATACGGCTAAACGGTGTTACTCTTGAGCGAGTGGAACAATTTAAGTACCTAGGTCACTTGGTCACCACTGACCTCAAGGACAATGCTGACATTGAAAGAGAACGGAGGGCTTTTTCCGTGCGTGCGAATATGATAGCTCGCAGATTTCCACGTTGTACTGCAGAAGTAAAGGTGACGCTCTTTAGAGCATTCTGTACCACCTTCTACACTTGCAGTCTGTGGGAGAAGTATTCGCGGGCGTCGTATGGGGCCTTTCGAGTCCAGTATAATAACGCGTTCAGGAAACTGATGGGGTTGCCTTGGCGTTGTAGTGCGTCAGGGATGTTTGCGGCGGCGCGTGTTGATTGTTTTTACGCGATTGCGCAAGCGCGCAACATCAATGGTGGCCCGAGTTATGGACAGCCCTAACAGGGTTCTGAAAATGATTGTTACTAATAGTGTTGTTTACTAATACTTAGTTTTAATGCATATTGTTACTAACCCTATATGAGTCTTCGCTCGAAATAAAGTTTTTGAATTTGAATTTGAATTTGAAAAATCTACAAATAACAGCCGGGACCAAAGGCGTTACTTGATTTCTAAAGCACAGGTTGACCTCGGCAACTATTGCTTGAAGATCAACCCCTCCGGCAGTTATTACTAAGCCAGGAGCAAATGGACGTCGTACACAAAATCTATGAACCATAATTAAAATATTTCGACATAGCTAAAATTAATGTTTGGTATAGTGTTATTGGACTAGAAGCCAAGATTTTGTAAGCGCAGCGACCGGAAGTGAATCAGAAAATAATTCACTTATCAGAAAATACAGGTTTTCTTTTATTATAGACCAAATAAAACAAATGTTTCATACCAATTGACACAGTTCTCCTAATCTTTAGGCTAATTTCAGTATTCAATTAGAAAAATCCGTATCAAATTCGTAGCTAGTATCAATGGAAATATCCAAATAGCTTAATACTAATTTGTGGTGGATGAACTGCAGCTAAATGTAATATTCAATTAATCCTGTAATGTGTACGTTATTTGTATCACTAATGGTTTCACGAGTATTTTAGAGTACAAATGCATAATTTTAGTAGCAGAGTTTTACCTGAAACAACACGCATATTAAACTACTTAACTTATTAATAACTTTTTCAATACAGTTGTTAAACATGGCGTACTTTCAGAGGCTATAATTATGATTCGAAAATTAAATCTTTCGCATAGGCATCTTTCTGTTACGCGGTCGTGAATTTTGTTTGCGAGCTCGATCATTACGTTTGCAGTTTAGTTTTTTAGTTTAGTCAATTTAAAAAAGTTTAGTAGCAAGGAGTTTTCATACATAGTTTAAAATGGGATAGATTTTATACGAGGAAAAATGAATGATTCCGTACGTTTTAGCATGGAATGCTTAAAAGTCTTTTAAATGGTTGTTTAATATATTTAATTACCAGTTTTAATTTAATTATTTTCACATCAACATTTGTCAAAAATCGAATAGGCTGTATAGGATGTATCCGTTGTAAAAAAAAATGTCCTTTTGCCAAAACGCGCCATTTTCTTAAAATTTTATTTTTTTGTGAATAAACAAATGTAATTCTTTGATTTGTTTTTACTATTTCCCACAACTGTATTGAAAAACGTCGTGTGATACACGGGTGTGTAGGTTATTGCAAACTCGTGTCATAACCTACTTTCCTCCCATGTATCACAATGTACTATTCTATTGAGACCTGTTTGTTATAAATATTCCAGACGTGGTGGTTTTGAATATCGCATTCGAATATGTGTATTTAAATATCAAATATATTTATGGTAGCTCATATGACACAATAAAATTATTAGTAATTTAACTAAGTAAGATTTCATCTGCCAAGCCTTATAAGTTGAAAACTCTTAGCATTGCTGTGTACCAACAGCATAGGTTTTGATCCTGGGAATCGAACTAGAGTCGAGCCAAGAATCTTAGTTACAAGATTATTACATCGAATCATGAGTGATCTAATCAGCCCTGTCGTAACTATGGTATATAGGCGTTTGAAATTCATTCTTCAGTTATCTTAGTAAAATTACTAAGAGCAGTAAGAGCACATGTTATCACAACAGGAAATTGTAAGCCAATGACTACCAAAGCGCGCGTCGCGACTAGCTCGACAGTGTCCCACTGCCAGGTGAAAGGTGGGGAAGTGCGAAAGAGATCGTCGTATTTAGGTAGAAAGAGAGGTAAAATCCAACGGGAAACGGATGCGCCGCTCTTAATAGAAAATAGCTATTAATTACGGTAAAGTGTATTCAGGTCTGCTACTAATTTATACTGTTTTATTTTTCCATACGAGTTTTTTTATTTTTTTTATTTGATAGTATTTAATAATCTAATTGTAATTTTAATTAATGTATATGTAATGTTTGAGTCTCAATAATTATTTCAATGATGTAATTTGATAACATTGAAATTTAAATTGAATTGTAATGGTAAGGTTTTTTTACTTGAATTTGACTGAATTTGTATAATTCGATATAATTGAATAATTTAATTGTAATTTTAATTAATGTATGTATAACGTGTGTATCTCAATATTTATTTAAATAATGTAGTTCGATAATATTGTATTTTTAATCGAATTGGATATTAATGGTAGTTTTATAATGATGTTAATTGATTTATGTTTGTTTTAGATCCTTATTTCAATTTATGTAACCTACTCACTCTGTAACCCACCCACGAGGGGGGATGGATGCCTAGATCACGTCTTCCTGAGTCTTGATAAACAAAAAAATACAGCTTTTACAGCGGTTTTAAATACAACCGTAACAGACCACTGCCTGATTTTGTTATCACTCGAGAACAAATATTGCTATAATATACCCAAAAAGCACAAAACAATAGTCAACTATGAAAATGCTCATGATAGTCTAAAAAATATTGATACGTCCTTTTTTTAACCTCTTCAAAGACCCTGATACTTACGCCTTTGCGCTTATAGAAATGGTCAAGTCAGCTTTATTTTCGAACTCCAAAAGTGTAATTATCACGAACAGCAAAAGATCGATTAAACCTTGGATAACAACAGGTGCCCTACGGTGTATTAGACTAAGAAATTCTATCTATCTTAAACTCAAATCTAACCCACATAATCAAATTCTAGTAATTACATATAAACGATATCGCACTTTCTGTGGGAACCTTATAAAAAACTAAAAAATAAATTCAACAGAGACAAAATCAAAGCATCTGCTAAGAACCCTCGGGCATTGTGGTCAACTATTAATGACATCACAAATTATAAGCCACCCAGGAGCTCAAATGGCGTCCTACTTAAGATAGAATCAAGTCCCCTAGATTCAGTCAACTATGTTAATAATTATTTTATTAACATTGGACAATCTCTAGCTCAGAACATCTTAAATAGTTACGTACCACCAACATCTTGTAACACAGACAACACTAATCTGTCCTCCTTTGTTCTCCTAGACACCTCTCAGGAGGAAGTTGAAAAAATACTGATGTCACTAGACTCTGGGAGTGCACCAGGATGGGACGGAATTCCTACCCTTTTCCTAAAACAGGCCAAGGAGATCTTAGTCCCGCTGACCTGTGACCTGGCCAACCTATGCTTTAACATTGGTATCTTCCCCTACCTTCTTAAGCGCTCCGTTGTTACCCCTGTGTATAAGAGTGGAGATAGAGACGACGTTAACAACTATCGGCCAATTTCTGTGCTGACGTCCATTTCTAAAATCATTGAGAAGCTCCTGAACTCTAGAATAGTTAACTACCTGACTAAGTTTAACATCTTGTCTTCCTCTCAATATGGTTTTAGAAGGGGAATGTCGGCCCAGGATGCTACGGAGGAACTTGCAACTGTAATAACCAAGGAAGTAGATAAGGAGAACAAATGCCTAGTGGCCTTTCTTGACCTCAAGAAAGCCTTTGATACCGTCTCTTTCTCTAAACTTATACACAGGCTGGAGAACTTAGGATTTCGAGGTTCTGCTCTCTCTCTTCTTAGCAGTTACCTTCAAAACAGAAAACAGGGGGTAAAAATTGAAAACCATGTTAGTGACGAGGAGAACGTGACGTATGGGGTCCCGCAGGGCAGTGTCCTCGGCCCGACGCTCTTTTTGATTTACATTAATGAACTCTGTAACCTTATTATCAACGGTGCGAGGATACTGTCCTACGTGGATGACACCGCTATTATCTTCTCTGCTAAGACCTGGGACAAAGTTAGGCTGGAGGCTGAGAAGGGACTGGCTAGAGTTAGTGATTGGCTAAGGGAGAATATACTTACTCTAAATACCCTAAAAACCAATTACGTCTGCTTCGCTAAATACGCAAACTCTCAGCCTGCGCCTAACTTTAAAATTAAAATACATTCTTGTCATACCCCAACCCAATCTACCTGTAGTTGCCCTGTTATTCAGAAGGTAAATTCCGTCAAGTACCTTGGTATTGTAGTAGATCAAAGGTTAAGTTGGTACCCACACCTCGAACTAAATATAGGGAGGGTAAGAAAACTCATATGGGTTTTCAAATCTTTACGACATATTATCAGTAAAGAACTACAAAATAAAATATATATCGCACTGGCCCAATCTGTAATAATATATTGTATCTCGGTATGGGGTGGAGCAGCTATGTCGTATTTTATAGAACTGGAGAGGGCACAGAGATCCTTGATTAAGGTCATGTACTGTAAGCCCTACAGGTTCCCTACTGAAACACTATACGCAAGCTCTAAGCTGCTCTTCGTCAGAAAACTATACATACTACACACGGTACTAAGATATCACAAAATTCTACCCTTTAGCCATGCTAAACTTAAAAAAAGACGGTGTGATATAGTCGCCCCTACATACTCAGCACGTTCAACTTTTGCTAGTCGCCAAAATGTAACTCAAGCCCCACACGTTTATAATAAAGTAAACCGCATACTTAACATTTACCCTATGCAGCTGTATGAGTGTAAGAAGACATTGACGGAATGGCTCTTCACACTTAATTATGATGCCGTGGAAGACATTTTGACTACAATGGGTTGAACGTCATGCATACACATACACACATTCCTACACACACACACTCCAACACACATACACACTCCAACACACACACTCCAACACTCATTCACATATACACTCGCCCACTCACACACACACCCACTCATACACACACACACATACACACAAAATACATATTCACACACACATAAACACACGTATAAACACACATTTATACAAACACACTCTACTTTCTCACACTGCCATAAGCACTATTTTCATTTTTCTTTTCATTAATTTAATAAAAATGTGTAACTTATACCTAATTAGCACAACGATCAATTGTTAAATAATCGAGGAAGAGCGAGGTTCATACCATCACAAGTATCTTCGGATTACTTTCTGGGAAGCCCCGGCAACTTAATTGTATGGATTTAAGATAATAAACACATTTTTTTTTTTTTTATTTACTCTGTAAATGACGTGCATGCCTGTAAGTGACTTGCTTACACAGGATCTTTTCTGAATATTTCATTAAAATATTAATGCGTAAATAAGTCGTTTGTGTGCCTTATTAATAAATAAATTTCGCGTTTGTGGTCATACAGATGAACGGTAGTACAGATTATCGAATACGTCAATGAAACCAGCGTGTCCTCTACAGATGTTCGAACCGAGTCAGCTTCAGAAAGTTTACCCAGTTCAAACAGCTGTAAGTAGATTTAGAAATGTACTCCAAATTGCCTTTGCCGACAGTGCCCAGAAATGCAACTGCTAAAGGGAATGCAATATAATTGCTACACCTTGCAAGCTGTCAGCAGCAGTAAGTAATTGTTAGCTACACAATGTGAGAGTACACACCGTCTGGAATAGGGGCTTTACGTTTAATGAATACTAGTTTGTAAGTGACTACAAAGCAAGGTGTTATAAAATTATTGCTATTAATTTTTGTACTGCTTCATTTTAAAAATAATATTAGTTTCATCTGCTTATTGATTTCATGTTCAAATATGGTCCAAGATCCCAGATCCCCCAGACTTTGCTTATTTTCTCAGTAACAAAAAGTGTGGGTTAATAGTCATCGTCATCATTTATCATTTCAGCCGAAAGAGGTCCACTGCTGGACATAGGCCTCCCCCAAGCGTTGCCACACTGATCGGTCCTGTGCGTTTCGCATCCACCGGACTCCCGCAGCCTTGACCAGATCATCGCTCCACCTAGAGGGAGGCCTTCCAACGCTGTGTCTTCCGGTACGCGGTCGCCACTCTAGAACTTTTCGGCCCCAACGGCCATCTGTTCTGCGAGCAATGTGCCCTGCCCACTGCTACTTAAGTTTGGCAATTTTTCAGCTATATCGGTAACCTTGGTTATCTTGCGGATGTCTTCATTTCTGATTCGATCACGCAAGGAAATTCAGTTCAGGGTCAGTGGTCTTCAGGGTTAATAGTACTTTGAACGTATAAAGTATATACTAACACTCTAGCAGGTATGCGTGGGCCTACGACTAAATATCAGGTACCAGGTGATAAAGTTTCGTCAACTATATCTCATATTTGTTAAAGACTGGGTGTTGATTTTTATTTTTAAGACATAATAAGTAATTGTTTATTTTTTATTAGTCTTAGCTGGGCAAAAGTGCCACCTTGACTGAAGTAATATTCATAAATTTGAAAGGAGATCGCCCATACATAGGCACCTCGCGTGTCTGCGATTTCAATATTATTATTTTTTTTTAAATAGGATTTATATTTTATGTTTTTCCATCCGCGTCCTTTACTTTATATGTACTGACCACGACAGGGGGTGACCATAAGCTCTTAGAGCGGTATCAATTTGAGATCGAATAAGGAACAGATGTATATGACTTGTATACATCTGTCACTTACTCGATATCAAATTGATACCGCTCTAAGAGCTTATGGTCACCCCTCAGATCAGATTCCTTCACTTGGACATTTGTATGTACCTTATTGCATTGTAATAAAGGCTCTTTTTAAGAACAGAAACATCGTTATATCTCGAGAACCCCGAAAAATAAATAAAACATGTTTTCTAATTATGAATATTACGTGTTTTTTCTACAATATACAACCAAATTCCCTTACAAAATGGGCATTCTCCTTTGTTCGTAGTTTAATTAATATTATAGTTGAAAATAGGTCTAACTGGAACCGTACTGTAGATGTGAAATAAAATATTTTGAATTTCAGTTTACCTGCGGCGATTTCTGGGGAGGGTCGAGACGACTGGATTTTGGTTGCTTGGTGACGCCCATCCGCCTGCAACAAACGACACACATTAACTTATATTATCTAAAGCTCTTGAAGGTAAATCTTCCCGTACCGTGTGTCTAATGAATAAAGGTCTTCATCATGACTTCGTAAGTGATACTTGAGGCAAGTGTATGTCTGGCACATCTAGGAATGAGGGAACTGTGTCGTTAGTGTAGACAATTTTGGAGGCGAAAGCGATATTTAAGGCTTTTATTGCGTACAATATCAGATTTGAAGTTACAATAAAATACGTAAAATAATCACTATGCAAGTGTCAGCGTAATACGAAGGCCTCTTCCAGCTTTCTCCACTCTTCACAAATGTTTGATGTTTGATGCCATTAAGGTAAGCGATATAAACTAATACTAGCTGACCCCCGCGGCTTCGCTCCCGTCAACTAGCTAAGTATCTACCTACCCTACCTACCCTATCCACCTACCAATTTGTTAAACTAATTATTTGAATAAGAATTAATACATACAATAGGAATGTAAACAAGTTTTGTTTCTACTGGCGATATAAATAAAATTTAGAATACAAAAGCTGCTATTGTGACTATGATAGTTAGATATAATCTCTCGCAATCTTTTATATAGGTAATAATGAGTACTATAATCATGTAGTACATCATTTTTATGTATCATCAACAGTTTCCTCAGCGCACGCCAAAGAATGAATTTTATAAGCAAAATTTTGCTACTTTGGGTTACATTACTGCAATTTTCATAAGGATCTCTAATTTTTTTGAAAATAAATTATAACCTATGTCACTCGACAGAAATAATGTAGCTTTCTACTGTTGAAATAATTTTCAAAATCAGTTCAGTAGAGCCAGATATTACCCCCTACAACCTCACAAACTCTTTAAAATATTATTCGTAGAGATAATCTAATTCACACGAGTCCCAGCCATTGTGCTGAGCGATGGCTGTTTTGAGCAGATGTGAGGCATATTTGCCCGATTTTGTTGTTTAGACCATAGATATAGTATCAAAAAAGATTCTAAATCTATGGTTTAGACAATCCTAATACTGGTCGCAAGTAACCTACTACTCTTTTTCTTTCTGTTATGTGGAACATAGGTTCTCTCTTCGTTTTCCACATTTATATCTATCACATTATATCACATCATCATAAACTGTGGATAACGTAGTGAGTTACGCACTTATAATATGTATATGTCTACCTACTGTTATGTTTATTTCTAGTGTGTAATTGTTTGTTTTCCCAATCTAATAAATAAATAAATAAATCATCAGACTATTAATGTTCCCACTGCTGGGACACAGGCCTCCTCACTGTGTGACGGGATGGGCCGTAATCCACCACGCGGGCCCAGTGCGGGTTGGTGGTTGTCTTATGTTTTCGAATTTTTTGGTTCTAGGACATGCCGGTTTCCTCACGATGTTTTCCTTCACCGTTTTTGAGAGCAGTGGTGGTGAAATAATTTACACAAAGTAAAGCGCCTGCCCTGGTTCGAACCCACGACCTACAACTTGTAAGTCGTGGCCGTTATCACTGGGCCACCACTGCTCTTTATATCTATATCTTCTACCATTGCCAGCTAGCACAAAGCTATAATGTTATTAAAATTTGACTCATTCACTGATCACCACAATCTATTTTGATAAACTTTACAATTTGCCATTTCAGCTCCCAAGCGGAAACACCCATTAACTTTGTCAATTCCTTTGAAAATTTTAATGCTATACTAAATCCTGCTCATTCCAGATCCCTTTGGTCACTAATACCTCTAATCCTCTATTAACTCAAACATCAACATAGCTAGGGTTGTCGCTCGGACAAAAACAATCTACCCAGCATTTTACCAACTACATTAATTGGGGTCGGCTTCCAGTGTAACTGGATGCAGCTGAGTATCAGTGTTTTACATGGAGCATGCCTATCTGACCTCCACAACCCAGTAACTGGGTAAACGATACCCCTTGGCAAGACTGGTGTGTGATTTCCTGGCTTACGACTATTCGTAAAGACTATCAAAATCTACAAATGACAGTCGGGACCAACAGCGAGGTACGAACGAATCTCGCTATTTATAGATAGTCACCCATCCATAGACCGACTTCGGAAAGCGTTGCTTAACCTTCAAGATCAACCCGTGCAGCTTTTACTATATAGCCACAAGTTCCACTGCGATCTTATCGGACGCTCCCTATCATTACGCGATAGACCGCAGGGCCAGCCCTAACGGAACGAGCCCTCTCAAAAGATAACCTGATTATTGGGCAGTGGGACGCGCCAAAGTAAGGGGAAGCCAGAAGAACAACTGTTGAGGTTAATTCAAGGTTAAATTAAATGTATCAACAGAACTCCGATCAGATATTTCTTTACAAAATTATCCATAATCGGTCCGATGTTCCAGAGCTATTATCTGAACATAATATCGCTGTACCTAGGCGCACTATAACTAGAGCTGTACGCAGAAAGCATATACTTGCTGTATCCTCATCAAAAACAAACCTTGGTCTCAGTGCCCCTATGAACCGATTTATGACTAATTATAACATAATCAACAATAGCAGCAACATTGACATCTTTGCCGACACTTTTAACCAATTCCGTAAAAAACTTATGATCCCTAACTATTCATCATAACATTTTGATCACGTTTATTGCGGTCGTTTTGCGCATATCTATTAATCACAATAAAATTAAACAGAGCTTATCTATTATTTATTTATTGATTAAGTAAATCAGATAATGTATTTTCTTAATATTGTCATCTTAGGATAAAGTAGCTCTTATTTATGTATGATTGGAACAAAAATTATGTTTAGTTTATTTTAAATCACTTTGTAAAAGTTCTTTTGTATGTATTTTTTACTTATGTTTAAGCTGTGTACTTCTTTAAGTGACAAATTCACCATACTAAGAGATAAATAAGTTTTTTTAAAATGTAATATGTATTAGTGAATAAGTCGTTGGAGTACCTAAAATAAAAAAATAAAAATAAAATAAAAAACAGAAAACTTAGGCAAAATTGTGTGTATAGTTGGCTACTGTTGTTTTTTGACAAGCCCGCTACACTATTCCAAACCACTGCAACTCCTGAAAGCAATAATTAATATTTGCAACCGCCAGAAAGCACCGAGGCAATAACGCTTGACGAGTCCCGAAAATACTATCCAACTGTCTTGGTACCCGCAACAAAATCCTTACACCTTTCTCTTACAATTGTTTAGTTTTTAGGGTAAATAACTGTTGAATTATAATTTAATTCACCACAGTATGTATGTAGGTTAGTACGCTAAGCTTAATATAACTTGACATTTTACCTTTTACTTTTTCTCTTACAATCATTTAGTTTTTAGGGTAAATAACTGTTGAATTATAATTTAATCCACCATAGTATGTATATAGGTAGTTTTTTTACTAGCTGACACTACCCTACCTACCCTACCCTACTTACCCTACCTACCTTACCCTACCTTAACTAAATACCTACCCTACCTATGTAGGTAAGGTAGGTACCGTTTTTTTTCTTATTTTTTTTCATAAGAACTTTTTCCTAACAATAACAAACACAACAAAAAAAGAATTAGCGAAATCGGTTCAGCTGTTCTCGAGATTTGCGCTTAGCAACACATTTTTATATTATAGTTTTATTTTTTATTAAGCTTAAATTTTATTTTGCAATGTATGTACAAGAATATCATAACCAATTTAATTTTATAATTTTATGTTTGTTTTATATTCCTTTTAAAATACATATGCGACTTACGCTGTAAATGATATGCATGCCTGTAAATGGCTTGCTTATACAGGATCGTTTCCAGATGTTTCTATGTAATATTGATGTGTAATTCAGTCGTTGGTGTACCTTGTTAATAAATAAATAAGCTCTTGCTTGAATGATCTGTCAAAAAAGTCCTTTTTCTCAAACATGCTTGGAAATTTGAGCATTATTTTAACAACCTTCTTCGAGATAAATCAAAATTGCTGTACTGGCCAAATCCATATCTGTCGTGTTTAGCGGCCAAATAAATTACATAGAAAACTCATATCTGTCGTGTAATTTAAAAATGGAACGATCTTTTACTCCGAAACATGGCAACCAAGGAGGTAAATTATCAAAGGTTTTATTTAAATTTCGAACTGGCTTGCAAATAGAAAGCTGTTTATTGAAAAATAAACAAATGAACCTCTAACACGGAGGAAAATTATTGTTGTTCGTCATTGATTTTGAAAAGTAATTGTGTTTGACAAAATGAGTTCTAAGTACTAATTAGTTTTAATTTCCGCGCATTATTTGAGAAAAGTATACAAGCCTTGGCCACAACTAGGCATTGATGGACTTACGTATGTGTGCCTCGGCTTCGCCTCGGCCCTCATTTACACGTTCGTCCATCAATGCCTCTTTTGCTGGCCGCTGCAGTAATGTACTATACTACCTCTTTTCCTTCTATTAATTTTTACCGAAATCTGGAAAGTACGATTCTGAAAGGTTTATTTTTCTGATTAAACCTTTTTACCTTCTGTCTGAATTCCCTACAGTTATATATTAGTCTGTTAGGTCAGTGTGACGGCGATTGACCCCAATAGGGTTGTTCTGAGTGGCGCATTATGGCGAGGTGAGGGGATCACATGCTCCAGCGAGCACTGTAAGCGGTCTGGATACTGGCTACCTTGGGGGATCGGTCGCTTGAGAGTCGGTATGGTTGAGAGATTAAACGGACAAGCAAGTTAAGTATAAAGATCTGGATTTGAAACCAGGCCTTTTATAATATATATTTGTGAACCTGTTCACCTGATTTAGTTTTATCCGATTAATTTACAAATTCTTCTTCAAAGGGTGTTTTTGAATGAAAGAAAATACCGGCCAAGTGCGAGTCGGACTCGCGCACGAAGGGTTCCGTACCACTATCGCAAAAAAAACGGCAAAAAAACACGTTTGTTGTATGGGATCCCCACTTAAATATTTACTCTCTTATTATAAGAGTGGTATATATTTTTGTAATCACCTCTAAAAACCCTTCATTTTGATATCCCACTCGATGGGTATCGAAGAAAAAAAAATTGCAACCCTCACAATATGGCGCCCAAAATCCGCCATGTTTCTTTTTTTTCAAAGGCTTTTATCTAAGAACACTTAGGCGACCAAGACCTATCTACGATGTTTTAATTATAAAAACCCATCAAGTCGTTTGAAAGATACTAGGTAATGAAGAATATTACATACATACAAACATACAAGATACGCGCGAAAAACATAACCCTTTCTTATAATATGATGGCCAAATTATCGGATATAATTCTATTTGCTGATGATACTTCGCTAATTTTTAAAATAGATAGGAAAGATACGGATGTCTTACATGTCAATGAAAGTCTGGTTGTTCTCTCGGAATGGTTCGCAGCTAACAATCTTTTACTGAATGCGAAAAAAACAAAATGTCTAAAGTTCTCTTTACCAAATGTACCTCAACGTGACCTAAATCTAAATCTTGACGGCAAAAATCTTGAAATAATAGCGGAAACTGTATTCTTGGGGATTACTATCGATTCAAAATTGCAGTGGGGCGCGCACATTAGAACTCTTTCGGGCAGGTTAAGTTCGGCTGCCTATGCAGTAAGGAAGATAAGGCAGTTAACCGATGTAGCCACAGCTAGACTAGTATACTATGCTTATTTCCACAGTATTATGTCTTATGGCATTCTGCTGTGGGGGTCAGCAGCAGACGTTGACTCAATTTTTATCTTGCAAAAGAGGGCAATCCGCGCGATCTATAAAATGGGTCCTCGCGAGTCCCTCAGAGAAAAATTTAAAGAGATCGATATACTGACTCTACCTTCACTTTATATTTTGGAATGTATTTTGTATGTCCGCAAAAATCGAGGGCTTTTCAAAACTAGAAGTGACTTCCATAATTTAAATACACGCAGTAAGCACGAAATTGTAATACCCAAATTCAGATTAACGAAAACTAGCAAGTCTTTTCTTATAAACAGTATACGCTTTTATAACAAGTTGCCTAAGTCAGTTATAGAACTGACCGATGGAAAGTTCAAAAACTACATCAAACGTGTCCTTGTTAAAAAAGCATATTATAAAATCAAGGACTACGTTGAAGATAAAAAATTTGGCTTTGACACCCTCTGCGCATGCGGCTTCCCTGGTAACTCATAAACGGCACAAATATATGGATATCTCTAACTATTCTCAATCTCATTTTTTTTTTCTCTTTTAATTAGACTTTTTACAATATTTTTCAATCATCATTATAGCCCTTAGCTAAGAATAGTTACAGCACTGATTACAGTATTTGTGCCACATGTTAAATTTAGTGTTGTGGTTTTTTTTTTTTTTTTACCTTTGTATAGATTCTTTTACCTATTGTGAATGTGTGAACATTGTAGGCTTTCTAGTTTTCTAGATGATTGTTAACATTTGTTAACTTTTTATTTCGAGCATTATTTTTTTTTTTTTTTTCTATTTCGTACGACTTATTGTCGGGCCTACGTTGTCCCCCCATATCCAAGTACTAATGCTGTAACATGGAAATATTGTAAACAAAACAATTTAAAAGAGTAACCATGGAGTTTCTTGCCGGTTCTTCTCCATAGGAAACGACTAACCCGAACCGTGCACCTTTTGTCGACGTTTTATAAGTGCCCATGTAGGCCTATGTAAAATAAAAATATTTGATTTTGATTTTGATTTTTTTCCTTGCAGCCGGGTAAAAAGTGTCTTAAATTCAATTCAATTATTTTCTTACCATGTATGTTAAATGATTGTTCGAAACTTAAAATAAAAAACAAAACCATAATAATGGCTGTCAATTATTTAAACTACTGTACAAAGTTCTTTGCTCATAATGTGCAAAAATAATAGACCATTATCTTTTCAATATCGATGTATTACCATAATCTCTGGCATAGTATTGCATGCGCGGTCGTAAATATTGAATATAAACTATTTTATGATCTTTAGCGCAAGCAGATCGTAAGGAAGTGAGATTATCTATAAACTATCAATATTCTGTTATGTGTGTTGTGTGTTAATGTGTCGTTTACTGTCTTGATGCACTAGACTGAAACCATAAAATCTAACATCTCTGGACCAGAGCAATGCCTACACTTTCGCGCGGTCCCGGCAACCAATGCTGCCAACTTAGCGATTTCAGCGGCAGATCTAGCGCTTTTTTTGTTCAATAGCGCGTTCTAGCGCCTAGTGCTTTTTGAAATCATACTAAGATATGCACATCTACTATTAATTATTCTGTGATGTGCGTAACACGGAAAGAATCACAATTTTTTTTAGAATCTGAAATGCTGCTGTGTTTCTTATGTTGGTGTCTTATAGTCTATGAGTTAGGGATTCCTCGATTTGGCAGCACCGATACCTCGCTAACCATTTTGTAATTTTGTTCTATTGTTCGACTGTAATTTATAACTTTTCGACAGTTATTCTGAGTTAGTTTTAGGAGTTTTGCGTAAGATGATAATAAAAATGGACGTGCTCTTATAAAAAAAAAACAACTACAAACAAACGTTTTTAGTTGTTTTTTGATTATATTTTAAAAGTGTTTTTAATTTTGGTCTAGGATTTATAATTAATAATTATTTAAATTGTATGTCTAATATTTATTGCATTGGCGTCTAATTAATAATATTCATGTAACATACTTATGTGGAAGAGGTCATTGGCCCCTGAAACCCAGGTGCTGTTACCTAGCTCAAGGACGCATTGGCGCGTTTTTTCTAACCACTTGCGTGGTGGGGACAGCAGAATATAGCAGTTGAGTGTTGACCGCCTTAGAGCTAAGACGTCGTAGAATCAGTGTCAATCCGTAATATTAGTAAGCAACTGTGAGTTGTGACTATTTGAATAAACCCAGTGTATCGAATAATTTGTGTGATTTGATTTCATTTTCACGATTGTACCCACAGACCTGCCCACACAAGATGTCTTAACCTAAGGAATACATCCTAACTTCCCGATAGTTTGCATCTATCAGCCACCCTTGATGCGATATATTATTATTTATTGCTAAAAGCAATATTACTTGAGTGCTGATGTGTTTTGAGATGGATTAGTTGGAAGATTGGAGTGACTGTAGTTTGTTGGTGATTGACAGCAACAGGATGAGTACGGAATAAGAAAGCAAGCCGTGCTGACCCAAAATGAATTGGGACAACTGCCGGACACTGATGATTATGTGTCTCGACACATCATCCGTTAGCCATTCGAGAATGGCTATTGAAGTACGACTGAGACACAAACTGATGTTGCATCGACAGCCAACAACCGCTATTTCATTACGCCGATCCATTCTACTAACAAATCGTACACATTTAGAAGTACATTATGTGTGACCCCTAACACATAGGGAACCATGAGCCACGTCATATACTAAAGTCATATAACTGCACTGACGTCGTAAAGTCTAGTCGTAAACGATCTTATTATACGAACGATTTATGATATTATACTTTATGTACGTTAAGTTTTATTTCTTTACGCTCATGTTGCTGAGAAATAGAACGAGCTTGGCGTCGTTAAAGACAACTTAACATATCAAAAAATTAAAAACCCGCCTGCTTAAGAAGCGAACTAAAAAGCTGTAAACAAGAAAATATCATGCTGTGCAGTCGCAGGATACATATTCGGAAACTGGCTGACCCCCTAATCCTCTGCACAGCTTTATATTTTGACCGCCTAAATGTTCTTAGCTTCTTCTTCTTCTTCGTCGGTACACTCTTGGCAGAGCGGTCGTGGTCATCATGTTGCAGTGAGACTTCGGGTTGCCATAATATGTTTAACGATGCGACGCCATCTCTCTCTATCGGCTGTTATTCGTGTGCACTCATGCAATGGGCCACCCACTGCAGACTTAATCTGGTCGGTCCATCGCATGGGCGACCTGCCGCGCGCTCTCGTTCCTGCCACTCTACCCTGAACTACAAGCCGCTCGATAGAGTCGTTGCCTCGTCGGGACACGTGTCCAAAGAACTGGAGTACTCGAGCCTGGACTATAGCCGATAGACGCTGCCTGATACCGAGTTCTTGAAGGATGGATATGTTAGTGCGAAACTCTTGTCATTCTATTTTATTTTATTATTTAAGTATTTTCCGTTTCCGTAAGTGTGTCCGTGGCATCAACATTGGGCCTTATCAGAATATCAGCGCAGCGTTTTTTCTTTTTTGGATATCGCTGCACATGCTGAGATAGGAGCCTTTCTGGTCTCGCACGGGGTTTTTATTTTTAATTTTGTTTAATTTTAAGCTGATTTCTCGTGTCTCCTTTGCGGGTCACAAATAAATACTTTTTCTTTCTTTCTTTTCTTTCATTTCCATCAACAGAGCAGAAGTTCCTAAACCCTAATAACACTGCCCGACCAGAGAATCGAATCCAAGACCATGAGGTCTACAGTAGTCTTTTAGACCAACGAGGCAGTTATGCATCCGATTACGTGTGCCTGAGCGTTTGATTTCTTTGATTCACGAGCTAACGACAAAACCAAAAATGTTCCAGGATAGTCTAGGTGTTTGAAAATGCCTTGGGTTAAGGTTACACTAGTCAACGGCACGAACTATTTTGTGCGCGGGGTTAAAATGCATTTAATATCAACCGACAACACGTGGGGAAGAGATTGATGCTGTAATTGCTCATTACAGCATCAATAGTAGGAAGCTAGTTCGCATACGAATACACACTTTTGCAATTTTTTTGCGAAATGGATAATAATTTAGGACGAAAACGAGCGCGCGATATTTTATAAACAGACCTTTGGCAGTCTAGATATCATGAATAAACGACTAAATCTATCTGTTCAAAATAAAATTATTTGCATTGTTGAACTACCAATCTATCCCTGTATGGAGGCCGTTTTGCAATTTTCCGTCTTCTTATGGCATTTATTCGCGCCCAAAAATGCGTTAAAATTAGTGTCGAAATGTGGAACTTTCGACGCTCATAACTTTCAAATATTTACTTTTTTTACTTTTTGCTTCCATACAGGGCTAGATAATGATGAGACAAATTGATATCACTTTTTATTTTGAACGTACATTGTCAAACAGTGAAATAATCCCTAGACTACGTTTGTATGGAAGAATTTTCGACTAGTGTAACCTTAAGAAACTACACGAAGAAATAAAAGGTTTTACCTAATAGCCCGTGTTTCATGCTTGAGAATTATCTTGGGAAACTGTACTCTTAATAATCCAATAGTAATTTTTAAGGCTCCGTACCCAAAGAGTAAAAACAGGACCCTATTACTAAGACTCTGTGGTCCGTCTGTCTGTTTGTATGTCTGCCTGTCTGTCTCTCTGTCTGTCCGTCTGACACCAGGCTGTATCTCATGAACCGTGACACCTAGGCAGTTGAAATTTTCACAGATGATGTATTTCTGTTGCCGATATAACAACAAATACTAAAAACAGAATGAATTAAATGTTTAAGTGCTCCCATACAACAAACGTGATTTTTTGCCTTTTTTGCGATAATTATACGGAACCCTTCGTGCGCGAGTCCGACTTGCACTTGGCCGTTTTTGTACAACACCCACAGTGGAATTATACACGGGTGGTCGATTATCTGCAGGAATCATACTGCAAGTATTTACTATCTAGTTGCATTTCGTGTCTGTCTAAGTGACTGGGATATTCTTCTCAACTACGCAACTGTTTAAAATGCTGTTTTAGCGTCATTTAAAGAAGTCATTCAGAAAATTTTATGTGTACATTATATTAAGGTTACACTAGTCGATAATTCTTCCATACAAACGTAGTCTAGGGTTTACTCCACTGTTTGATGATGTACGTGTAAAATAAAATAAAACCGGGCACGTGCATGTCGGACTCGCGCACGAAGGGTTCCGTACAATTATTGCAAAAAACGACAACAAAAATACGTTTGTTGTATGGGATCCCCACTTAAATATTAATTTTATTGTGTTTTTAGTATTTGTTGTTAGAGCGGCAACAGAAATACATCATCTATGAAAATTTCAACTGTCTAGCTATCACGGTTCATGAGATACAGCCTGGTGACAGAGGGACAGACAGACAGACAGATGGTTTGCGGAGTGTTAGTAATAGGGTCCCGTTTTTACCCTTTGGGTACGAAACCCTAAAAAATCACAATGTTTTTCAAGTTGCATAATCCGTGCAAATCATGGGCGGTCATTTAGTTACTAGTATCCATTAATAATAAAGGTCCGCCATAGTTTTTCCACAACCGTATTACAAGAATGTGAGGCCCGTGCGTGACGAAGCATATTTTATTTATGGCTTCAGCAATTAGGTACCAGCGACTCCGTGAGGTTTGAATGAAAGCTATTACTTATTGATTCGTTCCATATAGGAAAGGTGTGGCGTGACTTTTAGTTTGAAATGTGATATTGTTCTTCACGCCATAGTAGTAGGCAAGTCAATGGTGTCATTGACATTTAAACATGGAGTAGATGTATGCGGAACAATGTGAAGAACCGCAAACACACACACACATTGCCTCCCTGTCAGTTTTTTATCTGTTGCATTTCGGGGAGTGTGCGATGGAATTGCATGATCTAATTCCGCTTAGCCCGTTTCATCGTCGGACTATAAGACGTACGGCGATGCGCCATCGGTACGTGGTCATCCCACCCATACGCACTAAAGGTTTTTGAAATACTTTCATTAAGCGTACAGCTAAGGAGTGGAATTCCCTGCCGGAGTCTGTGTTTCCAGATAGCTACAACCTCGGAGTTTTTAAGTCAAGAGTGAATAGGCTTCTTCTAGGCAAGTGTGTTATACCGTCGACCACATCATCGCTTACCTTGAGGTCAGATAGTGGTGAAGCGCGAACGTATCAATAATTAAAAAAAAGGGAGGATCCTCCGATTAGACGAGTGTTAAATCTGGTCTGGGCAACTACAACAACAACTCAGAGTTCTCTGGCGTAGATTTACAAGGAGATTCGACGCTTTTTTTTTTTTTTTGCGTGGAGAAATGCTCATGCATACTGCACTACCACGGGGAGATAGTGCAGTTATGTGGGACTCTAACCCACTAAAACTCCACGGTGTGCTCCTGTGACGCTTATGGCGGGAAAACGGGCACGCGTTAGCACTCACCGCGAACCCGCCGCGGCTGTCCGTCACCGGACCCTCCTCGGGGGAGTACCCCCATCACCGGCGCACCAGAACACACAGTAAACCGTGACCACCCCAGGGACCAATTCAGCACATGGGTGCCAGACGACCCCGTGTATGGCTCCCTTGGTCCCACTGTGACGGGTCAAGGTCAATGGCCCCGCCACCTACCATTTTGCGGCCGCAGGATAGGGAGAGCGGCTAACGCTATACCGACACTCCTCTTCCCCTGCGGCCCCACCGCGTCCGCAATCAGACGGTGGCGACCTCGTCTAGGCCGCGGAAGGTAGGGAGAGCGGCGCACCGCAATACCGGCACTCTCTCCCTTCGCGGCCTCCAACCCTCAGCCGCGATATCGTATGGGACCTGGGAATCTCCATAAGACATCGCGGCCCGCCTTAGTTGCGATATCGTCTGTTACCAAGCGGCACCGCAACCTACTAGTTGGCCGCTACGTCGTCGGCTTAATCGGCAAAAGCTCTGACGAGCGGCCCTTCCTCGGGTTCCTCTTCGCTTCACCGTGGGTGACCAAGCCACGGTTACTGAGCCCCCCCGCCTCGACAAAGCGGGAACCCACCGGGGCGGAGGAGATCCGACCCTAGCTATACAAGTAAGGCTGAAAATAGAAGGTGGAACAAACAAAAAGAAGATTCTCTATTCAAGTTCAAATTAGAGCTAACTAAAGTTCTTAATAAATCAAATTGAAATAGATCTCCATGAGTCAAAACAGGCAAATTATAAACATTTAAACTTATAGTTATCCGTCACGTTAATAACCACAAATATTTCTCCGCGAAATTAACTACACACACACGACGTGTTACATTTGACACGTGCCACGCATTTCTCCAACATACACATGTACATATTATACAAATGTACATATAATACACATGTAAGTTCGTAATACGGGCACGTGTACAATATTGCGGTTAGGAATAATGCCTCTCATGGTAACGGATTAATTAAATGCTAAACAAACTGTCATACGCAATGTCTATTTTGCCTTATGCCAGTCTATTATCACATATTGCATTTCATGTTGGGGTGGTGCTGCTAAAACGATTTTAAAACCATTGGAGATAGCACATAGAGCAGTATTAAAAGTTGCTACCTTTCGCCCTTTAATTTTCCCTACTAATGAATTATATAGTAAGTGGAATATTCTAAACGTCAGACAACAGTTCATCATGCAAGCAGTTCTCTTACAACACCAAAATACGCCATACAAGCCAATCAATAAGCGTAGGAAAGATTTAATTTGTGATGTCCCCCGTACACGTCTTACTTTCATAAAAAGATTCTTTTATTTTCTTGGCCCTTCCCTTTATAATAAAATAAATAAACATTGCCCAGTATACAGCTTGACACATTACAAATGTAAAAAATGATCTACTCATTTCTGCTAGACTATACATATGAAGAAACAGAAAAGATGCTAATTTAGGGTAAGTAAAATGGAACATAGTACACGTAACACGATATTATGTTACACAACGCACACACTTACACACATCATAACACACACTCACACCCACATACACACACTCGCACACACACATACGTTTATTATTATTTTTTAAATTGATCTCACTTGAAGATTTTTTTTGTTTGTTTTTGATTTTTTCCTTGTTAACTTTTAGTTTACCAAATCCTTATAGCAGTAAAATACATATGTACGTAAACTGTAAAATATATTTTCTTGTAATCCATGGGGGATTGGAACTGTTACTCCTTCATACAGGTTATACAGTAACCTAGTTAGGAGAATAGAACTGCACCCACTATAATTGTAGCAAACCTGTAATTTTACCATGTATACATTTTATACCCATGTACTGCAATACTTAAAAATGATCAATAAAGATATATATATATAAATGTGGTTAGATTCGTGGGGTTCTGTCTTTGTGCGATTTCATTTAAAATTGTATGCTTTACTTAGGATCAGTAACTTATCGTACAAAATTATTATTTTAACAATAATAGTAAATTAATTGTTATTATTTTAACGTAAATGAAACAAAAGGAGTATGTAAGGATCGTAGTAGGTGGTGTTCTGTAGTTTCTGGGTGCCGCAGTGGCAAAAAAACCGGCCAAGTGCGAGTCGGACTCGCGCACGAAGGGTCCGTACCATTACCACAAAAAACGGCAAAAAATCACGTTTTTGTATGGGAGCCCCACTTAAATATTTATTTTATTCTGTTTTTAGTATTTGTTGTTATAGCGGCAACAGAAATACTTCATCTGTGAAAATTTCAACTGTCTAGCTATCACGGTTTATGAGATACAGCCTGGTGACAGACGGACAGACAGACGGACCGCGGAGTCTTAGTAATGGGGTCCCTTTTTTACCCTTTGGGTACGGAACCCTAAAAAGGAACGCTCTGTGAGACCAAAAAGGCTTCTATCTCAGCATGTCCGCTGGTATTCTGATAGGACCCACTGATAGTGCAACGGACACATTTACTACAATATCGCCTACGTAATAGGCTAATATTCATTGAGATTGGTAATTGCGTTCAATGTTCGGTCGAGAGGATTATTATTTAATAGATAGAATAATAATACTTAAAATAAAAGACTATGTTTAGCAGAATTCGTAGCTCATAACAGTTTCGTAGCACTCGCGTAGCAGTAGCGTACTACGGCGTAGCACTGCCATAGCCTATCAAACACTTTCTCATATTCTCAATATCCCCTTTTCCTTATCCTTAATCTTATTCAACGACATTCTTGATTCCAACTCCAATATCAAATCATTTCAAAACAAGATGAAAGATAAGAAATCCTGCAAATATTCACCCAGAACTCGGAAAACGATTACTTATGATAAATGACGAAAGAGATTTAAAAGCTCGCATATATTGGATGGGCGTTCTACGGCTGTTGTATGGGTGTCGTAAATTACGCGATACGCGACCGCCGGTGTCAACTGCACGATATACCAGCTGTATATGTATGTAAGTATGTGTTTGGTGTATATCTATACTAATATTATAAAGCTGAAGAGTTTGTTTGTTCGTTTGAACGGGGTAATCTCAGGAACTAATGGTTGGAATTGAAAAATTATTTTTGTGTTGGATAGTCCATTTATCGAGGAAGGTTATAGGCTATATAAAATTACGCTACAACCAATAGGAGCCGAGCATAAATGAAAAATGTTGCAAAAACGGGAACAAATATTCCTTTTTGAGAGCTTTTGTTGCGTGCGCTGCGTAAACGGCTTAAGTTACGCAAATATAATGTATGATGGAATTGTTCTTCTTTAAAAGTTCTAAAAAAAAGTCCGCGACAGTATATCTCTATCTTTTAAGATTGACTCACAATAGCAGCTTTTATGTTCTAAATTTTAATTAGAACGCCGCCGCCGGTAGAAACAAAAGTTTACAGGTTACATTCGTATAGTAGTAAGGGTAGGTAGGGTAGGGTAGGATAGGTAGGATAGGGAAGGTAGGGTAGGTATCATAGGGTAGATAGGGTAGGGTTGTTACGGGAAATAAAAAAATTAGGGTAGGTAGGTAGAAGGTAGGTAGGTAGGTAGCCAGATGACGGGAGCGAAGCCGCGGGGGTTAGCTAGTTCATTTATATAGACCATTTAGTGGGACACGTTAGGAAAGGCGTGTAATAAATTGAACGGCATGATTTGTGTGAGTTAGATAGTGTTTCAGATAAAACTACTGAAATTGTCTTAGAAATCTTTTTATTAAATTTTCTATTCTTACATGTCAATATTGAAGTGTCATTGACTATAACAAATCAATTTTCAAAAATCATCATTGCTCATATAACTGTCAGCTACATACTCCGCCTCGCTCGACCCTGACCGTCGAGCTCACACGGTGGCAGCTGGCCCCACTGCTTTCATTAACACCACTAACTTGTTGTAAGTCAGACTCGCGCACCAAGGCTTCCGTACCACTATCGCAAAAAACTGCAAAAATATCACGTTTGTTGTATGGGAACCCCGCTTAAATATTTATTTTATTCTGTTTTTAGTAATTGTTGTTATAGCGGCAATAGAAATACATCATTTGTGAAAATTTCAACTGTCTAGCTATGACGGTTCATGAGATATAGCCTGGTGACAGACGGACAGACAGTCAGACAGACAGATCCAGATCCTGGAGTCTTAGTAATAGGGTCCTGTTTTTACCCTTTGGGTACGGAACCCTAAAAAGTATATAAATTATGGAAGTAAATAGAAAGGTGATTATTTATTTGGGTCGATCATCAAGGTTAAGCAATGCTTGACGAGGTCGGTCCGTGGATAGGTGACCATTTCAACATACCGAGTTTCCCCCGTTCCTCGGAAAGCACGTTAAGCCGTTGGTCTCGGCTGTCATTTGAAGTTGTTTGACAGTCGTTACGGGTAGTCAGAAGCATGAGATCTGACACCAGTCTTGCCAAGGGGTATCGTGTTAACCAGTAACTGGGTTGTGGAGGTCAGATAGGCAGCCGCTCCATGTAAAACACTGGTACTCAGCTGAATCCGGTAAGACTGGAAGCCGACCTCAATATAGTTGGGAAAAGGCTAGGCAGATTGATATTATTTATTTGATGTGAAATTAATAATATCCCTTTCTGAATTGAGTATTCAATATATCAAAACAAATTTGATTTAATTCGTGCTTGACATTTTCTTAGGCTGCAGTAGTCCGCTGGATGCAAGACGCACTGGACCGATCAAAGAGGATCTTGGAGGAGACCTATGTTCAGCAGTGGACGTCCTTA
Organism: Orthosia incerta; assembly: GCA_948252205.1. Classification (NCBI taxonomy): domain Eukaryota; kingdom Metazoa; phylum Arthropoda; class Insecta; order Lepidoptera; family Noctuidae; genus Orthosia; species Orthosia incerta. Next base: position 4,214,500 of record OX411758.1, read on the forward strand.
GGCTGAAATGATGATGAAGATGATTATTGTCTCAGAAAATACATGTACGCGATATCCGACGGATATTGCCTATTTACGCAACTTAAATTTCATCGCGGCAGAAGGTACCCCCAGACCACTTTTATATATTTCTTTTTTGTTATACTCCTACTCCCTATTCTTAATCTTCTAAACTATATTTTAAAATATAAAAGTTCGGCTGGTTTTCAAGCAAAAGTAGAGTTTGACTAATACTCAACTTCAAATTCTTAATTGACATCAGAGGTTAGTTTATTTGGTGTAGAACTAAAAAAGTCTTGGTCGATAATTTGAATGATTATTGCTGCACATTGAAGGTGCCTACTGAGATGACAACTAGACGGGTAGAGTAGTGTGAAAGAAGAAGAAATGTTGTGTTGATCCCGCATAAATTACTAGCTTCTGCCAGTGGCTTTGCTCGCGTGAAAAGTGTATCCCAAGAGAACATTATACCGGTATAAAAGTAGCAATTCCATGCTGTAATCTATCTCTGTGCCAAATTTCATCCAGATCCGTTCAGCCGTTCTTGCATGGTTGAGTAACAAACATACACAAATCCAAACTTTTAGATTTTAACAGATAACTTACCCGTATATTCCAAGTCAATATTCTTCGAGTTGACTTCACCTCGAATCATCAAATTCACAGTTATACCTTGTTATTATTTTTTTTGACTCTACTGAATGTTCTCTCTCGAAGTTCTTTAAATCGACTTGGAATATAGGTCTTAATCGCAACGATTGAATAAGGTTGATAGTTTTACAGATGGATTGTTTACACAAATTATTTGAGTAATTTTTAAGTGGATAGAAGGACGATTGTGTTAAACCTTCTTGGTTACTTTGGTTACAATGCCAACACCCTGGCCATAGAAAGTATTATTTGATGTAAGGTTCAAACTACTGTCACCTTTTCAAAAAAAAAAAAAAAAAAAAAAAGAGAAACAGCTGATTACATGTCACTAACATCAAACACTGCGTTTTACTTAAATCTACAAATTGAGTATAAAATAAGTGATTGTCTTCCCCATTGACATAATCCCTTCCATCCAATCCCTTAGATGTGTTCTTCAATAGCCAAATATCGATAAAATAATATTATATTATTAAGGCAGTACACAGGATTTCCGCAAGTCGAGATACGCAATCATTTCGGGAGACCAAGCTCCAACCCGGAGTAAAGTGTTTCAGCTTTTATTTATTTACGAGTTGCAATCTAAATTCCCCGAATCAAAATACCCTGATATTCCCAATGGAAAAAAAAACAATGCTCAATTCTGGAACCGAACCCTGGATCACGAGATCAATTTTGTAACATCAAACCTTTAAATATTTACTTTTCTTGTAAGTTATCAAATACATATTATACATATCCTGACGAAAAGTGGTTCGAAACATTTTACGAGGCAATTAATCTTCACATAAAAAGCTCCTAAACTCTCTCATTAAGATTTAACTTCACCACAAAAAGGTCTTATAAAAAAATATCATTTCACTTGAAAAAGACGCCGGAAAAGAAAAATAAACAATTCTTTTAAACGGAAATGATAATTACATTACACTACATTATGAAACAGGAAAAAGAAGCGTCTTTTCACCAGACAAGTAAAAACGTCCTATCTACAAAACTGCCGTCTTCAAGCTAAAGTGCCATCATCATCAGTCTTTTAATGTTCCCACTGCTGGCACACACAGGCCTCCTCTCTGTGAGAGGGAACGGGCCATAACTCACCACGCCGGCCTAGTCCGGTTTTGTGGAAGTCCCTTTTTTTCGAATTTTCGAATTTTGAGATCAACCTATAGTGGATGTCTCTAACTATTCTCAATCTCATTTTTCTCTTTTAATTAGACTTTTTACAATGGTTTTCAATCATCTTTATAGCCCTTTGCTAAGAATAGTTACAGCACTGATAACAACATTTGTGCCACATGTTCAATTTTGTGTTGTTAGACATTATTTTTTATTTGTTTTTTTTTTTACCTTTGTATAGATTCTTTTACCGATTGTTTTGTGAATGTGTGAACATTGTAGGCTTTCTAGATTTCTAGATGCCTGTTGAACATTTGTTAACTTTTTATCTCGTTTTACTGTTTTTTTTTAATTTCTTACGATTTATTGTCGTGCCAACATGGAAATATTGTAAGACCAAACCATTTTTTTAAAAGTGGAGTGGAGTTTCTTGCCGGTTCTTCTCCATAGGAAACGACTAACCCGAACCGTGCACCTTTTGTCGACGTTTTATAAGTGCCCATGTAGGCCTATGTAAAAAAAAAAAAAAATGATTATGATTTTTTTGATTTTGAGTGCCATTCATTTGAGAATTAGCGGTTTTGAGTTTTTTGATGCCATCGTTATCGGCATAAAAATCTATATCGATTTGTATAAGCAGACTTTTATCTACTATCAATAGATTTTGCAAATTGCTTTGTTTACAAACTGATTTTTGTTATGAATAAAACTTTGATTAAAACTAAATATACCTATATGAAAATGCGCAATTAGATCATAATTTTTGTACACTGCAAACTCTTGCATGATTTAAAGTTGATAATTAGAGTTTTTTCGTCTATAACTCAAAATGTGATTTTGTCTGTTATGGGCACTTAAGCTATAGGACGGTCGAATATGATACAGTAAAAAGAAACCTCTTCTGGGCCGACAAGTAAAAGGGGCCATCTACAAAAGATAAAGGCACTCAACACTTGCACTACTCTGGCTACTCAATTAGTGGACCTTTGACAGCTAAGTGCAACTTTTAGTCACTCAAAATGATTTTATTTTGCTGGGAAAGTGAAGTGGTTGAGAATATTTTAAACGTGAAGAGTATAATTCCCTTCTGTTTAAATCGAGTTAACGTTTGAATTTTCGCTTTGTCTAAAATTTAAGTTTGTGTTTTAACGACACTCGAAGTGCCATCATCATATCAGCCGTAAGACTTCCATTGCTGGACATAGGCCTACATTACTGCATTGCTACATTGATCAGTCCCGTGCGTCTCGCAACCAATGGAACCTTCACCAGGTCATTGGCCCACCTAGTGGGAGGCCTTCCAACGCAGCGTCTTCCGTTTCGCGGTCGCCACTCCAAAACTTTTCTGCCCCATCAGCCAACCGTTCTGCGAGCAATGTGCCCTGCCCACTGCCACTTAAGTTTGGCAATACTTCGGGCTATGTCTGTAACCCTGGTTCTCTTGCGGATCTCTACTTTTCTGATTCGATCACGCAAGGATACTCCAAGCATAGCCCTCTCCATTGCCCTTTGGGTGACTGTAAGCTTTCTGATTAGGCCCATTGAGAGTGACCACGTTACAGAGCCATAGGTAATGGCAACACAAACTGGTCATAGACTTTCGTCTTGAGACACTTTGGTAAGTTGGACAAGAAGATACCGCGCAACTTCCCGAATGCTGCCCAAGAAGCGCTGCGCTGCGCTGTTCGAAGTGTCAAGAAGCTATTATTTTCATACAATCGAACAACTGGCAAAAAAAGTTCTAGGATTTCTCGTCCAACATTTGTTACTTAGTATTCTAGTTTACTATTACAGAGACTCCTCTTTCCCATAATATTTATAAATCAAATTGAATTTCTTCTGAATGAACTTTGTGTCGGTCATCAAATAAAAATAACAGGCACATAACGAGCCGTGTTCATTATAAGCAATCTTCGCGAATTTGTTCAGTATACGGTAATAATAATTTGTAGTTCTAAAAACTAAAAAACACGCTTTAATGGTAAATTGAACTAAAAAGTCGCTAATCCTGAAGATCTTGGTAAGGCAAAACAAACACACAAACTATTTAAACGCGCCCGGTAGAATCAACTTTCATTATTTGTAAATTTTAATTTTTGTTTGTCGTTCAAAAGTGCCGCTTATTGGCCTAATTGAATAAAAATATTTGACTTTGACTTTGGCTTTGACTTTGACTAAATTATTGCATTGTCATCGGTCCTTGCTAAGTGTGCAAACTTTCAAATCAATCCCACGTTTTGAAGGGGGTGAAAATCACGTTCAAAGATACATAGATACATAGTTCCGTTACATTGATACATACCAAGCTAATAAAAGCGTGTTAAAAACCGCGCAACGACGCGTTTTCGTGCGACTGTCGCTTATAATTTTATAATAGAGCACAGAGCTATGAATATATTTTTTTCCTTCAAACTAAACTTACAATAATCATCAAATAAAAATGTACAATATCAGAATCAAAACACTATCCAAAAAATCTCTCTATCCTGTTTTCCTCCTATCCCACTCAATATTACAATCGTCCTATCTTCTAATTTTCCGCATCTAAACACACAAGTAACACTTCACAGCCTTACCTAATATTTACGACGTCACAACCACAGATTTAAATCTAACTAGATAACGCAAGTACCTCTATATGAAAACGAAACGTGCCACTTTTACACAAACAATATAAAAACAATGAGAGAAAACATTACCAATGCCTCAGCCAACTGTTTATACCTTCTTTACAGCTCAATATGGCATAAACGGCATTTTTCTAGATTTTCAGTGGATTTCCGGTGCCGATAATGCTAAATGAAAAGCTCAGATTACGATCATTGATCGTAACTTTACTCCGTTTTTTGGCACGCAAAGAACGTACAATCGCGTCATCTAGTTCGATTTATGTCTGTGGTCACAACACTCTGAGCGCCTCTTAACTCGACTCGTAATGAAGGGCGTCTCGAGTGGCGACAATAATTGTATGATCACACGCACCCTTGTACTTGATGATCTTATTAGATGGAACTTGAGTTATTATGTGGTGATTGAAGGGGCTATGATGGAGGAAGATATTTCGAATAATTTCTGGACGTCTTTACTTTTATTTAACTTGCAATATGTAAATTTATTCAGGTCAAATCTTGTAACTGAATTCTAAAGCAGTTATCCTCCACCTCTGTGGTTAATACCATCTCGATGCATTTTTAATGCGTTTTTAGTGATGGGATGCAATATAAATCGAATAATGGATAGTCGTTTTTTTTTCAACTTTCTTATTTTCTTAGGTTATATCAAAGTTACTTTTACTATCTCATGATTATTTATAAGTTCTTTAAGGTACTGCCGAAAGAAAGCTTTCTATTCTGTATTTTCATTGCAGTAAACAAACACACACTAACAATATTATAATCAAGACGCTTAAACTAAAACTACCGACTCATCTCAACTTCCTCATAACTTAAATTACCTTCTATCCATCATCTGCCGACAGTTACCTGCCTTAAACTTAGCCACAATATTGATATAAAGTACCTTTCACGTGTCCAAACGTAGGCTAAGTCCTGACAAGGGACCAGTTAATTGCATATTTAAGTTTTAGTACTTAATCCACCACGCAGGCCCAGTGCGTGTTGGTGGATGTCACATGTCTTCGAATTTTTGGTTCTAGGACATGCCGGTTTCCTCACGATATTTTCCTTCACCGTTTTAAGATCAGTGGTGATGAAATAATTTACACAAAGTAAAGCGCCTGCCTGGGTTCAAACCCACGACCTACGACACGAAAGTCGGGACCGTTACCACTGGGCCACCACTAATAATTACAACCTTCGAATAATTACAATAAATAACACAATATTGTTACGAGCTGGGGCTCATGGATAAATTATTTAAACAGCAGACTTCAATTAATCACACTTTATTACAAAAACACTTCTTAAACAATTCTATTACTTCGCACTATTTTCCTTTTCTGATCGCTCTGTGTCGCTTCCGAATCGAAACTGACTCACGATGAACCCGACCGCTCTTTATATAGCACCGAAGATGTTTCTAGAACGTTTCATACTGTTCTAGATAATTCGAGAAACTTCCAGAACAATCGACTTTCGAACTCACTGTTCTCGAAGCGACTAGAAACTTCCAGAATGTTCGGTTCGAACATTCCGGAAAATTCCATTCGACACGAACAGATTAGTTCCGCTATTCGATACTAGATGGCGCCACCAGTAACTACTTAGTTATTCTACTCGTCACTAGATGGCGTTGCCCTATCTTGTAACATTGCCTCCCTCTTAGACATGCTCGTCCCGAGCATCGTTAGACCCATGATAACGGGCCAACCGATCCACATGAACGACCTTTGATGCACCTCGGGGTCCCTTTTGAATTCGGTAGGTGACGTCATTAATCTGGGTAACTACGCGATATGGTCCATCCCATTTTGCTTGCAATTTAGGCGATTTTCCTTTGCTGCGTACCGGGTTATGTAACCATACCAGTGATCCTTCATCGAAGCCCTTATTGTTCGCTTTCCGATCGTAGCGAGTCTTCATCCTCTCAGACATTTGTTGACCTGTCTCTCTGATGTGCTCATATACATCATTCATCCTGTTCCGTAGTTCGTTTGCATAATCAGTTATACTGCGTGGAGACTCAGGTGGGATGCCAGTGATGAGATCTGCAGGTAATCGTAGTTCTCTGCCGAAATTAGCAAAAGCTGGTGTTACCGTTGTGGTTTCATGAACAGCACTGCGATATGCCATGAGATATGGTTGAATGTGTTTGTCCCAATCCTTCTGTCTGTTTTCCACAAACTTTGCAAGATATCTCTCTAGTGACTGGTTGAATCGTTCAACCATCCCGTCTGATTGTGGATGATAAGCAGTAGTTCTGGTTTTGTGAGCACCCATCACACGACACGTCTCCTTGAACACTTCTGACTCGAAGTTCCGGCCTTGATCACTGTGGATTTCCAAGGGTACCCCAAACCGACAAAACACTTCGTCAACTAACTTATCAGCCACCGTAACGGCTTCTTGATTAGGGATTGCAAACACTTCCGGCCATTTTGTGAAGTCGTCCATGACGACCAAGAAGTACTTGTTCCCGCTTTGGCTTTCCGGAAATGGTCCCGCAACATCTAATGCTATACGTTCCCACGGTGCACCAACATTGTAAACCTTTAGTGCCCCTCTGCTTCGAGTTTGTGGTCCTTTCACAGCCGCACAATTTGTGCATTTGCGGTACCATTCCTCAACGTCCTCTCGACAATGGATCCAGTAAAATCGTTCTCGGATCTTGATTAAAGTCCTCTTAACTCCCATGTGACCCCCTGAACTTTCATTGTGATAGAGTTGTAAGACCTCCGGCACTTTAACTTTAGGTACGACCATTTGTAGATGACATTGGTCACCGCGAGCATTCTCCCATTTCCGGCACAGAACTCCATCCTGGATAACCAAGCTTTCCCATTGTGCCCAATAACTCTTGGTGATGGAACTGGTTGCTGCGACATCACTCCAGTGAGGCCTAGGAGCACCTGATTTCTTCCATTCAAGGATCGGTTTTATGTCTCTGTCATCCTGTTGAGCACTCTGCAAGGTTTCCTTCCACTCTTCGCTAAGATCCGTCCTTAAAACCCGCACTAGTGTTACCTGCTTAGCTTCTTGTCTCGCACAATGTTTACATTGGTCTGGACATGGTCTTCGCGAGAGAGCATCTGCATTACCGTGCGACGTTCCGCTACGATGTTGAATTACGAAATCAAACTCTTGCAGTAATTCAATCCATCTTGCTACCTGTCCTTCTGGGTTCTTAAATTGCAGTAGCCATTTCAGTGCAGCGTGGTCCGTCCGCAGGAGAAATTGCCGCCCCAACAAATATTTATTGAAATGCTGCAATGTTTTTACTACAACTAGAACCCTTCACTTTCACCCTTCGAGTGACACAGTAGTTCCTTTCAGGTTTGGATAAGGCTTTGCTGAAGTACGCAATTACAACCTCCTGATCTCCTTTTCGTTGTGACAACACCTCGCCGATTCCAGTATTGCTGGCATCTGTGTCAACTATGAATTCATTTTCATGGTCAGGATAGCCTAGGATGGGAGCATTGCACAAATGTTCTTTCAGCTTCTGAAATGCGACGTCACAGCTCTCATTCCAGCAGAACTGTATCTTGTCTTCAGTTAGTTTATGAAGAGGACGGGCAATGTCAGCAAAGCTCTTCACAAACCGTCGATAGTAGGAGCACAAACCAAGAAATGCCCTGACTTGCGTTTTGTTCTCTGGAACTGGCCAATCCATGACGGCAACGAGCTTATCCGGGTCCGTTTGAATACCTTTTTTGGAAACCACGTGTCCTAAAAAGTTCACTTGCCGCCTGAACAACGCGCACTTCTTTGGGCTTAGTTTTAGATTGGCTCCTCGTATCTTCGACAGCACTTGCTCCAGATTGCGGAGGTGATCTTCAAAGTTCCTACCCACGATGATAATGTCATCCAAGTAGACAAGGCAGGCATCTCCAATCAGTCCAGTAAGCACCCGCTCCATCAATCTCTCAAAAGTGGCAGGAGCATTACACAAACCAAATGGCATGACGTTGAATTGCCACAATCCTTTTCCTGTAGAGAATGCTGTCTTTTCTTTATCTCGAGGGTCTATCTCGACCTGCCAGTAGCCACTCTTCAGATCTAAGGTAGAAAACCACTTCATACCCGTAAGCGTATCCAGCGTGTCGTCGATCCTTGGCAACGGATAACTGTCCTTTTTAGTGATGTCGTTTAGTCGGCGATAGTCAACACAGAAGCGCATGCTGCCGTCCTTCTTCTTCACCAACACTACCGGTGAACACCATGGACTGGATGAAGGTTCAATCACGCCATCTTTCACCATACCCTTGATCATGTCGTCAACTTCACGTTCCCGTGCCACTGGCACACGTCTTGGTCGCTGGCGGATTGGTGCCTCATTTCCTGTATTTATTCTGTGTTGAACTAACGCAGTCTTCCCTATGTCGGCATCATTTGTCGAGAAAATGTCGGCGAACTTGTTCAACATCTTCTTAGCCTTGTTATTTTCTTCTTCCGATAAGTTATTCTGGGAGTCCTTCAAAAGCGAAGTCACGTCGTATCTTGCACTTTGGCATTGGTAGGGTTTTCGTGGCATCTACGCATCCAAACCACTCCTTCACAAGTGCCTAACATTGTGCCTTTCTAGAGCACTAGGTCCTGATCACTTGTGTTGAGTGCACGTACGGATGAAACTCTAGTTCCCCTTACCAAGGTGCGTGCAATCTTCCATGAAGCATCGTTATCTAATCCTTCTATAAGTACACATCGGTTTTCCCGACCAGAATTTCCTGGTAGACAAACTGGTACGATTGTTTCTGACCTTGGACGAAGAATAACTTTCTTGACGCAGTACACCTTTCCCGATGATGCACCTTCCATGAATACTTCCTCTGAGCCACACTTCAACACTCCTTGATGAACGTCAATCTCACACTGATGTTTCCGCATGAAGTCCAAACCCAGAATGCAGTCGTCCACTATGTCGGCCACGATAACATTGTGGCGATAAACTTTGTTCCCTAACTTCATGTCAACCTCCTTCTCACCTCGGACGGGTATGTGCTGACCGGTAGCTGTTCTCAGATGTACACCTTCATGGCTCCCGAAGAAGTCCCCAAGAAACCGTCTTGCTAATTGGAAACTGACAACCGTCCGAGAAGCTCCAGTATCCAATGTCAGCTTGCAAGGTGTTCTGTTAATTTCGCCCTCGATGATCAGGCTGTTCCCGTCACAGGATTGTGAGATCGAGATCCTTGGGGCTCTTCCATCACCAGCCAGCACCCGCCCCTTAGTTCTGGCGTCTATTCGTTTCCCTGCTGCTGTTGCCCAGCGGGGACGTCTGGTGAACCTTTAACTGGCGGCTGCTTATTACCGTGGGGTTGCCTTCGCTTCGGGCAGCTCAATTGGATGTGGCCTCTCTCTCCGCAGCCATAGCATCGGGGTGAAGTCGCAACCTCCCTGATTCGGTGACTTCGTTCGTCCCGCCGTACTGCCTCTACCTCCAAAGCGTGGGCTAGGGCGTCCTTAAGGTTCTTGAAATGCCCTAGCCTTACGGCAGCCCTAACCTCAAGGTCGCGGATCCCATCCGTGAACGCCTGTACGAGGTTCCCGTCGATCAGCACCGGTGATGACTGGTAAGCCTTTCGGACCAGCTTTTCCACATCAAGAGCCCACTGCTGAAGAGTTTCACCAACCCGTTGCGATCGGTCTTTCAACTGGGCTCGAAACACATGATCCAGGTGTGCGTCGCCGTATCTAGCTTCTAATGCTTCTAGAAGCTTCTCAAAGGTGACGTCGTGTCCAAGCGCTTCTAATACAGACAAGGCCTGGTCGCGGAGGCCCAAAGTTAGAGCAGTCAATGCCTGATCGTTGGTCCACCCATTCGATTTCATCACGGCCTCAAACTGAATCTTGTAGGCGGACCATGACGAAGAGCCATCGAATGGTGGCACTTTAAAACCACGAGGTGAAGGTGCCACTACCGCAGCTGCCACGGTCCCGTCTCCAGACTTGAACCCACGTATTGTCTTTTCCATCTCGACAATGCGGGTGTCATGTTGCTGGACCTGGTCTTTCACCTCTTTCATCTCCTTCCCGATAGCTCCGCGGAAGTCCTTTATCACCAAGAGCTGCTCCTCCTGACGGCGAGCCTGCTCCTCCTTGTTGCGCTGCAGCTGCTCCTCCAAGCGCCGCGCCTGCTCCTCATGACGGCGGGCCTGCTCCTCCTGACGGCGAGCCTGCTCCTCCTTGTCGCGCTGCAGCTAATCCGCCAAGCGCCGCGCCTGCTCCTCATGACGACGAGCCTGCTCCTCCTGACGGCGAGCCTGCTCCTCCTTGTTGCGCTGCAGCTGCTCCTCCAAGCGCCGCGCCTGCTCCTCCTGACGGCGAACCTGCTCCTCCTTGTCGCGCTGCATCTGCTCCTCCAAGCGGCGAGCTTGCTCCTCCTGACGGCGAGCCTGCTCCTGCATGAATGCCATAAGGGCGGCTAGGTCAGGCGACGCCGACGATTGAGCTGGTTCCGCTGCAGCCGTGGAGTCTCGATGTCCACCTGATGACGGTGAGGGAGCGTCTCCAAAGCGCCTCTGGTCTACATCTTGCCGGCGCTGACTCCTGGTGCGCATCCCTTCCGTTTCTTCCTTTGGTAGAACCGGCATAATTTATCCCGCACTTCTGACACCAATTTGTTACGAGCTGGGGCTCAGGGATAAATTATTTAAACAGCAGACTTCAATTAATCACACTTTATTACAAAAACACTTCTTAAACAATTCTATTACTTCGCACTATTTTCCTTTTCTGATCGCTCTGTGTCGCTTCCGAATCGAAACTGACTCACGATGAACCCGACCGCTCTTTATATAGCACCGAAGATGTTTCTAGAACGTTTCATACTGTTCTAGATAATTCGAGAAACTTCCAGAACAATCGACTTTCGAACTCACTGTTCTCGAAGCGACTAGAAACTTCCAGAATGTTCGGTTCGAACATTCCGGAAAATTCCATTCGACACGAACAGATTAGTTCCGCTATTCGATACTAGATGGCGCCACCAGTAACTACTTAGTTATTCTACTCGTCACTAGATGGCGTTGCCCTATCTTGTAACAATATTTAGATTAATTTGAGTTCCGGAAATGATTTAGGCCCAAGTCAGTTGTAAGGTCCTTCACTTGATTCATCCGCTACGACCGATGCATGGAACTGAAGAACAAGCTAAAACTACAATTTGATGATTCGTGGTGGAGTCGAGTTGGAGAACATTCTAGAGATGAAGCGTATATACTAGAACAGATCCAGGGATTAGATATTTAGCGAGACTAGGCTGAACCTATTCTAACTTTTAAAATACTCGATCCACCTAGTCTCACTGTGCCTACGTAGTGCACGGCACCCGCGGCCCGCGCGAATCTAAGTACCGACGACGCGGCGAAGCGAGATAGCAGCATAGTCATAGCTCATTCATGTTTGCCAAAATCATACGTGTGTCAGTCACTTGAATTTGAACCCTAATTCAAAGTGCATAAAAGTAACGCGACGCGCACTAGAGTTTACACAAATAATTCGTGTGCCAGTCATTTTAATTTGAACCATATTTCAATGGCATAAAAGTAACGCGACGCGCACTGTGTTGTGATAAATCATTTAAGAACATATATCTATTTTTATTACGACATTAAAACATATGTTTATTGTTTAAAAAATTGTTACCAAAGGAATTAGTGTATTAAAAAAAACAATAACAAAACTAATTAAGTACTCTGAAAAATTAATAGAAATCTTTCAATTACGCCAACAATCTTTAACGTAGATAAATCTTTACGATGACAGTCAAGTCTGTGTAAAGTATGAAGGGAAGATTACATTTCATTACTGCGTACGTACGTATCTACACGTATCGGTGGTACGCAAAGACTAAGCATCTATAAAGTATGCGTATTTCATGGACTAGGTGGACTAGGTGGAACAGGTATTTGGATCGAGTATTTGTACGGACTTGGACTAGGTGCACCTAGTCCAAAATTCACCTAGTACGACCCATCTCTAGAACATTCTGGAAACGGTAATGTTTGTTAGAAATAATAGTGGCTTATTTTTACGTATGGCAGATGAATTTCCGAGAAACAGGCGTGATCAAAGTCAGCTCTGTCTGCATAGCAGTAGAACGGCACTTATGCGCAAAAGTGTTTTTTGCATGGCTCCAATTGTTTATAATAAGCTACCCAAAATTTGGAGGGATCTTAATAATGTGCAACTGAAGAAACAATTAAAGTCGTTTCTAAGTACCAGGGCATACTATAGTATTAGCGAATTTCTGGCAGAAACTTTCATTTTGACATAGATTGTTATTAATATTTTGACATTAATTGTTTGAGATTATTTTTATTTTACAAGGACATGACATACATTATTTTTATTTTATTTTTCTAAAATTGTTTGATATTTTTCCATAGATTTGAAATGTGATTGATATTTTACATAGACTAGACACAAATTACTGTTAATGTATGTTTTAATTACTTGATATATTTTGAAACTGTTACTGTTTATTTTTTGACATTTGAAATTATATTTACATAGATTTGACATTTGCATAATATTTTTGATATTGTCATTATTTATTTTTCTTTTACTGTTGACATTTGGAATTATTTTTACCTTGATTTGACGTTTGCTTAATATTTTTTTGACATTGTTACTATATAATTTTTTGTTTTTACTGTTGACATTTAGAATTATTTTATTTTTTAAATTCATTGGAGTAATTAATTATTATCATATTTTTTATATTTTTTTTAATAATATTTGCACGCCATAGTATGGCAAACATGGCTGAACCTTTTTTTTTTTGTCATCCTGCATGCAAGTGTAATGATTTGTTGTATGTATACACATGTTTGGGCAAATAAATATATCTTATCTTATCTTATCTTAACACAATTTGAAATATGGGCCTTAGAGTGGACGATAGTGGGTACGACAGTGTTAGACATTGAAATTACAACTGGTATCAAAATTGTGGGACAGCTAGAGGTCTTAAAGATTGAGTTAGCAATACAACAAAAATGGAGTGGAATTCCCTGCCGGAGTCTGTGTTTCCAGATAGCTACAACCTCGGGGTCTTTAAGTCAAGAGTGAATAGGTTACTTCTAGGCAAGCGCGTTACACCGTCGACCACATCATTGCTTACCAGGTGAGATAGAAGTCAAGCGCGAGCCTATCTATAACAATGAAAAAGAAACAAAAACTGGCAATTTTTTAGCAAAAGTAGGCCCTAAATATAATACAGATTAAAAAACTGGCCAAGTGCGAGTCGGACTCGCGCACGAAGGGTTCCGTACCATTATCGTAAAAAACGGCCAAAAAATCACGTTTGTTGTATGGGACCCTACTTAAATATTTGTTTTATTCTGTTTTTAGTATTTGTTGTTATAGCGGCATCAGAAATGCATCATCTGTGAAAATTTCAACTGACTAGCTATCACGGTTCTTGAGATACAGCCTGGTGACAGACGGACAGACAGACAGACGGATCGCGGAGTCTCAGTAATAGGGTCCCGTTTTTACCCTTTGGGTACGGAACCCTAAAAAACGACGAAACCCATAAATTAAAATTACCAGAAGACCAGAATCGTGACGAATTCTATTCGGGATTGTAATCATGAGTGGTAAAGATTCACAAACTACTAGGAGACCATAATCTCAAGAAAGAAGAAGTATTATCGGATCTGAAATCATGAGTGGTAAAGACTCTTAAACTACCAGGAGATCAAATTCATTAGGAACTAATTTCTATTCCATTTCAATCCTCCATCATCTCCCGATAGTTACCTGTCTGAAACTAAGCCACAATATTGATATTTCACCGGCCCAACCATGGCAAAGTCTTGACAAGGGACAAGTTAATTGCATATCTAAGTTTTAGTAAGTTATTACAAGGGACTAATTAAAATATTTCAAACCCTCGAACAATGACAATTGATAAACAAGATCGAAATTAAATTGATTGATTTGTAAGTAGGAAATTAATAAGATCCATATCTCAGTCAGTTTGAAGGACCTCCACTCGAATCAGCCGCCATGGCATAGGAAGAAACCCCTCGATGAATGTCAATAAAAAACAATCTGTAACTGTCAATTTGATGACTCGATGTGAAGTCTAGTTATAGGATATGACTTGGAGTGGGCCTTGGAATATAGGGGTAAGATTGTGTAAGTAATTTTGTGGGTTAGAGTTCCTAAAGAATTAGCAACACAACTGTTTCGGATCACAAAGCCAAGGTTGCAACGCTGGGGCCCATAGCAACGCTGCGAATCTTGGATCCTACAAGAGCTATACCCGTGAAACTGCGATACGCAGCAGCGGTCAGCTAGGGAGTTGTTCTTTGAGGATACCGGTTCCTGTCAGACAGGTGGAACGTGATACACGACGGCACAACTTACAAATAATACTCAGTTTGTTCCCGCGGTGGTCTCCTGGTCAATCCCGTGTGGTCGGGGTTTATAGGGGAAGATATGTATATAATAAAGGGATAAGGGACCTGGACACCGCTCCCGCCAAAATTCCCTCGCTGCGCGCGAAATATACACGAAAACAAATGCACAGGCGGAGCACAATACCACTCGCGGATGGAGACATAATTTCGGTGAACGATTGGCTGGTTATTTATTAGTTTTCAAACAAGACCAGCCCAAAAGCCAAATCGTCACGTCTAGTCCGGTCAAACACCGTTTTTACAAGTCATCTATCAACGTCAAGCTCATTCGAAAGCTGTCAATTCGATGACAGCTAGCTAACACAGTGTTGCAACAAAATAACAAAAGGGAACGAAACGTTTCGTTCGCAACAACTGAAAGTGTAGAAATCCAAAGTCCTAATAAATAAATACTCGTAATAAGAAAAAAAAATTGCTCACAAATTAAAACTACCAGGAAACCAGAATCATGAAGTAGTATTACCGGGGTTGGAATCTTGAGTGGTAAAGACTCAAACTACCAGGAGACCAAAATCATGAGGCAGTAATTTGATAATGTACTGTAGAATTTGATATGTAATTCAATCAATCCACCATCACCTTGCGATAGTTACCTGTCTAAAACTTAGCCACAATATTGATATTAAGTGCCTTTTACGTGTCCAACCGTGACTAAGTCCTGACAAGGGTCGATTTAATTGCACATCTAACTTATGGTAAGGTTTTGATCGCCAATCTGTATGGCTTGATTGAAGTTTATGGTCATGTTGCCAATCAAAGTTACTGTAGAAATTAATATCGTAAGATAGAGGTCGTGAGGATTTAGCAACACAAAGAAATATGCAAAAGAAAAAGATACATTACAATAGTTGTATGGACGTAAACAGTGGGTGGTGTTTCTCTGTCTAGATAAAAAACAATTTGAAAAATAGTTGTTGCACACAAATAATTAGAAGGACTTAAAAAATATATATTGTATGACCCATTTTGGAGTACTGAGGCAGTATTTTTAAAGTCTCAGACTAGGGGTACAAACTCTCGTAGGTGATGTTGAATCCAGGATCGGGCGAGATCTGTCTTTGCCAGCAATTATGAGAGCCATGCTGGCAGAGACAGAATACTGGAGGGAAATGGCTTCCTCCTGTGAGACTGTGATGGTTCAGAAGGACACCCAGACCGCCTTGCGGTATGGCGAGAGAACCGATCCCGCTTGGAGAAGAATTCGTCGGGTAGGCAACCGCCTCGATGCCTAAAATGCCGAAACCTCGCCTGCATCAAAAGTAGGCGTAACTCCGGGATTGTGGGTGATCAGACTGGGGACTCTGTCCGCCACAAAGTGACTCCAGGAAAGACGGTGGAATCTGATCACGTGCTACTGTGCACAGCGAGGCTCAGTGGAGTTGCTTATTCAGTCTGTTAAACCTTCTTGGTTACTTTGGTTACAATGCCAACACCCTGGCCATAGAAAGTATTATTTGATGTAAGGTTCAAACTACTGTCACCTGTTAAAAGAAAAAAAAGGAGAAACAGCTGATTACATGTCACTAACATCAAACACTGCGTTTTACTTAAATCTACAAATTGAGTATATAATAAGTGGTTATGGGCGACTCAGCGATAGAAAAATCAACATCTAGTTCGTTAACGTTCAAAAAGTTGACGGGGAACAATTTCCCTAACTGGATCTTCAGCGTTGAATGCATGTTAGTTGAACTCGACTTATGGGACGTGGTCATCAGCAAGGAGCTAGACCTCACGGATCCTATCATCAAGCGGAAAGATGAAAGAGCAAAAGCAAAAATTTACCTAGCGTGCGACGAGTCGGTTTATCCAGTAATCAGATCTGCGAAAACAGCCTATGAAACTATGAATTGCTTAAAAACAGCGTATGCTAATAGTGGTTTGATGAGAAGACTTACGCTTATGAAAAAGCTTCTTAGCAATGAACTAAATAAGTCATCAGGTATGCAAGAGTACGTCAACAATACCCTGGCCATTCAACAACAGTTGACTGCTATTGGAGCAGGAGTGGAAGACGAGTTTGTGGCGATCATATTACTCACTGGACTACCTGATAAGTACAACTCGTTAGTTATGGCACTAGAACATTCCCCTGAAGCAAAATTGACCACAGAGTCAGTCGTAGCAGCCTTATTGAAGGAAGATCTTCGTACCTCAGGACCTATATCTTCCGTGAACACGGCGCTTTACAATAAGAACTCGAATAAGAAGTTTTGCTCATATTGTAAAAAGTTAGGACATTTAGTCTCAGAATGTAGAAACAAAAATAAAGTTTCGGCAAAGAACCCAAAAAATGTTTTGACTGAAAATAATTGTACAAATTATACATCACAGTTCACACTTTCATCATGTTTCATTAATGTCCTTCCTCCTTACAGTTCACATGAGTGGTTCATAGATTCTGGTGCAAGTTGCCACATGAGCAACAGGAAAGAGTGGTATGAGAATATGTATTCCTACGTCTCGCCGATAACAGTTGCTAATAAAGAGCAGCTGTTGAGTGAAGGCAAAGGTACTGTTCATGTAAATATTTCTGATAGTGTCAATAAAATCAGCGATGTACTATACGTTCCAAACCTAGCTACCAACCTATTATCTTTTAGCAATATGGTAAAAAAAGGCTTCGATGTTTTATTTACATCGAAAGGTGCTCAAATCTTTGAAAGCAGCGGTTGTCAAGTGACAGGAAATGTCATTGCTACAGCTTCAAACCATAAAGGCATGTATAGACTTGACATGCGTTCACATGCCCTGTGTACAACCACTAAAGAGTCTGCTATGCTATGGCATAGGCACCTTGGCCATCTAAATGCAAAAAGTATGCATATCCTTAAAAATAAAGGTATAGGAATAGATTTCAGTGCCTCTTACACTGAAACTTGCGTACCATGTTTACAAGGCAAACTTGCGAGAAAACCTTTTGTAAAATCGAAAAGTAGATCGAGTCAAGTCTTAGAATTAATTCATTTGGACTTATGCGGACCTATGAGTACGCACTCGTGGGGTGGAGCTCTTTATTTACTTACTTTTACAGACGATTTTAGTCGCAAAACTTTTGGATATCTTTTAAAATCAAAGGCCGATGTTTTTACAAAGTTTGTTGAATTTAAGCATTTAGTTGAAAATCAAACGGGCAAACGGATAAAAATCTTACGTTCCGATAATGGTCGCGAATATGTAAACAGAGACATGACTACATTTCTCAAGGAAAACGGTATAATCCACCAAACTACGATTCCGTACACACCCCAGCAGAATGGAGTTTCTTAACGCGCAAACCGTACTATTATTGAAAAAGCCAGATCAATGCTTAAAGACTCACAACTTCCTTTAGCATATTGGGGAGAAGCCGTAAATACAGCAATTTATTTAAAGAATCGTGTACCGACACAATCTTTAAATAACAAGATTCCAGAGGAACTGTGGACCAAGCAGAAAATCGACCTCTCACATTTAAGAGTGTTTGGTTGTCAAGCTCACGTTCTTTTGCCTAAAGAAAAACGGACAAAACTAGAATTAAAAACCCAGTCATGCATTTTTGTGGGCTATGCTACTGAAAGTAAAGGATATCGCCTTATAGATCCAAAAAATCCTCGGACAATTATAATTGCGAGAGATGTTGTCTTCATAGAAGACAAAATGCATACAGAATCTAAGAATTCTGATAGTAGCACGCAAGACTCACTTCTAGATGAAGTAGTTATACCATTTGTTGACGAGCAACCATCTTCATTGGATCAAGAACTTGTTTCACAACAGCAACGTCAGCCACCACTGGACACTTCTGAGATACCGCAAACATCGTCAACAGAGTATTTATCAGCTTCTGAAGATATTGTGATACCGGAAGTATCTCCTTCTGATTCTGAACCAACTGTAGAGCCATCTCATGAACCGAATACGAGATATCCTACTCGATCGAGGCGTCCTCCTGAGAGACTAGAATACTCGAACATGGTAGAACTGGAACCAGAATCATATAAAGAAGTAACTGTCCACCCAAATAAAGAAAAGTGGATCGAGGCAATGCAAGCGGAATATAATTCATTGTCGAAACATGGAACTTGGGTTCTCGTTGACAGGCCTGCTGGCAGAAAAACAACAAAATGTAAATGGGTCTTCAAGATCAAAAAGGACACAAGTGGTCAAGTTACCAAGTATAAGGCTAGATTAGTAGCTAAAGGCTTCACCCAGGTAGCAGGAGTTGATTACGGGGAAACTTTCTCACCAGTTGCTAGACTATCTTCAGTACGTCTTTTGATAGCTTTTGCTGCGCATCGAGGGTTACAGGTTGACCATCTTGATGTAAAAACCGCATTCCTAAATGGAGATCTTGAAGAAGAAATCTACATGGAGCAACCAGAGGGTTTCTCTACTGACCCAAAGAACAAAGTGTGTCTGCTCAAAAAGGCTCTTTACGGCCTCAAACAGGCTCCACGACAGTGGAATATTAAGGTGTGCGATGCTATGCGCAAACTGTCGTTAACACAAACAGCAAACGAACATTGTCTCTATTTTAGACGAGAAGCAAATGATCTGCTTCTGGTAGCTGTATTTGTAGATGATTTTTACATCGTAAGCACAAACGACACGTTAAAGAGAAACTTCAAAAAGGAACTCCAGAAACAATTTATTGTAAAAGACCTTGGCATTCTAAAGGATTGTCTAGGAATGAGAGTTACACATAATGACGACTCCATTTCTCTCGATCAAACTAAATACATAGAGAAACTTTTACACAAATATAACATGACAGACGCAATTACTGTCTCAACACCCCTGGAACCAGGACTAAAGCTTTCTCTTCCTGAAAAAGAAGAACCGAAAGCTGAAGTTCCTTATCAAGAACTTATCGGCTCTTTAATGTACATTGCCATTTGTACAAGACCTGACATTGCTCACTCGGTCTCGTACCTTTCCCAGTTCAATGCACATTACGGGGAGGTACATTGGAGGGCCGCTAAGCGAGTTCTTCGGTACCTGAAAGGTACTAAGGAACTTAAACTTAGTTACAATAAGACAAGTCTGTTTTATCCTACTTGTTACGTAGATGCAGACTATGGAAACAGTATGGTGGATCGGAAATCATTTACTGGATACGTTTTCATAATGAGCGGAGGACCTATTTCGTGGGAAGCTCGCAAGCAGCGAACAGTTGCTCTTTCCACAACGGAAGCTGAATACATGGCTCTAGCTGAAGCTTGCAAAGAAGCCATTTATCTAAGAACCCTCATTAATGAACTCCTTCTCATCCCCACTCATTCCATAGTCATATACTCAGACAATCAAAGCTCCATAAAATTAGCTCATAATGACACGTATCATTCACGCACTAAACATATAGATATAAAGCATCACTTCATACGAGATACAGTAACACATCAACACATTGAAATTAAATTTATACCTACACAGTCAATGATTGCTGATGTTCTAACTAAGCCTTTGGCGAAACTTAAGCACGCAAAATGTGTGCAATCCTTAGGTTTAATTTAGATGTTATTTGATAGTTTTTTTTTTTATACAACCTTGTTAGTGATGGACTTTTGTGTGTTTGTGTGTGTTGTTATAGTTATTTTAATTACTTTGATATATACTTTTGTCTTATACAGGATGTTCGCATTGCGGGGAGGTGTTAAACCTTCTTGGTTACTTTGGTTACAATGCCAACACCCTGGCCATAGAAAGTATTATTTGATGTAAGGTTCAAACTACTGTCACCTGTTAAAAGAAAAAAAGGAGAAACAGCTGATTACATGTCACTAACATCAAACACTGCGTTTTACTTAAATCTACAAATTGAGTATATAATAAGTCAGTCTCCCCTAACAGGCGTTTCACAGAGCTGCTCAATGGTGGTCTATTAAGCGGTTTCCCCCGTAAACATAAAAAGGTGACGTTGAAACCTTAAATAACAAATACCCTTGAAGAGTAAAGTCGCCAAGAGATAGCGAGAGAGACATTATGCCTCGGATAGGTTTTGGTTAGCAAACAAACATCGCATTCGACTGCTGTTTGGTAACAGGAACCGACGCTAAAAGCTAGTGATATTAGTTCACACGCCATTAGGCACACACAAAGGCGTACATAACACCAGGCACGTATGTGCTATGAAGCACGCACAACTATACATATAACGTATTTCATCAAAGTCGATTCAAACTTAAAGGTGGCTATGAAGTTCGCTTTTCACTACCCGCTACCCACTGTTACGTGAAGGCTAATCGCTGTGCGGTAGCACCGCACAGCGATTAGCCTCTTGTTTCAAGCCGCCATTAAGATTGAATCTACTCGTACTGTGCGCTATACATACAATTTTGTATCTGCCTACATAGGTGTAACTACAGGTAGACTACTGTTACACCAACGCATAATGTACTATAGTTGACCACGTACATATGTACTTGTATTGTCTGGAAAGATCATCGTGTGTTAGACGCGAGATGTGAAGCTCAATTTAACATTGTAGCTAGGTTAAGCCTGCAAAAGCACCTGTGTGGAATATTGATAGACTGGCTGTTAAACTGAAACAGTTTGCCAATGGAATGTACGTATCATCATAATTTCAGCCAAAAGACGTCCACTGCTGGACATAGGCCGCCCCCAAGCGTCGCCACATTGATCGGTCCTGTGCTTCTCACAGCTATATTATTCTTGGAGATTCTTTGCGTGATCGAATCAGAAATTAAGATATCCACAAGAGCCTGCAAAAAAACTTAAGTGGCCGTGGGCAGGACATAAAGCTCGCAGAACGGATGGCTGATGTGGCCGAAAGTTGTGGAGTGGCGACTGCAAACCGGAAGACGTTGCAAGTTAGTTTCCACACCTAAGTGTCGCCGCACACGGGCCACACGCGACAGCCACAAACACCGCCACGAGAAGCTAGAAGCGTGTAGCGTGTGGCGGCCACCGGCGTCAACCGTGTGCGGCGAGTCCATACAAAATGTATGAAAACTACAGGAAATATGCCAGTGGCGACGTTTTGTGGTTGTGGCCGGTGGCCCCGTGTGCGGGGACCCTAAGTGTCGCCGCACACGGGCCACACGCGACAGCCACAAACACCGCCACGAGAAGCTAGAAGCGTGTAGCGTGTGGCGGCCACCGGCGTCAACCAAGTGCGGCGAGTCCATACAAAATGTATGAAAACTACAGGAAATATGCCAGTGGCGACGTTTTGTGGTTGTGGCCGGTGGCCCCGTGTGCGGGGACCCTAATGCATAACACCATACATCATGTCCGTATTCTCTATCTCTAGAGTTGTATGTATAGTATCTACGCCTTCATTTAGCCAATTAAGTGAGTGCTTAAAACGTTGATTCACGCGAAACACATTAATGGGTTTTTGCGGCCACGTTGCTCGTACTTTTGTTTGTCGTCTTCGTGTTCTTGATCTGGGTCACCAATTTAGCAATGAGTCTCTCATTAGGTGAATAAATAAAAGTTTTTACACTTGTACGGTAGACGAAGAAAGTTTATTGCAAGATAAAGTTCAGACACAGCAGAGAGAATATAGCATAAAGTATAAAGAAAGACAGACGGACAGATAGAAAGATCAGTTAAAGTAGTACAGCATTTAAATAGCGTGATGGTTAGGGATCGCGCTTTAGCGAAACAAGCAAGGTAGTGAGGACATTGTCTGGCTGTGTGAGTCCCGCAAACCTTCGTTTAAAAGGCAGGATCCTACGACCAGGCGGGTGTTGCGTCCGGTTCGGGCAACAGCCCGACATTTGTCGTCAGACCGTTGTTTGTAGTACAAGACGAGCCAAGCAAGGGACATCACGAATAGCGCAGATGTCACACAGTTAATATTGTTACTGATGTGAGAAGGTCCTCCCCTTGATGATAGCGATCATGACCCTGGTACCGTTGTCCACCAGACGCGCTATCTCCTCACCTCTCCACTTGTATGTGAACACTGCACTTATATTACGTCCATTGTCAGTAGGCAACTTCATTTTCTCCAAAAGAGTCGTATCCCGATCGTTGTAAATGAGAACCGCGGTCGCGTTGGCCTGCCATGCATTCTGCACCTTGATTTCAAATTTGCAACTGCCTCTTTTAATGACCGCGACCCACGGCTCGGTGGGCAGAGGATCGTTAGGCGCAGCCGCCGACAGCAAAGGCCAAGTGCAACCAGTATGGTCCCTCTCACCACCAGCACCTTCGGCACGAACGTGGACCGCCATCCCCCGAGACGATCCGATGTAGCCCTCACCGTATTTACCCGACTCAGATGTTTCCGAGTATTCCTCTCCATGTTCATCTTTATATGTGATATTAATGTTGGCAACCGTATACGTGTTACTGAGGAACCGTTCATCCATAGGCACGTACCGCACGGGCTCCAGCTCGCTCCCAGGAGTGTGGCATCCCACCAGAGAAATCACGCACCACAGCGCCGCAAAACGAGAACACATACCACGCATTTGTACAACATACACTAAACTATTCCACTACACAAGGGTCAACGGTCAAAGGTCGATATGTTTACAAACATTGGCGAGCGACAAGTTATCAGTCGTACACCAGCACTATTTAACACGTCTAGATAGGTCCACGACCGTTCACGATGTGATACTAAATGAAAACTCGACAAGTTTATCAGTGCCGCTATTGGTTAACGAAAACAACCAATGAATTTAGTTGATAACGCGATAACGTTATCTTCGCGACGACTATTTAGCACAACACTCTCCGGTGTAACTGCACTTAATGTCTGTTGCGTTCCGCTTTCAAACGTCGTCTTGTTTTTTAGGTGTTGATAGTTTCGGCCAGTACTGCCGCATTATCGTTAGCTCTGTTCTGGATTATTGTTGTTGAAGTCAATGGCTACCCCATAACCGGCTATGAACTTCATAACAGCAGGTAGAATATGAAGCTTACTATACACAGACAGCTGTAGAATTCCCTTCTCTCTAGAATATCGCCCCAAGGCCGAAAGAAAATACAACAGCAGTTTAGTTTATTTCAAACAAACATTAATGCTCCATTTAATTACATCAAAATCAACTTTACAACCACAGAACAAAAAAAACACCTACTACAGTTTACAACCCACAAATAGCTGTAATGAAATCAAAACAATTACATTCAGCAGTACCTTTTATTTTTGTCGACTAACCTGCAAACGCACAGTTGTCACGAAACGACGCGACGCTCGTCTCGCTAGCTGATATTCTCAGTACGGACGAGCCAGCCAGTACCCATGGCATCTATGAGGGTATCATGAAACTGTGATGGAGCATACCTGGTCTTCACCCTCAGCTTCTGTCATCACCCTCAACCACATCAGCAACACAGGACACTGCAGTGTGCTGTGCCCGGGTTGCTGATGTGCACTTTTGGCCGGTCAATAAGAAGAGCCTTGAAGATCCTGTCCTGGTCAACGCCAGCAGTCAAACCACTACGCCGCTCAGCACCACTCTGACCTGGAGCCAGCAGTATCGTTCCGACATTGGGACACTATCCCGACTCATTGAAATATCATCACCAGGGCACTATCCTGACACTCTGGGATTTTATCACCCCGCATACAGTTCCAACTCACCGTGAACTCTGCGACTTCCGATTCTGACTCACGGCATCGAACCTTCCACTAGCCCGGCACGCATCACAAGATGTACAGACGACTCATCCTGCTATCAAATCCGGTCTCTAGATGAGAGTGATGTGGCGGAATCTATGCCGCCACTTACGTACTAATAACTTAAGGCGCCGATTCCCTTGAGTAGCTGATTTTAAAATGAGAATCACGTCTAAATGGCTAGTCGTAATTTTTTGAAAAAAATATATGTTATATGAGACTATTTTCTTAATAATTTGATCAGAGCAAATTTTGAGTTTTATTCGTATAACATAGTGTAATTAATTTGTAAAGTTATGTCTAAAACGGACAAAAACACGACAATCACACCAAAACCGCTGAGCGTGTTTAAATAAAATTGACACCATCTCAAAGACAATTTAAGTATCTACATTTTGATCTGAGGCTTTCTTTTTTAAAGTCAGAGAATTATTATTCTCTGACTTTAAAACATTCCTTATTAGGAATGTACAAAAAACTACTAAATTTTGGGTCGCGCGGGTGTGAAACAAGTGCGCGTTTTGTTCCCTCAAGGTCGTTGGCGTTAGTCGTCGTCTTAATGACCTGATGTCAAACAAATCTTGCATCGCGCAAACAAAGTTGTGACGCAATATGAACACATACAACAGTTTGACAACAAACGTTGGGCAGTTTCCCGGACCAGACACAACACTCGTCTGGTCGGAGGATCCCCCCTTTTCGGTGGAGATTTGCGGGACATTACAATTTTGGTAGGTAGGTTCGGTTCATCCCTGTTCCGCACCTCAAAACATTCTACTTGACTGTTTCATTGCTCTAGTGGTAGCAAGCTCTACTGTTGAGCCTTAGGTCCTGGGTTTGATTCACGGGCAAAGTGTTATTGAGTTTTCCCATCTGGAATTTCTCAGTAAGACCCGGAGTCCGGACTTGTGCCCGGTTGATGGCGGTAAGCTCGCCCGCTATGGAGAAAATGTGGATGCACCTACTATAACTACACTTCTGCCTTACCCTACGGGAAATACAGATATAATGTTATATTATCTTCAAGAAATACACATATATAATAAATATAATAATAATTCTATAGAAAAGTCGTTTTAGTTCATCGAAAATATTTCCAAAAAATTGCTGGGATGATAAAGGATAACCTACAGAACCATTGCCATCATTTTTGGATTTATTGCCTGTTTTTCGGTTTGTCTGTTAAGTTGTGCACGCATCAAGTAAAATGTATGAAACCAACGTAGATAAATTTTATACATAAAAATTGTGCGTAGGTAGGTAGGGATGGTAGGTAGGAAGGTAAGTAGGGTAGGGTAGGCAGTTGACGAGAGCGAAGCCGCGGGTACAGCTAGTGTTGTAATAATTATTATATTATTTGTATATTATTTGTTGTTATATTAATTTGAATTGAAAGTATCAGAAAGTATGCCAACAAAGATTTATAGATTTTAACTTTTAAGATAGAACGAGGCGCTCGTGGCTAAATAATAACAGCCGCACGGGTCGATCTTCAAGGGGCAGTCGCTCCATGTAAAACACTGGTACTCAGCTGAATTCGGTAAGACTGGAAACCGACCCCAACAATAATTGGGAAAAAGACTAGGCAGATGATGAACTTTTAAGATAGAACATAAAACTTACAGTATAAATCCTGCATATAAACACAAATAGGTACTTGCGGTCAACAAAATTATTCTACATGTTAAGTTTGTTACAACTCATGTGTTTTACCATTGTATGTATCTACTTGAGACAATAAAGTTTTATTATTATTTCCTTTATTTAACAGTTTTCTTATTATTTACATTTTTAAATATTTTTATAAAATAAATTAAAAAACAAAAACATTTAAAAATATAAAAAATAGAGGCCCACCGGTATCGGGAACAGGGTCCAAGCTACCGGCGGTCAGGGCTCCAGAGAGAGGAACCTCCTAACTATACGAGCCGTGTCCAGCAGTACTGCTTTCTGGATCAGGCCCTTGACCCAGCTGCCTAACGAGAGCCTTCTAAGATGTTGGTCGAGGCTCGTGGCTATTAAGCCATTGGCTGACACGACTATCGGTACAATGATCGCTGTGTCCACATCCCACATGTCGACAACCTCGCGAGCCAAGTCAAGATACTTGATTTGTTTATCTTTCTCGGCTTTCACGAGGTTCCCGTCATGCGGGACAGTTATGTCAACAATCATTGCACGCCTCTCGATTCGGTCCACCACCACTATATCAGGCTTGTTAGCGATAATAGTCCTGTCAGTGATGATGGACCGATCCCAGTACAATGTGATATTGCCATTTTCGAGAACTGGGTCGGGCACATACCTGTAGTACGGTACCTCCGATGCCACAAGAGTGTATTTCAGAGCAAGTTGCTGGTGGATGATCCTGGCTACAAGATTGTGCCTATGCAAATACTCTTCGTTAGCTAGACGAGAACATCCAGAGATAATGTGGCGGATCGATTCACCCGGGCGGTGACATGCCCGACAGATGTCAACTGTGCCATCCTTCACAATAAATCTCCGGTAGTTATTCGTCATGATAACTTCGTCCATAATTGCACAGACAAAACCTTCGGTTTCCCCAAAGAGGTCACCGAAACGCAGCCAGGCTACGGACGCTGCTTGGTCTACATCAGACCCATGTAGGGCCCGGAAAAAGCGTCCGTGAAGCTCCTTACTCTGCCATACTTCCCTACGGTCGTTAGTTTCAAGCACTACAGGCTTGCGCCAGTTCTCATTCGCCATGGAGAGCGGGGTGAGTCCCTTGTCCACTGCTACTACATCTCGATGCATACCTACGTCGGTGTGTAGAAAATATTCCCTGAGATTGCATATCTCGCGGTTGTGGAGGTTTTTGGCATTTAAAAAGCCTCGGCCGCCACACTTCCGCGGGATATACAATCTCATGACTGACGATCGTGGGTGATGCATTCGATTTGCAGTCAGCAGTGTACGGACCCGCCTATCCAGGGCGTCGAGTTCCGTTTGAGTCCATTTGAGTACGCCGAAAGAGTACATCAATACCGGCATGACCCAACCGTTGAAGGCGCGCACCTTGTTTCCGCCTGAAAGAAGGCTATTGAATACCTTTTTCAGGCGGCCAAAGAAGCGTTCCCTCAACGATTGCTTCATGTCAGTAGTGCTGATACCTAACGCTTCCGACATACCCAAATACTTATAGGTTTCGTTTGGAGAGAGGGATCTCAGGTTTATGGAATCCGCGAGTTGAATTCCTACGGATTCCACAATCTCCCCTCGCTTTACATGCATGACCGCACATTTGTCCACACCAAACTCCATCCTGATGGCGTTACTAAAAGTTTCAGTTACTTTCAGTAGCTCCATCAGCTGAAGATTGCTGGGGGCAAAGAGCTTCAGATCATCCATGTAAAGGAGGTATTATTATTATTATTATTATATAAATAGTAAGTGTTTAGAACAATCTAAACATAGATAATTATTTAATGTATAAATTAAGCATAAACTTGCAACACTAGACAAAATTTGTTATATTTTTGTAGTGTGGCAATTCAGCCCTTTCCTGTTACAACGATTATTGCGAATGGCTGTGTTCTGTTACTATAAAATAAAATTATCAAGTTTTCCAAAGTTTACACGCATTTTATTCCACACATGCGTGCGGTGGTCCTTCGAGGAGTTTTAAAATCAGTGCCGAGCAGTTTTCGCGAGCTATATCGTGAAATTTTGTGTTCGTCGTGGTCGGCTTGCTATAAGAAGTCGCCATTGCCGGGCTATTGTGCCGGTTGTACGAGGCCTGCAACTTCGTTCTATTCTATAATAGAACGAAAATAAAGAAGCAACATCAGGAAACAGCATCGTATTGTCATCAAAAAGTCGTGAGATTGCGATTTCGTGAACGAAAAATTCGCCATTTTTTCTTCTTCCGATACCCACTTTTCAAAACCTAAAATTGAAGGTTTGTCTGTGAGGTTGGTACTATATTCCTGCGTGCAACTTGTGCAAACTTCACGTCGTGCTGTCAGTGTCAGTCAATCATTCTGCAGCTGTCAGTGTCAACCCGAACGTGAAATCGGCTTTTTTGTAAACAAACAAATATTTTGTGCAAAGAGATAGTGCGCGGAGTGTTCTATCGTAGTTATAAGTCGTTTCGTCGTTTACATACCGTACTACCATGGCGGAATTAAAGGAAACATTGCGTAAACACCGCATACTTCGTGGCCAGTGCAAAGCTACAATAACACGCATCGAAGCGTTTGTGGACGACCCCATATGTTTTGGGTCTGCAACTGCAGACATATTGGAGGCGCGCAGAGAAAAACTTATCTGTGCACTCAAGAGTTATGAGGCGGTGCAGTTGGATATCCTAAGTATTGACGAAAGTGACTCCGAACAGGTTGGTCAAGTAGAAGAAAAATATTATTCTGTGCTTGCTAAAATCAATGCTTCTCTAAAGCTAATAGGCAAAAAATCTGTCTCAGAATGTCATAATGTTTCAACCTGTAAACTACCAAACATCGAGATAACTCCCTATGATGGGAAAGATTTCACAAAATTTAAACCATTTTATGATTTGTTTATAGCTGTTATCGATAATAACAGGTCATTGTCTGATGTCCAGAAGTTGTTCTATTTAAGAAAGTATGTAACAGATGATGCATTGGCAGTCATTGTCAATTTGCCACTAGTGAATCAATCATATAGGGAGGCATTAGAATTGTTGGCAAAGCGTTTTGACAACAAATCGCGGTTAATAGGAAATCATATTGGTATTTTGTTAGATTTGCCTACAATGCAAAAAGGCACTGCAGCCTCTATAAGGTCTTTTGTGTCTGAAGTTCAGCAACAATTGCATGCATTGAAGAACCTTGAACAGCCCATCGATACATGGGACATGTTACTGATTTCCATTTTAACTAGAAAATTAGATCAAATCACTAACAGAGCTTATCAATTAGATAGGGACTTAGAAAAGATGCCTTCCATGGTAGACTTTTTGAACTTTCTTGAAAAGCGCGCTATAGCACTAGAAGATAGTTCAACCCCTAAAGGTACTTGCTATGAAAGTAGTAATAGATTTAATAAATCATTGCAATCAAAGGTGGCCAACGTTGCCTCACAAGTCAAGAAATTGTGTAAATGTTGTAATAAAACTGACCATCCTCTTTTCAGCTGTCCGGCATTCAAAACGGCAGCATTAACGAACCGCCAAGCATTTGTGCGGGATAATGATTTATGCACTACATGTCTAAAGACACACAGCGGAAAATGTAAGTTTACTTTTAAATGTAAAATATGTAAACAAGGACATAACACTTTGCTTCATGAAGAACCAGCCAGCCCTAATGAGCCTGCAGTTTCATTAGTATCAAATCCTGTATCCAATAATGTTTTGCTTCCGACTGTAAAAGTTACCTTGCTAAATCAAAATGATGAAAAGATTTCTGTCCGAGCACTGCTTGACACAGGCAGCCAGGCATCCTTTGTTACAACAAGCCTTGTAAACAAACTTGGGCTGATTGCTATAAATCAGCACCATAATATTATAGGTATTGGTAATAAACCAACTCAAATTGACAAACTTGTAAACATAAGTGTGCTTCCATGCCACAATAATGTAAAATTAAACTTAAAATGTCACATAGTTGACAAAATAACCTCAAGGTTGCCCCAACAATTTATAAATGTATCTGGTTGGAATTTACCTAAAAATGTAAAACTTGCAGATGATAATTTTAATATCCCAGCTGAAATTTCATTATTACTGGGTGCAGATATTTACTTTAGTGTTTTACTAGATGGTTGTATAAAAATCCAAAATGGACTGCATTTGCAAAACACCCTATTTGGGTATGTAGTTGGTGGCAATGTTCCTGAAAAGGTGTCTACAAATAGTGAAGTAAGTAATGTAACCTTTGATTTTGTTTCTAATTTTGCTATCCATGATGAGAAAAAGTTAGAAAATATAATGGAAAAGTTTTGGTTGACTGAAAAGTTACCAGAGCCTGCAGGGAAGTGTTGTGATGAGTTTCAAAAGGCTGAAGAAATTTTTCAGAAATCAATGAGTCTTAAAGACAGTCGTTTTTATGTTGACATGCCTCTTCTCACTCCTATTGAAGAACTGCAGCTTGGTGACTCTTTTTCAGTTGCCTATCAAAGATTTCTAATGTTAGAGAAACGATTCAAATCAAATCCTTTGTTATTAGAACAGTATAAATTGTTCATAGATCAGTATGTAGAGCTGGGACATGCTAAAAAGGTTGATTTTGCGAATTATGATATTGATAAAGATCCTGTCTACTTTCTAGCACATCATGCTGTTATCAATGAGGCAAGTAAGACGACCCGACTCCGTGTAGTGTTTGACGGTAGTATGAAGTCGCGCAGTCAGGTGTCCCTCAATGACGTCATGCTGAATGGCCCCGTGGTACAGAGTGAGCTGTTTGATATTTTAATTCTATTCAGGACTTACATTTTCACACTAATTTGTGATATTCAGAAAGCATTTCGCAATGTTTTCATAAATGGTCCCCAAACTTGCCTTCAAAACATTCTTTGGAGAGATGATCCCAGAAAGCCTATCAGCTGTTTACAGCTTCAGACTGTAACATACGGTTTAAAGGCCTCTACTTTCTTGACCACTCGATGCCTACTTGAACTAGCTTATCGGTACAAACATAATTACCCACTGGCTGCTCAAACAATGATCAAAAATACTTATGTCGATGATATTTTGTGCGGCTCAGACAATGTAGAGCAGCTTCATGAACTGAAAACTCAATTGGTAGAGCTTCTCAAGTTAGGTAGTTTTTCTTTGCATAAATGGTGCTCAAACAACCCGGATGTCATAAACGACATTCCAAATGAGCAAAGGCAGTTTGAAAATGTAGATATGAGTGGAGATAACCTGGTCAAAACTTTAGGTTTAATCTATGACACCACTTCAGACACATTCACTTTTTCTAGCCCCAATATTGATGAAGGGCATAATTTAAATTCAAAAAGAAAAATATTGAGCTTTATAGGGAAGATGTTTGACCCTCTCGGTTTAGTAGGCCCAATTATAGTGGTAGCCAAAATATTTATGCAAGAGCTATGGTCTTTGCAAATTGGATGGGACGCTATAGTTCCAGATGAACAGTTTCTATACTGGAACAATTTCTTAAATAAGTTAAAACTTATGGGTAAAATCACAGTGAACAGATGTGTCAATACTAATGATATTTTTAATGTAGAATTAGTAGGGTATTCCGATGCATCTTTTAAAGCCTTTGGCTGTTGTCTTTATGTAAGAATTATAAAAAATGATGGTTCAGTGCAAACAGAATTACTCTGCTCCAAGTCACGTGTTGCTCCATTAGCGAAAAGCCTTACAATTCCCCAACTAGAACTCAATGGTGCTCTCCTCTTGGCACAGCTGGCACAAAGGGTTGGTAGAGTCCTGATGGGTAGGTTTTCTCAAGTAGAGACATTTTTATACAGTGACTCCCAAATAGTGTTAGCCTGGATCAAAGCAGGATATGTTAAATCTAATGTTTATGCCAATAATAGAGTAAAACAAATTGTAGAGTTGACTGATCAAAAGCAATGGGGATTTGTTAAAACTAGTGACAACCCGGCTGATTTATTGTCGAGGGGAGTTTTTCCGCATAAGTTGCAACAAAGTACTTTGTGGTGGCACGGGCCAACCTACTTAGTAGATAAACATTATACACATGTATGTTCTGTAAATTTTAAATTGTCTGAGTTACTCACAAATATAGAACTAAATGATGAGCAAGAGATACCGTGTAATATGACACAGGTAGAGCCATCATTTGCAGTCAATTTGATCGAAAAATATTCAAACTTATATAAATTACAAAAAGTAGTAGGATATATTTATAGATTCTATAACAATTGTTCAAAAAATGAAAATAAAAGTACAGAGTGTTACTTAACACCGCAAGAGCTTCGCTACTCTATGTCAGTTATTGTACGTTGTATTCAAAAGCAACACTATGCCAAAGAGGTGAAGTTACTTACTGCTGGAAAAGTTATAAAGACAGGAATAGGAAGTCTCTCTCCTTTCCTCGACAAAATAGGTATTCTGAGAGTAGGAGGTAGGCTCGATAATGCTAGGGAAATGTCGTTCGATAAGAAACATCCCACTATTCTTCCGAAAAACTCTCATTTAACAAAACTCCTAATAGAAAGTGAACATTTGCGACTTTTACACGCAGGCCCAAGATTAGTATTGAGTTCTCTTTCACAAAGGTACTCCATTGTTAATGGTATCCGGGAGGTCAAGAAAGTGGTGCGCAAATGCGTCAAATGCTTCCGAACAAAAGCTGAGGCTGCTAAACAGTTGATGGGCTCCCTCCCACAAGAAAGAATAACAGCGTCCAGGCCATTTCAGCATGTCGGCGTTGACTTCTGTGGACCCTTCGACATGAAGGTAGCTAGGGTTAGAAAGCCTATTGTTAAGAAATGTTACATCGCGCTTTTCGTCTGCTTTGCTATAAAAGCTATTCATGTAGAGCTTGTATCAGACTTAACAACTGAAGCCTTTTTAGCATGTCTCAAGCGCTTCATTTCGAGGCGTGGCATGCCCACAAATATATATTGTGACAACGCTAAAACATTTAAAGGAGCGTCTAACGAAATGAAAAAATTGTATGACCTGCAATCCTCCAAAAATCACAGGGATGCTGTAGATGGGTTTTGCACCCAACATTATATAAAATTTAGGTTTATACCCAGTTATTCACCTGAGTTTGGAGGATTGTGGGAAGCTGGTGTAAAAAGTGTAAAACACCATCTGAAGCGGGTTGTAGGCAACTTATGTTTAACTTTTGAAGAGCTTTATACAGTCATTGTTCAAATCGAGGGAATATTAAACTCTAGGCCTTTACTCTCTGCAAACTCAAATGATAGTGAGTATTTGACTCCTGCTCATTTCCTCATTGGAACGGCTTTGGTTAGCTATCCTGAATTAGATTTAACAGAGGTCTCAGTTAATCGGTTAAAATTTTGGAATCTCTGCACTAAACTTAAACAACAATTTTGGAAATTATGGTCTAATGATTATTTAACACAACTTCAAAGCCGTCCCAAGTGGAAGTATCCAGAACCAAATATCAAAGAGGGTGACTTAGTAATAGTGAAAGATTTTAATGCTGTCCCATTACAATATAAAATGGCTCGTATTGTAAAAACATACCCAGGTACAGATGGTAGAGTAAGAGCTGCTGATGTAATGATGAAAAATAAGGTTTACAGAAGGTCAATTAAACGGCTCTGTCAACTACCTGTAGAATAAGTTAATGCCGGCCCCAATTATGTTTAGAACAATCTAAACATAGATAATTATTTAATGTATAAATTAAGCATAAACTTGCAACACTAGACAAAATTTGTTATATTTTTGTAGTGTGGCAATTCAGCCCTTTCCTGTTACAACGATTATTGCGAATGGCTGTGTTCTGTTACTATAAAATAAAATTATCAAGTTTTCCAAAGTTTACACGCATTTTATTCCACACAGTAAGTACACAATGTAGTCCGACTTTCATTCCTAGTCATTCTGAGAGTCCCAGGCGACTGCACCGGTAGCTGCTCCGTTTGAGCTAGGTCTCTTGCCTTCGGAGCAATTTGTAACGTATACACATGCTACATACGTATGTAGTTTAGGTCCCGCCATTGAAGCAGGTGCATAATATGTCTTTTTGAAAATGTAATTTGTTTTGTAATTTTTACGCTTTCTGGCTTCAAAAGTTGCACCAAATATTTCAGTCTAGATCGCTGAAATATTGACTCTAACAGACTTTGCAAAGACATGATGTCACAAAAATAAAGAAGGAAATTTCGCTGGAGAAACCGCTTTGCACCACCATATCCTTCAACGATTTTGACGAGAAGGAATCAGTCCTTGAACTACAGAAGAAATGAGAGATGAAAACGGCTGTCATTTTAAGATCTTTGACAGTCGTAACGGGTAGTCAGAAGCATGAAATCTGACAGCAGTCCAGGCAAGGGGTATCGTGTTACCCAGTTACTGGGTTGTGGAGGGCAGAGAAGCAGTCGCTCCATATAGTTGGAAAAACGATAGGAATAGAATAGAATAGTTCTTATATTAAGGTACACATGTTTAACTCCAACGCGGCAACGGCCAATTGTATTGCATTACTTGTGACCGGGTATTTTAAAATACTTAATACTTTTTTTTATCCTTTAGGCTCGCGCTTGACCACTATCTCACCTGATGGTAAGCCATGATGTGTTCGACGGTGATGCACGCTTGCCTACAAAAAACCCATTCACTCTTGACATTTCAATAAATATGGTAGGAACACAAAGTTCTTATATAAAATATTTAGCAACACACATTTGGCCAATATATAGCATGCAATAGTACAAGTTTTTACACTTAAGATATTAATTAGGTAACTACATTATATCAATTTATGTGTCTACCTAAAAGTTAAATATGCTTTAGTGTATAAAATTTACAGGGACACTTTTAAAAGAACTCATCTACCGAATAAAAACCACTTCCGCAACGCAACACAAAACTTATTGAAGGGTAGTTGAGTAATTGACCGAGGTAAAGCATTGTAAATTAGGGGAACCATGTAAACGCAGCTTCGCCGAAAAAGTTCTAGCTTTGGAACGGGCATTTTATTTGTGTTATTTTTCCGTTCAAATAGTTCAAGATTTTAGCTATCGGGAAGCCACCACACCATGAACCGATGAGTAGTCCGACGATGGAACGGGCTGGGCGGAATTAAAACATGCAATTCCATCGCACACTCCCCGAAATGTAACCGATAAAAAACCGACAAGCTGGCAACTCGGCGACGATGTTCAAGGCTCTGAAGCTATGACTTGACCAGTGCCTCATTGTCGATGAGTTCGATTGACTCTAGTGCATCAAGCTGGTATTTGGCAGATCCGTTCCAAAGATGAGAACAGTACTCCATGCATAATCGAACTTGCGTTTGATAAAAGTTGAGCAGCTGTTCCGGTGTGAAGTACCTTCTCACCTTCGCAAGGATCCTCAACTTTTTGGCAGCCAGCTGAGCCTTTGCCTCAATGTATGGCCCAAAATTGATAGTCAATGTCAACGTAACGCCAAGAAACTCAAGATGGGCCGTTATTGGCACGGTTACATCACGGAAAGTTGGGTGAAATTGGCTCTTTTTAGCGTATACTGTCGGCGAGCCATATTACGGCGGGTACACGATAGGAGATAATTTCAGTGGGTCGCCGTTGTCGAAATCGATATGGAAGACTATACATACATCCCTTAAACACAGTTAGGTATTGAAACAATATATATTACACATCAATTACCCATCCCGCATAGCGTACCTGTCTAGAACAACAGCATAACATCAAATTGTGTTACCTATAGTACTCGTGTAACAATCCGTTGCCTATCACAGGCTACGGTGCGTCGAACGTTCAATAATGGAATCCAAATTAATGTGTCGGAATGTGACCACGAAATATGCGATATGAAATCTACCAGAGGCTTTAGTATATCTGCTCTGACTTTTGTAATATACACATCTATTTTCATTGTTAGGGTTCCGTACCTAAAGGGTAAAAACGGGACCCTATTACTAAGATTCCGCGGTCCGTCTGTCTGTCTGTCTGTCACCAGGCTGTATCTCATGAGCCGTGATAACTAGACACTTGATATTTTCACACAGATGATGTATATAACAACAAATACTATAAACAGAATAAAATAAATATTTAAGTGTCCCATACAACAAACGTGATTTATTTGCCGTTTTTCTGCGATAATGGTACGGAATCCTTCGTGCTCGAGTCCGACTCGCACTTGGCCGCTTTTTTATTTATATAACTAAGTAAATGTGTATGTGAAACATTTTGTCACTATAAAACTGCTTTACGTCCGTCACGTCGGTCACAGGTCCTGTTGAAAAACTAGCGTCTGGTAAAGATCGGGTACAGTTCAGGCGAATGTGCGCCTAAACCGATCTTGACACGCCTATTCCGCCTTTCGTGTGAGACTGGACAAAAGTGCCCAATGCTTGGAAGCAAGCTAACGTTCAGCCCGTGCCCAAGAAGGGCAGTCGAGCTGATTGGGCCTGAACTACAGACCCATCTCTGTAACGTCCATACTCTGTAATAGTATGGAACGTGTACTTAATACGAAGCTCCTGGCATACCTAGAAACTAAGGAGATCCTTAGTGACCGTCAATACGGCTTCCACCGAAATCGGTCTACTGAGGATCTTTTAGGGAAATAGGTATGCAGTTGGCCGGGTCAGCTCGACTGCCCTTCTTGGGTAAGGGCTGTACGTAAGCTTGCTTCCAAGCATTTGGCACTTTTTCAGTCTCATACGAGAGGCGGAATAGGCGTGTCAAGATCGGAGACAGTTCAGGCGTACAGGTTCTAAGAACTATTGCTGGTATTCCGTTAGGGCCGCTAGCCTTGTTCACCTAGAGGAACGCAGCATCCTAATGACGGCCTTTTGAGGGATGCGAATGTCTGACATTCTCGTCTCGCATCCATCAGGAAAAGGAGGTGGCCGCGTGTCACCAGGATTCAGACGCGAAGATTCCGCAAAAAGAGAGGCAATTAAATTTGCCTTCTCCTCAGCGGAGTGGGCTAGCGACCCGTCGGGTTTCAGCAGTGGTTGCAGTGAGGGACGGCAGAAGTTCGCCTCAACCGACTTAGCCTGGGACCAAAACGCTTTACTACCTACTGGGTAGAATCAAGTTTGGTCCCTATTCTGCCAATGTGGTCGAACCGAGCCCTTCGCAACACCATTCTGCAGGACTTGGCAGCCCTGATAAGCCTTCTTCTTCTGACCCACATCACTCGCTTTGCGCGATCGAGTTTCGACCCATGCCAGGTACGCCTCATGTTTAAGCGCATCGGCGCGATAACATTCGGCGCCAAACCATGGCCGGTCAACGCTGGACATTGTTACGTCAGAGATTGGAAAGTAGTACTCCATTTCCTGACGCAACACATCCGTCGCAGCGTCCGCACATGACAAAGGATCAGCCCAAGAAAAGCAAGCAGGCTGCCAAGGATAGCATGCGAAGAAAGACCGCTTGCCATCCCAATCTGCTGACCTGTACCGCCAAACCCGCCGGGTGACTCTTGGGCTGGGATCAGGCGGGGAGTAGACGGACACAGACATCACCAGACAGTGTTCGGAGCTACCCGAAGGTGAAGCTGTCGACACAGACGATCGGTCTGGATCTGTTGTCAGCAAAAGGTCCAAGCAATTGGCCGTGTGCGAATCAACATTCGGTACCCTCGTTGCTACTTCTACCAGCTGGGTAAGGTTTAGTGGAAGCGAAAGCTTACGCATCTCCCATCCAGCATGGTCAGTGCACTGGTATGGGATGAGCCACTCCTGGTGTTGGGCATAAAAGTCTCCCAGTAAAACTAATTGGGCCGAAGGGCACCGTCGCTTAGCTGCATCAGCCGGGATGTCTCCTAATTTCCGCTGTGCGAACGGTAGACACAGGCGTAGATAATTTTATCAAGACCTGTGTCCACTAGAGCCCACAGCGTTGAGAATCTGGAGTCCTCGAGGTTACGGAGACGCCGATAGCAAGTATCGTTACGGCGTACAACATACACACACCCGCGCGTGATTTAAAATTGTGCTCCAGGGTAAACCCTGAGTAAGATAAGTACGACACGTCTGACGGACTCGCTATCTGCGTCTCCGTAAGGAAAAACAGCGCTGGTTTCCCAGCGTCCAGGTTCTTTTTCCTTGACATCATTATGGTAGACTGAATGAAGGTGAGGAGAAGGAAGTGAGACGAGGTTCCACGCTGCTAACCTACAGACACGCGCTGAAAGGACGCCATCATTGGGGCACTAGTCCGGAGACTGCGGGGACGCCCGAGTCCCCCCGGAATGTCCATCGGGCCCTCCCCATCTGGTCGCCAACCAGCACAATGGTGCATGCCGGGATTTTTTGACAATTGGCGGGGCAGCCTTTCATGTGTGGCTGGCTCACTACTTGGGCCCCCAACTACCTGCGGTCGGCCAGCGGCGCACCATGCCTCGGATCCCGCTACTCTCTCGATACGTCCATAACAGCATGCGTCAGTCTGTTCTCTGTTCTGTTCTAGAAGTAACCTATTCACTCTTGACCTAGATAAATCAAATGAAAGGTATAGGCGTAGAACCATTTTATCCCTTTAAATCATGTAAATCGTTCCACGGGTTTATGAGCTATTAACTTATTACTGAATGTCAAGTGAAAGGGTCACGGACGCCCCTTACCACGAGTTTGTTTTGATTGTGTTAGCAACACTGCCTTTACACTTTTTTCGTATCGTTTTGAAATATTGGAATACATTGGTAGACATGAGTTAACGACTTTTATTTTTTACCCGACTGCCGAAGGAGGGTAATGTGTTTATCAGTCTATTTATGTATGTTTGTTCCTATGTGGCGTTCTAGACCGAACGCGTTGGCTGATTTTGATGGTACTTACGTCAATCGATTCGTCTTAACCCTGCGAGTGTCACTGGCTACATTGAAATTGGAAAATATAAAAATGGCGAATTTTGGGCGCCATATCGTGGGGCCCAAATATTTTTTTCTTCCAAGCCCATCGAGTGGGGTATGAAAAAAAGGGTTTAAAGAGGTGATTTCAAAAATATATTACACTTATATGTTTTAATGTACTTAATTCTAAAAAATAATAACTAAAAAGTTATAAATAAGAAAATTATGCTGTGCAGTCGGAGGATACATCTCGTTTTGGTCAGCCAACTCGCGAACATGTATCCTCCGACTGCACAGCATAATTTTCTTATTGTTTACATCTTTTTAGTTCGCTTTTTAAGCAGTCGGGTTTTTTGATATTTTTAATTAACTTTTTTAATTTATTTGTTATCTGGCGGTGACATTAATATCTTCTATAATTATCAGCATAGGTTACCGTGTTATTAGGTAAGTACTAAAACTACTTACTAATCCCACAGTAAGCAGTTAAAGCATCAGTATGCAAGAGATGAGAGCCTTCGAACTCCGTCAAAGATGCACGAGTGTCTCTAAGAGAGACTTACGAGTCGTGAGCGCATGCAGTATCTACTTGATAACTTGAACCCTGTTGACGTTACAAGTCTTCATCACATATCGGGCAAGCGATAGCTGGGATTAATTATGTCATATGACCTTTAGAAGGTCCATATTATTAATATGCGTTTTGATACTGTGCTATAATTGAAGATTCGAATGTGTTTATATTCGTTCTTAACTTATTGACTTTCCTACTCAAGCCAAAAATAATTTCTGACAGGTAGCATTACGGCTTCAGAACGACTGTCAAAAAATATTAATACAAAATTCTGAAAAACCGGCCAAGTGCGAGTCGGACTCGCGCACGAAGGGTTCCGTACCACTATCGCAAAAAAACGGCAAAAAAATCACGTTTGTTGTATGGGAGCCCCACTTAATATTTATTTTATTCTGTTTTTAGTATTAGTTGTTTTAGCGGCAACAGAAATATATCACCTGTGAAAATTTCAACTGCGTAGCTATCAAGTTTCATGAGATACAGCCTGGTGACAGACGGACAGACAGACAGACAGACAGACGGACCGCGGAGTCTTAGTAATAGGGTCCCGTTTGGTTACGGAACCCTAAAAAATATCAACCTTCTTAGCACAAATTGATATATATTGTCACTGTTTTAACTCGCGGTGAACGGGATCAATTACAAACAGTTTGTGTAGTAATTTAATTTGGAAAAGAGTTAATACAACTCTGGATTTTATTTGAGAGCTACAGAGCTACCAATCAGTTCTAGAATAAAACTCACAATTAGCTATATGTATCAAGACTCTGTTTTCGCGCGGACAGCAATTAATACCAGTACAAGAAACCCTTTCTGTTACCGATTTGAGTACGTTTTAAAAATTGTATCTCCACCCGTTGCTGTAGAATAGAATATAATAGAATAGCAATATACTTTTCAACACACTTGCTCATAAAGTGGCTCTAATTTCACCGCAATTAGGCACATAATGATACCTGTTATCAAACTGTGACTTTTTCAATGCTATTATTCACAAGTGAGTTATAGAGTTTTTTTCAATTTATTGGTTAAGTTGCTTTGTTTTAAAAAAGTTTCTAAAATAAATTAATGTACCTTTGTTCTTAAATAAATTAATGTACCTTTGTTCTTAAATAAATTAATGTACCTTTGTTCTTAAATAAATTAATGTACCTTTGTTCTTAAATAAATTAATGTACCTTTGTTCTTAAATAAATTAATGTACCTACCTATTGCTGGCTCATTTCATGCAACTTCGTATTTAAATAGATAATTTCAACCTGTACGTGCTTAATAAATCAAGCTTTCACTCAAATATAAATTTTATTTGCTCTGTAATAAAGTAAAATTTAAATTCCCTATTTTGTACGTGGCTAAAAAACTATCCACGAAAAGCCAAAAAAAATAAACCTCATTCTTTTAGTCTATGGCCCATCGCCATTGTTAAATGCGCGCGCATAGGAAAACTGATTAATTTTGCCCGCCATTGCGAAAAAAAAATCAAAACTCGTTTTTACTGTTGAAAATGTTTTTTTTTTGTATTATTGTCTTCACAAGTGTGTTGAAAAACGTCGTATGATACACGTGTGTATTGATGATTACCGTCCTCGGCTCTCTTAAGACCCTCACCTACGGCTCGGGTCTCAATGGCGCCTCAGCGGTAATCACCAACATTGCACACTTGTACCATAATGTACTATTATTGTACACCATAAAAGTTGCACATCAATTTTATAAGAAAAACAAATAAAAATAATAATTTCCTTTTCAGTTACCACGCGTCGGCGTCGTTCAACTAATGCATTAATTATTTTTTTCGAAATTGACTTATATCACAGATTGTCTATGGGTACACTAGTCGACGGCACGAGCAAATTTTGTGCGCGGGGTTAAAATGCATTTTATATCAACCGACAACACGTGCGGAAGAGATAGATGCTGTGATGAGTAGTAGGAAGCTAGTTCGCGTAAGAATACACACTTTTGCAAATTTGTAACAAAATGGATAATGATTTAGGACGAAACCGAGCGCGCGAAATTTTAGAAACAGACCTTTAGCAGTCTAGATATCATGAAAAAACGACTAAATCTATCTGTTCAAAATAAAATTATTTACTTTGTTGAACTACTAATCTATCCCTGTATGGAGGCCGTTTTGCAATTTTCCGTCTTCTTATGGTATTTATTTGCGCCCAAAAATGCGTTAAAATTAGTATTGAAATGTGGAACTTTCGACGCTCATAACTTTCAAACATTTTCTTTTTTTACTTTTTTGCTTCCATACAGGGCTAGATAATGATGAGACAAATAGATGTCACTTTTTATTTTGAACGTACATTGTCAAACAGTGGAATAATCCCTAGACTACGTTTGTATGGAAGAATTTTTGCCTAGTGTAACCTTAATTATCGCTGTTGTCGTGGCCCTACGTGCACGGAGGGCTTTCTAACTAAAAGCACTTTATGTTATTATGTCGATGTCGTGTAGGATTCAATTCGTTGGAGACAAGCCCCACTGGGAGCGGACAATGTTACATAAATTATGTTCTACGTAACATATCTGCGTATGAAAAACAATATATCACGGGAATTTAACGTGATGATTTCGATTATTTATTTACCTATTTCACCCGACGTTTCGGCCGTGTTGCAACGACCGTGGTCCCGGGTAGACTGGTGTCTGATGTCTCAGTGTACTGGCTCCGTTGAGGCAGAAAATTCTTTCTCTACCCTCACATTTCTACACACAACACTGACCGTGTCCTTATTCTGTAAGTTCGCCGACTGCACAAAACGAGGTAATGTTGTTGTTGTTGGGTATGTTTGGTATGTTTTGTTTGTTTAAATAATCGAAATCATCGCGTCGAATTCCCGTGATATATTTTTTTTCAATTATGAAAGGCGAAAGTTTTAAAGTTAATATATCTGAGTATCTCTTTATGTATATGTCTACTTTCATAAATATTTCCTTCTACATCATCATCATTGCAAAGACGTCTATTGCTGAACATAGGCTTCCTCCAAGTATCACCACATCTACCTGTCCTGTCCATTTCACAACTAGCCGATCTCCTCAGCCTTGACCAGGTCATCGATCCACTTAAGGCGCCGATTCCCTTGAGTAGCTGATTTTAAAATGAGAATCACGTCTAAATGGCAAGTCGTAATTTTTTGAAAAAAATATATGTTATATTAGACTATTTTCTTAATAATTTGATCTGAGCAAATTTTGAGTTTTCTTCGTATAACATAGTGTAATTAATTTGTAAAGTTATGTCTAAAACGGACGAAAACACGACAATCACACCAAAACCGCTGGGCGTATTTTAATGATGTTGACACCATTCGCACTCGTTTCACACCCGCGCGACCCGAAATTTAGTAGTTTTTTGTACTTTCCTTATTATTCTATGACTTAAAAAAAAAGCCTCAGATGAAAATGTAGATAATTAAATTGTCTTTGAGATGGTGTCAATTTCATTATAATACGCCCAGCGGTTTTGGTGTGATTGTCGTGTTTTTGTCCGTTTTAGACATAACTTTACAAATTAATTACACTATGTTATACGAATAAAACTCAAAATTTTCTCAGAACAAATTATTAAGAAAATAGTCTAATATAACAGATATTTTTTTGAAAAAAATACGACTGGCCATTTAGACGTGATTATCATTTTAAAATCAGCTACTCAAGGGAATCGGCGCCTTAATGAAACGTCTTCCAACGCTGCGTCTTCTGGTATGAGGTCGCCATTCTAATTTTTTTTGGCCCTATCGTATATCCGTTCTGCTTCTGCCCACTGTCACTTAAGTCAGTTGAAAAGACGTAAGTCTGAAACGTCCCAGCAACTTGTTTATAGTGGCTTAGCAAACAACCCCCATTCCAGTCAGCTTTACTTCCAGTTAAACTATCTATTTACTTTATTGACATCCGCTATTGTGATAGGATAGCCGTGTGGCGTCGCCAGCTGCAGTTACAAGCACTTTATTAGTATTGAATTTGCGAGGTTTCATTGCGAATGGGACGCCGCGATTTACTGAGTTCTAAATCACAGTTTCTAGAGAATTTATTAAATTAATTATTTATTAAACCCGATAATTGATCCTAAATGTTTACTAGGCTATTTTCCGACTGGGGAGTGGGGACTTTGTCAGCCCACCTAACGATTTTATCAATCTCTTAGACGTGCCATCGGCTAGGACCAACCTCCTCAAGTTTGCCCCTATCTCACTAGCCGCGCGTATTATTAACGATATTACAGTGTCGGAAGACATATTTGGGCAAAGCCTGCGGAGATTTCTCCAAAAGGCTCAAATAATTATTGAAAGAGGCCTGGAGCTATAAACTTTGGCATGGTTAATTTAATTTATTGATGTAAATAATGATTACATATTATTATTTTATTGTGAGCAATTCTGCTGCTAGGTTATTTTAATTTTATGTAACTTGGTATGTTTGAGACTTGTAGCATCATATTGGAGAAATCTGTAAAGGTGTTATAATTGGTGATTATAAATAAATAAATTAAAGACGGAGGCACAGTGAGCACGTACTGCCGTGCTTAAGGTGGTAAAAGAGGTCTCTTTTGCAGTCTCCACAGGGATGTGCCTTAACAGACGTTGCTCAGAAAAGATTC
The DNA here is from genome assembly GCA_948252205.1 of Orthosia incerta. Classification (NCBI taxonomy): domain Eukaryota; kingdom Metazoa; phylum Arthropoda; class Insecta; order Lepidoptera; family Noctuidae; genus Orthosia; species Orthosia incerta. Next base: position 4,258,551 of record OX411758.1, read on the forward strand.
TGGGCTTCTTTTAGATGGTGATCACCGGGATGGTTTTAGTGAGGAACAAATACCACACAGCCTGTTCTTTCTTATTTATATTTCTATACCCTCCTTTATAACCGATCTCCCGTACAGAAAATTCTGTATAGTTTTAAAAGAGTGCCTCATTTCTCACAGCTTTTATTCTATAAACGAATTTCAAAAAAATCTCCATGTCAATCTTATCATTACAGGAATGCATTGTAGATTATCTTGTTATTAGTTGTTGTAATTCATACCTACTGCCTTTTATGATATTATTTTATTTATATTTTATGTGTTATTAATCATATAATTTCATATTCTACTTTAGTTAGTAAACTAAGTGTTTTGAAGAGTTTATTAAATTTAACAGGTTAAATACCTAATAAAATAATGTGTAATTAGATTACTAGAGATCTGCTTATTGTAAGCACCTTAACTCATATCTTAATATTTGCATGCCTACTTATGGCGAAATCTGTCATTGTGCTAATAACTTATTTATACCATCTTTTGTAAATTAATAACCATTGTAATCATTTAATGCAAATAAATAGCTTTGACTTTTTTCCGAAAAGTCCAGACACCTTTTGAAGGTTTCGTCTTCAATTTATTTCACGGTTGAATCTTAAGAGGAAATATGGGCAGAGAGCGCCGACTGAATTTCCTTAGTAAAAAGTCATAATTCGAGCTTTGGCTCTCGTCTCTTTCCTCCTCCAATATTGGACCGATTTAAAAGATATCCCATAAACTGGTTAAGTAAGATATACACTATGTCCCTATGTTTTCCTTTTTCATTTATATTTGACAAATTTGTACACTAAGCCTCTGTTGACAGCGCAATTTTGAGCATTTTTCGAGGGCTCTAGTGCTTCTAAAGATAATGTATCATCAAAAAGGAAAACATAGGGTCATAGTACATATCTTTAATTTTCAGTTTACGGAATATCTTTTAAATTGGTCCAATATTGGAGGAGGAAAGAGACGAGAGCCAAACCTCGAATTATGACTTTTTACTATGGAAATTCAGTCGGCGCTTTCTGCCCCCGTTTCCTCTTAACGAAAATTCTTTTAAAATAGCTGATACTTTAAAAAATGTCCGAATGTTTCTAAAGCTACAACTAAATCTGTTTTTAAAAGCGCTGCTATGACGAGAGTACTATTAGCAACTAGTTCACTCATTACTAATGCACAACGGTGACCTTTCAGCGCCACAAGTGGCTTCACTAGCTCGGGACAAGCTGCGAGCTAGCTGTGAGGGTGGGCAGTAATAGCTTATTAATTATGCTTGGTGCACCGGTTTACAAAGCTGAAGGTGGTTCGGAACTCTGTGATCACCATTTATTAAAAGGGTTGATACTCTGCGTTTTTGAAGGCTTACAAACGCTCCTTAAGCTAGTTAGCTAGTTTTCATAAATACAAAACGGATGGATATCTCACTGGATGTTTTTTTTATTTTTATTAGATAGTGGTCTAGCGCGAGCCTAACTATAAAGTTAGGCTCGCGCTAGACCACTATCTCACCTGATGGTAAGCGATGATGTGGTCGACGGTGTAACACGCTTGCCTAGAAGTAACTAAAATTCCACTCCTTAGCTGTACGTATAATGAAAGTATTTTCAAAATGTTTAGTGCGTATGGGTGGTATGTCCACCATGTACCGATGGCGCTTCGCCGTACGTCTTGTAGTCCGATGATGAAACGGGCTAGGCGGAATTAGATCATGCAATTCCATCGCACACTCCCCGAAATGCAACCGATAAAAAACCGACAAGCTGGCAACACGACGACAATGTTCAAGGCTTTGGAGTTTTGACTCGACCAGTGCCTCATTACCGATGAGCCTCTTGGCCCGTTGGAGGAACGAGGATGGACGAAGTGTTGCATTGCTTGCCGAAAAGTAATAAATTCATATTCTGACATAAATACCTCCAGGTTAAAACTACCTGGAAACACAAACTCCGGCAGCGTGAGCTGTACGCGCAATGTAAGAATTCCCAAAACATTTTCTCAATCTTGAACTTTTATCTCACAATCGATTAGAAGCTCTAAAGCGATAGACAAACGAGATCTTCTACCTCAATAGGTACTCAAGAACTTGATCTAAAAATAAAATTTTGTGAATATTAAATTGTTCGTCCGTTACTACAATAGTTGTGAGAGTATTACAAAGTTCTCTAGGAGATAAAGTTTTCGAATTAATTTAACGAGTTCATGACTTGTTATGGACTTAGTTAGGTGAATTTATTTTCTAGAATAAATTTCGTCGATGTTACAAAACATTTTTGTTTAGCTCCTTTCTTCTTAGGAAAGCTAAATTGATTGTGCTAATTATTACATGCTTTTGAAACACAACCACAATGTCACCCAATCTTGTGAGAAACCCAATGTCCGTTGTAATCGAAGCACGGCCAGTGAACAACAGGAAATAATTGGCGACAAACCACAATAGAAGCAACCACACATAATATTAGCACACAATTAATTATAGTAACTCCTACTTTTCGGGGTGCGTCTGTTCCTGTGACTGATCGGCTCGAGCTCCTAGGCATGGAGTTGACATCCAGTCTCAACTTCGGTGCCTCCATTGAGTACAAAGCACAAATTGCGGCCAAAAAACTGGGCATCCTAAATAGAGTGAAGCGATACTTTACGCCTGGACAGCTTTTAACCCTATATAAAGCGCAAGTCCGATCCTGCATGGAGTATTAAGTATCAGCTTGCCGCGCTTGACTCGGTGGAACGCAGAGCCAAGAGGCTCATTGGCGACGTTGAGCTGGCGGATGCCATGCTACACAGCTTGGCTCATCGCCGCAAGGTTGCCTGCTTGTCGGTCTTCTACAGACTGTACTTCGGTGAGTGTGCTCAAGAACTCCACGACCTCATCCCACCAGCCCCCTTCTACCATCGGACATCTAGACGTACTGCAAGATATCATCCTTACCTTGTTGCCATTCCACCAATTCGCACCAAGCGCTTCCAAACATCCTTCATAATGCGCACAGCGAATGAATGGAACTCACTACCTGCGTCTGTGTTTCCGAACGCATTCAACCCGAATCTCTTCTAAGTAAGAGTGAACAGGTATCTTCTGGGTAAGCTCACTCCATCGTCGACTCTGTCTCTGTCACCTATGACCTAGACTAGAGTCAAGAGCAAACCCATCACAAATAAAAATAAAAAAAGTAGGCAGTATCGGTTGGTACCAAAACATGATAGTAACAATATATCACGCCCAACCGCATAACCGTAAGCGACAAACGCTTATAACGTTCACAAACTCACTGAACAAAGATCAAAAGCGCTTTAATACATTAATTACTTCCATTAATATTCAAATAGGCTCGTTCACAATACCGTGACGTCATACTAACACAAACTAAAATAAATGAACAATCACGTATGTTCTCAAGCTTTGTAGCGCCTGATCAATTTCTCAGGCAATGTTTTGTTAACGACACAACTAAATATTAAATTTCCAACAGGCGCTCAGTGTTTTGTTACAGCTGGTTTAATTAAAATTGCAGGGCTATTCAAGATTAAGAGATATTTGATTTGTCAGGAGTGACTTAGTTGCTTCTTAGAAGGACGACAAGCAATTCTGCTTATGTTTACGCCGTTTTGCTGATTCTAATTTCTATTCACAATTTTCTGAAAAATTAAATGTTGTTTAACAAGTTATACCGACCATAAAGAAGCAGTATATTAATGTGAAGTGACGTTTTTTATTGTAGGTCTGCTTTAGCATTCTAGAGATGTGGCAACGAACTTTTTTTTTTTTTTTGTTATCTTATATAGGCTCGCGCTTGACCACCATCTCACCTGATGGTAAGCGATGATGTGGTCGATGATGGAGCACGCTTGCCTAGAAGTAACCTATTCACTCTTGACTTAAAGACCCCTAGGTTGTAGCTATCGGGAAACACAGACTCCGGCAGGGAATTCCACTCCTTAGCTGTACGCATAATAAAAGTATTCTCAAAACGTTTAGTGCGTATGGGTGGGATGTCCACCATGTACCGGTGGCGCATCGCCGTACGTCTGGTAGTCCGATGATGAAACGGGCTGGGTGGAATTAGATTATGCAATTCCATCGCACATTCCCCGAAATGTAATCGATAAAAAACCGACAAGCTGGCAACTCGGCGTCGATGTTCAAGGCTCTGGAGCTTTAGAATTAACCAATGCCTCATCGTCGATGAGCCTCTTGGCCCGCTTTTCGATCGACTCTAGTGCACCAAGTTGGTATTTGGCAGAGCCGTCCCAGAGATGAGAACAGTACTCCATGCATGATCGAACTTGCGCTTGATACAAGCTAAGCAGCTGTTCTGGCGTGAAGTACCTTCTCACCTTTGCAAGGATCCCTAGCTTCTTGGCAGCCAGCTGAGCCTTTGCCTCAATGTATGGGCCAAAATTGAGAGTCGATGTCAACGAAACGCCAAGCAGCTCAAGATGGTCAGTTATTGGCACGGTCACACTTCGGAAAGTTGGAGCCGGGTGAAAATGACTCTTCTTCTTGTAAGTACACGCGAGCAAGCAATCAACATGAATCCTTAGAAGATATAATATGAAGTTTATGTTACAGAACGAAACTGTTTACATAGTAGTCTTTTATATAATATATGTAAAAGACCTTGCTCCAGTGATTTATCTCACAGAAGACTTTTAAGGTTTGAAGTTTTTTTGGTATAAAAACAACCTTTACTTGCAAAAAATAACTTATGCTTTGTTCTGGGTAAAAGAAGGACAATAACACCCTGACACCTGAGATACAGGACATGTCCTAGTTTGGGTGTCATAATATTTCTAGCTTTTTGCATGTACTAATGTAGCCTAATCATTGTATTTCTGTCAATTCGGGCGCACGTTTGGCACAGTGGTTGAGCGATTGACTGCTGCGCTGCGTGTCGCGGGTTCGATCCCGCACGGAACAATTATTTGTATGATCTACAAATAGTTGTTCCGGCTCTGGGTGTAAGTGTATGTGAGTTTATATGTTTGTAAACGCACCCACGATACAGGAGAAATTCCTAGAGTGGGGCAACGTTTAAAAAATAAAAAAAAATCTCTCAATGTGTATTAGGCTTCGAATGAATAAATTATTATTATTATTATTAAAAACATTCATAACTAGTGAGTAATGTGATATAAGATAATGTAATTAACATGCAAATTTCTTTGACGTTTTTATATCGCATTGATGTACTTTTTTGTATTTTTGTCGGTAGGCTTGCGTTCGACCACTATCTCGCCTGATGGTAAGCGATGACGTGGTCGACGGTGAAGCACGCTTGCCTTAACCTATTCACTCTTGACTTAAATACACCTAGTTTAGTATGAATCGGGATAGATATCCTAATTCCCAGTATACATTACAAACATGATTAAGCAAACAGAGCGGCGTTCGTGTCGTAAACACTGCTCAAACGTGTTGCGCCTGATTGGATTGTGTTAGCAATGTTGCGTTCTGTATCATTATACCGTTTGTAGTAGGCTCACGCTGTGGGTAATTTATTTGACATTACAAAGTCCTGTGTTTACTGGGTCTGGGTGGCTTACTGTCGAAATATGTAGTAGGTAATTAATTCGTAGATTGATAAAGTGTTTGTTTATCGTAAAATAAACAAACACCAGTTACTATCTTATCTTGTTGCCATTCCACCAATTCGCACCAAGCGCTTCCAAACATCCTTTATAATGCGCACAGCGAATGAATGGAACTCACTACCTGCGTCTGTGTTTCCGAACGCATTCAACCCGAATCTCTTCAAATTAGAGTGAACAGGCTTCTTCTGGGTAAGCTTATTCTATCGTCGCCTCTGTCTCTGTCACCTCTGACCTAGACTAGGGTCAAGAGCAAACCCACCACTAATAAAAAAAAAAATATTTAAGCCATTTCGTTCTTGTTTGTCTTAGAATAAGTCTCATTGTTTAAAAGCGTCTTATTTAACTTATCGTTTGTCATTTTCAAAATAATTATTAACAAAATAAGCTTCTGTTTCGTTTACGTTCTTAGCTGTGATGATATTAAGAAGGAACTTCCGCAATTCATTTCCTTAAACACAAAAAATATTATTTGCCATTAAAATTAAATTATGTAGGTAAGTGCCGTAACTTTTAATGAATTATTTAACTAAATTAAAATGAGGCTTCCAAACTTTCACGGTAAAAGCAAAATGGGTGTCTGCCATTAAAAGTTTAAAACACTTTTATAATTATTATTGAAATACGGAAAATATAAACGACTTATTAAAGTCCAATGAATTATAAGCAGGAAAACCGTTTAAAAAAAGCTTTTATAGGTACCAGGTAATTAAATTAAAAACGTCTAAATTGTGTTTAAGTTATTTAAACCTTACTTCCTGTGCTTAAGGTTTCTTTTTAAATGTTAATAATACAATGAAGCATCGTTGTTCTTCTGTTAAGCCGGGCGCGAAAATTCGATTGTTTGCTTTCCCGAAACAAAAAGGCTCGAATTGAAATAAAAATAACTTGAGAACCATTTTAGGAAGAATTAGGTAAAATCAAAGAAAATTGCCTCAAACATAGAATTGTAGGTATGCTTATGATTTTAATTTTTATCAGCTTATGTAAGTTGTTGTTCTTCTTCCAGATAAAAAAGATTTTACTCGTCCCAAGGATATTTAGGTTAGGTCGGTTAAAACGGGCTGTTTTCCGCAGCTCCACGTCCAAGCGCGTATTTTGCGGGATATTTATTGTTAGGATAAAACGCTATATACATCATGGTCTACCTGTGTGCCAAGTTTCATTGAAATCCTTTCAGTGGTACTTGCGTGAAAAGTTCCTGCAGAATCTATCGCGTTTATCAAACTAAAGTAAGATCTAGTATATTCTGGACTATAGTAGGACAATATTATTAAGACTTTATCAACCAGTCTACGTTAGATATCACTAAAGCATCCTAAAAACATTACTTAGTTATCTAATACTAAGCAATTCTTGTATAATTATATATATACATATATATATATATATATATATCGGCGGAAGGTATATGATTAATAATCAGAAACAAAGAAATATCGCTTGTAAACTTATTAATTCAGTTTTGTTTAACTGGCAACATTTAGTCTACGACTCAATCTCAATTCGATTTTATTCAATTGGCAACACTCAATTTTCTCCAATGACCAATGCTAGGGAAGGATTTGAATCCTAGAGGAAGGTGACGCACAATTTGGAGGGAGACGCGAAGGCGCGGGTTGACTTGACTAGAGAGAACTGGAGAGGGACATATGTGTGACGCAATTAAGTGTGATAAGGCGCCGATTCCCTTAAGTAGCTGATTTTAAATTGAGAATCACGTCTAAATGGCTAGTCGTAATTTTTTGAAAAAAATATTTGTTATATTAGACTATTTTCTTAATAATTTGTTCTGAGCAAATTTTCAGTTTTCTTCGTATAACATAGTGTAATTAATTTGTAAAGTTATGTCTAAAACGGACAAAAACTCGACAATCGCACCAAAACCGCGGGGCATATTTTAATTAAATCGACACCATCTCAAAGACAATTTAATTATCTACATTTTGATCTGAGCCTTTTTTTTTAAAGTCATAGAATAATAAGGAAAGTAAAAAAACTACAAAAAACTACTAAATTTTGGGTCGCGCGGGTGTGAAACGAGTGCGCGTTTTGTTCCCTCAAGGTCGTTGGCGTTAATCGTCGTCTTAAGTGGAATTATTGGTGCCGGTGGAGTTGCGTCTAAAAGTATCAGGTTAATGAAAGTGATTACAAATTGGCGCCGTCAACTTGCAACTAGAATTGGACAATGGACTGTAACTCTAAACGCATAAATTACCTACATTCTGTGCTTTGGATGCATGCACTTACCCACAAAAAGCCCACAAGACCGAGGGTTTAGCCAAGATAGCCCTCATATTTCCGATATATATATAATCTGAATCTCCAACGATTTTCATGCTTCAAATTTAGTATGCAGGGGGTTTCGGGGGCGATGAATCGTTCTAGCTAGGTCTCATTTTTAGAAAACGTCGTTTTCTCTATTTTCACCCGAGCAAAGCTCGGTCGCCCAGGTACTTACTATTAACACAGCAGCCGGGCGAGCACAGCCTCTGTGATAGGCTTCCGTCACGCATTTTATCACAGCTTTTGTTCTTTGGGAACAAAAGCCGTGATAAAAATATGTGACTGTCATAAAAATATGTGACTCAAGCCTGTCACAGTAGGCCGTGCTCGCCCGCCAGGTGTATGCCTGTATTCTCTGGCCGTCCATCTCCTGATATTCGGTAGCTACAGAAACTTCTCAACAATTCTAATTGTAAAGTTGTACCGTTGCGATCCAACTAATTAAAAACTTGGCTCTTGTCCATTTATCTTCAGACAAACAATTACAGTAGATAGATACATAGGAACTTTAATAAATACATAGGCAACTCTCTTAAGGGTACACTAGTCGACGGCACGAACTATTTTGTGCGCGGGGTTAAAATGCATTTTATATCAACCGACAACACGTGCGGAAGAGATAGATGCTGTGATGAGCAGTAGGAAGCTAGTTCGCGTACGAATACACACTTTTGCAAATTTGTAGCGAAATGGATAATGATTTAGGACGAAACCGAGTGCGCGAAATTTTATAAACAGACCTTTGGCAGTCTAGATATCATGAAAAACGACTATATCTATCTGTTCAAAATAAAATTATTTACATTGGTGAACTACTAATCTATCCCTGTATGGAGGCCGTTTTGCAATTTTGCGTTTTCTTATGGTATTTATTCGCGCCCAAAAATGCGTTAAAATTTGTGTCGAAATGTGAAACTTTCGACGCTCATAACTTTCAAAAATTTTCTTTTTTGCTTCCATACAGGGCTAGATAATGATGAGACAAATTGATATCACTTTTTATTTTGAACGTAAATCGTCAAACAGTGCAATAATCCCTAGACTACGTTTGTATGGAAGAATTTTCGACTAGTGTAACCTTAAATAAAAGTAATAACAGCTGACCATGGAGTAAATAGACGCTGATATAACTGTTGAAATAAATTATTCATTAAATAATATATTTTTTAAACAAGCTTTTTCGTATTCTTCTCTGCAAGGTGCAATGAAAGGGTCATTTGATATACCCATATCATGGCAGTGCACAAAAAATAACTAGTCCGCCATCTTGTGCCGTCCACCATATTGGATTTAAAATGACGTCACTTAGCTAACCATGCATTTTCATCCAAACTAAACGTGTATACAAAATTTCATCTTAATCGGTGGAGGATAACTACTTTAAAATTCAGCTGCAATATTTGACCTGAACACAAATACATGCATTGCAAGTTAAATAAAAACTTGTAAAATAATACAACTGACACCCAAATAAAACACTTCAAAGTGAAAAAACCGGCCAAGTGCGAGTCGGACTCGCGCACGAAGGGTACCATTATCGCAAAAACGGCAAAAATATCACGTTTGTTGTATGGGTGCCACACTTAAATATTTATTTTATTCTGTTTTTTGAATTTGTTGTTATAGCGGCAGCAGAAATACATCATCCGTGAAAATTTCAACTGTCTAGCTATTACGGTTCATGAGATACAGCTTGGTGACAGACAGACAGACAGACGGACCGCGAAGTCTTAGTAATAGGGTCCCGTTTTTACCCTTTGGGTACGGAACCCTAAAAATAACTTCAATTTCGGAAGCCTGCAACTTTATGCAAAACATCTACTCGTAAAACCTTCTAGTATTATAAATGCGAAAGTTTGGATTGGTGGATGTTTATTACTCAATCACGCCAGAACGGCTGAACAGATCTGGATGAAATTTGGCACAAAGATAGATAGCACATACGCTATTCCAGTCAACGCTTTTCTGCCCGGTATTCCCTTGTGATAACAAAATACTCTTCACACAGGCGAAACCGCTAAATAGCGCTAGTAAATTAATAATTCGCAGAGAGAAATTATTTCTCTACCAGAATTTACCAAAACATTAAACTACTGAAATGATAATTATGCAATATTAGCACGACCACCCCTTACTGAAATATTCAGCTAATCTGAAAATCCCCTCTAGGTTATTTCTCATTGGGCGACCGCTTCTCAAAGAACATCACTGCTGGACGAAATTATTTTACGCATGCAAAACCTCTGGCGGGAGTGAGGGACGGGGGTGAGGGGGCTCAGTCCAGTGCATAATAAATGGAGAGCCCTGGGGCTTGATTAAATTCTGTTGAACACAAACATTGAGCTGTAGAGATATAGGGTAGACTGGAATATTGGTGATTGAGGACACTCTTGTGTTGACGGAAGATATTTTGACAATGCACAATTAAATTGAAATGCGATTTGCAACTCTACAAAAATAAAGTAAAAGGCATAATTATAATTGAAATTACCGCCTGTACTCACAGTATTAAAATTAACAATACCTATTCTAATTCAAACTAGGTATTGTTAATTTTATTACTAGGTCGTCAAAAATGAAGTATGATAGTCCCCGAAATCAAGATGGGAAAAATAAGTGACGCAAAAACTGTCAATTCAAAAAAGTTGGTCAGTCTGCAAACAACATAAAGAGTTCAGGGGGGGTGACCATAAGCTCTTAGAGCGGTATCAATTTCTTTCTCGATCTCAAATTGATACCGCTTTAAGAGCTATATGGTCACCCCCAGTGTTCTATTTTTCTGTATGTATATAGATAATCTGGGTCAAATTAATTTATTTTCTTTCTTTCTTTATTTATTTATCCTACTACTATAATAAATGCGAAAGTTTGTGAGGATGGATGTATGGATGTTTGTTACTCCTTCATGCGAAAACTACTAAACGGATTTTGACGAAACTTAACAGTCTTAAAGCTTATATACATCATAATAATATAAAGGCATATGCATCTATACTATATATATATTATATTATTATAATATTATAAAGCTGAAGAGTTTGTTTGTTTGTTTGTTTGAACGCGCTAATCTCAGGAACTACTGGTTAGAATTGAAAAATTCTTTATGTGTTGGATAGTCTATTTATCGAGGAAGGTTATACATATAACATCACGCTACGACCAATAGGAGCGGAGCATAAATGAAAAAAATATTCCATTTTGAGAGCTTCTGTTGCGTGCGCTGCGTAAAACAATCATGCATGTAGGGTAGGTAGGGTAGATGGGTAGGTAGGTAGCCAGTTGACGGGAGCGAAGCCGCGTGGGACAGCTAGTTTATAAAGATAGAAGAACTAAAAAGAAGCGGGTGGAGCAGCGGGTGGGAGCTAGTTTATTATATTTCAATAGTCTAGCGACACCTCTCAAGCACTCATTTGCTCCAACAGTCATCAGTCCTGTAAATGAAACGGCTGAGCCTCAAAGTGTAATGTGTAATGTGTGTGTGTGTGTGTGTAGTGTAAGTGTAGTGTACAAAACGACTTGTGTGATATTGCTAAGTAGTTAGACATATATTATTCGTATGATGATACCCTACAGACAGACATTAAATCGGTCGATATAATAGCTCAAGTATCATGCGGGTGGATATGCCACAGAGCAATAACCCCATGTAGCGTGCACCGACTATAGGCGCCATTGCTTATAATATTCACGCCCAAGTAGGGCACCGACTGTAGGCGCCATTGCTTATAACATTCACGCCTAGGTAGGGCACCGACTATAGGCGCCATTACTTATAATATTCACGCCCAAGTAGGGCACCGACTATAGGCGCCATTGCTTATAATATTCACGCCCAAGTAGGGCACCGACTATAGGCGCCATTGCTTATAATATTCACGCCCAAGTAGGGCACCGACTGTAGGCGCCATTGCTTATAATATTCACGCCCAAGTAGGGCACCGACTATAGGCGCCATTGCTGATAATATTGACGTGAAGTGAAGAGGAACCCGAGGAGGGGCCGCTCGTCAGGGCTTTTGCCTATAAGCCGTAGACGTAGCGGCCATCAAGTAGGTTGCGGTGCTGCTTGGCAAGATCGCAACTGAGGCCGGCCGCGATGTCGCATGGAAAGCATCGCGGCTGAGGGTAGGAGGCCGCGGCGGGAAAGGAGTACACCGGTATTGCGGTGCACCGCTCTCCCTATCTGCCGCGGCCTAGACGGGGTCGCCACCGTCTGATAGCGGACGCGTTGGGGCCGCAGGGGAGGAGGAGTGTCAGTATAGCGTTCGCCGCTCCCCCTATCCCTGCGACTGAAAAATGGTAGGTGGAGGGACCACTGACCTGACCCGTCACAGGGAGACCAAGGGTGCCATACACGGGGTCGTCTGGCACCCATGTCCTGGTCTGGTCCCTGGGGTGGTCACGGCGTACAATGTGTTCTGGTGCACCGGTGATGGGATTTACTCCCCAGAGGATGTACCGGTGACGGACAGCCGCGGCGGTGCGCGGTGAGTACTAACGCGTGCCCGTGTTCCCGCCATAAGTGACACAGGAAGAATCCGTGGCATTTTAGTGAGTTAGAGTCCCACATAACTGCACTGTCTCCTCATTTTAGTGCAGTATGCAAAAGCAATTTGCCACGCAAAAAAAAAAGGGGCTAGTGGCCAAATAATAGTAGTTGGACGGTTCGTTCACCAAACCAAACCAACGCATACCGATGTCAGTCGATGAGTGATCATTCATTAAAAACTGAGACTCCTCGGTGCCTGGGAAAGCATGAGCTTTAGTCCCGGCTGTTTTGTGTAGAAGAGAACGAAAGAAGAACCAGCCAAGTGCGTGTCGGACTTCGCGCGTTTAGGGTTCCATAAAAAATTATCAATATTTTGGTATGTGTTAGTAAAATATAAGTAACTTGATTGGCTACACCCGTGACCATATTATATTCATATATTCATAAAAACCGCCCTCGTTTCTCACTCTTTCTGTTGGTGAAAACCGTCTGAAACTCCGTTCAGTAGATTTTGAGTTTACCACGTACAGACGCGTGGGGTTCTTTATTAACACGCTTTTATTAGCTTGGTATGTATCTATGTATCAATGTAACGGAATCTTTGAACGTGCTTTTCACCCCATTCAAAACGTGGGATTGATTTGAAACTTTGCACACTTATCAAGGACCGATGACAATGCAATAATTTAGTCAAAGTCAAAGCCAACACATCACATCATCAGCCTATTAATGTTCCCACTGCTGGGATACGGGCCTCCTCTCTGTGAGAGGGACTGAGCAGTGGTGGTCCAGTGGTATCGGCCGCGACTTACAAGTTGTAGGTCGTGTGTTCGAGCCCAGGCAGGCGCTTTACTTTGTTTAAATTATTTCATCACCACTGCTGTCAAAACAGTGAAGGAAAACTTCGTAAGGAAACCGGCATGTCCTAGAACCAAAAATTCGAAGACATGTGACATCCACCAACCCGCACTGGGCCCGCGTGGTGGATTACGGCCCATTCCCTCTCACAGAGAGGAGGCCTGTGTCTCAAAGCCAAAGTCAAAGTCAAATATGTTTATTCAACTAGGCCAATAAGCGGCACTTTTGAACGTCAAACAAAAATAAAAAATTACAAATAATGAAAGTTGATTATACCGGGCGCGTTTAAATAGTTTGTTTGTGTGTTTGTTGTTTGTTTTGCCTTACCAAGATCTTTAGGATTAGCGACTATTTAGTTCAATTTACCATTAAAGCGTGTTTTTTAGTTTTTAGAACTACAATTTATTTTATAATACGAGTATGTAGTGATTATAATATGAAGTATATATGATGTATACATATACACAATAAACATTATCACCGAATTTCAAGTTCATAGGTAAATAGGCAGTTTAAAAATTATTCGTGTGATAGACGACAGACAGACGGACACGTCATGAGTGACAGCAATAGGGATTCGTTTGGATCCTTCGGTTACGGAACCCTAAAAAGTATTGAGATAAAGATTTTCCGTTTCCTTAAGTGTGTCCGTGGCATCAACAGTTGGTCTTATCAGAATATCAGCGCAGCGTTATTTCCTTTTTTGGATATCGCTGCACATGCTGAGATAGGAGCCTTTTTGGTCTCGCACGAGGTTTTTATTTTATTTTATTTTAAGCTGATTTCTCGTGTCTCCTGCGCGGGTCACAAATAAATACTTTTTCTTTTTTTCTTTTTTTTGGATAGACTGAACCCATATAGTTTGCCACCAGCCTTGCCAAGGAGCATCGTGTTACCCATTTACTGATTTGTGGAAGTCAGATATGCAGTCAATCGATGTAAATACTGGTACTCAGCTGCATGCTGTTGGACTCGAAGCCGACCCCAAAGTAGTTGCGAAAATAGTTGGCAGTGTTATTAGGGTCCCATCCACTAACGTTTATTCCTGCCGGAATCTACAATCGTTAAGGAATGAACGCCAGTTTGCAAGAGCGAGAAAGAATAACGGTATTAAAATACACGAAATGTGCACGTTTGGCGCAGTGGTTGAGCGATTGACTGCTGCGCTGCGTGTCGCGGGTTCGATTCCCGCACGGAACAAATATTTCTATGATCTACAAATAGTTGTTCCGGCTCTGGGTGTTGTGTCTGTGAGTTTATATGTTTGTAAACGCACCCACGATACAGGAAGGAATTCCTAGTGTGGGGCAAAGTTTTACTAAAAAAAAAAAAAAAAAAGGTTAATTAAACGTGTGGATGGTGATCGAAGGATTGTTTTTTCTGTCGGACTGGCGTATCATGATAAAGTAAGAGGAAAGAACTTACGACTTCAAATTCCAACACATTGCAAGACATTTTTGGTTATATCCTTTACTGTCCAGGCTACTCGTCTGTGGAATGCATTGCCAGATCCAATCAAACGTGCTCAATTATTGCCTGTGTTCAAAATAATCGTATAGGAACATTACCTATCACTGTCTTCGTCTTAGCGTGTTGATTTCAAATAGACATTGTGATTGCGAATATCAATAGAGTCATTCATCATTTATTTTTATTGCCATTATATTAAGTACGTATGTATTTATTTATAAATCTATTATAATATAGTATTTCAACAATGTTATTGTCACAACAATGACAACCCCACTTCATGTCCAGACAATTACTGTCCATACCAGGTTGCCTGGAAGAGATCAAGGAATGCGATAAGGCCACCCATTGTATGTGTATTAAGTTTATTTTTATAATTGTATTTTAAGATGTAGAATAAAGTATATAATAAATAAATAAAAGATTGATATTTAATTAATTAGTGGATTCAACGGTT
The DNA here is from genome assembly GCA_948252205.1 of Orthosia incerta. Taxonomy (NCBI): domain Eukaryota; kingdom Metazoa; phylum Arthropoda; class Insecta; order Lepidoptera; family Noctuidae; genus Orthosia; species Orthosia incerta. The sequence continues at coordinate 4,273,717 of OX411758.1, forward strand.
TTGCTTTATCCCGTTGCGTTTCTGTATAGTTTGTATAACGGGACAAGTCTGAAAAAATTAACTTTAGTAGATGGAGCCCTAATACTTAATCAATTGCCGCCAAGGCTGGTCGTCGCTCTGTGGAAAATGCCGACCCGACTCCACAACTGTCATTAAAAGAAAATAGGACAAGTATTGACCAATAGTTTACGTTTGTGGCCTTCTTCATAATCTTTGCAGTTTCTATCAAGACTAGTATCAACGATACAACGTCAACAAGTGAAATTTAAAAATTTAAATACCTCCGGCACATTTTATTTCATACTACATAATTTATCTAGTTGTAGACACGCTTCGATCGACAATGTATTGAACACGTAATTATGACACGATATCTTCCGAAAATACCCCGATTCAAACAGTAAAACGCGTATAACTTTTGAATGGCCGCACCGATTTTCAATAAACATAGTTAAGAACACTCTTGATAAATTCACCTTTCAAACAAAAAAAAAACTAAATCAAAATCGTTTCATCAGTTTAGGAGCTATGATGCCACTAACAAATACTGAAACACACAAACACAAGCACACACGTCAAACTTACAACACCCCTTTTTTCCGTCGGGGGCTAAAAATATTCGCCCTTCATCACTTTTAATATTTTTTTAATATTAAAAAAAAACGTTGCCCCACACTAGGAATTTCTTCCGATATCGTGAGTGCGTTAACAAACATATAAGCTGCTGCAGCCGGAATAACTATCTGTAGGTCATACAAATATTTGTTCCGTGCAGGAATCGAACCCGCGACACGTAGCGCAGCAGTCAATCGCTCAACCACTGCGCCAACCGTGCGCCCAACTGTCTAGCTGGGAAGTAGAGGCAATAAATCCCGACACAAATCGGCGTAAGTTACTAGCTTATGCGAATAGGCATACCTACTTTACTGCTGACTATTTCAAAAACATTTTATAACCCTGATTTATGCCTGAAATAATCCCTACCAAAAAAACTAATAAGCCAACTAGCAAAACAAACAACACGTAAAATACAAAGCCTCTGAAATAAAAACATTTAAGCAAAATATGCTTGAACAAACTGGCAGCATGTTGATTTTTAATCACGAGTTTATTCTGCGAAGCGTAGCACGCGGTGTATACTCCACGCGCGTACTATGCGGCGTATGTCGTACGCCATAGTTATTGGATTGATTTTAATTACCATTTCACATGTCCCACTCACATGGCCTCGGGCTATGATTGAAAATATTGTATTGAGTATGAGCAATGTTTACTGTATTTTACAGGTGATTGGTCATAATATTTGAATGGACAGTTTTTTAGTTTTCAACAAATTAATTTTATTTGTCGATCGTATAATATGATATGTCGACGGATATGATTTATGCACATCTTCCGTCGTCTTAGAAGGACATACACTGATCTTATTGGTCATGTTCTTCAGAAAGGTCAAGTGCGTAGAATTTGGGCAACCGACGCGCTATAATGACCGTATCGAAGAATATACAAGTACTAGCTTCCGCCCGCGACTTCTTTCGCGTGATTTCGTATTTTATACTACAGATGACTTACTTATGTGCAGTTAGTTAGTGAAGGCGACCTTAAATAAGCCATTGTTAAATCTATAAAAATAGGGTATCATAGATATCTAGGGTTTATTGATTTTGGACGATTCTGTATGATTTAAAGAATAACAAATTTTAGGTTGACGTGACAAAATAAAATGCTTCCCTAAAAACTTAATACGAGTAACCCCTTTTTGCCCCGGAAAACGTTAATACCAAATAACAGCCTTTATTATTTATTTAGATTAGTATTTGTGCGAAATTTCAAGTTTATTAACCCAAGAAATAAGATTCTTCCATACAAACTTCAACACCGAAATAAAATATTTTGAGGCGACAAACATAAAAAAAACAGTCAAATTGAAAACCTTCCTTTTTGAAGTCTATTAAAAAAAATGCACCGACTCACGAAACGAAAGTTAGTTTTGCACTTTTTAGTGTTTGGCTTTTGTCGTCGGTTTATTTTTTCGTGAAAAAGTTTTTGAGCAAATTATTTCTAAAAAGTCCTGAAACAAAAGAGGTCAGTAGGTATCGCAGTCAATATATCAAGTGACATTAGGCTCCCGCACAGTTATTTCACGGGCCATTTGCCGAGGGTTTATTAAAAAGGCAAAAAATAAATCTCAGTTGAAACACTGACTACACCGGTCGCTGTGCCACACTCCCTATGCCGAAATGTTTAGTTGGAACTGCAGTATTTGTTCAGCAAATGAAATAGTTTGATTTTTAACATTAATAAACGTACTTATTAAATGGGTCGTACTTTCTAGATGATTATACAGGTAGGTAAAACGCCGTAGTAAAAAAAAATAAAAATAAAAAATACCGATTTCCAAATAAAAACTCTACAAAGTGAAAAATAACTTTCTTTTTGGAAGTCGATGTCTTTGGTAGGTTCCAATTTCTATCATTATGGACACCGACTTCCAAAAAGAAAGTTACCTATTTTTCACTTTGTAGTGTTTTTATTTGGAAGTCGCTAGTATTTTATTGTAAAAAAGTTTTTTTTATTTTTCACTTTTTAGGTGTACCAAGAGTGGCAAGTTATTGATGTTATGTTATGAAATGGTATAAAAAATAAACAGACATGCGATTGCAGCAATCCCGAGAGATTTGCCGTCATTTATTGAAGAGTTAAATTGTATATCTCCGAAGTTCTTCACCAAATTAAAATGGGACCAATTTGGGAACATATTCTTTCAAACAAAAAAAATATTTTCATAATCGGTCCACTATTGACGGAGATATCGGTGAACATACACAAAAAACATAATGTCGAACATAGAACAGCCTCTTTTTTGGAAAGTCGGTTAAAAATAGTAATCCATATACATAAACAGAAGACAGACAGTTCGCAAACAAACAGAATACAGAAGTAACTGTGTCTGTCTGTCTGTAAACTTTTCACGCCCCACAACAATTTTGATGACTTCTGGCTCGTTTTGATTAGTTTTCGAATAGAGATAGATTGGTCTTAGACTTAGGATGCCTTTTGTCTCGGGAGTACGATCTTTTGGTATAATTGCCGACGTTCACACGGGTGAGGCCTCCGCTTCATCATCACACTACATCATCAGCCTATTAATATTCCCACTGCTGGGCAACAGGCCTCTTCTCTGTGAGGGGAATGGGCCGTAATCCACCACGCGGGCCCAGTGCGGGTTGGTGGATGTCACATGTCTTCGAATTATTGGTTCTAGGACATGCCGGTTTCCTCACGATGTTTTCCTTCACCGTATTGAGAGCAGTGGTGATGAAATAATTTACACAAAGTAAAGCGCCTACTTGGGCTCGAACCAACGACCTACAACTTGTAAGTCGCGGTCGATACCACTGCTCAAAGGCCTCCGCTTAAGTAGGCTTTATTAATAATCTAGCTTCTGCCACGCGAAAGAGTCGAAAATTATCCCGCTATAATACGTATCCTATGTGCTATTCCAGACTATAATCTATCTCTGTGCCATATTTCATCTAGATCCGTCCAGCCGTTTGAGCGTGAAGAAGTAACAAACATACAAACACACACACACATACACAGACACACTCACAAACTTTCACCTTTATTATAATAATATATATTAGTATGAAGTATTTATTAAATGGTCCGTACTTAGGTAATAGTGCGCAGTACCTACTAGTAATTAAATAGTAATCCATACTAATACCTACTAACACTTTAAATGCGAAAATAACTGTCTGTTTGGTACCATTTCATTTCACTCCTTAAACACTAAACAAATTTTAATGACTTTTGGCATAGATGTCGATCAGGCTCTGGAATGTTTGGAATGGTAAGTTTACTTTGGATGATTTCCGACCACGTGGGTAAAGCCGCCGGCAGCAGTTGTCATATATACCTATAAAAGTAGTCATTAAATGCTCCATACTTTCCAGGTATTTATAAAGGTAGGTTATACCGCACAGCTACTAGAATTAAATAGTAAATAGGGTACAATTAGGCACCATATTCTTATATGAATTAGATCGCTAAATGTATTTATTTTCTAATTTATTTTGAAGCGATAAGTATTTGAAATATTAACTACAAAATACCTCAGCGTCAGGTATTTGAAATACCAATAAAAACAATATATTTTAAGAAGTAATTGAATAACATATATACAATAGTATTGTTAAAAACTTAAATCACGAGCGAAGCGAGGGATTTAAGCCGAGTCCTGAGTGTAGCGAGGGATTTAAGTTCACCCTAGTTTCAAAATACTCTACTTTTCGTACCATTTGCGAAAAAAAAATAGTCATCTAAATAGATGCTCTGGAAATAATGGTGCTGGAGAAAAATGTGCTGGACAGAATTCCGCAGAAAACGTCTCCATACTCCAAGAACTCGGCATCAAAGAGCGTCTATCAGCAGTAGGACAGTCTCGAATACTGAAATTCTTTGGCCATGTCTCGAGGCGGAATAACGACTCCATTGAGCGCCTAGTGGTACAGGGCAGAGGGGACGGTAACAGGCCAAGCGGGAGATCACCGATGAGGTGGACTGATCAAATTAAGTACGCCGTTGGTGGTCCTGTAAATGAGTGTGCCAAATTTTCCTGTAACCGAGCTAAAAGGAGAGAGATCGTGCGGCGAGTTACCACACCAGCGATTGGACAAAATTCATCGTGATCACGACCGCTCTGTCAAGAGCGAAACGAAGAAGAAGAAGAATTGAATAACAAGTACCAAAAACGTATTTGTATTTCAATTATGTATTTTAATTACAAGTAATTCAAATATTGTCCAACGCTGAACAAGTAATAACTGCCAATTTGTTAGAGGGAGGCTGACTCGAGTAGAGAAAATGAGAAACTCAATGTTTGTTCATTATTAATAAGTACTCATTCCTGACTCATTCCTTCACTTTTGACGTAATGAGCACCAATCACAGGCTGATATGATTACCTCAGAAACACTTCACGTCTATCTAAAAAGCTTTCATACCATTACCCGTTAAAAATCTGTCACTTTAGCATCCCATCAGGCTGCCGTTCTCTCAATTATGTGTAACGAGTCAACGTAAACATTTCGCAATAAAGACTGTTTATTTACTTTCTATGTACATGCTATCAATGTACGTTGAACACAATTTGTTTCAATATTTTCTTTGTGTAGGTACATTGTAAAGAGTTGGTTAATCATGGGTATTTTTCGGGGGCAATTGTGTTCAGAGATGTGATAGTGATGACACGATGCAAACATACGCAACCACTTTTTAACCGACTTCAAAAAAAGGAGGAGTTTTACAATTCGACCGAATCTTTTTTTGTTATGTTTGTACTCCGTTTACTCAAAGACGCCTGGACAGATTTCAAAAATTCTTCTATTGTTTTGAAGGGTATACTTCGTAGTTGGTCCCATAGTGATCAGGTCAGGATCTGATGATGGTATCCTAGAGAAATCGAGGGAACTCCTCAAATATTATAGGCATACATATAGCAATTTTGGAATTTCATCAACAATGCAATCATTTGCACTCAGAAAGTATCATTTGGTGAAGTGGAACTGATGAAGAAGACCACAGATGGCCACTGGAACTCCTAAAACTAAGTATGTCACGGGTATAAGATATCTCGAATAGTTCGACTATGATGAAGCATATACTTATAAATAAATGATACTGATGAAAATGGCACCATCGAACTGATCTGATGATGAAGCCGGAAGGTAGGCACTGGAACTCTGAAATAAAACAATGTATCCTAGTCGTGTTTGGGCTTATTGGAATCGTCATAAGATGTACTTTGGCTATAAATGATTATCATGTTAATTGGAGATACCTACCAAAACTAAAACGAGAAAAATAATAAACTTTTTAACAAAAAATCAAACCGACTTCCAGAACAAAAACTATAAAGCAATAAATTATTAAATTAATTGGTTCAGGCCATGATACGGAGTGACAGGGCATGGAAAGCTATTACCTCCTTCTGCGAAGCAGTAATGCTCGCGTAGGAGGAGGCAGATTTCGTGAGGGAGACGCAAAGGAGATGATCTGGGCGTCGGGAATTGCAAGCCGATGCCCGGCCACCGTAGGCGCGGGCTTGCGGACGGCGAGTAATGGTAGCTTACCGTCCAATAAGGATCAGGCCCGAGTCGGCGCGTAGTGTTCCTCGCGCGCCTCAAAAATATGTCAGCAAAAACTGACGGAGTCCGCTAGGGCCGATGCCTGACTTGGTCGGGGATCAATTTGAAAAAGAGTTACCGCAGCCCTGGCTCAAGGAACTGAAGGAACACGGGTAGGTTCAAGTCTGCCACGTTCTCCCGCTTCACCCAGAGCGAGAGAAGTCATTGGATGATTACTTAACCAAATAAAAAAGGTCTCGTCGTATGATCCTCGCTTTTCAATGTAGTTTACGGGATTTTACACACTGTTCCGTATACCTCCATACTGATGATTCAGAAACAAAACACTAAACAAAAATCAACAATCTTAGAGAGATAATAAATAGTCCCCGTCTCGAGAAGATATAAATTTTGACAACTTAATTACTGCAACGCGTCTGAATCATGGAACGTTCCAGTACCCTAAAACATTAGACGACAGCGCTTCATACCGCTAAAATATAACGCGACCAAGTGAAATTGCTCGTTAGTTTCATATTACACTTATGTTACTTTGAGTTGATTGAATTTAGGATGATTTGTTGTTGATTGAATTGTCGCTACGTAACTTAGTAGAGAGCAGTGGTGGCCCAGCGGTATCGGCCGCGGCTTACAAGTTGTAGGTCGTGGGTTCGAGCCCAGGCAGGCGCTTTACTTTGTGTAAATTATTTCATTACCACTGCTCTCGAAACGGTGAAGGAAAACATCGTGAGGAAACCGGCATGTCCTAGAACCAACAACGGTGGATAACGGGGGATAACGGCCCATTCCCTCTTACAGAGAGGAGGCCTGTGTCCCAGCAGTGGAAACATTAATAGGCCGATGATGTGATGTGATGTGAACTTAGTAGACGTTCTTTATTTACAAAGTTTATAGCTTCTCGTGAGTTTATGTATGTGTATAGTCCCCATACACATACATAAACTCATGCCTTTTCCCTAAGAGGTTGGCTAGACACTATAAAACGCCACCATTTACGATCCCATACTCCTTTTAACCTTTCTGAAGAATATTACCAAAATATAACTACATAAAGGAATGTTATCCCTTTCAGTTTGTTTCGATACCTACTTTGATACCAGAAGAAAAACTGCACAACTTTAAAGTCTCTTGTATATTTACACTATACACATTGTAGTACATTAGCTGAATAAAAATAGTCTTGTAATGTTTGATAACTCATGGATTGCACGATAATAATATTCTCAGAAGACTCTCTGAACCAACAAAAATAATGACACCTAAATCCAAACACAAAACATTTAAAATCTTACTTATAAAACATTAACAAACAGCCAGTAACTATGTACAAATCGAGCAGTACGTATATAAATAGGTGGCGCGCAAGTCGCCAAATACTTAAAAGGTTGGTCACCAATGGCCTTCCTTTTCAAGACGATAAAAATAATAATTACCTATTACCAGCTTTGCCTATTTTGCTCTAACTATTCTCACATACCAACTAAGCAAAATAAACATAATTCGATCATAATTACGCACGCAATAGACACACACGACTCACACAACTTCTACGAACTTGTTCACATAAGTTGCTTCACGAGTTCTCGCGTTTTTGTTGTTCAGTCAATTAGGAGGCCCTTGTATTAGAGGACGATTAGCTAATTGAAAGGGCTTTCATGAGTGAGAATAATTACCACACTGAATGGGTAATGAAAAGGGATTATGGACAGCCCGCTCAGCACAGCATGCATGGACGAGGACGAGACAGCAGCGCACCTGCTCCTGAGCTGCCCAGTAATCGCCGGTTACAGGGCCAAATACCTCGGTGACCCAGGTACCGTACAGGAGGTAGTCAGCAACACGAAGGAGCCGCTGGCCTTCCTCGAGGAGTTGGGATGGATCGAGTGAGAAAGAAGGCCGAAGGTTAATTCCCACCCGTACGCAAAATACGCGCTTGGTCGTGGAGTTGCGGATACCGGGTTGGTTTTAAACTTTTTTTTTTGTTTTTGTTCCGGGTTGGAAAATCCTCATTGGATGTCCTCCGCCCTTCCCAGGGCAGAGGGGTCTGTCAGACTCGTCCTGACTAAAAACTACCCCGGTGTTTCGTCTCACACTTACGCTGGGAGTCGCGGCAACAGCGATACTTCCGCAACCCCTGGCTAGTGCCGGCCCGCCTCTGCGGGCCTCGCTCTCGGGTTGGGGGGGAGTGAGGTGTTAGACTCCCCCCGCAACGTCTAAGAGGGGCGCGCGTGGAACACTACGCGCCACCACCTCGGGTCCAGATGTGTGGGAGACGATGGACGTCCCCGAGTCCGTCGCCCCTGGACCCATTTAGGGTGGCCGGAAGAGGGCGTCTGCTGCGGATCGGGTGAGCGGATGAAATCCCCCTCTCCCTCTCCGCAGCCTCTCCCACCGCGTCCCAGGACTCTTCGCTGCCGACCATAGACTCGACTACGGCCGGCAGCGACAGGTCACTGCCTATTCCTGAGGTGAGGGCACGGCGTGGCCCCTCCACACTCTGCCAGCGTATGCCGCGGCGTGTCCTAACCTATGGGCAATAAACTCACCATTTTATTATGGAAATTGATGAACCAATGTGTATAACTGTGAGAGCAGTAGTGGCCCTGTGGTAACAGACGCGACTTACAAGTTGCAGGTCGTGGGTTGAAACCCAGTCAGGCGCTTTACTTTGTGTAAATTATTTCATCACCACTGTTCTCAAAACGGTGAAGGAGAACATCGTGAGGAAACTAACATATCTCAAAACAACAAATATGTGTAAAAACTATGTTAAATGTTTGTATAAAGTTTTTTAGTTTATAAGTGTTATTATATGTGTAGTTTTGGCTTGCTGTACGCTTTGGTGCACACTGTAAGTAATTGTTATAAAATTAAATAAATAAATAAAACCAAAAAATTCGAAGACATGTGACATCTACCAATCCGAACTGGGCCCGCGTGGTGGTATATAGCCCATTCCCTCTCTCACAGAGAGGAGGCCTGTGTCCCAGCAGTGGGGAAATTAAAAGGCTGATGATGATGATGTGTATATGAGAGAAGAACAAGAAATACTATCAAGGCTGTTTATAGTAAAGGAAATCGGTCTCTTAACGGTGGCCAAGGTGGTTCAACGAAATATGTTTTCAATAATGCATGGATAGAAATTACCTACATATTCAAGCTGTTAAAACATAACATGAGATATGTAAAGAAAATAAAGAAAAATTGTATATTTACGGCAAGTATGAATCGTACCATGAAATAATCTAATAAGCAAATGAGATAAATAGGGTAAAAATAATTATCACATCCGTGCAAAACGGTCATCGCTCAGCATAATGCTGGGAGTGGGGACTCATGCACGAGATAAAGCTTCTGCTGGTTTTTAGCGACAGCCGGCGTTTACCGAATTACGTCGAGTGGAGCTGCACATAACTCTTTTAGCAACCTGCACATCCCTTTTCATTCTATGCTATCTATCAAGAAAAAAGGTCATTTTCAACTTTTCTGTCACTAGTAATCTCCCTCCAAAATACGTACACCTCCAAATACACACAACACATAAGAAATCCATAGCGCGCCATATTGGACGAACAGTTTACTGACCCCATTACATATTTCCCCATTCAATTTACTACTGCCAAAGCTGATATCCAAAAAATAATTAATAGTCCCGTCCGTTCCACTTTCCTAGACACAGCGCCGGCTATATCTTTTCTTCCATCTCGCATACATTTCCCCACAGTCTGACCGACCGACACGCGAGCTACGGAACTCATAGCCGTAAAAATTCTTGGTTTATACAAAACATTTGCACAACGACACTTTGAAGTACGAATGTTCCATATTTGAAAGTATTGTGACTGAGTGTGGGCTTTTGATGTAGATAAGTGTACTTTTGTAGCGCCTTTGTGGGTACTTTGTACTTTTCTTTTTGTTGTAAATGTGGGTAGTCGAAGGACCAATCGTGTGTAGACAAATTGCTTGTGCAAATGAAAATGGAGACGTAGATTTTTTTGTGATTCTATAGGTGTGTACGAGAAGTGGAAGAATTATTTTTAATGGCATCCATACTTTTCCTTCACAGTCTGTCATAACGACACGTGAGATATTAGGAGCGCAGGGCCGTTAACAAGGCATGGTTTATTCCAAATATTTGCACAACGACACTTTGAAGTTGGAATGTTCCATATTTGAAAGTATTGTAGTTAAATGGGTGCCTTAGGCACTTTTCCCACCGCCGACGATCGCTGAAAACTGAGTACAGCTATAATAGAAACTAGATACAAGTTGGCGAGCAGCGAGAAGCGAGTTTGTAGTTCTGGTAGTTTCGTCGTTATAATGTTGCACTGTAATGGTTTTTATCTACACTGACAACGCAATGTTCCAAAAATGAATTAAAAAAATATTGCATAAACACGTACTTTAAATTCGTGGATAGGTAAAATTAAAAAAAACCATTACAGTGCAACATTTTCCTTCGATTTTTAAACAACTGCATCATAAAATACCTTTTTAATTTTTAGCACACTTTTACTTTTTAATTTATTGGCGCTTATGGGCCTCATTGACTTAATATAGAAAAGTAGTATCATTGTCTATGGATGCGCGCGCTGCACAGTCATGGTGCAATGAGAATTTAAATTGCCCGCCATACCGCATATTTTTTTCGTTTCCACTTTAATTTTATTACAACTGAATGAGTGAAGATAAAATAGTGTATGCAATGGCATATAATTAGGTATTAAAACACTCGCGTGTTAATATTATCACATTCGGCTTCGCCTCATGTGATAAACCCACGCTCATGTTTTAATAACCCCTATTATACGACCATTGCATAAAGTACTATTTTTTATAATTTTACCTATCCACGAATATAAAGGACGTGTTTATACAATATTTTTTGAATTCACATTTGGAACATTTGTGAGTGTAGATAAAAGGTATTTAAAACATTCGCCAAAAGCATTTTTTTTACATTTGGCTTTTTTTGGCATTTGGCAATTAATGTAAAAAAATTATGTACTTAAGTAAAGTGTAAGTATGGTGTAGTACCATACTAACACTTTACTAAGGAAAACATGAACATTCTAAAACAAACCACGTTGTCACAATAAAAACGAAGCCTCTATTTTTCTCCGTTTCTACGACAACGTTTCTATACGTTTCGGTTTTGATAGCTCAACAACAAAAAGAGAAAATCAAAACCCACAAAATCAGCAACAGTAAAACCAATACAAATATTTGCCCACCGAAAAACAGCAACCCTCAGGCAGCAATATTTAAACATGATCTAACTGATTTAAACCGAACTCACGTGGACAGACAAAAGGTAACTTTTCCTTACAATCCATGTTGTGGCGCCGTGAGCTAATGTTTGTCCCCCGTGTTTGTTTGGGAGCCGCAGTCACAGGTCTAGGGTTGTTGTTTGTTTTGGCAAGAAAACTGGATTATTTATGCGTATATGTATCTCATTGTTGTATTAAGTAGGAAGTTGCGGAAGGTTGGTAGGTAAAAGGTGTTTATGTCTTCTGTGGTAAAGCTTTGAATTGGGATAAAATTTGTTTGTTTTAGAGCTTGTCTTAAGATACGAAATCTTGTCAAAGACGTAGTACACGTCTATGACTTTCAAGCGATTCAATATAACATGGTACCTATATCTAGTAAGCCCATACTGCGATATTCAAATCAATTTCGGTTAGTATAACATGAATCGAAAAGAAAGGCTGGTGTAAGAGTCACATTGTTGTCGGCGCTGGCGGTCGGGTCGGCGCCAGCGCCGGCGCCGTTTTTTTTTGGACAATCCCACCGCACTATTCCCAAACCACTGCAACTCCTGAAAGCCAGAATCAACAGTGGCGACCACCAGAAAAGCGCCGAGGCAATGAAGCTCGACGAAGTCCCGGAGAAAGAATTTAACTGTCTTGGATCCCGGAGGTTAAGTAAAAAATAATATAAATTTCCACTGTGCTCCATATCAAGCAGGAGACAGAACAAACAAGGCCAATAGGCACAAAGGGTCGTTAACAACTGGGATAAGCCCAGTTGCCTAGCACCACGGATAAAAATTAGTATTTATATTAATGGGTCCTAACCCTAACTAGTGGCGGCTGGTGGATCATAGTAGTAGTAGTGCACTACTAGCGCTTTGTCCGTTGCTGCCTCACTAGGTAATAGTGTTAGATTTACTAAAATTCACAGGAGCCTATGTAAATCGGCAAATCATCTCGCTAGCGACTTCTAATTCGACGCCAACGCCATCTAGTTACGTCGTTGTACAACTTGTAATGTTGGTACTCAACCCCGAAGATAAATTTCGTTCGTCAAACCTCGCCCGCTCTCGGTAATCTTCGGTTCGCTGGGACGGCGCACGAGAGTGGTCATATTTTGCCGTACATTTTCTATTGAACTATCTCTGTCTCACGCGCCAGGCGTTTTCGCTTGTTTCTCGTAGAATTGTATGAACTCTCGCCGTGCGCTTTAGCCTACCGCACGGGGAATATTTTTTACAGCAATATGCGTCTTATTACTTTAGCAAAGAGCTTAAATTTGTTCGTCATAATTTCGTAAATATTAAATAGATCGTTAATCAGATATTATTATACATTTTTATTTTATTTCTAAACCTATTAAAATCTGGTAGTTCAGTGCACGAGTGAACTTAAAGTACAGCCGCCTCTGGTCCTAACATTGTGAGTTGTTATATTTGATTCCAATAATAGGTATGGCAAAAACGCTTGAACGCAACGCCGTCTGCACTGTGTGGTTAGCGTGATTCAATACCTCTTCATAAGAATACGTACATATTGATCTATCAGCGCCGACGGTCAGTGTGACTCTAAAACCAGCTACTGATTATTGCATTGCCTCGCAGGTGGGTCCTGGGTCTGATACCTGGGTTCGAGCAAGGTATCATTGGATTTTTCCTTCTAAAATAGCAACTCGGTATCTAGATTTCTACCCGGTTGATAACGATAGCCATTGAGCTCGTCTTCTAATATGTGAGAGTTAACTGACGAAGTGTGGATTTAGTATAGGTAGATACCTATACTAAATCCACACTTCGGACTGTATTTTTTGATGGGTTGGGTAGATACCCAACCCATCAAAAAATACAGTCGTGATGCTATGTAAATGACAATTCTATTCTTCAAACAATAATTCGTCCAACAAAATTTTCTTTTCCGAATTCTATCGGAAATAAATAAAAAATCGTCCCAAATCTATCCCGTATTTTAGTATTGTTAAGCATTATTCACACAAGTGCTTGTCTACGTCTCTCGGACGTACCCGCCCATCCAAGGACCCGCAATAGGATCGACTTTACTCGCAGACATCAAATAAAACCCTCTGTTACGATCATTCACGAGGACTCCCGAATAAACCCGAACTCGAAATGAATTGAAGTTTACGAATAGGGGTTACCGAAATTATTTTGTTGACTGAATTGTAGCCGAAAAAGGCAACAATACTTTTTCTATTACAGAAATTGGTTCTATTGAATTATGATTTCTTTTTACGTAACTAAAGCTTAGATTTGAAAGATTTGAGCGGGTAGCGTCGGATAATCTGTTTTGGCAACTGTCCAGCTGCGATAAATTAAGCATTCATATAAAAACAATGATAAAAGCATCACTTAACATAACTTCACGCTTATTTTCCCCGTAAGGTTAGGTAGAGATCCCTATAGTATTCACATTTTATTTTTATAAAGATTATTATTATTATTTCCTTTATTCATTCATATTCTTATTTAATACATTTTTAAATATTAAAAAAAGAAAACTAAAAAACTAAACATTTAAAAATATAAAAAATAGAGGCCCACCAGTATCGGCTACCGGTGGTTAGAACTCCAGAGACAGGACCCTCCTCACAATGTGGGCCGTATCGAGGAGTACTGCCTTCTGTATCAGGCCCTTGATCCAACTAGGACTAGGAGGCTCTTGGCTATCAAGCCGTTGGCCGTTACGACAATCGGCACAATGATCGCCGAGTCCACATTCCACATGTCGACAACCTCGTGTGCTAAGTCGAGATACTTGATTTGTTTCTCTTTCTCAGCTTTCACGAGGTTCTCGTCATGCGGGATGGTGACATCGATTATCATTGAGCGGCGCGCTAATCGGTCTATCACCACTCTATCCGGCTTATTGGCAACAATAGTCCTATCAGTGATGATAGACCGATCCCAGTACAACGTGACATGGTCATTTTCGAGAACTGGGTCGGGCACATACTTGTAATACGGTACCTTAGAATCTACTATATTGCTGGTGAATAATCCTGGCCACTTGGTTATGCCTGTGTAAGTACTCGCCGTTAGCCAGACGAGAACAACCAAAGATGATATTTCTGATGGATTCAACCGGACGGTGGCATGCCCGACATATTATTATTATTTCACCAGTTTACCTTATTACTTAAAATGCTTAAAATACACTGTGGTCTCGCCGAACCCATACTAAAAGTTAAAAAACCACAACATACGGCTATTTACACATTTTAAACTCGCCTAAATCTGTGATATGAAAACAAACATTTATCTCACGATGTTTCACGAGCACTTCCGACGAAAGCCGATATCAAAACGCTACGTAATAAAATTTGAACATTCAGAAATAGAATTACAGCGAAATAATCCGTTGGCAAAGCTGTTTGGAGACGGTTGGTAGCTTCCTACCGGGAATCAATTATTGTATAATTTGATTTTGGAACATCAATGTGGTTTGCGCTTTCTTGTAGTTACAATCCATTTTGTATTTATTTAGTAGGGAATTATATTTTAATTATATATTAAAAGACTTAATTAATGACCTTTACAAAAGTTACACTTTCCTTATTATGCTTCTCATCCGAGGTGGATAAACATTTTAGGATCTTTATTTATTTTTTACATAATTTATTGTACAACTCTTAATACGCACAGTACAAACATTTATAAAAACAAGTTTACATTGGGCAGTCTTAATCGAACACTTTGACTGTCTAACTGCCGCACTCAGAGACATTTAACGGTTACTTAACGCGCTCCTTAGTATTGATTTTGTACTGAAAATCTATACTAAGGAGAGCTTTAAGTAACCGTTAACGTCTCTGAGTGTGGCAGTAAGTCTTGTAAGTATTTTTTTTTGATTTTCACTTAGTTTTTAGGGTTCCGTATCCAAAGGGTAAAAACGGGACCCTATTACTGAGACTCCGCGGTCCATCTGTCTGTCTGTCCGTCTGTCACCAGGCTGTATCTCATGAACTGTGATAGCTAGACAGTTGAAATTTTCGCCGCTATAACAACAAATACTAAAAACAGAATAAAATAAATATTTAATGGGGGCTCCCATACAAAAAACGTAATATTTTTGCCGTTTTTTGCGATATTGGTACGGAACCTTTCGTGCGCGAGTCTGACTCGCACTTGGCCGGTTTTTTACAGAACTGGAGGAAGCTCGTGGCTAAATAATAACAGCCGCACTGGTCGATCATCAAGGTTAAGCAACGCTTGACGAGGTCGGTCCGTGGATGGGTGACCATTTCAACATACCGAGTTTCGTCCGTGCCTCGGAAAGCACGTTAAGACGTTGATGCCGGCTGTCATTTGAAGACCTTTGACAGTCGTTACGAGTAGTCAGAAGCTTGAGATCTGACTCCAGTCTTGCCAAGGGGTACCGTGTTACCCAGTTACTGGGTTGTGGAGGTCAGATAGGCAGTCGCTTCATGTAAAACACTGGTACTCAGCTGAATCCGGTAAGACTGGAAGCCGACCCCAATATAGTTGGGAAAAGGCTAGGCAGATTGATTGACTTGCACGTCTTTAAACCACAAGGTGTTTTTTACATGTGAAAATTAGTTAATTTCAACTCAAGTTAACTTTTAATTCGCTGGGAATTGTTTCCAAAAGCGGTAAACGAATAATACATCCCTGACTCTATATCAATTCAATTCGTAATATAAATCTCAAAAACCAATTTATTCACTTCTCTCAAACGCTTAATCCGTTATTTGAAATCTCCGACAGCATCAGTTAGGGTCGCTCCTAATCCCAGCACACTCAGACGAATGTATTTAATTTATTTACTTCTATCCTGTTCATACTTGTACACCTGAGAGGATCTCTCACACTCGAGAGGAGACACTCGAGTGCTTGAATCCAATCCGATACTGAAATGTGTACTGTCTAGTTCAGGCTTGATGGGTTTTTAATTTACTCAAGTAGCTATGGAAACTAGATTAAAATAAATATAGCTTTACGTCTGTATTCTTCTGAAGATCTATGTTCACTAGCTAACATAAAAGTCACATCTCCTCTTTCTGCACACTGCTCAACATTTGCTGAGCTATTTTCTTTATTGATACACTGATTTCGGAATCAAAAAAGTGCAAATAACTTTCGTTTCGGAAGCCGGTGTCTTCGGTACTTCTTTTTTTTATCGTTTTTCGACACCGACTTCCGAAACGAAAGTTATTTTGCACATTTTAGTATTTTGCTTTTGAAGACGGTTTATATTTTTTGAAAACGTTTTTATTTCTTTCTTTTTAGTTTTAATACACTAACATTAAACATTGAGCAAGTTCTTTTTCGCATTTATGTACTTAAGTTAACTGGAAATTTACTTCAACACAGAGATCTCTAAAGTCCACTTGCACGATAAAATTAACTTAGCCACTAACTCTGAGTAAAGTTTTTCGTGCAATTGGGCCTAAAACTGCTACAGAACCGTCTTTCAAGAACCTTCTCAACAAATTCCGATTTTAAGATACCTTCGAAAAACAATTTTTTTATGATTTCACTGTAAATTAAAATAAACAACTTGCCGTGCTAACTGGTTTTGCATCGTAGTCAAGTACACCAGGCTCTCGACACCTACCAGCTAAGCACTACTCATTACTCCTTGTAAAACCAGCTTCATTGTGAAGAGCTCTTCACCCCAAGAGCCCCGAGCGTGTGGAGGGGCCCGAGAGCTCCAGATATCGCGAACAGGGTTATTGAATTATAACGTGTGTTTGAGTTATTTGTTAATTATATTATTTTGTACTAGCGTGAGACCAGTGGTAGCCCAGTGGGAGAGCAGTGGTATCGGCAGTTACTAACAAGTTGTAGGTCGTGGGTTCAAACTCAGGCAGACGCTTTAGTTTGTGTAAATAATTTCATCACCACTGCTCTCAAAACGGTGAAGGATAACATCGTAAGGAAACCGGCATGTCCTAGAACCAAAAATTCGAATACATGTTACATCCACCAAACTGATTGAAGCCTGCGTGGTGGGTTACGGCCCATTCACTCCCACAGGGAGAAGGCCTGTGTCCCAGCAGTGGGGACATTAAAAGATGAAATGATGATGATGACGCACTTGACGTATAAAAAGAGAGAAGAGAGGTGAAGAACTCATTGGACATCAAAAACATCACTGTCACTTTCTAAGTTTGGAAACCAAACCCCCCCTAACAACAACAACAACAACAACATCACTGTCAATGTGTAACGTTCAAATGCCCCCGAAACACTAGCAGCATAGCCATCTTGAATGGAAATGCTGATTCTTTTGCCGAACGTGCAAAGCCTCTGGTTACAAACGTGAAATAACAGTCCTCTGGTCAGTGCGTGAGTCTTCAAATAACTTTTGTGGTTATTTGAATAATCTAAACTAATCTATACCAATACTATAAAGAGGAAAGATTTTTTTGTGTATTTGTTTGTACCGAATAGGCTCCGAAAATACTGCACCGATTTTAAAAATCCATTTTGAAAGCTACATTATTCCCGAGTAACATAGGCTATAATTTAGTATAAAAAAAATAGAGATCCTTATGAAAATTGCAATAATGTAACCCAAAGTAGCAAAATTTTGCCTATACAATTAATGATTTACCGTGCGCTGAGAAAACTATTGAGAAGGTAGGTAGGGAGGGTAGGTAGGGTAGGCAGGTGGTATTTAGGTAGGTAGCCAGTTGACGGGAGTGAAACCGCGGGGGTCAGCTAGTACTATATATTTTTTTAGTTAGGTGTTTGTCTGTAAAAGGCAATCTCCGGAAGTGCTGACCCAATTACGATAATTCAGGCATTTTTACATTACATCACGCCGGTATTCCCACTAAGGGTTGGACAGAGATGCACAGTACACCCAAATTTTTGCCACTTATATTTAAGGCCTAGTTATGTATAATAGGCCCACCTATTGCCATCATCCGGGCACAAGGTCTGACTCCGGGTTGCTACTGTGAAATTACAGATGGAAAACCCAATAACACTTTGGCCGACACGAGCATCGAACCCAGAACCTTTAGCTCAGTTGAAGCATTTGTATTGTAACATATTAGGATAACATAATTTGTGACTCACTGCTCACTATTAGATAATGACATAGTGAATGTGAGAGCAGTGGTGGCTCAGTGATATCGGCCGCGACTTACAAGTTGTAGGTCGTGGGTTCGAACCCAGGCAGGCGCTTTACTTTGTGTAAATTATTTCATCACCACAGCTCTCAAAAACGGTGAAGGAAAACATCGTGAGGAAACCGGCATGTCCTAGAACCAAAAATTCGAATACATGTGACATCCACCAACCCGCACTGGGCCCGCGTGGTGGATTACATCCCATCCCCTCTCACAGAGAGGAGGCCTGTGTCCCAGCAGTGGTAACATTAATAGGCTGACGATGTGATGTGATAGTGAACCAGCTATTCTTTTTAAACCCTCACGGGAAAAGAGGGATAAGTTTGACGTGTGTTTGTGCATTTGTGTATCTGTCAGTGGCATTATAGCTCCTAAACGGATAAATCGATTTTGATTTCGCTTTATTTTTGAACGGTGACTTTATCGAGAGTGTTCTTAGCTATGTTTGATGTTAATCAGTTCAGCTGTTTAAAAGTTATGGGCGTTTTACTGTATGAATTGGGGCGTCTTCGCAACATAGGTATCATGTCACAATTCCGTATTCAATAGATTGTCGATCGAAGCGTTTTTACTATTAGTTAAATTATGTAGCATAAAATAACAAGAAAAAAAAGAAATCTCCCGAGATTCTTTTTTATCTCATACTTTTTAAATACATAATTTATATAGTTTTAGACACGCTTTAATCAACAATCTATCGAACACGTAATTATGACCCGATATCTTGCGGAACTACTCCGATTCAAAAAGTCCTTTACATTTTAACTGCTGAACCGATTCATATGTCAAACATAGCTAAAAACAAGCCTGATAATATCACTTTTTAAACAAAATCAAAATCGGTTCGTCCGTTTAGGAGCTATGATGCCACAGACAGATACACAAATACACATAATATACAATAATACACAAACACATCCTTTTTAGGGTTCCGTACCCGAAGGCGAAAAACGGGACCCTATTAATAAGACTCCACGATCCGTCTGTCTGGCTGTCTGTCTGTACGTCTGTCACCAGGTTGTATCTCATGAACCGTGATAGCTAAACAGTTGAAATTTTCACAGATGATGTATTTCTGTTGCCGCTATAACAACAAATACTAAAAACATAAATATTTAAGTGGGGCTCCCATACAACAAGCGTGATTGTTTTGTCGTATTTTGCGATAATGGTACGGAAACCTTCGTGCGCGAGTCGGACTCGGACTTGGCCGGTTTTTTTATTTAATCTCAATTATGTAAATAAATTATTTTATTTCATTGAAAACAATGCTGCCGCTGAGTTGGTATCATAGGCTTTTTATCCTGAAAAAATGCACATTTCCTGTGGGATATACAACGTGAACGATGCCGCGTGAAAAGCTAGTATGTTAATAGCAGTGAACACTATAAATATTGCCTTAGTAAACTCGTAGGTACATGTTGAGTGTTGGTTTGTAGTAGAGATAGCCTTGAAATGTTAATGATCTTCATTCTATTATACTTGTTTGCTGTTTTCGCATCCAACATCATGAATAGACTGTAGCTCCTCAAACATCCACCGACTGACTATGTTGAGCCTGCAGAAAAGCTCCCTGCAGGCCACCAACTTCCATGGCCCACCTGGCAATCTATAAACCGACTCCGAAGCCAAGTGAGTCACTGCAGGAACAACTTAGTTAGATGGGGGTACTCCAATGACCCGCAGTGCGATTGCGGAGCCGCGCCCCAAACAATGCCACACCTCCTATCGTGCTCTCTGTGCAACAACACCTGCACCCTGAAGGACCTTTGTGAGGCAAATGAAAATGCTATTGCCGTGGCTGAATTCTGGTCAAAACGAATATAAATGAGGATAATATTTCAGTAAAACAAATGTGATAACGATTAAAACTAATGAGGTGAATGAGAAGAGATTGAATCGCGCCCGTTATGCTATCCGAAAGCTAATTGTTTTACTTGGTAATATATAAAATATTCATGGCACGCTGACTGTACTATTGTTCGGTAACGGACCCGAACAAACAGGCTGTGTTGAAACTAAAATAAACCTAATTTGAGCTGGCCCACAACTGGCCCAAACTGAGAAAACCAGGAGGAACTGAAATAAGAAAGGGTGAAGGATGCCCCAGTTCTTCTTTCAGTTTCTTTTGCCCTGCAATGGGACAACACGAGTAAAAATAAGCACTGTACCAAAAAAACTTGTGCCTTAATAACTATTAGCGTATCTACAGTAAATATATAGTTTCGTGCTTACCGGAAGCCCGCGAGTGATAATGAGTTATTATTATGTACTCATTATAATCAGTTCCATCCCAAAATGAAATCCGCTTATCACAGACTACTCCTCCAACAGGCGATAACCACGTGTCCCTATCCGCTATCTATTTCTGCAGAAGGCCATCGTTTTGTTTTTATATAGTAAGAGAGTTCAACAGTAGTGGAAGCAACATCGCGTTGTTGACACAATATAGTCTCAAAGTCTGAATATAAGATGTTTAGAACGTGTGTGTGGGCACTTCTGACGCTGTTCGTGGGACTGGCGCAGTCATTCTCATGGGGTGAGTATAAGAGTCTTAACAATAATCAAAATAAGGGTATATGCCCAACCCAGTTCTCGAAAATTACACTATCGCATTGTGTTGGGATCGGTCCATCACCACTGACAAGACTATTGTAGCCAATAAGCCTGATATAGTGGTGATGGTCCAAATCAATAGACGTGCAATGTTGTTGTTGTTGTTGACTTTACCGTCCCACATGACGGGAACCTCGTAAAGGCCGAGAAAGATAAGCAAATCTAGTACCTATCTTGACTTGGATCGCGAAGTTGTCGACATTGTTGGACGCACGGTTGGCGCAGTGGTTGAGCGATTGACTGCTGCGCTGCGTGTCGCGGTTTCGATTCCCGCACGGAACAAATATTTGTATGATCTACAAATAGTTGTTCCAGCTCTGGGTGTTTGTGTATGTGAGTTTATATGTTTGTAAACGCACCCACGATACAGGAGAAATTCCTAGTGTGGGTCAAAGATTTAAAAAAAAAAAAAAAATTGCATGAAGACTCAACGATTGTTGTACCGATAGTCGTGGCAGCCAATGGCTTAATAGCCACGAGCCTCGACCAACACTGTAGGAGGCACTCGTTAGGCAGCTCGGTCAAGACGAGCCTGATTCAGAAAGCAGTACTTGAACATGACTCGTATTGTTAGGAGGCTCCTCTCCTTGAAGCCCTGACCACCAGTAGTTTGGATCCTGTTCCAGATATTGGTGGACCGTTTTAGGGCTCCGTACCCAAAGGGTACCAACGGAGCCCTATTATTATTATTATTTTTTTTACAAAAAAAAACGTTGCCCCACACTAGGAATTTCTCCTGTATCGTGGGTGTGTTTACAAACATATAAACTCACATACACAAACACCCAGAGCCGGAACAACTATTTGTAGATCATACAAATAATTGTTCCGTGCGGGAATCGAACCCGCGACACGCAGCGCAGCAGTCAATATCGCTCAACCACTGCGCCAACCGTGCACTCACGTGTATGTCTGTCTGTCCGTCGTCTGTCACACAGGATTTACAGCCAAACGGTTGGGGCAGTTTATGCATATTGTTGAACCAAAGCCATACAAATTGTCAAAAAATGTTTTTGAATGTTTTAAGGGAGGCTTCCAGACAGCTAAAGGGGCGTGGGAAACAAAAAAATACCTGCCATCGATTGGGGTATCATTGAGTAGATAAATACAGATTCTTTTATTGAAAAAAATACAGGTTAAGTCAGATTTATTTACAAAATTTTTATATTTCCATTGACCTATAAAATTGAAATTTAGTAATAATGTTTATTATTACATATATTTTACCAAAAAACACCAATATACTGATAAATCGATTTTTTATAAATTTAAATTCCCTCATTTTTCCTATTACAACCAGATTGATTTTGCGGTTTCGTACGGAACCCTGAATGTGTGAAGTCCAACACGCACTTGGCCGGTTTTTTAATGTGTTTTATAAAAGTAAAAAGTACTCAAGACGGGTTGGCGATGTCAATATTATTGTTTGTTATTCTTTTTTGTGTAAACACACACCAGAAAACCAAATCTCAGTATTGCTTTTCATTAATGGTTTATTTTATGACATAAAACATGGACCTTTAAACGCCTGGGTGTGTTTATAAAACAATTCATAATGTTGAGCAAAAATAAAATATAATTATGTTTATTTCGCAAACAAAACGACGATTTATTTATCTTTTCACAGCCCAAGTACATATCAATTAGTGATGTCCTAATGCATTTACTCATTCGAATTCTTATAACAATTGACTTTTTCTAAGAAGATTACTTCTTTAAAAAAGTCAATTTGGGCTGTGAAAAGTTAAATAAATCGTTGGAAAAGGTAGGTACGCCAATTTTGTCCTTCAATCCAAAACATTAGCTCTAAAAAATACAACAACAACAATTGGCTTTAAAAAATATGTTGATATTTCAGAAATCGTCGAGGGTCAATACGAACAACTAAACTTTTACAAATACGGAACAATTACGCACACAGAAAACATTCCATTTGCTGGTGATATCGTAGCTGTAACTTACGATCCCGTACACAAAAGGGTGTTCTTTGTTGACCAACAAGATTTCAGGTCATCAACAGAAATATATAATATATATAGCTTTGACATAACAACGAAGAAAACACAATCTTTAGTTAGCGATCTGGAAAACGTCACATTTCTAGCTTACGACCCGGCTACAGAATCTCTCTTTTGGAATGAAGCATACGAGCTTAGTAATAACACTTTTTTTTCATTAAATCTTGAATCTAACCAAGCAAATCGCAGAAATAAATTATTCGCTGCGAATAACGTGCAGGATATAGCCGTGGACAGTTGTGGAGGGTACGTTACTAATAAATAGTTAAATTAATTACTCTCCAAAATACATAATAAAATATGTGTGCATTCATAGTTTCTTTTCAAATTCCAGGTATGTTTACTGGCTCACAAACGAAGAGATAGAGAGGGTTCGGTTTGATGGTTCCGAGAGAGAAGTTTTTATAGACTTTAATAGTACTGACCAGTCGCGAATAAGCTTGGCCATTGATCATCAGACACAGAAAATGTACTGGACAGAATATGTTGAAGATTGGATGAAAAAGGCGGACAGAGGGGAGGAAACAGTACAAATGAAAAGTGTAGACCTGAACGGAACGAACATAAGAACATTACATAATAAAAAATACACAAGTTTTATAAAAGCATTAACCATATCGAACGATTTCATCTACTGGAAGGATTATATGACAGTGGATATGGATTTTATGGGAATTTGGCAATTACCAAAGGATCCATGGAGCATTGTGAATGTGGAACCGAAGCAATATCTCGAATTTGGTCCTCACCGGTCGGAATATCGTAATTATGCAGTCAATTATACAATAGTCTGTTACCTGAATAAGGAGGAAGATCAAGCTGATTATGAGGGTGAAAGAGGTGACATTTCTATCTGTAAGAACTATTGTTTGCAAGGAAACTGTAGTGTTGGTATCGAGGGACAACCTATATGCAGGTAAAAAGTCATGTTTTTTTTTTTGCATAGAAATTGTAAACTTTTTTAACCGACTTTCCAAAGAAGGAGGTTCTAAGTTTTTTGTGTATGTTCACCGATTACTCCTTCAATTGTGGATCGATTTTGAAAATTCTTGTTTTGTTTGGAAGAGTTTGTTTCCAAAATGACCACATTTAATTTGGTGATGATCTGATGAAGAAATTCGTAGATATTCAATGAAACTCATCAATAAATGACAGCAAATATCTTGGAATTTTTGATCATTGAGTTATTATGGGTATTATTATGGCAAGTTCTATACTAATCTAGATCTAAGTATACTACTAGATATATATTAGTATAGAACTTGCCCACTACAACTAAAAAGTAAAAAAACTTTTTTACAAAAAAATGCAACCGACTTTGAATTATCTAAAATCCTTTAGTATTCCTATTTTCGTTTCTTAGTTTTTGACACCGACTTCCGATTCAATTTCAAAGTTTTTTTATTACAATGCCAGGTGCATCATAGATTAACAAATTAATATTCGTTATTTCAGATGTAATGCTGGTTACTCTGGGGTAAGATGCGAAGTCGACGCGTGTCAAAAGCATTGTTTAAACAACGGCGTCTGTTCTATAAATAATGAGGAGGAGCCAGTGTGTCAATGCACATCAGATTATGAGGGTGAAAGATGCGACGTTCAGTCACAATCCAGAAACGAAACAGTAGGCCAATCTTTTACAC
The DNA here is from genome assembly GCA_948252205.1 of Orthosia incerta. Lineage (NCBI taxonomy): Eukaryota > Metazoa > Arthropoda > Insecta > Lepidoptera > Noctuidae > Orthosia > Orthosia incerta. The sequence goes on from OX411758.1 coordinate 4,298,515, forward strand.
TCTCACAACCGGACTTATCAAAAATTAGTGATGATGATTCAAGTATCAAGGTTACCGATCGGACACTGAAAGAGACAGAATGCTTGGATGTGCTAACAGCACTCAATGAATTTCGAGCGGAGATGGATGTTATATTATTTGATCTTAAAAATTCAACCAATACATTGTTAGCAGAACACGAAACAATGAAAGAAAAGATCTCACAACTGCAACAAGAGTGTACTAAAACAGTAATCTTAGGTCCAGTGACAGTGCCCGAAGATTAAATTGTAAATATTAAAGGATTTTTGACTGTTATTTTTATATTGTTTTTAAAGTATTTTTGTATTACTTACTTTTATACTTAATGCATTTATGCGCCAATTACGGCCCTATTTTGTGTCCAAGCATTCACCCAGGTTGCCTGGAAGAGATCACGGCTTACGATAAGGCTGATTGTTTCTTAGTTTAAAATTTTCTTTGAGTAATGTGTAGTGATACTAACATACATTTTAAACATTTCTACCTATTATGTAACAACGTTATCTGATCTAATAAAATTAAGATTGAGTTTGATTTAATTTTTTTATGAATTTCCTGGTATAAAATAATGTATCATTAATTGTTGAATTGAAATGTTAAATTGGGGCACGCAAAGGAAACGTTAAAAATTATCTGACTAAAAATCACCTATCGGTTTTTCCTTTTCACAAAACAGTAAAAAACTTTTTTGTAACTGAAGCCAATAAAATTAACAGCAAAATCAAAAGGAACCAAGATAAAAAAATATCAGTTTCCAAATTCAGTTTTCATATTTCATTCGTGTTTCCCAAAATCATTTTTCATGTATGATGTGACATATTTAGTCGCAGCTAAAAGGTCTAAAAGCTGACCAACGTAGGCACATATTCGGATCTCAGCTTGCATGGCTTTCAAAACATTTTCCTTTGAGAATTTGCCCGAAAATTCGGCATTTTCCGAATTCAATCGCCGCCGCACCGGTTTGTTAGGGATTCAAACGAGCCTGCAGCCTTTTCCTGCCTGAAACTGGCAACGAAAGGCAAATAAAATACTTTTGATCAGATTACGGCGTTTCACGCCTTTTTGTACGGATGACGAAAATAACATCTATCTGAGTACGTTTCTGTATTTATTTGCCTATTCATGGTATCTTTTACGTAAAAAAATACCGACTTCAAAAAAGGAGAAATTAAAAACTTTTCAAAAAAAAATATACCGTCTGTCAAAGCAAAACACTAAAAAGTTAAAAAATTGTTTTCGTTTCGGAAGTTGGTGTCGAAAAACGATAAAAACAAGAGGTACTAAAGTCACCGACTTCCAAAACGAAATATATGTTTGCACTTTTTAGTGTTTTGCTTTTGAAGTCGTATTTTTTGCAATGTTTTTTTTTCATAAGTGTTTTCTTTTTAACACGCTTTTATTAGCTTGGTATGTATCTATGTATCAATGTAACTGAATCTTTGAACGTGATTTTCGCCCCCTTCAAAACGTGGGATTGATTTGAAACTTTGCACACATCAAGGACCGATGATAATGCAATAATTTTGTCAAAGTCAAAGCCAAAGTCAAAGTCAAAAATATTTATTCAACTAGGCCAACAAGCAACACTTCTGAACGTCAAAGAAAAATTAAAATCAAAATTTACAGTAATGAAAGTTGATTCTACCGGGCGCGTTTAAATAGTTTAGCATTAGCCCATTAGCCTTACCAAGATCTTCAGGGTTAGCGACTTTTTAGTTCAATTTACCATTAAAGCGTGTTTTTTAGTTTTTAGAACTCCAATTTATTATTTGTATATTCTCTATTGCTGAAGGTGGCGCCCGTCTTGTGTTTTAAACAAATTGTTATTCTATCAGCAATATGGTAACGGTTGAAATGCCAAGATAATCATAAGGGATTGATAATGTGACCTTACCGCTGGGCATATATTTTTGAAAAGTTTTCAATCGCTCTCGTGACGCTTAGGTTGATGTAATGTCACATATCTTGAGCTTCTGGAAAGCTTTGACGACATAAAACTTCCAGGCCACTCTGTCTTCGGCCCTACTCAGCGATGTGGTCACTGTGAGTCCCTTCATCGCCTTTATCTGATTTGAGGCTCTCAAAAACGGGTGTTTTTTTTAGAACAGAAAAATGTTATTAATATCAATAACTAATGGCTTTACTTGAGGGATAATTATATAGCTATCTCAGGGTAGTGGTCGCAATAAGTCCCTTAATCGCCTTGATTACCAGCGAGTAGATAAGGTTTAAAAGGTAAAAGACATATGAATCAACTAACTGTCCCACGCGGCTTCGCTCCCGTCATCTACCCTACCTACCCTACCCAACCTACCCTACCCTACCTACCCTACATACATGATTGTTGCGTAACTTAAACCGTTTACGCAGCGCACGCAACGAAAGCTCTCAAAAAGGAATATTTTTGCCCGTTTTGCTACATTTTTCATTTATGCTCCGCTCCTATTGGTTGTAACGTGATGTTATATAGCCTATAACCTTCCTCGATAAATTGGCTATCCAACACAAAAATAATTTTTCAATGCTAACGCGCGTTGAAACAAACAAACAAACTCTTCAGCTTTATAATATTATAAGTATAGATTAACTTTATAATATCTAAAGATTTGCCCGTGAGATTCTATTGCCCGGTAACAGCCGCTAATAAATATGCAGCTATATTAAATATTGAGATTTAGAGAGAGTGCTTCAAATATTGATGTATTCCCCAGCACGCTTCTCAAACGAGTTGGTGATTTTATTTTATAACTCGGTTAAATGGGGATTGGGGATGTCCACAGACATAAATATATGTAACTAGATCACGCAAGTCCCTCCTGTACCTTGTAGGTATATTTTTATGCCTGATCTGTATGTGGAACGTGCTCCACATTTTCAGACACAATTCAAACCAAATTTACTTACCGATGAAATAAAATGTTTTCATTGTCTTGATTTTTGTAAAGTTTTTACAGCTCAATATATTTTATTATTACATAAATTTATATTGGATAATTTTCTAAAAGCTAAATCAAAAACATATATTTTTGTATCCAAAAATATTGATTGCACAGCAAAATAGTTACCTGAAAATATTATTATTTTAGCAACAATTGAGAGGAGCTCGTAGCTAAATAATAACAGCCGCACGGGTCGATCATCAAGGTTAAGCAACGCTTGACGAGGTCGGTCCGTGGATGGGTGACCATTTCAACATACCGAGTTTCCTCCGTGCCTCGGAAAGCACGCTAAGCCGTTGGTCCCGGCTGTCATTTGATGATCTTTGACAGTCGTTACAGGTAGTCAGAAGCTTGAGATCTGACACCAGTCTTGTCAAGGGGTACCGTGTTACCCAGTTACTGGGTTGTGGAGGTCAGATAGGCAGTCGCTCCATGTAAAACACTGGTACTTAGCTGAATCCGGTAATACTGGAAGCCGACCCCAATATAGTTGGGAAAAGGCTAGGCAGATGATGATGACTGGCTCCTATTTCTGCCTGCAGAGTCTAAAGTAACCTAACATGAAGGAGTCATTTTCTTCAAACCTAAACTATCAGTGCCATGGTGCCCATGCTCCCGAGCTCGCTTCGCTCGCTCTTATACTTATTTTGTTATATGTGTAATTTATTTATTTTTATTTATTTATTTATCAATTATGGACGAATTACAGCTAAAACAAACAGAATAACAAATAGTACGTGAGACTGACAGCCAATTAAAGTCATCACTTCTAAAAATAGTTTGGAAATAGTGTGAACAACATAACACAGCTACCAAAAAAAGAAAAACAAAACAGTATAACATTCAAGCTTAAATTAAATTAATACTCACATAAGGCTTGTACGCTCTGGTTAATTTGCTGTGCAGTCAGTATTTCCGATGTAAAACAGTATATAAGTGATAGAAATAAATTGATAGGTGATTATTTATTTGATGTGCAATTAATAATATCCCATTTGTATTGCAATGGATTGCACATGAACCGAGCATTTTTTCGGCCTAAAAATAACTGTATGGCACTTAACGATACTGTAGTTTTTTATCACTGTTTTTTTTAAATATAATTCTTTAATTTCTTCATGAGACAAAGGCATTCCTGCCCTGAAGGTGATGATGAATGAACCACTGATATAAAAAAAAATAACACTCTCATACACAGTACATGTAGGTACTGTATTGTACATTAATGGAGCCGTAAAATCATTCTAAAATCCACAGTCCTAAAACTCCTTATTTAAGTATCCAACAGGCTTCATAAATCCATTAGCTATCACATGCACATATGCCGAGAATACAAGTGAAACGGTTTGAATTTTACTGGCCACGTGACGCGAGCAAAAACTGTAACGAGCGTTTAATTACTTTATGGTAACGGGTCGCATTTTAACAAGATTTTTTTCTGCTCTATGGTTGGCATTTGTTTGCGCGCGATTTTTGAAAATGGATTAGATGCTTTTGAGGTTTGAGTTTTGTGATGTTAATGTGAGATTAACCTCCAGTTTCTCAGCTCTAAATTATCGGAGAATGAATGTGACAAATTGTCAAGCACGCATTATCTGATGTGATTGGTTGAATGAATTTTCAACAGCCAATCACAGTTGATAATGCGTGCTTGACAATTTGTCACATTAACTCTCCGATAATTTAGAGCTGAGAAACTTGGGGTGTGGGTTCTGCAGCGCAATATTAGAATTTTCAATGAAAGCTAAATTAACTGCTGAGTATCAATCAGGTCCTGGCTTCGAATCGGTCGGGCAAGGTGTAATTGGAATTTGGGATGACAATACGCGCGCTCCCTAGGCCCATGTAGGGCCTTAAACATAACTGCTGCCTCTTTTTAATTTATTTTTTATCGTGGAGAAATGCTCATGCATACTGCGCTACCACGGAGAGATAGCGCAGTTATGTGGGACTCTAACCCACTATAACTCCACGGTGTCCTCCTGTGCCGCTTATGGCGGGAACACGGGCACGCGTCAGCACTCACCGCGAACCTGTCGCGGCTGTCCGTCACCGGACCCTCCTCTGCCAATAAAGGGATGAGTTGTGTAAAGTTATTTTTAACCGACTTGCCAGAAAGGAGGAGTTTCTGTGTTCGACTTTGTTTGTTTTTTTTTTGTGTATTTTCACCGATTTCTCCGTCAATTGTGGACCGATTTAGTAAATTCTTGGTCCCGTTTTAATTTGGTGAAGATCTGATGAAGAAATTCGGAGATATACAATAGAACTCTTCAATAAATGACGGCTAAACGATTAGCGTTCAAAGTGAAAGTTCGCGAGCACATTCGTAAGAAGTTCGCAGTAGTATCGTCACAGCGTTAATTTTCTTCAATTATCAGTTTATGTATATTCGTGTATTTACTTTATTTAATTTTTGTGTATATAGTGTATGTGTATATATTTATAGTTTGTATGTATATCTTTGTATTTGAATAAATATTACCTATCGTGATTTATTCTCAATATTGCACCTACCACTATTTGTCTCTGCATCGCCCAAAGGTCGACTGGTAGAAAATGCCTAAGGCATTAAGTCCGCTTCTGTACGTTTTTGTGCATGAAGTATTAAATCAATAATAAATGACGGCAAATCTCTTGGGATTGCTGCAATTGCATGTCTGTTTATTGTTTATACCATTTCATAACATAACATCTCGCCAGTAGGCAATAAAGGGGTGCGCAGATGTGTTCAGTTTACCTTGCTTGCTCACATTTCACCGGTTATGTTCAAGTTTCATGGTATTTGGGTGGCATTAAATTGTCTATAAGGTACAACTAAAAAGTGATAAATAAAAACGTTTTTACAAAAAACTACTACCGACATTCTATTAATATGTTTCGTATTAGTAAACTTACGGCGACGTGTTATTCGGTGTTACACTTTTCTAAGTCACGTAACACACCCAATAGAAACAATGCAAAGTGAAAAATCACTTTCTTTTGGGCAGTCAATATCCATAACGAAAAAAAATGGTACCTACCAAAGACACCGACTTCCAAAAAGAAAGTTAATTTTCGCTTTTTAGTGTTTTTATTTGGAAGTCGGTCGTATTTTTTGTCAATTTAAATTCAATATCAATAAAACTACGAGTAGTGAAAATAATTAAGTGGAAGTCTTATGCTAATAATTAGAAAATGGAACATCAACATTCCGTATTGCGAAAAGATATCAGGTATTATCAAATTAATAGACAGCCTCTTTCAAATAATTTTCCTACAAAAACAAAATACGCTGGGTCAGCAAGAAAAATAGTAAAAAAAAACATTTGAATTTACTTTTAAATAATTCAAAGAAACCATGTCAGATGTACACTCATACCTATCGAACCTTACAAAAAAACAGCCCGTTACTCGTGGCGATTGGAAACTATACGATAATATAATTCTTTGCGAGGTACCGGAGCGTGAAACCGGAGCGGTAATCCGGCCCGGGCGGCGCGTGATGCGGTTACGTCCAGTCCAGTGGGTCCGGCTTTGTGGCCGCCCGACGTGCAAGATTGCCCGCTGCTGGACAACGAAGGTTTTATGTGCTGTTCAAACTGTGACCTTCAACTTGACGTTAAGGTTCTTTGTGGGTTTAGGTTTAAAGGATCAAGGTCGAGGATACGATTGGGAACTTACCTGTAGGGTTGCAATGTTTTCCGTGTATGTTTTAATATCGGGAAAACTAAAAGGAAAGTGGAGGACTTTTGGCAATATCGTTTTCTTAGGAAACCTATGAATGTAATCTTTAAGTACTAATATTATAAAGAGGAAAGTATTTTTGTTGTTTTGTTTGTTTGTACCGAACAGGCTCTGAAACTACTGAGCCGATTTTAAAAATTCACCTATGAAAAGCTACATTATTCACGGGTAACATATGCTATAAATTATTAAAAAAATATTAGACGTCCTCATGAAAATTGCAATATTGTAACCCAAAGTAGCAACATTTTGCCTTTAAAATTCATTGTTTGGCGTGCGCTGAGAAAACTATTGTTGCTACATAAAATAGTACATTACTGCAGAATCCAGTTAGTAAGCCTTCCTGGCCAAGTATGAGTTAACGAGGCCAGGATGGCTTACTTACTGGTTGAGGCTTGTATTATGCTTTTCTCAAAAATTAAAGAAAGTTTAACAACAAATTCGTTTAATAAATATTGAAGGTTACATTCATATTAGGGCAATGAATGATAGATATTGTGATCGATTTACCGGGGGCATTTATATTTGTTTGTTGTACGTCTTGATTAACGGACTCAAAAATATATCTATCTCATTAAATGTCATCACAAAAAGAGAGCCTCCTATAACCATGTTATAATGGCTAAACTCTAATCTGTGTCTGGCTGGTACTATGTTTTTTTTCTAAGCAGATCTGAAGAGGATGGCCCACTGTCTAGAGATGGGTGTTTACGGTTTTTTGCACAAACGGTTATGTAAACGATATACAGTTTACATATCTATATCGAAAACAGTTTTCAGATATCGATATAATTTAGTACAGTTTGCATAAGTTAAAATGTTATTTAGATGAGCAAACTAACAACGAACGTGAAATAATACTTAGAAAGAGAGGTAGCGCATATGGTTCCTATTGTTTATGAAGTTTGCGTTTTGTTCGTAGTTCGTACGTTTCCGCATTGTCACGGTTTTAAGTTTTGACTTATTCGTTCTCGCACGCTAGTAAGGTTTTTATTAGATACAGTTTTTGTAATATCGGTAATTTTGATATAGATATCAATATGATATGATATCTAACATATATCCGATATAAGTTACGTTTTGATGTATTGAACCAATACCTACTACTGTCCAGTAAGTAAATAATTTACTTACTTACTGGACAGTAGAAGATTCCAAATTTAAAATCTCGCTTCTTACTGACAGTTGTGAATAAGTCTCCGGTAAAGTTCACTTTTTGGATACTTTTTAGAGATGTTATGACAACATTACATACCATTTTTGAGAAAAAATATGTACTACACGATTAAAGTACTCATTATTAACTACCCAAAAGTCTGGGAGAGAATATATCTCACTATCATAGTTAGTCACAATAGCAGCTTTTGTGTTCTAAAATTCAATTAGATCGCTGGTAGAAACTCAAGTTGGCTACATTCGTATTGTAGTATTAATTCTTATTCAAATAAATATTTTAACATAATATTGGTATGTAGGGTTGGTGTTCAGAACCAATAAAGGTTTCGTTCTTTTATTTGTTACTTTGTTGCAACACTGTGTCAGCTCGCTGTCATCGATTTGACAGCTGTTGGTTGAGTTGAAGGTGACAGTACTTGCAAAAATGTCATTGAATTTGCGAGACGGAACACATTGGTCTTAATCTAGTTTGGTTGAAATTGATTTATAACCAGCCAATCGTTGTTCGAAATTACGTTCGCGACCCGCGAGTGGTACTGGGAATCGCCCGTGCATTTGTTTGTGTATATATTTCGCGCGCAGCGAAGTATTTTTGTGTCGGGAGCGTGTCTGGTTGTCTGCCAGAGATTCGGTCCAGAATACGTCGATTGTCCATTATTATTATATATATTTCCCCCCCATAACCTTCGAACGGACACGGGATTGAAAGAGACCAGGAGTCCACCACGGGGACAAATATGAGTAGTAGTTGCATGTTGTGCATGCTTGTATTACTTTCCACCTACACGGGAACAGGTATTTCAAAGAACAAACCCCTAGTTTACCGCTGCCGCGTCCGCGGTTTTGCGGGTATAGACCTTGTAGGATCCAAGATTCGCAGCATTGCTGATGGGCCCCAGTGTTGCCTCTTGGCTGTGATCCGCAGGCCTGTATTCAACAGTTGGGTAGGTGGGTAGGTAGGTAGGGTAGGGTAAGTAGGGTTTGTAGGATAGGGTGCATATAGTGCATATAATCCGGTCTCTAGTTATTAATAACGATGTGTTATTTTCTACCCCGTGTCAGCAATCCCATAAACTATGGGCCTGATAATAACATTCTTGCTACAGTTTGAATAGTTTCCCATTGTCCCTATTGTAATAAAACAAATTGCGCAGTCCCTTTGAACCAATTCTATTTCCGGGGTAGCGCTAGGTAAACAATGTGTTTCATAAATCATTTACGTATCATAAAGTTAAGAGGGTTTTCTAAAGGTAATATTACTAAACTTTTTAAATATTTAAACCAATAATAATAGCATATAGAGGTAAATCATCATCATCAGCCTGCTTCTCTCTGTGAGAGAGGAGATGGACCATAATACAACACGCGGGCCCAGTGAGGGTTAGTGGATGTCACATATCTTTGAATTTTTGGTTGTAGGACATGCCAGTTTCCTCACGATGTTTTCCTTCACCGTTTTTAGAGCAGTGGTGATGAAATAATTCACGGGGCGTTAACATTGGGCCATTACTGCTAGAGGTAAATAAAGATTTGTAAATTCAATTTAAAAATCTTTATTTTCAATAACTGGCTGCCTAGTGCATTGGTTTAGGTGGTAGTATACGTTACTGCTAGCATCAGGTCCTAGGTTCGATTCTCGAGTCAGTGAAAGTGGTATTGGATTTTTCCAATTTTTCAGTAGCAGCCAGGAGTCTGGTCTAGTGGCTGGTTGAAGGCTCGCCCCTACTACATCACATAGGACTTAAGGTTGCCCTAGTCGACGGCACGAACTATTTTTTGCGCGGGATTAAAATACATGCTATCTCATCCGACAACACGTGCGAAAGAGATAGATACTGTGATGAGCAGCAAAAAACTAGTTCGCCTACGAAAACACACTTTTTGCAAATTTGTAGCTAAATGGATGATGATTTAGGATGAAAACGAGCGCGCGAAATTTTATAAACAGACCTTTGGGAATATGGATATCATGAAAAAACTAATAAATGTACCTGTTCAAAATAAAATTATTTGCATTGTTGAACTAATAATCTATCCCTGTATGGTGACTGTTTTGCAATTTTCCTTCTTTTTTTGGTATTAATTTGCGCCCAAGATGCGTTAAAATTAGTGTTGAAATATGGAACTTCTCGTAACTTTCAAATATGTTTTATTTTTATTTTTTGTTTCCATACAGGGCTAGATAATGATGAGACAAATTGATATCTCTTTTTATTTTGAACGAACACCGTCAAACAGTGGAGTAATCGTCAGACTACGTTTGTATGGAAGAATGATCGACTAGGACAACCTTAAACGTAACTGGCGTATTGTGGAATTACTTTAGGTACCCACATTTTGCAACCTCTAGGCATCTCTGCCTAACCTGTTATGACACTTTATAATTCACAGATATTTGGTTGAAAAACACAATATTGAACTATAAGCCGACGGGTAAAGGTCGTAGCTCACTTACACGACCCAGATCCAACACCGCTCCCGCACAAGACCGCCGCCGCCGTCCACCCGCCGACAGCTAGCAGGCAACCATCTGTCCACGCGCTTACAACTGTTAGTAAACTAGCTGTCTTGAACTTTAAGCGTCTGTAACTGCTGTGTTGAATGTAGAGTCTGCGTGCGTACTCCGCGCGGGCCGCCCGCTTTAAGCGCGTGGTAAGCATGCGGTAAGCGAGACGTCAACTATCGAATGGTACTCGATAATTTGCTGTTTGTTAATTTTAGTTGTCAATGTAAAGTATGTCTACAGAGGACGCCATGAAGCTCACATATCAATGAGCATTATTTTGCCGTGTGGGAGCAGTCGTATCGTATAAGTCGGTCACGACTTTAGTCTGACTTGATAGTTGCATTTCATAAATTCGTTTATTTCAGTTTTTTTTACTGTTTTCGTCTATATATTGGAACGAGTCTCAGCTTTTATATATTTCGCCCTTAATGATCTTGTCTCAGATATAAAAACGTGAACCAAACCCTTAATGGTAATTTTAGGGTCTCCTCTGTATGTATAAGTATTTATAAATGAACTGCTTTTGACTCCCATAAACCCATTTATTTAAACATCTTTTATGCAGTTCTCAATACTTTGAATCGTTTTGGGTAACCTACTGGTTCCAAAATGAATAGCAAAAACAAAACATTAAAACAACACACTAACATTTTAAACATTTAAATCGCTCTTGAAACCACTCTAAATCCCAATCTGTGGGTTCTCCTTTAAACCCCAATTCGCCCAAAGTAACTATAACTTAGCCACGTGCACTATCTCGTTGTAATCACAGCATTAGTCGGGACACACCTGAGCAAATAATTAAATGCTTTACATAATGTCCCTTATATTAGAATGGGGGTAGTAATAGTAAGTCCCAACTGGGCGCCAACATGGTCCCAAGCGGGCGCCAATAAGGTCGTGAATTAACTCTTGTATTTCATCGCTCTATCGTCAGGACGTTTTATTGATTGTTGGAATTGTCTCGGGACTGTAAATTTACCTGTTTAAAAGCCTGTAAATGTCTGCCGGTAGGCTTTTTAATAACAGGTGTTTTGTGAAAATTCCCACGAGATATCTCCTCGTAACTTTTCGTCTGCGGGCATACGCTTGATGCGAGACCCACAACACCGGTCGATGTGGTGATTTGTGCTAATCTTTTGCACATCTATTTGTGCATTTCCTTTGCTCCAATAAAATGTCAGAAAACAGCCTATTTATAATATAATCTTTATTTATATAAAAACAGATTGCAGTACATGTAACAGTTTTACAAAGTAGGTAGTTGTATATCTCTGACAATTAAGTGGGTGACGTGCTGTCCTCCTTGCTAGGCTATGAAATAGCATGTATTAAGGAGTAACAGTGCCGATACCCTCTAATTGTATTGCAAAAATTTAATTTTTACAAGTATTTTTTTTTCAATTCTTATATATAAATATTAGAACCCGAGCGCATTTGTGAGCGTGTGCCTGGTTGTGTGAGTGTGCTTGTGTGTTTATACGTGTGTGCTGTATGTGCGTGTGTATTTAAAAGAGCTATTAAATCTCTGATACGAGTTCCAAAATGTATCAACCAGCAGGAATTCCATCCTGATTCACTCTTAGTCACCTTAGACTACATGCGTGTAACGACAAGACAATGCCTAAATTTTGCAGGAAATCAAGTAATAAATGTGGTTTTGTAAGTCCACTTGGGGAAGGCCTATGTTCAGCAGCGGGTCTTTCAGCTAAAATGACGCTGATGATGAAAATTCCTAAATTTTCTTCGACCAGTACTCAGCCACGTCGATAGCATTAGCGCTGGCCTCGCAAAGGGCCTCGCCTGGTGCAGGTGTTTTTGCACAAGGAGCAGGCGAAGAGATATCTTCTGCAATTCAATGTCAGAAGACAGCCTATTTAGTAGGGAGCTTTAAAATCACTGAAACTTGTCACGAAATTATTATATCATGCTGAAGGAATTCCTGACTCGCTCTTAGTAACTAGAATTCACATGTGGGAAATCAATCGATCAATGGAAGACGAGGAAAAGCATAAATATAATAGGAATTCATACTAATAGTGGTTTTGGAACGTGCTTAGACTGACTGGCATGACCACATAACTTAGTCACCTAATTTAATCACTTACCTATACCTATGCTTAAGAGTGTGACTAACAGTAAGGTATTCCCTTTCAATTAGTAAAACTGTCAATTACAGCAAAAAAGCCGTGATTTAAATATAATAATTTTTTAGGCATTTCCTTAAACGGTAACGACTAACGTTGGAATTCTATTTTCCCGTGACGCACATCTATTTTGTAATTTAAAATTAGTCTCTGAAAATAACTACCAAAGGACAGGCAGGCATATTCACATTACTAACACGATTTGTTGTGATTCAGAACTATGGAATGTAAACTGAAATCAATGAATCATCACATACTTAGCTTATTTAGACTATTTAAATTTAATCTATACTAATATATAATATTATAAAGAGGCAATATTTTTTGGTTTGTTTGTACTGAATAGGCTCCGAAACTACTGCATCGATTTAAAACATTATTTCACCTATGGAAAGCTACATTATTCCGGCGTAACATAGGGTATAATTTAATTTAAAAAAAATTAGAGATACTTATGAAAATTGCATTTTGCAATTTTCATAAGTATCTCTATCTCTATTTCATAATTGCAATTGCAGATTAACGATAACTAGCAAGTCTTTTCTTATAAACAGTATACGCTTTTATAACAAGTTGCCAAAGTCAGTTTTAGAACTGACCGATGGAAAGTTCAAAAACTACATCAAACGTGTCCTTATTTAAAAAGCATATTATAAAATCAAGGACTACGTTGAAGATAAAAATTTTGGCTGTAGCTCCTTCTGCGCATCCGGCTTCCCTGGTAACTCATAAACGGCACAAATATATGGATGTCTCTAACTATTCTCAATCTCATTTTTTTTCTCTTTTAATTAGACTTTACAGTGTTTTTCAATCATCATTATAGCCCTTTGCTAAGAAAAGTTACAGCACTGATAACAGTATTTGTGCCACATGTTAAATTTAGTGTTGTATTGTTTCATTTGTTTTTTTTTTTTACCTTTGTGTAGATTCTTTCACCGATTGTGAATGTGTAAACATTGTAGGCTTTCTAGATTTCTAGATGATTGTTAACATTTGTTAACGTTTTATTTTGTTTTTTTTTTTTAAATTTCGTACGACTTATTGTCGGGCCTACGTTATCCACTATGGGTGTACTCCAAGTACTAATGCTGTAACATGGAAATATTCTGAAAACAAAATTTTTAAAAGAGTAACCATGGAGTTTCTTGCCGGTTCTTCTCCATAGGAAACGACTAACCCGAACCGTGCACCTTTTGTCGACGTTTTATAAGTGCCCATATAGGCCTATGTAAAATAAAAATAAATTGATTTTGATTTTGCAATAATATAACTCAAAGTAGCAAAATTTTGCCTATAAAATTCATTATGTGGCATGCGTTGAGAAAACTATTGAGAAGGTAGGTAGGTAGCCAGTTACGGGAGCGCAGCCGCGAGGGTCAGCTAGTTTACTATGAATTGTTTTATGACTATTTTAATTAATTTTGTAATGTCATGTTTGGATTATTTTATTTGATTTTAATGTGATATATTTAGGTTATATTTATCGACTTTATTAGAACATGTTATTTTTTTACTAATTTTGATATTTATTTTGGTATAGATAAATGTGATTGTTACTATATTAACGTAGTATTGTATTGTCGTTATTATAATATTTAGATTTTTGCTGTCGTAGTTGTAATGGTAGTTGGTCCTACATCAAATATTATTTCTAGGTATTTTTTTTGTAAAACATAGACACTACTATAGACACAATGTAAATTGTTATTGAATTGAATAAAAACCGCCCAAGTGCGAGTCGGACTCGCGCACGAAGGGTTCCGTACCATTATCGCAAAAAAATGGCAAAAAAAACACGTTTGTTGTATGGGAGCTCCACTTAAATATTTATTGTATTCTGTTTTTAGTATTTGTTGTTATAAAGGCAATAGAAATACATCATCTGTGAAAATTTCAACTGTCTACCTATTACGGTTCATGAGATACAGCCTGGTGACAGACAGACAGACGGACCGCGGAGTCTTAGTAATAGGGTCCCGTTTTTACTCTTTGAGTACGGAACCCTAAAAAAATATCAACCTGCCTAGCCTTTTGCCATCTAACAGTCGGCTTCCAGCCTAACCGTGTGCAGCTGAGTAGCAGAGTTTTACATGGAGCGACTGGTTTTCTGACTTCCTCAACCCTGTAACCTGTTAAGATACTCAAGCAAGACTGATGGCATATTTGCTGGCTTCTGACTACCCGTCACGACTGTCAAAAATCTACAAATAATAGCCGAGACCAACAGCTTAAAATACTTGCCAAAGGACGGAGGAATCGTTACAAACATCCTTCATAATGCGCACAGCGAATGAATGGAACTCACAACCTGCGTCTGCGTTTCCGAACGCATTCAACCCGAATCTCTTCAAAGTTAGATTCACTCTAACTTTTAAGAGATTCGGGTTGAATGCGTTCGGGTTTAGGCTTCTTCTGGGTAAGCTCACTCCATCGTAGACTCTGTCTCTGTCACCTATGACCTAGACTAGAGTCAAGAGCAAACTCATCACAAATAAAAATAAAAAAACCTATATAGAAATGGTCACCCGTCCACAGACCGACCTCAGCAGGCGTTATTATTGCTGTTATTATTTAACCATGAGCGCCGTCGAAATTTATCTATACCAATATTACAAAGAGGAAAGATTTTTTGTTTGTACCGAAACTACTTGACCGATTTCAAAAAAACTTTAACCTATGTAAAGCTACGTTGTGCCCAAGTAATATAGACTATAATTTATTTAAAAAAATAATAGAGATTCTTATGAAAATTGCAATAATGTAACCAAAAGACGCAAAATTTTTCCTATAAAATTCATTATTTGGCGTGAGAAAACGATTGATGATACATAAAAATTATAAAATTACTCAATATCACCTACAAAAAAGCCTGCAAGAGATTATATCTCACTATCATAGTTAAGTCACAATAGCAGCTTTTGTGTTCTAAAATTTTGTTAGATAGCCGCGCCGGTAGAAAAAAAAAGTTGGTTACATTCGTATTGCAGTACTATTTCTTATTCAAATAAATAGGTAAAAAAGTAGGTAGGTAGGGTAGGGTAAGTAGAGTATGTAGGGTAGGGTAGGTAGGTAGCCAGTTGACGGGAGCGAAACCGCGGAGGTCAGCTAGAAATCTAGCTGCAACTACGCTTTGTACGCTTTTTACTCTATTTCAAAAAACTGTTACAGTTAACTGAGTGAAAATGCTAACACGGCGACTAACAACCAAGCAACCATCTGATTGCAGTGCAGTCGTAAACTTTGCGCATGGAAAACTAAAAACTGCCGGCGACAGCTGCATGAATATGAATGTGGATTTAACTAAAGATAAGTAGAATTCAGAATGTGTGGAGACTCCACTATTTCAGTCAAAGAACAAAGTTTTTCGTGAAAAAATTTTTGACTAACTTTAGTTCTATGTTTATTTATTATTATTTATTTATTTAAAACTTCATGCAACATACAAGGTACATAGGCGGACTTAATGCCTAAGGCATTCTCTACCAGTCAACCAAGGGTGGTGTAGAGATAACATGGCAGGTGCTTCAAAAATTAAATAATTATTGAAATAAAATTGAATTGTATATCAATATATACATATATATTGTAGCTAAAATAAACATACATGTATATTTACTATAATAAATACCTTTATATATATATTATATATATATATAAATTAATAGAGAGGTGATGAGACGACTCTGCTAATGGTGTAGAAAATAGTGTCGCAACTTCCGCTTAAATGCATATTGACTGGTGGCCGTCCTGATTTCGAGAGGTAGCGCATTCCAGAGAAGAATGGACTGAATATTATAGGAAGAATGAATAAAATCAGAAGTATGAGAAGGACAAAACAAGAGAAGATTGTTAGACGAACGCAGGTTCCTAGCGTGTGAAGTACACAGATATTGAAAGTGAGGGATGAGATGAGAAGGAGGGGTTACCATGTTCGTGGTATTTAGACACTGTTTAAGCTAGTTCTTGATCTTTCCTGATGGAAAGCGCTGGACGGTCTACGATGTAACGCCCAGAAAATTACTGTATACTCTTGCTTTGAAGGGTGAATGTTTTGAGGTCAATGGGGCCGATAAGTTCTGGAGTGGCAAGCACGTACCAGAAAACGCAGTGTTGGAAGACTTCCCTTTAGGTAAACCGATGATTAAGGCTACGGAAATCACAGACGCACAAGCAGATCGATGTAGCGATACTTGGGGTAGGCCTATGTCCAGCACCCCCCCGGTGGGTTCCCGCTTTGTCGATGCCAGGGGGCTCAGTAACCGTGGCTTGGTCACCCACGGTGAAGCGAAGAGGAACCCGAGGAGGGGCCGTTCGTCAGGGCTTTTGCCGATTAAGCCGACGACGTAGCGGCCAACTAGTAGGTTGCGGTGCCGCTTGGTAACAGGCGACATCGCAACTGAGGCGGGCCGCGATGTCTTATGGAGATTCCCAGGTCCCATACGATATCGCGGCTAAGGGTTGGAGGCCGCGGCGGGAGAGGAGTGCCGGTATTGCGGTGCGCCGCTCTCCATACCTTCCGCGGCCTAGACGGGGTCGCCACCGTCTGATGGCGGACGCGGTGGGGCCGCAGGGGAAGAGGAGTGTCGGTATAGCGTTAGCCGCTCTCCCTATCCCCTGCGGCCGCAAAATGGTAGGTGGCGGGGCCATTGACCTCGACCCGTCACAGTGGGACCAAGGGTGCCATACACGGGGTCGTCTGGCACCCATGTGCTGATTTGGTCCCTGGGATGGTCACGGCGTGCAGTGTGTTCTTGTGCGACGGTGATGGGGGGTACTCCCCCGAGGAGGGTCCGGTGACGGACAGCCGCGGCGGGTTCGCGGTGAGTGCTAACGCGTGCCCGTGTTCCCGCCATAAGCGGCACTGGAGGACACCGTGGAGTTGTAGTGGGTTAGAGTCCCACATAACTGCACTATCTCCCCGTGGTAGTGCAGTATGCATGAGCATTTCTCCACGCAAAAAAAAAAGGCCTATGTCCAGCAGTAAAAAAAAAGAAAGCAAGGAAGACAAAGAAAGAGATGGAGAGATATATTTACGCAACGTTGTGGACCAGAGTGGATGCAGAAGGCGCGCGATAGAATCGTGTGGAGTGATTTAGGGGAGGCCTACGCCTCAGACGCGACCGCTATGAATAGCGATGGCAAACGCTCATAAAATAAAGTAAAGAAGGAAGTAACAGAGTGAGATTGAGAAGAAGAATTTCTTTTAAAAGTATTTTCTATATTTTAAGCAGTGTTTCTATATTTAGTTAAGTGTAAAAATTGTAAGTAGTGGAATAAAGGGCTTTGTGGACGTCTTTCGGCTGAAATTATGAAGATGATGGGTTTGGTTGCAGGGAACAAAGACGCTGACAGAGAGTTCCAGAATTTGGAAGTGCGTATAGTAGTGTAATGTGTGCAAAAGCGTACGACTTCTACACGGTCAGTCCTTATCTTTAATACGGTCATGATAATTATGTTAAGGTTACACTAGTCAACGGCACGAACTATTTTTTGCGCGGGGTTAAAATGCATTTTATATCAACCGACAACTCGTTCGGAAGAGATAGATGCTTTGATGAGCAGTAGGAAGCTAGTTCGCGTACGAATACACACTTTTGCAAATTTGTAGCGAAATGGATAATGATTTAGGACGAAATCGAGCGCGCGAAATTTTATAAACAGACCTTTGGCTGTCTAGATATCATAAAAAAACTACTAAATCTATCTGTTCAAAATAAAATTATTTGCATTGTTGAACTACTAATCTATCCCTGTATGGAGGCCGTTTTGCAATTTTCCGTCTTCTTATGGTATTTATTTGCGCCCAAAAATGCATTAAAATTAGTGTCGAAATGTGGAACTTTCGACGCTCATAACTTTCAAACATTTTATATTTTTACTTTTTTGCTTTCATACAGGGCTAGATAATGATGAGACAAATTGATATCACTTTTTATTTTGAACATACATCGTCAAACAGTGGAATAATTCCCAAACTACGTTTGTATGGAAGAATTTTTGACTAGTGTAACCTTAAACCTCCATTGCAAGTTATATTGATGATTCATTGGTGAGTACCTAATAGATCACAGGCTTCACACGCTTATCTGTAGATAAGCGTGTGAAGCCTGTGATCTATTAGGTACTGTGACTTAACTAAAATTTTCAATAACTAAAAATGTATTGTAGTAGGTACCTATCATCAGCCTTTTAAAGTTCCCACTGCTGGGACACAGGCCTCCTCTCTGTGAGAGAGTGAATGGGCCTTAATCTACCACGCGGGCTCAGTGCGGATTGGTGGATGTCACATGTCTTCGACTTTTTTGTTCTAAGACATGCCGGTTTCCTCAAGATGCTTCCCTTCACCGTCAATAGAGCAGTGGTGGTGAAATAATTTAAACAAAGTAAAGCGGCTGAATGGGTTCGAACCCAGGACCTACGACACGTAAGTCGGGGCCGTTTCCACTGGGCCACCACTGCTCTTATACACCTTCCTCATATAAAGCGGTATTAAATAAAAATAGATTGTATACAATATCGGTGACTGCCTCCCACCGCAGTGATATCCTCAAATGTCATCCAATTAATGCCATTTACGTTGATGTTGCTATCATTTGACGATAAGGCTCTTATAAAGTAATAAATAAAAATTATTATTCCTAGCATTCTTAAGTACAATAATAACTTTACAATGCATGTCCTCAAAAAGAGCGTTTTCCAAGCAGCCAAACTGTGCGGAAAGTGTCACTTTTTTTTACTAGTGCTTTTTACTTACCTGTACTTTTTTAATTTTTAACTCCAACGTCAGCCCGCCGCATAGAGTTTTCATTATTTGAGAAAAGTTTTAAAAATTAGTTAAGTACGGATTATCATTCATATAAAAGGTAAAACAAAACTAATACTTCATTTAAGGCATTTTTAATTACTCTAGATTTAGATTTTGATCAATAAATTAATTTTAAATATTCATTAAATATGTTTTGCAGAATGAATATTTTGCTCGTGCCTTTTTGCGTTACGACGTGACAGCTATTTGCACATGTGCAGTAGATATGCCTGAGGAACTATGAACTATTAGTTAATCTGTGGATATGCTGAGCGCCCTTGAATAAGCGCCATTTTATTAATTTCTTGCTTGGTTCAGATATATTTTTTTATTTCCTCGCACAATGCATAGTAAAAAGTTGTATGATACACGTGCGTAAGATGATTTCCGACTCGTGTCGATTTATCCACTCACTCGCTTCGCTAGCTCGTAAATAAAAATACCGCTCATCGGAAATCACCTACTTTCCGCACTTGTAGCATAAATAGCTATTCTAGCAGGTATATGTTAGTGGGTTAGTTTCTTGAATTAAATGTATTGAGCCCGCTGTTCTTATGACCTCGTCCTGCCATCGTGTTAGTGGTCTTTCTACGTTTCTTTTGCCCTTGTAGACCCTTCCATAAGGTTGAAAATTAATTAATATAGTTTATTGGTAAAACAAGTTTAGGTATTAACAAATTATTTTGATTGGATCCTCCTTTAGGCAGATAGTGCCTGTATTAGGAGAGTCCGCTCTTCCATAGCAAGACGTATTATACAAATAGCAACACGCATTATAAAAAAAATATATGCTAAAACTACATAAATTAACATTAACCTAAATCAAATGTGTGTATGAGTTGGTGTAAGTATGTGTGTGAGTGAGAGTGTAGTCTATAGGTGTAACTGAGAGTACATGAGTGTGAGGTGTGTTTGTGTTAAAGTTTCAGAAGTGTTTCGCTACCATTGCAGGTAAGCGTTTGTATCCATTCCATTATTATTTTTTTACTGTCATAGTAGTTTTTGGGGTAAATTTAGATGTATTTTATTGATTTTATTGTATAGCGCAGCAGATCTTTTGTCCTAGGGATATTTAATATCAAGTATTTCCTTCTTTTTTTCAGTATCATAGGAAAGAGACTTGTGTTTTTTTTAATAAGATTTGTGTAATATAAAGTTTCCTGACTGAGAGCAAGTTTACTTAGTCGAAATAGGTCTTCAGTAAGATATCTCTTTTTTTAAAGTACATACACTTGATAAGAGCGCGTTGTGCCCTTTCCACCGTTAAAAATTTGTTTTGGCTGCACCGCCACAGACAGGTATACAATAGGAAAGTACTGACTGGACTAGCGCAATATAAATCATCTTAAGGCGCCGATTCCCTTGAGTAGCTGATTTTAAAATGAGAATCACGTCTAACTGGCTAGTCGTAATTTTTTGAAAAAAATATATGTTATATTAGACTATTTTCTTAATAATTTTATCTGAGCAAATTTTCAGTTTTCTTCGTATAACATAGTGTAATTAATTTGTAAAGTTATGTCTAAAACGGACAAAAACTCGATAATCACACCAAAACCGCTGGGTGTATTTTAATGAAATCGACACCATCTCAAAGACAATATAATTATATACATTTTGATCTGAGCCTTTTTTTTAAAGTCATAGAATAATAAGGAAAGTACAAAAAACTAAAAAATTTTGGATCGCGCGGGTGTGAAACGAGTGCGCGTTTTGTTCCCTCAAGGTCGTTGGCGTTAGTCGTCATCTTAAGGAAATCCTTTTAATGACTTGATTATTGGCAGTCCTGGGAACGATGTATTTAAGAGTCCTGAACATCTAGCTTAATGTCCTGACTCTATTGGCAATCTGCTCAATGTGTGGGTAACGTGACAGTCTCTGGTCCACGATACACACTTAACATGAGGTACTTTGTTGATTGTTGAGCAGCCACAACTATTGCGATTATCGTTATTGCAAGTATGAATTGTAACATTAAAATCTTCCTCTGGTTGTGTACGGCAAACACTGAAGTAAATGTAATTTGTTTTTGTGATGTTTAATGTAAGCAAATGAATTTTTAACCACTTGGCGATTGCTCTTAGGGTCCATCATTCGGATTGTTAGAGGGCCGATTCCACTCCGAGAAGAAGGCGTCGTGGAGGCAACAGCCCCAACGCCTAAAACGCCGAAAGCTCGCCTCCATCATGAGCAGGTGGGACTCCGTAGTCACGGGTGGTCAGATTGGGGATTCTGTCCGCCCACCAAGTAACTTCAGGAAAGACACAGTGACCACGTGCTGCCGTGCACAGGGAGACTCAGGGAAGACGCTTCTCAGTTGCCCCAGAGATGTGCACTAACAGGCGTTGCAGAGGGGGTTCCGGAGTAGTCTTTTAAGAGGTAACCTTCCAAGTCCTGATGGTGATCACTGGGGTGTAAAAGTAAAAATCTAACACTCCCTGCTCTCTCCCCAAAAGTCCAGGCACCTTTTGAAGGATTCCAAAGGTCAAAAAAATATAAAACTAAACTTTTTTTTGTGCGTCGTAATTTATCTATTTTCCTTATTTATTATCCATTCGCAGGTGGTGATTTTGTCCGCAGTGATTTCCACGTCTGGCATCCGTACGTCAAACGGTAAAATTAATTAATGTCATGACATAATTTTTCTATATTTATTTAAACTGTGGTTACACGTGTTTTTTCCTAATAACTGTGTAACTAGGTGTTTAGGAAGTGGGTAATAGCAAGTTAAATTCCACTTAGGTGCTGGATTTGATGTCTAAGTTGGGAGTGTTAAGGGTACACTAGTCGACGGCGCGAACTATTTTGTGCGCGGGGTTAAAATGCATTTTATATCAACGGACAACACGTGCGGAAGAGATAGATGCTGTGATGAGCAGTAGGAAGCTAGTTCGCGTACGAATACACACTTTTGTAAATTTGTAGCGAAATGGATAATGATTTAGGACGAAACCGAGCGCGCGAAATTTTATAAACAGACCTTTGGCAGTCTAGATATCATGAAAAAACGACTAAATCTATCTGTTCAAAATTAAATTATGTGCATTGTTGAACTACTAATCTATCCCTGTATGAAGGCCGTCTTCTTATGGTATTTATTCGCGCCCAAAAATGCGTTAAAATTAGTGTCGAAATGTGGACGCTCATAACTTTCTTATATTTTCTTTTTTACTTTTTTGCTTCCATACAGGGCTAGATAATGATAAGACAAATTGATATCACTTTTTATTTTGAACATACATCGTCAAACAGTGGAATAATCCCTAGACTACGTTTGTATGTAAGAATTTTCGACTAGTGTAACCTTAATGGGTTCTTCTTTAAGGAAAATATAAATGACTAATCAAAGTTATAAAATAATGTCCATGTCCAATAAATTTGTAATGTAATAACTGTAAAGTTTCAGTGTCATCATCTTCATGTCCCTGTCGACGACCTAAGTGGTCGGCACAACACGTTTTCTTCTTCCGCTCCGTCTTTTCACCCGTCACGCTCTTTTCTTTAACGTCACTCCTCACACAATCCATTCTTTTGTTTGACCTTCGTCTCCGTCTCCATTCATCTTTTCTTTGACCGTCCTCTCGCTCTCCATTCATCCACATTTTTTACCCGACTGTGGTAGGGCTGAATGTATTTATGTATGTCCATTTCTATAGCACGCTCTACAGCCTAAACGGCTTCACGGACTATGACATGTGAGGTGTCATTAGACTCGTCTCAATTGGGTTGTTGAACAAACTTTTTTGTGTAATAAATGGAAAGAACATATATAAGTTCTATTACAAAACTATTTTTAGTTTTTTTTTTGCTATAATTACAAAGTTTAGTTTTACAACTGTAAACTTTATGCATGTAAATTAAATTCGTTTTTAGAACCATGTTTATCAAAACAGCTTAACAACAAGTCACTTCACGAGCTATAAAGCAAGACCAAGACGCAAAACTAATACGCAAGGACTATTTAAAGATAAAGATAAATTTTTAAAGATAAAGATAAATTTATTTGTTCAAACATGTGTAACATGATACATGAATATGCACAAATAGATGGAAACATAATTTTACCGGACCAACATGTTTTGCCTCATTCGGCGTACAAAATGAAATAAATTAATGTCAGTTTCATATATAAAAAATTAGAGGCAGTGCAAAATGTTATCAATAATTCAACATACAATCAGAGTCAGTACAAAATGTAGTCAATACGAGTATTAATTAAATATAAATTATGTCAATATAGAATAAAATTAGTCAAAATAAAATTCAAAATTTATCGTTTAAAAAATCAACAATGTTATAGTAGCACTTATCAGTAAGCAGCTTTTTAAGTGTTTTCTTAAATAAATTAAAATTCAATTGCTTTATATCACTAGGAATTTTATTGTATATTACTGGGGCCATGCATACAACACTTTTTCTCAGAAGCGCTGTTTTGGCCGAGTGTGACTGCACCCAAAGTCTATACTGCTCACGTCTATTTCTATTAGAATTATTAGACAAAAGTGGAAACCACTGCGGATTACTTTTTACGAATACAGCCATTTCCAATACGTAGAGTGACGGCAGTGTTAAAATTCTGTGCTTTATGAACATTGGTCTGCAACTGTCCATAGTTTGCAACCGAAACATAGCCCGTACACAACGCTTCTGTGCTTTGAACACCATGTCTGCAAAACCATGTAAAGCAACACCATGTAAAGCAAGGATAACACCCGACGCTATCAGCCAGGAGTCCCTGGGACTTGGCACGCCACGCCCGCTTGGCACCACTCGCCAGCGCTTTGGCGCCACTCGCCAGCGCTTTGGTGCGTGCCTATCAGACACATGCCAAACTGCTATTTAACATTCTGCAACGGTCTGGGTGTAGATATAATGGTTATCTTGTGCATTTCATTTTGTATGTTGTCGAAGTAATTTTGATGGTAAAACGAAACTTGAGTTGTGTTAAGAATAGGCACCTCAGAAAATCGGTTATAATAAGCCAATGACCTATATGTCTGGCAAGCTTGTAGGTAGACGCTCCATTTGGATATGCAATATCATTCATATTATTTAGCTGGATACAGGTACTCACTAACAAATCAAACCAGACAAGTGCGAGTCGGACTTGCGCACGAAGGGTTTCGTACCATTGTCGCAAAAAACGGTAAAAAATTACGCTTGTTGATGGGAGCCCCACTTAAATATTTATTTTATTCTGTTTTTAGTATTTTTTGTTATAGCGGTAACAGAAATACATCATCTGTGAAAATTTCAACTATCTAACTATCACGGATCATGAGATACAGCCTAGTGACAGACAGATAGACATACAGTGGAGTCTTACGAGTAGTAATAGGGTCCCGTTTTTATCCATTGGCTACCGAACCCTAAAGCAAAAAAGGATTATCAAAACAAATATTTTTATTGCTAAGAATACAGAAATATTTGGTTAAACGCTCACGGATATTTCGATAGTCAAATAAAATTAGGTCATTTTTAGTAAGTTGGGCTTTTTTGTTAACTTTGCCTACTTATTTAAAAGTTGCTGTGTTTACCAATAAAGATTGGTGGAAAGGTGCAATAAAGCTTTAAAAAGAGTAGAAAATAATTACAGGTTTTTTAAAGTAAGCCAATGATCGATTTGAAAGGAAGAACAATTTCCGGATTCACATTTTATTTGTATTTTTGACCCCTCAGGCTAAAATTGTTCTTTCTATTACCGTACAAACATTTTCGCCTCAGACCGTACATAAAAAACCGGCCAAGTGCGAGTCGGACTCGCGCACGAAGGGTTCCGTACCATTATCGCACAAAACGGCGAAAAAATCACGTTTGTTGTATGGGAGCCCCCTTAAATATTTATTTTATTCTGTTTTTTGTATTTTTTGTTATAGCGGCAACAGAAATACATCATCTGTGAAAATTTCAACTGTCTAGCTATCACGGTTCATGAGATACAGCCTGGTGACAGACGGACAGACAGACGGACAGACAGACGGACAGACAGACGGATCGCGGAGTCTCAGTAATAGACTCCCGTTTTTACCCTTTGGGTACGGAACCCTAAAAAGATTTTAAAAAAGCTTGTAAGTTATTGTAATAAAGAGCGGCTTTTTGCTGTTACATCCGATAAAATCCGGTTAAATCCGGTTTGATCCGGTATTAACTAGACAGGCACTGTGACGGCAGTATTGTGCGTTCGATGGAGCGCCGGATAATAGCAATCATGTGCCTCGGGCGACGGTAACGAGGTTCGGAGCTGGCACCGGTAGAATATATGGGGAAAGAATGGTCTTATTGATGTTCATTTTACTGAATTACCTACAACTTTTGATTCAGCACTTGCTTGTGCCAGTGGCTTCGCCCACGTGTAAGTCGGTAAGCACCGCGAGGGAACACACTCCTAGGATAAAATGTAGTCCTAATGCAGGACATTGACTACCCCAGTAAAGTACGGGTCGTTACCCACTTGTGGGTTTCAAGCGAATATTGGGTGGGCCCTGAAAAATACTATGGTTAATTCGAACGCCTGGTATAATATTATCAATCATCAACATCATCAATATTTATTATATATAAATCTGTAGAAAAGTCGTTTCTTTACATCGAAAATATTTCCAAAAGAAATAGCCAGGGTGTTAAAGGATAACCAACAGCACCCATTTCCAGCATTTTTCGAATTTTTGTCTGTTCATTTGTGCAGGCATCACGTAAAATGTACTAAACTAATGTTGATAACTTTTAAACATAAAAATTGTAAGTAACTTGAAGTATTACTTAGTTTTTTGTTTCATCGCAATCGGTTCACTCAATCAAAACGTAGATAAATTAAAACTGGTCAAGAAGTAAAATTAACACAATACACGCAATTCAGATACTCGGCAAGTTGAACTCCGTACTCGATAGATGGCGTTGTGCATTTGAAGTAATTTTCTGAATGGCGGTGTTAAGATTCTACGTGAAAGTTTGACCCTAGACAAAAGTGGTAGGTAGGTAGAATTGGCAGGAAGGTAAGTAGGATAAGTAGGCAGGCACTAAGCAGTCAGTTGACGGGAGCGAAGCCGCGGGCTCAGCTAGTTAAGAATAAATACCGAAATAAATTGGGCGTATCCAACTCATTGAGACTAAAACTTACTTAAACTTAAGATAAAGATAAAGATAAAGATATATTTATTGCATAACTGTGTACATTAAGTTCTTATTAATAAACATTATTATTATTTAAGTTTCAACAGTCTACCCAAGTCGGATATGCAATAGTATTTAGAAATAAGGTACTTACAAGTATTATTATTTTTTATCAAAAAACTCATGCAGATTATAAAATACATTATCAATTAACATTTTTTTCAATTTATTTTTAAACATATTTCCATTTAATTGCTTAATTGCTGGCGGTAATTTATTGTACACACGAATAGCAGTTACATAGGTACTTTTATAATACATCATATTGTTAATAGACGGTAAATTAATATCATATTTATATTGTTTCCGAATGTTTCTTTTTGAACTTGATTTGAAATTAAAATATTGCATATTATTTTTAACAAATAAACATAACTCCAGTATATAAATACCAGTCAGTGTCAGGAAACCCTCCGTTCTGAAGACATCTCTTAATGATTCCGTACTATACATATTATATATTGTCTTAAGACATTTCTTCTGAAGAATAAATGTGGATTGTACATTTGTCGAGTTCCCCCAATATATGACACCATAAGTTAACAGTGGGTACACATTTCCAAAATAAGCATTTCTAGTAACACTCGGATTTGTAGTTTCTGACAGAACTGACAAAGCGTAGCAGGCACTGGATATTTTTTTATTAATCTTTTCAATATGTTCCTTCCAGTTCAAATGTTGATCTATTCTAACTCCTAAGAAATTTGTGTCTTTTACTTCTTCTATCGCTGTATCAGACATGGTTACATTCAATTTAGTATGTTTACTTTTATAATTTCTAAATTGAATCAATTTGGTTTTTGAGATATTGACTTTTAAATTCATTGACTGCAACCAGTCAGTCACAGTTATTAATGTTCTATTTATTTCACTTTCGTAAATAATATCATTGGCATATTCATTTGAAATAAATATAGTTGCGTCATCAGCATACATTACGCAAAGATGTTTAATTATATTTGGAAGCTCGTTAATATACAATAAGAACAAGGGGGGTCCCAATATACTGCCTTGCGGTACACCTAGTATTACAGATTCGAATTTAGATTGCACCACCTCCACCATTTTTGTACATTCATTATATACTTCAATGACAGTGCCTTGCATTCTATTATTTAAATAATTCTCAATTAATTTAAGTGCAATACCTCTTATTCCTATACCTTCTAATTTATCAAGCAAAATGTCATATTTTACACAGTCAAATGCTTTTGACATATCAATAAAAATAGCAGCACATTGTTTTTTATCATTGATTTTATCCCAAATGGTATTGAATAATTTATATATTGCCAATGATGTAGTTTTATTTTTTTGGAATCCAAATTGGTTGACATTTAAAATATTATTTACATTTAAAAACTCTGTGATTCTAGCATATATAACCTTTTCAAATATCTTTGAGAAACTTGGCAACAGTGCAATTGGCCTAAAGTTATTAATGTCGTGCCGTGATCCTTTCTTATATAATGGCTTTATGAGAGCTATCTTTAGGGTATCGGGAAATTTACCCGTTTCTAACATAAGATTTAGAATATGAACCAGTGGATCAACAATAAATGGGATACTTTCTTTGATAACTCTAATGGGTATATTATCGTGTCCGCAACTAGTTTTATTTTTTAATTTTAGTATTATATTTATTATTTCACTTCTGTCTACTGGGTAAAAGAAAATACTGCTTGAGTTAGAGATTGATTGTGATTTGTAATTGTTATTGTCCGCTGTAGTATTGTTGAGATTTTGGTTAATGTAGAAATTGTTAAAAATACTAGCTAATTTTACTGGAGATTTTATTAGATCGTTATTGTGCAGAATGTAGTCTATTGTGGGTTGAAGGACATTTGTAGTTTGTGTTTGTCGTTTTATTAATGCCCATGTGGCCTTAGTTTTGTTGGTACTGTTTGAGATGTATTTCGCATTTGAATTTTTTCTTGATTGTTTAATTACACGCTTTAAAATTTTACAACAACGAACATATTTTATTTTATGTTCTTGAGACGTACTCCTTTTTGTTTGTAGGTACATTTTTCGTTTATTTTTACTAGAAATAATTGTATCTTTTTTATAGTGCATTTTAACTTTTTCGACTGGTATACAAATATCGAATATTAATTTAAATAGGCTAATAAATTCTTCGTAAGCTGTGTTTGCATCCAAATGATGGTACACATCTTGAAATTTAATTTGTGAAATATATCTTAAAAATATGTCGATGTAATAATTTATATTACGTCGCATTTTGAACCAGTATTTTTCTCTAAAACTCAAATTACACGGTATCTTTATTACTTGACATTTATGGTCCGATATTCCTAGATCCCATATATCTGCTTTGGATTTATAATGATTTGTGATTATGTTGTCTATGCACGTTGCAGAATGAGATGTTAATCGGGTTGGTTGGTTTAGGGTCAGGTGTAAATTGAATTTTTTTAAAGTATTTTTGAATAAAGTACTTTTTTTGGTACAGGCAAGTGTGTTTATATTAAAGTCACCTAGGATAAATATTTTTTTGTTTATGGATCTCAATCTGATGGTTAGTTTAAATAATAATAACTCAAGCTTTTCCATAAACAGATTAAAGTTGCTGTTCGGTGTTCTATACATACACAATATATACCAATTAGTCTCCGGAATTATTATACCACAGCATTCAAAATGAACTTCAACCGATAGTTCAGATAGCCATTCAATTTTTTTGTAGTTGATTGAGTTTTTTACATAAATACACACACCACCACGAGATTTACTTTTCCGGGAAAAATACGAACCCATTTTATAGTTCGGCAACTGTAGTGTTTCTGCCCTCTGGTCACGAAAAAAAGTTTCACTCAGACAAAGAACGTCGATGTCTTTTGACTCAACTAGCAATTCCAAATCATTTATTTTTGACCTTATGCCCTGTATGTTGCTGTGTAATACAGTAAAATTATATTCATTCTCGAAATAAATTATTTTCAGTTTGAGTTTCTACTGATATTTGATCTGGTTTTAATAACATATCTGTCTGTGTGGAAATCGACACTGCATTTTTGTGTTTAATATCTCTAAAATAAGACTCACTATATTGTTTATAATTATATTTATAGTTTAGATGCAATATGTCTCTCAACACAAACCTGCATAGTACCAAAAAGAATGAGGCATTCGGAACTTTATAGTTGATGTTAACAAATACACTGTGGCTAAACTGGGTACAGATGTGATGGAATGTTTTACATAGTTTAAATTCACTTAGGAATTTACCTCTTTTTGGATTACAAAGTAACACATTCGTATAAGCAAGTTTATCCAAGTAAAAATATAGAATTGATTGAACCCTTAATGGGTCCTTATCATTATTGCCACACATAATTACGACATAATCAAACTTATTAAAGTCTTTACACAGGTCTAGTGTCGATTCGAGTAGTTTATCCGTAGTTGCACCAGGTTTGCTAAAAGATGACACGATGAAATTTGATCCGATCAGATTTTGTAGTGTGTTTCTCATATGTGTATGTTCGTCAGAGAATATTAGAACCCTATTTCTGTAGCCATTGGTTTTATCTACGATTATTTCTGTTTTTCCTGCCTGGGGGATATTTACTTCATTTATTATTGCCTGATTCATGTTATCTGAAGGAGTATTATTTGAAATAATTATATCATTCAGCTTCATATTTGTTGTAGAAGTCCTCTCATTCTGTTGCAAGAGACTAATCGGAGTCTCCATAGTGGTCTCAAGGTTTATATGTAAATCGCTATAACTTTCATTCAAATATGAGTTACGTTTTAACTTCGTAGATTTGCGTTTTTTTGAGGATACTGTACTGTTATTAATACTCCTGCAAGAATCCGTACATAGCAGTTTATACTTATCTATTTTGTTTTGTTGAGAAGTAATTATTTTTTGAAGGGAATAGTTTTCCGAGTTTAAATTATCTACCTCGTTCTGAGATCTTTCTAAATCCATTTTAAGTTTCATTATTTCATTTCTCAACTCTTCTACTTCATGGTTAAGCAGTACTTTCGATAGATCTGGCAAACTACGTGCGGTATCTGAGAGGTATATGCTAGATGACGTGGTTATGGAGTTATCAACAAAGCTGCTATGACTGCTGACACCTTTAGGTTGTTTACGCCTCTGCGTGATGTTATTGTTGCAAGAATCCATTATTTGTTCTTATTATATTTACGAAGCGTGGCATAAGCTAAGTCTGCTATAAAAGCGTAGTGTCAGCTCAAGATGTTGAAACAATCGCCTACTAGTGTATGTGTAAGCGTTGAGCATGTGTGCGTAGAAGCGGCCGATCTGCGGGTTGCCCTAGGTCAGGGACGCAAGTCATTGAATTTTTTTTTCTAAAAGTTATTCACTGATTACTCACGGTACCGATGGAGTCCAGATGTAATATATATATCACTCTTTAGTCCGTTTCACAAGCTTTACATTGACATACAGCACTAATGAATTGAACAACTTTTAACCACTTTTTTTACAGTTTTTACGGAGACAATACAAATACGGTGCTCACTCTTTGAATCTCAACCGACTACCTGAGATAATAAGGTGATGCTAAATCTATAATAACAAATAAAGGAAACAAAAAATGCATCCTTCTCATAAAAATTAATAATATGAAATTTATCGATTAGAACAGATTTTTTTCTCGTATGAACAGAAGGTCTGTTCATATACGTAGATAAACCTTTTACTTCATGAAAACTAAGAGGTGAGTCCTGAATCTGGAATTTTTTTTAGGTGAGTCGCGGTCCAATCAACTTTGGGAACCACTGGACTACCCGTGTGCCAATTTCAACCAAATTCAGACGAGAAAAGGTCAAACAGACAGATAGACCGACAGAGTTCCCTTCGCTATTACTAGCTTCTACCTGTGGCATTGCCCGTGGGAAAAGTCTTTTATTATCCAAAGAGATAGGTAATAATTGTGCCGAGTTTATCGGGACCATAAAAAACGTTTTACAAAAATATTAAACCGACTTCTAAAGCAAAAAAATAATCAAAATCAAGATAGTTTTCAAATAAAACTTAGAGGTATTTTTGAATTGTCAAACAAAAAATTTATAAAAAGATGACTCCAGTTGCAAATTCGCAAGCGTCTGTAGGTCTCAATGGAGAAGAATTTGCAAGAAACTCCACGGACACTCTTTTCCATCAGTTTTTTGGTAAGTTTTTGGTTACATCATTCTCGTTGAAAAAATAACATATATGTGAGGACGATGTAAAAAGACGTGCACGTAAAAGCGTCTACAGTAACAAACAATTAAAAAAAAGTTCAATAACAGGCCGAGATAGCTAAGTTATGACCAATCCCAACTGATGGCGCCCGTTCAGGAACTTGACGCATGGATCGGCACCACTCAGCTCAACCATCATGAAGGGAACCGAATGATCCAACACATGTGCCACCATCAGAGAGAAATTAGAGAGAGCAAGACACGAAACTTTGTTAACCAAAGTCGGTGTCTTAAGTACCTCTTGTTTTACGGTTTCCGACACCGACTTCGGCAAACCATATTATTTTTCGCATGAAAATCATCCGAATCGAGAACCTTCTCCGTTTTGGGCAGTCGGTTAAAAAGTGTCCTATTATAAACTAACTGCGTGCGAAATTTCATCCATATCTGTTAGTCTGATTTTGCGTTATTGAAACACAAACATACAAACATTCTCATTTATAATATTAGTAGGATAAACTGAATTACAGTTTTAGGGCTCCGTACCCGAAGGGTCCAAACGGAGCCCTATTGCTGTCACTCACGTGTATGTCTGTCTGTCCGTCGTCTATCACATAATTTTATTCAGAAGAATTTTATAACTTCCCATCGAGTTCATAGCTCAATGGGAAGTGTGTGGAGCAGTGGTAGCCCAGTGGCCGCGACTAACAAGTTGTAGGTCGTGGGTTCGAGCCCGCCTACCTGGGCTTTACTTTGTGTAAATTATTTCATCACCACTGCTCTCAAAACGGTGAAGGAAAACATCGTGAGGAAACCGGCATGTCCTAGAACCAAAAAAAAACGATGATATGTGACATTCACCAACCCGCACTGGACCCGCGTGGAGGATTACGGCCCATTCCCTCTCACATAGAGGAGGCCTGTGTCCCAGCAGTGGGAACATTAATAAGCTGATGATGTGTGATGTGAGCTGCTGAGATAGGAGCCTTTTTGGTCTCACCCGGAGCTTTTATTTTTATTATTGTTTAATTTTATGCTTTTTCTAGTGTCTCCTGTGCGGGTCACAAATAAATATTTTTCTTTCTTTCTTTAGATCTTGCGAAAACACACAGATTAAAACAGAAACGCCAATAACTTTAGAACGGCTGAACCGATTTACAGCAAACATAGCTAAGAACATTCTAGATAAAGTCACCTTTCAAACAAAAACGAAATCAAAATCGGTTCATCCGTCAGCTATGATGCCACAGATAGATACACATATACACAAACAAACAGATACGACACGTCAAACTTTGAACACCGTTTTTCCGTCGGAAGTTAAAAAGAGACGTAAGCGGAAATTCCGGCAGGACACACATACACAAATCCTATGGTGATGTTCTTCAGAAAGACCACAGCCTAATTGCGTAAGAGAATTCTCCAAAGCAAACAAGTCGATTCTTTCCCAAAAACGACTTTACGTATTGCATATTACACTCTGAAACGGAAAGGTTATGCTCCTTTCCATTACCAATATTTTGACGTAGAATTTACTGTAAAGAATAAACGAAAGCGGCAGAATCGAGATAAAACTAAACTATTGGTATTGTGTAATGTTCGAGTTTGATGAAACATAACGCAGTAGATGAACTTCAACTCAAAGGAGGATGTTTGTACTTTTTCCAAATTAGTTTCGCAATACCGAAAAAGTTGAAAGAAATGATTCTGATTCTTTGAAGGAATCGACTCGTTTGCTTTGGAGAATTCACTTACGCAATTAGGCTGCAGATGCGCAGTACTCATAAACGGCGTGCGTGTATGACTAGATGTATGAGCCTGAGAGAAGCAAAAGGAGTATGTGAGGATTGTTGCGGATGGTGTTCTGTAGTTTTTCCTAAGCCCATTGGAAAAAAAGACGTGAGTTTATGGTATATGGTTTTATCATCAGAAGAAAACACACTACCGGCGAAAACATGATACTATGTCCTTCCCGGTTCTCAAACTATCTCCATACCAATCATTGCATCTAGATGGTTGATGGTTTGGTTTCCGTATGTCACGTCCTAGGCGACCACTGAAAATCAGCGCCGTGCTGTGGGTCTCCCACGGCATAGCAGTATGCTGAGTGGAAACCTTCTTGTCACAGTCACGACATGCATCTGCTTGTACTTACTCATCATCCTAGTACTGTAATCAAATTTGGTATTTAATTTTAATCTTACTTTTCTTTACTAACATAATTTAAATACTTACTAATATTGGATACCGTTAAGTTTACACTAGTCGAGAATTCTTCCATACAAACGTAGTCTAGGGATTATTCCACTTTTTGACGATGTACGTTCAAAATAAAAAGTGATATCAATTTGTCGCATTATTATCTAGCCCTGTATGGAAGCAAAAAAATAAAATATTTGAAAGTTATGAGCGTCGAAAGTTCCACATTTCAACACTAATTTTAACGCATTTTTGGGCGCAAATAAATACCATAAGAAGACGGAAAATTGCAAAACGGCCTCAATAAAGGGATAGATTAGTAGTTCATGCAAATAATTTTATTTTGAACAGATAGATTTAGTAGTTTTTTCATGATATCTAGGCTGCCAAGGGTCTGTTTATAAAATTTCGCGTCCTCGGTTTCGTCCTAAATCATTATCCATTTCGCTACAAATTTGCAAAAGTGTGTATTCGTACGCGAACTACCTTCCTCCTGCTCATCACAGCATCTATCTCTTCCGCACGTGTTGTCGATTAATATAAAATGCATTTTAACTCCGCGCACAAAATAGTTCGTGCCGTCGACTAGTCCCTTAAGGGTTTAATTTAAGATGTCGAATATTTTGTATGTCGTTTTTGTGGCGAATAAACACTTTTTCTTTCTTTCTAGATCGGTTCAGCCGTTTAGTCGAAAAGGCAACAAACAAGCAGAGCTACTATAATATTAGTTTGCATATATAGGTAGTACCCGAAAATCGAACCCCGTACTCAACAGGCAAGCATACTCGCAACAAGGCAGAGTAAATAAGGAAAATGGACGAAAAATATAATAATATTATATGGACATAAAATAAAATTAATATGTACAAACGTTATCGTACACAGGTGATTGCGGTTTGCAGACGCGGCGATGAGAAACAATGGTGAAACCACAACGTTAAAATTAGCGACAACAGGACAAATTACCGACATTTACACCTTATCGAGTAATTTATTTGTAATACAATTAACAAACTAATTGGTTTACGTGATTAGATAAACGTAAAGATAATTGTTACGTTACTTAGTTGGGTTGTAGTGTGGGAGTTTGTTTGTTTTGTGTGTGGATATTAGTTGGAACTTTTTTTTTTAATTGACTTATCAAAAAGGAGGATGTCTATGTTCGACTTTGTTTGTCTGTTTTTTTTTCACAGATATCTCCGTCAATTGTGGACCAATTTTGAAAATTTAAAGAGTATGTTCCGAAAGTGGTCCCATTTTAATTTGGTGAAGATCTGATGAAGAACTTCGGAGATATACAATAGAACTCTTCAATATATATATGACGGAAAATCTCTCGGGATTGCTGCAATGGCATGTCTGTTTATTACCATTTCATAACATAACATCACACCAGTACGCTATAAAGAGGTACGCATTTGTACAGTTCACCTTGATACATTATTATATCAAGGTGATACGGTATTCGGGTAATCTATTCTGGCATTATAGGTACCTTACTAAAGGCAAGTTGCCTATTAGGTCCACCTAAAAAGTGAAAAATAAAAAAACTTTTTTACAAAAAAATACTACCGACTTCCAAATAAAGACACTACAAAGCGTAAAATAACTTTCTTTTTGGAAGTCGGCGTTCATAAAGAAAATAATAAAAAAAAGTTATTTTTTTGTCTATTTATCCGGCTTCTCGGGATACATCATCATAACCAGGCTCGATTCTTTAAAAATTCGAAGGACCATACTTTAAATGCAGTTGCCTGATGACCTACACGTATTTTGTTTTTTATATGAACTCGTTCACACACGTCCGTGCACGGGCCGTGCACGGGCCAGTGACGAAGTTGCAAATGCCTAAACCCAGCCCTGTCACGTCCCGGGCACGGCCCTGATATGTGTGGATAGACCTTTATGTTTCAGGGTTCATCTATGAGTTTCTTTATTCCACCATAACTTCTCAACGGCTTAACCGTTGTCAACGTATGTGGTATCGTTAGAAGCGTTGCGTTATCCCGAGTAACATAGGCTGCTGAAATAGATTTTAATGTAAAAGACTATATTGTTTGTGTGTTTGTACCGAATAGGCTCCGTAACTACTGGACCGATTTTAAAAATTACCTATGGTAAGCTACATTATTTCGGAGTAACGTAGGCTATTATTTAATTAAATAAAGTAGAGATTTTTATGAAAATTGCAATAACATAACTCAAAGTGGCAAAATTTTGCCTATAAAATTAATTATTTGGTGTGCGCTGAGAAAACTATTGATCATATATAAAAATTATGTACTACATGATTAAAGTACTCATTATTACCTATAAAAAATCTGCTGAACAAAATATCTAATGATCATAGATAAGTCATAATAGCAGCTTTTGTGTTCTAAAATTTAATTAGATCGCGCCGCCGCCCGGTAGAAACAAAAGTTTGTTACATTCCTATTGTAGTATTAATTCTTATTCAAATAAATAGTTTAACAAATTGGTAGGTAGGTAGATAGGATAGGGTAGGTAGGGTAGGTAGGTTGATATAGGTAGGACAGGTGAGTAGGTTGGTAGGTAGGTAAAGTAGGTAGCCAGTTGACGGGAGCGAAGCCGCGGGTAGTTAGTTATTTATATACGGACCTTAAGGCCTCAAGAAATTTTAAAAGTACTTAGATTAGGCTTTGGCTTTGAACATTTTAATCAAAAACATCAAAGAAACCAAACTCAATAATCCCCAAAAAAATGATAATAATATTACGTCGCGGTCCTCACCCCACCGACCGCATCAACTCAGTCCGCCACATAACCATATCAGTAATGCACCGCCTCGCGTACGTGCGAGAGGAAATTGTCGAACAATACTCTATAGTATGCGAACCCATTGCAAAAATCTGCAGGTATATTGTTTTTGATGAAATTTATTTTTACGGGTTGCCTGGCCGCACCTGTATTTTTGTTTTAACGTTGCCCTGCACTTAGGAATTTCACCTGTATGGTAGGTGCGTATGAAACAGCTACTCTAACTAGCTCTCAGTAAGCCGCTATTCATGTATTACCAGGTTTAACAGGTAAATTGGCAACCTCACAGATTGCGGCTTGCGGCTAACTAAGAGCTTTGGCAACCTTATTTTTCACCACTTTCTTTACTTACCAAACATAAATTTCAATTTATTTGTATAAGGTACTAGGTAGCAATATATTCTACTAGCTGTTGCCCGCGGCTTCGCTCCCGTGGACTACCCCACAGGACCCGATTTCGGGATTAAAAAATAGCCTATGTCACTCAGGAATAATGTAGCTTTCTATTGGTGACAGAATTTTAAAATCGGTCCAGTAGTTTCCGAATAGGCTTCGAAACAAACAAACAAAAAATCTTTCCTCTTTACAATATTATATAAGTATAGACTATCAAGTATCGTTCATAATAAAGTTTAATCAAAAACCCCTATTCTTGCAGATTTCTGAAGTCGGATCTTAGACTACTACAGCGTTCGATCACTCGTGACTATGATAATCAGATCTGTGTAGCTATTGGACGTCAATGAGAGCATCCAATCGCTTTCAGAGTTGATTTGAATTCAATTGGAGTTTAATTAGAGTAATTAATAAGCTTTTGATTAATATGTTTCCGAAACAATGGGGTTCGTTGGTGCATTGTTTTGACGTAGTTTGCATTTGTTGTAGCGAGGCTTCGTTTTTGTTGAACAGTTTTGTTTGTTGCGATGAAAAGTAGAATAATGTTTCGTAGTTTTGCTTGCAATGTAGTAGAACTAAATATGCAAATTTTAACTCATACACACTTACACTCCCTCATACATTAGCGCATTCTCACCTATACTCCCACACATTACACAAATACGCGCATTTTTAGTATGCCGTACGCAAACGGCATATACAGGACCCTATTACTAAGACTCCACGGTCCGTCTGCCTGTCTGTCTGTCACCAGGCTGTATCTCATGAACCGTGATAGATAGACAGTTGAATTTTTTCACAGATGATGTATTTCTGTTGCCGCTATAACAACAAATACTAAAAACAGAATAAAATAAACACAGTGGGGCTCCCATACAACAAACGTGCTTACGTTTTTATTCTGTTTTAAGTTGCAGATTTTAGTGATACTGGTACGAAACCCTTCGTGCGCGAGTCCGACTCGCACTTGGCCGGTTTTTTAAGCTGTCCTCGCTGTGACGCCCTTCCTCAGGCATTGACTATGTAACGATCCTGGCCCATAAGTCGTGATGCATCCTGTAAGTGTGACCCGCCCAGTACCACTTTACATATGATGAAGGTAGTTTTTAGCAGACTGTTTGTGCGCTGTGATAATCACCAGCCTTATAATGTTCCCACTGCTGGGACCCAGGCATCCTCTCTGTGACAGAGGTGTGCAAGAGGGAGCCTTAAACCACCACGCGGGCCCAGTGCGGGTTGGTGAATGTCACATGTCTTCGAATTTTTGGTTCTAGGACATGCCGGTTTCCTCACGACGATTTCCTTCACCGTTTTAAGAGAAAATAATTTACACAAAGTAAAGCGCCTGCCTGGTTTCGAACTCACGGCCTTCAGAGCTCAGTGGTCTCAATGCGCGCTGTGAACTGCACCTGAATAATATTATTATATATGGGACTTTGCGATGCCTGTATCGTCTAAGAAACTTACCTGCAAAAACGAAGACCATGCTTGTGCAGACTTCAATTTTCCCTTTGATCGACTATGGTGACGTGTGCTACTTTGACCTAAACGCGGTATTCCTGGATAAGCTGGATAGGCTCTTAAACAACTGCATCCGGTTCATATTCAAACTCCGGCAATATGACCATGTGTCGAGCTGCAGAACTGAACTCAAATGGATGCCCATTCGGCAGAGAAGAAATTTTCGCGCTTTGACTGCGCTTTTCTCTCAACTCAACTCTCATACACCTCCTTCTTACCTCATTCTTCACTTTCAATACCTATGTACTTCACACGCTAGGGATCTGCGTTCATCTAACAATCTTCTCTTGCTCTGTCCTTCTCATACTTCTGATTTTGTTCATTCTTCCTTTCACATTCAATCCATTCTTCTCTGGAATGCGCTTCCTCTCGATATCAGGACGGCCACCAGTCAGTATGCATTTAAGCGGAAGTTGCGGCATTATTTTCTAAACGAATAGCAGAGTCGTCTCAATACGCGCCTTTCTATTAATTTTTATATATATATATATATATATTATTTTATATATAGTATTTATTATAGTACCTATTTATGTATGTTTATTTGAACTATATACTCATTTTGTGTTTATTATTTCATTTTTTTATGCACCTGCCATGTTAGCTCTCCACCACCCTTGGTTGACTGGTAGAGAATGCCTCAGGCATTAAGTCCGCCTATGTACTTTTATGTTGCATGAAGTTTTAATAAATAAATAAATAAGTAATTGTATGCTTAATAGCCAGATTATACAGCCAAAAAGACTATCTGCACAGCTGAATCCAATGAGCCTTCCCGAATCTCGCCCACAACCTTCCAAAACTTCTCACCGACAAATATCTTCAAAAACTAATTTCCTTTTCTCTCGCACTTAGATATACGAAATGAAACGAAAACTTCGTCTCATGTCTACTTGACAAACTTTCTGGAGATGGGTAACACCCGGGGGAGGGGCGATACGACTCGTTAAAACGAAAATTCGTTTAGGACTTAGTTGAAGAAGTTCAAACTGTTAGGTTAAGCTGGAATTTGTTGCGAATCCCTGGGTACTGATGCTGGTCAGTATTGCTAACGGGAATGTTTGGAACTTGCAACATGAGCAATAATGCGACGCAGTTTGTATTGATTGGCTACGTTTAGTCACTAAAATATTAATAAATTGTTCTATTTTACCGTATTGATAACAGGCAATAACGCTGCTAGTTTTGTGGCCAAATATAGGTCATTATAAATGGCTTGCGGCTTGAGCAGTGGTGGCCCATTGGTATCAGCCGCGACCTACAAGTTGTAGGTCGTGGGTTCAAGCCCAGACTGGCGCTTTACTTTGTGTAAATTATTTCATCACCACTGCTCTCAAAACGATGAAGGAAAACATCGTGAGGAAACCGATATGTCCCAGAACTAAAAATTCGAAGACATGTGACATCCGCCAACCCGCATTGGGCCCGCGTGGTGGATTACGGCTCATTCCCTCTCACAGAGAGGAGGCCTGTGTCCCAGCAGTGGGAACATTAATAGGCTGATGATGTGTGATGTGATAAATGGCTTATATTTGCTAGGGGCCTGGGGGCTTTTGCGCTTCAACAAAGTTTTAACGGCAACGGACCGTTGCTTGCTGAATGTCTAAACTTACTTGGAGCAGTAAAAAGCCTATCTTACCAAGGCTGCTGTTATCCATGATTTAGATCAAACCATTACAAATTAAGGAGATCTCTTGTTAAGGCTCTAGACAAACTGTCACTGTGATGGTGATTGTTGAAATGCCGACGAGTAAGCGATTAGCTATCGACTATTTTCTCGCTGAAGAAACATACAAAAGATGTAAGATCCCATGTCTATGGTAGTAATAGTTGATCGCTGGCTGTTCACACTGCCGGCGAGTACTCTCTCACCACAAGTTTGTCGCAGCGATGAGAGCTATCAAAGTCATACTCGCTCAGCGATGCTCGCTTGCTCAATTAGTAGTCAGAGCTCACGCCGAGCGGTAATGCCTACCTACAGTGCGGCCGCCCCGAGCGAGTGGTGATTGACCACGTGAAGTTCCGAGAGCACTTGACAGTCCCATACATTTTTGACGTCACAGTCGCTATGGCTAGGATTTCTTTGGTAGACCTGCTTAACACTTTGACTAAAGTCTCAGGGCGCTGAACACTGGGTCCTGGCGAGCTACTGCTGGTACTTACGGAGCGGGGCGAGTGAGGTGCGGGGTGCGGGAGCGGGGGCGGGGCGCGGCGCAGGCGGGCCAGGGCGCTGAGCAGCCCGTCCGTGGTCACGCCGCGCGTCCCCACATCTGCAACAAAAAGATGTCCGGTTTAACATACTGCACCAGAGAATAGCAACAAGAAAAACATTCCTGGGCCACGTTTCAACCTGCAACCAGCTCGCACACCGCTTCGCATAGCCGAGTAGGCTGAGTAGGCAGTGACCTAGGAATCGGCAGCGAGGCGTCCTGGGACGCAGTAGTATACTTCTGCGAAACAGTCGTCTCGCAGAGGCTGCGGAAAGGGAGAAGGAGATCTCGTCCACTCACCCGGCCCGCAGCAGACGCACCGGGTGTCGGTGGAGGGCGGACAACGCCCTCTTCCAGCCCCCTTAATGGGTCCAGGAACGTCCATTGCCACCCACACATCAGGACCCAAGACCCGTTTGGACAATCCTCATTGGATGTCCTCACGGAGGGGTCTGTCAGACACCTACTGACTAATAACCACCCCGGTGTTCCATCTCACACCTACGCCATGAATCGCGGGTCTGCGGACTCTAAAATTTAAAAAATCATTCTGTCTCTAACATCTTCAAACTTCAGAAACAGAACCATTACCGTTTAGCGCTGCACGTGTGATAGATTTGTGGAATCACCCAAAATCTCTAAAAAAAGGCTCTCTTTAACAATGTTTACAGAATAAACATGTGAATAAA
This sequence comes from Orthosia incerta, assembly GCA_948252205.1. Taxonomy (NCBI): domain Eukaryota; kingdom Metazoa; phylum Arthropoda; class Insecta; order Lepidoptera; family Noctuidae; genus Orthosia; species Orthosia incerta. The sequence goes on from OX411758.1 coordinate 4,339,979, forward strand.
ATTTTCAACAAATAAAAATGAAACAAATACTTAGTTCTGTGCGAGCGAGCGACTGATGAGCCAAAAGACTCGGCCGACCGATGTCCCTCGCATCGCTGGCAGACTATACCGCGATATGAGAAGTATTTACATAATAATCTGAAGCTTTTCAGCTGTCAAATAATTTAAAATAAATTCTGCATATTCAAAAATGGAACGGCAAAAATTCAAGATCTTGGTTTTTTTTGTGGGCATTTAATGACCTGGCTACTGAGGCCTTAAAGTCAACTCTTTAATTTTTTGTTACAGTAACTTTGTTATAGCATTAGAATGGCGATGAAATAATTTGTAATATTTTGGAGTATTTGCAGCAAATATATCAGTCAGCCTTCTCGGCAAACTTTGCTGAGACAGTCAATACTTTATGAGAAATCTCAACTCTACTTGCCCGAGATTGCGTCTGTTTCAATGATACCACATATTTTCTAGCTGCAAAGATAACTTATGACAATAAAATACATCAATTTACAAAAACATTTCCACGAAGAATCAATTTGGCAACAATTAAAACAGTAGCCAAACTTCACTCGCTATAATCCCGCCAAAAATTCCGGCGGATATTTAAAAAACGTTGAAATTTTTTTATTACTAGCGGTTGCCCGCGACTTCGTTTGCGTATTATTAGAACATCGAATAACTGAATTTATATCGCGCAATAATTTTGTCAGTGTGCGGGCTGCCTTATTTGAGAAATTATTAGTAAACAACATTCCAACCTGTTAAGGATGATTTTCGGGATACAAACTAGTCTATGTCCTTCCTAGGGCCTCAAACTACCCCTATACCAAATTTGATCTAAATCGGTTCAGCCGTTTAAGCGTGAAAAGGTAACAGACAGACTGAATTACTTTTGCATTTATAATATTACTAGCGACCTGCCCCGGCTTTACCTGTGATAAATTACAAAAACCTTCCTCAATCCTCAATCTTTCTATTGGTGAAAACCGCATGAAAATCCGTTCAGTATTTTTTGAGCTTATCGCGAACAGACGCGGTGGGGGGACTTTTGTTTTATAATATGTAAAGTGTATTTGTTTTATATATGTATATATATATATATAAAGGTATTTATTATAGTAAAACATATATGTATGCTTATTTTAGCTGCAATATATGTATTGTTATTAAATTTTACTTCAATAATTATTTCAATTTGAAAAAAAATGTTGTGTGTTATCTCCGTGTTATCTCCATGTTATCTCTCCACTACCCTTCCACCACTCTACCACCACACTACACTACTACACACTACACTACTCTAGGCTAGCAGAGAATGTCTTAGGCATTAAGTCCATCTATGTACCTGTATGTTGCATGAAGTTTTAAATAAATAAGTATGAATTCTGCAAGAGGCTAAAGAGTGTGTAAATATTATTATCGATATTATTGTAGGTGTCTACACAATGTGATAAAATATTAGCTTGCCTTTTGACAAGATGGGGCTTGACATAATGTTTGAACGTAGGTACTTGATAACAATGTGAGACAAGACCTTGCAATTAATAGGTACTTTTTCCTTAAAAACGGTCTAAATTTTTGCCAGTAAATAGCTCTATTTCAGAACTGACCATTGTTACAGACAGACAGAGAATATTCTGAGTTACGTCAACAATATTATAAGTTTAAATAATATAAATATATTTCATGGGTTGTCTTGCAAAGACAGCCTTTGGATGGATTTAAATAGGAAAAGCCAGCCAGCCAGTTCATTGCCTGCGAACTGTGCCGAAAATTTTGGTAGAGATCTTACCAAAGATTTCAGCGTTCATGAACTTATTTGACCATAGACTTGTGTTACTCGGTAAGAGTTCAAAATATTCCTCCAACGACTTGAAATATCGATAATCGAGAGCAGTGGTGGCTCAGTGGTATTAGCTGCGACTTACAAGTTGTAGGTCGTAGGTTCGGCCCCAGGCAGGCGCTTTACTTTGTGTCTATTATTTCATCACCACTGCTCTCAAAACAGTGAAGGAAAACATCGTGAGGAAACCAGCATGTTTTAGAACCAAAATTCGAAGACTTGTACGAAGACATCCACCAATCCGCACTGGGCCCGCTATATGCAATCTCCTTTCATCTTAACTTGAGGGGCATCCGTGGGTCGCAAGTTGATCCAGTGACCTGTCACCATTTCATTCATCCTGAGTTAATCCGGTGCGTTACGTCTCGGTCTACCTCGCCATCCCCTTGGACAAGCGACCCACCGACTTGTATATAAAATAAAAACAAAATTGTCAATTGATTAAATTTAAAGTTATAATTAATCAAAAATATATAAATTATAAATAAAAATGTCAAAAGTAAGTAAGTGACAGATGTATACAAGTCATATACATCTGTCCCTTATTCGAACTCAAATTGATACCGCTCTAAGAGCTTATGGTCACCCCCCTGCTCTCAAAAACATCATCATTTTATTGTCATTTGATTTCATTTTATTTTATTTGTATAAATTTTGAAGTTTTATTATTTTTGACATGTTAATTTAAAATTCAATTCTACATAATATCTTCATGACATTTAAAATGTTTTTAATTTTGACATTCTTATTTTTAAATTTATATATTTTTGATTAGTTATAACTTTAAATTTAATCAATTGACAATTTTGTTTTAATTCAATTTCGCGTCCAATTTCGCAATATTTTGTAAATGTTTATTTATTTGGAATGTACCTTTTACTAACACTAATTTTATAAGGATTTGTTACCAACAAAAAATGGACTGTAAATTGTCTGAATTATGAAATAAATTATTACTATTAATTATTAAAAACGGTGAAAGAAAACATCGTGAGGAAACTGGCTTATAATAGAACCAAACATTCAAAGACATTTGTCATCCAACAAACCGCACTGGGCCCGCGTGGTGGATTACGGCCCATTCCCTCTCACAGAGAGGAGGCCTGTGCCCAGTAGTGGGAACATTATAAGGCTGATGATGATAGTGATTGGACACGTATTTTTTGCTTTATCAAATCAATAAAAATTGAAAACACTATAAAGTGAAAAATAACTTCAATATCGCAAGTCGGTGGGTCGCTTGTCCAAGGGGATGGCGAGGTAGACCGAGACGTCACGCACCGGATCAACTCAGGATGAATGAAATGGTGACAGGTCACTGGAACAACTTGCGACCCACGGATGCCCCTCAAGTTAAAGGTGAAAATCTACAAGTCCGTCATTAGACCTGTCATACTGTATGGATCAGAATGTTGGGCTGCGAAAAAGATGGATTCTTTTATTTTATTTATTTATTATTTTAAAAAAAAAAACGTTGCCCCACACTAGGAATTTCTCCTGTATCGTGGGTGCGTTTACAAACATATAATTTCACATACACAAACACCCAGAGCCGGAACAACTATTTGTAGATCATACAAATATTTGTTCCGTGCGGGAATCGAACCCGCGACACGCAGCGCAGCAGTCAATCGCTCAACCACTGCGCCAACCGTGCGCCCTGGATGAAAGGAGACTGCATGTAGCAGAGGTGAGTATATTGAGATGGATGTGCGGCGTGACGAGATTGGACAAAGTGAGAAATGAGTATATTAGAGGCAGTTTGAAAGTGGCGCCAGTGGCAGAAAAGTTGAAGAGAAACCGTTTGTCCTGGTATGGTCATGTGATGAGGAGGGATGAAACGCATGTTACTAAGAGAGTTATGAATGTAAATGTGGATGGATGGAGAGGGAGAGGAAGACCAAATAAAAGGATGGATGGACTGTGTGAGGAGTGATATGAAAGAAAAGGGAGTCAGTAATAACGTGACAGGGGAGAGGACGGTATGGAAGAAGCTAACGTGTTGCGCTAACCCCAAGTAACATGAGGTAAGGGCAGGAAAAAAAGGGCAGGTGTTTAAAATTAAGAAACGAAAACAGGAACACCGACTTCCGAAATCGCAGTTATTTTTCACTTTACAGTGTTTTTATTTGGAAGTCGGTTGTATTTTTCTTTGTAAAAAAAGGTTTTAGACATCATCCCTATTCCTTTCATTTCGATCATGTCATCGCTGTTATGATACTCTTGCCACTTGTCTAGAGTCTCGGGATTATGAACACTATGTACATACGTGACCTAGGACAAGCCAATGACCGCAGGGTATTTTCAATAGAACACATCTGTGTAGGTTTTGAACTAAACCTGTGACTAACACGACAAATCTACGCCAGTTGCGTCACGTAACACTGATAACGATATATTTCTGGACACAATAATTATGTAGAATAATGTTATCTCGTGTATTATCCTGGCCTTTGTATTAGCTAATCAATTACAGGTAATTTGTCTAACAATGGCCCGAGATCTGATGTCATAGTGACTATTTTCGTCTGAATAACTAGTTGAAATAGTTTTGTTTTATTTATCTGTGATGTCAGTTGTAAATTTTAGGATTGTTTACTAATTTTGAGAGCTTTTCGTGTGGTGTGTCACCGGTGTAATTTATCGGATGGTCGTCATCTTTGGTACTTTTATTTTATTTGACTGTTTAGAAAGGTTGATGTCATGGAGGAATATCAAGTTATCATCATCATCAGCCTATTAATGTTACCACTGCTGGGACACAAGGCTCCTCTTTGTGAGAGGGGATGGGCCGTTATCCACCACGTGGGCCCAGTGCGGGTTGGTGGATGTCACATGTCTTCGAATTTTGGTTCTAGGACATGCTGGTTTCCTCACGATGTTTTCCTTCACTGTTTTGAGAGCAGTGGTGATGAAATAATAGACACAAAGTAAAGCGCCTGCCTGGGGCCGAACCCACGACCTACAACTTGTAAGTCGCAGCTAATACCACTGAGCCACCACTGCTCTTGAGTATCGATATTTCAAGTCGTTGGAGGAATATTTTGAACTCTTACCGAGTAACACAAGTCTATGGTGAAATAAGCTGATGGATGCTGAAATCTTTGGCATGATCTCTACCAAAATTTTTGGCACAGTTCGCAGGCAATGAACTGGCTGGCTGGCTTTTCCCTTTTTAAATCCATCCAAAGGCTGTCTTTGCAAGACAACCCATGATATATTTATATTGTTTAAACTTATAATATTGTGTACGTAATTAAGAATATTCTCTGTCTATCTGTAACAATGGTTAGTTCTGATATGGCACTATCAACTGGCAAAAGTTTAGACCGTTTTTAAGGAAAAAGTACCTATTAATTGCAAGGTCTTGTCTCACATTGTTATCAAGTACGTTCAGATAAGATAAGATAAGATAACATTTATTTGTCAAAAAAACACGTGGTTTTACAATGAGATGGAAAAAGAGAAAAAAGAAGTCTCAACATGTTTTGCCTAGAAAGGCGTACAAATGCACTCGAAATAAATTATTCGTATTAAAAAGAAGTAGACAATATTGACACATTCATAAAGCGATACAATTCATAGTTAAATAGAGTTGTTAAAAACAGATAATTCGTTAATGTCCAATAGCAAATATGTTAAAAAGTAAAATGTCAATAAGCTTTAAGATAATGTCAAGAGTGTTAATAATGTCAGAATGTTCAAAATCATAATCCAAAAATAATAATTAATTACATTATCAAAAATAATAATATAATGTACTTATGTCTAAAGTAATCTATCATTTAAATAGTCGGCAACGTTATAATAGCATTTATTTATTAAAAGTTTTTTAATGCTTTTATTAAAACTATTTACATTTAAATCTTTGTATGCCTTTGGTAGCTTGTTGTACAATTTTGGGGCCATGCAGAATACACTCTTACTCATGAGAGCTGTTTTAGACCTGTGTAAACGAAGTATGCGATTATCACGTGGACTTCGTTCGGAACCATCTGAATACTTTGGAAACAGTTGCGGATTCTTTTTAACAAACAATACCGTTTCGAGAATATACAAGGAAGGAAGTGAGAGAATTTGATGTTTTACAAAATATGGTTTGCAACTGTCAATATTTTTAAGGCCAAACATAGCTCTTCAAACATTATGTCATACCCCATCTTGTCAAAAGGCAAGCAAATATTTTATCAAATTGTGTATTGTACCTACAATAATAACGATAATAATATTTATACACTCTTTAGCCTCTTGCAGAATTCATACTTATCACTTTACATACATTATTATAATAATAAAACAAAGTCCTTCACCGCGTCTGTTTTCACCAATAGAAATATTGAGAAACGAGGAAGGTTTTTGCATATATTTTGTCACGGGTAAACCCGGGGCGGGTCGCTAGTAATAATAATATATAATTTTGATAATCTAACTAAAAGACAAAATTGAATTACTATTTTTAGGGTTCCGTAGCCAAATGGTAGAAAGCGGCACCCTTATGGATTCGTCATGTCTGTCTGTCTATCCGTCCGCCCGTATGTCACAGCCACTTTTTTCCGAAACTATAAGAACTATGCTGTTGAAACTTGGTAAGTAGATGTATTCTGTGAACCGCATTAAGATTTTCACACAAAAATAGAAAAAAACAATAAATTTTGGGGGTTCCCCATACTTAGAACCGAAACTCAACTTTTTTTTTCATCAAATCCATACGTGTGGGGTATCTATGGTTAGGTCTTCATATTGATATTGAGCTTTCTAATTTTTTTTTTCTAAACTGAATAGGTTGCGTTTGACCACTTTGAAAGTGCCTCTCACTTCCAAAGTGGTCAAATGTGTGTAATAATGTATCATTCTCTTATTTTATGAGTTACAGGGGAGGGTGGACCCTGTAACTTCTAAAATAAGAGAATGATAAAACTAAAAAAAATATATGATGTGCATTACCATGTAAACTTCCACCGAAAATTAGTTTGAACGAGATCTAGTATGAAGTTTTTTTCGTCATAAATCGTACACCGCAATTTACCAAGTACGGAACCCTTCGTGTGCGAGTCCGACTCGCACTTGGCCGGTTTTTTTTAACCAGGAATCATAACTATTTATCTCGTGGCATTTCGATGGTGCTTGGCAATCTAGAGCCATTTCATACTTTTTTACAATCGCTACAGCGACGTTTCAGAGCTTCATGTACAGTATGTACATATATGTAAATACGTGACCTGGAACAGGCTAACGACCGCAGGGGATTTTTAATAGAACAACATAGCCTTAACCATTTAGTCACAAGTTAAGGTTGGAACTTAACCTGTGACTAAATGGTGGGTAGAAAGCGAATTCTTAAGTCACAAAAACATCTGACATCATTATAATATTCTGATTAATATGTGAGTGCATAGTCTTTTCCCCCGGTTTCTCTCCTGCGGCTTACCACGGGTGCATTCTAACGTCATAATAATACAGCAGTGGCAGTGGAGGCCCAGTGGTATTCTATTCTTTTTCTGTCTTTCTTTTTTTAATAAAACTGTGCCCCACACTAGGAATTTCTCCTGTATCGTGGATGCGTTTTAAAACATTTAAGACGACGACTAATGCCAACGACCTTGAGGGAACAAAACGCGCACTCGTTTCACACCCGCGCGACCCAAAATTTTGTAGTTTTTTGTACTTTCCTTATTATTCTATGACTTAAAAAAAAGCCTCAGATCAAAATATACATAATTAAATTGTCTTTGCGATGGTGTCGATTTCATTAAAATACGCCCAGTGGTTTAAGTGTGATTGTCGTGTTTTTGTCCGTTTTAGACATAACTTTACAAATTAATTACTCTATGTTATACGAATAAAACTCAAAATTTGCTGAGATCAAATTATTAAGAAAATAGTCTAATATAACATTTTTTTTTTCATAAAATTACGACTAGCCATTTTGACGTGATTCCTATTTTAAAATTAGCTACACAAGGGAATCGCCGCCTTAAACTCACATAGCCGGAATAACTATCTATAGTCATACAAATATTTGTTCCGTGCGGGAATCGAACAAGCGACACGCAGCGCAGCAGTCAATCGCTCAACCACTGCGCCAACCGTGCGCCCAACCGCGACCGTCCGCGGCGACCGGCCGTACTGGCCGCGACTTGCAAGTTGTAGTCGTGGGTTCAAACCCAGGAGCTTTAATTTGTGTAAATTATTTCATCACCACTGCTCTCTGCTCTCTGCTTTTTGCTCTTAAAAACGGTGAAAGAAAACATCGTGAGGCAACCGGCATGTAATAGAATTAAAAATTCAAAGACATTTGACATCCACCAACCCGCACTGGGTCCGCGTGGTGGATTACGGCCCATCCCCTCTTACAGAGAGGAGGCCAGTATCCCAGCAGTGGGAACATTAATGGGCTGATGATGATGAATATAACATCGCCTGTAATCCCCGTTGGGATGTGCAGAGAACCACCAATCGTACAACGAGGGAGCCTAGGTAGTGGTAGTGGTAGGGACTTCCTTTACCGCACTTAGACTCCCATTTGGTCCGTTGTGCGAGGGGGCTGTACTGGCTAACATAGCCAGCCTAGCTCCGTCCAAAAGCACAGAAGCTTCCTGGGAGCTTCACAGGCTTCTCGGAGCGACCTTACTGTTCCGAGGATTTCTTTGCGTTGAGATGCCACGGCCACGCATTCCAGGATTACGTGGGCGGCTGATTCTTCAGCGTTAAAACAGCCCCTGCAAAGTGGCAACATTTATTCAACATAGGCGACACGGCTGTCAGTGGCGCCTATGTTGAATAAATGTTTGTTAAGAAGGGTGTGGCCCGTTATTGCTCCTATAATTATTTTGAGGTTATTTCAACTCAGGCTGAGGCGTTTTTTAGTTAGACGCGGGTGTACATTTGGCAAAGCAATTTTTGACTGTCTACAGTCTGTTGCCCGTGACCATCTGTTATTGTGTAGCTCTATTGATCTTTGGCTAATCCACGCACGAAATTGCGAGAAGGGCAAGGGGATAAGCGGGTACGGGCCTAGCACTACCATCTCGAAGCCCCTCTTCGCAAGCTCGTCTGCGGCATCTTTGCCTAGGGATCCACTATGCCCCCTGATCCACTGGAGGGTGATTCGATTGGATTTCGATATACTCTCCAGGGTGAGGTGGCATTCAAAGATAAGTTTATTGTTGGTAATTTTATTTTCTAAAGCCTTGAGCACGGTCAGACTATCAGATAGGAAACTGATACCGTAGTTCTGGATGCCTAAGCGCTTTACGGTTTTTGCAGCTTGTGTTAAGGCGACACATTCACTTTGAAATATCGAGCTGTGTGTGCCGAGCGGTATGTGAAAGTTAATGTTGAGGTCAAGGGAGTGTACGCCAGCACCTGAGCCGTTATTTGTTTTCGAGCCATCTGTGTAAATTAGTACTCATTGGCTCCTGACTGATCCCTTTCTGCCTCTATTGTTTGTATGTTATAGGTTTTGTTGAACATAGGTTGTTTTTGAATTCTGTCACACGGGGCAGCGATGAGAGGCTGATACTCAATCGCCCGGTCCAGGATTTTAGCGTGTGGACTGGTGAGGTTATTGCCCCATATGCCTAGATGCATTAGCCTGATGGCGGCTGGCGCCGCCTCTTGCTGTATGTACAGGTCCAGGGGTGTTATTTGTAGGGCTACCTCCATGGCTGCTGTTGGGGTGGTTCTCACGCAGCCAGTGATAGCTGAACAGGCCTGTCGTTGGAACCGTTGGAGTCGGGCGATGGTGGTCGAGAGTTCTGTTCTCGCCCACCAAACCGGACCGCCATAAGCCAACATTGGCCTGATCACCGCTGTGTATAGCCACAGAGTAATCTTTGGAGAGAGCCCCCACTAAGTTTTTCCTAACATTTTTTTACACTGGTAGAGTGCAATTGTGCATTTGTTGAGTTTGTAGTCAAGATGCTTGTTCCAGAGCAATTTGCTATCAAGGATCACCCCCAAGTACTTGACCTCTTCTTTTAGTGTTAAACCTGTGTTAAATAGTTTTGGGAGCCTATGTGGTCCAAAACTTCGTTTGTTAGTGAACGTTATTAGTTCCGTTTTTGAGGGGAGAGGGGGGAGCCTATTGCCATCAACCGGATGCAAGTCCAAAGTCCGGTCTGCTCCTAAGAAACAGGATACAGATTTGGAGGTATGTGGAACAAAGTGGAGAGTTTAATGCATTGATTTGGGTACTTTTCCTGATCTCATGAAGAGCAGTAAAGTCATCCCTCTATTTAAATCCGGTAGCAAAAATGATATTGGTAATTTCAGACCAATCTCTATTTTGCCTGCATTCAGCAAAATATTTGAAAAGTTAATTCTTAAGCAGTTACTCAGACATTTTAACTTACATAGCCTCCTTCACAATGACCAATATGGGTTTACGAAGGGTCGCTCGACTACAGATGCGGGTGTTGCTTTGTTGAAGCACATATTTGACGCATGGGAGAAGTCGCGAAATGCAATTGGTGTTTTCTGCGATCTTTCTAAAGCCTTCGATTGCGTTCACCATGATACGCTTTTGCGTAAACTACGCCATTACGGTGTTCAAAACGAAGCCCTAAATGTAATTGAGTCATATTTACTTAATAGATACCAGTGCGTAGACGTTAATGGCGCTAAATCTTCCAGGTTACCTGTTGAGCTGGGTGTACCTCAAGGCTCAATACTGGGTCCGTTTTTATTCCTGGTTTATATTAACGATCTGCCATTCTATTTAAAGGATATTTGCGACGTTGTACTGTTTGCAGATGATACTTCTCTGATCTTTAAAGTAGATAGGAATAGACAAGTTTTTGATGACGTGAATAACGCACTATCAATGGTCACAGATTGGTTCACAACAAATAATCTTGTTCTTAATGCCAAGAAGACTAAATGCATAAAGTTCGCTTTGCCCAATGTTAGAAATCTGGGTCCCAATATTGTGCTCGGCAATGAGAAGCTCGAAACTGTTGATTCAGCTGTGTTTCTGGGTATAACAGTAGACTCAAAAATTCAATGGGGGCCACATATATCAAGCCTAGCGGGTAGGCTTAGCTCGGCCGCCTACGCCGTCAGAAAGGTTAGACAATACACTGACGTTGATACAGCAAGGTTGGTCTACTTTAGTTATTTTCACAGTATCATGTCCTACGGTATTCTACTGTGGGGCAGAGCCGCTGATATTCAAAATATATTTGTGCTTCAAAAACGAGCTGTTCGTGCCATTTACCAATTAGGTGCGCGTGTTTCTCTAAGAGATTTTTTTAAAGAGATTGGTATTCTCACAGCGGCTTCACAGTACATATTCGCCAACATTTTATATATTAGGCAGAACATTCATTTGTACAGTAACAATAGTGATATTCACAACTTTAACACCAGAAACAAGGACAAATTACGAGCTCCCTTTCATCGACTTCATAAGGTGCATAGTTCATTCGTTGGGGTTGGTATAACTTTTTACAACAAGTTACCGTCTTCTTTTCTAGATTTGCCATTTAACGCATTTAAAGCAAAGGTAAAAGCTAATCTCTGTTCTAAGGCATACTATTCTATTAATGATTATTTAGATGATAAGCATAGTTGGTCGCTGTGTTGAACTCAAGACAATGTTCGTGTTCTTTTACCAAAATTAGCTTGCTGTCAGGTTAAATATTATTATTTTTTAATTTCGTTTTTATGTGTATTTTTTAAATTTTATTTTTTGGTAAGACTGTCGTAGGTATCGTTTACTGTTATTATCGGAGCTGATGAAGATTGCTACTATCTTTGCATTATATAGAGTTAATCTTTCTAGTATTATATAGCAGCATAGCCAGCATTGTGTGAGTACCATGTACTTCAGAGCTATCATTGTCTAGATACCTACGTCTTCTATTGACTTAAATGACTCCGGTGGTTGAGAGTATGTCATGCCCACTCAAATGTCTCGCCGATGGTGGCGCGTGTGTCGGATCATTTAGCTCCCTTCAAAATGGTTGAGCTGAATGGTGCTGATACATGTGTCATGTTCGTGAACGGGCGCTGTCGGTTGGGACTGGTCATCTCTTAGCTGCCATGGTTTATTTTAATTGATTCTAATTTTATTTCTGAATTGTCTTTTTATATTTACTATGGACACTTTTAACTTTCTACATCGTTCTCACATAATGTGTAATGTCAACATGAATGATGTAACAAATGATTTGTAATAATTACCTAATTGAAAAAGAGTGTCCATGGAGTTTCTTGCCCGTTCTTCTCCATAGAGATCTACGCCTTGGAATGGGCATCTACGGTACTTTCACAGTTATTATGTCTTGTGACTGGGACTGTAGCACCATAACTTTGTAATATTTTATTATGTCTTTTGACAATTCAAAAGTGCCTGTAACTGGCCTACTTGAAATAAAGTGCTTTGACTTTGACTTTGACTTTGAGAGTCCCACAAACCTACATTCAAAAGGGAGGATCCTCCGACCAGATGGGTGTTGTGTCTAGTCCGGGCAACTGCCCAACGATTATTTTGGGACTGTTGTATGTGTTCAAATCGCGCCGAAAACTGTTAGTTTTTTTTAATTTATTTATTTAGGATGGGTTTGCTCTTGACTCTAGTCTAAGTCGGAGGTGACAGAGACAAAGTTGACGATGGAGCTTACCCAGAAGAAGCCTGCCTTTTTACTTGAAAGGTGACATTATCGAGAGTGTTCTTAGCTATGTTTGATGAAAATTGGTTTATCCGTTCAAAAGATATCGATGTTTTACTGTTTGAGTCTAGATTATGTAGTTTATGAAACATGAAAAAAAATGTGTCGGGTGTTTATAAAATTTCACTTGTCTCCATCTGTGTCTTGATGCTTTCGTTGGTAGATCGTCTCTGCCGATGCCGACGGTGCTATTTCATTTTATTCGACTTACCAAAAAGGAGGTGGTTCTATTTTCGACTTTATTTAGGTTTTTTTTTAAGTTTGTTCACCGATACCTCCGTCAATTGTGGACCGAGTTTGAAAATTCTTTTTTTGTTTGAAAGAATATGTTCCGAAATTGGTTCCATTTTGATTTAGTAAAGATCTGATGAAGAACTTCGGAGATAAACAACAGAACTCTTCAATAAATAAACGGCAAATCTCTCGGGATTGCTGCAATTTCATGTCTGTTTATCTATACTGTGCTGAACAATAAGCTCCTGGCATACCTAGAAGACAATGACATCCTCAGTGACCGCCAATACGGCTTCCGCCGAAATCGGTCAACTGGGGATCTTCTAGCGTATGCCATTCACGTCTGGAGTGAGGCCATCGAGAGGCACGGGGAAGCGCTTGCTGTCTCCCTTGACATCTCGAAGGCTTTCGACAGGTTCTGGCAGAGAGCCTTATTGGTAAGCTTCCTTCCTTCGGTCTGCCTAGTAGTCTGTGTGACTGGATTGTTGACTTCCTGAGGGAGAGGTCCATCCGAGTGGTTATCGATGGCTGCTCGTCCGGTCAGCTAGGTATTAACGCCGGAGTCCCTCAGGGGTCGGTGCTCTCGGCTACACTGTTTTTGCTGCACATTAATGACCTGCTAAAACCCGGAACCTTTGGGTATGCAGACGACAGCACGGTTGCTGAGAGATACGTGTCCGGCGCACGGGCTACTGGGACTGAGATCCGGTCTCTCCGGGAGGCCATGGTTGAGCGCTTGAATCTGTCTTTGGAGGCAGTCTCCGAATGGGGCGATGCCAATCTAGTCAATTTCAATGCAGCTAAGACCCAGGCGTGTCTTTTTTCCGCAAAAAAGAGCCTATTCCACCCGGCTCCATCTTTCCGTGGTGTAACCGTGCCGATAACGGACCATCTCGACCTTCTTGGTGTTACTTTAACATCGACCCTCAATTTTGGTCCATTCATTGAGGCAAAGGCTCAGTTGGCTGCAAAAAAGTTGGGGATCCTTGCAAAGGTGAGACGGTACTTCACGCCTGAACAGCTGCTCAATTTGTATAAAGCGCAAGTTCGGTCATGCATGGAGTACTGCTCTCACCTTTGGGACGGATCTGCCAAATATCAACTTGATGCACTTGAGTCGATTGACAAACGGGCCAAGAGGCTTATCGGCCACGATGCACTGGTCGCCTCAAAGCTCCAGAGACTTGAACATCGACGCCAAGTGGCCAGTCTGTCGGTTTTAAATCGGTTACATTTCGGGGAGTGTGCGATGGAACTGCACAATTTGATTCCGCCTAGCCCTTTCCATCACCGGACAACAAGACGCACGGCAATGCGCCACCGGTACATGGTGGACATCCCACCCATACGTACAAAGCGTTTTGCGAATACTTTCATTGTACGCACAGCTAAGGAGTGGAATTCCCTGCCGGAGTCTTTGTTTCCTGATAGCTACAACCTTGGGGTCTTCAAGTCAAGAGTGAATAGGTTACTTCTAGGCAAGCGTGCTTCACCGTCGACCACATCATCGCTTACCATCAGGCGAGATAGTGGTCAAACGCGAGCCTATCGATAAATAAAAATAAAAAAAAATACTAATATTATAAAGAGGAAAGATTTTTTCAATTGCAATTTCTTTCACCTATGGAAAATTACATTATTCCCGAGTAACATAGGCTATTTTTTTATCCTGAAAAAGGGTCCTGTGGGTTGGTCCACGGGAGCGAAGCCGCGGGGAACAACTATTCTTTATAAATACCATTTCATAACATAACATCACGCCGGTACGCTAGAAAGCGCAGATCTCTCATTTCACCGGTTATATTCAAGTTTCACGTTATTCGGGTAATCTATTCTGGCGTTATAGGTACTTACTAAAACAACTTGCCTATTAGGTATATACAACTAAAAAGGGAAAAATAAAAAAAAACTTTATTGCTAAAAAATACTATCGACTCCCAAATAAAAAACTACAAAGTGAAAAATACTTTATTTTTGGAAGTCGGTGTCCATATCGCAAATATTGTTACCTAAAAAGACACCGACTTTCAAAAATAAAGTTATTCACTTTGTAGTTTTTTATTTTGATGATTCTTTTTTTATTCGAAAGCTGGTGTTTGTCATGTGGTCCCATTTAATTTTCATCAAGATTTGATGAAGAACTTCGGAGATGTACATCAGAACTCTTCAATAAATGACGGCAAATCACTCGGGCCATCATTATTGTTTATACCATTTCATAACATAACATCACACTGGTACGCTTTAAAGGGGTACGCAGGTGTGAACAGTTTACCCTGGTATACTCTCATTCCACCGGTTTTGTTTATTTAAGTTTCATGTTATTGGGTTAATCTATTTTGGCTTCACTTTGGGCGTTATAGGTACCTAGGCTAGGTACCTATAACGCCCAAACACGGCTCCGATGACAGGCCATTACTCTTTTCAAGAAATTTTCCATGACTTTTGCACAGAGATGTGGCTGTATCTCATCGATGACGCGTTGGATTTCCGTTTTGAGCTCAGGAATTGTTTCGGGTTTATTCGCATAAACCCGAGATTTCACAATACCCCAAAGAAAAAATCGCACGGCGTTAAATCGCACGATCTTGGTGGCCAGTTGACATCAGAATTTCGTGAGATAATGTGTCCTGGAAATCGTTGCTGCAATAAGTGGATTGTTTCATGCGCGGTGTGGCAGGTTATTCTCCGTAATTGACCCAGTTTCTTCAATTTTTTTGACCACTCTTCGAATGGTTATCTGGTGACTTTCTCGGCTGAAAATTTGGCGAAGTTTGCGAGCGGTTTCAGCGTGTGATGAGCTTTCACAATTATAACGCGTTGTTCTTTCCAAAAGCGGTCCATTTTTAATAATCGGAATAAACAGAGGTGACAGCTGTCAAATTTCAGAGTTGCCACTTGCATGAAAAAAATAATATTCCAATTTTAAAAAGTGCACTCTTACTGAGACACCCTTTATAAGTGAAAAAGAGGGCAAAGAATAGAATAGAATAGAATACTCTTTATTATGTACACCATATAAGTTACAGAAAGTATAGACGAAGAAAACATTGCACTGGGTGACACAATGGGCGGCCTTATCGCTAAAAGCGATCTTTTCAAGACAACCTTTGGATGGATTTAAAAAAAATGGAAGGTATGACAGTACTGTAGGTAGTCTTTGGTCCCCCCAAAGCCTTCCACTCTTCCCTATCCTTAGCCATCTCCTGCCTATCTCCCGTAAACGCTTCTAAGTCGTCGCGCCAGCGTTTCCTAGGCCTCCCACGGCAATGACGCCCATCTTCCTACTCCCACTGCGTGACGAGGAGACCTTTACTCAGCAGTGGAACAATATAGGTTAATAAAAAAAAACTTTGTTAATAAACTTCACAGTTCAGAGTTGCAAATGTTGGGTATTCAGCTGTAATTTGATTTCTTTAATTAATATTGACGGAGACAGGTAGTACCTACTTAGGAACTTTGTTCGAATTGGAGATTAGGTTATTTTTAAGATGGCCCTAGTCGACGGCACGAACTAACTAGAGGTCGTAAGGGCTAATGCTGAACACCAGGTCCTGAGTTCGATTTCATGGTCAGACAGAGTGTTATTGGGTTACCGCGTCACTTCTTTCCAGCTCGAGTTTAGCGAAGAACAGTTTTCATCTTAGTCTAACCGAGCAATTCGTGTATATATGTATGTATATATTTAATCTGAATCTCGGAAACGGCTCCAACGATTTTCATTAAATTTAGTATGCAGGGCGTTTCGAGGGCGATAAATCGATCTAGCTAGGTTTCATGTTTAGAAAACGTCGTTTTCTCTATTTTCACCGCAGCAGAGCTCGGTCGCCCAGGTTTTAGTCAATTACACGGAAATTCAATTCAATTCAATTTTATCCAGGAACAATTCACATAGTGTTTGAAATCATAAGTAAATAAATAAATAAAATCACATTCATTAAAATTATAAAACTAACACATTCATAATACAAAAATTTACTTTTCAACACACTTGCTCATAAAGTGGCTCTAATTTCACCGCATTTAGGCACATAATGATACCTGTTATCAAACTGTGACTTTTTCATTGCTATTATTCACAAGTGAGTTATAGAGTTTTATTTTTAATTTATTGGTTGAGTTGCTTTGTTCTTAAAAAAGTTTCGATACAAAAAAGATCGTGCTCAATAGTACAAATAAATTAATGTACCTATTGCTTGCTCATTTCATGCAACTTCGTATTTAAATAGATAATTTCAACTTGTACGTGCTTAATAAATAAAACTTTCACTCAAATATAAATTTTATTTGCTCTGTAATTAATAAAAATTGAAATTCCCTATTTTGTACGTGGCTAAAATACTATCCTCGAAAAGCCAAAAAAAAAGAAAACTCATTCTTTTAGTCCATGGCCGACCGCCATTGTTAAATGCGCGCGCATAGGAAAACTGATTAATTTTTCCCGCCATTGTGAAAAATTTTTCACAACTCGTTTTTACTGTTGAAAATATTTTTTTTTTGTATTATTTTCTTCACAAGTGTGTTGAAAAACGTCGTATGATACACGTGTGTATTGATGATTACCGTCCTCGGCTCTTTTAAGACCCTCACCTACGGCTCGGGTCTCAATGACGCCTCAGCGGTAATCACCAACATTGCACACTTGTACCATAATGTACTATAATACAAATTAAACATTCAATACAGCTCAAAATTCAATAGCATAAGAAGCACTGAACATAGAAAACGCTGTAACAAGCACTTGCAAGAAAAAAGTTGCAATATCAGAAAATAATTTAAATCTCTATCAACAAAATAATAAATGAATTCAGAAGGCCATACCGGTCCGTATCAAAACAACAAAGGAACCCGAAAACCTTCGATGACGTCACATTCGGGAGTCTTCGCGCTGACGAAGAAACTGCGTACAAACAGTTTCACCATAAAGATGAAAATTGTTCTAGCCGAACTTTCAATCTGAATTCAACCTTGAGGTTTTCACATACTGTTTGAATTTCCTTGTGGAGGTGAGAGAATTATTTAAGGTTGGGTAAGATCTCTATTAGACCGTTTTACTTATATTAAGGTGAGTCCACATAATGCTCTTTTGAAGAGAATCGATTTTGTACCGATACCTTTATTGCTTGCGGTGAAAAGGAAGGTTAAGTTTTTTTTTCCTTTGAAAGCTCAATCGCTGGGTTCTCTTGAGAACCGTACGTACGTACGTAAGTGTGTTCGGGTCAAATCTTGCAACTGAATTTTATAGCAGTTATACACCACCAATTTAGAGAAAATTTTGAATACACATATAGTTTGGATGACAATGTATGGTTAGCTAAGTGACGTCATTCTAAACCCAATATGGCGGACGGCCCAAGATGACGGACTAGTTATTTTTTGTGCACTCACATGATATGGGTATCAAATGAAAGAGTTTGTTGAGAAGAATACGAAAAAAAACCTATTTAACCTATTTTAGTGAATAATTTTATTTCATACAACAAAAAACACGCCTGTATTCGCGAAGGGGTAGGCAGACACGGACCTTTAATTATGTTTAAGTTCCATGTATTAGGGGCCTATTGACACCGACCGAGCACAAATCCAGAATCCCGGGCTGCTTCTGAGACACTCCGGATGGAACATCCAAAAACACTTTGACCGACCCGGGCATCGAAGCAGTGCCACTTGCGACCACTCAATCAACGATATAGTCGTTCAAATAAATTTCTATGAAATAGGTGTTGTCGCATCAGTGTACTGTTTCAACAGTCCTGTCTGTGGTAGGTTTTACTAAGCTTCATAATAAACACAACTAAAAAAATTGGTTGTCTGTAAAGTCGGTTTACGGACGATCGTTTAACGTGACAACGTCATAACAAAACATTGATGAAATGATTGCATACTTAACGATACAATTAACGTCATTGTTACGTTACGATTATAACGTTACAATGAGCGTAATGTTACATTGAGCGTAACGTTACATTGAGTCATCCTTTTTCGTGCGTGCAGCCGGCGTTCATCGATTTGTTAGACGTTGTCACGTCAAAAATTCCAAACGAAATCAAAATCGGTTCATCCATTTAGGAGCTATGATTCCACAGACCGACACACAGATACACAGTAACACACGTCAAACTTATATAACACCCCTCTTTTTCCGTCGGGGTTTAAAAACATTACCACCGTATTATCTTTTTCATACTTGCTGAAGAAATGATTGATTTTAACTTTAAAAAAATATTTGTTGAGCACAAGAATAGCAACAGAACCAGGGTTACCGATATAGCCCGAAGAATTGCCAAACATAAATGGCAGTGGGCAAGGCACATTGCTCGCAGAACGGATGGCCGATGGGGCAGAAAGGTTCTAGAGTGGCGACCGCGAACCGGAAGACGTTGCGTTGGAAGTCCTCCCACCAGGTGGACCTATGACCTGGTGAAGGTTGCGGGGATCCGCTGTATGCGAGACGCACGCGACCGATCTATGTGGCGACGCTTTGGGGAGGCCTATGTCTAGCAGTGGACGTCTTTCGGCTGATATGATGATGATGATGATTCAAAAATATTCATTGTGTTGATCAATTTGTCGAGGAAACGAATTTTCAAAGCGAATTTCCACCGTATGAGTAGTGAATGATCAAATGACTAAATTTAGGTACACAAAGTCAAAGATGACCGGTGACCACAGAAATATGTCGGATGATGCTAAGTTCTCGTAAATTTGTTAATTGGTAATAAGTAAAACAACAATTTTCCTGATTATTTTCCTGAACTTGACCTATGCAGTTCAAAGGTTTCCAAATGATCTATAACATCACGTGTTTTTGTAAAATAAAAATAGAAATTACGGTCTTCATATTCCAGGCACGTATCCCTACGTAGTATAAATAAAACAAAGTCGTTTCCCACTGTCTGTCTGTCCCATGCTTAGATCTTTTAAACTACGCAACGGATTTTGATGCGGTTTTTTTTAATATCTAGAGTGATTGAATGATTTGTGACCCGCACAGGAGACGAGATAAGTAAAATATATACGGTCGAATTGAGAAACCTCTTCCTTTTTGGGAAGTCAGTTAGAAACACAAACAATAATAAAAAAATAACCCCGTGCGAGACCAAAAAGGCTCCTATCTCAGCATGTGCAACGATATTAAAAATGGGTTGTCTGTAAAGTCGGTTTACGGACGATAGTTTTACGTGACAACGTCATAACAAAACATTGATGAAATGATTGCATACTTAACTATACAATTAACGTCATTGTAACGTTATGATTATAACGTTACAATGAGCGTAACGTTACATTGAGCGTAACGTTACATTGAGTCATCCTTTTTCGTGCGTGCAGCCGGCGTTCATCGATTTATTAGACGTTGTCACGTCAAAAGAAAAGGAAGGTTTATATGTATAACTAGCTGTCCGCTGTGGCTTCGCTTCCGTCAACTGGTAACGTACGTTTAACAGCTTACGCAGCGCACGCAACGGAAGCACTCAAAAAGGAATATTTTTGCCCGTTTATGCAACATTTTTCATTTATGCTCTGCTCTATTGGTTGTAGCGTGATGTTATATAGCCTATAACCTTCCTCGATAAATGGACTATCCAACACAAAAAGATTTTTTCAATTCTAACCAGTAGTTCCTGAGATTTGCGCGTTCAAACAAACAAACAAATAAACAAACAAACTCTTCAGCTTTATAATATTAATATATATATAATAATATTATATATTATAGTAAGTATATAGAATATAGATATATATTATTAGTATAGAAAAACGCGGGCGAAGCCGCTAGCAGAAGCTAGTTTATAATAAAGAACACAAAACTGCAATGTCATAAGTAAAGAAATAAATGATTTTCCAAAAGGCAACGTAGAGGGCTATGCTCGAAGTTTCCTTGCGTGATCGCACCAGAAATGAAGATAGCCGCAGGATAACCAAAGTTACCGACATAGCCCAAAGAATTTCCAAACTTAAGGGTACACTAGTCGACGGCATGAACTATTTTGTGCGCGGGGTTAAAATGCATTTTATATCAACCGACAACACGTGCGGAAGATATAGATGCTGTGATGAGCAGTAGGAAGCTAGTTCGCGTACGAATACACACTTTTGCAAATTTGTAGCGAAATGGATAATGATTTAGGACGAAACAAAGCGCGCGAAATTTTATAAACAGGCCTTTGGCAGTCTAGATATCATGAAAAAACGACTAAATCTATCTGTTCAAAATAAAATTATATGCATTGTTGAACTACTAATCTATCCCTGTATGGAGGCCGTGTTGCAATTTTCCGTCTTCTTATGGTATTTATTTGCGCCCAAAAATGCGTTAAAATTAGTGTCGAAATGTGGAACTTTCGACGCTCATAACTTTCAAATGTTTTTTTTTTTTTACTTTTTCGCTTCCATACAGGGCTAGATAATGATGAGACAAATTTATATCACTTTTAATTTTGAACGTGCATCGTCAAACAGTGGCATAATCCCTAGACTACTTTTGTATGGAAAAAATTTCGACTAGTGTAACCTTAAGTGGCGTGGACAGAGCACATTGCTCGCAGAACGGATGGCCGAACAGTTCTGCACCTGTTGACAATCTACAATCGATAACGCTAGGCGTAAACGAATCAATGTATGGGAATGACACATCTGAACGTTAAGTCACGTGGTCAGTCCATACAAATAGAAGGCGTGAACGGTTGTAGAAAAAGATTCGATGCGAAAGTTTGTAACTTGGCTAAGGGGGCTGAAGTGGCGACCGTGAACCGTAATACGATGCGTTGGAAGGCCTCCCACTAGGTGGACCGATGACCTAGCTGCTGGTTAAGATTGTGGGCATGCGCTGGAGGCGAGACGAACAGGATTGGTCAATGTGGCGACGCCTAGAAGACGCCTATGTCCAGCAGTGGACGGCTGAAATGATGATAACGATGAAATAATACTTGCTCGCTGGTCTAGTGGCCGCAAGCACTAGGTACTACTGAGCACTTGTCTTTAGAGTCAGATCGCAATAAATGTTTAAAATGCCCACCCATCAAAGATTTTAACAGCTGATCGTTAGGTAATAGGTACATAACCTAGCCAGATAGATTGATAGATTTGCGGTTTCTGACTGGTAATAATTATGACCAAAATATTTTGTTGTTATGTAATTCACAGAGGTCAACAACACGGAGACCCAGTTTCTATAATGACAAGAACTGGTTCTGATGCGAAATTCTTACGTTTTTATAACCAGTTACGTGGTATCTCTGTGACCTCCTTATCCAAGGATTATTTTATGTCTTTGGATGGTAAGCAAGCCGACAACCCTCCAGATAAGTCTGCCACAATACCAACCACTGCAAGTCCTGAGAGCCAGAAGAAAAATGCCGAGTTAATGTTTTTTTTACCTTTGTATAGATTCTTTTACCGATTGTGAATGTGTGAACATTGTAGGCTTTCAAGATTTCTAGATGATTGTTAACATTTGTTAACTTTTTATTTCGTTTTACATTATTTTTTTGTTTGTTTTTTTTTAATTTCGTACGACTTATTGTCGGGCCTACGTTGTCCCCCCATATCCAAGTACTAATGCTGTAACATGGAAATATTGTAAACACAAAATTTTTAAAAGAGTAACCATGGAGTTTCTTGCCGGTTCTTCTCCATAGGAAACGACTAACCCGAACCGTGCACCTTTTGTCGACGTTTTATAAGTGCCCATGTAGGCCTATGTAAAATAAAATAAAATGTTTTTGATTTTAATGAATTGTGACGAGTCCCGAAGCAAAGATTCAGTGGTTTTAGATCCCGCAAAGAAATTCATCAGAAAAGAACAGCGGAGAAAGAAAGACAGAAAAATATTTATCTGTGACCCACACCACGCATAGGAGACACGAGGAATAAAACAAAAAAATAAATCAATCTGCCTAGCCTTTTCCCAACTATATTGGGGTCGGCTTCCAGTCTTACCGGATTCAGCTGAGTACCAGTGTTTTACAAGGAGCGACTGCCTATCTGACGTTATCCCTTGGCAAGACTAGCTTAGCTGCATTTTGGGGGCAACACAAATTTTTAACCTGGTGCTATTGTTCTGTATTTCCAATATCGCGTTTCTTAATCAATTTCTATCTCAAAATCTCGCTATATTAAGATCTTTTAGAAATTACAACTAAAGAGGAAAATACGAGGAAAAATGCTGCAATACAACAAATCAATGAATTTCTGAGAATTTTGTATCACACCACGAATCCTCAGATTTCAATTCCCATCGGATGTCCGAACCGGAATCTTCGACCCTCGACTAACCTTGTGTAGATTATGACAGCTCAATAATGATCATTATGGCGTGTGCTTTGAAAATTAGTTTCCTCGACAAATAGACCCATTTTGTTTTATAGTTAAAAATAAAATTATTCTATAAAATTAAATTAATTAGCCTTCATGCTCATTAGTAGCACTTGAAATCAATAAACCAACAACGAGGCAATCACGAGAAACAAAACAACTATACTATTATAAACGTGAAACTTTTTGAGGATGGATGAATGGATGTTTGTTACTCTTTCACGCAAAAACTACTGAACGTTTACAGAAATATATCTAATACATCAGAATAACTCGTAGGTTCTCTATACTATAATCTATACCAATATTATAAAGACTAGCTGTTTTCTTTTTCTCTAATTCGGTCCAGTAGTTTCGGAGCCTATTCGGTACAAACAGACAAACAAAAAAATCTTTCCTCTTTATAATATTATGTATAAATATATATCACAATTATATAGTAAGTACTTATTTAATATATAATTACTTATTAAGTGCTTGAGGTCGTGGGTTCAAATCCGGGCAAGTACCAATGTGACTTTTTCAAATTCATATGTACTTTCTAAGTTTATCTTGGACATCACAGGCAACGGTGAAGGAAAACATCGGGAGGAAACCTGGACTTACATAGTTAATGTAAGTCTGAAATAGCTAAGTCGAGAGGCCTGTGGGGTTTCCAGAGGCGGCTTAATTAACTCTGACACCAGAGGTGGTCACACCTCACACGAAAGAAGAAGAAGAAGTATGGATAAAAGATATTTTTGTTTGTTTGTTTATACCGAATAGGCTCCGAAACTGGACCGATTAAAAAAAACAGCTGCGTCCAGTTAGACTGGAGGCCAATCCCAAGTTAGTCGGGAAAAGGTCAAGGTGCCTGTCGTCCAAGCATACAGGCACTTGAATAAAGATAGTGATCACCGTCACGTCTGTCACGTCTCCACCGACGACCGGTGCGTCTGCTGCGGATCGGGTGAGCGTATGAAATCGTCCCAGGGCGGAGATCCGGCCAGTAAACAAGCCACCTCATAGCAGATCATGCGATACCCCCTGATGACTCTGGTGGCCATCGCTCTCTGCGGCTTTCGCAGAACAGCGATACTGCCGGCCGTCAGGTCAGTCGCCCAGATCGGTCGCACGATCCCCACGTAGATCCACCTACAGGCGGCGCTCGGGCCACCCAGAATGGGAAGCAGCATTGTCAGCGCCTCAGCCGTGCCCAACAACTTGGGCGCCAGCTGCCAGAAGTGGGGGCCGAAATGCCACCGGCTGTCGATTCGAGCCCCCCCGACTACGATGTGGGCATAAGGCGGCGGCGCCCGGCGGGAGCCATAAAAGACAATGGCCTCCAACTTGTTGGGTCAAGGCGCTGTATGCGGCTCACCACCTGTGAGGCCGCAGCCGTCGCCAGCAACGCTGCCTCCCTGTAAGAAATTCCCCAGGCGGTGACCAACGTAACCTCCGCGTAACACGTCAGGTCTACGCCCAGTTGGAGTTGACCACCAGGATGTCTCTAACTATTCTCAATCTCATTTTTTTTTCTCTTTTAATTAGACTTTACAATGTTTTTCAATCATCATTATAGCCCTTTGCTAAGAATAGTTACAGCACTGATAACAGTATTTGTGCCACATGTTAAATTTAGTGTTGTATTTTTTAATTTGTTTTTTTTTACCTTTGTATAGATTCTTTTACCGATTGTGAATGTGTGAACATTGTAGGCTTTCTAGATTTCTAGATGATTGTTAACATTTGTTAACTTTTTATTTTGTTTTTTTTTTTTAATTTCGTACGACTTATTGTCGGGCCTACGTTGTCCCCCCATATCCAAGTACTAATGCTGTAACATGGAAATATTGTAAACACAAAATTTTTAAAAGAGTAACCATGGAGTTTCTTGCCGGTTCTTCTCCATAGGAAACGACTAACCCGAACCGTGCACCTTTTGTCGACGTTTTATAAGTGCCCATGTAGGCCTATGTAAAATAAAAATAAATTGATTGATTGATTGATTGACCCTCAGCACCCAGTCGTACCTGATTTTCCACAGGGGCGGGCCTAAGACCGAGCCGAGTGGAACACCGCACGACATGCGGTGCTAGTTTACGACTCCATCACGTCCCACGTAGGTGACACACCTCTCCGCCAAATAAGCCCCGACGATGCGGCGGAGGTAGGGAGGCACTCGATGATACCGCAGTGCCTCCCAAACACAATTTCAGGGCAGAGTGTTGAAGGCGTTGGAAATGTCCAAGGACACCGCCAACATCACCCCACCCCGGGACACCGCTTCCTCCGCCAGGACTCTCACCTGAGACCCATGGGCATCCATGAGTATTTCAACACGTAAAAAACTGATGATTTTAATGTTGTTTCTATAGCACTTTATTACACTATAGCTTTTATTCAGGTAAAATCCCAAATACTGAAAAGTGTTCACATATTGTTCCAGGAACACGTGAACAGGAACGGTCGGTCAGCTCACATAACTGTGATAAAATGACATATTTCTGGGAACTTCAAACAAAATAAACTACTATTATACTATGTCATCTGGTTCATGGTTCTGGAGTTACAATAGCAGAATGGCATGCAGTCCTAGAAATTAAATAACTTTGACCTGCAATATTTCTTAAACCGTAGGTTCAAATTAATAGTACATTATTGCAAAGGCCGGGAAATAGACAATTGCAGGTCGAGTATGAGTTTGAAGGCCGAGCCGTAGGCGAGGACTTCACTAATACGAGACAGGCAATTGCCATTTCCGCCGAGGCATATATAATGCTTTTCCCAAAAGAATGCAGGAAAATAAAAATGTAGTTAAATTTCCTTAATTTTTAAAGTTAATGCCATTTTTAATATGAACTCTACAAATCGGCATGGAATAAATTACCCATAATGTAAATGGCTTTTTAGTTTTAGAAATCTCATTAAAATACGCCAAAAATACTGTTTTTATATTTTTTCCAAATCAATTCAATTCAATTTAAAAAATGTTCATATACCTACTTTCATGTATTTTTCTTTTGACTTCGCTGGAAGCAGGTTTTCCATTGCCAATTTGGCTTCTGATCTTAAATCTGATGGACCGTGAACCGTTGGAACTGATTTTAATTATTAAATTTATATTTATTAAATATTTAAATAACAAATCAAGACGAATTTTCAGTTTTGCCGCACATTTTTCTATTGCTTTCTATCTGTGCCGAAAGGCAAACGCATTTATGGTTATACAGCCACGTGAACGCAATTTGTACTAAGCAAAGAGACTTACTTTGGTATGCCAAGAATGATAAAAGAGATCCAATCAAAGAGTATCTAATAACCCCAGCACGCCGTTACATACAACATTGCTGGAGCGTTGAAATGTTCCGAATTCAAAAAACGCTCCAGCATTGTTTTTTTTATTTTCATTGTCCGTAAATTCGGTACTTCGCGTGTTCTTTTTTCTAAAATAATGACAATATTTCCATGCATTTTGAGAAAAAAAACTTGTATGTGATAGGTTTATATATGAGGGCAGCAAAGCAGTAAAGAAGATTTTGGTAGTAATTAATATTTATTAGTATTAAAGACACGACATTGTTTACAGTACAGTACAAGGTAGCAGAGAGAAGAGAGAGTGGGACCATAGATCACGAATCACATAAACTTATAATAATAGGCTTTGAGTACTGGGTAATTTATCCCTAACAGTATGTGTACTTTGGGAATATACCTAGTTACCTATATTACGTTCACACGTATATTAGTCACTGAAATCAGGCTTCTAGCTTTATCCACAATGAAGTTTTTCTCAAAAATGGTATGTAATGTTGACATAACATCTCTAAAAAGTATCCAGAAAGTGAACTCTACCGGAGAGTTATTCACAACTGTCCAGTAAGAAGCGAGATTTTAAATTTGGAATTTCCTACTGTCCAGTAAGTAAGTATGTAATTTACTGGACAGTAGTAGGGATGGGTCCGATATATCAAAATGTAACTTATATCGGATATGACTGTGTTAGATATCTTATCATATCGATAACTATATCAAAATAACCGATATTACAAAAACTGTATCTAATAAAAACCTAACTTGCGTGCGAGAACGAATAAGTCAGAACTTAAAACCGTAACAATGTGAAAACGTACGACCTTTTAGGTATCGCACGGGGTTTTTATTTTTATGTTGTTTAATTTTAAGCTGATTTCTCGTGTCTCCTGGGTGGGTCACAAATAAACACTTTTTCATTATTTTTCTTTATACGAACAAAACTAATAAATTTATCTTTATCTTCACATAACGTATTATTTCGCGTTCGTTGTTAGTTTGCTCATCTAAATAACATTTTAACTTTTACAAACTGTACTAATGATATCGATATCTGAAAACCGTTTTCCATATCGATATGAAAAATGTATATCGGTTACATAACCGTTTGCGCAAAAAACCGAAAACGCCCGTAGGTCATCCTCTTTAGATCTGCTTAGAAAAAAAACATAGTACCAGACACAGATTAGAGTTTAGCCATAGTATTATATTATCTGTGGCCATTATAACATGGTTCTAGTACAAATATAAACAAATAATGTATAGGTAATAATTATATACCTATCTCTCTTATTGGTATGACATTTTATGAGATAGATATATTTTTGAGTACGTTAATCAAGATGTACAACAAACAAATATAAATGCCCCCGGTAAATCGATCACAATATCTATCAGTAATTGTCCTAATATGAATGTAACCTTGTTGGTTGTTGTAAACGAATTTGTTGTTAAATTTTCTTTCATTTTTGAGAAAAGCATTATACAAGCCTCAACCAGTAAGAAAGTCATCCTGGCCTCGTATATAACCGGACCTCACCTGCGGTTCGGTTCGGTTAAGGTTACACTAGTCGAAAATTCTTCCATACAAACGTAGTCTAGGGATTATTCCACTGCTTGACTGATTTACGTTCAAAATAAAAAGTGGTATCAATTTTTCTCATCATTATCTAGCCCTGTATGGAATCAAAAAAGTTAAAAAAGAAAATATTTGAAAGTTATGAGCGTCGAAAGTACCACATTTCGACACTAATTTTAACGCATTTTTGGGCGCAAATTAATACCATAAGAAGACAGAAAATTGCAAAACGGCCTCCATACAGGGATAGATTAGTAGTTCAAAAATGCAAATAATTTTATTTTGGACAGATAGATTTAGTTTTTTCATGATATCTAGACTGCCAAAGGTATGTTTATAAAATTTCGCGCTCGGTTTCGTCCTAAATCATTATCCATTTCGCTAAAAATTTGCAAAAGTGTGTATTCGTACGCGAACTAGCTTTCTACAGTGAGCTGTACTGTGCTTTTGAACACGTGCGGAAGAGATAGATGCTATGGCTCACCATAGCATCTATCTCTTCCGCACGTGTTGTCGGTTGATATAAAATGCATTTTAACCCCGCGCACAAAATAGTTCGTGCCGTCGACTAGTGTACCCTTAACTCATACTTGGCCAGGAAGGCTTACTTACTGGATTCTGCAGTAATGTACTATAATGACTATGTTTGTTATTGGTTAGGTTATTTATAGACAAGCGTGTCACTTTCGACCACATCATCGCTTACCATCAGATGAGGATAGTGGTCAAACGCGAGCCTATCAATAATAAAATATTTATATTTATTTATTAACAGCTACATTCACCAAAATATTTAAACATCATTACTGAAGTTCATAAACTGTGAGAGCACCGAACATTGCTGTAACGGGAAGATAAAGAGAATTGAGTGACAAAATTACACTTGCCGTTAGAAAACTGTAGTCCCCATACATCGACATAAGTCGCGGTCAGTTTACCCACTGCAAATAAGTTTTTTTTTTTTTAATGTTGGTACAAATTTACTGTTTTCGGATTTTTTCCTTTACTTGTACTATAAGACATTGCTTCTTGCCAAATTTCATGATTCTAGGTCACCGGGAAGTTCGCTGTAGGTTTTGATTCCCTTGCGAGTGTAAAATATGCGTCATTAACGGCTGTATCTCTTGATTGCGTTGATCTAGAAGTTTGCAAGGGTTCACAGCTGCAAGGGGTTGCAAACTTGAGTATGCGATATTAATTTGAACTCGATATCTCCACGCGTTCATGAGATACGGAGTCTTGACAGACAGACGGACAACAAAGTGATCATATACAGGTTCCGTTTTTTCCTCATGAGGTACGGAATCCTAAAAAATGCGCTAAAAGCTGCTAGTGAGATCGATTACCTTTTATCCCGAAACAAATTACGGTTCCGTAAAATTCCGACTCCCACGCGGGCGTAGTCGTCGGCAGAAGCAAGTTCATCTATATTTTGGTATTTGTTAGTATAATATACGAAATCATAAACATTGTCACCAAATTTCAAGTTCATAGGTCAATGGGAAGTTATAAAATTACAAAGAACTAACAGAAATAAGTAACAGATGACGGACAGACGGTCGGACGCGTGAGTGACAGCAGTAGGGCTCCGTTTGGACCCTTCGGTTACGGAACCCTAAAAATGACACCTTTCGCAGCCCTGACAGACTTCCTTTGTTTTTGTTTATAATAAACTAGCTGTTGCCTGCGGCTTCGCTCCCGTGGACCACCCCACAGGACCCAATTTCGGAATTAAAAAATTGCCTATGTCACTCAGGAACAATGTAGCTTTCTATTGGTGAAAGAATTTTTCAAATAGGTCCAGTAGTTTCGGAGCCTATTCGGTATCAAATCAAATCTTTCCTCTTTAATAATAAGTATAGATATACCAGTTGCTTCCGTTATCAGATTTGTCATTGGCATTCAGAAATTGACCGACTGAGTATAAACAAAAGAAGCTATAATCGTCAATATCTAAGATATTTAAATAAAAAAACTGGACTAGTGCAAGTCGGACTCGCGCACGAAGGGTTCCGTACCATTATCGCAAAAAATGGCAAGAAAATCGTGTTTGTTGTATGGAAGCCCCACTTAAATATTTATTTTATACTGTTTTTAGTATTTGTTGTTATAGCGACAATAGGAATACATCATCTGTGAAAATTTCAACTGTCTAGCTATCACGGCTCTTGAGATACAGCCTGGTGACAGACAGAAAGACAGACGGATCGTGGAGTATTAGTAAGATGGTCCCGTTTTCACCCTTTGGGTACGGCACCCTAAAAAGATTCTGATGAAATGAGAACCTCCTCCTTTTTAAGAAGTCGGTTAAAAAGCCTCGTTGGTCTAGTGATCGCAAGTGCTATTGCAGAGCATGAGGTCCTGGATTCGATTCTACTACTACTCGGATAGGGAAAAGTGTTGTTGAGATTTTCATCCGGATAATCTCAATAGCAGCCCGAAGTCTGGATTCGTGGCCGTTTGATGGCAATGGGCTCGCTCCCTTTTACATGGGAATTGATATGTATGTGTGCTGTAGGAGCACGTCTAGCTATCATCGTCATCATCATCATGTCAGCCGAAAGACGTCCACTGCTGGACATAGGCCAAGCGTCGCCACATACCAGCCCCGTGCGTCAACTACAGCATTACGCTAACTATGACGTGAGAGCACGTCCATGTTATATCATCAACACATGTTTAGGTAAACAGGAGCAATATATAAACCGAAGTAAATGTGTTGTAGTCATTAGTTTCGACGGAATCGTAACCGCGCCCGCTTCCTCCACCATCCGTTATTGTGACAAATTAGTCAGTTCAACTGATATACAGTCCATTAACAATGGAGGTGACTCTTCTTCTGACCCTGATACTCCTCAGTACTGTAGGAGCCAGGAACATTCCCGCTAACATACACGAAACTTCTGAAAAACTCAATCAAATCATTGCAGACAACAGTTATACACAAACCGGTCTCGAGGATGAAGTCTTTTCTGAAGATCCAGTTGTAGTTGCGACCAGTGTGACAGATCAGGAGCCAACAACTAAAACTCCCAATGAAAAAGGAAAATCGGAAGAACACAAGCAAAATGCTGAAGATATAGACATCGCAGAAGCTAAAGATGTGGAATATAATACATTTTCAACTTCAGCAAATGTAGCCGAGAACTTAAACATGGTCCGTGTGGGAGAAGGCTGGGACCCTGTAGAAGTACCGAATGAAGACGAGGAAGCAGATAAAATGTTGGAAAATAGAGTTGCAATAAGTGCCCCGTGTCCCGGCGGCCAATTTCATGACGTCAATGATAACTGCGTGAAAGAACCCAAAGAGCCATTAGATGACCAACAATCAAAACGAGAATCACTATAGATTCAAGTGGGTTTTCAAAACACCTAATTGAACAATGTTGCTGTCATAGTATTTATATTTAAGGTTATTGCGAGTCGCCTAGACTGTGTGCGTGGGTCACTGTTGTGCCATCTCTCATGGGATGCAACTGTGATCACTGATATTTTTGGTGTATTGTTTGTTTCGTTTTGTAAAGCATCAGTGCTTATGTGCATAGTCGTAAGTTTTACTAACATTTTTTGAGTAATGGATACTCGAAAAAGGATACATTCTATTTTGTGTGTAAAAATAATTCTGTAAGGTTAAACACAACTGAATATTTTAGTGATAACAATAAAATTGTATAAATACTATTCATACTTATGTGATATAATTTCTTACCCTTAGTCTCTTCATCCCAGCACCAGTCCATCTGAATTTATATCAATTTAGTTGGGGTATGCACAACATATCTTATACATCTTCTATTGGCCGTCATCTCAATAGTCCAGAGCTGACTACCCTGTGACTAATTTAGTTTAATATAACACGGCCAAAGGCCAATAACATTTGTTAAAGACATGTTTTAATTAACAATAACTATATGGCAGTCATAAGCTCATTTCGCAATACTCCAGACATACAGACAAGATCTTTTAAGATTCGTCCGCGAACACATCACAATCTGACTGAAAAGCTGGACTATTCTGAAATCTCACCGAGAAGTGAACATGAAGTGAACCAAAAGGTGGAATGACAGTTCTCTTCAATGTAGTCCAGGCGCAAATTACACTTGGCATTTGGTGTGGTTCAATATAAAAAACTGGACTTGTTGTAAGTGTATATTACAAATAATAAAAAATACATGTACACTACATAGAATAAATAAGAATAATGGTATAAATAGTGCTTATATGTAAATTATAACTAAAACATTTTATTATAACTGCAAGAATTTATATTTTTGGTAGGGACCTGCCCGATTTAGGTTCTTTCAAACCTGTGTTTCAGGCTGAATAAGGTGAGTGTGACATTCAATGAGGTGTGGGTAGGTAGGCTCATATTATTGAGGCATTCAGCTAACGTTGCGCTTCTCGACAAACCTGTTCATTAAGGTGAGTATACACTAGAGCATTTTCACGAGCATTACAATGTGATGTAACGATCTTATGAATGGTACAATATATACAAATGCTCAGTTTTCTAATGGTGGGTACTGACGAACGTTACTAGGTGTAATGTAACATGTTACACAGCGAGCATTCCTGCAGTCAGTACGTCGTGCTACGGGGAAACCAGCGAGCAACGAGCGGCTTGTTGCTCGCTTGAAGTGCTCCACCCGGTTGTCGGTTTTTTGGCGAATCCTTTGACTGTTACGCGGTTCAGTCAGTACGCTGTTGCAAGTCGTCACGAGCGCACGCGGTGCGTCGCACGTCGCGAGTGATCACACATCGTTCCTCTCGTAATTATTTCATTTATTTCTTGAAACATGGAGTGGAACAAAGAAAAAGCTCTGTATTTTATAGAAAAATACAGGGAAGAAGAAGTGTTGTGGAACCCAGCTCATCCAGAGCTAATGAACGTCTTCTTTCTTCAATTTGTTACAATTAACAAATTAAAGAAAGAAGTCTAGATAAATAGATAGATGAGATGAGATGGATAGATTGGCTTCGTTACTCGACAGCGAAAGAGAAACATGTAAAAAGAAAATGACAAGTTAAGTATTAAAGATACCAACTCGTCCTCGCTGTCGGCCATCTTGAGTGAACTGGCGGCGAAAGCGGAGCACAGAATTTTGACGAGCATGTTACGACGATTTTAGAACACAGCGTAACATTCTCGATGCGTAACACGCTCGATGCAAATGTTACATTACACCTCGTAACGTTGGTCAGTACCCACCTTAGCATTTCCATGTAATGTAGCATTCTTGCGAATGTTCGACGCTCAAAACGCTCGTTAGTTTTTAAAATCAAGTTGTAGCAATCGAAAGTCACGAGCGTTCGAACACGAAGTGTGGTTCGAGTAAATTTTAAAACAGCGAATGCTCGATGTTCTGTTACAAGTTAGTAAATGCTCAAGTCTATACTCACCTACACGTTTAGATTTTCTTTTATTTTAGTTAATGAAGACCCAGAAGAAAAGTTTCAAGTGACTGTAATTATATTAAAAAAAAAAAATGCATTTATTTCGGCACCAGTCCATATGCATACCATGTGAAATTATAAATATTAGATACATTAACAAAATACAATTAGAAATACATAACAAAATTCACCATTAAACACATTATAAATTTCAATTTATCAATACAAAAAAATATTAAATACACTATATTTATCTTAGTCTAAATTTAGGTTTGGATCTGGAGTGCTCAACATGCAGCCTGATCCAGTACCGCATTATTGGGCAATCCAGATCCAGATCCATCAAACATACACACACACAAATACAGGACACACACACACACATTATAGGACTGCTTTGTTGGACTAGTGGTCGTAAACGCGACTGCTGAGCATGAGGTTGTGGGGTCGGTTCCCGGATCAAGCAAAATAGTTGTTAGGTTTTTCCATCTGGAATTTATCAATAGCAGCCCGGAGTCTGGGTTTACATGAGACTTAAACGTCACTGGCAAAATGTATATGTGGCTCTGCCTAACGCTTCGAGGAACGTTAAAGCAACAGTATTGCGTGACCATAAGCTCTTAGAGTAAGATTATTTTGAGTGTGTATAAGGTACAGATGTATATAAAGTGAACTAAAAGGAAGTGAACAAGAAGAAAATCATGCTGTGCCGTCGGAGGATACATATTCGCGAGCTGGCGGACCAAAGCCAGATAAATCCTCCGACTGCACAGCATGATTTTCTTCTTGTTTACTTCTTTTTAGTTCGCTTTTTAAGCAGTTGGGTTTTTTGATTTTTTAAATTAAGTTTTTTTATTTACAACTTTTTTTTTTTATTTGAATTAGGTACATTTAAACATATAATTGTTATATATTTTTTTAAATCACCTCTTAAAACGTTTTATTTTGATACCACACACGATGTACGGTTTGGAAGAATTTATACCCTAAAATGGTGCCATTTTTTTCTTTTCCAATTTTAATGTAGCCAGTGACACTCGCAGAGTTAAGACGAATCGATTGACGTAAGAATTATCAAAATCGGCCAACGCGTTTGGTCTCTAGAACGCCACATAGGAACAAACATACATACATACATAAATACATACATAGACTGATAAAAACATTACCCTCCTTCGGCAGTCGGGTAAAAATAACCTTACTCTAAGAGCTTATGATAGAAGAGCAGTGGTGGCCCAGTGGTATCGGCCGCGACTTACAAGTTGTAGGTCGTGGGTTCGAGCCTAGGCAGGCGCTTTACTTTGTGTAAATTATTTCATCACCACTGCTCTCAAAACGGTGAAGGAAAACATCGAGAGGAAACCGGCATGTCCTAGAACCAAAAATTCGAAGACATGTGACATCCACCAGCCCGCACTTAGCCCGCGTGGTGGATTACGGCCCATTCCCTCTCACAGAGAGGAGGCCTGTGTCCCAGCAGTGGGAACATTAATAGGCTGATGATGATGATGATGATGTGAAGAGCTTATGGTCACCTCCCTGGTCTGATCTTTGACCTTCGTACATTCCCCACATTCAACGTTCTCTTGGATGGTAAACCTGTAGTGGTGCTATTCTGTAACAACCGTGATAACTTAGGTGGAGTGAAATTGAAGAGAAAGAAAGAAAAGAAAGAAAACACATTTATTTGTCACAGGCCAGAGCACACAACATAAACATTAAAAAAAGATAGACTAAAAAATAATATAAAAAAAGAAAACAATATAATAGTAACATTGTGCTTCCCACGGCTGCGCCAAATAGGACCAGTTCAGCAAAATATCGGACAACTAGTGCCCGACGCTGGTTTTCAACTGGACCTGTGACCGACAACGTGACGGATGTAAAGCAGTTTTTAACCGACTTTCGAAAAAGGAGGAGGTTCTATGTTCGACTTCTTGTATGTTTTTTTTTATGTATGTTCACCGATATCTCCGTCAATTGTGGACCGATTTTGAAAATTCTTTTTTTGTTTGAAAGAGTATGTTCCGAAATTGGTCCCATTTTAATTTGGTGGAGATCTGATGAAGAACTTCGAGGATATACAACAGAACTCTTCAATAAATAACGGCAAATCTCTCGTGACTGCTGCAATCGCATGTCTGTTTATTGTTTATACCATTTCATAACATAACATCACGCCAGTACGGTCTTAAGGGGTAAGCAGATCTCTCATTTGATCGGTTTTGTTCAAGTTTCATGATATTCGGGTAATCTATTCTGGCGTTATAGGAAACTTACTAAACAACTTGCCTATTAGGTAGGTACAAATAAAAAGAGAAAAATAAAAAAACTTTTTTACAAAAAAATACCACCGACTTCCAAATAAGAAAACTACAAAGTGAAAAATAACTTTACTTTTGGAAGTCTGTGTCCATAACGCAAAAAAATGGTACCTACGAAAGACACCGACTTCCAAAAGTAAAGTTATTTTTCACTTTGTAGTTTTCTTATTTGGAAGTCGGTGGTATTTTTTTGTAAAAAAGTTTTTTTATTTTTATAGTAACTAAATGTGTATGTGAAACAAGTACTCACTTATATGAAAGATGAAAATAGATGTGTTTTAAGTGTATATTACAAATAATAAAAAATACATGTACACTACATACGAATAAATAAGAATAAGAATAATTAGAATAATTTATTAAAAAATAAGTACGTTCACAAAAATGTACATAAGGTGCAGTAGTATTATTTCAAAAACAATTATATAAATAGTGCCTATATGTACATTATAACTAAATTATTTTATTGCAACTGCAAGATATTATACAAGAATTTATATTTTTGGTAGGGACCTGACTGATTTAGGTTCTTTCAAACCTGTGTTTCAGGCCGAATAAGGTGAGTGTGACAATCAATGAGGTGTGGGTAGGTAGGCTCATATTATTATGGCATTCAATGCGACCATATCCAGCTTACGTTGCGCTTTCACCAGATACTGCCGTAAACGTCTCCTAAATGTATGTGTGTGTGTGTCCATTTTGTTGGCTGTTTTGATCGGTGGTGGAAAATTATTCCAAACTTTGAAAGCCGCATAACGAAAGCTGCCTCTGAACGCTGCTGTATCATGCGATTGCGTCGAGAGTTGCTGCGAGCATAGCCTTCTCCCACATTCCCGTCCACTTGTTATCCAACCAAATTTATCATATAAATAGCCCGATTTTTTATATTGAACCACACCAAACAGAAGACATGCCAATTGTAATTTGCGCCTGGACTTCATTGAAGAGAACTGTCATTCCATCTTTTGGTTCACTTCATGTTCACTTCTCGCTGAGATTTCAGAATAGTCCAGCTGATTGTGATGTGTTCGCGAACGAATCGAAAATGATCTTGTCTGGAGTATTGCGAGATGAGATTTTATGACTGCCATGTAGTTATTGTTATTTTGTTCAAAACATGTCTTTAACAAATGTTATTGGCCTTTGAGATTAGATGTCAATGTATACGCTTTTATACCAAGCTTCCAATTCCGAGCCTCGAACAAGATCTAAGTCTTAATAAATTCAAGTCACTCATTAAACGTAAGTTGTGCCAGAAAGCGTTTTATAAGTTTTTAAACTGTCATGGTCACTAATACTAAAATTAACATTAAAAGCGGGATATTTACCATGTTTATTGTTTGTTGCGAGTTCCCGATAATTCGGTGCTGTTGCAAGCACCACGATCACGGATAAAACACAAAACATGGTAAATAGCCCGTTTTTAATGTTAATATTAGAAAGCGTTTTATACCATTAAAGATTACGTTGAGGCCAAAAAGGTTTGGGATTGAGCTGCTCCAATTAATTTTGGTTTTTTATATTTTGCATCGTGAATTTTGTTTCTTTTTATTATTTGTTTTCTTGCAATGACATGAATATTTACTTTTTAAAGTATTATATTATTTTATTTATTGTGTATGTGAAGACTATGTGGATCATTTTTTTCTTTTGTTTTTATTTTTAATTTATCTAAGTTAGTTTTTAATCATAGTCTGGCAGTTTGAGTAGTTTATGTGGCCTTACCGAATGTCCTTTCTTTGTTATTGTTCGTCGAATCGTTGAGCTCCTTAAATTCTAAGTTCAGATCAGATCAGATCAGATGTATTTATTTGCATAAATATATCACGTTGTCACGGTTATTGACAAATGCGTGCACTGACTGGACAGGTGCACTCAATCTGGCTGGTTCTTTCATCAAAAGACCATTTCAGACATCAGTCTACATGATCTTCACATGAAATAACCAAGGTTTTGTCTGGACTTTAAAAGAGACTGTGACCTCTGAGTTTGTTTCGGCCTTTCTTCTCAGAGTAGTCAGATAGGAAACGCCGGCCTCATCTAGTTTTAAAAAATATGATCGACATGTAAAAGTGTTTGTACAAACCAACTTACAGAAATAAAATCATTTATCATTTTGGCAGTGTTATGTTAAACTAAATTAGTCACAGGGCAGTCCCCTCTGGATTATTGAGATGACGGCAAATAGAAGATGTATGAAAGAAGATTTGCCAAATAAAGTTCAGATGGTCTGATGCTGGGATGAAAAGACTAAGGGTAAGAAATTATATCACAAAAGTATGAGTAATATTTCCACAATTTTATTGTTATCACTAAAATATTCAGTTGTGTTTAACCTTACTGAATTAATTTTACACACAAAATAAAATTTATCCTTTTTCGATTATCCATTACTCAAAAATTGTTAGTAAAACTTAGCACTGACGCTTTACAAAACGAAACAAACAATACAACAAAAATATCAGTGGATCACCGTTGCGTCCCATGAGAGATGGCACAACAGTGACCCACGCACACAGTCTAGGTGACTCGCAATAACTTTAAATATAAATACTATGACAGGAACATTGTTCAATTAAGTGTTTTGAAAACACACATGAATCTATACTGATTCACGTTATCATTTTTGGTCATCCTATGGATCTTTGGGTTCATTCACGCAGTTATCATTGACGTCATGAAATTGGCCGCGAATTGGACACGGGGCACTGAATGCAGCTCTATTTTCTAACATTTTATCTGCTTCCTCGTCTTCATTCGGTACTTCTACAGGGACCATGTTTAAGTTCTCAGCTACATTTGCTGAAGTTGAAAATGTATTATATTCCACATCTTTAGCTTCTGCGATGTCTATATCCTCAGCATTTTGCTTGTGTCCTTCCGTTTTTTCTTTTTCATTGGGAGTTTTAGTTGTTGGCTCCTGATCTGTCACACTAGTCACAACTTCAACTGGATCTTCAGAAAAGAATTCACCCTCGAGACCGGCTTGTGTATAACTGTTGTCTGCAATGATTTGATTGAGTTTTTCAGAAGTTTCGTGTTTGTTAACGGGAATGTTCCTGGCTCCTACAGTACTGAGGAGTATCAGGGTCAGAAGTAGAGTCGCCTCCATTGTTAATGGACTGTATATCAGTTGAACTGACTTATTTGTCACAATAACGGATGGTGGAGGAAGCGAGCGCGATTACGATTCCGTCGAAACTAATGACTGCAATACATTTACTTGGGTTTATATATTGCTCCTGTTTACCTATACATGTATTGATGATATAACATGGACGTGCTCTCACGTCATAGTAGCGTAAAGCTGTTGTTAAAATTATCCCTAATTAGGTTTTACCGCACGTACACTCGCGAGGAATGTGACTGTCTATCTCGACTCTGGGAATGTGGGAATCTGTGAGTTATTCCTCCGATTTGCTTACAATTGTAGGGAGTGACACACCTTTTTGTCTACGAGGAAAATGTCTATAATAGGCTTGTAGGCCCCTGTTTTGTATGCTTTTATTGTAAAGTATACGTATTTGGATGATATACTAGGTGTGAAAGGTGAAATAACTTTGGGATAAAAAATGCCTTCGGTCTGATGGTAGGCTATCGAAAGTTTCTTTGTAAATGTTTTTAGCTTATTGACATTATCAGGATAACACCTGTAAATATCGACGATGGGAAGAGACCAGACGGGATGATCATAATGCCTTGGAAGGTGGGTAAGCCTTTGGTGTGGGATGCAACATGTGTCAACATCCTTGCACCATCCCATCTTCTTAGCCTGGCGGGCTGTGCTGGGGTGGCTGCCGGTGCAAAAAACCTCAAACGGCATAAATATAACAACCTTATTGGAAGTTATATGTTTGAGCCGTTTGGGGTTCATGGGGTCCGAGTGCGCATCGAGTTTTTCGTTTTTCGAGAAATTAGCACAAAGCTCGTCGACTCTTCACGTGACCTGTGAGGAAGTTGAATTTATAGTAGTTATTAAAAGTTTGTGCTCCATTGGTGTAAGAGATGCAAAGCATTCCATTGCGAGGATAAACAAATCTTTTGCTTCGCCGTAGTCTGGTAAAAAGTCTAAGTAAAGGTTAATAAAAAAATCACTTAAGAGAAGTCATAATTCGAGTTTTGGCTCTCACCTATTTCCTCTTCGATGATACATTATCTTAAGAATCACTAGAACCCTCAAAACATGCTGAAAATTGCGCTGACAACAGAGTCTAAGTTTACAAATTTGTGAAATATGAATAAAAAAGGAAAAAATAGGGGCATAGTATATATAATACTTTCCAGTTTATGGAATTGAATATCTTTTAAATTGGTCCAATATTGGAGAAGGAAATAGACGAGAGCCACACCTCGAATTATGACTTTTAACTTAGGAAATTCAGTCGGCGCTCCCTGCCCATATTATTATTGCTAGACTCGCAATAGGGTCCTGTTTTTTTTTTTTTTTTTTTTTTTTTATTTGAGATGTTTTTACCCTTTGGGTACGGATCCCTAAAAAGAATAGTGTCGACTGTACTTTCTTAGAATAAAGAGACCGATTTATATACTGTCCCTTTCATACACATAAATCAGCCACTTTTCGTCACAGGGTTTTAGAGTAGGCTTTATATGGTCAGTTATATAGCAAAATCAGAAGTTACAGGTATTTTAGATCACTTTCATCATATGGGTGCGAAAGGAACATATCAATGAGTCTTATAACTTGCGACTTAAAATGCCAATGCATTCCACAACTTTCATGGATAAATCTTTTACTATCCAGGCTGCTCGTCTGTGGAATGCATTGCCTGACCCAATGAAACGTGCTCAGTCGTTGCCTGTATTTAAAAAAAATCATCAAAGAACATTACTTAACGCTGCGATTGTGCTCTTGGTTATTTGACATAAAGTTATTTATAAAGTTATTTTGCTATGATTGTCGTACTTCATTTATTTTCATTGCTTATATATTAAGTATGTATGTATTTGTGTTTCTAGTAAGTATTATTGTATCTATATTATGTTCACTGTTGGTATTGTCGCACCACTTACAACCCCATGTCATGTCCAGGTAATCTCTGTCCATTAAATGCGTCCAGTAAGGCCGCCCATTGTATGGTTTTAGTATTAAGGGTACACTAGTCGACGGCACGAACTATTTTGTGCGCGGGGTTAAAATTCATTTTATATCAACCGACAACACGTGCGGAAGAGATAGTTGCTGTGATGAGCAGTGGGAAGCTAGTTCGCGTACGAATACACACTTTTGCAAATTTGTAGCGAAATGGATAATGATTTAGGACGAAACCGAGCGTGCGAAATTTTATAAACAGACCTTTGGCAGTCTAGATATCATGAAAAAACTACTAAATTTATCTGTTCAAAATAAAATTATTTGCATTGTTGAACTACTAATCTATCCCTGTATGGAGGCCGTTTTGCAATTTTCCGTCTTCTTATGGTATTTATTTGCACCCAAAAATGCGTTAAAATTAGTGTCGAAATGTGGTACTTTCGACGCTCATAACTTTCAAATTTTTTTTTACTTTTTCGCTTCAATACAGGGCTAGATAATGATGAGACAAATTGATATCACTTTTTAACCAACTTCCCAAAAAGGAAGAGGTTCTATGTTCGACATTATGTATGTTTTGTGTATGTTCACCGATATCTCCGTCAATTGTGGACCGATTTCAAAAATTATTTTTTTGTTTGAAAGAGTATGTTCCGAAATTGGTCCCATTTTAATTTGGTGAAGGACTGACGAAGAAATTCGGAGATATACAACAGAACTCTTCAATAAACAACGGCAAATCTCTCGGGATTGCTGCAATTGCATGTCTGTTTGTTGTTTATACCATTTCATAACCGAACATCACGCCAGTACGCTCTTAAGGGGTATGCAGATCTCTCATTTCACCGGTTATGTTCAAGTTTCATGATATTTGGATAATATATTCTGGCGTTATACGAGTAGGTAACTTACTAAACAACTTGCCTATTAGATAGGTACAACTAAAAAGTGAAAAATAAAAAAAACATTTTACAAAAAAATACTACCGACTTCCGACACCGAGTCGGTGTCCATAACGCAATAAATTGGTACCTACGAAAGACACCGACTTTCAAAAATAAAGTTATTTTTCACTTTGTAGTTTTATTTGCAAGTCGGTAGTATTTTTTTGTAAAAAGTATTTTTATTATTTTGAACGTACATCGTCAAACAGTGGAATAATCCCTAGACTACGTTTGTATGGAAAAAATTTCGACTAGTGTAACCTAAGTTTCTTTTTTCTTGTTTATTATGGTGTACAATGAAGTGTATATAAATGAATAAATAAATGAGTCCGCTAATGAATAAACTCAAGTTCATTGATTAGTGATATACGCACGTGGCGACTCAAATCGTGTGTGTTTACGTTTGTTTTCCTGTTTCAAGAGGCCGGTCATCTCGTGCGCGATTAATTGGTATGTGGGGGAAAATATTGATGCTTTGAGTTAATTTAATTACAAATATAATAAGCTTGGTTAACATTATCCTTGAAAAGTAAGCCGTGCAAAAGTCCCAGCCGTCATAAACGTTAGTTCTAAATGATAACGTCACGCATAGACAGCCGCTTCTTCTTACTTATTATATTTGTTTGTCTGCAGTCAGTTCTGTCCCTTTGCAGGACAAAGGCCTCCTTTGTTCTAGTCTGCTAAAAATTGTACACATCGTGTGATTCTGCTAAGTATAGTGATAAAAGCTGGTTTGACTTTGCATTTTCATGGCTTATCTCAGGAACTACTGGTTGGAATTGAAATAATGTTTGTGCTGGATAGTCCATTTATCGAGGAAGGTTATAGGCTATATAACATCACGCTGCGACCAATATGAGCGCCGCATAAATGAAAAAATGTTGCCAAAACGGGAAAAAATATTCCTTTTTGAGGGAACTTATTGCGCAAGCAACGGAGCTTCCGTTGCTTGCGCAAATAAGTTCCAAGAACAATTTATTATAAACGTTCAGACCAAAAGCCACAGACTATATACACACAATCAACGCGCGCTATTTCGAGAGGTATCGCGGTTCAGTATCATTCTAGCAGTTACATAATGATCCATACAAAAGTCATTTCGTAACTGTATTTCGTTTTTTTTTTTTTTTTAATCTTATATAGGCTCGCGCTTGACCACCATCTCACCTGATGGTAAGCGATGATGTGGTCGATGATGGATCACGCTTGCCTAGAAGTAACCTATTCACTCTTGACTTAAAGACCCCTAGGTTGTAGCTATCGGGAAACACAGACTCCGGCAGGGAATTCCACTCCTTAGCTGTACGCATAATAAAAGTATTTTCAAAACGTTTAGTGCGTATGGGTGGGATATCCACCATGTACCGATGGCGCATCGCCGTACGTCTGGTAGTCCGATGATGAAACGGGCTGGGCGGAATTAGATTATGCAATTCCATCGCACATTCCCCGAAATGTAATCGATAAAAAACCGACAAGCCGGCAACTCGGCGACGATGTTCAAGGCTCTGGAGCTTTGACTTAACCAATGCCTCATCGCCGATGAGCCTCTTGGCCCGCTTTTCGATCGACTCTAGTGCATCAAGTTGGTATTTGGCAGAGCCGTCCCAGAGATGAGAACAGTACTCCATGCATGATCGAACTTTCGCTTGATACAAGCTGAGCAGCTGTTCTGGCGTGAAGTACCTTCTCACCTTTGCAAGGATCCCCAGCTTCTTGGCAGCCAGCTGAGCCTTTGCCTCAATGTATGGGCCAAAATTGAAAGTCGATGTCAACGAGCAATGATGTGAGCGATGATGTGGTCGAGCGTGCTTCACCGTCGACCACATCATCGCTTACCATCAGGCGAGATAGTGGTCAAACGCGAGCCTATCGATAAATAAAGATAAAGATAAGAGACATAACGCCAAGCAGCTCAAGATGGTCAGTTATTGGCACGGTCACACTTCGGAAAGTTGGAGCCGGGTGAAATTGACTCTTTTTTGCGGAAAAAGACACGCCTGGGTTTTAACAGCATTAAACCAGACCAGATTGGCATCGCCCCAATCGGAGTGTGCAATCCAATCACACAGACCACCGGGCAAACCGAATGAGGGAAGCTTACCAATAAGGCTTTCGTGCCAGACCCTATCAAAAGCCTTCGAGATGTCGAGGGAGACGGCAAGCGCTTCCCCATGCCTCTCGATGGCCTCACTCCAGATGTGAATGGCATACGCTATGGGGATCTTTCCCCAGTAGACCGATTTCGGCGGAAGCCGTATTGGCGGTCACTCAGGATATCGTTAGTTTCTAGGTATGCCAGGAGCTTAATATTGAGTACGCGTTCCATACTCTTACAGAGTATGGAAGTTACAGATATGGGTCTGTAGTTGGCCGGGTCAGCTCGGCTGCCCTTCTTGGGCACGGGCTGTACGTTAGCCTGCTTCCAAGCATTCGGCACTTTTCCAGCCTTATACGAAAGGCGGAATAGGCGTGTCAAGATCGGAGACAGTTCAGGCGCACAGGTTCTAAGAACAATATTGCTATTCGATATTAGAAATATTAGTTTTTTTGGCATCATATCAGCCGAAAGACGTCCACTGCTGAACATAGGCATCTCCCTAGGGTCCCCACATCGTCCGGTCCTGTGCGTCTCGCATCTAGCGGATTCCCGCCACCTTAACCAGGTCATTGCTCCGCATAGTCTCCTCACATAGTCCTTCCAACGCAACGTCTTCCGATACACGGTCGCCACTCCAGAACATTTCGGCCCCGTCTACCATTCGTTCTGCGAGCCCTGTCCGCTGCAACATTTTTGTTTTTTGTAGGAGAGACCGAG
The DNA here is from genome assembly GCA_948252205.1 of Orthosia incerta. Taxonomy (NCBI): domain Eukaryota; kingdom Metazoa; phylum Arthropoda; class Insecta; order Lepidoptera; family Noctuidae; genus Orthosia; species Orthosia incerta. The sequence continues at coordinate 4,384,446 of OX411758.1, forward strand.
TCCTAATTCGATTTTTGTCACTGATAATGATATCATAGAGCTTTTCTATCAGAGTACTTTTTATGCTGAGAAATTAGTGTGGGATGAGAGACACAAGCGATTCCGCGGGCTACAGCCAGTAAAACTATGATTTCTAAAAGGTTTTGATTCTTTCTACAGAAAATTACAGGAATTAAAGCGGGTTACTCGCATGATCCGCTGTTTACTCGCACGATCCGCAGTTTACTCGCATGATCCTGACACAATTTCTAATTAGTTTCTAGTGCAAACTTCAACAGGAATCAATTAACTATGAGGAAACTTTCGAAAATTTCCTTTTACGTCATTTGCAGTAATTTGACCTGTTTACTATTTAGGTTAGGGACTCTGGAATTTCTTATTTATAATTATATATTTGCAGTCGAAAATCGCTGATGCATGAATTTGAACATGAAGGCAGAAAATACATCTGTTTCTTATACATTTGGAAGCGATTCTGCTACTTGTACTTAAACTATACCGTAGAAATCAGAAAATAAAACCTCAAAAATGTGTATGCCTTTCGGGAGTCATGTTAAAACAGTCTTCGGTAAGCTCACACCGAGACGCAGCAAAAGATGTAAGTTTCAGTAAGAGAATTCAAATAAACTCGAATTCGATATCTTCTTCATCGTATCAATGATTCCTTTAATTAAAAATAACTAATTAATTAATTATTATTAATTATTTATATGTGTTTTGACCAGAATTCAGCCACGTGGACAGCGTTAGGATTAGTCTCGTAATTTGATATCGCTTTCTTAAAATAGCTCAATCGGAACCCGGGAAGTCGGTCAAATTTTACGTGCAAGGTTTGATTATTGACAGATACACACCGTGACAGATGAAACAAAATAATCTCCGTTAGTCCGCTATGCTCTAGTCCCGCTATGCTCGACCTGAAAAATACCTACTAAAAGGTTCCGCTATGCACGAAATCATATTCGCGGGCAGTGATGAAGAAAAGTGTTATAGTGTAATATTTTATTTAACCATTTAAAAAGTAAATTAAGAAAACCTAGCATGTAAATACCGTTACTTTCGCGAAAAAAAGTTAATAAACGTTCCGTTTCATCATAGTAACGCACACTCGCCTCACCGCCACTCAACACGTCGCGTCCTTCATTTTTAAAACAAAGTGTTCATCCATTCCATAGAACTGTGAAAAAGGAAACGTCTTGCCGTTAAAGAGAAACTTAACCTATAAATGTTGATACTAAGATTTCGTTATTTTTTGTTTAATTTCAATATTTCTCAGCTCCATGCTCAATTTAATTGAATTCAAACACTTTTCTTCCCAACTATACCTTCCATTGTTTACGTAGCATCGAAGAATTTCGTGCATAGCGGGACTTTTTAGTAGGTATTTTTCGAGTCGAGCACAGCGGGACTAACCGAATAATCTCTTGTAAAAGTGCTCGCAGTTTCGTGTCGCTTCGCGTCGCCTCTCGGAATGAACTGACCCTTATTTGTACCTACAGACGTAAACAAGGTGAAACATGATATTATTATTTATACGGAACCTGATTGGTTTGTCAATAATTTATAATTAATTAATTATGGAAACCCGGCTGTGAATATATATTAACGTTGATTAATTGATTTAGTTTACAAGGTTTTTTAAAATACGCTCCAATCAACATAAAATGTGCTCTTTGATAGATGTATTTTTTACCAATATTATTATTTAAACGTGTTTCGCCATGGGATAAGGGAAGGCAAATGATGATTTATCAATATTATTAAAAGGTCATCATCATCATCTTCATATCAGCCGAAACGTCCACTGCTGGACATAGGCCTCCCACAAGCGTCGCCACATTGACCGGTCCCGTGCGTCTCGTAACCAGCGGATCCCCGCAACCTTCACCAGGTCATCGGTCCACCTGGTGGGAGGCATTCCAACGCAACGTCTTCCGGTTCGCGGTCGCCACACCAGAAACTTTCTGCCCCATCGGCCGTCCGTTCTGCGAGCAATGTGCCCTGCCCACTGCCACTTAAGTTTGGCAATTTTATATTTATTGAACTAATTTTGTAAAATGTAATCTTTAGAAATCGTCATCCGATTACAGAAAAAATCATTAATTGGTTATTGCTTGAAAGCTGCTAAGGAATCCAATCCCGCACCATTCTTGCGGGATAAATCATGCGGGATCCCGCATATATCCGGAAATAAAAAAATAATGTACTTGGAAACTGCTTATTAATAAATACATATGTAAAGTCAATTCCGCCTACAAGTGGGGAAGCCGAGCGTGCATTTTCCCCCGCTGGCTATTTATGCAACAAGATTAGATTAAATCCAAAAGATGAAAAGTTAGATCTTGCTAATATTATAAATGTGAAATTCTGGCCGCGGGCAGAAGCCTTAAGTAGTAGTTTATCATTTCTTCGATAGTTTTATCAGACAAAGTAAGCTGATTTTTTATGCCACTAAAACCAATAAATATGTTCAATTGCCAATACAAATCTAAAAGATGAAACGTTAAATATTGTATTATATCGTATCTTAAAAGAAGTTGATTATTTATACCTCTAAAACATAATTATATTCAATTGTTAAGTATTTATGAGTAATAACGCTACTTACAAATAATAAAAATAAGAGGTATGGCAGAATAAGGAGCTTCACGGACGCTTTTGTCGGACTCTACATGGGTCGATGTAGACCAATCAGCGTCCGTAGCCTGGCTGCGTTTCGGTGACCTCTTTGGGGAAACCGAAGGTTTTGTCTGTGCAATTATGGACGAAGTTATTATGAAAAATAACTACCGGAGATTTATTGTGAAGGATGGCACGGTTGACATCTGTCGGGCATGTCACTACCCGGATGAAACGAACCGCCATATTATCTCTGGTTGTTCTCGTCTAGCTAACAAAGAGTACTTGCATAGGCACAACCTTGTAGCAAGGATTATACATCAGCAAATTGCTCTGAAGTTCACTCTTGTGGCATCGGAAGTGCCGTACTACAGGTATGTGTCCGACCCAGTTCTCGAGAATGGCATCGGGATCGGTCAATCATCACTGACAGGACTGTTATGGCTGATAAGCCTGATATAGTGGTGATAGACCGAATCGAGAGGCGTGCAATGATTGTTGACATAACTGTCACGCATGACGGGAACCTCGTGAAAGCCGAGAAAGATAAGTAAATATCTTGAAATGGCTCGCGAGGTTGTTGACATGTAGGGTGTGGAATCAGCGATCATTGTACCGATAGTTGTATCAACCAATAGCTTAATAGACACGAGCCTCTACCGACACCTTAGGAGGCTCTCATTAGGCGGCTGGATCAAGGGCTTGATTCAGAAAGCAGTACTTCTGGACACGGCTCGTATTGTTCGGCGGTTTCTCTCTCTGGAGCCCTAACCGCCGGTAGCTTGGACCCTATTCCCGATACCGGTGGGCCTCAATTTTTTATATTTTTGAATGTTTTATTTTATTTATTTTATAAAATATTTAAAAATGGTATTAAATGATTTTGATTACAGTTTGTTAGTAAGAAAAGTAATGAATAGAGGACATAAAAATTAAAAAAATACTTTCTTTATTTCATTTCTTTTTTTTTAATAACTACTTAAAAACAAAAAACTCAATCCCGCAAATCAATCTCCCTTGCGGGATAGCAATTTTGATAGGATAGGATTCCCTAAAAGCTACATTATTGTTGAATGACATAGACTATGTTTTATCCCAGAAAAATGCACGATTATTGTGGTCACGGGAACAACGCGGACAAGAGAGCTGTAAATATTCTTAAGCAAATAGCCTATATCGTTCCCAAGAAGCGGAATGCAGAGCTCCTCTCTGTCAGCGTGAACTATTCTTTATTTAAAATGTATTGTCAAGGTTTCTTTTGAATGTTTTTGAGTATTTTAAATTACAGGGGCCGTCATGGAGGTATTATAGTAGTAACTTCCGGAAGGCGCAGTGTTTGAAGGCCTCCCATAAGATGGATCGATGACCTGGTTTGCGGAAATCCAGATATATGTTGTCAGAACCGGTCTTATGATCGTGGCGACGCTTGGGACGTATTTCGGCGCTAACGTAAGGTCTCAGATGTCATCTCTTGACTCAGTTACTTACACCTTATTAAGACATCTTATGCAAAATTTGTTCATCCAGCCTAGGTGATTCATAATTTTATGCAAAAGCAACATTGTGAAATTAACACCTCACCTATAATATTTTACAGTTGTTTTTTATATATATATTCTATAGGCTCACGCTAGATCACTCTCTCACCTGATGGTAAGCGAAGATGTAGCCGACGGTGAAACACGCTTGCCTAGAAATAACCTATTCACTCTTGACTTCAAGACCTCCAGATTGTAGCTGTTGGGAAACACAGACTCCGGCAGGGAATGTTATATGCCACACCTTAGCTGTACGCATAATAAAAATGTTCCCAAAACGTTTTGTGTGTATGGGTGGGATGTCCACCATGTTTCGATGGCGCATCGCTGTACGCCTGTTAGTCCGATGATGAAACGGGCTAGGTGGAATTAGATTGTTCAATAAAAAACCGACAAGCTGGCAACTCGGCGATGATGATCAACACTCTGGAGCTTTGACTTGACCAGTGCCTCATTGCCGATGAGCCTGTTGGCCCGCTTTTCAAGCGTCTTTAGTGCATCAAGCTGGTATTTGGCAGATCCGTCCCAGAAGTGAGAACAGGTTAGATCGGATAAGGGACAGATGTATCTGACGTATATACATCTGTCACCTACTCGATCTCAAATTGATACCGCTCTAAGAGCTTATGGTCACCCCCCAGTACTCCATGCATGATCGAACTTGTGCTTGATACAAATTGAGGAGCTGTTCCGGCGTGAAGTACCTTCTCACTCTTGCAAGGATCCCCAACTTTTTGGGCCAAAGTTGAGAGTTGACGTCAACGTTACGCCAAAAAATACGTTACATAAGACCATTTTCTTAATAATTTGATCTGAGAAAATTTTGAGTTTTATTCGTTTACTAGCTGTGCCCGCGGCTTCGCTCCCTCACTGTCTGCCAACCCTACTATACTTACCTTCATGCCTACCCTACTTACCTGCCTACCATTTTTGTTTCTATAGTCTTTTTCGCTTCAAATGCACAACGCCATCTATCGAATATCGAGTTCAACTGTCCGAGTATCTGAATTGCGTGTGTTGTGATAATTTTACTTGTTGAACACTTTAAATTCATCTAACTTTTGATAGAGTGAACCGATTGCGATGAAACAAAAACTAAGTAATTCTTCAAATTACGCACATTTTTTATTTATAAAAGTTATTTACATTGGTTTCGTACATTTCACGTGATGCGTGCACAAATAAACAGACAAACAGACAAAAATTCCAAAAATTTCGGAATTTGGTTCTGTTGGTTATCCTTTGACACCCTGGCTATTTTTTTGGCAATACTTTCGATGTACAAAAATTACTTTTCTACAGATTTATTATATGATTGATGATGATTGATGATGATGATGATGATCATAGTAATAAGGAAAGTACAAAAAACCCGCCAAGTGCAAGTCGGACTCGCGCACGAAGGGTTCCGTACCATTATTGCAAAAAACGGCAAAAAAATCATGTTTGTTTTAAAGGAGCCAAATTAAATGTTTATTTTATTCTGTTTTTATTTGTTGTTATTATAGCGCCAATAGAAATACATCATCTCTGAAAATTGGTGACAGACAGACAGACTTAGTCTCAGTAATAGGGTCCCGTTTTTACCCTTTGGGTACGGAACTCTAAAAACTACTGAATTTGAGGTCACGCGGGTGTGAAACGAGTGCCCTCAAGGTCGTTGGCGAATGTTGTCGTCTTAAACGTAACTGGTTAAGAGTGAGTGTACTATAAATTTACCTCTGCCAAACCCTCCGGGGAATACTGCCTTGAAAGAATGAAAGAAAGAAAAAATATTTATTTGTGACCCGCACAGGAGACACGAGATAAGCAAAACACAAACAATAATAAAAAATAAAAACCTTGATGTTATATTATTTGATGATGAGTCACTGACCTTCAGTTATTCCAATAACACCTTGTTTAGTACGTCAGGGCAGTAATCTACTTCTTTAATCTCAGCATAAAAAGCAATATAATATATTACGTAATGAATAATGATAATGACAATAAACTTTTTGTGCTACCATTATTAGACTTTTTGCTGACGTTACAAATTAGTTAGCAATAAGTTTGAAGAAAAACCTTTTTAAAAATGTTAGTGGAATTCCCATTCTGTTACCACTCAGTTAGTGACCATTTTCACTTGACACTTTAAATACGTGCAGAAATGCGGTGTTTGCACTTTCAAGAAACGGCGTATAAATGACTGTTTTCCAATTAAAAACATCAGAAAACCACAGAATTCTTCACAAGGAATTAAACATGGAGTAGGTACTTATAACGACGTATAAAATAAATGTTTTCGAATTGAAAACATAAGAAAACCACAGAATTCATTACAACTAATTGCAATCACAAGCCCCCCCACTCATGAACTACAGTTCGGCTGCTTTAACCACGGTAATGATATTTGTGACTCTACCCTGTCCTTGAAATAAATGCCTACAAGCGGGCGTCGCGTAAACACGCATTAGGGCTGCCCGCCTCTATCTACTTGAGTTTGAGAATGTAGGAAAGTAGTGTCATTGTCTATGGAGGCGCGCGCTGCGCAGACATGTGCAATGAGAATCTAAATTGCCATACCACATATTTTTCCATTTCCACTTTTGTTTCATTTCAACTGTATGAGTGAAGATAAAATAGTGTATGCAACGGCATATAATTAGGCATTAAAACACTCGCGTGTTATTATTATCACACGATATATGATAATCCCACGCTCGTGTTAACCCCTATTATATGACCATTGCATAAACGACTATTATAGTCTTTCCTTTCGAAAGTTCCAGGTAATTTGAAATAGTACATTGTGATACAAGGGTGGAAAGTAGGTTATTGCAAACGAGCTGTCATTAACAAGCCCGAGCCGAAGGCGAGGGTTTTTAATGACACGAGTTTGCAATAACTTATTACACACCCGTGTATCACACGACGTTTTTCGATACAGTTGTGAGAAACAGTAAAAACAAATCAAAGAATTAGATTTGTTTATTCACAAAAAATAAAATTTTCTATATGGCCCGTTTTTGCAACTGGACATATTTTTTTACAAAGAAAACAGCCTATACAGCCTATTCGATTTTTGACAAACGTTGATGTGAAAATAATTAACTTAAAACTGGTAATTAAATATATTAAACAACTATTTAAAAAAAATAAGAATTCAATGCTAAAACGTACGGAATCATTCATTTTTCCTCGGAGAAAATCTATCCCATTTTATTCTATGTTTGAAAACTCCTTGCTACTAAACTTTTTTAAATTGACTTATAAATTTAAAACTAAACTGCAAACATAATGATCGAGCTCGTAAACAAAAGTCACGACCACGTAACAGAAAGATGCCTATGCGTAAGATTTAACTTTCGAATCTTAATTATAGCCTCTGAAAGTACGCCATGTTTAACAACTGTATTGAAAAATAATATTCATGGGTGCGTTATAGAAGAATTCAAGCAACCTAAAACAGCAGTATATAGTCTATAATTGCTCTCTGCCATATTAAGTAAGTAAATACTTGTACTTATTTCAATCAAATATTCACAAATCGCACGCTTACTGCTTACAAAACCATCACACCGTTAATTACTGAAAAAACTGCAAAACTTCTTTTCAAGAAAATACTACCGACTTCCAAATAAAAAGCTACAAAGTGAAAAATTACTTTATTTTTGGAAGTCGGTGGCTATATCGCAAACAATTGGTACATACGAAATACACCGACTTCCAAAAATAAAGTTATTTGTCACTTTGTGTTTTTTATTTGGAAGTCGGTAGTATTTTTTTGCAAAAAAGTTTTTTTATTACATTTCCCTACTGCAATTGTTTTACGTATGAAACGGATCGGAAAAAGGAATTTTTGTTCCCTAGGACCGTAAGTTACACTGCTTGACAAAAAGGCAGCAATATGTCAAATTCAATACGTTTTCTTTTTGGTCGTGAGACTTATTTTCTTGTCGTTCCAAAATACTAATCTAAAATAATTATTGTTTTTATAGGTGGAATCTGGTACCGCGGCCTCGGTTTCAAAAGCCTTCTTTTTACCCGACTGTCGAAGGAGGGCAATGTGTTTATCAGTCTATGTATGTGTGTATGCATGTTTGTTCCTATGTGGCGTTCCAGAGACCAAACGCGTTGGCCCCTGGCCGATTTTGATGATTCATACGTCAATTCGTCTTAACCTTGCGAGTGTCACTGGCTACATTAAAATTGGAAAATAGACAAATGGCGGCATATTGTGGGGGGCCAATTTTCTTTTTTCATCCAAACCCATCGTGTGGGGTATCAAAATATATAAGACTTATATGTTTAAATGTACCTAATTCGAAAAAAAAGTAAACTAAAAAAAAACTTTTTTACAAAAATACAACCGACTTCAAAATAAAAACATAAAGTGAAAAATAACTTAAATTTTGAAAGTCGGTGTTCCTGCTTTTGTTCCTTCGTTTTTTTTGACACTGACTTCCGAAATTTAAGTTATTTTTCACTTTGTAGTGTTTTTATTTTGAAGTCGGTTGTATTTTTGTAAAAAAAGTTTTTTTTATTTTTTACTTTTTAGTTGTGGTTCATAATATACCAGTTCTATAGACTAGGTACCTACAGATACCTAGCCTATAGAACTGGTACTGGTGGGATACCCAAAGAAAAGACAAAATAGATTAACCTAATAACATGAAACTTAAACAAAACCCATGGAATGAGAGTATACTAGGGTGAACTGTTCACACCTGAGTACCTTTTTAGAGCGTACCAGTGTGATGTTATGTTATGAAGTGGTGTAAACAATAAAGAGAATAGCTATTGCAGCTATCTCGAGTGATTAGCCGTAATTTTTTGAAGAGTTCTGATGTATATCTCCGAAGTTCTTCACCAGATCTTGAAGAAAATTAAATGGGACCAGACGACAAGCACCAGCTTTCAAATAAAAAAAAGAATCATCAAAATCAGTTCACCCAGTAAAAAGTTCTGAGGTAACACACATAAAAAAAAAAAAAAAAAGTCGAATTGAAAACCTCCTCCTTTTTGGGAAGTCGGTTAAAAAGTAATAAATATAGCTTTTTAAACAGTCGGGTTTTTTGATTTTTTGAATTAACTTTTTTTTTTGTTTTATACTGCGACTAAACAAGAGACATTCTACCAACAAAAGCGCCGCGATAGCGATTGGTAAAATGCCAAAAATGTCACGTGATCACTTACATTTTGGGCATTTCGACAATCGCCATATTTTAGCTATGGAATGACACATTGAATAAGTCTTTTGACACGTGTCAAGGCACGCTGGGCTCACTCTGTGTGGTTTTTCACCATCAGTCACGTTTTCAACGCGCTGCTGGTGTGAGCAGAATTCTAAGTAATTAGTTATAGGTACTCAGCTCATTTTTTGCGCTGCGTGAATTGAATTAGCACAAAAAGTGAGTGGTTGGGTATAACTGTAGAATATTGTCATTTATATGTGTTCTATTTTGGCCCATTTGGAGGAGCTCGTGGCTAAATAATAACAGCCGCACTGGTCGGTCATCAAGGTAAAGCAACGCTTGACGAGGTCGGTCCGTGGATGGGTGACCATTTCAACATACCGAGTTTCCTCCGTGCCTCGGAAAAGCCCGTTAAGCCGTTGGTCCCGGCTGTCAATTGAAGATCTTTGACAGTCGTTACGGGTAGTCAGAAGCTTGAGATCTGACACCAGTCTTGCCAAGGGGTATCGTGTTACCCAGTAACTGGGTTGTGGAGGTCAGATAAGCAGGCGTTACATGTAAAACACTGGTACTCAGCTGAATCCGGTAAGACTGGAAGCCGACCCTATATTGTTGTGAAAACGCTAGGCAGATTGATTTTTATTTTGGCCCATTTGGTGGCTTTTTTTTTTGTATTCTTTTTACATTTTAACTAAATGCAACTGAGTACTATGTATTTATTTATTTTTTAATTATTTATTTATTTAAACATTTAACACACACATATACAGACAAGAATGTATACTATCACATAGACTGTATGGTGTCCACAAGCCAGTTTTTTAGGGTTCCGTACGCAAAGGGTAAAAACGGGGCCCTATTACTATATAAGATTCCGCGGTTCTGTCTGTCTGACAAGCGGTCCGTCAGTCACCAGGCTGTATCTCATGAACCGTGATAGCTAGACAGTTGAAATTTTCACAGATGATGTATTTCTGTTGCCGCTATAACAACAAATACTAAAAACAGAATAAAATAAATATTTAAGTGGGACTCCCATACAGCAAACGTGATTTTTGTGCAGTTTTTTGCGGTAATGGTAAGGAACCCTTCGTGCGCGAGTCCGACTCGCACTTGGCCGGTTTGTTCGATCTTTAATCATTAATCGAAGGCCCCACACTAGGAATTTCTCCTGTATCGTGGGTGCATTCACAAACATATACACTCACATACCCAAACAACTAGACCGGAACTACTATCTGCAGGCCATACAAATATTTGTTCCTTGCGGGAATCGAACCCGCGACACGCAGCGCAGCAGCCGATCGCTCAACCACTGCGCCAACCGTGTCGTCAAAGATACTGGGTAAGATTTATTTTGATGATACCCATTTGGTAAGACTTTCAGACTTCTGACTCATCATCATCATATCAGGTGAAAGACGTCCACTGCTGGACATAGGCCTCCCCCAATCATCGCCACATTGATCGGTCCCGTGCGTCTCGTAACCAGCGGATCCCCGCAACCTTCACCAGGTCATCGGTCCACCTAGTGGGAGGCCATCCAACGCAACGTCTTATATAATGTACGTAAGAAAGAATTTACATCTTTTTAGTAAAAACGGCGACAGACATAATTATGTTACTAGAAATAGGGACCAATTAGTTCAACCAGGTTTCAGACTGGCTAAAGTAGCCTCATCTTTCATGGGATACTGTACAAAATGTTACAATAAAATTCCTCCACACATTCTTGAACTGAATGAGACGAAATTTAAAACTTGTATAAAACGCACACTATGCAGGCTGGCATATTATAAGTTGGGGGATTACATCAATGATAAAAATGCTTGGCTAAATGCTAGTCCTGCTCCACAGCCACTAGGGCGCAAAAACAAGTGATATGCAGAACATTATTGTTTTGAATTATTGTTGGACCTTCTGAAGACTGTATAAATATATTTTGTATTGTATAAACTCAATTTCATTCATCAAGGTATGTACTTATGTACCTAAATATTGTAAAAAGTTTTTTTTTTTAAAAGAGTAAGTATGGAGTTTCTTGTGCATTCTTCTCCATTACAAGCTACTTTCCGAATGCACGGTAGAATCAACTATTATTATTTGTAAAATTTAACGTTCAAAAGTGCCGCTTGGTGGCCTACTTGAAATAAAAACTATCTTTGTCTTTGTCTTTTGTCTTCCGGTTCGCGGTCGCCACTCCAGAACCTGTCTGCCCCATCGGTCATCCGTTCTGCGAGCAATGTGCCCTGCCCACTGCCACTCATTTTGGCAATTCTTCGGGCTATGTCGGTAACCCTGGTTCTCTTGTTACTTCTGACTACTCGTAACGAATGGGATGTTCACCCATCCACGTACCGACCTCGCCAAGCGTAGGTTAACTTTATTATTTCGTTTTGATTTAATTAAGTTTACGATCACTTTATTACGCTGTAATGGTTCTAATTAATAATTACGATAAATTACATCACATAAAGGCACAAGTGATATTACACCGTGTAAGTTTTATATTATTATGTCGTGTGCGAAAACCGATCTTATTGCCGCGGAATAAAGTAGGTTTTATGTCAACTAATTACTTTGGACATATGACGTTGTTACGGGTAGTCAGAAGCTTGAGATCTGACACCAGTCTTGCCAAGGGGTACCGTGTTAACCAGTTACTGGGTTGTGGAGGTCAGATAGGCAGTCGCTCCATGTAAAACACTGGTACTTAGCAGAATCCGGTAAGACTGGAAGCCGACCCCAATATAGTTGGGAAAAAGGCTAAGCAAGATGATATGACTACTTGCTTACAGAAAGTAGGTGTTTATGTACCTACTTTTAATTCTCATTCTCAACCTCAAAATACCGTATGTTTTTTCAAAGTGAAACTTCTGGGTTTTTTCCTAAGATCATTCTAGCTTGTGGGTAAATACACGTTAATTTGTTTTTATGGAAAATCTAGTGATTTATTTCATGTCCAATTAACATGACATAACATCACCCCTGTATACCCCGAAAGGTAAGGCAGACTTATGTGTAAGTCCTATGTGATAGAGAGCGAGCGGAGAGCAAAGGTGTCCCGGGGTTCTCTATTGTGTCACCTAACTTTTTTATCCATAATTTAAAGTGGCATAACTTTTTTTGTCCTAATCATCATTTGTCCGAATGATAACTTACCCGAACTTAATATCACATAATATCACATGCCATAAAATTGAAATCCCTAAATATAATATGTCCTAAATCCGTTTGTCATAAATATTACAATCAATAACATACAAAAAACCGTTTTCAATAAAAGTTATAAGTCCTAAATACAATTTAATTAACTTTGGGTCAGAATAAAGCAGTTGCTTGAGAACATGTGGTTTTTGTTAGCAAGCAAGCATGCAGCATGCAAGCAAACACGCAGCACGCAACATGCACTAGGCATGGTTTCTGTCACGGCTCCGGCGCTGCGGGGCGCCGGCTGTCCCACGCGAGTTTATCGTCGCAAATGGGTTTAACGCTCACCACCGCAGCTTCGGCTTGCATGTGTTACAACCACCTGCTCCTCAACTCGCGGGCCACCTCGCCCCTCCGCGCCTACGCGATTTTAAATTACACTCTAGGGGTAGGGCAGACAAGACTACGTGGAGTCGGATTTACAGCGATTAGTTTCTGTCACTAAAACCTAATTTTTAGCAAATGTTTTAGGACTAAAAAAATATTATAAATGAACATTCGGAATAATACACATTATTTAACACAATACTTAGGACATATGACTTAAGGTCATTTAAAATTTAGGAGATTCAATTATTATAGTACTCGATATTATGACAGAATACTTTTAGAACTAAAGATAATTATGTTAAACAAAATTTCGGGATTTTGAACATTATGGTTACTGAAGTTTATAGCAAACGTGTTTTGGATAATGATTTTCGGACAAACAATTTTAGGAGAAGAAAGAGAGTACCGTGTCCCGGTGGTAACAGCCGCGACTTACAAGTTGTAGGTCGTGGGTTCGAACCCAGGCAGGCGCCTTACTTTGTGTAAATTATTTCATAAAATTTTGTGTAAAAACATCGTGAGGAAACCGGCATGTCTTAGAACCAAAAATTCGAAGACATGTGACATCCACCAACATGCACTAGGCCCGCGTGGTGGATTATGGCCCATTTCCTCACACAGAGAGGAGGCCTGCACGCAAAACGAACCAAGTGTGAGTCTAAGTGCGGCAAAGGGGGTCCCTCTATCTTATCCCCCTAGGCGAGCGTATTGCCATCAAATATCAAATCCAGTCTCCGGGCTGAGACTAAGAATTACCAAATGGAAAACCCAATAACACATTGCCCGAACCGGGAATGGAACCAACGACCTCACGCTATAACCACGAACTGAACCCTAGAACGAGGCAATGTAATCAAGTTTTCTGTTTCTTTTGACAAGAAATAAAATATTAACTAAAAGTCTTTTTTAAAACAAGCTTTTCTCGTATTCTTCTCAGCAAATCCTTTCATTTGATACCCATATCATGGCAGTGCAGAAAAAAAAACTAGTCCGCCATCTTGGGCTGTTCGCCATATTGGATTTAGAATTACGTCACTTAGCTAATGCATGGTCATTGTCATCCAAACTAAACGGGTATGCAAAACTTCATATTTATCGGTGGAGGATAACTGCTTTAAAATTCAGTTGCAAGTTTTGACCCGAACACACATACATACATTGCAAGTTAAAAATAAAAGCTTGTAATTAATCACAAGGCTTTTTATTAAAGTTTTAGAAAATAAAGAACCGTGTTACTCATAACTTTTTATTATTACTTAATTTTTTTTTTATTCTAATATTTACAATACCTAATTAAAGCTTAAACATTTCTGACATTTGTTTTTCCAATAACTTATAATCACATTCAAAAGTATGCCTTATTTACTCTTCTCTAAGTTACACAATCACGACCTACCTATCCAGCCAAGTATAACACAGCGAATAAAAAAAAATACACATATTTTAAAATAGGGTCACGCACTAGAACTAAACTAATCTGCCATGGTTCAATATTTATCAATAATTTAACTGATTTGATCAAAATAAGAGCAGTGGTATCGGCCGCGAGAGCAGTAGTGGCCCAGTGGTATCGGCCGCGACTTACGAGTACAAGTTGTAGGTTGTGGGTTCGAGCCCTGGCAGGCACTTTACTTTGTGTAAATTATTTAATCACCACTGCTCTCAAAACGGTGAAGGAAAACATCGTGAGGAAACCGGCATGTCCTAGAACCAATAATTCGAAGACATGTGACATCCACCAACCCGCACTGGGCCCGCGTGGTGGATAACGGCCCATTCCCACTCACAGAGAGGAGGCCTGTGTCCCAGCAGTGGGAACATTAATAGGCTGATGATGTGATGTGATGTGTGTGATCAATATAAAAACTGGCAAAGTGCGAGTCGGACTCACGCACGAAGGGTTCCGTACCACTGTCGCAAAAAACGGCAAAAAAATCACGTTTCTTGTATGGGGGCCCCACTTCATCATCATCATCATATCAGCCGAAAGACGTCCACTGCTGGACATAGGCCTCCCCCAAGCGTCGCCACATTGACCGGTCCCGTGCGTCCCGAAACCAGCGGATTCCTGCAACCTTCACCAGGTCATCGGTCCACCTGGTGGGAGGCCTTCCAACGCAACGTCTTCCGGTTCGCGGGGGCCCCACTTAAATATTTATTTTATTCTGTTTTTAGTATTTTTTTGTTATAGCAGCAACAGAAATACATCATCTGTGAAAATTTCAACGGTCTAGCTATCACGGTTTATGAGATACAGCCTGGTGACTGACAGACAGACGGGCAGCGGAGTCTTAGTAATAGGGTCCCGTTTTTACTCTTTGGGTTTCGGAAGCCTAAAAACTGATACATATTTTAAAATAGGGTCACGAGAAATTGATTGAACTGATCAAAACGAAAACATGCAAAGTTTTCATGTGAAATTTTTAGGTCATAAGAATGTATGTTTCAGTCAAAATTGATGTTTCTCTCTGTACAAGAGTTATAAAGCTCCTATGCTTAGTTAACTCGAAAATTAAGTCGGTTAATATTACACCGATCAAGGTATTTCAATCGCCAAGAATGTGATAAATAAAACAATAAAATGCCTTTTACAATTTTTTAGGAACTAAATCACAGTTTAACAATAGACAACCCATTTTTTACACTACAAACAATCTAATTTTTTGCACACTTCCACGTATTTTAATCAATATCCTACTTGCTACTCTTTTTTGCATACAAAACGACTTCACCAAAAACGTAACAGCATTCAGAAATGTCTCTCTCGGCACAATGACCTCGCTCAATTACTATTCCGATCACTTTCATAATACTGCGAAACCGTTTTCTACTTGGACACAATATCTTCACGCTTGCTACCCACAGGGGTACACGGAACCAGCAACGCTTCTTGTGTCACTAGACTTTCATTGTTCTTTTTTTCAATATCATCCATCTGTACTTTTCTATCAATCTTTCACGACGCAAGTGTTCCCAAGCTTGGCCGTTCCGGCAGGACAACCATTTCCTGAGAAGGCAGCTCTGTCTCCAAGATCAAACAGTGTTGTGGTCTCCACTTTCTGGTCTTCTCCGTTGCTCCAGACCCATCTGTCGTCTTCGTACGGTTTCGTTCTTGGCTCTAGAGGTCTAGGTGTCACTTCGTTGTCTTGAGTGGTCTTAGTTGCGGGTCTATTCCTACTATTTGTAGTATAATAAGCATCTCTGTTATTTGTTTTTGTTTTATCTTCATTTTGTTTATCGGGCACATTTAAAGAGTTAGTCTTATTATCGGAGTTAATGCTTCTAGTATTGATATTAGCGTTGTCATCGCTTGAGTCGTGATGTTCTTTATTCCAAGTAATTTGCTGCTCCGTAATGACCAAAGTGCGGTTGACGTCATTCGATTGTGTGTTAATATGCGGCACAGAAGCGTTACCTAGAGTTTTATCTAATGCATTCGTATGTTTTCTTTGATATGTGCCTTCTTCTTTATCTTGTTGCACAACTGGTTGTCCATCTCTATTGTCTGAGTTGTACACATACTTTCTGTCTTGATTAGAATTTTCGAACTTATTAAAGAACTTGGTGGGTTCAGTCACAGCGACTCTATTCCAAGGAACTTCCCCGTTCCATTGGTACGGGTTCTGATAGCTATTAAGCGTATCAATCCTTCGATTTACAACTACAACGGCTCTCTGATTCACGTCACTGTTCACTAAACCATCGTATCGTTTGGTATAATCGTACACTTGCACTGGGGGACGTCCATTGCTGTTTTCGTACCCGAAGATGTTATCCAATAGGGGTGCACTGGGGCGATGGTTGCCGAAACTGTCGTAGGAGTCGTACCGGTGCGTCGTGAACGCAGAACTGGTGGTTACGAGGGAGAATAGTAAGGCTTGCAACATTGTCACTGAGTCACTGATTATAAGATTCATGAAGTAATTAACTCGTAAGTCGTCTTGGTCCGTTGTAAGACGTTTGCGGTTCTTATAAGACGTGCGTGCGCGCTGTGTCTTCGCGAACAACTGCAAGACGTAGGTATGTACTGAACGCTTCCATCTTATTGATGTTGATTCATCTGAAGTAGGGATGGCAGACGTCGATAAAGTATTAGGATTATATTAAGTGTTAAATAATGATAATGGAATTTTAATTGGCCTTATCTTGGTCTTCTTAATAGTATGTATAATTTTAATGAATTTTTGTAAGAATGTAAACATTATCATAAATAATTTTATATTTTCAAGTATGGTTGATTTAAAATTTCTTTGGTCAAAACATAATAAACTAAGGGAAATTATTAACCGAGGGAAAAATATACTGAAGGGGCGACTATTATACTAAGTAACTATTTATCCGATTTGAGTAATACCTTTTAGGAGATTTTTGTGAGCTGCGGTAATAATATTGTTACATACTTTAATTGTATTTGGGTTTCTATTTTTTCTATTTTAGAATATTATTATTTTGAAAATAGCTGAACAACTATCGAGGCGACATCACTGTGCAGTGCGGGAGTTCGGGTTTATTCGTGTCCAAGAGCGAGCGAAGCGAGCTCGGGAACTTAGGGCACCCCGACACGGATAGGTTAGGTTCGAAGGGGATGACGGGAGCTGAAGTGAGCGAGCAAAGCGAGCGAACTTAGCTCCCGTCATCTCCTTCATGTTAGGTTACTTTAGACCCTGAAGACAGAAAAAGGAGCCCTGTCGACAAACTTATATTTTCAAGTCGCTGTTTTAAACATTTGTATTCGCCCACTGTTTGTCGCCCACTTAGTATTTCAGTAAGCCATATTCAGTATTTTTTACACCTTTAATTTGAATTTTTTTTCGCTCGTTTAAATACTAGCCATAAACTAATAATAATTTGAAGACTAGTGCTTAAATTAGTTTAGTATATTTAAACTATTTTTAATTTTGATGTCCCAAATAAGCTCATTCATGTGCCTAGTACAATTTCACTTGATACTTGTAGTATATTTGCGTCACAACATTTAAGACGCCTTTATTAAATTTTATCGATATCGCAACGTGATGAAGGCCCAGCGCTACTGTCGATTAGATGATTCGGAACAAGCAAACAAGAGTGACATCACACGGTCAACATCTGACCCACAACACGACCCAGATTATTTTGTTATTATTTTTTAGAGCAATTCTGTTTGTTCATTTAATTCGTGGAACTAGTAAATACCTACTTAGTTATGGAAAGTTACTCTGAATAAAATCTAGTTGAGGTTATGCCCATGTTGCACCCACTCCTATCAAGGTCGGAGACTCTTAACTCGAAGTTGTGGACGATCGGTCCAGTTAGGTAGGTTTAACTGTAACTTCGAGAAAGATGTCAACCGTCGAATCGGACGCGGCTGGGCAGTGTTTGGAAAATTGCGCGGTATTTTCTCGTCCATCTTACCAGTGTCTCAAGACGAAAGTGTGTGTTGCTAGTGAATCATCACTGGCAACACACACCGTTCATAGACAGCAGCATCAGCGGTATCAGTATGGAATCGAAAACCGTGGTCGCTCACAATGGGCCTCATCAGAAAGCTTAAATTCAACGAAAGGGTAATGGAAAGAACTATGCTTGGCGTTTCCATACGTTATCAAATCAGAAACGAAGACATCAACAAGAGAACCAAGGCTAAAGATGTCAAAAAATAAAAGGCCCGTTTTGACAGCTATAAAAATCAATACATATAATAAATCTGTAGTAAAATATTTTTTGTACATCGAAAAAATTTCCAAAAAAAATAGCCAGGTTGTTAAACGATAACCAGCAGAACACATTTCCAGCATTTTTGGAATTTTTGTCAGTTTGTCTGTTTATTTGTGCACGCATCACGTGGAACGAAACCAATGTAGATAACTTTTATACGTAAAAATTGTGCGTATCTTGAAGAATTACGTAGTTTTTGTTTCATCATAATCGGTTCACTCTATCAAAAGTTAGATGAATTTAAAGTGTTCAAGAAGTAAAAATATCACAGCTCACGCAATTCAGTTACTCGGACAGTTGAACTCGCTATTCTATAGATGGCGTTTTGCATTTAAAGTCATTTTCTGAATCGCGGTGTTAAGATTCTACGCGACAGAATGACACTAGAAAAAAATGGTATGT
The DNA here is from genome assembly GCA_948252205.1 of Orthosia incerta. Taxonomy (NCBI): domain Eukaryota; kingdom Metazoa; phylum Arthropoda; class Insecta; order Lepidoptera; family Noctuidae; genus Orthosia; species Orthosia incerta. The sequence continues at coordinate 4,403,419 of OX411758.1, forward strand.
AGTATGTATATACATGCGACTATGTGTTTACGTGTATGTACTTATGTAGGGTAGGCAGGAAGGTAAGTAGGGTAGGGACTAGGGCTGGCAGCAGCAGACAGATGACGGGAGCGAAGCCGCGGGCACAGCTAGTACTGTACTTAATAATAATTAAACTTGATGCTTGCGAATGATACTTTTTGTCATAGTGTATCGGTAACAATAGTATTTAATTAGGATTATGAATTAGATTTTTCAATTTCTTACGTAGAAAGTTATCGCGGCATGTAAATTGAGAAACGTCAACGGAGTTCTTAGATTGTGACGACTATACCGACATTGCCCGTGGCAATGAGCAGGGTCTGCGAGCAACATTGCTCGCAGGACGGATGGCCGTTGGGGCCAAAAAGTTCTGGAGTGTCGACCGCGAACCGGAAGAAGTTGCGTTGGAAGAACTCCCACTAAGTGGAGCGACGACCTCGTCAAGGCTGCGGGCGTCCGGTGACCACAGAACCGATCCGTGTGGCGACGCTTGGGACAGCTCTATGTCCAGCAGTGGTCGTCTTTTGGCTGAAATGAATGAGGTTGTGGGTTCAAATCCGGGCAAATACCAATGTGAGTTTTTCAAAGTCATATGCCAGCCTTCTGGGCACTTTTCCTGTTGACAGCGATGTGGACGAATTTATTTTTATTAACACGCTTTTATTAGCTTGGTATATATCTATGTAACGGAATCTTTGAACGTGATTTTCACCCACTTCAAAACGTCGGATTGATTTGAAACTTTGCACACCTATCAATGACCGATGACAATGCAATAATTTAGTCAAAGTCAAAGTCAAAGTACTTTTGAAAGTCAAACAAAAATTAAAATTTACAAGTAATAAAAGTTGAAACTACCGTGCGCGTTTAAATTGTTTGTCCCATTAGCTTAACCAAGATCTTCAGGATTAGCGACTTTTTAGTTCAATTTACCATTAAAGCGTGTTTTTTAGTTTTTAGAACTACAATTTATTTTAGTTCCAATATTAGTTTGTAAATAATAATGTACATATGTAAATAAATAAGTCATATGTACCTACTTTCTAAGTTTATCATGATCATCACTAACAACGGTAAAGGAAATCGTTAGGAAATCGATATTTATTATAAGGTTAAAATCGCCAACCCGCTGATGAGAAGAGGTCTTTTTCCTGTAGTGAGACAGTTACCGGCTGGTATTATTATTATAAGAGTATTATTATGACGGGGGAACCCCCGTCAAGTTGCGTGAGTTTATTGCAAATTGCAGTGCTGTTTTAAGTTTTTAACCAACTTCATAAAAAAGAGGGGGTTTCCCCGATTACTCAAAGACGCCTTGACCGATTTCAAAAATTCGTCTTTTGTTTTGAAGGGTATACTTTCTAGTTGGTCCCATAGTCATCAGGTCAGTATCTGATGATGGGATCCTAGAGAAATCGAGGGAACTCCTCAAACATTATAGGCGATTTTGGTATTTTCATCAACAATGCAATCAGAAAGTATCATTTGGTGAAGTGAAACTGATGAAGAAGACCACAGATGGCCACTGGAACTCCTATGCTAAGTATGTCACGGGTATTAGATATCTCGTACAGTTAACCGACTATGATGAAGCAAATACTTATAAATAAATGGTACTGATGAAAATGGCACCATTGAACTGATCTGGTGATGAAGCCGGAAAGTAGGCACTGGAACTCTGAAATAAAACAATGTATCCTAGTCGTGTTTGGGCTTATTGGAATCGTCATGAGATGTACTTTGGCTATAAATGATTATCATGTTAATTGGAGATACCTACCAAAACTAAAAAGAGAAAAATAAAAAACTTTTTAACAAAAAATCAAACCGACTTCCAAAACAAAAAACTACAAAGCAAAAAATTACTTTCTTTTCCGAAATCGGTGTCGAAAAACGGAAAACAATGGGTAGGTACAGAAGACACCGACTTCGGAAAAGAAAGTTATTTTTTGCTTTGTAGTTTTTTGTTTTGGAAGTCGGTTTGATTTTTTATTAAAAAGTTTTTCTATCGATAGATTCAACATGCGACAAATGTTTTACAATAACAACTAAATCATTTAAAACATCAATATAGGTCTCGAAATAATATTTGCTGGAAATAAGACGATTTCGTCAAGATACCTTGATTTTCAATATATAATTTCGAGAGATAGTGGTGTCTCAACCCATACAAAAAAACCGTGCCGACGTACTTTACTGATTATACTGATTATTTTTTGTACATCGATCGCGTTCGGGTTCGTTCCACGGATATAGATGGTGATCTTTCTATCGCCGTGGAATGGAACTGACCGCGATCGATTTACAAAAAATAATCGGTATCATCAGATGAAAAACGCTAGTTACGTCGGCACGGTTTCTTTGTATGTAGTATTATATTATCTGTGATTGATGAACTAAACATAAACACAGAAAATAACTCAAGAACTTTTCGAGCACACATGTCTTCGACTCAAGTGAATTCTTTTGTTCTTCTACACGAAACCCGAAGAAGTGAGCAGGCTCTTGATGAGTCTAAATCAGACAGCGCACCTGGTCGAGATAATGTTTTCAGTGGCTTCTTGAAAACTTAAGTCAAAAAATCGTCCCTATTCTCAACCACTTAACTAACCTTTGCTTCACAAAGGGTATCTTTCCGGGTCCACTTAGGCAATCTGTCTTTATTCCTGTTCACAAGAGGTTGGGCGGGGTTTGAAAGTGGCGCCAGTGATAGAAAAGTTGAAAGGAAACCGTTTGTCCTGGTATGGTCATGTGATGAGGAGGGATGAAACGCATGTAACTAAAAGAGTTATGAATATAAATGTGGATGGATGGAGAGGGAGCGGGACGGCCAAGGAAAATATGGATGAACTGTGTGTGTGGGGTGATATGAAAGAAAAGGGAGTCAGTGCTAGCGTGACGGGGGAGAGGACGGTATGGAAGAAGAAAACGTGTTGCGCCGAACCCAAGTAATATGGGATAAGGGCAGGACGATGATAAGGCCCACTTCACGTTGGGACAGAAACGATGACAACAATTACAAACCCATATTCATCCTACCAGCTATTTCTATAATTATTGCAAAGCTATTATAATTTATTTGTAAAAACCAGGCTCATAAACTTCATAAACAAATCTAATTCCTTAATTAGCTTACAATTTGCAATTAGATGCAGTCATTGCCCTAAACCCTCTGCAAAGATAATATATAATGTTAGTGCCGACGTAACTAGCGTTATTCATCTGATTATAGCTTGTGGCTCGTGGCTAAATAATAACAGCCGCACGGGTCGATCATCAAGGTTAAGCAACGCTTGACGAGGTCGGTCCGTGGATGGGTGACCATTTCAACATACCGAGTTTCCTCCGTACCTCGGAAAGCACGTTAAGCCGTTGGTCCCGGCTGTTATTTGAAGATCTTTGACAGTCGTTACGGATAGTTAGAAGCTTGAGATCTGACACCAGTCTTGCCAAGGGGTACCGTGTTACCCAGTTACTGTGTTGTGGAGGTCAGATAGGCAGTCGCTCCATGTAAAACTGGTACTTAGCTGAATCCGGTAAGACTAGAAGCCGACCCCAATACAGTTGGGATAAGGCTAGGCTTCGCGTTCGGTTCCGTTCCACGGATATAGATGGTGATCTATCTATCGCCGTGGAACGGAACCGAACGCGATCGATGTACAAAAAATAATCAGTGTAATCAGTACAGTACGTTGGCACGGTTTCTTTGTTTGGGATGAGACACCACTGCCCTCTGGTAGCTAATAATCTAGACTGTGGTAGCAAATGTCTGACCGAGTTTCTGGACTGGTAGAACCTGGATGAGGCTGGCACAGGATAGTGGAGATTAGAACAAAAAAGAGAGCCGTATGCTCACCAGTGGGCGAATTCGGGCTATCAGTCAATCAATCAATCAAATCATTTATTTGCAACGAATGTAGGTTACATTAAAATACAGGTGGAGTAGATAGGAGTGGGCTATGCTCGGCGTTTCCTTGCGTGATCGAATCAGAAATGATCCGCAAGAGAACCAGGGCCAAAGAATTGCCAAACTTAAGTGGCAGTGGGCAGGGCACATTGCTCGCAGAACGAATGGCCGATGGGGCAGAAAAGTTCTGGAGTGGCGACCGCGAACTGGAAGACATTGCGTTGGAAGGCCTTCCACCAGGTGGACCGATGACCTGGTGAAGGTTGCGGGGTTCCGCGGGTTGCGAGACGCACGGGACCGGTCAATGTGGTGACGCTTGGGGGAGGCCTATGTCCAGCAGTAGATGTCTTTCGGCTGATATGATGATGATGATGATGAGATAGGAGTGAGCCATGCACAAAATTTATAAAAAAATATAATTATAGATTAACAATTTTAATCCTTTTTTTTCATTGATAACTATCTAAAAATGAAATAACAAATTAAATTGTCACAGTTAGAATTATTACAATTATACATACATTAATTTATCTTGTTTAATGTCAAATTAAAGTTTTACTTTAGAATAAAATTAAAAATAAATTATGTTCAAAATAATATATGTTAATATATTAATTTTGTATATTTATTATATCTACACAATGCTGATTAAAAAGATTTGTTCATAAAAAAGGCTTTAATCGAATATAGTGGCGTTCATATTTTCTAATATGAAGGCCACTTTATTCGATTACCACCCACCACACACCACATCGGCCACAAATTAGTGTCGAAATGTGAAACTTTCGACGCTCATCACTTTCTAATATTTTCTTTTTTTACTTTTTTGCTTCCATACAGGGCTAGATAATGATGAGACAAATTGATATCACTTTTTATTTTGAACGTACATCGTCAAACAGTGGCATAATTCCTAGACTACGTTTGTATGGAAAAAATTTCGACTAGTGTAACCTTAAGTTCGCTTTTCAAGCAGTCGGCTTTTTTGTTTTTTTTGTATTAACTTTTTTTATTGTTTTTCTTTAAATATGCACAAAGATGATGTATACGTGGCAGTAAAACCCGCAGTTTGCTCTTCAGACTTGTAAATGTCACACATTTGTATGGCACTCATACAAATACGGCGTTCTTAGTATTCACTACACGTTTACACTTTGTATGATGTACCGCGTAATATCCGTCCCCATAGTTCTACCACTAATATTTGATATTGCTCTCATGTACGTATTGGTGTAGGGGTCCTGTTTCCTGCTTTATTGTTTGGTGATTTTAAGTACCTTGGCCACGTAGCACGTACACGACTTAAAGATAAGAGATGGACACGATCCACAGGGCAAGCGGCGCGTCGGTAGACCGTACACGCGCTGGGAGGACGACATTAGAAAACTCGCTGGACCGCACTGGATTTATGTCGCCAGAGACAGAGACAAATGGAAATCTTTGGAGGAGGCCTTCATCTGAGAGAGGTCCATGCATATAATAAAACCGGCCAAGTGCGAGTCGGACTCGCGCACATAGGGTTCCGCACCATTATCGCAAAAAACGGCAAAAAATCACGTTTGTTGTATGGGAGCCCCACTTAAATATCAATTTTATTCTGTATCTGTTGTTATAGCTGCAACAGAAATACATCATCTGTGAAAATTTCAGCTGTCTAGCTATCACGGTTCATGAGATACAGCCTGGTGACAGACGGACAGACAGACAGAGACTGATCGCGGAGTCTTAGTAATAGGGTCCCGTATTTACCCTTTGGGTACGGAACCCTAAAAAAATAATAATTTGAATAACCTAAAAAAAAAAAATTACCTTTATTAATTACATTTGATTATTCCAATTTATCTATTAGATACAAATAACCGAAATGATTATTTTTTTCTTCTAATCTATTTTCTGTAATATCTATGTATATATCCGTCTGTCACCAGGCTGTATACCATGAACGGTGATAGCTAGACAGTATTTTTTTTAAGAAGATATCAATATCTTCACATTGGAAAGATATTTATAGTGTCCGATCGAAACTGGTATTTCAGCTGAAACCGAAACCGATTTTTGTCCTTGGTCTCAGTTTCGGCCGAAACCGAAAAAATTCAGACAATTTAAAAATCTATTGTTTTATTGCTGAAATTTGGCGTATTTCATACACTTATACAGACAGTTAAAACGTGCAACATGAAATTAAAAAACCGGCCAAGTGCGTGTCGGACTTTGCAAATTTAGGGTTCCGTACCAAACCGCAAAATCAAGTTGTTTTTTAATAGGTAAAATGAGAGAATTTCAAAGAAATAATCTGATTTGTAAAGTGAAGAAATTTATTTTGCTCGTTTTAGGGCCGATGTTTCAATAGTCTGATAACTTTTAACTGAGGAATAAAAATGGCTGTTTGACAGGTTTTCTATACAAAAGCTGTCAAACCGCCATTTTTATTCCTCCTTAGTGTTTTGTTTTTGATGTCAGTTATTTTTTTTTTCGAAAACAGTTTTATTTCTCTCTTTATAGTTTGATTACAATATCACTAAAAAGTGAGCAAGTTATATAGTAAGGTACCTAAATGATTTACAAAATACCCAAAAACTCAAATTACACATTCGTGCTGTTTGTAGCTAAGGAGTTCGGTTGTATGTTCCATATCTTGCTAACTGCTGAACCAATTTGGATGCAACTTGCACTATTCCCTAAGTTGAGAGTTACCTAATCCGATAAAAAAGAATAGTCACGATTCAATAAGTAGTTTCGGAGAAATACGTGGACAAACATACATACATACAAACATACACTTACGAAATAAACCACACATGTTTAGACGCCCAATTAGAGTAACTTATGAGAATATTGGGCAATGCCAACAATATAACATACATACGTGTCGAATTGATTACCTTCTTTGTTTTCAAGTCGGTAAACAGGACCTCATTACCTAATCACTATGCGCGAGGAATAACACATAAATTCAAACACAATCACGCCGGACCGGCCGGCAATCTGACAGCTGACGATGGCGGGTGATACATCATCAGCCTATTAATGTTCCCACTGCTGGGATACAGGCCTCCTCTCTGTATGAGGGAATGAGCCGTAATCCACCACGCGGGCCCAATGCGGGTTGGCGGATGTCACATGTCTTTGAATTTTTAGTTCTGGGACATGCCGGTTTCCTCATGGTGTTTTCCTTCGAGGAGAAGTGACAAACGAGACACGAACTCACAAACTCTCTCGATTTCAACCGAGCGACCCGCGATAATTCACGATTGCAGTTTCGGTGCGGCCGAAGGTGAACTTGCCGAAACAGAAACCGAAACCGAATCTTGGTCGGTTACTAGATATTAACATCTTCACATTGGGAAGATGTCAACCTCATCCTTCACATTGGGAAGATGTCAACATCTTCCAGTCGTTATCGCGATGCTTTCGTGGATAGAATTTTACTTGTCTAAAGCCTCTGGCCTTACTGTTCCCTATCATATCCACCCTGTATTCGAGTTCTCCTACACACACATCACATCATCAGCCTATTAATGTTCCCACTGCTGGGACACAGGCCACCTCTCTGGGAGAGGGAATGGGCCGTAACCCACCACGCGGGCCCAGTGCGGGTTGGTAGATGTCACATGTCTTCGAATTTTTGGTTCTAGGACATGCCGGTTTCCTCACGATGTTTTCCTTCACCGTTTTGAGAGCAGTGGTGAAGAAACAATTTACACAAAGTAAAGCGCCTGTCTGGGCTCGAACAAACGACCTACAACTTGTAAGTCGCGGCCAATACCACTGGGCTACCACTGCTCCGTGCTGCTAGTTCTCCTACAAAGTTGGCTATTTATACGGCCACCGTGACCGAAACTTAATCAGTAGGAAGGATATTATATTTGGAACAGGAAAATAAAACTACACTGAATTATTAAACAGCACTTACAAGTTATTATTAAACAGCAGAATACTAATAATACATAATAATACAATTATTTGTTCCACAAATTTACAGATACAAAATTTGTACAACTATTGAGAATAAGTTTATTAAAAGCACGGTACATTCTTATTATATATGCATAAATGATTCTTTAAAATATCTAAGTCTAAATTATCGTATGTAAAACTGAGTTCACACTTGATTGTAACCCAAAACATACTATATAAGTACTGCATTGGATCTTTATGTCCCCAACTTCAGCCGTTCAGCATATATATCCTAACTCCATACTGCACCACACACAAATTTGCACCGAGGTAACGCTGCAATGTTCTGCTTACACTAGATCTACGCTACTTATGATATTCCGGGTCAAAGTCATCTTCGGGCTTATCATTATCATGTGGTAGACTTTTTGCTTCCGTTGGTGGCTTTGGCCAATCGATCACTATAGTATTTGGTTTTTAATTTTTTTTAATTCTTGCAGCGGCCCCTCTTCAAATTGACTCGCGTTCAAGTAAGTGATGTTTTTATTGAAGCTATTATTGTGATCGCATTCGCCATGTTTTAGTTTTCTTCTCTCTCCGCCTGCATACAGTGGCACTGGATATACTTTGGATATTTCTCCATCTGACCCTTCCACAGATGCTTCTAAATCGTTGTTCTCATCTTTTTCTTCAACTCCAACTGGTAGCATAACAGGCATAATCCCTTCTTTTAAAATATATTCCTTATCGTCGTCTGCTGCAACAATCACTACGACTGTCAAAATCACTATAGAGATCACTTTCATCGTGAAAGATTCAATCGTCAACTGGATGGCTGTTTATCACAAGAACTTATTCGGTCACTCTTTCGCTGTTATTATTTTCCTCGTGATACTGTGTTGGGTTTATATACGGTTTTCTGTGAGCTATTTTAAGCTTATCAACTATAAATATGGCCAATTAATATCATAATTGGGACTTGCCTGAAATAAAAATTGTTTTCCTTCCTTTGCCCGTCCTATTTAAATTAAAAACAATGGATCGAGTTTCGAGTATTTCAAAATATATTATTTAATTGGATTTTGTCTCATTCTGTGCGGTATTGATATATTAAACTAAATGATATAGCGACGGGCAGCATCTTTCAGTTTTACAACATGCCTTCAGATGGTCCTATTGGCTTAACTTTTGCTGTTTTCTTGTCTATTATTTCCACCACATCTGCAATACTTTTTAAAACTGCCAATTTCTGTGTTGGTTTCATATTTTCAAAAGTCACAACATCGTTTTCAAGATTTTTTCCATTAGCCTTCATAGTTTGAGGTGCCATATCTTCAAATGGCTGCTCTTCTGCCAAAAGTCCTTCTGATAACTTGTATTTGGGGATGTCCTTTGCTCCTACAGTCACAAGAAGAGTCAGAATCACTACAGCAGCTACTTCCATGGTGAATATGTATTGGTTTCTGGTCACGAGAACTGTTTGACTCCGGTTTATATAGCATTCGTTGTGTGCTATTTTAAGCTTATTAGTAATGTACGTGGTTTAACTGTTGCTATGTATGTATGAAACATAATGGCCATTAGACGAGTTGAAATAGTTTTTCCTTCCGTCGTATTTCCAGTAACACTGAGCTAATGAAATAATTTTATAAATTTAATAGAAGTGTAGGAACTTTGCTTGAATCACACATTTTAAATTATTGAGAGAAAACCAAGACTAATTTTATTGTAAATGTTTGCCTATTTCCCTAATCGATAAAATGTAACTAAACATACACTAGACTTTACGAACAACACACACAGAAAAGGTATATTCAAACATGAGGAAACTGACTAAACTCAAAGATTTCTTCCAGTTTAAAAGGTAGGATCTCAATCATTTAAGCCATCTGTTACAACTTAATGCACGTATTTTTTAACAGAAGTGTCTTGCCTCAATAAATTGAATTCATGTACTACATATATTGATCGTCGCGTCTTATTTGGTCATTTAGGCTTAGACAACATATTACTCCTGTTATCAACCGAAAAATGTATAGTAATAATTCATTACATGAATTGTTTATATGGTATTTTGTAAGAGTTGAACATACATAAACTCACGCCTGTATACCCCGAAAGGCTAAGCAGAGGTGCACCTATAGTGAACTCACATTACGCCAGTTACGTGGCATGTTGAGTGAGAGATTATGTAGGAAAAATCGTGTATTAACACCCACCCGCAAAGACTTTTAGCTCTCGTGATCATGGCGCAAGAATTTCACCATCCCATATCTTCCCGTGGGTGTCGTAAGAGGCGACTAAGGGACACACCAGAGAATGGGCAGCAGCATTCTCTGGGCACTTTAACAACAAACTGCGATCGCCAACCCGCCTGCCAAGCGTGGCGATTATGGCAAACACCCCCAAATTAAAATGAATAGCTCACAAATAAAACGGCCCTGAGTGCCCGGCAGCCCATCTACCCTTGGCTACGGTAGCGGTCGAGGCGATGGCGTGGCAAGGGGTGCGAAGAATCCCCGGAGTGGACCCGGCTACCCCAATAAACACCGACGACTGGACCTGGGAACATATAAAACGCGAACACTCCGGACCGACGAGAAGATAGCCGAACTCGAGGAAGAATTGAGCAGGTTGCGATGGAGTATTATAGGGTTATCTGAAGTCCGAAGAGAGAGGGAGGACTCGATAATCCTCAAATCCGGTAACCTGCTCTATATCTCATGGAGGAGAGGCGTGAGATGATCCTGCAGTCTTCAGACGATGCCTTAAAATACCGGCAGCTAAATAGACGGATCTCAAAGTCCTTGAAAAGCGACCTCCACCGCTTTAATACCGAGCGTATTAAAGACGCGATTGAGCGGAATAAGGGCTCCAAGGTCTTTGCAAGAGATCTGTCTATTGGGCAGAGCCAGCTAACGAAACTTAAGCCCGACTATGGCAGGTTCGTATCCGCCAAACCGGAGCTTCTGAGGGAGATCGAGACATTATATGGGCAGTTGTACACGTCAACCAGTAAACCCGTCGCGAATCTAGCGAATGAACCTAGAGCTAGATTGATCCGACACTATATCGAAGACATTCCCGACGTCAGGCTGTATGCAGGGTGGTTAGGATGGCTCTGAAACAGCTTAAGGACAACAAGGCACCGGATGACGACGAAATTACGGCCGAACTCTTGAAGGCGGGTGGAAAACCAATACTTAAGGCCCTTCAGAAGCTGTTTAATTCCGTCATACTCGAAGGGAAAACGCCACAGGCATGGTGCAGGGGTGTGGTGGTACTCTTCTTCAAGAAGGGTGACTATGCCCTACTGAAGAACTATAGGCCCATCACACTTCTTAGCCATGTCTACAAGCTGTTTTCAAGAGTCATCACGAATCGTCTCGCGCGCAGGTTTGACGATTTCTAGCCTCCCGAACAAGCCGGATTTCGTAAAGGCTTCAGCACCGTAGACCACATACATGCGCTGTGGCAGGTTACAGAAGACTGAAGAGTACAACCTGCCTCTCTGTTTAGCGTTTGTGGACTACGAGAAAGCCATCGATTCGATCGAGACTTGGGCTGTACTACAGTCTCCTCAACGGTGCCAAATTGACTACCAATACATCGAAGTGTTGAAGTGTTTGTACAAAAACGCCACCATGTCAGTTCGACTTCAGGATCAGACCTCGGAACCAGTCCTTCTGCAGCGAGGTGTGAGACAGGGAGACGTCATATCTCCGAAGCTGTTTACCGCTGCACTGGAGGATGTCTTCAAGGTTCTGGACTGGAGAGGGCTAGGCATCAACGTAAATGGCGAATACATCACTCACCGTCGGTTTGCCGACGATATAGTGGTTATGGCTGAGACCATGGAGGACCTCAGTACAATGCTCGATGACCTCAGTAGAGCTTCCGAAAGAGTGGGTCTTAGAATGAACATGGACAAAACCAAGGTGATGTTGAATGCCCATGTTACACCCACTTCTATCAAGGTCGGAGACTCTACACTCGAAGTTGTGGACGACTATGTCTACCTGGGACAAACGATCCAGTTGGGTAGGGCCAACTTCGAGTTGAAGAGGTCAACCGTCGAATCCGACTCAGCTGGGCAGCGTTCGGGAAGTTACGCGGTATCTTCTCGTCCAACTTACCACAGTGTCTCAAGACGAAAGTCTATAGCCAGTGTGTGTTGCCAGTGATGACATATGGCTCTGAGACGTGGTCGCTTACAATGGGCCTCATCAGAAAGCTTAAAGTCACCCAAAGGGCAATTGAGAAGGCTATGCTCGGAGTTTCCTTGCGTGAACGAATCAGAAATGTGGAGATCCGTAAGAGAAGCAGGGTTACCGACTTAGCCCGAAGAATTGCCAAGCTTAAGTGGCAGTGGGCAGGGCACATTGCTCGCAGAACGGATGGCCGATGGGGCAGAAAGGTTCCGAAGTGGCGAAAGCGAACCGAAAGACGTTGCGTTGGAAGGCCTCCCACCAGGTGGACCGATGACCTGGTGAAGGTTGCGGGGATCCGCTGGTTGCGGGACGCACGAGACCGGTCAATGTGGTGACGCTTGGGGGAGGCCTATGTCCAGCAGTGGACGTCTTTCGGCTGATATGATGATGATGATGATCATGGCGCTTGTAACGGTGCCGAAATATCGAGCTCTCAACAAAAATCTAAATATACATGGTAAATATCCCGAAACAATTGTGATTAAGGAAACATTGCAAATGAGGAAAAAAAATAACAAAATTTAAAAGCACAATGCACAGTACTGTATATATAATATAGGTACCTAAACGATTATTGTTAATTAATAAATGATGAATTATATGTACAAAGCCTTTGTATATTATACAAACCCAGTTGATCCAATATAACATTTATACATAATGCGGTTAAACTGAAACGAATAATTCTAAATTTAGTTAAACACTAGCCAATAATAAGTTACTAATCAACGAAATTTAACTACCTACTTAAGTACATGCATAACTACAATATTACAAAATAAATTAAGTCAATAAACACAATGTGCCAACAGTTATTTTCTAATTCTTATTTTCATCATAATCCTAAACTTCTGCCCGACATTCAGTTCCGAATCTTACTTTGCCTGTAGGACAGTAGTCGACTCCGATAAAAGCCCTACCTTCTAACTTTGCTTTTTCAGACTTCCTGACCTTCTGTACGTCTATTACTTCCTCGGGTCTTACAACACGATCTGATTATATATAGTAGTATTATGGTACAGAATAGGTTTATCTGTAACATAGTTATTCATCTGCAATTGACGTAATAATTCTGTTAATATATCACATTTACTTCACATATGCCTAATGAGAATTTACCGGCGGATTCACCCGAATGGATTTTGTACTGTAACTTCTCTTTCTATTGCCTATTCATAGCTATACTATTTTAGTTTCGTTCGTCATTAACGTCATTGGCTTTTACATTGTTCTGAAATGAATAGGAATGTGCCATATTGAATTTACTCATGTATTACAAATGTTTACGGAAGGAACTATATCGTGCCTGTTGGGAATTGTACCCAACTTTTCGGTTGGCCGAAGCGCACCGTCTACGCTGTCTCACAAATCTGTGTGACCGATACGGCGTTGGTGTGTGCCCATTTAATACAGTCCATTAATTTCATCCACGAGCTAATATTAAACGCCCAACAGTAACGTAGCAATATGCATAATGACCAGACAATGTGACATATACTGAAGTTTAAATCAATATTCATTACATTGCCCGAATTGGCTTGAATTGATTCATATTGCCCGGGCTTTATACATAGTGCCTTGATTAATTAGTTGGTCCATGACATACCTATAATAATATACTGTTAGGCAACTTGGCAATGCTGCCAGTCTTTTGGGCACAATACCAATGGACAACGATGTGGTGGAGGTTTTCGACGCCATATTTTTGAATATTATATTTTTTGGATTACTTAGTAGTTTTTGTTTTAAATGCATATGTTTGTAGTCTTAATTAATTAAATATTTCTATTTATGTAAAATATCCCGTCCGGCAATACATTAATATTATCATACATCCTCATGGAACCCAAGCCAAAAAATATTGAATTTAAGTAGCGTTTTTGTATTTATTGGGCTATTTGACGTTACACTAAAGCAAATGTGTCGATAAAATGTTACATAAATATCCAGTTCAGGATTTTCAGGTGGCGTCATATACAAGAAAACCACTGTTATTTACGTATAGTGTTAAAAGAAAGGTATCAGGTCTCTCTTCCTCATTATTTTAGTCAAAAAACATCCACTGCTGGACAAAGACATACCCCAAGTGTCACCGCAGTATTCTCACCAATATCTAGCTTAAACTATATTATTTCAATTAAGTATATTGTGATAGTAGTAAATTATTTCATCACCACTGCTCTCAAAAACGGTGAAGGAAAACATCATGAGGAAACCGGCATGTCCTAGAACCAAAAATTCGAATAAATGTGACATCCATCAACCCGCACTGGGCGTGATGGATTATGGCCCATTCCCTCTCACAGAGAAGAGGCCTGTGTCCCAGCAGTGGGAACATTAATAGGCTGATGATGTGATGTGATATTGTGATAACTAGCTTCTGCCAGCGGCTTCGCTTTAAAGTCGACAATTATGCCAAGGGAACGTGCTCCTGGGATAAAATGTTTCCTATGTGTATTCCAGGACCTTGCGTTAAAATGTGAAACAATAACTAACAAACAGATAGAGTTATTTTCGCATTTGTAATATTAGTTAATTACATATCTAATTAGTTATTAATATGGATTCCCATAAGATTAAGAAGAATTTTGTGGATCAAGTTACTCCTCACACAACCAAATAAGGATTACCGAATTTAACAATTTATAGAATGCCTCAAGGAGCAATCCTAAGCCCACGTTTCTTTGGATTATAGTATGCGTCATTTACTCAGGTATTTTAGTAGTTTCAGTAGCGTCATCAGTTAACTTTAGCCTATATTTATTGGTATCATAATTTAGTAAATCATCATTATAAACTCACGCCCTCTTCCCATGAGCGTAGACAAAAACTGCAGATTGCCACCTACCACGATCCTTGGGTGATGTTCTTCAGAAAGACCATTTGCGTAGTACCTAAACATAACCGGCGTGCGTGTATGACCAGGGCCCATACAAACTTGTCAACACCATCATGATTCTGCTGTAAAAAGGAATAGTGCTATTCGCCCTTTATACCTCCGTTTCTCGATCACAGTGGAACCATGGCAGTTTTGACACGTCAGTAAAAGACCCCAGATGTTTGAATGTGATCGAAGCAGAAGGAATATTTAGAAAATAGTGCGCACTGTATTATCGGTTCAAGGGTTATCAGTGCCCTCATACGTATCTATTTAGTAATTGTGATTTATGGCGTTTGTGCAATCTTGTAGTCTTATTTACCGTTTCTTCCAGGTGAGTAACGTCACTGCACTCAAGTATTGCTGACTGCAGTTTCAAGACTTTCCTTAGGGTTGAGAAATTTAAAACAGAGTCGAAGTTATATGCTGAAAAAAAATGCACATGCACGTGACTGGAGTATCTATCTGCCTGCCTTTACGTAACTATGTTGGGGACATCTTCCAGTCTAACCTTATGCAGCTGAGTACCAGTTTATCGACTTAAAAGGTAAGACGATACCACTTGGCAAGATTGGTGTCAGATATCAAAGCTTCAACTACCGTAACGACTGTCAAAGATCTTCAAATGACAGCCGGGACCAACGGCTTAACGTGCCTTCCGAGTCACGGGAGTCTAGGTATATATTTGGATGACCATCCACGGACTGACCTCGGTAAGGGTTGCTGATCTTTGAAGATCGACCCGTGCTGTGTGCAGCTGTTATTACTTAACCACGAGAGTGACAAAAGTAAAACATCTTAAAATGGAGTTGTATCATACTTCTCTCTCATGTAACGTGACGCACCTAAACGTGAAGCCTGATGGCCCATGTCAATTCTGACTATCGTTCATCATCATTTCTGCTGAAAGACGTCCACTATTAAACATAGGCCGCCCCCAAATATCACCACATCGACCGGTCCTGTACGTTTCGCTTTCACCGGCTTCTTACAGCCCTAGTCACCTAATGGTAGACCTTTCAACACTGCGCTTTCCGGTAGGTACGCCGAAACTTATGATCAGAAAAAATTGCGCGGGCACGAATATTGTTAGTATTGGCTGCCGGCGCAACGATTGCTTGCTCTTTGGTCAGCAAAAAAACCTGTGTGCCTCCAATCGCATCAGCAATTTGCAAAGCTTTGTTGTAGCGCCCCCTCTCACTACCTTCACCCGTGACCGCGTTCTTAGCTCGCGGCGCTATAAACCGGAGGAATAAAATATAAAAAGTGAATTCCATTTGAAGTTGGAGGGAACAGAATTTATTTATGCTTTTCTTTGTGTGACTGAATTTTCGTTTCTTGAGTAAAGAGGTAAAATTGGTTGCTCAGACTTAGCACTCATTGTGGTTTTTATTCGCGCTAATTTTTGCCGCCCATTCTGCAACATATGGTATTGTATGAAGCTGCACACATTTGCGGTAAAAACTGTGTTTTGCTACAGAATCCACCGCACCGCGGCGCGGTTTTAATCCACGTGAATATTTTGTGCTATATGAACGGGTTTTTGGGCCACGTGACCCGTAAATCCGCGCGAAAAAAAATCACGTCTAAAAACCGCAGTACGTGCTAAGCCTTTGTACGTTTGTTAAAGTCATAATGCTGTGAATAGCCCACTGCAGAGTGAAGCAGCGGCGGACACAAACAAACTTGAGAAAAGAATAATGAGACACAATAAAAGACGACGTCTTTTTTCCAAGGATTAATTAGAAGTACCTACATACAATTTTGAACTACGCAGTTCTTAATTGATAGATGCATGCCACAAATCCGGGCTTAACGCTAATTGCGTTAACAAAACCCCGAAAAGGAAGCCCGATGAAGAAAGCTCCGTTCGAGTAGTGAAGAAGAAGAAGAAGCCTGCTTGTCGCAATCACTGCGGTTCCGCACTGACAGGGCCGAACATGTTGCTGCGCCCCGCTATTCCGTCGACGCAGCTGTACGTGTCATCATTCCACGAAGGCAGAAGAGGTCGTGGAATACATAAAGACGAAATTCTCCCTGAGAGTCGAGGAGTTGGAGTCGCGTCACAAGATTAATTTCAAATCTTTTGTGGTGCGGGTTCCGACTTATCATCTGGAGACCTTCATGAAGGAAGAATTTTGGCCGACGCGACGGGTGTCGTGTATCGGCGTTGCCGCGGAAGGCTACATGACACCACGACTCAGCGCAATACGCTCGTCGCCGACCCAACGTACTAAAGAGATTTATGTTAACTTTTATCCATGAGCCTTAGTATAGTTGCCTGAAAATAAATAAATAATAATAATAAAACGTAGAGTTCTACATAATACTGGAAAATACAATAATAAGGACAAACACGAAATAAATGATTAGCCTCGTTAATTATTCCACAATTATGTACTTGATAAACTAGAACAAGCCGAGTGCGGCAGTACTTCCAACAGACGTGCGTCTATGATCAACTGATGTTCAATGCGTTTTAAGTGCTGATAGTAACTGGTGTAGAGGGAATGAGCTTAAATGAATACGTAATATTGAAGCTTACTCAATATCACTCGTCAATCTTTGCCCATCCTACTTTATAGTAAACCACAGTGTTGCCAATCCGTTCCTCTCGCGGCCGTTTGCCCGCGCGTTTCTTAGGCATAGCACGCATGACGCACTGCGATTTTTTTTCCGCCCATTCTATAACCTATGGCAATTTATGAAGCAAAGAGTACAAAAAAACCACAATGCGTGTTAAGCCCTAAGGTGGGTACACACGTACGTACATGCCCGATAAACTTGCTCGATCTCGAGCAAGTACGAACGCGTGTACCATACAAGTCTCAAGACAAATGCTCGAAGCCAACCAAAATGATCGATTCGAACAAGATTCAAACGTTCATAATTCTTGCTCGATGTTCGAAGAAAATGTTTGTACGTTCACACTAGCCGCAACGTCAAGCTTGTTAGTCGTGATTGATATTTTTGTGAAGAGGGACTTTCGTTAATTTTCTCGGGATTTTGTGGAACAATTCATAAATATGTATCGGGAGGAAGAGTGCTTGTGGAAAAAGAAACTCAGCTTATGAACGTTTGATGCACACCAAACACAACAACGAATCGTCCATTGTTTGAAGAGTTTTAACGCACACTAATCATGTTCCTCGAGCAAGCTTTTACGTGTAGACACAAGGTGGAACGTGTATGGAGAACAGCTTTATTCGATGAGACTTGCTCGATGAGCATGTACGTACGTGTGTACCCACCATTAGAACAGCGCGCTAGTCTCGCACATGCTCGCACTGTGTCCAGCGGCGGCTGCGCCAGTTGAGTCTGAGCTGTCAGTTTGAATGTCGCTCGCTACGAAACCCTACCGGTCGACACGGGACTCCACTGACGTACCGCACGCGCGTGTTCTAACGGACCTACGATACCTACTTATAGGTTACCTAATAACTTTATTATGAAAATTGTGAAAACCAAGAATGATGAGCCTTTTGCCCTGAGAGTTTCTTGTGTTTCATTTTCTATGAGGAGCGTGCCGCATAACTTATTATTATTAATATTATAAACTAGCTGTCCCACGCGGCTTCGCTCCCGTCAACTGGCTACCTACCTACCCTACTCTACATACACATGAATGTTGCGTAACTTTAACCGCTTACGCAGCGCACGCAACGGAAGCTCTCAAAAAGGGATAATTTTACCCGTTTTTGAAGAATATTCGCATCCACATCACAGTCTCACTCTATCAAATACACCTGTGCCTACATTTTAGGAAAACCACAGTATAAATATGGACAAACAGTACGGAAACTACCTGCAAACGCTCGAAGCGGCGCACTCAAACAAACATGCGCATCGACGAGACCCCTAAGCGGCTCACACTTATTTTGACAGCACTTCGACAACTATTTTCTTAATTACCCTAGGTAAAGTTCGTGTTTCGTCAGTCGTCGGATTTCTATCAGACTTCCATGTTTATTTAGAGCGTCCAGTCTGCACCAAGTACAAAAGGCAACTGATAGAAAGCCGACGACTGACAAAACACAAATTTTCCGAGGGACATGGAAAAAATAGTTTAAACACGAAGTTTGCCGAGGAACATAATAAAAAAATAGTTGTACTGTAGAACGAACTTTGTAATTTCTTTACTTCTTAGTCCTGTTAAATGATAAATGATTTTATTTCTGTAAGTTGGTTTGTACAAACACTTTTACATGTCGATCATATTTTTAAAACTAGATGAGGTCAGCGTTTCCTATCTGACTACACTGAGAAGAAAGGCCGAAACAAACTCAGAGGTCACAGTATCTTTGAAAGTCCAGACAAAAATCTTGGTTAGATCATGTGAAGACCATGTAGATTGATGTCTGAAATGGTCTTTTGAGGAAAGAACCAGCCAGATTGAGTGGACCTGTCCAATCAGTGCACGCATTTGTCAATGACCGAGCAGCTCAACACAGAATTTAAGGAGCTCAACGATTCGACGAACAATACCAAAGAAAGGACATTCGGGTAGGCCGCATAAACTACTCAAACTGCCAGACCAAGATTAAAAACTAAGATAAATTAAAAATAAAAACAAAAAAAATAAAAAATGGTTACGGTTCTGTTGCTGTCAACTATCAGTATCGGATCTCCAGGTTCAGAGTATTGTTTCTTGCAGTATTTTGATTAACAAAGTATACCACTACATTTTGACAAGTTTTTGACATTGATTGTCACCTAGATGATATTGCGACTTGAAATGAATGTTTTTATGTACGTGAACTGGCCTTCAGGTAGGCCGTTGGGTTGTTTACCAACCAAATATCCTAAAACACCTAGAAAATAACCACCCACGTAATCGCCATGACCGTAAACAAACCGTTTAATAAGCCATGTATGCCCAGTGACCGGAAGCACGCCAAACACGCCATACCGCGTAGTACAACGTGATTGAGTGATGGATGGATGACAGGCAAGCACGTGTGGCTTGCGTGAACGCGCTTCAACCCTACACCACACACCATCGTTCACACTAGGCGTATATTTATATGGAGTAATGGACTGAGTAATACCGACACAAAATCGATTGCCAAGCGTTCTGGTTTCGATTCCCAGGTCGGTCAAAAAGAGTTGTGCGGTTTTTCCATTAGGAATTTGCATTTCTCTCAGTAGCAACCGGGAGTTTTGAAGGTAGTGGCGTGATACCCCGTGCCTTGGAAAGCACGTAAAGCCATTAGTCCTGCGTCTGATCGTTCCCTGGTCGTATAGGATGGCCGTACCATCAGAAAATGTGAGTAAAGGCACCTTTGTTTGTGCACACAAGTTTATTTTTATTTGTAATGAGTTTGCTCTTGACTCTAGTCTAGGTCATAGGTGACAGAGACAGAGTCGACGATGGAGTGAGCTTACCCAGAAGAAGCCTGTTCACTCTAACTGAAGAGAATCGGGTTGAATGCGTTCGGAAACACAGACGCAGGCAGTGAGTTCCATTCATTCGCTGTGCGCATTATAAAGGATGTTTGGAAGCGCTTGGTTCGAATTGGTGGAATGGCAACAAGGTAAGGATCTAGCATCAGACATCTGCGTCTAGATGTCCGATGGTAGAAGGGGGCTGGTGGGATGAGGTCGTGGAATTCGTGATAATAACTCATATCCTGCGTAGTTGGCTAAATATTGTATTGGGGGAATCTCTGTTGAGATTTGCCATCGTGACCGAAATTCGGTCGGGAGGATATTTTTTCTTAATTATATGTCGCCTTCGTCACTGCAAGCCTGTGACGTGGCCTAATCAGAAATCTAGAAAAAGACAGTTCTACTAGCCGCACGATCGATATGTCTAGCACACTTTTCTATCTGTACTCACTTCACAACCGGATATCCGCTCAGAGGAGGTTACCACAAGCTCTTATGTTAGGTTATTTTGAGTGTGTGTAAGGGACAGATGTATATGACTTGTATACATATGTCCCTTTCGCATTCTCAAAATAACTTTACTTTAAGAGCTGATGATCACCCACAGTTAATTTATTTATGTTTAGTCGATCGGCTGTCGACTAGTGTACCCTTAAGACATTGTTTAAGGTTACACTAGTCGACGGTACGAACTGTTTTGTGCGCAGGGTTAAAATGCATTGCTATCTCATCCGACAACTCGTGCGAAAGAGATAGATGCTGTGATGAGCAGTAAGAAGTTAGATTATGATTTAGGACGAAAACGAGCGCGCGAAATTTTATAATCAGACCTTTGGGAGTCTAGATATCATGAAAAAACGACTAAATGTATATTTTCAAAATAAAATTATTTTCATTGTTGAACTACTAATCTATCCCTGGTATGGTGGCCTTTTTGCAATTTTCCTTCTTATGGTATTTATTGCCGCCCAAAGATGCGTTAAAAATTGTGTTGAAATATGGAACTTTCGACGCTCATAACTTTCAAATATTTTTCTTTTTTACTTTTTTGTTTCCATACTGGGCTAGATAATGATGAGACAAATTGATATCATTTTTTATTTTGAAAGTACATCGTCAAGCAATGGAGTAACTCCTAGACTACGTTTGTATGGAAGAATTATCGACTAGTGTAACCTTAAGCTTTACCTCTCCCTGCGCATTAGAAAAAACCACCTTTTACGCAATGTTATGTAAAAGCAACAATCCACAATACTTGCGCATCTGCGAACTATCCTGACGCACTACAGAAGTGGACTCTAAATTGATAATGATTCTTCAGATTGTGTACCACAAAGAAATACTTTATACGATATTAGAATACACTGGAAAATATCTACCGAAATATATTAATCGCCAATGAGATTAAGCCAAACATATTGATGTTACATTATGTATATTTGTATGAAAATAACCTCAGTTCGTAAAAGTAAATAAATAACAAGGTAAAATGTACCCACATTTCAATACAATTCTAGGATTTTTGAAACACATACCTACTTCATAAAATATATAACAATAGCCTTTGTTGTGTATTATTATAATTAGGTACGTATTTTATAATTGTACATATTAATAACAAAGGCCAATTGGCCTTACCTGCGTTTAGTATGCCAAGGGAATATAAACACTCCCGGAATAAAAATAATCCAACGTCCTTCTCCAAGCTTCAGTCCATCACTATACCAGAATTCATCAAAATTGGTTTAGCAGTGTAAGCGGGAAAACGTGACAAACAAACAGACAGACAGATTTAAAATGGCTAGTATTTAAACGAGCGAAAAAAAATTCAAATTAAAGGTGTAAAAAATACTGAATATGGCTTACTGAAATACTAAGTGGGCGACAAACAGTGGGCGAATACAAATGTTTAAAACAGCGACTTGAAAATATAAGTTTGTCGACAGGGCTCCTTTTTCTGTCTGCAGGGTCTAAAGTAACCTATCATGAAGGAGATGACGGGAGCTAAGTTCGCTCGCTTTGCTCGCTCACTTCAGCTCCCGTCATCCCCTTCGAACCTAACCTATCCGTGTCGGGGTGCCCTAAGTTCCCGAGCTCGCTTCGCTCGCTCTTGGACACGAATAAACCCGAACTCCCGCACTGCACAGTGATGTCGCCTCGATAGTTGTTCAGCTATTTTCAAAATAATAATATTCTAAAATAGAAAAAATAGAAACCCAAATACAATTAAAGTATGTAACAATATTATTACCGCAGCTCACAAAAATCTCCTAAAAGGTATTACTCAAATCGGATAAATAGTTACTTACTTATTATAATAGTCGCCCATTCAGTATATTTTTCCCTCGGTTAATAATTTCCCATTTAAAATTATAAAAATTATAAATGAGTATGTTTTATCTATAAATATTTTGGCAGTCTCGGGACCCTGGGTTCCCGGTCATATGAAAGGCGTGCGAGGGGCCGAAGCCAACTCGCAGAGGCCTTGTTAGGCATGTATCAGGAAATGTGACACCAACCGACGATTATCCCTGTTTGCACTCATCTAGTTACTGTAAGACAGCTTTACGTCCGTCACGTCGATCACAGGTCCAGTTGAAAACCAGCGTCGGGCACTAGCTGCCCGACATTTTGCTGAACTGGACATATTTGGCGCAGCCGTGGGACACACAATGTTACTTTTATATCGATTTTTTTATTTAATTGTCGTTTAGTCTAAGTTAATTTTTTATTTCTATGTTGTGTGCTCTGGCTTGTGTCAAATAAATGTGTTTTATTCTTCTTTCTTCTTCTTCACTATGCAACTGCACCCAAGGGCAAACCCCGGTTGGTGCAGCACTATTGCAAAATATGGAGAAAAAAATATTGGGCTATTAGGTAGGTTTAGTGGATTGATTTCCTAAAACTCTACGAGGACTACTGGCCCCTGCCTAACCACTGTTGAACTACACGGCTATAAAATGGCAGGAGGTGACTGCACTCAATTAATGGGCCCCATAAAGGGCCGCTAGCACTTTAGTGACGTAGCGCCAAGGGGGCAACATATACGGAGCTACTTGAGGAGTGGAGAGGTATACTTCGGCTATCAGGACAATCCCGGAAGTACGGTCAAGATCCCTACCCTACCAGCATTTTACTGGATTAACTTCCTGCCGAGCACGTTTGCTCTTGCGAAACTCCACTCAAGCCAGCCAATTAAGACAAGAGAAAGGTACCGTGGGTGAACTGTTCCCCGTCAGTGTTTACTCCGACCGGCCAATAAAGGCAAGCCGGAGATCAGGTCCGTGCCAACCAGCTCGCCACAAAGCTGCCGTGCGGATTTATTATTCATTTATTATCTATTATTATATTTGTGGTAACATGATTATTGACTGATTATGCTACTTTTCACTTACTTTTTCTCAAAAATTTCTTAATCGATTGAAAAGTAGTATTGATGCCCAAAGCAAAAATTATCTTATTTCTTAATAGTAAGTCTCCATTTTCCTAAAAATAACTAAAAAACACGTTCTAAAACAATGAAAACATTGACCTCACAAAAAGTAAGTAGGTGTAGAATTTATACGAATTACGCATTTTTGATTTTAGCTTAGATTTTGGGAGTCCCCTGATGCAAATCTAAAAAACATTTTTGTTTAAAAAAATGCAACAGTGACATTCAGTTTTTGAAAATTTTCCTCGTAAATTAACCATAAACCTTGTATGCTTGTAATTCTTGTGTTATTTCGGCACAAAACATACAAACTATAGGTAACCTGCACCAAATGCTCTGAATGTCGTGATAAAATGATAATAAGCTATTGATTACACAAAAAACCGGCCAAGTGCAAGTGGGACTCGCGCACGAAGGTTTCCGTACCATTATCGCAAAAAACGGCAAAAAAAACACGCTTGTTGTATGGGAGCCCCACTTAAATATTTATTTCATTCTGTTTTTAGTATTTTATTTTTGTATGTTTTTGTATACAAGGTTCATAAGCATGTGTTTACTATCTATTTTACACAGCTAACAACGATTTATTATTTTATTTTTTAGTATTTGTTGTTATAGCGGCAACAGAAATACATCATCTGTGAAAATTTCAACTGTCTAGCTATCACCGTTCATGAGATACAGCCTGGTGACAGACGGACAGACAGACAGACAGACAGACAGATGGATCGCGGATTCTTAGTAATAGGGTCCCGTTTTTACCCTTTGGGTACGGAACCCTAAAAACGAATGGACCGAATTCATTAATTCTTTCACCGTTGGGAAGCTACACTATCCCCGGGTGACATAGGCTACTTTTTATCCCTGTATTCCCTCAGGATCGGCAGCTAAGCGGGTGAACCCGTGAGGTGTCCGCTAATCTTAACTAAAATGGTAAATAGAGATACAGCCTGGTGGCAGACGGACAGACAGACGGATCGTGAAGTCTTAGTAATAGGGTCCCGTTTTTACCCTTTGGGTACGGAACCATAAAAACTAAAACGTTAAAGTTTTTTTCACTAGAACAATGTATGTATTGGTCGTCGCATATTGTGGCTTTTGGAAGTCTTTATGTTGATATTTGTATACTGACGACAACTTTACATGTGCCGAAGCAGTTTTTAAAATGTGATCTCACCTTTTCGTTACCCATAAAGACTCCCAAAAAGGCGCGAAGCCACAATATGCATCGACCAATACATAAATTGTTCTACGGGTTACGTACCCGTTGCCTCCATCCGCGAAACATGAAAGACACTGCAGCTGCATCAACGAAACGACTACAACTTAGCTAAGCTCACGGTGTGGCCTGCATTTTTATCCGAATACGGCGAAGCGAAGGGGGTTATGTTCATGTAATGTTCATCTCATCATCATCATCATATCAGCCGAAAGACGTCCACTGCTGGACATAGGCCTCCCCCAAGCGTCGCCACATTGACCGGTCCCGTGCGTCCCGCAACCAGCGGATTCCTGCAACCTTCACCAGGTCATCGGTCCACCTGGCGGGAGGCCTTCCAACGCAACGTCTTCCGGGTCGCGGTCGCCACTCCAGAACCTTTCTGCCCCATCCGTTCTGCGAGCAATGTGCGCTGCCCACTGCCACTTAAGTTTGGCAATTCTTCGGGCTATGTCGTTAACCCTGGTTCTCTTACGGATCTCAACATTTCTGATTCGATCACGCAAGGAAACGCCGAGCATAGCCCTCTCCATTGCCCTTTGAGTGACTGTAAGCTTTCTGATGAGGCCCATTGTAAGCGACCACGTCTCAGAGCCATATGTCATCACTGGCAACACACACTGGTCATAGACTTTTGTCTTGAGACACTGTGGTAAGTTGGACGAGAAGACACCGCGTAACTTCCCAAACGCTGCCCAGCCGAGTCGGATTCGACGGTTCATCTATTCCCTCATAACTTCTAAACTACTTATCATAATTTGACAAATGTCACTTTGTAGAATGTATTGTTTGTATCCTCTACGTAATAGTTTGTACATAACAATTTCTGATGAGAAAATTTTCTTGTTTCAAACTTTTTAGAGCGTGCGATTTTTCAGTTGTCGGGTTTGAGTTTTTGAACTTATTTTATGTAATCGTCATTGCAAGTTAATAAAACCAAAATGTATACAGGTTGGCACAAAAAGGTGCAATCATATTTAAGAAACTGCTTTTCATCAACAACAACAACAACTTTCTCCAAGGAAGTCATATTCAATTCTCAGAAACATCCCCATGCAAATTTTGCTCAGCTGACGACAACTTCGTATGGAAAATTTTTTTTTTTTTTTGAGAATTTTCTATGTCGTCCTTGGAAAGAGTTGTTTATATACACAAGCAAAATAAGCTTTTATAATATTATGATTGCACCTATTACATTCAGAGGGGTGACCATAAGCTCTTAGAGTAAGGTTATTTTGAGATCGCGTAAGTGACAGATGTATAAAAGTCATTTACATCTGTCCCTTACACACACTCAAAATAACCTTACTCTAAGAGCTTATGGTCACCCCCCTGTATTATGCGACAGCACTATAAAACAATTAACATAGTGATGAGGATAACCTACTCATCTAATAGGAAATATGCAAACCCCTGGCTGCACGACTTGGCAGATAGCTCCACCGGCTTTATAAAGACACTTACTGTTCCCCGCGGCTTCGCTCCCGTGGACCACCCCACAGGACCCGTATTCGGGATTTAAAAATAACCTATGTCACTCAGGAATAATGTAGCTTTCTATTGGTGAAAGAATTTTTTAATTCGGTCTAGTAGTTTCGGACAAACAAACTAACAAAAAAATATATTGTCTTTATAATATTAGTATAGATAGACTAGCTGTGCCCGCGGCTTCGCTCCCGTCATCTGTCTGCCAACCCTACCTACTTACCTTCCTGCCTACCCTACTTACCTACCTACCATTTTTGTTTTTATAGTCATCATTCTTTCGCGGAGAATCTTAACACCGCCATTCAGAAAGTGACTTCAAATGCACAACGCCATCTGTCGAATATCGAGTTCAACTGTCCGAGTAACTGAATTGCGTGTGTGGTGAAAATTTAACTTCTTGAACACTTTAAATTCATCTATCTTTTGATAGAGTGAACCGATTGCGATGAAACTAAAACTAAGTAATTCTTCAAGTTACGCACAATTTTTATGTATAAAAGTTATTTACATTGGTTTCGTACATTTCACGTGATGCGTGCACAAATAAACAGACAAACAGACAAAAATGCCGGAAATAGGTTCTGTTGGTTATCTTTTAACACCGTGGTTATTTTTTTTTTATATTTTCGATGTACAAAAATTACTTTTCTACAGATTTATTATATGTATTGAATTGATTGATGTTGATGATGATGAAATTGTTTGTTTGCTACTTTTTAAGAGGTAATTTCTCTAAGTACTAATTAGATTGCTAATTTATTTTTACTTATGTAAAAAAGCTACACTGTTACCGAGTACCATTGTCTGCTTTAATCCCCAAAAAATGCATTATTCCGTGGGCAGAGCACACAAGATCGAAGCTACGGGTAAAACCTCGTGAAATAATAAGATGTCTTGGGTCCTGATGCTAGCGATAACCTCTGCTTATCAGACGGAATATACCTTGTTCGTCACCACTTAGGACGTGGCTCACGTCTCTTTTTGCATCTGTCCCAGATATAACTGGAAAGTCTTATTGTCTACTTACAACGATATGATCCTGGAAACTGTATCTTAAGTTTTCCCGTGAGTATGCTAGTATTATATTATCTGTGCCATCTCATCATCATCATCAGCCTATTAATGTTCCCAGTGCTGGGACACAGGACTCCTCTCTGTGAGAGGGAATGGGCCATAATTCACCACGCGGGCCTTGTGCTTGTTGGTGGATGTCCATGTCTTCGATTTTTTGGTTCTAAGACATGCCGGTTTCTTCACGATGTTTTCCTTCACCGTTTTGAGAGCAGTGGTGATGAAATAATTTACACAAAGTAAAGCGCCTGCCTGGGTTCGAACACACCACCCACAACTTGCAAGTCGCGGCCGATACCACTGGGACACCACTGCTGCACGAATTAATTTTGGAATCTACTAAGAAATTATTAAAGTCGACAATTATGCACACGGCTGTAACTTGCAGAAAATGAATAAGTAACTTACATGCACAGTGGAGTAATAACTTTTGATTGGTTAATGTCACAATAGCATGCAATTTCAGGCATGTGAATTGTCGCCTAAACTTAATTGTATCATTCGACACAAGCTTCAGGAAACCTAGTGAGATGTTATAAAGGATCTCGCGGCTAAATAAAAAAAACAAGTGCGTGTCGGTCTTCGTATATTTAGGATTGCATAGAGAGAATCAGCATTGCCATCCAACGTGGCAATGCTGCCAGCGTTCTGGGCACTTTTCACGTTGACAGCGATGTGGACGAATTTTTTGACGACCTATGACCCCTGCTCTTTTATACGCGTTCGTAGTTTTATTTTATTTTTATTTAAGTGTATTTATAGGTATTTATTGTTAAGCATTTTATACTATGTTTAGATTATTAATAAATAAAACAGGATTGCATACCAAGTGTAGTAATATATTGGTATTTGATAGAAAAAATATACGTAATAATACTAATAAAAAACATTTTTACCAAATTTCAAGTTCATAGGCCAATGGGAAGTTAAAAAATTAAAAAACAAAATTTTGATATATTCCATTCTAATACCAACAACTAATAACACTGGTATTTGTTTCAACTCATATTTATTTTCTATTCCGAACGAATACCAATCTACAAATAATTCAATTTAATGTACGAACGAATACTAACAACTTAATTTTGGTACAGTCAGCTCAGCCAAACCTAACCTAACTGTTGGTATTACAACGGAATAAATAAAAAAATTGGAACAGACGACGGACAGACAGGCAGACGGACATGTGAGTGACAGCAATAGGGCTCCGTTTTGACCCTTCGGTTACGGAACCCTAAAAACGGCAACACGGGTCATCGCTTTCCAAAGTAACCACACAGTTACATATTTACGTCAGAGTAGCATCTCGTGTTCAAAGAGCATGTCTCCTCGATGCGTCACGACACGGCGATTTCTTTGGGTTCCGTACCCAAAGGGTAAAAACGGGACTCTACTACTGTCTGTCTGTCTGTCTGTCTGTCCGTCTGTCACCAGGCTGTATCTCATGAACCGTGATAGCTAGACAATTGAAATTTTCACAGATGATGTATTTCTGTTGCCGATATAACAACAAATACTAAAAACAAAATAAAATTAATATTTAAGTGGGGCTCCTATACAACAAACGTGTTTTTTGCCGTTTTCTGCGATAATGGTACGGAACCCTTCGTGCGCGATTCCGACTCGCACTTGGCCGGTTTTTCTTTTACAAGTTTTCGTCAACTCGTTAAGGCGCAGATAACCTTGAGAAGCTGATTTTCAAATGAGAATCACGTCTAAACGGCTTTTTTGGAAAAAATATATGTTATATAAGACCATGTTTTTTAAATTTGATCTAAGAAAATTTTGAGTTTTGTTCGTATAACATAGTGTAAGTAATTTGTAAAGTTATTTCTAAAACGGACAAAAACACGACAATCTTACCAAAACCGCTGGGAGTATTTTCAAAGCCAATTGAATTATCTACATTTTGATCTGAAGCTTTTTTTTAAAGTCATAGAATAATGAGGCAAGTCCAAAAAACTACAAAATTTTGGGTCGCGCGGGTGTGAAACGAGTGCGCATTTTGTTCCCTCAAGGTCGTTGGCGTTAGTCGTCGTCTTAAATAGTTAATTATGACGTCAAAAAGACGTACTAAGTGACTAATTAATAGCACGTATTTAATAGTCATCATCATCTGCCTAGCCTTTTCCCAACTATATTGGGGTCGGCTTCCAGTCTTACCGGATTCAGCTAAGTACCAGTGTTTTACATGGAGCGACTGCCTATCTGACCTCCACAACCCAGTAACTGGGTAACACGGTACCCCTTGGCAAGACTGGTGTCAGATCTCAAGCTTCTGACTACCCGTAACGACTGTCAAAGATCTTCAAATGACAGCCGGGACCAACGGCTTAACGTGCTTTCCGAGGCACGGAGGAATCTCGGTATGTTGAAATGGTCACCCATCCACGGACCGACCTCGTCAAGCGTTGCTTAACCTTGATGATCGACCCGTGCGGCTGTTATTATTTAGCCACGAGCTCCTCGAATAATGTAATAAAATAATTATGTTTACCATAATTATGACAATAATAATTGCCTCTTTGATCGTTCCGGTCAACGGGCGTCACAAACTATCACGATATTTACGGTTAGGCCGATACACCAATTTATTATTTAACTTAATAAATATTGCACCTTTTTTAATCTCCGAGGTGTTTAGCAACCACATACCTACTTGGCACATTCTATATTCAAACATAACATAAAAATCTCGACACTGTTTAGCACATTCTTCAAAAAAAACTATTGAGAATTTGAATAAAGAATTTGCTCAGAGATTTTTATAAATAGGTGTGAAATTCTCTAAAGAAAATTTTAATATATCAGAATGTATTTAACAATTATTATAAAAAGTGTCGAGGTTGTTATAAATAAGGCTGATTAGGTATACACAACGTCTTATTTCAAGCATTCAGCCTGTATTGACTAGATTGTAGTAGGTACCTACGCACATGTCATCTCATTTATAACTCGTATTTGCGCAAGAAAATTAAACATCAGTCATCTTAATGGAGTGATTTCTCCAGTACCTACTATTTACGTACCTAATTTTACAGAAATAAACTCATAAATGTCAGATGCTCTATCTTAATCACTCATTCTCCCGCCAAATGATACAATTTAACGTAATAAGCAGCAATGTGCGTCGGCAAACCACGACAATTTAATAATATAAACTTTATATAAGTCTAAGACATCACACGGAGGTAAACAGTCTCCTTCCGACCGTGACCGCGCGCACACTACTCGCAAAAACCGGTCGTTTTCGAAATGGAAATGTTATTAATATTCGTAACTCTACTCACAGCGGTAACAACCAGAAACTTACCGGAAACAGAGTATGTGCCGACCAACGAACAACTCGCAATGATCTTCGGAGGGAACTCACAGATCCAGACAAAATCTAAAGCGGTTGAAACTCCCGCTTTAGTCCCGAACGATAGCATCATCTTTGAGAAGCCCATCAAACCTTATGAGAAGAGGACCATCAATGAAATACACAGCAGTGTGACTCCTGAATCAGTGGAACTTAACATCAAGATCAAGGTCAACGACTGTATCAAGAAAGTTGCAGATAAGAATGTGAATCAGATTCCTGAGAAGGGCGACCCTGACATTCATTCTCGACTTGAAGAACTGAGTGAGACAGGTGACAGAGTGTCTCTTGGAGGGGATCCGTGTCCCTCAGACAAGGTCCGGTTTGGAGACAAGTGTGTGATACCTGATCCAGAATGATACAGAGTGACTTCGTTGTGAAATTGTGCCAAATAGAGGTTAAAGAAGACAGTGAACCAGTCATTTCATCACACGTTGAACTTTAAACGTATCTTTTTTTGTGTCAAAATGTGTTGGTTCGTAAACCAGATATATCGCAATAGGTATGTTTCGATTTCGTGTTTTGCGAAGCCTTTAGTTGTAAAGGCAAAGGCAAGGTGTTGGATTAGAAGCGTAATTAATGAGTTCGACTTTATGTAAAATGCAAAGTGTAATTAGTTCTTCATTATCAAACAATGTGCCTACCTGTCAAGAACTCATTCATGAGACACATCTCTGAGACTCTGATAAATTATGTGGTCTTCCCCCTTGCTCATTTAAGGGTTGTTTCAGTTTGGAAGAGTAAGTGGTCGAGTACTGACGTGGTAGAATGATAGTTACTGTTGCTTTTTATTCTAAGTTCTTCCATAATGACGTAAGTAGTTCTAATTAATGTTATAAACGTATTCCGTCTTGCGGGCGTCATGATATTAGTACATTATGGTACAAGTGTGCAATGTTGGTGATTACCGCTGAGGCTCCATTGAGACCCGAGCCGTAGGTGAGGGTCTTAAGAGAGCCGAGGACGGTAATCATCAATACACACGTGTATCATACGACGTTTTTCAACACACTTGTGAAGAAAATAATACTAAAAAATCATTTTCAACAGTAAGTTGTGAAGTTGTGAATTTTTTTTTCACAATGGCGGGGTAAATTAAATCAGTTTTCCTATGCGCGCGCATCTAACAATGGCGATCGGCCAAAGACTAAATCAATGAGGTTACTTTCTTTTTTTAGCTTTTCGCGGATAGCGTTTTAGCCACGTACAAAATGGGGAATTTCAAGTTTTCTTTATTGCAGAGAAACAAAAGTTATATTTAAGGGGAAATTTTATTCATTTAACACCTATAAGTTGAAATTATCTTGTTGAATACGAAGTTGCATGAAATGAGCAAGCAATATGTTAGGTTCTAGCATTTTGCTGAATTGTTTGACTAGAAGCTATGCCACATTTTATGTATTTAATGGATATCATGGAAATAGTAATTACTACCCATATCATGTTATGGATATAGTAAGTACTACTTCCATGACAGGAATAGAAAGAGATTAATGTCGAATGGGACACTTTTAATTGATTAACAGTGTTACATTTTATTATATTGAAAATATTTCAATTTTAACTGGATTAGTATTAATGACTTATTTTATTAATTTTCATTGGATTGATTTGTGACAATTTTAAAATTAGTTTAATTTAAAAGTATTTAAAATGAAGGCAGGAAACCATAAAAAAAAACTATAATTCACTTGTGAATAATAGCAATGAAAAAGTCACAGTTTGATTACAGGTATCATTATATGTCTAATTGCGGTGAAATTAGAGCCACTTTATGAGCAAGTGTGTTGAAAAATTTTTTACATATTATAAAATTTAATTGTCCATGAATTGCAAAAAAGTAAAATAAGAAAATATTTAAAGGTTATGAGCGTCGAAAGTTCCACATTTCGACACTAATTTTAACGCATTTTTGGGCGCGAATAAATACCATAAGAAGACGGAAAATTGCAAAACGGCCTCCATACAGGGATAGATTAGTAGTTTAACAATGCAAATGATTTTATTTTGAACAGATAGATTAAGTCGTTTTTTCATGATATCTAGACTGCCAAAGGTCTGTTTATAAAATTTTGCGCGCTCGGTTTCGTCCTAAATCATTATCCATTTCGCTACAAATTTGCAAAAGTGTGTATTCGTACGCGAACTAGCTTCCTACTGCTCATCACAGCATCTATCTCTTCCGCACGTGTTGTCGGTTGATATAAAATGCATTTTAACCCCGTGCACAAAATAGTTCGTGCCGTCGACTAGTGTACCCTTAACTTAAGGTTATGTTTATAAATCAATCACTGTTTTAGAAGTTCATTACTCTACCACTAGTTCTAGAATACTCTACCAATGTACACGTACCCTATGAAAACGAAAATGGTTGTAACTTGTTTGTACATAAACATCGTTATGTAAGTAGTAAGTTATGTATATTTTTGTTGTTATAAGATTATGCTAAATAGGTTATTCTAGAAAAATCCTAATATTAAATTGTAATCGGTTCTAGGTAGAATAACTATGGTTAGTTCTTGATTTTTTGCTCTCTGAGAATACAAAAATCAGAATGTTTTAGATGTACATTCAGGTGTCAAAAGTGCAGTTGCACTTTGCCAAAGTTAAAGGCATTTATTAAAATCTCTGAGCTGTTTAGTAAATTATTTATTCGAATGATGTGAATGTAGAATGTTCAAAGCAATAGTGTCTATTTTTAACCGACTTTCGAAAAAGGAGGAGGTTCTATGTTAGACTTCTTGTATGTTTTTTTTTATGTATGTTCACCGATATCACCGTCAACTGTGGACCGATTTAAAAAAATATTTTTTGTTTGAAAGAGTATATTCCGAAATTGGTCCAGTAGTTTAATAGTGTAGTTTTCTTATTTGGAAGTTGGTAGTATTTTTTTGTAATTTTTTTTTTTATATAATGGATACATGTGTCTTAAAGTTCTTTGTAGTATAAGTTTGGTAGCAATGGTCCACGAATTGTTAAATTTATGCTTTTGTTCTATGCTATAATTATATTAAATCAATCGTGAACCATTAACACTTTTTTTGACATATATATTTTAGAAACTTTGGTAAAATTCGACTACACTACTGTTTGTTTGTTTGTTTGAACGCGCTAAACTCAGGAACTACTGGTTGGAATTGAAAAATTCTTTTTGTGTTGGATAGTCCATTTATCGAGGAAGGTTATAGGCTATATAACATCGCGCTACGACCAATAGGAGTGGAGCATAAATGAAAATGTTGCAAAAACGGGAAAAAATATTCCTTTTGAGAGCTTCCGTTGCGTGCACTGCTTAAGCGGTTAAAGTTACGCAACATTCAAGTTTGTAGGGTAGGGTAGGTAGGTAGCCAGTTGACGGGAGCGAAGCCGCGTGGGACAGCTAGTTTTAGTATATGGATAATATTTACCTAAGCAAATAATATGAATAGGTTAAATTGTTTGTTTATTAGTGTTCTCTGGAAGTAGTGATCCAAATATAAAATACATTTTACACATAGTGCTGCTCTACTGCTGTATATCATAGGATAATTCTATCCCGAGAAAAACACGGCTCCTTTGGTATATACCACGGGAGGAAAGCCGCGGGTAAATGCAAGTCCTACTAAAAACAACTAAAAGTATCTAAGCTTTAAATTAAATATGTAAGAAAAAGCTCATTTGGTCTTGGAGCAATAAAATTGATCATATTATATTTTGCTACCACAAGGTATGAAGGAAGAAAGAAGATTTTGTTTTTTTTTTTCGTAAGAATGTTGTTGTATTGTGTTGTATTTTAATTCTTAGGTACCCACTAGATATTTTATGAATAACGCTGACAGTATTATTAAAAGATTTTAAGTAAATTAAACCGACTTATTATTTTGGACCTCTTCTTCATCATCACATCACATCACATCATCAGCCTATTAATGTTCCCACTGCTGGGACACAGGCCTCCTCTCTGTGAGAAGGAATGGGCCGTAATCCACCACGCGGGCCCAGTGCGGGTTGGTGGATGTCACGTGTCTTCGAATTTTTGGTTCTAGGACATGCCGGTTTCCTCACGATAAATAAATAGTACTGATGACAATGGTACCATCGAACTGATCTGATGATGAAGCCGGCATCAGGTACTGGAACGCCGAAATAAAACAATGTATCCTAGTTGTGGGCTCAATGGAATCTCCATGAGATGTACTTTGGCTATAAATGATTTTTATGGCAATTGGATGTACCTATCAAAAGAGATAAATAAAAACGTTTTTTGCCTATTGTTTGTCTTTGGTACCTATTTTTTCCGTGTTTCGACACCGACTTCGGCAAAGAAAGTTCTTTTTCGCTTTGCAATGTTTTTTACCCGGCTGCAAGGAAAGGGTTATGTTTTTCGCGCGTATCTTGTATGTATGTATGTATGTAATATTCTTATTACCTCGTATCTTTCAAACGACTTGACGGATTTTTATAATTAAGACATCGTTAGATATCAAGTGTTCTTAGATAAGTGCCGTTGATAAAAAAAGAAACATGGCGGATTTTGGGCGCCATATTGTAGGGGTTGCTTAATTTTTTCTTCAAATCCCATAGAGTGGGGTATCAAAATGAAGGGTTTCTAGAGGTGATTACGAAAATATATACCACTTATATGTTGAAAGTCATTCGAGAAAAAAAGTAGGTGTAACTAAAAAGTTAGTAAAATCAAAAAACCCGACTGCTTCAAAAGCGATCTAAAAAGATGTAAACAAGAAGAAAATCTTGCTGTGCAGTCGGAGGATACACCTGGTTTTGGTCAGCAAGCTCGCGAATTTTTTGTAAGTCGGTTTGTATTTTGTTAAAAACTTTTTAGACTTTCCTTAAGGTAAAGTACGATTAGTAGATGAATGTAATGTGAGAAGTTATTGAACTGTACATCAACCCAGCTTACTGGTCTACCTTGTGAGGTTAATGACCCAAAAGTGACCATTTGAGTAAATCATAGGTAAAATTCATTTCGACATTATGAAAAATAGGTGTACATCAGAATCGCGGGTGTACTTTTCCGATTTGCCTAAATTTATTGCAGTTATTTGGTACCTTCTGTGTACCTTAACGTACCTCTCCTGAAAATCTGTGTACCTACACCCGTAAAATGATATTTTAAAAATTAGGTACACCCGCCATCCTGATGTCAGAACCGCGGGTGTACTGCTAACCAGTATATGTAGCTAAGTGCGCTGTATAAGTAAATTTGGTACCTCTTGTGTACCTGCAGAAACACGTATTTAATAAACAAAATACTGTAAGGTTGCTGCGAAAAGTAAAAAACCGATTTTCTTTCTTTGACGTTGTTACTATTTTATAATACTTCCTCATGATTATAATCTCCAGGGGGGTGACCATAAGCTCTTAGAGCGGTATCAATTTGATATCGAGTAAGTGACAGATGTATACAAGTCAGATACATCTGTCCCTTATTCGATCTCAAATTGATACCGCTCTAAGAGCTTATGGTCACCCCCCTGGTTTTTAAGTTAGTCTTAACTGGTAATGAAAGAAAGAAAGCAAATATTACTACTTCGTATTGATTCTGGCCTCCTGGTAGTTTGGGTATAAATGCTTTTAATGTTCAACATCTAATGTTCAATTCAACAATGTTCAAAAATAGGCAAAATGTTGTTTGTTTTTCTTAATAGGTTTTTTTCTAAATATTTAACTTGTTTTTAACACGCTTTTATTAGCTTGGTATGTATGTATCTATGTATCAATGTAACGGAATCTTTGAACGTGATTTTCACCCACTTCAAAACGTTGGATTGATTTGAAACTTTGCACACTTATCAAGGACCGATGACAATGTAATAATTTAAACAGTTTGTCCCATTATCCTTACCAATAAAGCGTGTTTTTTAGTTTTTAGAACTACAATTTATTAATACTGAAGATTGTTATTTTTAACCGACTGCCAAAAAGGAGAACCTTTCTGGGAAATCGGTTAAAAATAACCTTGACGAAGTAATCATGACGAAGTAGTAATATTTGCGAGGGTGGCATCATTACCAGTTAAGACTGATTTCTAGAGCCTATTTTTGTGTACATCAGGTACACAAAAATAGGCTCTAGAAATGTGTAATTCCATGTCAGTGATGGTGAATATCGTGATTTTTCGATGTATGTTCTCCGATTTCTCCGTCAATTGTGGGCCGATAATAAAAATTATTTTGGAACGAAGTTCCTTATCGCGCGTTGCGAAAGGGGGCTAGACGGAAAAAAATCTCACGAAAAGTTGTAACGACACTTTTTGCTATAGTTGTGTGCGTGCGGCGTGCGCGTGTTTCGTGCGTGTTCTAACCTATACGCTGTTGTGTTTACGAAGTCGAGAGAGTATATATACTTATGTATATTTAGTTTCTTAACGCCAGACGTACAAAACCCTCCACCACAGGCCGACTCGAGTCAACACTACTCGAAAACTGACCCCGAGCCGCCACTAATAACGAAACCTCCATATCTCGGAAACGGTTGGAGATAGCTCAATTTTGAGTAAAATTTGCACCCCTGCCCACCTGCGCTTCTGGCCGGCGAACAAGATATGAACCCCCCCCCCCCCCCCTTAACTGTTTCACCTTCCTCCCCCGCAATTTATTTTTACCCCATTCTAAAATATCAATATGAATTGCTGCAACCGCATGTCTGTTTATTGTTTAAACCATTTCATAACATAACATCACGCCAGTACGCTCTAAAGGGGTACGCAGATGTGTACAGTTCACCTTGGTATCCTCTCATTTCACTGGTTATGTTCAAGTTTCATGATATTCGGGTAATCTATTCTGGCATTATAGGTACTTTCCTAAAGAACTTGCAAATTAGGTACAATTAAAAAGTGAAAAAAATAGTTTTTACAATAAAAATACTACCGACTTTCAAATGAAAACACTACAAAGAGAAAAATAACTTTCTTTTTGGAAGTCGGTGTCCATAACCGGTACCTACCAAAGACACTGTAGTATTTTCATTTGGAAGTCGGTAGTATTTTTTTGTAAAAATGTTTTTTTTATAATCGCTGTCGCCACATCTTCGAAGATAGAATATCACACGTCTAGGGCCTAAATTGACATCATAATTGATGCGTGTTTCGCACGGTGCTTAAGCAAATGACAATTTAAAATATCAGCACCTTACGGGCCCTGCAAACAGGTGCGACGAGACAAAGCGACTACTCGTTTTCATAGATCATGAAGATGCTATTATTTGTAGAATCATTTGAGAATACCTGTCTGCGAGCGCCTTTTATTTCGTATTAGTACACATGCAAAGGCAAACATTACCTATTGTTATTTAAATAAAAATGTGCACCTCACACATAATCAGATGAAGCAAGAATAAACACAATGACAAGCACCTACTTGGCTGTAAGATGTGAAGCGCGATAGGGACTGTGTCAGCAGCCCCGATGCATAATGCATAGAATCCTATTCACCTGTGAAAAGTGCTGGCAAATGCGCTGAAGTCAGCTCTCACCTCCAAGACCCGGTGGAGGTAGGGTTGCGAGCCGTACTCTAAAATAGAGTATGGTACTCTATTTGATGATCAAAAAGTATAAAACATATTACTAAGACTCCGCGGTCCGGCTGTCTGTCTGCCTTTCCGTCTGTCACCAGGCTGTATCTCATGAACCGTGATAGCTAGGCAGTTGAAATTTCACAGACGATGTATTTCTGTTGCCGCTATAACAACAAATACTAAAAACAGAATAAAATAAATATTTAAGTGGGGCTCCCATACAACAAACGTGATTTTTTTGCCATTTTTTGCGATAATGGTTCGGAACCCTTCGTGCGCGAGTCCGACTCGCATTTGTTTTTACCTTTTCACGACTAACCGGCTGAACCGATTTAAATGTAATTTGATATGGGTGATAGTTTAAGACTCTAGGTAGGACATAGCATTATTATCCCGATAGTGTAGCGTGTTCCCTTGAGATGATAGAAGAATGATAATATGAAGATTCATCTTCATGTTATCATTAATAAATTAGAAGCTAGTTTGAAATAAATGGTACACTTTTTAGAATTGCGTACCACAAAAGGATCACTTCGTTATCCACCTGTCTTTCAATCTGTCTGTCAAAACCCATTTTTTCATGAACGCGTGGTGGTATCAAGTTAAGGGCCTACATACGCTTTAGTGCCGTAAAACAGTAACTTTCTAAAGCATACTCCTTAGTAACGGCTAGGTTAAAAGGTTTGAAAAAAATATATATTTATTACTGATTCATGTACATAATTTTGAACACAAGGTTTTTTCGTGTAACTAATAGTTCAAAAAAAAAAATTAACGACACGATATTTTTTCGCAACTTTTGGAAACACCTCCAGAACGACTTGGATGTTTAAAAATATTTTTACACAGAAAAATTGATGGCTAGAACTTCTTCATAACTAACATAGCATATATAAATCAAATAATATTTTGCAAACAAAACTGATCAAAAGGAGGTTTAATATTGATATTTTGGCATCGAGTGGGCGCACGGCCAGTACTGCGTTAGCATTGGGGCGTATATAGCGCCTTAAAAATAATACCATAAACTCGAGTCAAATAATAAAAGCCCTTGTTTATTAATCTGTAGGTGCCTACTCTTTTTTCTTTGTTGTACTCCTTGTCATCGTTCATGAGGGGTTTCCCACCGATGGCCAAGTTAATATTGCGGGAATCCACTGGATCGGGGTCACTGTGACGACACTTAGGGACTATGTGCAGCAGTGGACGTTTTCCGGCTAAAAAGATGATGATGATGACTCTTTGTTTACCCTCTCTGAAACCAAATATAATCTGACGGAGGACTTTTGATTTATCCCTCCAATAACAATAATAATTAATTTATAACATTCATGAATTTTATATCACAAAAATTACTTTTATTACTTTAATATAATTTAATGTTGATTTTATTTTGTGTATATCTAGGACACTTTATGTATGATCTCTGTTTTTTTTATGATTTTATTTTATTTCAATTCCAGTATACTTTTAGTTTTAAATATTGTCATGTGTTATTTAACTTAAATTGAATAATTATTGACATTACTGTTCCATTTATTTATTATATTTACATTTTTTTTTTCATTATATACTTTTATATTGTTAATCAATTATATTAATTAAGCTATGTATCAGCTCTGTAAACGATGTGGTTGCCTACAATTGAGTGTGCATTACTGGATAAAGATGATGTGTACCAATTTTTGTATTTTGTGTAAGTTTTATGGTTTTGTAACACTCGTTGGTGATCCTTAGATAAATAAATAAATACTCTATTCCTTCTGCAAAAGTTGGCAACCCTAGGTGTCGCCGCTGTTCTCAGTAATAATGCACGACAGTTTTTATCCCGGCACCTTCGCGGCGTTTTCATTTAGATGAAAATCTTGTGGAATAACTTAGTAAATTAAAGAAGAAAAAGCGTGGTAGGTAGGTAAAGGTCGTTCTTAAATACTTGCGGTAGGTAATAGGAGTATTGTTCTGATGCATACCAATATTATAAAGAGGAAAGACTTTTTTTCACATCATTCTCGAGTAACATAGGATAAAATTTATCTTAAAAAACAATTGAGTCCTTGTGAAAACTGCAATAATGTAACCCAAAGTAGCAAAATTTTGCCTATAAAATTCATTATTTGGCGTGCGCTGAGTAAACTATTGATGATACATAAAAATTATGTACTACATGATTAAATTACTCATTATTACCTACAAAAAAGACTGCAAGAGAATATATCTCACTATCATAGTTAAGTCAAAATAGCAGCTTTTGTGTTATAAAATTTAATTAGATCGCCGCGTCGCCGCCGCGCCGGTTGTAACAAAATTACATTCGTATTGTAGAATCAATTCTTATTCAAATAAATAGTTTAACAAATTGGTAGGTAGGTAGGGTTGGGTAAGTAGGGTATGTAGGGTAAGGTAGGGTAGGGTAGGTAGGTATGTAGGATAGGGTAGGGTAGGTAGTTTAATCGGTAGGGCAGGGGAGTAGGTTGGTAGGTAGGTAAGGTAAGTGGGTAGGTAGGTAGGTAGGATAGATAGGTAGGTAGTAGGTATGTAGATAGCCAGTTGACGGGAGCGAAGTCGCGGTGGTCAGCTAGTGTAAAATAAATTATTCATGAAAAAAAGTTTTTTTATAACGAAAGCTTTTAGCTAACCGAGCATTTTCAGCCGAACCAAACGTTTGTACAAAATGTCAGCGCAATCGTTTAGGGATAATTGTTTCAAAATTTATAGCAATATATGACCCACGGTTGTAAAAAAACAGGATTATTTTTATTAGAGGCAGTTTGAAAGTGGCGCCAGTGGCAGAAAAGTTGAAGGGAAACCGTTTGTCCTGGTATGGTCATGTGAT
The DNA here is from genome assembly GCA_948252205.1 of Orthosia incerta. Taxonomy (NCBI): domain Eukaryota; kingdom Metazoa; phylum Arthropoda; class Insecta; order Lepidoptera; family Noctuidae; genus Orthosia; species Orthosia incerta. Next base: position 4,444,644 of record OX411758.1, read on the forward strand.
GAGGAGGGATGAAACGCATGTTACTAAGAGAGTTATGAATCTAAATGTGGATGGTTGTAGAGTGAGAGGAAGACCAAAGAAAAATGGATGGACTGTGTGAGAAGTGATATGAAAGACAAGGGAGTCAGAAATAACGTGACAGGGGATAGGACGGTGTGGAAGAAGCAAACATATTGCACCGGCCCCAAGTAACATGGGATAAGGGCAGGAAGATGATTTTGATGATGCTTGTAAAAAACTGGAACTAAGTTGGTCTTTCTTCATGAGGAAAAAATAGAATAAAATAATACTCCATACGGTGCAAAACAACGTTCGCCGTTATCTGCCAAAAACTATTTTTTTTAAAACACACAAAAACGTGGTAGAAGGTTATAATATCAAGAATGCGCGATCGGCTATTTTTATGGATTATCAAATAAAAACTAAAACGTATAATAGTATTTATTTACATTAATAAATAAAATTATACATGTGTCATGCAATAAATATTAAGTGTATTTTGACGGCCAATTAACTAACTAAAACTTGAACGACTTTTTAAAACCAGATATTTTTTCTAACATAGAAGATTTTAACTTTTTGTATCACTACATTCCATTAAACAGGTAATAGAAGATACACAATAATTGTAGATTTTTCCTTATCACCCAGATGAACATACAGTAAATAACCCTTGTAAATACAATAACCTACATATGTCGTAGGCAGATCGTAGAATTAGCCATTTCTAGAGGTGGCCGGCTATATCATTGGATTTTCAAATGTTGACGATTTGTCCATCGACGATTGGCCACATTTGAAGGCATGAAAATAATTGTTTTCTGCTGCCATGATGCTTTGTACAAACAAGATGTCTAAATGTCAAAGTCAAAGTCAAATATATTTATTTCAATTAGGCCAGTAAGCGGCACTTTTGAACGTCATACATATATGAACTCAAATTTACAAGTAGTAAAAGTGGATTCTACCGTGCATTCGGAAAAGTAGCTTGTTATGGAGAAGAATGCACAAGAAACTCCATACTAACTCTTAAAAAAAAAATAGGTGTTTACAATATTTACATAAGTGCATACAATTATAAATTCATATATGTGAGGACGATGCTCTCAAAAATAGCGCTACACACTATACTACGGACAGGTTTAAAGTAATAAAAGCATTAACAGATAAATTGATTAAATTGATAATAAATAGGAACATGGTTCTCACATACTTACAAATATTGCAAACATAGGTAAAATACTTAAAGCAACAACAACAGAACAGTGTGTGAGTGAATTTGTTAAAAAAAGCCAATTACGGACTATCAGCTTTTAACGATTATGGCCATACAATAATGTTTCACCAATCATCAAACATTGAACATGCAATTATATGGCCCGCCGGTTCATAAAATGTCTAATTCAACGATCTGGCTTCGACACATACATATACTAATTATGTCCATAGGTCGTAATACAAGATCATAAAGCAGGTTTTCCTCAATCAGATAGGACTCGTCACGTTCACGCTTTGATTAAGGCAAGTATGACTTACTTTGTACATACAAGATCAAGTTTAGATTATATAATTGTCCTGTTGTAAACAATCAACTAAGAATACAAGCACTAAGTAACATATATGTCGGGTTTAGTCAATAGTACAGACGTAAAGTCAAATCACAAGCACGCCCCTAGCGGCAAACAAGAGCAACTACGCATTGGCACGCTTTTTATAAGCTTTCGTGGTGGCAAATACGGCAGTTGAGTACTGACAGCCGTAGAGCTAAGACGTCGTAGAATCAGTGTCGATCCGTAATATTAGTAAGTGAGAAAGTAACTTGTGTCTATTTGAATTTAGTCAGTGTATCGAATAATTTGTGTGATTTCATTTTCACGATTCACCCACCGACCTGCCCACACACGATGTCTTAACCTAAGGGAATACATCCTAACTGCCCGATGGTTTGCATCTATCGGCCAGCCTTGATGCGACATATGTATGGTTTGTATGATACAGGAGTGGGGATTTTAATTTAAGCCACCGGTTACTTATTTGTGAATTTGTACTAAGAACTTGCCAAATTCTTTGTATAATCCTTGAGTTTCAGGTTCTCAGCCAAAAGAAGAGTTTGACCAGTTCTTAGTACCTTAACATTCCCAAATAATCAACCAATCTGCCTAGCCTTTTCCCATCTATATTGGGGTCGGCTTCCAGTCTTACCGGATTCAGCTGAGAACCAGTGTTTTACATGAAGCGACTGCCTATCTGACCTCCACAACCCAGTAACTGGGTAACACTATACCCCTTGGCAAGACTGGTGTCAGATCTCAAGCTTCTGACTACCCGTAACGACTGTCAAAAATCTTCAAATGACGGCTTAACGTGCTTTCCGAGGCACGGAGGAAACTCGGTATGTTGAAAATGGACACCCATCCACCGACCGACCTCGTCAAGCGTTGCTTAACATTGATGATCGACCAGTGCGGCTGTTATTATGTAGCCACGAGCTCCTTCCCAAATAATCAACCGGGGGTTCAAATTAAAATCCCCGGTTTCTATATTTGTTAATAACTAGCGTCTGCCAGCGTCTTCGCCCGCGTGTAAGTCGAAAATTATCCCGATGGAACATATTCCCGGGATAAAAAGTATCCTAAATGCTATTCCTGACTATGATTTATCTATGTGTAAAATTTTACGAATGAGTAATTACTGGCGTGGCTCTGGAAACCCATTCAACATGGAGACACGTTCAAAAAGTAAACGTATAGGACCGTTGCCCGGGGGCGATCGCTGGAGCGCACCTGGGGCTGACGCAGAGTGTCACAGCATGCGAACCGTCAGTGGTCAGGAGTTGAACAGCCGGGCTCCCACCGACAATGATACGACAGCCGAAATCACTGACGATGGTGACACACTGACGGACAGGACAAACACCCCTGTAGAGCCGTATAGTCCAAGCACAGTATCATATATACCTTCTGGACCATCATCACCATCCATACTGTCGTCACCTTCCATACCATCATCACCTACCATTATTAGTTTAAATACAGTTTCACCCACTCCGACCTTGAATGTGACGCGGAAGGATAGTTCCTTCTTACCCGTGTCCACCAAGGCAGATTAAATCTAATATTTCATGTGTCCAATTTAAAAACTGTAAAAATGTCATACTAAATTTCATCCCTTTTTACCCCCTTAGGGGTGGAATTTCCAAAAACCAATAAATACATAAATTCTTAAAGATATATGTAAAATATATGTAAAATTTTACATGTCCCATTTACAAACTGTAGAAATTTCATACAAACTTTCAACCCCCCTTTTACCCCCTTAGCGGTAGAATTTCCAAAAATCACTTACGTCCCTTGAGGAACCTCCCTGCCAAATTTCATCTTTATACGTCAATCCATTTCCGATATTTCGTGAGTCCGATATTTATTGAGTGAGTAAGTGACTTTCGCTTTTATGTAAACAGATTTAAGCTTTACAATAATATGTAATAAAAAACTAATTTATTGGTCTCGGAGCAATAATTGAGCATGTTTTTTGTTGCCATAAGGTAAGGTATATATATCAAGCAAAAAATAATTCTTAGATATTTGAAGAATAACCTTGACAGTATTATTAATAAAAGATTATTAAATGAAACCGACGTATTATTTTGGATCTTTTCGTCATCATATCACCCTGAAAGCACCCTGACAAAAAAGATCATATTTTTTAAAGTATTGATTGTTTTGACCTCACAGAGCGAGCTCGTGGCTGAATAACAACAGCCGCACGGGTCGATCATCAAGGTTAAGCAACGCTTGACGAGGTTGCTCCGTGGATAGGTGACCATTTTCAACATACCGAGTTTCCTCCGTGCCTCGGAAAGCACGTTAAGCCGTTGGTCCTGGCTGTTATTTGAAGATCTTTGACAGTCGTTACGGGTAGTCAGAAGCTTGAGATCTGACACCAGTCTTGCCAAGGGGTACCGTGTTACCCAGTTACTGGGTTATGGAGGTCAGATAAGCAGTCGCTCCATGTAAAACACTGGTACTTAGCTGAATCCGGTAAGACTGGAAGCCGACCCCAATATAGTTGGGAAAAGGCTAGGCAGATGATGATTGTTTTGACCTCACCTGATGGTAAGCTATATGATGTAGCCGGCAATGGTGCTCCGCTTGCCTAGAAGTAACTTTTGGCTTAAAGGCCCCCAGGACTCCTTGGTTCTGTGCGTCCAGCATTCAGCTTATTTAAAAACAAACTCAAAACATATTCGTTGGGGAAGGGCTACTACAGTGTTGATGAGTACCTGGATGACAAATGACAAACATTAGACTAGAATTGATTCAAAATTTAATGCGTATTATAATAATTACTATCATTACTTTAAATTGCTATTGTATGTCGTGAACTCGTGACATATTATTTTTTAATTGTTCATAATTGATTTAATACGGATTATCGATTTAAATTTGTTATGGTATTTGTGACATTCCTATTACTGAACTTTTTATCTTTAACCTTTTTTTTTATTTTATTTGACTTGAATTATTTTTATATGGATCATTATTTTTGAATTGTAATGGTATTTGCGACATATTGTGACATTTTATAATTTTTGCTTGGACATCGAATTGTTTAATTGACTCGATTTGATGACATGGATAATTATTTAGATTTTTTTTTTATTTATATTGGGTTTGCTCTTCACTCTAGTCTAGGTGAGCTTACCCAGAAGAAGCCTGTTCACTCTAACTTTGAAGAGACTCGGGTTGAATGCGTTCGGAAACACAGACGCAGGTAGTGAGTTCCATTCATTCGCTGTGCGCATTATAAAGGATGTTTGGAAGCGCTTGGTTCGAATTGACATATTATTGAACTTTTTATAATTTGATCTTTTTAATTGACTTGTATTTTTTGTTTAGGATTATCATTATTTATTTGTTAATCTATTATAATCACTACCTAATGATTTTTTTTAATTGATTGACTGAATCTATTTTATTATTTAATTTTTATCTCTGACATTTTAATTTTACTGTTAAATTATTACGAATTATTGTTATTGAAAGTTATTGTTATTTAATTATTTCTTATTAGCGGTGTTTTTAAATTTTTACTTACTTATTACAAATTTCGACACAATGTATATACTGTTATGAAATAAATTACTTATGACTTAGCTCCAGGTGTTGGACCAAACGAAAGGAAATACACAAGCAGTATACTTACGCAAAGATTTGGATTGTAAACCTAACCTACTTCAATTTTTCAAGGGGTAACAGTACTTGTGTCAACCTGTATATTAACAAAACTAATCAAGTCAGTGCTCACTCTCTTTGTAATCTATTTTCAGGCTCGCTATAAAATATATCCTATTTCTTGAATTGATACTACTTATGCTTTTACGACAAGTTGTATCTGAGGGGACAAACGAACTTTATCCGGTAATTTATGTTTAATTTGAGACAGTGAAAGAAAGAAAGAAAGTGACCCGCACTGGAGACACGAGATAAGCAAAACACAAACAATAATAAAAAATAAATTACACCGTGCGAGACCAAAAAGGCTCCTATCTCAGCAATGGAGGCATATTATATTTTTCTTAAGGTACAGTACGATTAGTAGATCAATGTAATGATGTGAGAAGTGATTGAACTGACTATAAATCGACCCAGCTTACTGCTCTTTTTCTTGCTACGCCAATAAGCAAATGGGTTATCGTGACCAAAATATTAACAAAAACAACAACAATTACCATAAACAAATCGTAAAAAAATGTTACTTTAATTTTAATTTATGACAGCAAAAAATCGTGGCTAATCAACGATTCGAAAAAACTCGGAAACAGCTGCGAAGTTCTCAGACAAAAAATTGAAATTATTCAAAAAACGTGGTTAAGTTTTTTGGAATAACTCGACATTTTTTCCCCGTTTTTTTTCCGCGGCATTTAAGATTATGAAATACTCTCAAGTGTTAATAACCGAACGTGTTTGAAATCAAATAAAGCTCTATCCGTGTTGGATTGTCTACTGTTTGTTCTTTTTAACCGACTATCGAAAAAGGAGGAGGTTCTATGTTCGACTTCTTGCATGCTTTTTTTTTATGTATGTTCACCGATATCCTCTGTCAATTGTTGACCGATTTTGAAAATTATTTTTTTGTTTGAAAGAGTATGTTCCGAAATTGGTCCCATTTTAATTTGGTGAAGATCTGATGAGGAACTTCGAAGATATACAACAGAACTCTTCAATCAATAACGGCAAATCTCTCGGGACTGCTGCAATCGCATGTCTGTTTGTTGTTTATATCATTTCATGTTATAACATCACGACAGTACGCTCTTAAGGGGTAAGCAGATCTCTCATTTGATCGGTTTTGTTCCAGTTTCATGATATTCGGGTAATCTATTCTGGCGTTACAGGAAACTTACTTAACAACAAAAAAAATTTTTAAAAAAAAAATACTACCGACTTCCAAAAATAACTTTATTTTTGGAAGTCGGTGCTCATAACGCAAAAAAATGGTACCTACGAAAGACTTTGACTACGAAAGATTTTACTCTTTGTAGTTTTCTTATTTGGAAGTCGGTAGCATTTTTTTGTAAAAAAGTTTTTTTTAAATTATGAATACAATAGCATGTATAGTGTTTGTTGAGATGTTGATTATAATCTTCTGTTGTGACTTACTATGTTTAACTTTTATTTTACTTTCAACGAACTTTATGGAATTTATTATCTGGATAAAAGTACTCTAGGTCCTTGTCGAGGCCATGGCCCATGAGGAATGGCCCGTTGAGTCCTGATTTATAAACATACATATAGACTTTCAAAGAAGATTTTCCATAAATATATAGTGCCAGCACTATGTACACTATATGTAAAAATCGCTATATAATATAGTAACCACTTGTTATTGTTAATTTTATTTAATTTCACGTTTAAATGTACACTCAAATTATCTTTGTCAAGTAGAGCAACACAACATAAAATTAAACATGGTGGATCAGATCAGCAGTATGCGAAAAATGTCATATTGACAATGACATTTGATTGACGTGTCATCGTAATATCTGCGTAAAAAAAAACAACACGAATTCAATTGCAACAGAGAAGCAATCAATCAGTGTCCGTAGTAGTAAACTGGGTTGCAAAACTAAAACACTCACTAAAAACTCCGAAACATAACCAATTCAAAGTCAAAGCAAAGAAAGACGTCACATAATCTTATAACTATCAAAGTCGTCAAACGTCATGTCAAACACAACTGTCATGGCTGCCCTAAAAATGGGGTTATCTTATTAAAAGACTTTTCAATTGATAATTTTTGTACTTCTGTACCCTTCCTCAAATTAATTTGTTAGTATTTTTATGGTATTCCCCAATTTTTGTTCCTATTTATCTATGTAGTGTACATAGTAGTGGCCCAAAATCAAACATCTCTTTTATAATGTTAATAGAATAGGATATGAAGTAGGCTTCCACAGCCAACACTGATCCAAGACTCTCCGACTGACTCTCTGACTTTACAAAGACTGGCCAATATTCCAAGTCAGTTTGAAGGACCTCCATGACTGTCAGTCAACGTTACAACGGACGGAGATCAACAAAAACAAATTACAAGCTATAACTGTTAATTTGATGATTCCAGGTGGAGTCGAGTTGAAGGACCTGCCTTGGAATTGAGGGTTATCCTCATATTCACGTTGGAACAACGACGCTTGCCGCGCTTGACTCGGTGGAACGCAGAGCTAAGAGATTAATTGGCGAAGTCAAACTGGTGGATGCCAAACTTCACAGCTTGGCTCATCGCCGTAAGGTTGCCTGCTTGTCGGTCTTCTACAGACTGTATTTTGGCGAGTGTGCTCATGAACTCCACGACCTCATCCCACCAGTCCCCTTCTACCATCGGACATCTAGACGTACTGCAAGTTACCATTCTCACCTAGTTGCCATTCCACCAATTCGCACCAAGCGCTTTCAAACATCCTCCATAATGCGCACAGCAAAAGAGTGGAATTCACTGCCTGCGTCTGTCTTTCCGAACGCATACAACCCGAATCTCTTCAAAGTTAGAGTGAACTGGCTTCTTCTGGGTAAGCTCACTCCATCGTCGACAAGAGCAAACCCATCACAAATAAAAAAAATAAACCACGCGTACTCACCTCTCGTGCTTTCAAATTATTATGCCAGATTACTCAACTTACAAATCTATACGTAAAGAATATAAACTATATTTTTATTGTTGCGGTAATTCTTGTAGAAAACTGACGCGTCATAGTCAGTGGTCAGTGACAAACTGACAATTAATGACAATAAGTTACTTATCATCATTCGTGGAAGTACTTTCCCTAGCAATAATGTTTACGTTTCTTTGGTTTTGATGCCGAGGACCTAATGACATAGATAGGTAGATATAGTCTACTCGTTGTGTAGATCTGTGCAATACAAGCAGGCATATCTGGAAAGTTCAGGGAAATGATATCTTTTCAGCGCGTTGTGAATGTGATTTGACATCATGAAATAGCATGTCCACGATTTTTGTCGAAAAAAAACGCTTCATGCAATATTTAGTTTTAAGGCTGCTTCGATGCCATAACCTTTTCGTCAAGAAATTATTTTAACTATGTTATCCGTACAAGAATTTATATTGAAAAAAAAAACTCTTTTGAAGTTGGTAGTATATTTTTGCAAAAAGTTTTACTTTATTTTTCACTTTTTAGTTGTACCTACCTAATAGGCAAGTGGTTTAGTAAGGTGCTTATAATGCTAGAATAGATTACCCGAATATCGTGAAACTGAACATAACCGGTGAAATGAGAGTGTACCAAGGTGAACTGTACACATCTACGTTCCTCTTTAGAGCGTGCTGGCGTGATGTTGTTATGAAATGGTATAAACAATAAACAGACATGCGATTGCAGCAATCCCAAGAAATTTGCCGTTATATAATGAAGAGTTCTGTTGTATATCTTCGAAGTTCTTCATCAGGTCTTCACCAAATTAAAATGGGACCAATTTCGGAATATTTTCTTTCAAACGGTCTACAATTGACGGAGATATCGGTGAAAAAACACAAAAAGAAACATGAAGTCGAACATAGAACCTTCTCCTTTTTGGCAAGTCGGTTAAAAATGGTCGTCGCATTGTTAGGTGCTGCTTGTCTCCGGAAACCTTCACGTACGGACTACTGAATTAAAAGAGAGCCCCCTATATTCACGCTACTATATAAGACTTTTGGCAAATAATAGAATGATAAAACGAATTGCCAAGTTATTAATACACTTGGCCAGTTTTAGCGACACGTGTGATGAGCACTAAAATAGGAATAAACGCAGCAATACTTGAATATTACCGGTTCAAGACAAATGTGTCAGTTTTGTCGAGCCAATTGAGGTAAATCTACGACGTAAAATATGCAATTATGTCAGTTTAGCTCGTGGCTAAATAATAACAGCCGCACGGGTCGATCATCAAGGTTAAGCAACGCTTGATGAGGTCGGTCAGTGGATGGGTGATCATTTCAACATACCGAGTTTCCTCCGTGCCTCAGAAAGCACGTTAAGCCGTTGGTCCCGGCTGTCATTTGAAGATCTTTGACAGTCGTTACGGGTAGTCAGAAGCTTCAGAACTGACACCAGTCTTGCCAAGGGGTACCGTGTTAGCCAGTTACTGGGTTGTGGAGGTCAGATAGGCAGTCGCTCCATGTAAAACACTGGTACTTAGCTGAATCCGATAAGACTGGAAGCCGACCCCAATATAGTTGGGAAAAGGCTAGGCAAGAGAAAGAGATACCTCGTGAGTGTGATTATTATAACTGAATATTTTTGTGAGAAGATGGATGAAAGTTAGATTAGTGAATAATTGTTTATGTATTCTTTGTACATCTTTTTTTTACTTCTGTTTGATATACTCATTTTTTTTTTCTCCGTTATTTTTTATTCCGTTTTTGTATCTGTTTTTTTTTTGTCTATGTTTTTTGGTATCGTGTTTTTTTTTTCATTATATAAATTAGTTTATATTTGTTTATATTTAATTTTGCCTAATTCTTTTCTATTTCGTTTGTGTGTATTTTTTTTCTCTTTTCTCTCATTGTATAACGCCTTAGGTATGACCTGTAAAGTTATACATGTATACTTAAATAAATAAATAAATAACGAATTATATAATATGATCATAAATCATAATCATTTTATTGTAGTACTGATGATTTACACTGTGACACAAACTGATTGCATATTTATATTAATATAAATAAATCCATAAGGTAAACAAGTGGGACGCGAGTATTTATTTATTGAAGTATACATGTATAACTTTATAGGTCACACCAAATAAGGCGTTATACAAAGCTAGTTTTTTTAATTATATTTAAGCTTGTGCTTTACCACTATCTCACCTGATGGTAAGTGATGATGCGGACGAAAAATAAAATAAAAAAGACACTAAAACGAAACATACAAGAAATAGGCAAAATTAAATATATCTAAATACAAATAAATACTAATTTAAAAAAAAATCGACTTAACAAAAACATACAAGAAAAAAAAAGTAAATTTAAAAAAACAAAAACCCGACTGCTTAAAAGGCGAACTAAAAAGACGTAAACAAGAAGAAAATCATGCTGTGCTGTCGGAGCTCGGAGCATACATATTCGCGAGCTGGCCGGCCAAAACCAGATGTATCCTCCGACTGCACAGTATGATTTTCTTCTTGTTTACGTCTTTTTATTTCCCCTTTTAAGCAGTCGGGTTTTTTGTTTTTTTTTATTCTTTTATTTATAACTTTTTAGCTATTTTTCATTCGAATTAGGTACATTTAAGTGTTTTATATTTTTGAAATCACCTCTTAAAACCCTTTAATTTGATACCCCACATGATGGGGTTGGAAGAAGAAAATTTGGGCACTCACAATATGGCGCCCAAAATCCGCCAGTTTTATATACTCCAATTTTAATGTAGCCAGTGACACTCGCAGGGTTAAGACAAATCGATTCACGTAAGAATCATCAAAATCGGCCAACGCGTTTGGTCTCTAGAACGCCACATAGGAACAAACATACATACATTGACTGATAAACACATTACCCTCCTTCGGCAGTCGGGTAAAAATTCAAAATAGTTAAATAACAGCAGAAACTTACAGAAAGTAACATTTTAATTTAATTTAATTCTAAAGATTATGCGACAACTATGTTTGACAAAGCATTTTCATAGAAATTGCCATGAAATTACTCTACAACGTTGGCATTAGTTGCTCCGGGTCTGTCTGTTGCCTGTGTGAGTTTAAATGTTTGTAAACGCACTCACGATGCTGGAATTATTCCTAGTGAGAGGCACCATAAAAATAACTAATAAAACGCATTATCGAGTCACACCTTTAGGAGAAATAAAATCAAATGAAAACACATCCAACGTGGCAATGCTGCCAGCCTTCTAGGCAGTTTTCCTGTTGACAGCGATGTGGACGAATTTTTTGACGCCCCGTAATTGTACATATGTTTATTCTTATTTTAGTTCTAATATTAGTTTGTAAATAATAATGTACATATGTAAATAAGTCAAATTAGATTCGATTGCCAAGCAAAATGAAAACACATGAAAAAGTTTAACTATCAGTCATCCTAAATCCAAGCCAACGCAGTGCCAAGCTAGTTACAGATAAGACTCACTGAAACTTTAGCCATAACCATAACACCCAGAGCTGAACCCCATAACTCGCCGAGTTGCATCATCGACCGACAAATGTTAATGTTGACGTCGGTTTTATGCGCCATTATGGAGTCTTATGGTGTAAGTCAAAGAAGTACCTAGGAGATATATTCTGCAGACGTTGTACTGTGGACCTATGTGATAAATGGATGGAATTTTTCAATAACTGAAATAGGGAGAAATATAGTTCACACTTTAAAGCTTTTGTTGTGGAAGTGACCGATACAGATACAATACAGCCCGTAAATATTTACGGGCTGTAATGATCAGTCAATAAAAGTAGGAATACTTATTGATTAACTAGTGTAGATGTAGGGTAAACACCCTTTTTTTTTTTTTTTGCTGGGAAATCATCCAATGACTTCTCCCGCTCTGGGTGAAGCGGAAGGGCGTGTCAGATTTTTACTGACTAAAACCCACCCGTGTTCCTTCAGTTGCTTGAGCCAGGGCCGCGGTAACTCTTTTTCAAATTTATCCGCGACCCAGGGTAAACACCCTACATCTGTAAGTTGTAAGTTTGTGCGTAATGGATTAACTGAAATACTACAGAACCAATTTCAAAAAGTTCGCATGTAGTGCGTAACCCCTAAAAGGACTAAGGCTACTTCGAAACCGAAATTTCTCGAATGCGGATCGGATTCAGTGCGTAACCGCTCTTAGCTTTTTGTTTCCAATTTCATCATCTGCCTAGCCTTTTCCCAACTATATTGGGGTCGGCTTCCAGTCTTACCGGATTCAGCTAAGTACCAGTGTTTTACATGGAGCGACTGCCTATCTCGCATTGAAAGCATTGAAAATGTTGAAAAATTATTTTGATTGAAATTTTATTTAATAATAAATAATAATAATAATAATAATTTATTCATCAAAAAGCCTGTCTTACAAACATTCATAGTAGTTAGAAAAATATAAAAAAGCTTTAAACAGTAGGTAAATTTTTAGATACTCTGACTCCTAGACTAGGTGTATATTCCTGTGACTTAGGAGTCAGTGATCCATCGTAGCAACAGAGACAGACAGAGATTGTAATAGTATTTTAATTGTATTTTATTGTGTTTAATTCTATGATAATTGGATTTTTAATTGTATGATTGATTGTATTTTAATTGACATTTTAATTGTAATATTTTATTGTATTTAATGGTATTTTAAATTGTATTTAATTGTATTTCTAAAATTCTAATATCTTTGTGGTAGTAACATCGCATTGGCGTCATAACTGTTAAGATGTTACTTACATAATTTTGAATAAATAAATAAAATAAATAATAAATAAATCTGACCTCCACAACCCAGTAACTGGGTATCACGATTCCTCTTGGCTAGACTGGTGTCAGATCTCAAGCTTCTGACTACCCGTAACGACTGTCAAAGATCTTCAAATGACAGCCGGGACCAACGGCTTAACGTGCTTTCCGAGGCACGGAGGAAACTCGGTATGTTGAAATGGTCACCCATCCACAGACCGACCTCGTCAAGTGTTGCTTAACCTTGATGATCGACCCGTGCGGCTGTTATTATTTAGCCACGAGCTCCTCCTCCTCCTTTTTGTTTCCAATTTAACAAACAATAATTCACTGCCCTGCAAAACCCCAAGAATAAAAGAGCCCTGAAACAGCAACATGATTTAAAGAAAATTTCAATTTAAGAAAGGAAAACTATGTAATGACTGTAAACTCTCGCAGCAGTGACATTATGCCGCATAACGACTTACACAACACAGCAATAACTCTTAGAAAATAAAAGTTGTGCTCAAACGGGTGTTGTTGGAACCGTGTTCAATAAATATTGCTCGATAGCTGAGCTTAACGGCCGCCGGCTCTCGTCGGGTAAGCTGAGACGACGGGAGTCGGGACACACGGACGACTAGTAGTACAACATAGACCACAAGTGACTGATAAATTGCCTTACTACTTGCACGTATTTTTTTAACATCGTTCTCACATATGTATTTTTCCAACAAGAATGATGTAAAAAATACTTATAATTTCTTGCACATTCTTCTAGATAGAGATCTACTGACGCTTGCGAATGTGCAACTAGATGCATCTTTTTAGGGTTCCGTACCCAAAGGGTAAAAACGGGACCCTATTACTAAGACTCCGCGATCCGTCTGTCTGTCTGTCTGTCTGTCAAAAGGCTGTATTTCATGAACGGTGAAAGCTAGACAGTTGAAATTTTCACAGATGATGTATTTCTGTTGCCGCTATAACAACAAATACTAAAAACCGAATAAAATAAATATTTAAGTGGGGCTCCCATACAACAAACGTTATTTTTTTGCCGTTTTTTTTGGTAATGGTACGGAACCCTTCGTGTGCGAGTCCGACTCGCACTTAGCCGGTTTTTTTGTTTGATAATTCACCTTTAATATTTAGTTGAAATAAACTATTTTGATTTTGAATCTTATTGATTTACTAAATGCATACTGTGGCCTTAGTGGAAAGGAGTGGATTCACTTTGTAGTTTTACTATTTGGAAGTCGGTAGTATTTTTTTGTAAAAACTTTTTTTTGACAAACTTCTTATTAACTTGCAATGTATGTGTGTATGTTCGGGTCAAATCTTGCAACTGAATTTTAAGATGAAATTTTGCAAACACGTTTGGTTTGAATGACAATACACGGTAAGTTAAAAAGCTTTTAAAAAAAAAGTTTTAACCGCTATCACAACGCGTTGATAGAAAGTCACTACTAGTCTAGAGACTCTGAATCAGTCTCTGATTAACGACAATAGATTCACTTCTACACCATCATCTGCCTAAACTTTTACAAACCGAATGCTGCTGAAATAGTACATTGTTATCCTAGGGGTGAAAGTAACTTATTTAGTCCCGAGACGGGGTTTGGCGCCCGGAACGAAGTGAGGGCGCCAATAGTTCGAGGGACTAAATAAGTCTTTAACCCGAGGTAAACACTGTGCTTTTCATTACAAATTCAAGGTAATAAAAATAAAAACATGAATTAGCTAAAGAAAAAATGATTGTCGCTTTCCCGCCTATTTTGTTTGTTTTTTTTTCTGTGGCCGGCCTGCTATTCAGCCATTATTTTTTATTTTCATCATTGAAAAATGGTAAATATTTTGCCCAAATCTAAGTTATTTTAAAGAAATTGTTGAAACTAAATTATAATAAAGTTATTTAAAAAATATATATTCTTTAATCAATACTTAACTTTAAGTTATTTCAATTTTACTTCGTGGTTGTATAGAAAGTTGGAACATGGTTCAATAGATATGTGAAAAGGAACTAGTTTTTTTTTTTAAATAATTTGACAGCTGTCAGTTGAAAGCGATTCTCCCTAGGGATGAAAAGTATTACTTTCATCCCGCTCCTCAGGCAACTTAAGACCTACTTTCAGAGTATGAGTAATGAAAAACTAATTATCGGTTTAGTCCCATCTCGGCACCTTCCCATCTTCGGCACCCTGTCACAAATCATGTAAGCTTCACATTAAAATAGAAACACAGTATTCTAGTGACTAAATCAGCTTGATCATATTATATTCATATCAGTTTGATTTAAAAAAAAATGGTTTGATATTTTTTAAATTTTAATTTGTTTTTTTTTATTATAAAAATAAAACTTAACAAATAACAATTTGTTAAGTTTTATTTTTATTTTTATGTGTAATGATTCTAGATGGGAAAGTGCCAAGATGGTACTACACGTAAATGTAATTTTAAAAACCAATTTTTACTCAACACTGATTTTGCCAAACTTAATTAGGTGCCGTAAAAGTCGTCGAATTTCGTTCAAAGGGTATATAATCTGCCTACTAAAAAAGCGGATAACCCTCACACGGCTGGTGGTATCCCATCTCGGCACCTTCCCACCTCGACACCGTACCACATAATAATTGATATTAAAAAAATATCAAATCAAAAAAATAAATAATCAAGATGATTTAGTCACTAGAATAATGTGTTTCTATTTTTGTGTGAACCTCACACGATTTTTGACAAGGTGCCGAGATGGGAAGGTGCCGAGATGGGACTAAACCAAATTATCACCTCCAATCGTACGTCTGTATTGTTCCTTTGTCGTATCAGTTGTTCTCCGCTAGTCATAATCGTTTATATCAGTTCGAGGAACGTGTCGTTAACAATCTTCCTCAAAGGCCCTTACAATCACTGTTGTGTTTTCTCTCTGAGTACGGAATGCGATATAAAAGCTATTAATGTCAATCTGTACCGATGTTGCAATGTCATTTCTTGTTTAGGTTTGTTTCGGCCGATTTTAAAAGGGAACTGTATCTAATGCTGTTGGTAAACTTGAAGGTGGTCTTTATTATCTGCCGCCTGTGATGCAGGATTACCTAGTACAGGCACCTAACATTGTTGTACCCACTTTATATATAAGATCTATTAGTTTATTTTACCAATTTCAAGTTTGAATAAAGATTCAAATCAATCTGCCTAGCCTTTTCCCAACTATATTGGGGTCGGCTTCCAGTCTAACCGGATTCAGCTGAGTACTAGTGTTTTACATGGAGCGACTGCCTATCTGACCTCCACAACCCAGTAACTGGGTAACACGATACCTCTTGGCCAGACTGGTGTCAGATTTCAAGCTTCTGACTACCCGTAACGACTGTCAAAGATCTTCAAATGACAGCCGGGACCAACGGCTTAACGTGCTTTCCGAGACACGGAGGAAACTCGCTATGTTGAAATGGTCACCCATCCACGGAACAACCTCGTCAAGCGTTGCTTAACCTTGATGATCGACCCGTGCGGCTGTTATTATTTAGCCACGAGGAGCTCCCTCGGAAGTTTAAATAAAGATTATTATTATTTAGCTGTTAATCATCATCATGTTTGCCGAAAGACGTCCACTGTTGGACCTATAGGTCTCCCCCAAGTGTCGCATCCTTGACCGGTCTCGTCTGTCTCCCATCCAGCGGATCCCCGAAACCTTCACCAGGTCATCGCTCCATCTAGTGGGAGGACTTCGAACGCAACGTCTTCCGGTTCGCGGTCGCCACTCCAAAACTTTTCGGTGCCATCGGCCATTCGTTCTGCGGGCAATATGTGTCCACTGCCACTAGTCGATGGCATGAACTATTTAGTGCGCGGGGTTAAAATGAATGTTATATCAACCGACAACACGTGCGAAAGAAATAGATGCTGTGATAAGCACTATGAAGCTAGTTCGCGTACGAATACACACTTTTGCAAATTTGTGGCGAAATGGATGATGATTTAGGGTGAAACCGAACGCGCAAAAATTTATATATAGACCTTTGGAAGTATGGATATCATGAAAAAACGACTACATGTATCTGTTCAAAATAAAATTATTTGCATTGTTGAAATACTAATCTATCCCTGTATGGTGACTGTTTTACTTTTTTGTTTCCATACAGGGCTAGATAATGATGAGACAAATTGATATCATTTTTTATTTTTAACGTACACCGTCAAACAGTGCAGTAATCGCTAGACTACGTTTGTATGGAAGAATGGTAAACTAGGGCAACCTTAAGTTTGGCTATTCTTTAGCTGTTGATATTATTTGTTTATCAATTACACACATGACATCCCGACCGTATTCCTCAAGAGGTTAGGAAGAGATGTACCTGTAGTACTTCCTCATTGGTGTAATGGTCGCATGTGTTACTACTGTGCATGAGGAACTGGGTTCGTCCCCGGGCCGAGCAGTGTTATTGTCTTTTTCTATAATGATGCACGGATCGATCGAAAAACGGGCCAAGAGGCTCATTGGCAATGAAGCACTGGTTGAGTCAAAGCTCGAGAGCCTTGAACATCGTCGCCGAGTTGCCAGCTTGTCGGTTTTTTATCGATTACATTTCGGGGAGTGTGCGATGGAATTGCATGATTTAATTCCACCAAGCCCGTTTCATCATCGGACTACAAGACGTACGGCGATGCGCCATCGGTACATGGTGGACATCCCACTCATACGCACTAAACGTTTTGGAAATACTTTCATAATGCGTACAGCTAAGGAGTGGAATTCCATACCGGAATCTGTTTTTCCCGATAGCTACAATCTAGGGGTCTTTAAGTCAATAGTGAATAGGTTACTTCTAGGCAAGCGTGTTACGCCTTCGACCACATCATCGCTTACCATCAGGTGAGATAGTGGTCAAGCGCAAGCCTATATACGATAAAAAAAGGACTTCTCATTAACAGCCCAATTTCTCGAGTTGTGCCCGATTAATGACAATAGGCTCCCTTGTTTTATATACTTACTTATGTACTATTTACCAATTTAGTTGACTAGCGGACGCCTCACGGGTTCACCCGCTTAGCTCCCAATCCCGAGGGAATACAGGGATAAAAAGTAGCCCATGTCACCCGGAGATAGTGTAGCTTCCCAACGGTGAAAGAATTTTTGAAATCGGTCCAGTAGTTTTTAGGGTTCCGTACCCAAAGGGTAAAAACGGGACCCTATTACTAAGACTCCGCGATCCGTCTGTCTGTCTGTCCGTCTGTCACCAGGCTGTATCTCATGAACGCTACAACGCTAACGCGCGATAGCTAGATAGTTGAAATTTTCACAGATGATGTATTTCTGTTGCCGCTATAACAACAAATAAATACTAAAAACAGAATAAAATAAATATTTAAGTGGCTCCCATACAACAAACATGATTTTTTTGCAGTTTTTTCGATAATGGAACGGAACCCTTCGTGCGCGAGTCCGACTCGCACTTGGCCGGTTTTTAAGTTTATGCGTTACATACAAAAATACAAATCTTTCCTCTTTATAATATTAGTATAGATATAGAAGTATAGATTAACCACTCTATGTCGGGCTCAGGGGGTTGACCATAAGCTCTTAGAGCGGTATCAATTTGAGATCGAGTAAGTGACAGATGTATACACGTCAGATACATCTGTCCCTTATTCGATCTCAAATTGATACCTCGCTCTAAGAGCTTATGGTCACCCCCCTGATCCGGACATCGCCGGTATCCACCACCGCCATTTTGCGCTATCGGCCCGGTCTAACTAAAACGCCGATTTCTCTAAAGTTTTGTATGGGAACCATGTATGAAATACATTTTGTTAGAATCGCTATGAAATATTCTATCATATTTCCAAGGGATGTATCCAGTTTGTGGTTAAAAGAATGTCAACCGTTGTCTCTATGAATAAGAAGATCAATGTAACGTATCTCATTTTAATTTTATAAATATACCTACGTAGAAAATATTACATTGCGGCGCTTAATTGCTTCCTCGATATGAAGCCGGAAGAGATTTCTTGGCGGAAATGTAATCACATAAGTATCTGTTCAATGTTCCCTTTGGGCATTGACTCGGCACTGGCCCGGCTGACGCGCGGCGCAGTTAAAATATTGTTTGGTTGCATCTTACACGCATAGGACACAGAAAAATTTGTACATAAGTGTGTAATAAGACAAAATATTATATAAGCTGTTAAATTTGGTTTATAAATCAGATTTGAATTTGTAATCTTGTCTTATTACCCCTCACTGTGGCAAAGACACGTTTAGCCATCTCTGATCAGTCTCGTGAGTCTGCTGGACTGAATCCGAATCAGAAACACTACATCTGCGACAACCACAATAAAAATATACGATCATCAAATAACCGCCTTCTTACGTGGATGGAAGGAGGAATTAGTTCATGCAATTCCAACGCACACTCCCCGAAATAAAACCGATTAAAAACCGACATCCTCGACAAACCCTGTCCTACTCACCGCACTGACTTCGTTCACTGTTCTTTCTTCATTCAGTATATTTCTCTGTGGAATACTCTCCCCCAGGAAATCAGGATGCCAACCAACAGATTGACCTTCAAAGGCAAAGTTCGCAATCACATTCGTAAGAAGTTGGCAGTAGTATCGTAACAGCGCAAATTTTTTCCCTATTGTCTATTTCAACTAATTGTTATGTAGTACCCGTATTTAGTTTGTTTGTTTTAGTATTTATTGTATAATTGTCTGTGACGTATGTTAGTTTGGGTGTACAGTATCCGATATCTGACCAACTTTGTAACATACAAAATATCTGAAGTGATGCCTCCAGAAAACGGTCTACCGTATTTACATAAATAAGCTGCTTATCTCCTGAACTATAGGTATTAGATTGACAATTAAATAAAGAAAATACTTTCTTGAAGTTTTGTCAGGTTATTATAGTCACTTTATGGGTTTTTTTGCCGACTGGAGTAAAATAGGGAACAGGATTTATTTATTAACACGTAGGTACATATTTTGTTTTTACAGATAAGACGCAAGCTAACAAAAGTAGGCATATATTGCCAGTTGACTAGTCTTCGAAGTAACGGGTCAGGGTAGAAGCACAAGATTAATCTCTAGTATCAGTTATTTAGCTTTGATATCACTTTTAAAGGTTGCCTTAGTCGACCATTCTTCCATACGATTACTCCACTGTTTGACGGTGTACGTTCAAAATAAAAATGATATCAATTTGCTCCCAGCGGAGCTCCACATCGTTGTCAATGTGCTGAAGCAGTCGACCGCCTCGGACACCATGGCCTATCCTGAAGTAGGAGCGCTGGCCGGATAGCACGGCACGCCAGCATTAATGACATCATACGTCGGGCTCTTGTCACCGCCGGGGTGCCAGCTGTTTTAGAACTCAATGGCTTAGCACGCGACGATGGGAAGAGACCAGACGGGATGACCATATTGCCTTGGAAGGTGGGTAGGCCTTTGGTGTGGGATGCAACATGTGTCGACACCCTTGCGCCATCCCATCTTCTTAGCACGGTGGGCTGTGCTGGGGCAGCTGCTGCTGGTGCAGAAAACCGGCGCAAATACTTATTAGGAGTTATATATTTGAGCCGTTTGGGGTTGAAACATTAGGTCCATGGGGTCCGAGTGCTCATCGAGTATTTCGAGACGTAAGCAAACGCTTAGTCGACTCTTCACGTGACCAGAGGGCTGGACTTTTCCTTAGCCAGAGAATCAGCATTGCCATCCAACGTATTGCCACGTTGGATGGCAATGCTGATTCTCTGGCTGCGTTCTGAGCACTTTTCAAGTTGACAGCGATGTGGACAAATTTTTTGACGCACTATGACCCCTGCTCTTTTATACGCGTCCGTAGTTTTATTTTATTTTTATTTAAATGTATATATAGATAGTTATTGTTAATTAAGTATACAATGTAAATTTTAATTGCTATAATAAATGGTGTCATTTGTCTCATCATTATCTAGCCCAGTATGAAAAAAAAATTAAAGAAATATATATTTGAAAGTTATGAGCGTCGAAAGTTCCATATTTCAACACTAATTTTAACGCATGTTTGGGCGCAAATAAATGCCAAAAGAAGAAGGAAAATTGCAAAACGGTCACCATCCAGGGATAGATTAGTAGTTCAACAATGCCAATAATTTTATTTTGAATAGATACACTTAGTAATTTTTTCATGATATCCATACTCCCAAAGGTCTGTTTATAAAATTTCGCGCGCTCGTTTTCGTCCTAAATTATCATCCATTTCGCTAGAAATTTGTAAAAGTGTGTAGGTATTCGTACACGAATTAGCTTCTTACTGCTTATTATAATAATAATAAATTCATTTATTTGCAAACAAGTGTCACAGTTAAATAAAAGCTCTGCCTCCTGAACTAGGTAGTTAACCTGTATCTCAGGAGACAGATCCCTTCCAAATTACATAACTCAGTTGGTTTACATTCTAGGTACAGTGCTAATTAAACATTTAAAATAAAACAAATATTAATCTATGAAACGTATGATTACAAAATATATATAAAAAACTAAACCGAATAAAAAATAAATAAAAATATAAAAAATATGAAAATATGATTGCCCGTGTGGTGTGGTGTGTTGTACATGCAGCATCTATCTCTTTCGCACGTGTTGTCGGATGTGATAGCATGCATTTTATCCCCGCTCACAAAACAGTTCGTGCCGTCGACTAGTGTAACCTTAACACAACCTTAACTCATCCTAGTCAGTTATCGAAGCTAGTCATCAAAGAACTTAGCTGTGCTGACAGCACCCTGGGTTAGCTTAATACAAATTATTGCTCTCTTTTTGGGCATCGCTGCAGTCAAATCAAGAACAACTACGCATTGGCTCGCTTTGTCTAACCACTTGCGTGGTGGGTACAACAGAATATGGCAGTTGTCTACTGACCGCCTTAGAGCTAAGACGTCGTAGAATCAGTGTCGATCCGTAATATTAGTAAGCAAGATTGTTACTGTGAGTTGTGACTATTTGAATAAACCCAGTGTATCGAATAATTTGTGTGATTTCATTTTCACGATTGTACCCAAAGACCTGCCCACAATATCTTTACCTAAGGGAATACATCCTGACTTCCCGATGGTTTGCATCGGGAAGTCGGCATAGCTAACAGCCACTCTTGATGCGACATGCATAGGTATTATTGCCCTAAAATAAGAACAAAAGTTCTCGTCAGAAGTTTAAAATAGCTTTAAAATAACATTGAAATAAATTATTAACATCCACACATCCTTGATGCGACATACATACCTATTATTTCCCTAGAATAAGAACAAAGGTTCTCGCCAGAACTTTAAAATAGCTGTTAAATTATTAACTTCCACATGTAAAACCCTACAATTTGAGAACTCATCAGTAGGCACTCTCACGTATAATTTAAATTTCACAATTGATTCAAAGTTGTAAGTTGAAGGAGGCTCGAGCCACTCACCTTGAACAACTTGAAGGGAAAGTTCTTTGTGGACGGATTCGCAGGCATCCAGCAAGAGAATCACTTCCGCGTACGCACTCACGGGTACAATAAAATCGATACGAAGACAAAATAAACTACATTCGTGGTAGGGACTGAACACGATCTAAAGTTGGCAGTACAAGTGGGTACGGAAATAAGTAACAGGCGCTTTGGAAGATCTTCAAGGTTTAAGTATCGTATGCCAAGGTCGGTGCATATGGGTGAGCGTCCATTGCATACCGAGCGAGACTCCTGCGTGCATCAGAAAGCACGTTAACCGTTTTATCTCCTTTACCATTTATAGGTCTTCGACAGCCTTAATGGACAGTCAGATGTCCGAGGTTAGAATAATAGTCGCTCCACATAAAATACTCCTACGAGTAATCAGTTGCATCCGGATAGACTAGAAGACGATCTCTACAGATAATTGGGTAAAAGGTCGCAAAAAACAAAGATAAAATATTTTTTTATTTCAAGGTGCCATTTGTATGTATACTCTGATTTTAATTTCATAGACTTAAGGCCGTATCCTAACCAAAAAATCAGCATGAGATATGAGCATTCCTATTGGCCTGGCGGCACTCGTGGCGCATGAATTACGGTAGTGAATACGCCCAGATTTTAGAATAAAATCTTTTTAAAATCAAATATTGGCCTTATGAAAAAATAAATCTTACAAAATGTTCGTTATCAAATTGTCTATCCATTAGTGTTAATATAAAAAATAGTTAATGAACACTTTTTTTTTTTATTCGCGATGGGTTTGCTCTTGACTCTCAATCTCACACTCTGTCTAGGTCAGAGGTGACAGAGAAGATGACACTTTACGAGGAGATGCATGCTATCAATAATTATTTTACATTTTTATGGTTTTGTTGGAAGGAGATTATGCAACATATACCTCTTTTAAAAAAAAAGTGTACGACTATTTTAGATCAACATTATGAGAAATTTAGTGTATTTTTATTAATTAATGTTTCTTTTTAAATAAAGAGTAGATAGCTCTTAAAAACTGCACAAAAACGACTATCGCGGCGTTTTACTCGGCCAGGCGCCTTAACTGACATTTTGGGGTTTGTCACTTTATCGTTTCATATAAATAGTGTCGTATCCTGACTATCCTGAGTGATCGAAAATCGAAGTAGATCGGAAATGGAACTATTTCATGGCAAAAAAAAATACATTTGTTAAGAAACTAGCGGCCCTTATTTAGTTTCTACTCATTTATGTCAGACTTCATTTTATGATTGCATTTATTTTATTGTTGATTTTTTATTTAACACAATAAAAGTTTATGTACTATGTGTATAAATACTGTCATATTTAAATATATTACGTTTATATACGGGATTGTTTACGGGGTTTTTTATATTTTATTATTGTTTGTGTTTTGCTTATCTCGTGTCTCATGTGCGGGTCACAAATATTTTTTTTTTCTTTTTTTTTCTTTCTTTCTTTCTTTTCTTTATATTCATAAAATATTTATTTACACCGATTAGTAAAATTAAATTATAAAGTCATGTCACATCGATTCGATGAATATCTTATGATTGAGTTTTACGTACAAAACTATGCTCCGCACTTCTAACATTTAAAAAAAACCGGCCAAGTGCGAGTCGGAATCGTGCACGAAGGGTTCCGTAGCATTATCGCAAAAAACGGCAAAAAAAAACATGTTTGTGGATTGGGAGCCCCACTAAAATATTTATTTCATTCTGTTTTTAGTATTTGTTGTTAAAGCGGCAACAGAAATACATAATTTGTGAAAATTTCAACAGTCTAGCTATCATGGTTCATGAGATACAGCCTGGTGACAGACAGACTGACCGTGGAGTCTTAGTAATAGGGTCTCGTTTTTAACCTTTGGGTACGGAACCCTAAAAATTAGGTCATTGGCAGCTGTCAGTTTAGTCTACAAAATTAAATATCACAGTATAATTAGTTAATCTATGTTTTGCGGATATTAAATAACGTTTTGTTAATATTTTTGGACAGATCACTTCAAAGAATTTCATAACTATAGTGACAATCTAAGAAGTCCGATGACGTTTCTCATTCTACATAACATTGTATGAACGTCACAAAAAATGAAATTCACAATCATAATTAATTACTACGTTACCACACTATAACAACGAGTACCTACCATTTGTCAGCATCAAGTTTAACTTATATAGGAACTTCCTCACTGGGTGCATTATTACGTGAGCATTTGTAATCAAGCAATCGTAGGCGAGCAACAAATGCTTACCAACGAGTCCAGAATTCACTTTCGAGCAAAACTATGAACGTTCGAGTCGAACATTCACTCGCGAACTTGGAATACGACCTCGTTAAATGTCGTCATTCATTCGATAATAAGATTGACCAAGAATGTCACAAACACTTAAGATCAAGGAACTGTTTCTTGCTTTACAAGTGGCCAGTAACATTCCTACATATATACTCATTCATTTCATTATCTGAGTACTCGCTTTCGAGCGTTTTATTTGAGTGAACATTCGAATGCGAGCCGTTTCCACGAAAATCGTTGCGACGAGACGTCCACAGCGGCTGAAGTTCGCGCTTGCGTGTAAGTTTTTTATAGCTGTCTAATCAGACTTCTTAAATTTTCACGACTTATTGGTTTACATAACATACAAACTTAATATTTTAATTTTTATATTTCAATATTTTTTACTTAAAGGTCGCATGAGGTAAAGAACGTAATGCAAAGTGGCTGAAAAAGTATTTTGGGTCTTTAAAATGTTGTATGATACACGTGCGTAAGATGATTTCCGACTCGTATCGACCACTCATCGGAAATCACCTACTTTCCGCACTTGTAGCATAATTAACTATTACAATGCATGTCCTCGAAAAGAGCGTTTTCCAAGCAGCCAATCTGTGCGGAAAGTGTCACTTTTTTACTAGTGCTTTTTACTTTCCTGTACTTTTTTTAATTTTTAACTCCAACGTCAGCCCGCCGCATAGAGTTTTTATTATTTGAGAAAAGTTTTAAAAATTAGTTAAGTATTGATTGTCATTCATATGAAAGATAAAACAAAAGTAATACATCATTTAAGGCATTTTTAATTACTCTAGATTTAGATTTTGATCAATAAATTAATTTTAAATTTTCATTAAATATGTTTGGCAGATGAATATTTTGCTCGTGCCTTTTTGCGTTACGACGTGACAGCTATTTGCACATGCGCAGTAGATATGCCCGAGGAACTATGAACTATTAGTTAATCTGTGGATATGCTGAGCGCCCTTGAATAAGCGCTATTTTATTAATTTCTTGCTTGGTTCAGATATTTTTTTTTTATTTCATCGCACAATGCATAGTAAAATGTTGTACACGTGCGTAAGATGATTGCCGACTAGTGTCAATTTATCCACTCATCGGAAATCACCTACTTTCCGCACTTGTAGCATAAATAACTATTTCTGCCGACTGTCGAAGCGTCAAGTGAATATAATAGGGTTTTAAGGCGTCAATAGAATAGGGTTTTTTTACCCGACTACGGCGCGCGGCGAATAAAGACAATAATATGTAAGAGACTTTATCAATTAATAGCAATAACTTGCAAATAAACCTACTAATATCATTCATTTAGGTTCCGCATCAGTATTATAGAAACCAACAGATTTACCAGAAATGTTCGTGTTTCTGAATTAGCACAAACGTCAAGCCACAGACTCAACTAAATTAAGCTTTCTCTAGATATCTGCATCTATTTCTAAAACGCTACAGTATCTGACTACACGGCAGATCCTACACGCTCCAGGTAAACTTGTTAGGAACTCAATTTCCCGTTATATTTCCTCGCACTAAAGGTAAATTAATTAATTGCCTCACTGAGCCCGATAGAAGGTTTACTGTTGCTGGTTGCTGGTTGGCTGAAAGTTGCCCTAATAAGGCTGTCTGTCCATTTCGCGCGGAGCGGAGAAAAGAGGTACGGAGCTAACCAATCGAATTTGTATAAAAACTCCGCTCCGCTTTAGTGGACAGTTTCAAAATTCATATATATTTGCGCGGATCGGAGCCGCGGAGATGAGAAACAGAGCAGTGAGGCGGAGCGAGGGACCGGAGCGGGTAATCGGAGAGCAGAAACGAGTGCAACCGAGATCCGCGTATGAAAAAACACAGTCCGCTACTCCGCTCCGCTACGCCACTCAGCATTTCTTTCTCTCTCCGCTCCACTACCTAGCTCCGCGTCTATGGACAGATACAGTATACGCATCTCCACTTCGCATCTCCGCTCCGCTGCCTCGCTCCGCACAAGTGGACAGGAAGCCTAGCTACGGGTTGCTAGTACCTTTGTTTTTCAATTATAAAATAAAGCCTAACATTCGAAATATGCGCTTCAGCTCGCGGCTTCGCCCCGATGTGAAGTGATTTCTCCAGGAGAACGCACTACCAGATTAAGTATTCAATAAGTAGTTAAAAAGTTAAAGTGAACAGGGTCTTCAAAGTTATAGTGAACGGTCTTCTTCTGGGTAAGCTCACTCCATCGTCAACGACGACGTCGACGGTAACCTGCTCTATTTCCGAGAGGGTGACCGGCCGTCCCAGGGTGGTGTCGGGTTTATCGTCCACAAGTCCCTTGTAAACAACGTGGTGAAGATCGAGAATGTGTCAACCAGGGTGGCGTACGAAAAAACGACAATTGCACCAAAACCGCCGGGCGTATTTTAATGAAATTTTCACCATCTCAAAGACAATTTAATTACATTTTGATTTAAAGCCTTTTTTTTTTTAAGTCATAGAATAATAAGGAAAGTAGAAAAAACGACTGTTGTTAGGGCCCCACGTTGGTCTTATGAGTGCGTGTTTTGTGCGTGAAGGTCGTTGGCGACTGTCATCGTCTTAAGAACGTGTCAAACCCTAGTTCAATGAGAAAGTTTGACAAAATAATAGTTATGGAACTTTCAATTCTGAAATCGGGAGTTAGACCATAGGCCGCACTATGATGCGTCAATACCATAATGATGCTCTTGCGAAAAAGAGTAACTGTTCAGCTCCGTCCCTTTCTCACATTGGAACAACTATGGCTGTAACACGTCATTGTACGACCACTGAGCTAACGACGATTGTGAATGAAAATAGGGAAATCGATTTAGATATCAAAACACAATTACCAAATTCTTCATGACGGGAATACCTACTATGTCTATATATCTGCCTAGCCTTTTCCCAACTATATTGAGGTCGGCTTCCAGTCTTACCGGATTCAGTTGAGTACCAGTGTTTTACATGGAGCGACTGCCTATCTGACCTCCACAACCCAGTAACTGGGTAACACGGTACCCCTTGGCAAGACTGGTGTCAGATTTCAAGCTTCTGACTACTCGTAACGACTGTCAAAGATCTTCAAATGACAGCCGGGACCAACGGCTTAACGTGCTTTCCGAGGCACGGAGGAAACTCGGTATGTTGAAATGGTCACCCATCCACGGACCGACCTCATCAAGCGTTGCTTAACCTTGATGATCGACCAGTGCGGCTGTTATTATTTAGCCACGAGCTCCTCCAATACCTACTATGTCTATCTATACTTTTATATTATAAAGAGGTAAAGTTTGTGACGTGGTAATCTCTGGAACTACTGAACCTATTTTGAAAATTCTTTCACCAGTAGAAAGCTACATTATTCCTGAGTGTCATAGGCTTTAATATATTTTCAAAAAAATTAGAGATCCTTATGAAAATTGCAATAATGTAAGCCAAGGTAGCAAACTGTTGCCTATAAAATTCATTCTTTGGCGTGTTCTGAAAACGATTGATGATAGATAAAAATTATTAGGTAGGTAGGCAGTTAAGGCAGGGTAGGCAGGGTAGGCAGGTTAGGCAGGGTGGGCAAGGTAAGCAGGGTAGGCAGTGTAGGCAGGGTAGGCAGGGATGGCAGGGCAGGCAGTGTAGACAGGGTAGGCAGGGTAGGCAGGGTAGGCAGGTGAGGCAGATTAGGCAAGGTAGGCAGGTTAGGCAGGGTGGGCAGGGTAGGCAGTGTAGGCAGGGTAGGCAGGGTAGGCAGGGTAGGCAGGGTAGTCAGGGTAGGTAGGGTAGCCAGTTGACGGGAGCGAAGCCCCGCGGGTCAGCTAGTTTTGTAATAATAGAGCCAACTAAATCCGATTAAGTTAGACGGGTATTTAATTATTTACTCAAAAAAACCTACACAAATTTATAATCGTAGCAATTGTTCTCCCATATCAAAGATTTCGATTCAACACATTTTGTTTTTTTCTTGTACTTGGACTAACTAACACGAGGTTTTCTCGATTTTTGTCGACTTAAGAATCTGACCCTATACTTCAAAGTACCAATCCAAGATGGCGACTGCAAAACTGTTTGTTTGATAAGCTCTTAGAGTAAGGTTATTTTGAGTGTGCGTAAGGGACGATGTATACAAGTCATATACATCTGTCCCTTACACACACTCAACATAACCTTACTCTAAGAGCTTATGGTCACCCCTCAGTTCCTCCGACCTTGGCCCTACGTCGATACAATATTAAAGTCAATAAACTGTTACGTTGTGATTGATATCCTTCACAAAGGTTGGTAAATAAATGAAATATCATTCAACATTCATAGTACTTACTAGTACTTACAAGGAGCTCGTGGCTAAATAATAACAGCCGCACGGGTCGATCATCAACGTTAAGCAACGCTTGATGAGGTCGGTCCGTGGATGGGTGACCATTTCAACATACCGAGTTTCCTCCGTGCCTCGGAAAGCACGTTAAGCCGTTGGTCCCGGCTGTTATTTGAAGATCTTTGACAGTCGTTACGGATAGTCAGAAGCTTGAGATCTGACACCAGTCTTGCCAAGGGGTACCGTGTTACCCAGTTACTGGGTTGTGGAGGTCAGATAGGCAGTCGCTCCATGTAAAACACTGGTACTTAGCTGAATCCGGTAAGACTGGAAGCCGACCCCAATATAGTTGGGAAAAGGCTAGGCAGATGATTATTCATAGTACTTACTTATCGGTTTTATAGTGATCAGTATTGTTTTTATAATTAGGCGTTGGTATGAACTTTGATCGTTTTTTATTTACTTTCAACTGCTGAGTCTCTTTAATGATATTATCTGTTTTTTTAGACACTAAAACAGACGATCGAAACTTTATTAATAATTTAGACAGGTATATATATATACATAAGCTACAACCTCGGGGTCTTTAAGGCGCCGATTCCCTTGAGTAGCTGATTTTAAAATGAGAATCAAGTCTAAATGGCTATGTCGTAATTCTTTGAAAAAATATATGTTATATTAGATTATTTTATTAATAATTTGATCTAAGCAAATTTTGAGTTTTATTTGTATAACATAGTGTAATCAATTTGTAAAGTTATGTCTAAAACGGACAAAAACACGACAATCACACCAAAACCGCTGGGCGTATTTTAATGAAATCAACACCATCTCAAAGATAATTAAATTATCTACATATTGATCTGAGGCTTTTTTTTTAAGTCATAGAATAATAAGGAAAGTGCAAAAAAAACAACTAAATTTCTTAAGTCAAGGGTGAATCGGTTACGTCTAGGCAATCGTGCCTGTCAATAATAATAAAAAAAGTTATAATTAAGATATTCTTAAAACCGTTTCATTTGAAAGTCTACAGGATGTCATCCATGCCTTTTTCAGCCTGTTTCATCTCACTTCGGTTTATAAATCTTTTATCAACTCATTCAACAATAAGAGTAGGGCGGTTAAATTGTCGACACGGTTGGCGAAGTGGTTGAGCGATCGGCTTCTGCGCTGCGTGTCGCGGGTTCGATTCCCACACGGAACAAATATTTGTATGGCCTACAGATAGTTATTCAGGACCTGGGTGTCTTGTGTATGTGAGTTTAATGTTTGTAAACGCGCCCCCGATACAGAAAGAAATTCATAGTGTGGGGCAAAGACTTAAAAAAAAACGGCTGGTTCCTGAATTGAGCATTCTGAGCAAACCATTTAACGGTACACTAGTCGACGGCACGAACTATTTTGTGCGCAGGGTTAAAATGCATTTTATATCAACCGACAACACGTGCGGAAGAGATAGATGCTGTGATGAGCAGTAGGAAACTATTTCGCGTACCTTTATTTTTTTTTTGTGTGGGAAATCATCCAATGACTTCTCCCGCCCTGGGTGAAGCGAGAGGGCGTGTCAGACTTTTACTGACTAAAACCCACCCGTGTGTTGACACACGGGTGTTCCTTCATTTGACACACTTTTGCAAATTTGTAGCGCAACGGATAATGATTTAGGACGAAGCCGAGCGCGCGAAATTTTATAAACAGACCTTTGGCAGTCTAGATATCATGAAAAAACGACTAAATCTATCTGTACAAAATAAAATTATTTGCATTGTTGAACTACTAATCTATCCCTGTATGGAGGCCGTTTTGCAATTTTCCGTTTTCTTATGGTATTTATTCGCGCCCAAAAATGCGCTAAAATTAGTGTCGAAATGTGGAACTTTCGACGCTCATAACTTACAAATATTTTCTTTTTTTACTATTTTGCTTCTATACAGGGCTAGATAATGATAAGACAAATTGATTTTTATTTTGATCGTACATCGTCAAACAGTGGAATAATCCCTAGACTACGTTTGTATGGAAGAATTTTCGACTAGACCTTAATGCCAAATATTGACAAGTCTTCAGGTTATTGTAGAGTTTAATAGAATTTAGCTATCGAAAAAGATACTCAACTTCAAATTCAGAAATCGGGTATCTATGTCTAAATCTACATTATGAATTGAGTAAATAAAGTGCTAAAATATTGATGTCAATCCACATCCTTGTATCTGAAGATGGTAACAAACTTTGGTGACGTAGGGCTCCAAAGTCGGTACAGTTCGCTAAATAAGTCAGTGCCATACACAGTTGGCGCTACAGAGTACAGACGCTAAACCCACACTGATTTACTATTCAACGCCAATTGATAGACACCAGCCAAGACCGAGTTATGCCAAGTTGTGCCTGTACCAATCATTTGCTATCCAATTTACAATGTTGTGAAGAAACGAAACCATAAACACCAACTTCCAAAATTGCAATTATTTTTTACTTCGTAGTGTTTTTAATTGGAAGTCGGTTGTCTTTTTTTGTAGTTTTTTTTATTAAATCTTCATTTAGATTTAAAAAGTTATGAAAATAAATAAAATGTTGTTTTATAACCATTAAAACTATTTTTATTCTACTGAGTAGGTAACTTAGAAAAAATACTCTGTTCAAATGTCCGGGTTGCAAGCTCCAAAAGCCAGGGTTTTCACGCTTCTTGTCCTGGTTGGCAGATTTCAGAGATGGCAACCCTACACTCATTTAGTTAAAGACATAACACTTATACACATATTTTTTTTGTAATCATTCAATAATAATGAATAATAATCTAATAATAACTTAAAATAAAAACTTACATATCCATCCAAACTTTCACATCTATACTTGCTAAGATATGAAAGTTTGTAAGATTTTCAGGAACTACTGGTTGGAATTAAAAAAATATTTTTGTGTTGGATAGTACATTTATCGAGGAAGGTTATAGGCTATATAACATCACGCTACGACCAATAGGAGCGGAGTATACATGAAAAATGTTGCAAAAACGGGCAAAATAATTCCATTTTGAGAGCTTCCGTTGCGTGCGCTGCGTAAACGGTTTAAGTTACGCAACAATAATGTATGTAGGGTAAGTAGGGTTGATGAGTAGGTAGCCAGTTGAAGGGAGCGAAGCCGCGTGGGACAGCTAGTTTATAATAAATATGAAAGTTTGGATGGATGTGTGTGTGGATTTATGTTTGTTACTCAATCACGCTAGAACGGCTAAACGGATCTGGATGAAATTTGGCAAAGACATAGATTACAGTCTGGAATAGCACATAGGCTACTTTTCATCTCGATAAAATGTTCCTTTGGGATAAGAAAACAATTTTCACGCGGGCGAAGCCGCTTGCAGATACTAGTAGTTAATAATAATCTATGAATAATTTATTTTTTTCATAATAATTTAATAAGAAAAACTGTAATAATTTAATAATAGTACATTATGGTACAAGTGTGCAATGTTGGTGATTACCGCTGAGGAGTCATTGATACCCGAGCCGTAGGTGAGGGTCTTAAGAGAGCGAGGACGGTAATCATCAATACACACGTGTATCATACGACGTTTTTCAACACATTTGTGAAGAAAATAAGACAAAAAAATCTTTTTCAACAGTAAAAACGAGTTCAGAAAATTTTTACACAATGGCGGGCAAAATTAATCAGTTTTCCAATGCGCGCGCATCTAACAATGGCGATCGGCCATAGACTAAAAGAATGAGGTTTCTTTTTTTTGGCTTTTCGTGGATAGTGTTTTAGCCACGTACAAAATAGGGAATTTCAATTTTTCTTAATTACAGAGCAAATAAAATTTATATTTGAGTAAAAGTTTTATTTATGAAGCACGTACAAGTTGAAATTAATACGAAGTTGCATGAAATGAGCAAGCAATAGATACATTAATTTATTTTTTCTATTAAGCACGATCTTTTTTGTATCGAAACTTTTTTAAGAACAAAGGAACTCAACCAATAAATTAAAAAAAAAACTCTATAACTCACTTGTGAATAATAGCAATGAAAAAGTCAGTTTGATAACAGGTATCATTATGTGCCTAATTGCAGTGAAATTAGAGCCACTTTATGAGCAAGTGTGTTGAAAAAATAATATGTATTCCATTATTTTCGTGTACTTTACCAGTGGTTGTGGTGTCTCATCGCATACAAAAAAACCGTGCCGACGTACTAAACTGATTATTCTGATTACTGTTTGGATAGATGATGATCTATCTATCGCCGGGGAACCACAGAATAAATATGTGGAATGGAACCGAACGCGATCGATTTACAAAAAATAATCGTTATAATCAGATGAAAAACGCTAGTTACGTCGGCACGGTTTCTTTGTATGGGATGAGGCATCTGTATGCTAGTATTATATTATCTGTGCCAGAGGTATCAATAATTGTAACTGGGTGCACCTCTGTATAACCTGCGGGTAATTTACCATAAGCACGAAGAGATGAAAAAGATACTCATAATTTGTAAAAAGGTAAGGTGTAGTTAATTTCTTTGTTTCATCGTGAAATCATAATCAAACAAACTAGTGGGATCGAGACAGAAAACTGATCAAGATTTTAGATAGATACATAATTTTTAAACCACCGTCTTTAAAGACAATTGAGATAGGAGCCTTTTTGGTCTCGCACGAGGTTTTTTTGTGTTCTGTGCGGATCACAAATATTATTATTTTCTTTCTTTTTTTCATGTAATAAACAAAAATAAATATCAGTAATAATAGTAGTAGAGTAGTAGTAGGAGTAGGTGCGTGTGGGAGTAGGTGGGAGTGGGTGGTAGTGGTAGGAGTAGTGTAGTGGAGTAGTAGTAGTAGTAGTAGTAATTTCTTTGTTTTTTGTGTGTATTTTATTCTTGTTTACTTTGTTTTTTTTTGTTATGTCTTTGTTTTTGTATAAAAGAACTTGAATCTAACAGCCGTAAGTTTCAGAATTCTGGAAAATCTTTCCTCTTTTTGCAATCTGTGGTTAGTTGGTTACTAATTAATTTTTGAACTCGACTGCACGATAGTTGCACTTGAGAACTGTAGCCGCACAAACTTGTGTAAACTCTGAGTTTGTTTGTAACAATCTCAGCATTTTTCAGAAGGATCGCGTTAAAGTTTCACTTCTCACTGCTGAAGTTCACACGATATTGGATAGAAAAATCAATTCTAACTTAATTTAAA
Organism: Orthosia incerta; assembly: GCA_948252205.1. NCBI lineage: Eukaryota > Metazoa > Arthropoda > Insecta > Lepidoptera > Noctuidae > Orthosia > Orthosia incerta. Next base: position 4,478,784 of record OX411758.1, read on the forward strand.
GTATTATTACCTCATCACACATCACATCATCAGCCTATTAATGTTTCCACTGCTGGGACACAGGCCTCCTCTCTGTAAGTGGGAATTATTACCTAAGATAAAAAAAAAACATTCTATATGGATTTGTTGTCTGAAATTTTAAATGATTAAAGTATCAATAGGGCGCACGGTTGGCGTAGTGGTTGAGCGATTGACTGCTGCGCTGCGTGTCACGGGTTCGATTCCCGCACGGAACAAATATTTGTATGAACTACAGATAGTTGTTCCGGCTCTGGGTATGTGTGGTTGTGTATGTGAGTTTACATGTTTGTAAACGCACCCACGATACAGGAAGAAATTCCTAGTGTGGGGCAATGTTTTCTTAAGAAAAAGAAAAAAGAAGATAGAAAAGAAATAAAGAAAGAAAAATATTTAATTGCCACAAAACGACATACAAACATTACATTTCAAGAACAAGAACAGTGGTTACAGATTTTGAAAACTGAACCCTCACAATCAAAATCAAAATCAAATTATTTTTATTTTACATAGGCCTACATGGGCACTTATTAAACGTCGACAAAAGGTGCACGGTTCGGGTTAGTCGTTTCCTATGGAGAAGAACCGGCAAGAAACTCCATGGTTACTCTTTTAAATTTTTTTGTGTTTACAATATTTCCATGTTACAGCATTAGTACTTGGATAACTCATGCCTAGATTGGGATATTTTTCAACCTAAATAGTACATTCCTGTCGGATAATTTTTAACAATCGTGCGAACAAAACCGCTGGAACAAGCTAGTTATTCCACGTGCCACTTTAAGTGTATCATGTTTGATATGTATCAAACATGTAACATTTGATCCTGCGGCAGTTCTGCGTAACATCGGAGCTAACACACGCATTAGCCGCTATGTACCAACGCTATGTACCTATAGTTTTTTGAAAAAACATTCAATCAATTACATATCACTATTATAAGGAGTGATTCTGGTAAAGTCAAAGATGGCTGGTTATTGCAAGCCGTAATTAAGGTTACACTAGTCAACCGACGGCACGAACTATTTTGTGCGCGGGGTTAAAATGCATTTTATATCAACCGACAATACGTGCGGAAGAGATAGATGCTGTGATAAGCAGTAGGAAGCTAGTTCGCGTACGAATACACACTTTTGCAAATTTGTAGCGAAATGGATAATGATTTAGGACGAAACCGAGCGCGCGAAATTTTATAAACATACCTTTGGGAGTCTGGATATCATGAAAGAACGACTAAACGTATCTGTTCAAAATTAAATTATTTGCATTATTGAACTACAACTCTATCTCTGTATAGTGGCCGTTGTTCAAATTTCCGTCTTCTTATGGCATTTATTTGCGCCCAAAAATGCGTTAAAATTAGTGTTGAAATGTGGAACTTTTTATTTTTTCTTTTATGCTTCCATACAGGGCTAGATAATGATGAGACAAATTGATATAACTTTTTATTTTGAACGTACATTGTCAAACAGTGGAATAATCCCTAGACTACGTTTGTATGGAAAAATTTTCGACTAGTGTACCCTTATTCTCTTAATGTTGCCAAGGTTTCGCATGTATTTTCTTGGTTAGTGTTCTAAAAAATACTCCTGTATCGTGCGTTAACATTTGTTCCGTACGGGAAACGAACCCGCGACATGCAGCGTACCATCCAATCACTCAGCCACTGCGCCAACCTTGTCTTCATATTCCATTACAGATAACTAACCTTGACTTAATGAAATTGCTACTGGCACTTAATAATAGATTGATAATGAAGAAAGAATGTAGAGCGTATAAAGTTCTCTTTTTACACTAGTTTCAAATTGAATTTAAACCACTGCCCGGTGTTCGTTTGAACTGAAATATGCAGAACCGTTTTATTCTCGTGACAATGCAATTTTAATATAAAAGCTTGTTTTACAAATAATAATTTGAATATAAAGCTTGCCTAGAAATGATATTTTTAATATAACATTATTATAAATTTTGCCGCATTTCACTGAAAGTTAGTTTTCACGAAGGGATAAACAAATTGTGTTTTAAACAAAAATTTATTCTGAGAAGGCGTTATTATTTGCATAGGGGACGAGACCTCCCGGTAACACGTTCATTCTACATCATCTGCCTAGCCTTTTCCCAACTATATTGGGGTCGGCTTCCAGTCTTACCGGATTCAGCTAAGTACCAGTGTTTTACATGGAGCGACTGCCTATCTGACCTCCACAACCCAGTAACTGGGTAACACGGTACCCCTTGGCAAGAATGGTGTCAGATCTCAAGCTTCTGACTACCCGTAACGACTGTCAAAGATCTTCAAATAACAGCCGGGGCCAACGGCTTAACGTGCTTTACGAGGCACGGAGGAAACTCGGTATGTTGAAATGGTCACCCATCCACGGACCGACCTCGTCAAGCGTTGCTTAACCTTGATGATCGACCCGTGCGGCTGTTATTATTTAGCCACGAGCTCCTCCAACACGTTCATTCTACATTTTCGGAAAAACAGCATTGTTCTCGTACACCGGTGTAGGGAGCTGCCAAGCGGGTGTGGACATGACAAAAACATGTTTTATTTATCCATCCGCTGACGAATTGGGACGAAAGTTTAACCACATTTTAGATTCTGTGAGGGTTGCCTACTGAAGAAAGAAAAAGAGTTTATTCGCTCCAGATATGACGCATACCATAAAATAACGCCAATAAATAAAAAGAAAAACTTGATACTCACAAATAGTGAAAATATGCGTCACATCCACGTGATACGGCCATACCTTTATATACTCTTTGCATAGCATGAAAGGAAAATAATTCTGGCTGGATTTGAACTCTCATTCGAATTAAGAATCAGTTTCAAATAATAGAACGGGTCGACTGTTTAGTGCGGCTTTTTCGTTTTTTATAACAGCTGCCGGCATTTTTTTTATTTTATTCAGATTTTCGACCCGCTCCCCAAACACTTTCCAGTACTAATAGGAACAGGTAGATACAGGTAGTTTGTCTAGTACAGTAGACCAGTACCTATATTGTTGAAGTGGTCATTGCAGCCCACATATAATCAATATTTATATAATTACTAGCTGACCCGGCAAACATTGTTTTGCCATAAAAACACCAAACAAACATCTACCCTACTCTACCTACCCTAACCTACCCTAATTAAAAAAAAAAACTTCACATAAACCATCTACTAAATAGTCCGAACAAAGCCTAAACATTTGGTTTGGATAGGTGAGCCCTTTCTTGAGTTATAACATTACAACGAAAAGTGGCATTGATTTTTATATATATAGATATTGTTTTTATTTTTTTATTTTGGTAATGGGTTTGCTCTTGACTCTAGTCTAGGTCATAGGTGACAGAGACAGAGTCTACGATGGAGTGAGCTTACCCAGAAGAAGCCTGTTCACTCTAACTTTATTTAACACAAAACATACATTTACAAATACAGTGGGCGCACTTAAGACGACAACAGTCGTCAAAGACCTTGAGGGAACAAAACGCGTACTCGTATCACACCCGCGCGACCCAAAATTCTGTAGTTATTTGTACTTTCCTTATTATTCCATAACTTTAAAAAAAGCCTTAGATCAAAATGTAGATAATTAAAATGTCTTTGAGATGGTGACAATTTCATTAAAATACGTGATGGTGCGATTGTCGTTTTTTGTCCGTGTTAGACATAAATTTACAAATTAATTACACTATGTTGTACGAATAAAACCCAAAATTTTCTTAGACCATATTATTTAAAAATTGGTCTAGTGCAACATATAGTTATCCAAAACATTACGACTAGCCGTTTAGAAGTGATTTTCATTTTAAAATCAGCTACTCAGGGACATGCGCCAATGTCAAAAAAAGATACTGAGAAATAGAAACTCCGAAAATTCTTTTACGGTTATTTATTACGACAAATCCCTTGCTAAAAGAATTGATTATGCCAAGAGCGAACTTATTCGCTTCTTCGCGAATATTATTACAGTACGTACACGCACGTCTAAGTAAATGTAACTCACTTGTCGTCACCTCCGGGCTTCGTCACACAAAGAACAAAGCAATGGCGTCGCCTTGTAACTCTGACTAATTCAATTTTATTTCGCTCAAATAACGAGCCCGCTTTGTCTGCCCACCCCCTACGGTTAGCAGGGTGACGTGTCTTATTAATGGAAGAAATTCTCGTTTAATATTATTTGAATCCATTTGTGGTGAATAGCGACTCGAGGCGTTTCCCTGTGATTAATTTTGTGAAATAATGAGTGTGTGTCCGTGTCGTCGTTATGGCAGTTTGGACGGAAATTACAAATTAAATTGAGGATCAAAAGGAAGCTTTTTTAATTAATTTTCTGAAAATGAAATGTTTTCGAAACTATGTTGGTATCTTGAAGGATCTTCTGTTACTGATCGTGGCCTTTTTCTTGTAATAAAGTTGACAGGAGATTAAATTGGAGAGATTTTCAAAACCGTGGCTTAGCATTTATATATTCACGATATCTCTATATCTGAGCACAAACTTAAAAAAAACGGCCAAGTACGAGTCGGACTCGCGCACGAAGGGTTCCGTACCATTATAGAAAAAAACGGCAAAAAAGACACGTTTGTTGTATGGGAGCCCCACTTAAATATTTATTTTATTCTGTTTTAAGTATTTGTAAATTTAGCAGCAACAGAAATACATCAACTGTAAATATTTCAACTGTCTATCTTTCACGGTTCATGAGATACAGCCTGATGACAGATAGACGGACCGTGGAGTCTTAGTAATAGGGTCCCGTTTTTACCCTTTGGGTACGGAACCCTAAAAAAAGGCAAAAATATCACGTTTGTATGAGAGCCCCACTTAAATATTGATTTTATTCGGTGTTTATCTGTGAAAATTTCAACTGTCCAGCAATCACGGTGCATGGGATACAGCCTGGTGACAGACAGACAGACAGACGGACCACGGAGTCTTAGTAATAGGGTCCCGTTTTTACCCTTTGGGTACGGAACCTTGCAACAGTAATATTGAAGTTAATAATGAAAAGAATACATTCGCTCTACAGTCGTAAGAAGTAGAAGTAAAACAAATGAAGCTGATTGTTCTTCCCACGCTACTCGCCGCGCACCTAACGAGTAGAACTTACACAATAACTTGATCGCTATCCACACGGAGAGTAATCTTCAGCTAGTGGTTTACTTAAGGTTACACTAGCCGAAAATTCTTCCATACAAACGTAGTCTAGGGATTATTCCACTGTTTGACGATGTACGTTCAAAATAAAAAGTGATATCAATTTGTCTCATCATTATCTAGCCCTGTATGGAAGCAAAAAAGTAAAAAAAGAAAATATTTGAAAGTCATGAGCGTCGAAAATTCCACATTTCCACACTAATTCTAACGCATTTTTGGGCGCAAATAAATACCATAAGAATACGGAAAATTGCAAAACGGCCTCCATACAGGGATAGATTAGTAGTTCAACAATGCAAATAATGTTATTTTGAACAGATAGATTTAGTAGTTTTTTCATGATATCTAGACTGCCAAAGGTCTGTTTATAAAATTTCGTGCGATCGGATTCGTCCTAAATCATTATCCATTTCGCTACAAATTTGCAAAAGTGTGTATTCGTACGCGAACTAGCTTCCTACTGCTCATCACAGCATCTATCACTTCCGCACGTGTTTTCGGTTGATATAAAATGCATTTTAACCCCGCGCACAAAATAGTTCGTGCCGTCAACTAGTGTACCCTTAAAGGTTGAACATAGTTCAGTTTAATTAAACAAGAATTAGTTTTAATAGAAAATTGTGAGTCAGCCACTGTACCGGACGGACGGGATCGCTGGAGCTCTGTATACGGGAGGTTGTAAGTCTCCTGACTTGCGTTGACGGCCTGTACCTGTAGTTTAGTTTCAAGAAACCTGCAGTGTGATGTGTGAAGGCTTCTTACGCAGGAAATAAAAGACTTGATTCTTCATGACTATTTGAAGCGGTTCTTTAGGTACCCAATGTACAGAAAGAAAGAAAGAAAAAATATTTATTTGTGACCCGCACAGGAGACACGAGATAAGCAAAACACAAACAATAATAAAATATAAAAAAACCCGTGCGAGACCAAAAAGGCTCCTATCTCAGCATGTGCAACGATATTAAAAAGAAAATATCACTGCGCTGATATTCTGATAGGGCACACTGTTGATGCCACGGACACACTCACGGAAACGAAACATACAATATACATACATACATACATAAACTCACGCCTTTTTCCCATGGGGGTAGGCAGAAACTACAGAACGCCACCTGCTACGATCCTTACATACTTCTTTTGCTTCACTCACATTCATACATCTTGTCATACACACACGCCGGTTATGAGTACTGCGCACCTTGCCTTTCTGAAGAACATCACCTATAAGGTCTATGTATGTCTTCCTAGGGCGTCCCCTCCCGGCGTTTCCATTCACGTCTGCCTTGTAAATACCTTTCGTTAGTCGCCTATCATTCATCCTCTCAACATGGCCAAACCATCTTAACATACTCTTTTCAATTTTAGTCACTACATCTTCTTTTAAACCACAACGTTGTCTTATTTTCTCATTCCTCAATCTATCATTTAAGGTTACAACACATACTTCGCAAGGACCGCATTTCTACTGCATTAATCCTACTTTCATGTCTTTTTTGCCATACCCAACTTTCACTTCCATACATAAGTGTAGGCACCAGCACGCCGTTGTGAACGGCGAGTCGAGCTTCCGGAGACATCGATTTGCTGGTCACAACGGCATGTATAGCACCATTCACTTTATTCCCTGCATTCACTCTCCTTTCCACATCCTCTTCAATCTTTCCATCCCTTGTGAACATACTACCCAGATATACAAACTCGTTCACTTGCTCCACACTCTTATCATTTATTTTCACTTCGCACTCCGATGCATCGTCTTCCCTTTCAAACACCATTACCTTAGTCTTGTTCACATTTATACTCATCCCTTTTAACTTAAAAGCTTCATTCATCACAGTCACCATGTCTTGCAACTGTTCTGCTGACGATGCAAGTAGGACTTGATCATCTGCATAGAGAAGGCATTTGACAGGCAACTCATTCATCCTCAATCCGCACTCATGCTCTTTCAAACCTATCAGACAACTATCCATGTACAAGTTGAACAACCACGGTGATGCTACACAGCCCTGTCTAACATACAAATATATTAGGAATAAAATAGAATAAAACAAATAACAAAATAGTACAAACACAGAAGGTGAGTTACAGTATGTTTGTGTATAATTTATAAAACAAATAAGTAAATAAAACACAATAAATATACGACCAAAAACCCGACGGCTCAATTGTCATTTGTCGAAACCGTAGACAAACCAGAGAGCGCGCCAATCTGATACTATTTCCATGTCAATGGCTACAATTAGGTCTATGCGCCTGCGTAATGCGATGCAACTTGACCGATACGCACTTGAATTTTACTTAGAAAATACATGCGTGATATCGCCTATTGACGCCATCATGAAGGTTCCTTAGAGTTTCAGGCTTTAGTAACGGAAACTCATGGGTAAAATGGTTGAATTACAAAAGAAACCTACAATAGAAAGAAAATTATAATAGAACATACCATTAAGCCTTTACGAAGGGTTTTGGCAGTTACCTCGTTTATCTACAGTACGTATACCTCTCATCTTAAATGCCGATCCGCCCTACAATCACACTTATTTTTTTTTTAACCGGTCAAGTGCGACTCGTACTTGGTAAATTGCGGTTTACGATTTATGACGTATTAAAAAAAAATACTAACTAGATCTCGTTCAAACCAATTTTCGGTGGAAGTTTACATGGTAATGTACATCATATATTATTTTTAGTTTTGGGGGGGGGGGGACACATTTTACCACTTTGGAAGTGTCTCTTGCGCAAACTATTCAGTTTAGAAAAAAAAAATATTAGAAACCTCTTCGATACCCCACGTATGGGTTCGATGAAAAAAAATTGTTGATTTTCAGTTCTAAGTATAGGGAACCCTAAAAATTTTTTGTTTTTTTTTTGTGTGAACATCTTAATGCGGTTCACAGAATACATCTACTTACCAAGTTTCAACAACATAGTTCTTATAGTTTCGGAAAAAAAGTGGCTGTGACATACGGACGGACAGAGAGACAGACAGACATGACGAATCTATAAGGATTCCGTTTTATGCCATTTGGCTACGGAACCCTAAAAACACCTTAAAACCCAATAAATGAATCCATAAGTTTGTAGCACATTTTCAGCAGGTACCTGACGCGGCTACTCGCAAAAATATATTGTTTTCCAAGAACTGTAGCCGAAATATAAAAAAGTACATCGCCAAACTGAATACTTTTTAACAAGCGGCCTCTCGTTTCAGCGCAACAAAAGCGAAAACATTCGCCACGCGATCCAATTCGTTAAAAATATCCGATTGCACACATTCCAATACCTTGATATTTTGTTTATTAAAATATTCAACAATTTCTGCGGAACTCCAATTACTATCGAATTTATCAATCAAGCTCTACATCACATTTCTGTTGGATGAAGAGACCATTAAAGACTGGGTGTCGTTTAATGAAAACTATTGTCCATCGTGGTCCATTGTGGGCAGAGTCATCTCCACACAATGGCAGCAGATGGTGGCACCTTGTGACTTGTGAAGCGGAGAGAGAATGATGGCCGTCGTTCGTGTTTTTCTTTTTAGGTTAAAAGCTATTTGATTGATTGTGGTGGATGACTCGTGGAAAGTTTAGGAAGATGAAAAAAATACATTTGTTATTATGAGTTATCCCTATAGTTATTATGTATAGCGTCTCTGCAAGGCTCGGGAAGCATGTTAAAGCGCTGTCCACACATTTCCGGGTTCACATCCCTGACGGTACACTTACCTACGATTTGTATGAACGAACCGGATCCCCCTGATACGGAGATGTGTGAACAAGTTCGTCAAAAAACCGGCCAAGTGCGACTCGGACTCGCGCACGAAGGGTTCCGTACCATTATCGCAAAATAAGGCAAAAAAATAACACGTCTGTTGTATGGGAGCCCCATTTAAATATTAATTTTAATGTGTGTTTAGTATTTGCTGTTATAGCGGCAACAGAAATACATCATCTGTGAAAATTTCAACTGCCTAGCTATCACGGTGCATGAGATACAGCCTGGTGACAGACAGACAGACAGACGGATCGCGGAGTCTTAGTAATAGGGTCCCGATTGTACCCTTTGGGTGCGGAACCCTAAAAATCGTATGTTACCGATTCCTGCCATGTTCCGTCAGGGCCGGGAACCCGGATATGTGTGGACAGCGCTTAAACCGTTGGTCTCGGTTGTCATTTGTAGATCTTTGATATTCTTTACGGGCAGAAACCTGCTGTCTTCCCAAAGGGTTCGTTATATAAGGGTTGTGTCTGACTGTAAAATATTGGTGTTTAGTTGCATCCGGGTAGATTGATAGCCAACCCCAACATGATTAGGAAAATACTAGGTAAATTGTGGGTTTCTGCAAATTGATCTCGCTTTCTCTTACACACATAAAAATCAATCTGCCTGCGTTTTCACAACTATATTGGGGTCGGCTCCCAGTCTAACCGGATTCAGCTGAGTACCAGTGTTTTACATGGAGCGACTGCCTATCTGACCTCCAAAACCCAGTAACTGGGTAACACGGCACCCCTTGGCAGGACTGGTGTCAGATCTCAAACTTCTGACTACCCGTAACGACTGTTAAAGATCTTCAAATGACAGCCGGGACCAACGGCTTAACATGCTTTCCGAGGCACGGAGGAAACTCAGTATGTTGAAATGGTCATCTATCTACGGACCGACCTTGTCAAGCATTGCTTAACCTTGATGATCGACCAGTGCGGCTGTTATTATTTAGCCACGAGCTCCTCACAACTACCCACATAACAATAAAACATAATCAGGCCCAATATTGTTTGTGACATGCTATGCCAAGAATGTCTTCTACTAATGCCGCCTCCACACGCTTTCTGTTTGCCACAAACAGTGGCGAACAGCAAACACGTGCCGAACACTGACCACAATCACCCAACACAAAAACGGAATCCACATGCTTGGCGAACGTGCTTTTATATTCCGGATTGGAAAAATATGGCAGACGACGAGCTTGTTACTTTCGGGTTAAACTCCTCATTTTTCCATACAACTTAGCTTAGGATACACAAAATTCACAATTCGTAAATTTGACCACCACTATTAACTCCTACCGCCGCCCGCAAGCTTGCGCGTACTACTGAACTGAACAAGCGTCTGGATACATCGCAAACACGTTTGTCGAACACCCTTTGATTTGTGCATAAAAACGAAACACCGATGCCGAACACTGGCGAACACAAACAAACACCTATCCACACGTTCGTGTTTGTTGTTTGCTGTTCGCCATTGTTCGCCAAGCGTATGGAGACGGCATAAGAAACAACAATTACATTCTGAATTCGATTCACATTGAATGTTTAATCGTCTGACATAATGTGTATACCTGCAATAAACGAACTAGTTCCCTTCACATTGCACTCTAAAGGTATAGTTCCTGGTTTAATGGTTGTGGTGGAACATACCCGGCGACACATAATACGCTGAATGAGCTGACCGACCTTGTGGCGGTAACCGTCTGATGCAACCACACGCTTACTTTACAAAACATGCTAAAACTTGAACCAGATTTCTTAATACTTACTACAAACAAATACTCATGGAAATTCTTGTGAAGAATGGAAGTGCATGTAACCTTTCAGGACCTATTACAACAGCTGTATGGAAAAGCAGCTCTCAAAACGGTGAAGGAAAACATCGTGAGGAAACCGGCATGTCCTAGAACCAAAAATTCGAAGACATGTGACATCCACCAACCCGCACTGGGCCAGCGTGGTGGATTACGGCCCATTTCCTCTCACAGAGAGGAGGCATGTGTCCCAGCAGCGATGGAAAATCTGACACCTTTTTGTACCAAATAGCCAAAGGGCCATTGATACAATCGTGTAGTTTTCCTTTGTCAATTAAAGATATTCAGATTATTCTATTTCTGTTGCAGTTTCACTACTAAAACCACAAATAAAAAATAGAAACCATGGAAACAAGCTAAATGGAACCACAATTGTAAAAATAACAAAAATCTAGTCTCTTCACTAATCTCAAAATACTTAGTATAAAAATTGTAGTTCTAAAAACTAAAAAACACGCTTTATTGGTAAGGATAATGGGACAAACTGTTTAAATTATTGCATTGTCATCGGTCCTTGATAAGTGTGCAAAGTTTTAAATCAATCCAACGTTTTGAAGTGGGTGAAAATCACGTTCAAAGATTCCGTTACATTGATACATAGATACATACATACCAAGCTAATAAAAGCGTGTTAAAAACGAAGTCGTTGACTGGCTCTAGTAGCTCTGTTTACTTCTTCTAATAAACCACACAACGGATTTTGATACGAACAAACGAGGTATATTTTGTTCATAATAGTACATTATGGTACAAGTGTGCAATGTTGGTGATTACCGCTGAGGCGCCATTGAGACCCGAGCCGTAGGTGAGGGTCTTAATAGAGCCGAGGACGGTAATCATCAATACACACGTGTATCATACGACGTTTTTCAACACACTTGTGAAGAAAATAATACAAAAAAAAACATTTTCAACAGTAAAAACGAGTTGTGATTTTTTTTTCTCAATGGCGGGCAAAATTAATCAGTTTTCCTATGCGCGCGCATTTAACAATGGCGATCGGCCATAGACTAAAAAAATGAGGTTTCTTTTTTTTGGCTTTTCGTGGATAGTGTTTTAGCCACGTACAAAATAGGGAATTTCAATTTTTCTTAATTACAGAGCAAATAAAATTTATATTTGAGTGAAAGTTTTATTTGTTAAGCTAGTACAAGTTGAAATTATCTATTTAAATATGAAATGAGCAAGCAATAGGTACATTAATGTATTTGTACTATTCAGCACGATCTTTTTTGTATCGAAACTTTTTTAAGAACAAAGCAACTCAACCAATAAATTTAAAAAAAAACTCTATAACTCACTTGTGAATAATAGCAATGAAAAAGTCACAGTTTGATAACAGGTATCTTTATGTGCCTAATTGCGGTGAAATTAGAGCCACTTTATGAGCAAGTGTGTTGAAAATTAATATGCCCGTGTGAAACCGGGGTGGGTCTCTAATAAAGTATAAAGATTCTGCAAGCAAGTCTCCCTTTTAATAAATTCTCTATAAATCCATTACCATATTACATACAAAACGTGCCACATCATAAACAAAATAGAGTTCTTTACAAAGTGCAGTTGCATAAAAGTGTTGACGTCACTCGTCGACAGGGGGCGCGGGTCAGTGCCCGTGTCGGTGCACCGCGGGGAAGGCGAGCACTGTTTACCTACCCTAAGTCTGTCGAGGAACCGTACTAGTACTAACAACGGTGCTGTTGAAGGTTGTTTTGTGTGCTTGACTGCAGCTTCGAGTTGCCGCACAGCTGTTGTAAACAAATTACATTCTGCTTGTGATTTATTAAATTGTACAAGCTGTACTGCTTTAGCTATTGTATTTGTTCTACATACAGAAGCCTCTTAAGAATTTGAAAGAAAAAACAGTCGGTTAAGTAGTTTATTTGAGCCAACCATGCCATTATTCCTACCGTACCATTCGAAAAAACCGGCCAAGTGCGAGTCGGACTCGCGCACAAAGGGTTCCGTGCCATTATAGCAAAAAAACGGCAAAAAAACACGTTTGCTGTATGGGAGCTCCACTAAAATATTTATTTTATTCTGATTTTAGTATTTGTTCTTATAGCGGCAGCATAAATACATCACCTGTGAAAATTTCAACTTTCTAGCTACCACGGTTCATGGGATACAGCCTGGTGATAGTCAGGCAGACGGAAAGCGGAGTCATAGTAATGGTGGCCTAGTGGTAACGGCCGCGACTTACAAGTTGTAGGTCGTAGGTTCGAACCCCGGCAGGCGCTTTACTTTGTGTAAATTATTTCATCACCACTGCTCTCAAAACGGTGAAGGAAAACATCGTGAGGAAACCGGCATGTCTTAGAACCAAAAATTCGAAGACATGTGACATCCACCAACATGCACTGGGCCCGCGTGGTGGATTACGGCCCATTCTCTCTCACAGAGAAGAGGCCTGCACGTACAACGGACCAAATGCGAGTCTAAGTGCGGAAAAGGGGTCAACCTATCCTAGCCTATCCTAGCGTCCCGTTTTTACCCTTTGGGTACGGAATCCTAAAAACAAAAAATAAATAAACCGACTTCCAAAACAAAACACTGGAAAGCGAAAAGGATCTTAATTTTTTTTGTTATCTGTGGTACCTATTGTTATTCGTTTTTGATACAGACTCCCGAAAAGCTTGCGTGAATTTTTCGCTTTCTAGTGTTTTGTTTTGGAAGTCAGTTTTTTTTTTGTTATTTTTTTTTTTATTTTTCTCATTTTAGTTTTAGTATGATGAAGTTCATTTATAGCCAGAGTTTATCTCATGACGATTCGAATAAGCCCTAACACGACTAGGATACATTGTTTTATTACAGAGTTCCAGTACCACCTTCCGGTGTCATCATCAGATCAGTTCGATGATACCATAATATCATTTTTATATGTATTAGTTTCATCATAGTCGCTTAACTATTCGAGATATATTATACCCGTGACATACTAGTTACCATTAAGGAGTTCCAATGGCCATCTGTGGTCTTCTTCCACTGCCACTTCCCTTCTCCTTCGTCCTCCGCGTGTTACCATTAAGGAGTTCCACTGGCCATCTGTGGTCTTCTTCCACTGCCACTTCTCTTCTCCTTCGTCCTCCGCGACACACTTCCAGCCGCTATGATGGCTCTTTCTCTGCTACAGCAGTGCGACTCTGGAACGCTCTCCCACACTCCCTACGCCACAGCCCTTCTCTGGAGGTCTTTAAGAGGAGGATCAAAGATCATTATCTGGCTTAATGACATAATATTAGTATGTATATATATATATATTTATTAATGTACGTACGTAGTAAGTATATTTATGTGTTAATACAATTCGTCATAGGTTATTTTAATATTGTACACTGGATGCCTGCCCTCTATAATTATCAAATTTCTCTGTCACTCTAGGGTTTGCTGTAAGAGAACTCAGCATTGAGTTAAGCTGGCCTTTGTACATGCACTTTATTATCACATGTTTGTAATGTTGTTTCTTTTGGTGTACAATAAAGAATTAAGAATTCTTCACACGTAACAAGACTCTTCTGGCTACTCCTTCGGGCAATACAACGTGATATTCTTTCAAAGAAGTTAGTTTATCTATACTAATATATTAATCATCTTCTTTTTCGTGTCAGGTGTGGCCACCTCTGATGTCAGAATTAATTAAGCCGCTTCTGGGAACCCAACAGGCCTGTGACTTGGCTATTTCAGACTTACATTAACTAACAACAACTCAACTCAACTAACAACCAACCAACCAGCACGAACTCGACTTATACTAGCTATACTTTTTTATTCAACCTATATTTGCCCACTGCTGGGCTACTAATTAGGATTAAATACTAATATATTAACACTAATCTATATAAATAAAAAGGATACATATTCGTAAACTGGCCCCTGATCCTCCGACTGCACAGCATGATTTTTCTTGTTTACAGCTTTTTAGTTCGCTTTTTAAGCAGGCGGATTTATGATTTTTAAATTAACTTTTTTTATTTACAACTTTTTAGCTACCATTTTTTTTTCGAATGACATTTAAACATGTAAGTAGTTTATATTTTTGTAATCTCCTCTAAAACCCCTTCATTTTGATACCCCACTCGATGGGAAGGAAAGAAAAAATAATTGCAACCCCCACAGTATGGCGTCCAAAATCCGCCATGTTCCTTTTTTTTTAACGGCATTTAGCTAAGAACACTTGGGCGGTCAAGACCTATCTAATGATGTCCTAATTATAAAAATCCGTCAAGTAGTTTGAAAGATATGAGGTAATAAAGAATATTACATACAAACAAACATACAAACATACAAGATACGCGCGAAAAACATAGCCCTTTCCTTGCAGCCGGGTAAAAAGACAAATCCTGACTGACTGACTGACTCATCAACGCCCAGCCCAAATCCTTGGACCTAGACAGCTGAAATTTTGCACAGAGTTTTTCTTGATAATGAAGACAAGGAATAAGGAAGGATTTTTCGAAAGTCAACCCCTAAGGGAGTTAAATAGGGGATGAATGTTTGTATGAAACTCTGTCATTTTTAATTTGAATTGAATAAAATGTGGTATTTAGCCTCTATATTTAAAATAAAAAATACTTCTTTTAAGATTTTTTGAATTTCATTCCCTAAAGGGGTAAAAAGGGGTGTTAAAGTTTGTAAGAAAAATAAATTGTTTATCATCAAAATAAATTGAAACTTAGTACCCCTATTAATAAGGTTGCAGTGTAAATGAATGGGGAAGAAAACGTGTCATTGAGTTACAGTGTTATTACAGTGTTACTAATCGGTAGTTTTTATCCCAATGGGTAACAGTGTAACACAAAATGGTGTACATACCTTTTAATTCATTCGAATCGGACATTTAATTTCGAAGTTATTGCGAACGCGAACCGTTCGACGCCGCCGCGACGTTCCCTACGCTAAAGTGATATGTACATAGCTGTTACCTATAGCCACAGTAAAAATATACAAACAGTATGGAAACTAACTACAAATGCTCGAAACGGCACACTCACACAAACATACCTACGCACCGACGAGTCCACTGACTTATAAACCTATGGACTTGCCATACCTACGAAATTAGCGTGCATACCTACATAAATCGGGCAATTAAGATGGCTGCCCATTAGCCAATGAGGTAGGCCATTTGCAACTGTTTGACAGCACAACTACACAGATAAACGTACATAAACGGCACACAACTACCAATTTTACTCGGCAATCAACATTGCGACCGGTCACGCATAGACATGATTTTGACGTCACTCAAAAGTGTTACCAAGTTTAGTCCTTGACAAACATTTAGATGTCTCTCTTTTCATATGCAGCTCTTGGTTAGTTAAAAAGAGACAAACGCTTTTTGACATGCGTGTGTCGATATTATAGATATTTGTATAACTATTATTGTTTTTTGCCGTCTCCATAGTTTTCCTACCCCTTTGGACGAGTCCCTTACGCAGCGGTCGCAGTGCTGTCAGTACTGAGCACCGCGACGCGACGAGTGGTCACGTATGTTTGTGTGAGTGTGTCGTTTCGAGCGTTTGTAGGTAGTTTCCGTACTGTTTGTATATTTTTACTGTGCTATAGCTGTTACTTTTTATCCCGAGACTCTCACGGTGAAACCGCGGGGCACAGCTAGTACAATGGATAGCAGTCCCTATTACTGCGTCTAACGCTAGTAATTGCAGGCGCACTGCACCCCAGGGTGTCGTCGCTAGTCTGGCGTTCTTCCTGACTGGGAAATCCTTTCAGCCCGAGATTATCCCGTATAGCTGGCGTTGATACAAAGGAAAAAGAGTCTTGTTAGACACAAATCGTGTATTCAGCTATTTTACGGTCAGTTTCGCATGCATGTTTTTATTTTATCTAATATAGGCTCGCGCTTGACCACTATCTCACCTGATGGTAAGCGATGATGTGATGAGATGCTTGCCTAGAAGTAACCTATTCACTCTTGACTTAAAGACCGCTAGATTGTAGCTATCGAGGAAATACAGACTCCGGCTGGGAATTCCACTCCTTAGCTGTACGCATAATAAAAGTATTCTCAAATCGTTTAGTGCGAATGGGTGGGATGCCCGCCATGTACCAATGGCGCATCGCCGTACGTCTGGTAGTCCGATGATGAAACTGGCTGGGCGGAATTAGATCAAGCAATTCCATCGCACATGCACATCGCAATGTAGTCGATAAAAAACCGACAAGCTGGCAACTCGGCGACGATGTTCAAACTGGAGCTTTGGCTCAGCCGATGAGCTTCTTGGCCCGCTTTTCGATCGAATCTAGTGCATCAAGCCGGTATGTACTTATAATATGTACGATGGACACAAGAAATGTAATCACGTACGTACCTTACAAGGGCAAAACAATAGCGGTTTTTGCGCAACAATTGCTCTTCAATACAGAAGTTTTAGAGTTTTGGTGTTTTAGAAATAAGTGCATTTGTCAAACAGCGAGCGAGTAGCATTCGATTACAGCAAAGGCAAAAGTCGGAAAATCTAAATGTAAGAGATTGCTCACGTGATTTATCGATATCGCTTGTCAATGGGACGCGCCATACGACATCGCGGCCCGCATAAGTTGCGATGTCACCTCTGTTACCAAGCGGCACCGCAACCTACTTGTTGGCTGCTACGTCGTCAGATTTAACGGCAAAAGGTTCCTCTTCGCTTCACGATGGGTGACCAAGCCACGGCTACTGAACCCCCCGCCTCGATAATGCGGGAACCAACCGCGGGTCCTAAGTTTCGGTCTGAAATTCCTATAATGACAACATAGATATGTAGGTATCCGTTAATGTACTATCGACGAAATCTATATCTGATCACCGTAAAGACTATTTCTGCTCGCAGGGCTCGCCCGCTATTAGTAACGCCGACTTATACTCATCAACCAATAGCATCGCTGATTCGCAGCATCGGGTGACTGTCAGCCCCTTGAGTTTTGTAATAAAAACGAACGACAAAAAAACAAACGAGTCATTTCAACTACTTTGTTTAACATTAACATTAAAAGCGGGATATTTACCAAGTTTACTGTTTGTTGCGAGTTCCCGATATTTCGGTGCTGTTGCAAGCACCATGATCACGGCTAAACTGAAGTCATTGCGGGTGGGTGTTTATGAGGAGACAAAACGGTCTACCCTCTTTCTTGTTCGTTTTTTGCACTCAATACCGCTACCATTGTCACTCACAACTGGATTCTGTTCCCGACACACGAAACTCACTGTGTCCGCTCGCGAACTTTTTTCGGCACTTTTTCGGGTTTTACGCAGCTGAACGACTGGATTCCAAGCTCTCGACAGTTGAAACCCATCCTCCCGGTTGAAATTTTTATATTTTGTAATCTCGATAGCTTCCCTCACCAGTCTAGGGACATAGTGTCGTTCTGTCGAAATGACCTGAGGATTATGTAACTCAATCCAGTGGTTCAATACTGAGTCCAAAAGATGCCGATTTTTGGATGTCGTTGTTCTTTACCGCCCTGATATGCTCTGAAATTCGACAAGCAACCGTACGCTTCGTCTGACCGATGTATGACTTACCACAACTACAATCTACTTTATAAACACCGGGCCTTTCCAGCGGAAAGTTGTCCTTCGGCGAACGCAGCATCTGTGACACTTTTCTGAAAGGAGTGAAGACAGTCTTTACGGCGCATTTGGTAGCAGTACCGCTACCAAATACGCCGCAGTGCAAAAAAATAACAAGAAAGAGGGTAGACCGTTTTGTCTCATCAAAGACACCCACCCGCAATGACTTTAGTTTATCTGTGATCATGGTGCTTGCAACAGCACCGAAATATCGGGAACTCGCAATAAACAGTAAACATGGTAAATATCCCGCTTTTAATGTTATTATTAGTGACCATGACAGTTTAAAAACTTGACTTTGTTTAAGGTATGGTATCGTGTTCTTTATGCGAATTATTGTTTCCTTACCTCAATTAAATGAAAATAATAGTTAAATAATATTGAGACAGATTGTATTCAGTAAAAAAATCATGTGAAACCCTTTGTGTGCGAGGCTAACTCGCAATTAACACATTGTTTATGTTCATTTTGATTGGCAATATAACTCAGTACGGTGACTTTTTTTGTCTGTCCCTGTAAGCCACTTGTTTTTGTAATTAAAAAAATACAGCAAAAAAACACTTGACACATTTGGCTATGGTCGACGCAAAAAGGGCGGACTCATCTCTTGGAGTGTGAATAAACTGGTACTGAGCTGAATCCGGTAAAGCCGACCCCAATATAGTTGGGAAAAGGCTAGGCAGATAAATAGTGTGAATAAATCCTCTCTATGCTCTCTTCAAATAAACAAAACTCTATGAGTAAATGCAATCGCTTTCGGATCTCTACGTCTGTCGTCGTTGGTATTGGTATTAATTAACACAGATACGACGCCGCCGGCACAATGACGTAATACTAGGTTAAGTTCACCGGTACACCGCCCGCGCCAACTGCGGCGGCAACGGATTACAAGCGATAAGGGTGACACTGATAGTGCAGTAAAAATATTCAACAACTAAATGTATTCTGCCCATGGCTTTGCCTGTGTTAAAGTCGGTTAAAGTTCTAAATATCAGAGACTAGCTGTCCCACGCGGCTTCGCTCCCGTCAACTGGCTACCTACCTACCCTACCCTACCTACCATACATACATGATTGTTGCGTAACTTAAGCCGTTTACGCAGCGCACGCAACGGAAGCTCTCAAAAAGGAATAATTTTGCCCTTTTTTGCTACATTTTTCATTTATGCTCCGCTCCTATTGGTCGTAGCGTGATGCCTATAACCTTCCTCGATAAATGGACTATCCAACACAAAAATAATTTTTCAATTCCAACCAATCTCAGGAACTACTTGTGTACTTTTCGTCAAAATCCGAACTTGTTTTTTTTTTTTTTGTGTTGTGTTTGCTCTTAACTCTAGTCTAGGTCATAGTTGACAGAGACAGAGTCGACGATGGAGTGAGCTTACCCAGAAGAAGCCTGTTCACTCTAACTTTGAAGAGATTCGGGTTTAATGTGTTCGGAAACACAGACGCAGGTAGTGACTTCCATTCATTCGCTGTGCGCATTATAAAGGATGTTTGGAGGCGCTTGGTGCGAATTGGTGGAATGGCAACAAGGAAAGGCTGGTAACTTGCAGTGCGTCTAAATGTCCGATGGTAGAAGGTGGCTGGTGGGATGAGGTCGTGGAGTTCTTGAGCACACTCACCGAAGTACAGTCTGTAGTAGACCGACAAGCAGGCAACCTTGCGGCGATGCGCTAAGTTGCGAAGCTTGGCATCTGCCAGTTCTACGTCACCAATGAGGCTCTGCGTTCCACCGAGTCAAGCGCGGCAAGCTGATACTTAGCGGCGATCTGATGTTAACATAAAAACGTCTGTTTACATTTGAGAGTTAGGTAATATTGCCAAGATTATGCATGCACCACAAATCACTAAATGCGATTAGCGCAAGACATTTTGAAAACATCTCACTATCTCTTTCAACTACATATAAATGTAAAGAACAAGAACGTTTCAAGTTCCTTCATGACACACATAATAGATATCTGAGGTCATCGGAAAACTTGAGACTAGAGATGCCGATGCATTCCACCAGCTTTTACGACAAATCTTTTACGGTTCAAGCGGTGCGGTTGTGGAATGCTTTGCCCGTGTCAATAAGGCGTGCTCAATCTCTGCCCATTTTTAAAACAATGGTAAAAAATCACTACCTCTCTCTTTAATAGTTATATTTCTTGATTTTTATGCTTTTGTTCCATACTTATTACTGTATATATTTGTCTATTATGTATATATGTATGTATTTAATTTATTTTATCTATAATTAGTACACCAAAGACTACCTACAGTACTGTCATTCCTTCCATTTTTTTTAAATCCATCCAAAGGTTGTCTTGAAAAGATCGCTTTTAGCGATAAGGCCGCCCATTGTGTCACCCAGTGCAATGTTTTCTGCGTCTATACTTTCTGTAACTTATATGGTGTACATAATAAAGAGTATTCTATTCTATTCTATTCTAAAGAAATAAAGTGACGATTTAAATTCGCTTAGCGTTAAACGTACGGTTGTATAGTGATTTGTTGTGCAATCGGCCCGCGTGCGTAAAATGCGTGAATATTCTCAAACGACTTCAAAAAGACATTGTTACTAATGATGAAGATAAGTGACATTTTATCAACGAAAGCGTAACGCGACTGGGATGTCAAAAATGTATAGGAATGTCAAACGCTATCGAAATGTCAGGTGATCAATCCCTTACATTCTGGCGAGTTTTTTTGGCGGGATTTTTTCGAGTGAAGTTCAGCGGCTGTTAATATTACTTGCAAATTGATTCCTAGTGGATATTGTGATATAAAATTGGTGTAGTTTTGTGTCTCACATGTCTACGCAACTGGACAATATGTGAAATCATTGACAGAAGCGATCTCAGGATAGTGGAGCGGAGAATTTTATTGTAGTATTTACTACCTCACCTGTACATACAATTTGCTGCCAAATACTCCATAAAACATTAGAATCTGTTACATCCGTATTCTAATGCATACTAAAGAATGTTAAAATTGCACTAAAGACTAGGCAGCATGGTCTCAGACCTTAGCCTGTTCCGTCAGGAACAAACAGAAAAAAAAATAAAAAAAATTACATTCTGGCATTTCAACCATCGCCATTGCCGATAGAAATGAAACCACAGATATTAATCTAACTAGATGACGCGATTGTATGTCCTTCGCGTGTCAAAAAACGGAGTAAAATTTCGTAATTACTTTGAGCTTTTCATTTAGCATTATCGGCATCCGAAATCAACCGAAATCTAGAAAAATGCTTAACTAATAATAATAATAATTTATTTTTCCAAAATCTTAAAACTACTTTACAATGCCAATTTGGCAGGAATTTCAATTTGGGCAAAGAGAATAGCGTCTGTAGCCGAACTAGGCATAGCCTGTATTTCGGCTATCAGCACCATTCCCCTCGAGTTTTTACAATACAAGAATAAATGCCAAGCAATGTTACAGAAAAATAGTTGATAAATAACACACACACCGTGACACTTTGTAAAAGTAATTTCTATGTAAATAATTTCAATTTGTTATTAAATGGATTTAGTGTGTGAGTGTGTGTGTGTTCGTATGTGAGTGTGTGTATGGTGTATGTTAATTATGCCATGATGAGCTGTAAAGACTGTATAGAAAAAGTTGGCCGAGCCATTGGAAATGTTTTCTTTCATTGTTAAGTAAATTTGTTTTTAAATTATGTGTGTAAAAGTGGCACGCTTGGTTTTCATACAGATGGAGGGACTTGCGTTATCTAGTTAGATTCATGTCTGTGCTCTGTGAATGAAACTTTACCTAGAGCCTCTAAACACGCTGCAATGTCTCAGTATGTAAGATTATCGTATCGAACGATCACTGTAGAACAAACATGACGTCGACAGACGTTTCAAGAACATTCTACGAAATAATTATAATACGTTGGTTTGCCCCGACATTGACATCTCAAAGGCTCTAAGTGTGGATACTATTGATCGTAAATATATTTACCAGCGCCTAAACTTCCATGCTAGAAATAGAAGCCCGCATACACACTGAATTAAACTTTGTATGTATCTTGACGAAAGCTCGTGGCTATAGCCCAGTTTTTTGATACGCAGTTGAAAGAAAGAAAAAAAAAAGTTTGTGACCCGCACAGGAGACACGAGATAAGCAAAACACAAACAATAATCATACTAATATTATAAACCCGAAATTTGAAACCATTGGTTAGCATATTTAACCATTGGTTAGCATATTTAACCATTGGTTAGAATATTTAACCATTGGTTAGCATATTTAACCATTGGTTAAGTTAACTACGGAGCTCTTACTTAGCTCTCAAATGTAGTCCTAAGCTTAAGTCGGCATGTCTAAACACAGTAAGTGTCACTGCAATAAAATAAGATTTATTCTTCCAAAGAGATGATAAGACAACTGAAACACAATCTTACTAAAAGTATCACTCCAAGTCCAAAGTCTCTTTCATTTGATACCCAAATCATGGCAGTGCACAAAAAATAACTAGTCCACCATCTTGAGCCGTCCGCCATATTGGATTTAGAATGACGTCACTTAGCTAACCATGCATTGTCATCCAAACTAAACGTGTATGCAAAATTCCATCTTAATTGGTGGCGGATAACTGCTTTAAAATTCAGTTGCAAGATTTGATCCGAACACACTTACACACGTACATACATCATCTTGCCTAGCCTTTTTCCCAACTGTATTGGGGTCGGCTTCCAGTCAAGTACCAGTGTTTTACATGGAGCGACTGCCTATCTGACCTCCACAACCCAGTAACTGGGTAACACGGTACCCCTTGGCAAGACTGGTGTCAGATCTCAAGCTTCTGACCCGTAACGACTGTCAAAGATCTTCAAATGACAGCCGGGACCAACGGCTTAACGTGCTTTCCGAGGCACGGAGGAAACTCGGTATGTTGAAATGGTCACCCATCCACTGACCGACCTCGTCAAGCGTTGCTTAACCTTGATGATCGACCCGTGCAGCTGTTATTATTTACCCACGAGCTCCTCACACACACTTTACACACGTACATACATTGCAAGTTAAATAAAAGCGTGTAATAAACTATAAAGAATACATTGATTTCTTTAAAATAAAATCTTATTAAAGTCCGCCGCAAGCCGTTCAGCCCTAAGTTGAAGTCAGCGGGTGACATCTATCGTGCACTATCGCAGCTAAATGGTTGTATCCTAAGCCTTTCAGCCCTTTAGCCTTTCAGCCGCTGAGCCTCAGCCAACGATCGTCGTAAGCCATGACAACCACGTACATTTATTTAATTAAATCATCCAACTTATATACTCAAGTTATAGTTAAGTTACATCTAAGTAGCGCGGTAATATCGCGAGAGATTCCCTCGTAATGACTTTGCGAACTTATTGTTATAAAGTTGTCAAGCAAAATGTACTAGATTAAGTTATTTTGGGTAAATGATGCGAGAGCTTGAGGTAAAGCTTAAATCAAGTTAGAAATACGAAAGTGAGTTTAGGATTTAAGATATCGAATAAGTCGATACTCGTGTAGATTGAATATTACGCAGTGATCTTGTTTTCAACAGACTTCACAAAAAGGAGGAGCTTCTCAATTCGGATGTTTATGTTTTTTTCTTCTTTAGTGTCGCAACTTTTTCATGGTTTCCATATAGGGAGACGGCCTAGAAGAACATACACGTCACAATTGTAAATATAGATCTTATGGGCAATGTGCACGGACTAATTACGAAAAAAAAACAGTAAGAGTATTAGCATAGTTGTGTTCAATGATTTACCAAAGGATATAAAGAGGTGTGATAGTCACACTATATCACACTAATATAATAAAACCGAAAGTCTGTGAGTGTGTTGTCTATCTGTGATGAGTGTGAATCAGAATGTAGGTATATATCTGTCTATAGACTACAGCAGGGATGGCGAATCTATGGCAGGGATGCCTCTGGTGGCACACGACAAAATATTTTGGGCACGCTAAAATGAGGTTATTTAGCATCTAGGTAATTTGCAACAGCAGAAATAACACCAACTTCGACTTTTATTTAAATACAACATAAAACTGTAAACAAATATTAGGATTGCTGTTAGAATTTCTGGGTGCAAATAAAGAATTGATTAATTCATAGCATTTAGATTTTTATTTTTTGTCAATTAAGACAAAGTCAAAGTTCTTTGGTGGCACTTCATTGTCACATAAAAAAATATAATTTAAATGGCACGTTTTCTAATGAAGGTTCCCCATCCCTGGACTATAGGAAGATTTCCTGCCAGTTCTGCCAACTCGTCTGAGCAAAAACGCACTGTTAGCTCTTTAAAAAAGCGCTAAATGGTCGCTTTAAAAAAAGCGCTGTATTCGGCGCCAAATTTAGACAAAATTCTGTTTATATTTGTTTTTTTTTATAAGGGCACATCCATTTTTATTATCGTCTCACTGCATAACTCATAAAACTGACTCAGAATAACTATGGAAAGTTATAAATAACTGTGAAACAATAGAACGTGAAACGAAGTTGACTACAAATAGGTAGCGAGGAATCAGTGCTGCCTACTCGAAGAATCACCAACTCATAGACTACGATTCCGACATAAGAAACATAGCAGCATTTAAGTATAGTAGTTCTTAAAAAAATTATGATTCATTACGTGTTACACACATCACAGAATAAATAATAGTAGATGTGCACATCATAATATGATTTGCAAACGCGCTAGATTTAGCGCTAGAACGCGCTATTAAACAAAAAAAGCGCTAGATCTGTCGCTGAAAGCGCTAAGTTGGCAGCACTGCTTCCTTCTGGAATAGATGGACAAGTTATAACTTGTTCTACGCGGAGGACATCTCAGGCAGAAGCTAAGTGAACGTGGACCTACGTACAAGTTTAATACGCTAACTGCAAGTTTCATGAAGCCACTTACTGTAACTGACATGATATTATGAAGTTTCTATAAGACATATTAGTATATTGTAAAACTAGATGTACCGTTTCATCAGACTGCCAGTAAATGGATGCAGCTAAGTACTAGCACAGATAATAAAACCGACTTCCAAAACAAAACACTAAAAAGTGAAAAATTAAAAACTTTTTTACAAAAATTACAACTGACTTCCAAACAAAAACACTATTAATAATAACTTCAATTTCGGAAGTCGGTGTCAAAAACCGAAGAAACGAAAACAGGAACACCGACTTCCGAAATTGAAGATATTTTTCACTTTGTAGTGTTTTTGTTTGGAAGTTGCTAAGTCTGATCCCAGATCTCAGGCTTCTCAAATCTACCCGTAACGACTATCTATAAAGATCTACAATTGACTGCCGGAACGAACAAGAATTACGGAGGAATCTCCACATCAAGGCACCATCCATCAACAGACCGACCACGGCAAGAGTAAGTGCTTAACTTTGAAGGTCGACGGACGTGACCGAGTTGTTGTTATTATTTACGAGCAAATGTATCGATACATATTTTACTAGAATATATACTATCACACTTAATATAACTGCAAAGGCGAAAGTTTGTGAGTATGTATTTGTTACTCTTTCACGCAAAAACTACTGAACGGATCTGAATGAAATTTGGCACAGAGATAGACTATAGTCTAGAATAGCACATAGGATACTTTTTATCCCGGGAATATGTTCCCTTGCGGTCATTTTTGACATTAGCGCGGGCGTTTTAATATAAAAAACCGGACAAGTGAGAGTCGGACTCGCGCACGAAGGGTTCCGTACCATTATCGCAAAAAACGGCAAAAAAATCACGTTTTTGTATGGGAGCCCCACTAAAATATTTATTCTATTCTGTTTTTTGTATTTGTTGTTATATCGGCAACAGAAATACATCATCTGTGAAAATTTCATCTGTCTAGCTATCACGGTTCATGAGATACAGCCTGGTGACAGACAGACAGATAGGCGGACAGTGGAGTCTTAGTAATAGGGTCCCGTTTTTACCCTTTTGGTACGGAACCCTAAAAAGCAACATTATGCGACATTTACCTATGATACGAGTACCTATCATCAAAACAAAATCGAATTTAATTATTGATATTACAAATTATAATAAAGTTGGTTTTCTATTAGGGAAATATGTCAGTAGATAGTATTATCAGACATAATACAAACTACTGACATAGTCTTCCTGGCTATTACAGCTTGAATAACATCTGACCCTAAAGTTATAAATAGCTGTGAATTTGAATAAACCTTGCAGTAAAGGCAACCTGCGAAAACAATAATATAATACATCATCATCGGACTACCAGACGTACGGCGATGCGCCATCGGTACATGGTGGACATCCCACCCATACGCACTAAACGTTTTGAGAATACTTTAATTATGCGTACAGCTAAGGAGTGGAATTCCCTACCGGAGTCTGTGTTTCCCGATAGCTACAACCTAGGGGTATTTAAGTTAAGATAGAATAGGTTACTTCTAGGCAAGCGTGCTCCATCATCGACCACATCATCGCTTACCATCAGGTGAGATGGTGGTCAAGCGCGAGCCTATATAAGATAAAAAAAATAAAAAAAAATAATACATAGTTAATAAGTTAGGTTTATGTTTCAAAACTGGTTTAGAATACATTTTTTATGTTTCAAAACTGGTTTAGAATTCATATTTAAGTGCTTTTAAGGTTACACTAGTCGACAGCACGAACTATTTTGTGCGCGGGGTTAAAATGCATTTTATATCAACCTACAACACGTGCGGAAGAGATTGATGGTGTGATAAGCAGTAGGAAACTAGTTCGCGTACGAATACACACTTTTGCAAATTTGTAGCGAAATGGATAATTATTTAGGACTAAACCGAGCGAGCGAAATTTTATAATCAGACCTTTGGGTGTCTCGATAGCATGAAAAAACGACTAAACGTATCTGTTCAAAATAAATAATTTGCATTGTTGAACTACAAATTTATCCCTGTATGGTGGCCGTTTTTCAATTTTCCGTCTTCTTATGGTATTTATTTGCGCCCAAAAATGCGTTAAAATTAGTGTCGAAATGTGGAACTTTCGACGCTCATAACTTTCAAATATTTTCTTTTTTGCTTCCATACAGGTCTAGATAATGATGAGACAAATTGATATCACTTTTTATTTTGAACGTACATTGTCAAACAATGAAATAATCTCTAAACTACGTGTGTATGGAAGAATTTTCGACTAGTGTACCCTTAAGGTGGGCAAATATACGAAAATGCAACTTAGGTTATTATATTATAAATGTGATAATTTGTGATTACATAAGTATGGATGAATGTTTGTGACTCTTTCAAGCAAATTTACAGAAGGATTTGGATGAAATTTTATTCACAGATAGTTTATAACTTGGATTAAGACATAGTATTTTTTTATCGGATATGTAGGTTTCTTTAAGATAAATTCTCAAATGCAACGCAGGTGCAGCCGCGAGCGGCAGCTAGTGTAAAATAATTGAATAAATAAATACATAGGTTTATTGTTTCCCTATTTGTATTTTTAACCGACTTATCAAAAAGGAGGAGGTTTTATGTTCGACATTATGTATGTTTTCTTTTTTTTTTATTAAGTTCATCGATATCTCCGTCAATTGTGGACCGATTTTGAAAATTCTTTTTTTATTTGAAAGAGTATGTTCATAAATTGGTCCTATTTTAATTTGGTGATGATCTGATGAAGAACTTCGGAGGTTTACCACAGAACTATTAAATAAATGACGGCAAATCTCTCGAGATTGCTGCAACCGCATGTCTGTATATTGTTTATACCATTTCATAACATAACATCAGGCGAGTACGCTCTAAAGGGGTACGCAGATTGTACGTTCACCTTGGTACCATGATATTCGGGTAATCTATTCTGGCATTATAGGTACCTTACTTAACTACTTGCCTATTAGGTAGGTACAACTAAAAAGAGAAAAATAAAAAAACTTTTTTGCAAAAAAATGCTACCGACTTCCAAATAAGAAAACTACAAAGAGAAAAAAAAAATAATTTAAAAATCAAAAATCCGCCTGCTTAAAAAGCAGGTTTTCTTGTTTACAGCTATTTAGTTCGCTTTTTAAGCAGGTGGATTTTTGATTTTTAAATTAACTTTTTTTATTTACAACTTTTTAGTTATCATTTTTTTTTCGAATGACATTTAAACATATAAGTTGTTTATATTTTTGTAAAAAAAAAAATGCAACCCCCACAATATGGCGCCCAAAATCCGCCATGTTCCTTTTTTTTTAACGGCACTTAGCTAAGAACAATTGGGCGGTCAATACCTATCTAATGATGTCCTAATTATAAAACTCCGCCAAGTAGTTTGAAAGATATGAGGTAATAAAGAATATTACATACATACAAACATACATACATACAAACATACAAGATACGCGCGAAAAACATAACCCTTTCCTTGCAGCCGGGTAATAAAAATAACTTTATTTTTGGAAGTCGGTGTCTTAGGTATATTGTTTCCCTATTTGTATTTTTGTATTTATTTATTCCAAACAATTTTACATTGTGTCGAAAATCATAATTGACCAACCAACAAGCACCACTAAACCTTTATACAAACTAACTTCGAAAGAATTACAAGACAATGAGCCAAAATTTGACATTAAACAATAATACACTTCTATAACAATCTTCAAATAGTCAGACAAGTATTCAATGATGTCAAATAGACATTCATATAATATACAGACAATTATGTTAAATGAAAATGAAAAACACAAATATGAAAACAAATATATTCAGATTCGATTAGAGATGCCAATCGTAAAATATAATGTAGTCTTACAGACAGAAAAACAAAAGAAAGCTTTACAGATAATCAGCGAGAAATTATCCATTAAACAATACTGCAATTTCAAATGATAAATGTTTTTATTTATGTAAGTTGGTTTGTACAAACACTTTTACATGTCGATCATATTTTTAAAAACTAGATGAGGTCGGTGTTTCCTATCTGACTACTCTGAGTCACAGTCTCTTTAAAAGTTCAGACAAAATTTTAATCTAGATCATGTGAAGACCATGTAGACTGATGTCTGCAATGGTCTTTTGAGGAAAGAACCAGCCAGATTGAGTGGACCTGTCCAGTCACTCAACTTAGAATTTAAGGAGCTCAACGGTTCGACTAACAATACCAAAGAAATGACATTCGGGTAGGCCGCATAAACTACTCAAACTGCCAGACCATGATTAAAAACTGAGATAAATTAAAAACAAAAAACAAAGAATGATCCACATAAAAAAATTCAAAATAATTAAAATAAAAAACATAATACTTTAAAAAGTAAATACTCTTGTCATTGCAAGAATACCAAAAATAAAACAAGATTCACGATGCAAACTATAAAAAAAAAATTATAGGAGCAGCTCAATCCCAAGCCTTTTGTCCACAACGTTATCTTTATTGGTATAAAACACTTTCTGGCACAACGGCAGCTTAAACTGAATTAAATTATAAATGCACTTGAACTGTATGGTCAGCTTATTAAATAGTTTAATTGATTGGTATGCTGCAGCATGGCTAGAAATGTAAAATGAAAAAAAAAAACGATAAAAATTTGGCACCGTCTGTTTTTTCTATATTTAGTTATTTTTTTTAGAAAATGTGAAACAATAAATAAAATGGAATAAAACACTAAATTTGGTTGTTTTGTTTTTAATTAAAGGCAAATTATGTTTAAATCAATGGGTATCCTATTATTATGAACTTAGAAAATACTTAATGTGTTACTAAGTTCATCAGAATCATCTTTTGTTTCGAATTAGGGAAATCCCCGTTCGTAAATGGTAAACTACCGTGGGTTCCAATTATTTTAAGACATTTTATACTATTTAACAAAAAACAAATCGTATTTTCTTATTAACCAAAAAATAATAATATCAACTCATATACGATAACCGCCTTACCATAATAATATATTTATTTTCGAACTCTTGAAAAAAAAACCTACTCCAGAAAAAAAAACGTTATTTTTTCATGTTATAAAACGTTTTTTTCATATCTGAAAAAAAAAACGTTTTTTTACAACTCTATGCATGGCTGACAGTAGTTATTTGTTTGTTTGCCCACCGTACCAATAACCTTTCACGAACAGGGGGGTGACCATAAGCTCTTAGAGCGGTATCAATTTAATATGACTTGTATACATCTGTCACTTACTCGATCTCAAATCTCAAATCAGATCTCATGTTCGTTCAGCAGATATAAACAGGGCGTATTGTTTTATTCTATTCTAACTAGCTTCTGCCCGCCACTTCACACGCGTGAAAAGTATTTTTTTTATTCCAAGTGATCTGACTTTATCTGGATAAAAAAGTATTATTTGTGTTAATACAGGTTATAAAGTATCTGTGAAATAATTATCGTTCAGTTGTTATTGCGCGATTGAATCACAAACATTTATAATAATGGTAGGAATAGCACAATGGTTACATAAAGTTGTCAAAAAATAAATTTAAATTAACCGTTTGACCCATTTTAACACGTATAAAAATACATAAAATAATTAAACTTGATGCTTGCGAATAATACTAAGTTAACACAACACTTTCAATATACCCTCTTCGTAAATCAATTTGTAAACAAACTGTATCTAAATTGCTTAAAACTCTTGATTATCATGCAACTGAAGGGCTGCTGATTCCTATACGCTAACCCTCAACTCTACCCCCATTCACACCCTCAAACACTCGTATAACTACACTTACCCACACATACTCTCACACACTCACATACACCTTCTTACATACACTTACTCACATACACTTGTACACATACACCTACTTAAATACACTTACATATAACTCATATTATATCCATTCTAAAATCAGCATTTTTGTCAATGTCATAAATTATGCATTGTAAACATTATCATCAACACGAAGTAGATCGAGTCACTTCACAAGTTTTGTTTAAGGGTATACTAGTCGAGGGCACGAACTATTTTGTGCGCGAGGTTAAAATGCATTTTATATCAACCGACAACTCGTGTGGAAGAGATAGATGCTGTGATGAGCAGTGAGAAGCTAGTTCGCGTACGAATACACACTTTTGCAAATTTGTAGCGAAATGGATAATCATTTAGGACGAAACCGAGCGCGCGAAATTGTTTAAACACACCTTTGGCAGTCTAGATATTATGAAAAAACGACTAAATCTATCTGTTTAAAATAAAATTATATGCATTGTTGAACAACTAATCTATCCCTGTATGGAGGCCGTTTTGTAATTTTCCGTATTCTTATGGTATTTATTCGCGCCCAAAAATGCGTTAAAATTAGTGTCGAAATGTGGAACTTTCGACGCTCATAACGTTCAAATGTTTACTTTTTTTTTCATTTTTGTTTCCATACAGGGCTAGTTATTGATGAGACAAATTGATATTACTTTTTATTTCGAACGTTCATCGTCAAACAGTGAAATAATCCCTAGACTACGTTTGTATGGAAGAATTTTCGACTAGTGTAACCTTAAGAGGCAGGGTTCACTAATTGTGTACAGATCTTGTTCATCCAGCACCGGTCTAAGTTTCTTCTTTTCTAACTTTCTCTTTTATATATATAGATAGATAAGATAAGATAAGATAAGATGGGTAACATAGTAATTAATTAGGATTATAAATTTAATTTTTCAATTTCTTATGTAGAAAGTTGAAATGTAAAATGAGAAACGTCAACGGACTTGTTAGATTGTGACGACTTTAGACGCTTAATTTTCAGGCACTCAAGAAAGTGCAAAGTCAAATAAGTTGAAGTGAAATAATAAAATTTAACAAGACTAGATTCTGCCTGCGGCCTCGCCCGCGTGGAAAGTGTTTTCTTATCCCAAGGGAACATTATACCAGGATGAAAAGTAGCCTATGTGCTATTGCAGACTATAATCTATCTCTGTGTCAAATTTCATCCAGATGTTCTATTTAATTTTATCATTCTGTTCATTCCATCATTCATTCATTTCATCATTCATTTAATCATTCATTTCATCATTATTTTATCATTCTGTTTCATCCAGATAATCCAGCTGTTCTGGCGTGATTGAGTAATAATTATTGTCCAACAATGACTGTCCATACCAGGTTGCCTGGAAGAGATCGCGGCATGCGATAAGGCCGCATTGTATTTGTTTTAATGTTAAGTTTCTTTTTATAATTGTATTTTATGGTGTACAATAAAGCATATAATAAATAAATAAACAATACCACCACCGAGTATGACCATGTTTCCGAATTTCGTGTGAAGCTCAAGTGGTTGCCAATTCGCCTTCCCCGGAATGCTCATATTCTTTCCCTTCTATATAATGTACTCTTTACTCCTTCCACCCCTTTTTACCTTACGTTTTCAGTTTCCCCGCGATTCCCACACAAAAATTCTTAGGTCATCAGACAACTTACAACTTCAAATACCAACACATTGCACGACTTTTTTGGATAAATCCTTTACTGTCCAGGCTACTCGTCTGTGGAATGCATTGCCAGATCCAATCAAACGTGCTCAATCATTGCCAGTGTTCAAAAGACTCGTAAAGGAACATTACCTGTCACTGTCTTCGTCTGCGTGTTGATTTGTGATTGTGATTATCAATAGAATCATTCATCATTTATTTTTATTGCCATTATATTAAGTATATATTTACTTATGTACATATTACATAGCATATGTATTTATCTGTGTATTTATTATAAGCTAGTATTTTATCAATATTAATGGCACACCAATGACAACCCCACTTCAAGTCCAGACAATTACTGTCCATACCAGGTTGCCTGAAAAAGATTGCGGAATGCGATAAGGCCGCCCATTATTGTAGTATTTGTATTAATTTTAAGTATCTTTTTGTCATTATGTTTTAAGGTGTATAATAAAGCATATAATAAACAAATAATAATAAGCGTCCATCCATCCAAACTTTCGCATTTCTAATAAAACAGTGAGATCTCTAACAGTTTCCATTGCCTATCAAATGTATCATCTTTTTCTTTGATTCGAAATATCTAGTAACGTTTTGTTCAACAAAGCATACTGCTGCTCTATTTGTCTTTTCTTTTATAAATGTATTTTCTTTATTTCTTTAAACAATTTCTGTATGCTCCACGTTGTCAAGTCTGTCCGCGTTAGGGCGCTCCTCTCGAGTCCTTATGTCATACGCGATCTGTTTGATCTCACATCTACGCTACGATAGCTTCGCTCCGTCGGACCCTTTTCCATCCACTCTGACAAGTAACAAGCCATCCACTTACTTCGAGCAATCGTTTTGCACTGCGTTTACTTTATTTTCAATTCTAACATTTATTCTAGACTAACTTCTACTAGCGGCTTCACCCGCGTTAAAGTCAGAAGTTATCCCAAGGGAACGTAGTCCTCTATCCTATGTCCGTCTCTAAGGTCCAATATATCTCTACACTTTCTTGAATTCTTCAAAATTAGTTCAGCGGTTTAAGCGTGAATATGTAACAAACAGACAGATGGAGTTACTTTCGCATTATACAAGTTCTATTATTCTTAGTAAAATTGGTTGAATAGCTGACTTTGGAAAGACGCATTTATATTATTTTAGCGTTGCCTCTCCCAAGTTGTGAAAATTAAACTTATCGTGACATAGACAAATGACAAATAGATCAAGACGAATGACATTAGGTTACCGAAACTCTTTGATTATTTAACTCTTTTGATAATTCTCTAATAGATTCTGAAATGTCTCGAAAGACTTTCAAATACTTATTTTATGTTCAATATCTTGGATCGGGCCAGTCGAAGAATTACAATTTCGAGCCCATGTACCTCTGGAATAATGTACATTTGAAATGGTGAAAGATTTTTTAAAAACGTGCCTTAATTCAGGTGATTATATTATTCCCTTCCACATACCTATACATTAACTTAAATTCATACATGGAATTCAAATAATATTAGTATGTACAGATATTTAGCTACTTCGAATTAAGTTATATTAATTTTCATGTTATTGTTTTTGATGGCAAAGGAACTGCTGGCACACGTGATCGTTAAGTAATATTTCATACCTCAGTCTGGTATTTCAGTTTTGACAGTGTTGGCGAAAACTCTGAATGACATTTTCAGTTTATTTGATTTTTTATTTGACTTTTTATGAAAATTGAATATTGGAGATTCGGTGACAACCAATGTAATTCTTGTACATTAAACAAACCAAAACGTATCATCATTAGCTCAATTTGTACAAACACTACTCAGCTAAGACAATGACTATAAAACTTAATGGTACAGCGTTCTTAAGGTAACTCTTTCAGTGTGAACGGCTAATACAAGGTACACAAACAGTGCTTGTTTACATAATGTGCTTTTATACTTTACATACAAATCTGCTCGTTGCTTCAAGCTCTCTTTTATACAGTTATCTGACTCTGATATTGGTATTACGTCGGTTTTTATCGGAGTTTGTTGGCTTTAGTTTGAAGATTGAGATGAAATCTAATTTGTTGTGATTGAGTCTGATTACACAATGTTATTGTAGCTTAAGAAGTTTTGTGTGACGATAACATTTCAGCAGGCTTTCTTGTCCAATGCTTCGGTGTATACTTTTTTAGTTTTAGGTACTTATTAGGGTTCCGTACCCAAAGGGTAAAAACGGAACTCTATTACTAAGTGTCTGTATGTCTGTCACCAGGCTGTATCTCATGAAACGTGATAGTTAGACAGTTGAAAATTTCACAGATGATGTATTTCTGTTGCTGATATAACAACAAATACTAAAAACAGAATAAAATAAATATTTAAATGGGGCTGCCATACAACAACCGTGATTTTTTGCCGTTGTTTTGCGATAATGGTACGGAACCCTGATCGGAACGGTATTTATTTAAAATCCAGTGTTTACACCCGCACAAATGGATCGTTTTGTAATGCAGAACTATGTGTAGATATTGTAAGTTATTTTAAATATTGTTGACAATACCGAAGGAGGCTGACACGATGTCTTGATCAAGGGAAAGAAACTAGGTCCTCAAGCCAATTTCAGCAGATGGTGATGGCAAGTTTAGATCAGAGTCGATAGAGGCGTGATTATTCGCCCAAAGGGGTCCAGTTACCATCACGGTCCTCAGTAATGAGGAACCGATTGTAAAAGGGGAAGCAGTCGACCGCCTCGGTCACCATGGCCTATCCTGCAATAGGAGCGCTGGCCGGATAGCACGGCACGCCAGCATTAATGACATCATACGTCGGGCTCTTGTCACCGCCGGGGTGCCAGCTGTTTTAGAACCCAATGGCTTGGCACGCGACGATGGGAAGAGACCAGACGGAATGACCATAATGCCTTGGAAGGTGGCAGGAAGGCCTTTGGTGTGGGATGCACAGGGGTCGACACCCTTGCGCCATCCCATCTTCTTAGCACGGCGGGCTTTGCTGGGGCGGCTGCTGCTGATGCAGAAAAGCTCAAACGGCGCAAATATAACAACCTTATTGGAAGTAAGGAAGTAAGTAAGTAGAGAGCAGTGGTGGCCCAGTGGTATCAGCCGCGACTTACAAGTTGTAGGTCGTGGGTTCGAG
The DNA here is from genome assembly GCA_948252205.1 of Orthosia incerta. Classification (NCBI taxonomy): domain Eukaryota; kingdom Metazoa; phylum Arthropoda; class Insecta; order Lepidoptera; family Noctuidae; genus Orthosia; species Orthosia incerta. The sequence goes on from OX411758.1 coordinate 4,514,595, forward strand.
CCCAGGTAGGCGCTTTACTTTGTGTAAATTATTTCATCACCACTGCTCTCAAAACGGTGAAGGAAAACATCGTGAGGCAACCGGCATGTCCTAGAACCAAAAAAAAATCGAAGACATGTGACATCCACCAACCCGCACTGGGCACGCGTGGTGGGTTACAGCCCATTCCCTCTCACAGAGAGGAGGCCTGTGTCCCAGCAGTGGGAACATTAATAGGCTGATGATGATGATGATGATTGGAAGTTATATGTTTGAGCCGTTTGGGGTTGAAACATTAGGTCCATGGGGTCCGAGTGCGCATAGAGTTTTTCGAAAAATTTGCACAAAGCTCGTCGACTCTTCACGTGACCAGAGGGCTGGCCTTTTCTTCGGCCAGAGAATCAGCATTGCCATCCAACGTGGCAATGCTGCCAGCGTTCTGGGCATGTTTCCCGTTGACATCGATGTGGACGAATTTTTTGATGCACAATGAGCTCTTTTCCGTCTCCCTTTTATATTTGTATATAGGTTTGTTTATTTTACAATATTCAATTGTATATTGTAAAAGTGAATCTTTTAAAAAATATTGGGCTGGTTGTTACTCAATCATACATTGTATGTGTGAGTGGAGTTGGATGTTACATAGGTATAAAATACTTTATTGTACACTTAAGGCGCCTCCCCGAGCAAAGCGCCGCGCTAGTCGTTTTTGTGCAGTTTTTAAGAGCTATCTACTCTTTATTTAAAAAGAAATATCAATTAATAAAAATACATTAAATTTCTACATAATATTGATTCTAAAATGGTAGTATACTTTTTTTTAAGAGGTATATGTTTCACAAATCTCCTTCTAACAAAACCATAAAATGAGAAATGATTATTGATAGCATGCATCTCCTCGTAAAGTGTTCATTAATTATTTATAATACTAACACTAATGGATAGACAATTTGATAACGAACATTTTGTATTTTTTTTTTTCAAAATTACAATATTCGATTTTGTAAAGATTTTATTCAAAAAAAAAACTGGGCGTATTCACTACTGTAATTCATGCGCCACCAGTGCCGCTAGGCCAATAGGAATGCTCATATCTCTTGCTGATTTTTTGGTCAGGGTACGGCCTTAAATCAAACTAATTTTAACGGGAACTGGGCACCTTTATGATGTATCGGTGGGTCAGTTCCTATAAGTTACAAGAGTAACAGCTGGTGTGTTATGAAATTCTCCATGCATATTATACACATCACATTCTCATAACACAAGTGCAAACAAATTAACATTATGTCGTAAATGATTTTTTGCCATTTTTTACACCCGGCGGAAAAAGAGGGGTGTTATTTATAAGTTTGACATGTGTTGCTGTGTATCTATGTGTCTGTCTGTGGCATCATAGCGTCTAAACGGATGAACCGATTTTGATTTAGGTTTTTTTTTTTAAAGTGTTCTTAGCTATGTTTGAATAAAATCGGTTAAGCCGTTCAAAAGTTATTCGCATTTTACTCTTTGAATTCGCAAGATATCGTGTCATTACGTGTTTCCATAGATTTTCGATTGAAGCGTGTCTGCTACTAGGTATATTATATGTTGTTTAAAAAGCAATATCAATCTACCCAGCCTTTTCCCAACTACACTACTACTATTGGGGTTGGCTTCCAGTCTTACCGGATTGAGCTGAGTACTAGTGCCTATCTGACCTCCACAATCCAGTAACTGGGTAACACGATACCCCTTGGCAAGACTGGTGTCAGATCTCAAGGTTCTGACTACCCGTAACGACTGTCAAAGATCTTCAAATGACAGCCGGGACAAACGGCTTAACGTGCTTTCCGAGGCACGGAGGAAACTCGGTATGTTGAAATGGTCACCCATCCACGGACCTTGATGATCGACCAGTGCGGCTTTTATTATCTAGCCACGAGCTCCTCCCACGAGTAGTTTTAAAAGCATGAAATAAATATTAAAATCGGAGTTTTTTAAATTTGTTTTTTTATCTTGTTAGCAATTGTGATTGACAATAGTGTAGATGAGTTACGAATGAATATCTGTATACCTATACCTAAATGCTGGTGGATAGTTATTAAACTCCAGTTAATGGTTTCAGAATAATTTTGACGACACGGTTGGCGTAGTGGTTGACCGATCGGCTGCTGCGCTGCGTGTCGCAGGTTCGATTCCCGCACGGAACAAATATTTGTACGGCCTACAGATAGTTGTTCCTGATCTGGGTGTCTTGTGTAATAATATAATATAATCCTTTTATTCAGACAGGTATAAATAAGTACATTGGTTGGTTATTTTGTATACTATTTAGTTTATAATTTAAGTTTTTCTAATTTCTTCGATATTGCCGTCTGTGTGCCCGCCTTTGACAAAGGCCTCCTCCAAATACTTCCATTTTTCCCTATCCCTAGCTACTCTTGTCCATGTAGCGCCTACTACCGTCTTTATCTCATGTGCGGGTGTCATGTGTATGTGAGTTTAAATGTTTGTAAACGCACCCACGATACAGGAAGAAATTCCTAGTGTGGGGCAACGGTTAACAAAATATATGTTTTTAAATTAGTTGAGGAGAATACAAAACATAGGTTTTATTTAGAGACTACATCATAATACACTCGCGAGCAATGAAAAAGTTCCAGTGACATAGCACCAAATTACTCCTAAACGGGCAAGGCTAGCTTGTGACGAATGACGCCGTCTACAATATTGAAGTACATTTAACAGCGCATCAGAATATTACCAACAAAAAACGTAAATATTGTGTTCAAATTTTGGGGCCATTTAAAACGTAAACGTAGGTTTTGATAACTCAGTACTTGGTGTTTCCTCCATGTGCTCTCAATACAGCTTCTACGCGATTGGGCATGCTGAATTCCAGATTTCTCAGCATATGCTGAGGAATGTTCTCCCATTCTTCGATGAGCGCGTAATTCAAGTCACGAAAAGTAATTGGAGGTGGAACCCGTTTTCTCACACGTCTGTCAAGCTCGTCCCAAGCATGCTCAATAGGATTCAAATCGGGGCTCCTTGCTGGCCACTCCACTTTGTGGATTCCTTCGTCCTGAAGATACTCATTTACAACTTGAGCAGTGTGGGCCCGTGCATTATCGTGCATGAACACTGCATTGTCGCCCATATTGGCCAAAAACGGACCAGCATGTTCATTGAGAATCTCATTGATGTATCTCACAGCAGTTTGGTTCCCGTTCTCGATTGGAACTAACGCTGTTCGACCCTCTGCAGAGATACCAGCCCACACGTGAACGGTACCTCCGCCGCCGTGTGACACTTTTTCTTCAAAACATGCTTGGGCAAAACGTTCTCCTGGTCGTCGGTATACTCTTTTCCTCCCATCATGATGGTACAGCATAAATCTTGACTCATCAGAGAACATCACTCTGCCCCATTCGTCCTCACCCCATTATGTATGCTCGCGGGCGTATCGCAATCGGGCAACTGAATGATGCCGTTCCAGTTTTGGGCCATTTGCTGGCCTGTAAGGCTTCAATCCTTTTTTGGCAAGACGTCTCCTGACTGTCCACTCACTTATTGGCTCCCTTCGAACTTGCAGAAGTTGTTGTTGAACCGCAACTCCCGCCTGATGTCGATTTCTTAACATGGCTGCCGCAATGAAACGATCTTCTCGGACTGTTGTGCACCTTGGCTTGCCAGTACCTGGTCTTCTCAGGTTTAATCCAGTCTCCCTAAACCTCGTCGGACAGTAGTATGTGTCACGACCATTATTCTGGCCGTATTTCTTTGGCTGGTCCCCAATTCCACCATAGTGATGATTCTCGTACAATCCTCGGGTGATAGAGGCATGATTTATGGGTACGAGAGCTGTAAGACTTTACAATTTAAGAATTCTTTCACAACGGCGAAAACAAGGATGAAATCAAAAGCAAAACAAAAATCGAAACAAATGTATTCCGAAATTTTCAAACCCCAAAATGTTGTTTTTCTACTTTTTTTATCCATGGCTTCAAAAAGACCAGTATTTATAAGAGTTTAAGTTTGCATAATAAAATAGATTTCATTATACTTTTTTAATTTATGAAGCTAGGTTCTATGTCTTAGGAGATATTAAGGTGTTTGTCGGCATTTTGTGGGTGGAACTTTTTCATTGCTCGGCAGTTTAGGTGGGAAAGGACTATACGTAGAGTGACACCACATCCTAGGTACGACTGTACATAAAATGTGGTCTCTACAAACTTCCAGTCCAGTCTGACCGGATCCAGCTGAATATGTGGCTTTTACATAAAGTAAATAAGTTTGTTGCGTTTTAACATTTTCTTTTCAGTTGTAACGGATGTGACGTCGGCCTACGTGCAACCGACCAATACCCGCCGAGCCCGCCGAAGCTAAGCCGCCATATTGAAGCCTCCCCTCCAGTCAAGCCATGTCAGCAACGAGGATAATGTTAATATAAGCGATTGCCCATCATTTATTTGTCTCTTTCGATTGTGAATACAAGATCTGAACAAAGCTCTGCCCGGTTTTTATTTATCCGTTTCACTCAGAAGTGGTATGAACAAAAATTAATCTTCGTTTAATAACACATCCACGCCACAACCGCAAGATCACCTGACTCTGAAGAAAAATCGAAGAAGTTTGTGTTATTCACCAACGGAACGACACTACAAGCTTTACGGCGTGAGCTACACTCTGCCATCGACCCAACTGCACGCCGAGCAAGACTGCATCAAACCCTGTGCTGCGTGTGACTGCAAGGAGAGGTCCTAACAAGGGCCGAGAGCTGCCAGGAGCCACAGCCAGTTTGCCAGGTACGTTGTCTTTCTCATTTCCATATCCGCAATATCGATAACTCTAATTCTATCCAGGCCATAGCCACTTGTTTTATTTGTCGCCATATTTTCAATAATAAAGATAAAACTAGTTTGCATAACCAGCATCCGTGTATGTGCGTGTATGACTATGTTTTCACGTAAACGAAACAAGAATGTAAGGATAGAAGCAGATGGCGTTCTGTAGTTTGTCTACCCTCATGGGAAAAAGGCATGACTTCATGTATGTGCTTATTTACTGTTCCCTGATCCGAGGTGCTTATAATTAACTCTTATTCTAGCCAGGCCATAGCCACTTAGTTTAGCAGTGGGAATAAATAGTTTAACCAAATACAAATATTGTTTTGCTTCGGGTACACACAACTGATCAACCCGTGTATAGACATGAGACATCCTTAGATACTGGAATCTGAATCCAGTTACGTTTATCCGGTGAACTAAGTAAAAAAAGAACGTCGATATTAAGCTTTGTCACAAAATAGAACGCCGCCGCTTACATACTTTTTGCCTCTGCGTTGATTACCGCGCTTTAAATGTCCCTGTAAAATGTAAGATTTCTGTAACCTTATATAGATGATCAAGTTTCTCGAGTACTTTAACTGTTACGTATCAGTATGGTCCAAAGTTAGCAATTAATCCAGATGATACTCATAAAACACAGAACTCGTAGAACTAGCAAAGGTAGTAGGTAGTATAAGTATACCGGGGTTCCATTTAGTTTAGAAAAGAGGCCTTTAGTGTGAGATTTATTAATATAGTACCTAGCATAATCTGCCAAAGTAGGTATTAAGTAGGTATTGGCATTTTTAGAAGAACTTCTACCCTCAACTGGTTTAAATTCTGGTGTTATTATTTTATAAAATGTCTAACAAAAAAAGGACTTAATACTGAAAGTTAAATATGAATACTCGTTAATACACTAGTTTTGAAAAAAAAAAACAAATCGCTTAAATGGTCAGGTCAAATTGGCACTAGTGGCAGACAGCCGAGTTGGCAGTTTCAAGTTTCATTTGCCTAGTAATGTGTGTCATGTGGGTACGTCAATTTATCGGATAGTGCAGTTATTTTAAGAAGTGTATTCCAAATTTCGCGTTGATTGTGTACCCGTTAATGGATTAGTTTTGAATGATTGCAAAATATTTCGGGTTCTAAGCCTGTTTTCGCTTTGTATGACCCCGCGCTTCCTACAGAAGTACATATGGATGCGTGTAAGTTAGGTGTCGCCCGTATATTGATGCAAAAACGAACTGCAAATAAAATTCATTACGACCAGTCGGGTTACAAGTGAGCATATAGCATGGACCATTATTATGAGCTTCAAACTCTCGCTGTTGGACTCGTTACGTAGATTTCGCGTGTATGTTATAGGTAAATATGTCATGTAAAGGTTGTTACTGATTGTGCAGCGGTCCAAGGTACGATCACGCATCGCAGGATAGTGGTTTTTGATAAAATATTATAACATTAGTGTTGAGTATAGGCCGGCCCATCGTATGAAACATGTAGGTGCACTTGGCAGAAATCCAGTCGATACAATGAATAAAAAAACCGTATCTAAGTCACTGACACTGGTTATATACGTTACAATGCCATGACGACAAGCTTTAGTTCACTAATTAACCAGCTAAAAACCAACACCGTCCATCCGGACATAATAAGCAATTACTTGATTGTTGACGAGAAGCTTTATAGAAAAACCCTAAATGGCAGTAGACTGGTAGGAGCTTCGGAGCTTGGGTAGATAGATAAGATAGTGCAAATGCATCATGATGACTTTGGTCACCATGATTTTAATAAATTAGTATATTGGTTACCAAAAATGACTCAATTCATTAGAAAATACATGACCGCACGTCTTCATTGTGCATATGGCAAGGGCAGTTAGTGTATGAAAGAACGAACATTACATCTAAATTCCTAAACCGTTTGAACCAATGCTTATGATTCATGTAAACCATTTAGGTCAGTTTTGTTAAAATTAAAGGGGTATTTGTACAATTGTCTCGTGGCTAAATAATAACAGCCGCACGGGTCGATCTTCAAGGTTAAGCAACGCTTGACGAGGTCGGTCCGTGGATGGGTGACCATTTCAGCATACCGAGATTCCTCCGTGCCTCGGAAAGCACACTAAGCCGTTGGTCCCGGCTGTCTTTTGAAGATCTTTGACAGTCGTTACGGGTAGTCAGAAGCTTGAGATCTAACACCAGTCTTGTCAAGGGGTATCGTGTTTCCCAGTTACTGGGTTGAGGAGGCAGTTGCTCCATATAAAACACTGGTACTCAGCTGAATCCAGTAAAGTCAAAATCAAATATATTTATTTCAATTAGGCCGGTAAGCAGCACTTTTGAACGTCATACATATATGAATTAAAATTTACAAGTAATAAAAATTTATTCACAGTGCATTCGGAAAAGTAGCTTTTTATGGAGAAGAACGCACAAGAAACTCCATGTACACGTGTCCATGTGTAAAGTTGGTAATGATTGTAGGACGAAGAGTTTTCCAAATTAGTAATTGCCGAGTCGACACTTGCGTACTATCGATTCTATCGTGACGATTCGGACACTGAAAAATATATTTTGCCTTTTTGGTTCTCCTAATCATGGTATGAGGTACCATATTAAGGCCTTCACGAGCAAACGTGGTTTGTTAAACAGTTTAGGTACACATTAAATGATATTGCTTGTCCACATGCTATTGGTTACTTTAAACGTAGAAATCAAACCATTTATAATGCTTGGCGGGCTTATGATTATAGTAAAGCTAAGTCAAGTAAAGCCAAGTCAAGTAAAGCCAAGTCAAGTAAAGCCAAGTCAAGTAAAGCCAAGTCAAGTAAAGCCAAGTCAAGTAAAGCCAAGTCAAGTAAAGCCAAGTCAAGTAAAGCCAAGTCAAGTAAAGCCAAGTCAAGTAAAGCCAAGTCAAGTAAAGCCAAGTCAAGTAAAGCCGAGCCTAGTAAAGCCGAGCCTAGTAAAGCCTAGCAAAGTAAAGTCTAGCAAAGTAAAGTCTGGCAAAGTAAAGTCTGGCAAAGTAAAGTCTGGCAAAGTAAAGTCTGGCAAAGTAAAGTCTGGCAAAGTAAAGTCTGGCAAAGTAAAGTCTGGCAAAGTAAAGTCTGGCAAAGTAAAGTCTGGCAAAGTAAAGTCTGGCAAAGTAAAGTCTGGCAAAGTAAAGTCTGGCAAAGTAAAGTCTGGCAAAGTAAAGTCTGGCAAAGTAAAGTCTGGCAAAGTAAAGTCTGGCAAAGTAAAGTCTGGCAAAGTAAAGTCTGGAAAAGTAAAGTCTGGCAAAGTAAAGTCTGGCAAAGTAAAGTCTGGCAAAGTAAAGTCTGGCAAAGTAAAGTCTGGCAAAGTAAAGTCTGGCAAAGTAAAGTCTAGCAAAGTAAAGTCTAGCAAAGTAAAGTCGAGTCGAGGCTAGTTAAGTAAAGTCGAGTCGAGCCTAGTATTACGCCTAGTAGGGCCTAGTGTTGCGCCTAGTAGGGCCTAGTGTTGCGCTTAGTAAGGCCTAGTACTACGGCTAGTAGGGCCTAGTATTACGGCTAGTAGGACCTAGTATTACGCCTAGTAAAGCCAGGCAAGCCAGCCGAATCAGCCTAGCCAGGCAAGCCAGCCAAACCAGCCTAGCCAGGCAAGCCAGCCAAACCAGCCTAGCCAGGCAAGCCAGCCAAACCAGCCTAGCCAGGCAAGCCAGCCAAACCAGCCTAGCCAGGCAAGCCAGCCAAACCAGCCTAGCCAGGCAAGCCAGCCAAACCAGCCTAGCCAGGCAAGCCAGCCAAACCAGCCTAGCCAGGCAAGCCAGCCAAACCAGCCTAGCCAGGCAAGCAAGGCAAGCCAGCCAAGCCAGGCCATTAAGCGGCACTTTTGAATGTCAAATATTGAATGTAAAAATAAAACTTCAGATAACGCAAGAGTGATTATGTGTACAAAAGGGTTGTTTTTATGACTACAATTATCTAAAGACAATACAAACTGGATGACTATTATTCAGGTCATAATATAGTAACTAAAGTCAATGTCAAACCCATAGCCATAACATATTTATTAAAGCCATAATTTATTACATTGAATGTGGTACAATGGTTTGCAAGAATCTGTTAAGTCCATATTGAAAATGCATTATGTAAAGTAGTGGCATATTATATATACAGGATTATAGACATAAAAGGTTAACGTGGTTCCAAAAGCTCACGGGTGCTTAGACTGTAAATGCGCTAAGGCCATATAGACGTAAAGCACCTATATCAGACAGTAACAATAATAGTGACACTGAATACCTAATTGATTTATATGAAAGCTAATGAATGTGTTTTGCTCCCATTGCGGGAGCAATGATTCCAGGATGGCCGAATGTAACGGATGTGACGTCGGCCTACGTGCAACCGACCAATACCCGCCGAGCCCGCCGAAGCTAAGCCGCCATATTGAAGCCTCCCCTCCAGTCAAGCCATGTCAGCAACGAGGATAATGTTAATATAAGCGATTGCCCATCATTTATTTGTCTCTTTCGATTGTGAATACAAGATCTGAACAAAGCTCTGCCCGGTTTTTATTTATCCGTTTCACAGTGCAATATCGTTCTCAATATCCCGACGGAGTTCATTTTTAATCCCCGACGGAAAAAGAGGGGTTTCATAAGTTTGACGTGTGTTGTGCTGTGTATCGGTGTGTCTGTCTGTGGCATCATAGCTTCTAAACGGATGAACCGATGTTGATTTACTTTTTTTTGTTTGAAATGTGACTTTGTCGTGAGTGTTCTTAGCTATGTTTGATTTGTATCTGTGTGTCTGTATGTCTGTCTGTGGCATCATAGCTCCTAAATGGATGGACCGATGTTGATTTACTTTTTTGTTTGAAAGGTGACTTTGTCGTGAGTGTTCTTTCTAAGCTATGTTTGATTTGTATCTGTGTATCTGTGTGTCTGTCTGTGGCATCATAGCTCCTAAACGGATGAACCGATGTTGATTTACTTTTTTTTGTTTGAAATGTGACTTTGTCGTGAGTGTTCTTAGCTATGTTTGATTTGTATCTGTGTGTCTGTATGTCTGTCTGTGGCATCATAGCTCCTAAATGGATGGACCGATGTTGATTTACTTTTTTGTTTGAAAGGTGACTTTGTCGTGAGTGTTCTTAGCTATGTTTGATTTGTATCTGTGTGTCTGTATGTCTGTCTGTGGCATCATAGCTCCTAAACGGATGAACCGATGTTGATTTACTTTTTTTTGTTTGAAAGGTGACTTTGTCGTGAGTGTTCTTAGCTATGTTTGATTTGTATCTATGTATCTGTGTGTCTGTCTGTGGCATCATAGCTCCTAAATGGATGGACCGATATTGATTTACTTTTTTGTTTGAAAGCTGACTTTGTCGTGAGTGTTCTTTCTAAGCTATGTTTGATTTGTATCTGTGTATCTGCGTGTCTGTCTGTGGCATCATAGCTCCTAAATAGATGGACCGATGTTGATTTACTTTTTTGTTTGAAAGCTGACTTTGTCGTGAGTGTTCTTAGCTATGTTTGATTTGTATCTGTGTGTCTGTCTGTGGCATCATAGCTCCTAAATATTTGGATCGATGTTGATTTACTTTTTTTGTTTGAAAGCTGACTTTGTCGAGAGTGTTCTATGTTTGATTGAAATCGGTTCAACCTTTCAAAAGTAATTCGAATTTCACTCTGTGAATCTGGGTTTTTTCGCAAAATATCATGTCATAATTACGTATTTCGATGGATTATCGATTGAAGCGTGTCTGTTACTAGGTATATTATATATAGTTTAAAAAGCATTAAATAAAAGTTAAATTTAAAAAACACCCTACATAAAAACCTCTAATAAAATAAGCCTCGTACTCGCGTCGGGGAACCGCTGAGTAAATAAAATAAACTGCTGAAAACGTTGTCTTTTTTTCTAAACAAAGCTCGGAGTATTGTATCGACTAGTGTAGGTACGTATAGGTATTATACTTCGTCTTAACGAGTCAGTTGGTCTGTTCGTCTGTATAGACAAGTGTCCATACAGACAAACAGACCAACTGTCTGTGTACTAATGATTGTTGAAAGGATAGTAATAAGCACGTAATACGCCGATTACATCCTCAGATCAATGAACGTTAACAAAATTAAATTGGGTTTTATTACAGCCTTTGTTCAAGTTGCGAAAATAAACTGAAGGCGTCCATGGTGCCTCGCGCTGTACGCATGACAACACCATGAATATGAGGTCTTTTGTTACGTAAATCACATGCAAATAACCCATGACGGGTAGCACTGGAGTTAGCACAACGCTGGAGGAGGGTCTAGCCTCGATGTCACCCTCCCTCACACGTGGTAACACGAAGAAAAATGTAAATTTATTTTTATTTCGAAAACCGGGTCACAACCCTTCGACGCAGCGCTATATCAAGCGTTTATATTAAAAGATTGAAGTCCCACTTACCGTACGAATTACTCCCGAGGTCTGACCGGATTGATGCACAAACGTCTGAATAGATGCGCCAGTATCTATCACCACAACACTCGCGACGTCTATACGACTCACTATTTATAAGGCGCGCGGGAGGACCGTGCGCGCCCCGGCTGCCGTACGACCACCGTGCGACTGATGACACGGCACTGTTTACGCCGTATCACGCATGCGTGGTAGACTACCCTCTGGTGTCGACGCTCGCTGAGACCTGAACTCCAAAAGATTTTCTACCTTAAAGCATTCAAATAAGGTTTAGTTAGCAGTTGGGGATGAAGTGTTGTAGTGTGATCGCCGAGTGTCCCTTGTATCTCGTTCACTTTTTCCTCGCTGTTCGTTTAGTGTGCGTTATTGTGAGAGCATCGTTTGACTCATCTCGCAGATAAGTTGAGTCATTATCTCGCACGCGATTTGTTTGTAATGTCGGTTTCGGTTTACTGAGTTACAGGACGTTGAACTAAAGGGTTGCACTTTGGGCTACAACGTACGGGTTTGTAAAACTATCCAATTATATTAATATAGATAATAATATGGATATTCATCGACAAGAACTTATCTTGGACTGCCCAATTGCAGGAAGTAAGCCGCAAGTTATTTGCATCTGCTGCAACTTTGAGGAAACTGCGGCATTTCCTTCCGACTGCCACCAAGATTGCAATTGTACAATCTCTTCTTCTTCCCATCCTTGATTATGCTGATGCCAGCTATCTTGACCTTACTCAAGAACAACTCGATAAACTTGAGCGGCTTCAAATTTTTGTATTTATGGTTCATATTCGGTTTGCGCAAATATGACCATGTTTCCGATTTCCGTGTGAAGCTCAAGTGGTTGCCAATTCGCCTTCGCCGGAAAGCACATATTCTTTCTCTTCTGTATAATGTGCTCTTTACTCCTTCCACCCTTTTTACCTCAAGGATAGTTTTCAGTTTATCTGCGATTCCCACACGAAACCACTTAGATCATTGGATAACTTGTGACTTAAAATGCTAATGCATTCCACTACTGTAATACTTTTGGGGTGGTATGGGATCTACCTCCTAGTGGTCCACCCCGGGCAACGGCACCACGGGCTTGCCTGTGGTACGGCTGAAAGATCCCACTTAAGCGGTGGTAGGCTCCGCAAGGGGCCGCCTGGCTCGCGACCACCATCCCACCGGAGTCCGGCGCCAAGCAGCTTGCTGTATTCCGTCGGTGTGTGGGAGTGCCAGTGCCTTTGGGGGAGAAGGAGGTTGTCAGTTGCGCTTTTCAGAACCGGTCGTGGTCTCTGAGAATAACTTGCCGGGTAGCTCATTCTGGAGGGTAGCGGGATCCGAAGCACGGTGCCAGCCGTTGGCCGACCGCAGTCAGTAGGGGGCCCAAGTAGCACGCCAGCCACGTGCCAAAGGCTGCCCCGCCAACTCGCGAAAAATCCCGGTATGCTCCACCGTGCCAGCTGGCGACTGGATGGGAGGACCCGGTGGCCATATCCGGGGGGGTTCGGGCGTCCCCGCAGTCTCCAAATGAGTTCCCCATAGGTTGAGTTGGTTTTAGTGGTCCACTTGGTTATCTGAGCAGCGCCTCGACAGTTCAACTTTTTCCCCAGCAACTCTAACAATATCAATGACCAAAGCAAAGAAGAGAAATAAGGTTAAACAACGGCTGCACTTCCTCCCACTTAAAGTGCACCTCATTAACATCAGGGGGTTGCACTCCAACCTTGATCCGGTCCACCACCACCTAGAGACCGAGAAGCCGCACCTGTTCTTCCTAACGGAGACGAAGATAACAACTCCGTCGGACGTGGCGTACCTCAACTACCCGGGTTACTCTCTTGAACACAAGTTCAAGAAGCAAGCTGGGGTCTGTGTGTACGTCCGCGATGACATCTGTTGTCGTCGTCTCCGTTGCTTTGAGAAATCGGGTTTTTCTGCCATATGGCTGCTTGTGGACACAGGCGTGGAGAAGTCTATCTACGTCGGCGTATACCGATCCCATAGCGGTGACCAGGAGTCAACAGCGCTCTTTAATAGCCTTGTAGAGTCGACTGATGTAGCCCAGCAACGATACCCAACAGCGAAGCTTGTTTTTCTGGGGGACTTCAACGCCCATCATAAGGAGTGGCTGTTCCCGTACCAGAAAACCGACCATGCCGGGTTGGAGGCGCGCAAGTTTGCTTTAACGCTAGATCTTACCCAGCTGGTGAATGTGGCAACGCGGGTACCGGATGTAGACGGCCATACACCCAATTGTTTGGACCTTCTGCTGACAACTGATCCGGACAGTCATTCGGTGTCGGTCTCAGCCCCGCTGGGAACGTCTGACCACTGTCTAGTGAAATCCGTTTCGACTTGCTCTCCTCCAGATGAGAGCCCTAGAGGCACGAGGCGAGTATGGCGATACGAGTCAGCAGACTGGGACGAGATGCGGCACTTTTTTGCGTCTTATCCTTGGCGGTATGTGTGTTTCTCCTCGGGTGACCCCTCGAGCTGTGCGGACGCGGTTGCGGATGTGATTCGGCAGGGAATGGAATATTTCATTCCATTCTCCGACATTCCGCTCGGTCCCAAATCCCGACCTTGGTATAATGCTGAATGCGCCCTCGCTGAGGCCCGAAAAGAGTTTGCCTACCAAGCCTGGGTCGGGGCCCGCGACCGCAAAGTTAGAGCGCGTAGGGTTCGCGCGAAAAAAAGAGCCTTTAATTCTGCCGCCAAGTTCTGCAAGCGGGTTTTGCGTCGGGCACGTTTTGACCATATTGGACGTATTGGGGCCAAGCTAGCATCGCACCCTCCGGGTAGTAAACAGTTTTGGTCCCTGTCTAAAGTGGTCGAAACGAATTTCTGTCGGCCCACTTTACCTCCGATGCTGAAACCTGATGGGTCGCTGGCTCACTCTGCGAGAGACAAAGCAAATTTATTTGCATCCCTTTTTGCTGGCAATTCACGTCTGGACGCTGGCTCCAAGCAACCACCTACTGTACCTCACTGTGACTCTTCCATGCCGGAGATCGCTGTGCACGCTAAAGAGGTCCGGAGAGTATTGTGCAGTCTAGACAGTTATTCAGATTAACGAAAACTAGCAAGTCTTTTCTTATAAACAGTATACGCTTTTATAACAAGTTGCCTAAGTCAGTTATAGAACTGACCGATGGAAAGTTCAAAAACTACATCAAACGTGTCCTTGTTAAAAAAGCATATTATAAAATCAAGGACTACGTTGAAGATAAAAAATTTGGCTTTGACACCCTCTGCGCATGCGGCTTCCCTGGTAACTCATAAACGGCACAAATATATGGATATCTCTAACTATTCTCAATCTCATTTTTTTTCTCTTTTAATTAGACTTTTTACAATATTTTTCAATCATCATTATAGCCCTTAGCTAAGAATAGTTACAGCACTGATTACAGTATTTGTGCCACATGTTAAATTTAGAGTTGTGTTTTTTTTTTTTTTTTACCTTTGTATAGATTCTTTTACCTATTGTGAATGTGTGAACATTGTAGGCTTTCTAGTTTTCTAGATGATTGTTAACATTTGTTAACTTTTTATTTCGTGCATTATTTTTTTTTTTTTCTCAATTTCGTACGACTTATTGTCGGGCCTACGTTGTCCCCCCATATCCAAGTACTAATGCTGTAACATGGAAATATTGTAAACAAAACAATTTAAAAGAGTAACCATGGAGTTTCTTGCCGGTTCTTCTCCAAAGGAAACGACTAACCCGAACCGTGCACCTTTTGTCGACGTTTTATAAGTGCCCATGTAGGCCTATGTAAAATAAAAATATTTGATTTTGATTTTGATTTTTGATTTTGAGACGTGAACAAAGCCAGCGGGCCTGACGGCATCCCAGCGAGAGTGCTGAGGCAGTGTGCGCCAGAACTGTCTCCTGTGTTGACTCGTTTGTTCCGCCTCTCTCTTGTAAAAAGAACGGTACCGAAATCCTGGAAGCTTGCAAATGTGCAACCAGTGGCCAAAAAAGGCAACCGTGCAGACCCTGCCAATTACCGTCCGATCGCCATTACCTCCATTTTGTCCAAAGTTATGGAAAGGGTACTGAACAGTAAGTTGCTGACCTACCTTGAAGACAACAATCTCCTCAGTGACCGTCAATATGGCTTTCGCCGGGGACGGTCAACTGGCGATCTTCTTGTGTATGTCACGCACTGCTGGGGCGAAGCCATCGAGAGACACGGCGAAGCACTTGCTGTTTCGCTTGATATCTCGAAGGCCTTTGATAGGGTCTGGCACGCGAGTCTACTCAGTAAGCTTCCTGCTTATGGCATCCCCGCTGGTTTTTGTAGCTGGATATCAGACTTCCTCAATGAACGGTCGATCCGAGTGGTCATTGACGGCTGCTCCTCTGACTTCATGGCTATTGATGCCGGAGTACCTCAGGGGTCTGTTCTCTCTGCAACTCTTTTCCTGCTACACATCAATGACCTACTTCAGCCTGGTATTATTGGGTACGCAGATGACAGTACTGTTGCAGAGAGATACTTGTCCAGCGCAGGAACCAGCGTGGATGAAGTTCGTTCCTTGAGAGAGGCTATGGTGGAAAGGACAGATTTGACCTTAAGCCTTGTCTCCCAGTGGGGTGATGACAATCTGGTCTCCTTTAACGCCACCAAAACACAGGCGTGTCTTTTTACCGCAAAAAGGAGTATCTTCGATCAAACTCCTACTTTTCGGGGTGCGTCTGTTCCTGTGACTGATCGGCTCGAGCTCTTGGGCATGGAGTTGACATCCAGCCTCAGCTTCGGCGCCTCCATTGAGTACAAAGCTCAAATTGCGGCCAAAAAGCTGGGCATCCTAAATAGAGTGAAGCGATACTTTACGCCTGGACAGCTTTTAACCCTTTACAAAGCGCAAGTCCGATCCTGCATGGAGTATTGCAGCCACCTTTGGGATGGCTCAGCTAAGTATCAGCTTGCCGCGCTTGACTCGGTGGAACGCAGAGCCAAGAGGCTCATTGGCGACGTTGAGCTGGCGGATGCCAAGCTACACAGCTTGGCTCATCGCCGCAAGGTTGCCTGCTTGTCGGTCTTTTACAGACTGTACTTCGGTGAGTGTGCTCAAGAACTCCACGACCTCATCCCACCAGCCCCCTTCTACCATCGGACATCTAGACGCACTGCAAGTTACCATCCTTACCTTGTTGCCATTCCACCAATACGCACCAAGCGCTTCCAATCATCCTTCATAATGCGCACAGCGAATGAGTGGAACTCACTACCTGCGTCTGTGTTTCCGAACGCATTCAACCCGAATCTCTTCAAAGTTAGAGTGAACAGGCTTCTTCTGGGTAAGCTCGCTCCATCGTCGACTCTGTCTCTGTCACCTTTGACCTAGACTAGAGTCAAGAGCAAACCCATCACAAATAAAAAAAAAAAAAAAAAAAAAAAAAAAAAAAAAACTACTTTATTCAATAAATATTGTTGGGCCTACGTTGTCCCCCCATATCCAAGCACTAATGCTGTAACATGGAAATATTGTAAAACCAAACCATTTTTAAAAGAGTAACCGTGGAGTTTCTTGCCGGTTCTTCTCCATAGGCAACGACTAACCCGAACCGTGCACCTTTTGTCGACGTTTTATAAGTGCCCATGTAAGCCTATGTAAAATAAAAATAAATGATTTTGAGTCTAACCGGATTTAGCTGAGTACCAGTGTTTTACATGGAGCGACTGCCTATCTGACCTCCACAACCCAGTAACTGGGTAACACAATACCCCTTGGTAAGACTTTTTTTTTTTTTTTTTTTTTTTTTTATTATAGATAGGCTCGCGCTTGACCACAATCTCACCTGATGGTAAGCGATGATGTGGTCGACGGTGTTACACGCTTGCCTAGAAGTAACCTATTCACTCTTGACTTAAAGACCCCGAGGTTGTAGCTATCTGGAAACACAGACTCCGGCAGGGAATTCCACTCCTTAGCTGTACGCATAATGAAAGTATTTCCAAAACGTTTAGTGCGTATGGGTGGGATGTCCACCATGTACCGATGGCGCATTGCCGTACGTCTGGTAGTCCGATGATGAAACGGGCTGGGCGGAATTAGATTATGCAATTCCATCGCACACTCCCCGAAATGCAACCGATAAAAAACCGACAAGCTGGCAACTCGACGACGATGTTCAAGGCTTTGGAGCTTTGACTCGACCAATGCCTCATTGCCGATGAGCCTCTTGGCCCGTTTTTCGATCGACTCTAGTGCATCAAGCTGGTATTTGGCCGATCCGTCCCAGAGATGAGAACAGTATTCCATGCAAGATCGAACTTGCGCTTGATACAACTTAAGCAGCTGCTCTGGCGTGAAGTACCGTCCCACCTTCGCAAGGATCCCCAACTTTTTGGCAGCTAGTTGAGCCTTTGCTTCAATGTATGGGCCAAAATTGAGTGTCGATGTCAACGTTACGCCAAGAAGCTCAAGATGGTCCGTTATCGGTACGGTTACACCTCGGAAAGATGGAGCCGGGTGAAATTGGCTCTTTTTCGCGGAGAAGAGACACGCCTGTGTTTTTGCGGCATTGAACTTGACCAGATTGGCATCGCCCCATTCGGAGACTGCCGCCAAGGACAAGTTCAAGCGCTCCAACATGGCCTCACGGAGAGACCGGACCTGAGCCCCAGTGGCCCGTGCGTTTGACAAGTATCTCTCAGCAACAGTGCTGTCATCTGCATACCCAAAGGTGCCGGGTTTTAGCAGTTCATTTATGTGCAGCAAGAACAATGTCGCTGACAGTACCGACCCCTGAGGGACCCCGGCATTAATATCCAATAGGTCCGAAGAGCAGCCATCGATAACTACTCGAATGGACCGACCCCTCAGGAAGTCTGCAATCCAGTCACACAGACCACCGGGCAGACCGAATGAAGGAAGCTTACCAATAAGGCTTTCGTGCCAGACCCTATCAAAAGCCTTCGAGATGTCGAGGGAGACGGCAAGCGCTTCCCCATGTCTCTCGATGGCCTCACTCCAGATGTGAATGGCATACGCTAGAAGATCCCCAGTAGACCGATTTCGGCGGAAGCCGTATTGGCGGTCGCTAAGGACGTCGTTGGCTTCTAGGTATGCCAGGAGCTTACTATTAAGTACGCGTTCCATACTCTTACAGAGTATGGACGTTACAGAGATGGGTCTGTAGTTGGCCGGGTCAGCACGACTGCCCTTCTTGGGCACGGGCTGTACGTTGGCTTGCTTCCAAGCATTCGGCACTTTTCCAGTCTGATAAGAAAGGCGAAACAGGCGTGTCAAGATCGGAGACAATTCAGGCGCACAGGTTCTGAGAACAATTGCTGGTATACCGTCGGGACCGCTAGCCTTATTCACGTCGAGGTCGCGCAGCACCCTACGTACGTCCTTTTGATGGATGCGAATGTCCGACATACTCGTCCCGCATCCATCAGGAGAAGAAGGGGGGCCTGCGCCACCAGGATTCAGACGCGAAGATTCCGCAAAAAGAGAGGCAAACAAGTTTGCTTTCTCCTCAGCGGAGTGGGCCAGCGACCCGTCGGGTTTCAGCAGTGGTGGTAGTGAGGGACGGCAGAAGTTCGATTCAACCGATTTAGCCAGGGACCAGAACGCTTTACTACTTGCTGGGTAGGATGCAAGTTTCATCCCTATCCGGCTAATGTGGTCGAACCGAGCCCTTCGCATCACTTTCTTGCAGGACTTGGCAGCCCTATTGTAGGCTTTCTTCCTCTGACCAACGTCACTCGCCTTGCGTGTTCGAGCGTCGACCCAGGCATGGTACGCCTCATGCTTACGCGTATCGGCGCGATTACACTCGGCGCCAAACCAAGGTCGGTCTTGGCTAGACATTGTTACGTCAGAGAACGGAATGTAGTACTCCATTCCCTGACGCAACAAATCCGTCACGGCGTCCGCGCACGACGTAGGATCAGACGAAGAAAAGCAAAGCTGCCAAGGATAGCATGCGAAGAAAGATCGCATGCCATCCCAATCCGCTGACTTGTACCGCCATACCCGCCGGGTGCCTCTTGGGCTGGGATCGGGAGGGGAGTAGACGGATACAGACTTCACCAGACAGTGGTCGGAACTACCCAAAGGTGGAGATACCGACACCGAGTAACGGTCTGGATCTGTGGTCAGCAGAAGGTCCAAGCAATTAGCCGTATGCGAATCAACATCCGGCACCCTCGTTGCCCCCTGGACCAGCTGAGTGAGATTTAACGCTAGCGCAAGCTTACGTGTCTCTCGCCCAGCATGGTCAGTGTACTGGTACGGGAAGAGCCACTCCTGGTGGTGGGCATTAAAGTCCCCCAGTATCACCAGTTGGGCGGATGGGTACCGCTGCTGAGCCTCGTCAGCCGCCTCACTAAGGTATTGTGTTAGCCCGGTTGTCTCCAGATCTCCGCTGTGCGACCTGTAGACACAGGCATAGATAATCTTATCCAGACCTGTGTCCACCAGTGCCCAAAGCACTGAGTATCGGGCGTCTTCAAGGTTTCGGAGACGCCGATAACAGATGTCATCCCGGGCGTACATGCATACACCAGCGCGTGGCTTGAACATGTGCTCCAGGGTATACCCTGGGTAAGATAGGTACGCCACGTCTGACGGGCATCCGATCTGCGTCTCCGTAAGGAACAAAAGTGCTGGTTTCTCAGTCTCAAGGTGGTGATGGACTGCGACAAGGTTAGAGTGCAGACCTCGGATGTTGCTGAGGTGCACTTTATGTGAGAGTGAGTGCTGCCGCTGTTCAGCTTTTTTTCTCTTGTTCCTTGGCATTTTAAGTGAAAAAGGAGGGAGAGGAGAAGGAAGTAAGATGAGGTCCCACGCTTGCAACCTACAGACACGCCATCATTGGGGGACTGGTCTGGAGACTGCGGGGACGCCCGAGCCCCCCCAGGAATGTCCATCGGGCACTCTCGTCTGGTCGCCAACCAGCACGATGGCGCATTCCGGGATTTTTCGACAGTTGGCGGGGCAGCCTTTCATGTGTGGCTGGCACACTACTTGGGCCCCCAACTACCTGCGGTCGGCCAGCGGCGCACCGTGCCTCGGATCCCGCTACCCTCCGCGACCAGTCTCCCGATACGTCCATAACAGCGCGAGTCAGGACGGCCTGCTTGCAGTGGAGCAACTATCGCGACCCAACTCCTCTAGTGGCTGCACCGAGCATCATACCGGAAAACGACTAGGCCGCTTGGCGGTACGTCTTTGCCCGGTGGGTGGTCGCAAGCCTTCGGCCGAAGCCTACCACCAGTTTGTCACCTGATTTGCACCACCCGGGGACCACGTGTAGGGAATCGAATGAGGTACACTCCTACGGACGTGGGTGACTCAGCCCCCAAACAGACTGGTGACAGATATCAAGGACTCTGACTACTCGTAACGACTGTAAAAGATCTTCATATGATACCCGGGACCAGCTACTTAACTTGCTTTCTGAGGCATGGAGGAATCTCGCTATGTAAATATGGTCACCCATCCACGGACTGAACTTGGCAAGCGTTGCTTGACCTCCAAGATCGGATCGTGTGGCTGTTATTATTTAGCCACTAATGAAGATATAATATGTTATCAACTTAATTTATCTCATCATTACTGTGCTCTATCCCTGTATGGTGACCGTTTTTAAATTTTCCGTCTTCTTATGGTATTTTTTTGCGCCCAAAAATGTGTTAAAATTAGTGCAGAAATGTGGAACTTTCGTTTTTTTTTTTATTTTTTGTTTCCATACAGGGTTAGCGTGAAAATAACATTGTCATCCAGATACACTAATGGTTGCTGATCTAATGTTTTTCCACGCCTAACAATGGACTTGTATAAATCATTCGGCAGGTGACATGACGAGTTTACAACCGATGGGTGACGTAAATAAAGGGGTAGTGGCGACAAATGGATGGCACATTTACGATATCCATTAGTGAAGACTTCATAAAGGTGTCGATAATTACTTTTTAGTGATAGGTATGTAATTATAAAATAAACTAAAAATAAAATAAAATAAATAAGCCTTTATTCTACTTCACATAAATATTTCCTATAATTACTTACACTAGATTCTATTTGCTAAATTTTGTTTTTTCCTAAATTAATTTAAATGTTTGTACGAGTGTATCACGCCATTAAGCAGTAGTCGCCTCTTTGGCGTAGGCCTCCCCCATTTCCTTCCACTGATTCCTATCCCTAGCTTTAGTCATCCAACCAGGTCCACCTTTCTCCCAAAATATGTATTCCAACCTTTTCCTGGGCCGACCTCTACTTCTGCTTTGATTGCTTTGATCTCTTGGTATCCACTCAGTTACTTTTTTGGTCCATCGACCATTCTCTAACCTGCAGACATGACCAGCCCAGTTCCACTTAAGTAGCCTTATCCTCTTTATGACGTCAACTAATTTTGTCTTCTGTCTGATAATTTTGTTGTTGATTCTTTCTTTCTGCTTTATTCCCATCATGCTGCGTTCCATTTTTCTTTGACATATGGCAAGTACGTTTTCGTCGTGTTTCTTCAATGACCAGGTCTGGCAGCCGTACGTTAAGCATGGAAGAATTGCTACTTCGTAGAGGTATGTTATTAACATTATTTAACTATAGGGTTTGTTTAGCCTATTTTACACGGGCCATTATAACAAATCGATTGTCACCTTGTTCATCAAAATCGGATGAATAGTTTAGGCGCTACGGAGGAACATGCGTAAACACAAACATACATATATACATAGACTGCTAAAATCATAACCCATCCTTTTGTCTTCGCTGTAGCCATGTAAAAATTCGAAGACTCTACAGATGTCTACCAATCCGGATTGGGTCTGAGTAGTGGATAAGGTGCAGCGCTCTCACAGAGAGGACAACTGTGTTCCAGCACCCAGGCCGATTATGATGTGATTATAATGATGAGTTCTTCTCTAAATAGTATAAAACAAATTCACTGTCTAACTCTGTCTATTTCTCCGCTTAACGCAATGGATATTGATACGGTTTTCATTAATAATATTATTTTTTTCACAAAAAAATAAACCGACTTGAAGTCGCTGTAAAAACTAAGAGGTACAAAAGACACCGAAACGAAAGATATTTGCCACTACACTACACACACAGGTTGTAGGTATGCTCTCAAAACGGTGAACGGAACGGTTCGTGTGAACGGTGAAGGAAGCATCGTTAGGAAACATGTCACAATGTCTTAGATCCAAAAATTCGAAGACATGCCACATCCACCGTTCCGTACTGGGCCCGCGTGGTCGATCCGCGTGGTGGATTATAGCCCATTTGCTCTCTATGAGTGGAGGTCAGTGTCCCAGCAGTGGGCACTTTAAAAAGGCTGATGATGATGAATCCACATCCATAATTCCATATATAGAGATACAACTTTTACCTCAGTAGTAGGTACTACTATAAGTTGTTATAAGTTGGGGGATTACATAACTGATAAAAATGCTTGGCTAAATGCTAGTCCTACTCCACATCAACTAGGGCGCAAAACCAAGTGATATGCAGAACATTATTGTTTTGAAGTATTGTTGGACCTTCTGAAGACTGTATAAATATATTTGTATTGTATAAACTCAATTTCATTCATCAAGGTATGTACTTATGTACCTAAATATTGTAATTTTTTTTTTGTTTTTTTAAAAGAGACAAAGAGTAAGTATGGAGTTTCTTGTGCATTCTTCTCCTTACAAGCTACTTTCCGAATGCACGGTAGAATCAACTATTATTATTTGTAAATTTTAAAGTAACGTTCAAAAGTGCCGCTTGGTGGCCTACTTGAATTAAAATATCTTTGTCTTATAGTTGATAACTTGTAACCAATCTATGCAATAATATAGATCGGACCAAAGGGCCCGATCTGTTACAAAAATTTATTTCTTTAGGTAATGGGCCTAGACAGAATAATATGCCCTGACTCAATGCTTGACGCTTATATGTGACTCGTTGTCACAAAACATTAGCGCGTTCTAATTCGATCCCAACGCCATCTATCGAACTAAGAGACAACTCTGTCATCAGCATTTCACTGCAGATCAAAGGCCTTCCTTCAAAATCTTTTTACACTTGACTATTAAAAGTTACATAGCCATTTTTTCAGTGGAATGGATTGTCCTATTGTCATATTGAATCAATCGATTCGATTGATTCAATATGGTTTAAAAAGAAAAGATACTTACTTATATCCTGCCATCCACTCAAAGTTATCCATAAACGTCCAATGAATGTACGCCGACACATTAAGGCGCCTAGCTGATTTTAAAATGAGAATCACGTCTAAACGGCTAGTCGTAACTTTTTGAAATAAATATATGTTATATTAGACTATTTTCTTAATAATTTGATCTGAGAAAATTTTGAGTTTTATTGGTATAACATAGTTTAATTAATTTGTAAAGTTATGTCTAAAACGGACAAAAACAGGACAATCACACCAAAACCGCTGGGCGTATTTTAATGAAATCGACACCATCTCAAAGACAATTTAATTATCTACATTTTAATCTGAGGCTTTTTTTTTTAAGTCATAGAATAATAAGGAAAGTACAAAAAACTACTAAATTTTGGGTCGCGCGGGTGTGAAACGAGTGCGCGTTTTGTTCCCTCAAGGTCGTTGGCGTTAGTCGTCGTCTTAATACCATTTGCTATGGCGTATTGTATCTGAAATCATAGGTATAAGTTATTTTTTTTTAAACTTATCGTCACTCTTGCATTCAGGTACTGCCAACATTTCGCTAGTTATATTGAAGTCCCAATGGCCAGGTACAAATCCAGATTGGGCTGCTACTCAGAAATTCCAAAAGTCAAAACCCGATGACATTATTGTCCGTCCCCGCGGGCTTATTTTCTTATTTATAACATTTCTCGCAAGAGCTAAACGATAGCGATTTTTGCGCAATATTTGATTTTCAATCGCGAATTCGAATTAAGTATCAACGATAACCACACCATATCAATTTTTCTATAAGAATATTATAAAGAAGTAAAGTTTGTGAGGTTGAAGGGGGTAATCTCTGGATCAACTGAACCGATTTAGATGAAATTTGGCATGGAGATAGTTTGAGATCCTGGGAAGGACATAAGATAGATATTTGTATTCCCTTGGATCCACAAGAACATACATAATGTCGAACATAGAACCTCCTCCTTTTTGGGAAAGCAAAACACTACAAGGCGAAAAATATTATTTTTGTCCGAAGTCGGTGTCTTTGGTGCCTACTGTATTTGGTTTTTTTAGACACTGACTTCGGAAAAAAAAAACGTTATTTTTCGCCTTATAGTGTTTTTATTTGGGAGTCGGTTTTATTTTTTTGCTAAAAAGTATTTTATTTTTCACTTTTTAGTGGTACGTAATGGACAAGTTCTATAGTTAGGTACCTATAATGCCCTCAGTGATGCCAGAACAGATTACCCGAATAACATGTGACTTGAACACAACCGGTGGAATGAGAGTGTACCAGGGTGGACTGTACACATCTGAGTACCCGTTTAGAGCATACTGGCGTGATGGTATGTTATGAAATGGTGTAAATAATAAACAGACATGCGATTGCAGCAATCCCGAGAGATTTGCCGTCATTTATTGAATAGTACTGTTGTATATCTCTGAAGTTCTTCATCAGATCTTTACCTAATTTAAATGTGACCATTTCGAAATTAACTTCTTTCGAACAAAAAAGAATTGTGCATATCCGTTTATATATGACGGAATTATGCCCGAACATAGGTAAAAAAATACATATCTATATGTCGGGTTTAGTCAATAGTACGGACGTCAAAACAAATCACAAGCACGCCCCTGGCGGCAATCAAGAGCAACTACGCATTGGCGCGCTTTTATAAGCAATTGCGTGGTGCGAAATAGAGCAGTTGAGTACTGACCGCCTTAGAGCTAAGACGTCGTAGAATCAGTGTCGATCCGTAATATTAGTAAGCAATATTGTAACTGTAACTTGTGTCTATTTGAATATACTCAGTGTATCGAATAACTTATGTGATTTCATTTTCACGATTGACCCACCTGCCTGCCCACACACGATGTCTTAACCTAAGGGAATACATCCTGACTGCCCGATGGTTTACATCTATCGGCCAGCCTTGATGCGACATATATATATAAACGAGGAAATTTATTTAGACAGTAAGTCTAATAAAACTGAATCGAAGTCAATTCTCTATCGCCAAAAAGCTTTACATTACATTTAGAAGCGATATTACAAATATAATTATTCAGCTCAGTTAACCATAGACACTTTGTCATCTCGAATCCTTCCACATACCGATTGGAGCGTGAACGTGGAGTGAGCGCGACTCATTCGATACTATTACGCTGCGAGAGACAATAGTGATACGAGGTTGTTGAACCTCCGACCCGCGAGACGACCACTTTAATAGTGTGTTCAGTTATTGTATGAATGATCTGTATTTTATTTTATTGCCTCTGAGTGCTATAAAAAACTGATTTAATGTAAATGTTTCAAGGTAACGTGTGCTTGTACATATCTGTCTACCGTTTTTGGGATGACAGGGGTAATTTTACGTTCAATTCACTTGTTACAAGTCTCTTTTTGTATTGGATCATGGGTCTTTGATTGAGCTAAAAAGCGCTTAAAAGTCGAAATAAAAGGCTTTACAGAGCCGCTGAAATTCGATAGTGGCTACGAACTCTGTCAAACGTTTTATTTCATCGTATTAAGGTAAAAAATAACAATGAAATAAACGATTATTATTGTAATACAGAACCTTTATACATAGTTATTAAAAGCTTTATATTACCTTGCTTTCTTTGCAAACTTGCTTCGTATGTGTGTCGGGAAACTAGTAATCCAATAGGGTAGTTGACTGAAAATTTGTTTTTTGTAGATTAATAAAAAAAAATTGGTAGATTAATAAAAAATATTGGACACGTAAACATAAAAACGACGATATAATGCGTTGAAATATCGTGTGACGTCTCGCCGCTAGTACACATTATACTGCCTTAGTGACGTCACAATCCCAGCCAAACTTTGATGCCCTTTAACTTTGTAAATTTTTATTGACTTGGTAAAGCAAAAAACTGGCCAAGTGCGAGTCGGACTCGCGCACGAAGGGTTCCGCACCATTATCGTAAAAAACGGCAAAATATCACGGTTGTTGTATGGGAGCCCCCCTTAATTTATTTTATTTTAATTTAATAATTATTATTTTTTGAAGTAACTGTACAACTAAATATTCAGTGAATATTTCAAGCGTCTACCTATTGCCGTTATTAATATCGAGCAAAAAACGGCAAAAAAATCACGTTTGTTGTATGGGAGCCCCTCTTAAATATTAATTTTATTCTGTTTTTAGTATTTGTTGTTATAGCGGCAATAGAAATACATCATCTGTGAAAATTTCAACTGTCTAGCTATCACGGTTCATGACATACAGCCTGGTGACAGACGGACAGACAGACAGACAGACAGACAGACCGACGGATCGTGAAGTCTTAGTAATAGGGTCCCGTTTTTACCCTTTGGGTACGGAACCCTAAAAAATACGTGTCCAATGTTATTTGATATTCTCACTGACAGACTAAATGTAATGAGCATTTTTCTACCCAGGAAACATCCCTATTTTCAAGCACTTTCTGGCATTCGATTAAGCTGAAATTTGGTGTACGTATGTAACTTTGGAAACACTGAAATAATAATAATATGTTACAATGGAGTAGGTCTCACTTTGGAAACACTGAAATAATAATATGTTACAATGGAGCAGGTCTCACTTTGAAAACACTGAAATAATAATATGTTACAATGGAGCAGGTCTCACTTTGAAAACCCTGAAATAAAATGCTACAATGGAGCAGGTCTCACTTTGGAAACACTGAAATAATAATATGTTACAATGGAGCAGGTCTCACTTTGGAAACACTGAAATAATATTAAGTTACAATGGAGCAGGTCTCACTTTGGAAACACTGAAATAATAATATGTTACAATGGAGCAGGTCTCACTTTGAAAACACTGAAATAATAATTATGTTACAATGGAGCAGATCTCATGATGGAGCCGGAAGCCGGCCATAGTAACTCCTCAACCAGACAATCATCACCATCGTGTTTGTGGATGTTTTTGACAAGTGATATTACATTTAGTATCTTTCAGTTCAAAAAAAAAAGTTTATATTAAAATTAATTTATCGTTGTAATTCTATGGGTAAGTCCCCACACATACTTGATAAGATAAGACTAGACTAGTTGCATTGTAAAATGATTGCACCCAAGTAGTAAATCCTTCTGCCGAAGATATCGTCGCCTATCTTGGCAATATCAATATCTCGTACGAAACTTTCTGCTCGTGTCTCTTGCGACACGCGACATTCATCTATCTCACAATAGTAGTAGCACTGGTGAAATCACAGCTCTATACTATAATATAGATAGGTACAGTTAGTAGCTTTTCATTAAAGCTTCGCGCCTCTACGGGCTACGGTGAAGCACTACGCGCTACGGCGTAGCAGCGCGTGTGCTACGCCGCTACGAGCTACGAGCGTGCTCCGTAACGATTGACTACGACGCGTAGCACTGAACTGTTGAAGCGATTCTGCGATATAGAAATTCGATTTGTATTGGTTTTTATTCTAGAAACGAGTTTTGTTTAGAAGTATTAAATACATTGTATGTTGTGGTATTCAACTTACTTGTTATATCGTTATTTTCATTATACAATTAAATGATTATTACCTACTTACGTAGTTTCATTTTTTAATATTAATTATTAAAATAATTAGGATCTTGAGTGAGAAGGTGAACGGCGGGCTTATTACGTATTTTGCAAAAGCATTACGATAGCGATTTTTGCGCAATAATTGCTCTTCAATACAGATTATTTTGAGATTTTAACGTGTTTTTAGAAATAAGTGCATCTGCATTGCTGTTTCTTACGTAATAAGCTAGCAGGTGATCTGATAGAGGTTGCGAGAATCCGTTTGGCTTTAGAAGCACTGGACTTATTTTTAACCAACTTTCCAAAAAGGAGGAGGTTCTATCTTCGACACTATATTTCATTGTTTTCAGGGTTCCGTACCCAAAGGGTAAAAACGGGACCCTATTACTAAGACTCCGCGATCCGTCTGTCTGTCTGTCCGTCTGTCTGTCTGTCTGTCTGTCTGTCCGTCTGTCACCAGGCTGTATCTCATGAACCGTGATAGCTACAGTTGAAATTTTCACAGATGATGTATTTCTGTTGCCGCTACAACAACAAATACTAAAACATAATCAAATAAATATTTAAGAGGGGTACCCATACAACAAACGTGATTTTTTTGCCGTTTTTTTGCGATAATGGTACGGAACCCTTCGTGCGCGAGACCTACTCGCACTTGGCCGGTTTTTTGACTGTGTTCACCGATTTCATGAATTCGAAAAAAATGGCACGTACCAAAGACACCTCCATCCAAAAATTTTCACTTTGGTGTTATTTTTATTAGGAAGTCGGTAGTATATTTTTATAAAAAAGTTTTTTTTCTCCTGTAATGTTGATGACGATTTAAGGTTATCTCAAGCATGGGGTAAATTTGTTAGTTAAATAACAAGCAGTTACGTATTGATTGTTATTGGCTCTTATTATTATGCAATTACATCATGATGCACCTACATTATTATTACTCCTCAGCATCAAGAAAATGACGTTCACGTTTTGTTTTTCTTGTGAAGCAAGGCGGCAGGGGGGAGCGGCCTGTCAGTGTCGTCAATTAGCGACTTCTCGACAAAACAATCCACAGTCGTGAGCTATCAGATTTCTTCAATGTTTGTTTGTGAGGGGGAGAGAACACTTGTGAATGTGTTCTCAATAAAGAAATAAATAAAATAAATCGTTTATTTTGGTTCAAACTCTTTTACACATTTAATTATACCCACCAAACTGCGTAACAGTTTGTCGGCGGGATAAGCGCTCGTATTAAATCTTAGTTACCTACATAAAACGTTGACCTAAACGTTGTTAATAATCAGAATGATTCATTCATCTATATATATATATATAAATGAATCCCTATTTCACTTGGTCACGGCATCACGCGTGAACGGCTGGACAGATTTCGCATATTCTTTTTTTGTTGTGTTTGTTATTGTTAGGAGAAGGTTCTTATGAAAGAAAAATATAAGAAAAAATATTGGTTGGTAGGTAGGGTAGGGTAGATAGCGTAGGATAGGTAGCGTAGGGTAGGCAGATGACGGGAGCGAAGCCGCGGGCACAGCTAGTTTTCTGATAATTTCACCCATCCTTGCATTGTAAAAGCACACAAATCCAATTAATAAATCAAATACAAAACAAATTAAATTAAATCATCTATACTAATTAATATTTTAAAGAGGAAAGATTGTTTTGTTTGTTTGTTTGTACCGAATTGGCTCCGAAACTACTGGAGCGATTTAAAAAATTCTTTCACCAATAGAAAGCTACATTATTCCTGAGTGACATAGGCAATTTTTTCATCCCGAAAACGGGTCCTGTGGGGTGGTCCACGGGAGCGAAGCCGCGGGGAACAGCTAGTTTAAAATAAATGTCAAGTCAGGTGTATTTGCATGCTAAGGCTGAGTGGATCGATGACTTATCGCAGTACACTGCTGGACATAGACCTCTCCCAAGCTACGCTACAACATCCGGTCCTACACCTTCCGCATCTCGTCTGTGCCAGCCACCTTTTTCATATCGTCGGTCAGTCAAGCTAGTCCCACCATTTTCATATCGTCGGTCAGTCAACTAGTCCCACCTTTTTCATATCGTCGTTCAGTCAAGTTAGTCCCACGCTACGCCTGTTGGTACCCCTTTTCTACTGCAGGACTCGTTTGCTCTACTGGCCAGCTGTCTTTTGACTTGGCCGGCCCATTATTTGGAAAGATGAACAGTATGTCTCCCGCAACGCAGCAACCATAGCTAATTGCGTAGTATAGTCTTAAACCTCATAACATATTACCAAGCCCCCCCCCCCCCGTTGGTGTTTATAATTCGCTAAAAAAACATCACGTGATTAATGGACGGCCCTTTATACTAGCCCAGCAACTACGAAAAAGGAATAAAAGTCGCGTATCATTTCA
Organism: Orthosia incerta; assembly: GCA_948252205.1. NCBI lineage: Eukaryota > Metazoa > Arthropoda > Insecta > Lepidoptera > Noctuidae > Orthosia > Orthosia incerta. The sequence goes on from OX411758.1 coordinate 4,544,837, forward strand.
ACGCCGGCATCGATGGAGGCTTTCACGCAACTTCTCCACGGTTACCTGCTAGCCTGTCACGCTGTCGGTCACACACGACTCATTACAAGTTTTAACAAAAGGTCGGCGCCACGCGCGGTTCCAATTAATTCAGGAGTTCATTGTAATTCTGCGTAACTTGTTCAACAATTGCGTGGAGGTAGGTAAATGCGAGTAGGCAAACGTTGAATGAAAATTAATTATTATTTAACTTTGGTACGTAGTTACATACAAATTTACAAAATTTTATGGTTGACTTGTGAATAAGAATTTATTTGTAAAGTTAAAGGTATAAATAAATATGTTGCATCAAGGGTGGTCGATAGATGCAAACCATCGGGATGTCAGGATCGTGTGGGCAGGTCGGTGGGTACAATCGTGAAAAGGAAATCACACAAAATATTCGATTCACTGAGTTTATTATAATATTCACAACTCACAGTTACAATCTTGCTTACTAATATTACGGATCGACAGAGATTCTACGACGTCTTAGCTCTAAGGCGGCCAGTACTCAACTGCCATATTCTGCTGTCCCCACCACGCAAGTAATTAGAAAAAGCGCGCCAATGCGTAGTTGTTCTTGATTTGCCGCCAGGGGCGTGCTTGTGATTTGTTTTGACATCGAGTACTATTGACTAAACCCGAAAAATTTAAAATTGTGTAAAATTGAATAGTTTAAATATATAATTAATGTGAAAAGTTGAATGGGCTATGGACTAAACTCCAGCAACCTAATCATTGTTCTATGGGGCGAAAGACAAGACACTACTGCTAGACGTGTACGTACAACGAACCTCGTTTCGCCCGTTTATTGGGTTTAGACCCATGTCCTGCTCATCTATACAGACGAGCAAACAGCACATCTCTGCCTTTTCTCTGTCCACAGCTGATAAGCAAGGCGCTTGCATTTAAATGTTTATAGGTATTACCATCTAACAACACGAGGAGCTCGTGGCTAAATAATAACAGCCACACAGGTCGAGGTTAAGCAACGCTTGACGAAACCGGTCCGTGGATGGGTGACCATTTCAACATACCGAGTTTCCTCCGCGCCTCGGCAAGCACGTTAAGCCGTTGGTCCCGGCTGTCATTTGAAGATCTTTGCCAGTCGTTACGGGTAGTCAGAAGCTTGAGATCTGACACCAGTCTTACCAAGAGGTACAGTGTTACCCAGTTACTGGGTTGTGGAGGTCAGATAGGCAGTCGCTCCACGTAAAACACTGGTACTCAGCTAAATCCGGTAAGACTGGAAGCCGACCCCAATATTGTTGGGAAAAGGCTAGGCAGATATGTATACCTATCTTACAACACAAACCCTCAATGCAAATCGCGCTCTACGAGTGGATTGAAACACGATAAAAACCTTTGTATCTTCAGTAGTGGCACTAGCTGCTAGCAGCCAAACGCATTTAACGTGTAGTCTAAATTCCGTATCGACGTAACAGCCGACACTCAATGCAGCGTCCCACGGGATCCACACCTGATTGAAAACAGAGTAACTGCAGCTATCTCGAAACTTATTGCTCGCTCTTTATAAATGTTCATCTGTTTATTTAACTTCATGTTTGTATTTCCCTTTTCACATTTTGATACAGAGTGATCCCACGAGACGGATCAGGAAAAAAATTGGATAATTGTATTAAGGGTTATTAGAAAAGGGGAAATTTAGTCATTGAAATTTTACTCGCTTCCTGTTGACAGTTTGATTTGATGTTTGTTAAACACCTTTAGTTCTGATGACAATACAATATATTGGAATATATTCAGTATCATAGTAAATCCAAGATGGCCGCGAATACATATTTTTTTACAACCCTTTCAATATGGGTATCAAATGATAGGGCTTGAGTAGTTAGAATACAGACACTATGAAAAAAAAACCAAATTCAAAACGGTCGCCAAGCCAGAACTTTTCGGCCATGTGCCCTGCCCACTGCCACTTAAGTTTCGCAATTCTTCGGGCTATGTCGGTTACTTTGGTTCTCCTGCGGATATTTTCATTTCTGATGCGATCGCGCATGGAAACGCCGAGCATAGCCCTCTCCATTGCCCTTTGGGTCACTTTAAGCCTCATGTAGATCATCACTGGCAACACACACTGGTCATAGACTTTCGTCAAGAAACACTGCGGTATGTTAGACGAGAAGATACTACGCAAGTGCCCGAACGCTGCCCAGCCGAGTCGGATTCGACGGTTGACCTCTTTAACGAAGTTAGACCTACCTAACTGGACCGATTTTTTTTTCATGTAAATTGATTTAAATTGTATGTACCGTATGGTGTTGGACGTAAAGAATAGCACCAGCCCATATCTTCCCATGGGTGTCTTATTTTTTTTTTTCAATTTATTTAACGGCCATGGATACAAGTCCTTAAAGCCTAACTTAACTATTTAAAACAAATCTGTATTACAATTTTCCTACAGTACTAACAATGAATTTATACAAAGGTTTAAAATACAAAGATTCTGATAAAATTGTTTGCAAATCGTTCGGCACTTCCTTAACGCATACACTTTGTAACTCTGACACTAAGACCAAACGTTCAAAGTTAAATTTTTGACACTTCATTATTATATGATCAAGGTTAGCGACCTCGTTGACACAACAATCACACTTGCCTTCAGGTATAATTTTCAGTCTTGCTAGATGAGCTGGAGTTTTACAGTGGCCAAATCTTAATCGATTAATTGTAGTTATGAAATTTCTGCTATCAGCGTCTTTGTTTTTATGATACCAGGGTCTTAGCGGCGGGACCTCCTGAATTTTTGTGTACCACTTGCCTTTTTCTTGGCTTATAATTTTCCAATACTCATGCCATAATATTTTTAGGTTCCTAGATAACTTTTCATGATAGTCTGTAAAAGGAACTTTAAGCAAAGCAGAGTGATCTTCATCACAAACTCCTCGGGTTGCCCTGTCCACCATTTCGTTGCCAGAGATACCACAGTGAGAAGGTACCCATTTAAATTTAATACATTTGCCTCTTTGTCTTAACTCTAATAAAGTTTGCCTAATGTTAAACAAAATAAAATTCAGATTATATCTATAGGAATTAGTTTCTAAAGCTAACAAAGCACTTTTACTATCTGATACAATTACAATTTTAGAACTATTTACAGAATTTACATACAATAATGCTTTATATATTGCATAGCATTCAGCTGTAAAAATACTACAATTAGAGTCTAATTCAAAGCATTTGGTTTCTTTTACTTGTGGATCATAATATGCTGCAGTAACTCTATTCAAAACTTTTGATCCATCTGTATACAATTTATAAATATTTGGTTGACTGTGTAGGTACTCTAAAAATTCAGACTGGCCAGAAACCTTTTCAAAATCAATAATAATAAAATCACTATTTATACAGTTATAATCAATTGTATATAGTGGTAATAAATTTGAAGAGTATACATTATTGGTTAAAGTTTTGATATTTAATGTTATACATAAGATTTCTGGTAAATGTCCAGACACAAGCTGTTGAGCATTTATAATGATATTATTAGTTAAGTTGTTTGGAAGAGCCTGCTTTGGTAAAATCCTGTTTAAAACAAATAAATTTTTAGTAGCCAGTAATTTAAGACAAAAATTTTCTGCAATCTGTAAACGTCTGAATTTTAGTGGTATTATACCTGATTCAGACTCCATTGCATTTATTGGTGTTGAGTACATGGCTCCAGTGATAATTCTAAGTGCTTTATTTTGTAAAATGTCCAATTTTCTGAGGTGACTAATATTTGCATTCATATAAGCTATAGAACTGTAATCAAAATGACTCCTAACAATACTCTTATATAGCATAGCCAGAATTTTTGGATCTGAACCCCAATGAATACCTGCTAAAGAACGTAAAATATTTAGTCCTTTGCTGGCATTCCTTAAAATGATGTCAATATGACTTTCAAAAGTTAATTTAGTATCTAGACATACACCAAGAAATTTCTTTTCATGTAACCAGTTCAACAAGTTATTATTAAAATAAATAGAAGGAATTTCATCAAGTTCAATGAATTTTTTACTAAATAACATAGCACCACTTTTGCTGACATTAATATCTAGTTTTAAACTGTTGTAAAAACTATGAACCTGATGTAAACCCTTGTTCAAGTTACTTATGGCCTTATTTATGTCTTTATTTACACTATAAACAACAATATCATCAGCAAACAATAAACACTTAACAGAGGATTCTGTTAAATATTTATTAATTTGTGAAGTATATAAATTATATAACAATGGAGAAATAGTAGAACCCTGCATTGTTCCTTTATACACGTGTCTAGGTCCATGTAAAATATTATTATATTTAACATACATTACCCTATCATACAGAAATGTGAATATCCATTTACAGACTTTACCTGGTACACCAACATCACTTAAGATCTGAATAAGTACAGAAGGATTAACATTATCAAAGGCCCCACTAACATCAAGAAAACTACAGGCTGTATAAGTGTGGCTATGAAAGGAATTTTTGATATCTGATATAAGAGACAAGAAATTTTCTGCTGCAGATTTACCTTTGCGGAAACCAAACTGTTGTTCAGGTAAGATGCTATGTTTTTCACTATAGTACTCTAATCTAAATTTTAGCATACATTCAAATAGCTTACCTAAGCAGGATGACAGAGATATTGGTCTATATGAATTACAATCATTTTTTGGTTTTTCAGGCTTTAAAATTGGAATCACACACTGAGTTTTCCAAGAGTCTGGGACAGATTCCGATAACCATAACAAGTTGTAAATTTTAAGTAATGTTAGTTTTGCTTTAGTATGGAGGTTACGAATTAATTTATAGGATATGTCATCAAGACCAGGAGTAGTATCCTTTCTAGATTTAAGAGCAATATTGAATTCACTTAATGTAAAAGGCTCTGATAAAAAGCGACTTTCAGTGTTTCCAGCTAATTCAAAAATGTATTTTAACCTTGTTGTGTCAATATCTTTTTCAGGTGGAGACATAGGAGCATATTTGTCAAGGAAAGAGGGAATCCATTCATCATTTTTAGGAGGTTTTCTAAATGCCACGCGTTTAAATCTACGGATGTAGTTCCAAATCATGCTAACAGGTGTGTATCTATTGAAAGCTTCACATAACAATCTCCAACCAAGTTTCTTTTTATCACCAAGTAATTTCTTTTTTTTCGCATCAACCTTCTTATATTGTATATAATTATCTATTGTAGGATAGGATGTATAGTTTATCCATGCTAATTTACTATTATTGACAGCAATGGAACATTCATTGTCCCACCAGGGAACTGGTTTTTTAATTTTATATGATGATTTGTTCACAATTTTCGGAATATGCTGCAGTTTTATATTGTTCAGTATATCACAAAAACTGTTATATAAATCCATTGAGCTAGCTGTTGTAAAGTTTAAATGATCAAATGCTTTTTCACTTTCAGAGTTATACCTGGACCAGTCAGCCTGGCTATATATGAAGCGTTCCGATGGATAACCTATCTCATATTTTTCTACAGAAGTCTGAATATTTATAATTGTTGGAAGGTGATAACTACCCATTGGATCGTCATGCACTTTCCAGTCACACAAAGGAGCTAGAACAGGACTCACACATGATATGTCTATAGCAGATGGATTATGATGAATGGTGCCCACAGTAGTTGGAACTCCTGTATTTAAAATGCAAAGATCACACTCATCTAATAAATTATAGACCTCATTACCTCTCGAATTCGATGACAAGCAACCAAATGCAACATGATGTGCATTTAAGTCACTTAATAAAATGTTAGGCTTGGCCAAATCGTCAATAATCTTTTTTAATTTTCTACATTTAAATCGACCTCTTGGAGGACTATATGCACTAAGTATAGACAAATCTCCTACACCAGTCTTAACAATAATAGCAACTGTTTGAAGATTATCATAGTAAGGAGTATGAACCACCTTGTATTTACAAGTATTCTTGATTAAAATAGCGACCCCGCCATAACCATTAGGACCATTCTGTTTTATAATATCATAGCCTGAAACACTGAAAGTGCTCCCTTCTTTGAACCATGTTTCATTCAATGAGCAAACGTCTATATCATTATCAGAAAGAAAGTTAATTAATAATGGTTTTTTATTATTAGCACTCTGGATATTAAAATGAGCTATTGTTATATATGTCTTATTGTAAGTTTTGTTATAAGATCTAATATTATCCATTAAAGTAAATTAGATAGAAAAACATCTTTTATTTTATTTAAAGTCATCGGCTCTGTTCCAGATGAATTTGCTAATGCTACTAAGGACTTAACTATGGCATTTAAAATTATTTCATTATTAGCAATTTGTTCAATTTCATTCTTTTTTTCTACTACTACATTGGTTTTTTTATTTACATAAGTAGAGTCATTTACTACATTATCAGAGTTATTTACAATTTTATTTACATTTTTATGTGCAGGCTTAGATTTTAAAATAGGGAAATTATTATCGTCTTTAGCTACAGAGGCAAATGTTCTGTGTTGGTTTAATATTGAATTGCGTTTTTCTTCTAATTTATTCTTTTTAATCGGACAATCCCGAGATATGGCAAGGTGGGCCCCACCGCAGTTAATGCATAATAAGGTATCTACCAAGCATTCCTTATATAAATGATTTCCTGAACATGATGAACACATTTGTTCGCTTCTACATATTTTCGCAGAATGATTGAATTTGAAACATTTGTAACATTGCACCAGAGGTGGAATGTAAGCATTTACTTGGTATCGAAATAAATTTATAAAAACATATTTCGGTAAAGTTGTAGATGAAAAAGTGATAGCCACTGTTGTCAAAGGAACTAATTTTCGGTCAGCATCTCTCTTCATAAATCTTTTTATTGAGATCACGTCTGCATCGGATGTAATATTTCTATAGATTTCCTCATTGGACATGTCAATGGGAACGAATTTGATAATGCCTACTTTCTCCACCAAGTGGGCGGGGATGAAGGCACGAAGTTTATACTTAATTAAAAAGTTGTCTAACTTTAGGAAGCTGTTAGCTGCAGCTGCTTTCTTGAATATAATGCCCACCTTAAAGGCATTTATACGATAAACGCTTGTTATACCCTTTATATTATCGGTAAATAATTTGGTAAGTTTTATGGGGTTTTTGTTACCAAGTTTTTCCTTTTCTTTAGATTCCACGTAGACTGTATAGTCAACATTGGAGGTATTTTCAAGGAAAAGTCTTGTATAATTAGTTTTAAAATACATTTTGTACCTTTCCTCATCTGTTGGGTTGGATAGGTATCTTCGGCATTTTTCTTTTACGATCCGAGGAATCATCATCCCCGTCACTGTCCGACCCCATTTTGGGGCGAAAACGTGTCAAAAACTATTAAATTAAAACTGTTTTCCTTACTTTAAAACGAAAATAAAATGAAATTATTGGAGACAAAATTTCAAGCTCCCGCTTAATTTGACTTCCCGCCAAAAAGTCCTGGGTGTCTTAAGAAGCGAAGACTTACCAGAGAATGGACATCAGCATTCACTGTTCACTATAATGTATTATCTGGCATACTGCGATCCGGCTGCCAAGCATGGGGATTATGGCAAAACCCCCATGAAAAACACAAAGAAAAAATAATAGTTTAAATAACTAAAAAACACTCTTTAGGTAATAGAAAACCAAACTAAAAACTAGAAAATAAATTTCAATGAAATTAAAAAAAAAAATGTAAAAAAGCGTGGGGTGCTTGATGTCAAATGTTATTACATTTTATTGGCAGATATTGGTAAAAGTAGTCATTTTGAAAATGTCTTAAAAACCATGCCAATTGGTCCAATATTGGAGGAGAAAAGAGACGAGAGCCAAACCTCGAATTATGTCTTTTTACTAAGGAAATTCAGTCTGCGCTCTGTGCCCATATTTCCTCTTAAAGACGCGATTAAGCGGAATAAAGGCTTCAAGGTAATGGCAAGAGATCTGACTATTGGACAGAGTCGGCTACCGAAACAGAAGACCTTGTCGTCGGTCTTCAGTTTCGTAAGCCAGCTCTTTCCTCTATGGCAGGATCGTATCCGCCAAACCGAAGCTTCTGAGGAAGTTCGAAAGATTCTATGGGCAGTTGTACACGTCACGCCACCATTTCAGTCCGACTTCAGAATCAGATCTTGGCATCTATCCTTTCACAGCGAGGTGTGAGACGTCTGGACTGGAGACGGCTAGGCATCAATATCAATGTCAAGTTAATCTCTCACCTTCGGTTTGCAATCAATGTAGTGGTCATGGTTGAGACTATATGGGACCTCAGTGCAATGCTCGATGACCTTTAGTAGAGCTTCCAAAATAAAATAAAAAACGTTTTTTGATCTCCACAAATTACATCCTTATCTTGTTACGTTGAAAGATATTTTTACAAAAATTATAATCTGTGGGAGATCCAGCCGTATTGCGTAAGTGCGCAAAGAGTTTAAACTCTATCCAACCGACCAAATCGGCCAATCACACAAAACGGTAATCCACATCGCGTCATTCATCTCGCTGTGATTGGTCGGTTGGATAGAGTTAAAACTGCTGGAATTTAGTTAAAATTCCAGCAGTTTTAACTCTATCCAACCGACCAATGAATAAAATCATGGGGCGCGTTTTTGGAGTTCTGAAATAAAGCCCTAGGCTAGTTAAGCCTAGGGCTTTATTTCAGAACTCCAAAAACGCGCCCCATGATTTTATTTTTGAGTCTTATCAATGGCCTAGATTGATAAGAGTGGTATAATGACTGGTATCTAGTAATTACATATTTTTTTAGTACATTATAAGGATTATTCGGTTTAGGACCGATATCTTTCTTTTCAATAAAAGTTTTTTTTTTTACAATCTCGGTACCCTGGGGTCCCGGTCCTTTGAAAGGCGTGCGGGGCCAAAGCATCTCGCCGAGGCCTTGTTAGGCATGTATCAGGAAATGTGACACCAACCGACGATTATCCCTATAAGCACTGCGCAAGTGCACCCAAGGGCAATCCCCGGTTGGTGCAGGACTATTGCAAAATAAGGAAGAAAAATGCATTGGGCTATGTGTTTGGTAAAACATAGCTGTGGCGTTTCCCAGATCTGTTACAGTTTGCGGTTAACACATAAATACGAAAAACTAGCGCCCTATTACAGTAATGCTTTTCCACTACTACCATAAAAAACCTTGATTCTAATTACGGCTGACATGTCATTACAACCAGCTAAGCAACCGTAAACAAAGTAGACGTATCTCATAACACTTAGCTCGCTTCGGCTACATGCAGTTCCTCGCACTAAACCGGTCATTTGCGCGCCGCACACTTTAATTAAAGACGGCTCAGTCTTCCTCAGTCGTTGTCGGACTCATTAAATACTCCTTGAGGAATGCAAGCTAGCTCACTTCGGAGTTTAAATTTGTAGAGAGCCCTTAGAGCATTTAACCTCTCGCAAGTCTGTACCTACGTACTGAAACATTCAGACACTTGGTTTCGGCTTGAATATTGTATTTTCATTCGTAATCTTGGATTCCGGATGCTGCTGCTGGGAAAATCAGGGTAGGTTACTTACGTAAAAAATAAAAGACAAAATCGCTTTTTCCACTTCATACTCACTGTATGTCTTTATTTAATTTTTTTGTGTTTTTATCAATTTATTTTTAAAACGTTCTTTAAATCAAATTTATGTTAATATTAAATATATAATATATAGGTATCTCGAGTGTATTTACATGGTATATACAGGTGTGTATGTACATGTGTATCGGCCGCGGGCCGCTATGTACAACGTTACATGCTAAAATTATAATAGGTACCTTACATACACAGATATACAAAAAACGCTAAGCTACGGCGCCGCGGCGAGTGACTCACACTGTGGAGACAACCTATGTGATAAATGCATGCTTGAAGCCGCGCGGGCGAGGCGACGGCCCGTGACGTCATCACACGTGGCTGGCGCGTCGATAGTGTCGTGACCAACATATTCGTCACATATCATACACTTGTCATGTTCTGACGTGCCCATAGCCCACCGTGTCCTATGTCCCCGGGCCGCCACAGCCGACTTACAATTAAATGACTAACAAATGTGAGCCACTCGCGCCGACGATCACTTACAACTAGTTTCGTACATAATTTTAGTTGCACTCGTTATGTAATATCATTTTTTTAATTTTTACTTTTATTTTATTTATTTATATTTTTTAGCAAAACACTGGCATTATCGTAATAAGGTACATTATACAAGATGGCGGCCGAACTCGTTCGTCTAATTAACTAACTGCATAAGAGATTACATCTAAATGTATGAACGTTGAAACATGTTATGCGTGAAGCTGAAGAGTCTTCAACACACGGAGTAATATGCAAATGTAAAGAACATAAACTGAGACGCTCACCTCACAAGGTGCTCGGCAAAAGTTAAATCATTTGGGCGTATCATTCCATTTGCTTACTACTCCGTGACACTAAACAATACATTGCCTTTACAAGGGAGGCATCTCACACATAGGAAGACGCCATCACCGACAACATAGTTAAAACATTACGTGGTACTTATACCATGGTACCGACATAAAGGCACTGCAACACAATCCAGAGTAAAACAAATGTCTGAGGTGGTCGCGCAGCCCGGTGTAAGACATATAGTGAGCAAGACATTCAGTTTTTGGGGCGGCGTGAGCACTCAGGCACGTGTCAATGTAGTCTAGTCCGAAACATTTGCAAGAATGTCTTAGACAGATTATTAACAGCAACATAATTATGTACCTATGGAGGTAAGGAGTCGCTTTTATACAATAGAGCTTTAAGTTGTGCACTTAAATTGTTTTACAAAAGTTTAAATAAGGTTATATTCATATACCATTCTGAGCTGAAGCGTACGTGAAAATTCATAGTCTTTCTGATCTGACAACATGAACTCTCCTTTTACAAGTTTATGCTCGTGCCTGACTCAGTGCAGCGCATCTCGGAAGAACAACAAACTTGTAAAGCACATGTTTAGTAAGGAGTAACCTAGTACATGCATCTTGCTGCGATACTAAAGGCAGCTTTTTATTTTTGTGACAGTTGCCAACTTTACACTATGTCGCTTTCAAATAAATGAACACACGTGAATCTTGAATTTTCTTCACGCCTATTTCAATAAGTATTTTTTTTACATTTTGACTAAATTCAGTGGCGTAATCCACCATCGGTCGTCCAATAAAAATATCCGACATCCAAATCATTTCTTCGATAGTCGAATCGAAACTGTCAATCCGTTACCTACTGCGACATCGTTAGGAGTTCTCGTCAATACATGAACTGGGCTCATTACTCCCAGATGTCAGCTGAACGCACGGCTTACTTGTGAGTTTGTGATCCACCACACTTTGCTATACATTTCCTAATCTGTTCGCGACACTGCGCGGTGCACAATTTGCGAGTAATCGAAGACCGAGCCGCGGAGGTGCGGGAGAATGGGGAAGGTCATTAATCACCGCCAAGCCTACCTTCCATTTATTTTTAGATTTCCTTCCACGTGCACGTATTGTATTGAAACAGCGCCGTCATTCCGCCAGTTTGTTGAACTTGCCCTACATTCTGTTCAATCGCGCTAAGTTGCTGTAATGATTTCACATTTTTTTCAGTCCCTGACATGAACACTTCCTGCCGTCTACAAAGGTCGGTCTCGACCTACTTTTAAGGAAACATCCGAGAAGAATTATAACAAAATCCATCACTAGAAACGTTCCCGTTTTGCATATTTTCCAATTATAATAAAAGGCTGCGCCGCGACAGTGACGTATGACGCACAAGTTGCGCTGTCACACGTCACTCGCCGGCAATATTGTTAAAATAAGCTAACGTTAACAAATTATTGCTAGGTAAAGCACTCAATTATACTACTTAATATTACATACACTATTCAGTTGTTAGGAAGATTGTCTTGTGAATTACTATATGAGACCAGAGCTATGTCTTAAAAATTACTCTTCGGCAATGTCTTGTGATCTATCCTTGACACTTTATATCGGCACAGGAATAAGCGTAACTTATTCCGATACAAGTAATTCGTACAACTGTAGTTCGTTAGTAGACAAGTAATCTCAAAGCAAAACGATTCTTCAGAATAAAAAATTAACATAGCATACTGACCCCTATCTCCACCACATAACGCACAAATTCCTATCAAGAAAAACAAAAGACGCGCGCATTCGCGCAACTTCGCGTGTGTCCAAAAGAATTTGACGAGTCGCTTCGACTTTACGCTGTGCAAATAGAGGTCAATATGCTATATAATTTTTTGAATCCACGCGTTGCTTCGTTTCCACTCTGCCTCAATGCGCTTTTGGAAATAAACGTAGGCACAAGTGCTACAAGTACGCGAAGTCGCAACAAACTTAACAGAAGAGAATAACAATCAACTAAATAGGAACATAGTATACAATTAGCTACAAAGTGATATCGACCGCGCGCCGCAAGACACTGGTGACAAGAGGCGTAGACAAGTGGCATTCTATAGTGACAGCGATTACAAAAATGTCTGCCATCGAAATGTCACAATTTGACCATCGCCTTCGCTGTTACTATAGTATGACACTTAGTGTAGAGGCCTAAGGTTTAGATAACACTACGAAACAATACGAAAAACTCAACATAAAATTGTCTAAATGAGATAATAAGTTGTTATCAAAGCCAAGCCTAGGAGAGCACGATGCAGAATATTGCTGTTAACTACAATTATTATTGTAATAAAAAAAACCGCTTTTCAATTATTGCTGTGGTTACCATTATTACTATTAAAAGGTGTACACTGATGAACGTTTAAGCGAGACTTCGAATGGTTGTCAACTTATGAATAATTTAACGAGTTAATTATAATAATGAGGGAACCTTAGTATATCGAATAACGCGAGCATTGTCCACACAAATAATGCTATCAACTATTCCGCACTCTATTGTACATTTCGAGTTCAAATCGTCGCGAAATGATTCACTATCACACTATGTAAATCACAGAAACTTAAGTATAGGTTCTAGTATATAGCTATGTTCGTCTACAAGTCCCTGATCATCACAGATATAGATACGCTCTTGGAAGTATGACGCGGGCGCCAGGAAATCATAAAAGTAGTCTAGACCTAGACAAAAAACTCTTCTGTAGCGTTAAGAGGAAACGGGGGCAGAGAGCGCCGACTGAATTTCCTTTGACTCATAAATCGAGGTTTGGCTCTCACCTATTTCCTCCTCCAATATTGGATCAATTTCAAAGATATTTCATAAACTGGTAAAGTAAGATATATACTATGTCCCTATGTTTTCCTTTTATCATTTATATTTGTCAAATTTGTACACTAAGCCTCTGTTGACAGCGCAATTTTGAGCATTTTGTGAGGGTTCTAGTGCTTCTAAAGATAATGTATCATCAAAAAGGAAAACATAGGGACATAGTATATATCTTTAATTTTTAGTTTACGGAATATCTTTTAAATTGGTCCAATATTGGAGGAGGAAATAGGCGAGAGCCGAACCTCGATTTATGACTTTTTACTAAGGAAATTCAGTCGGCTCTCTCTGCCCCGTTTCCTCTTAAGACAAAATGCGACGAAACGAATATCCTAAGTAGAATTTTGGCTCTCGCCTATAGCCTCCTCCAATATTGGACCAGTTTAAAAGATTTTCCATAAACTGAAAAAGAAAGTGCTGTGCCCCTATGTTTTCCTTTTTGATGATACATTATCTTTAGAAGCACTAGAACTCTCAAAAGATGCTCAAAAATCCGCTGTCAACAGTGGCCTAGTGTACAAATTTGACAAATATAAATAAAAAAGAAAAACATAGAATCACAACATATAAGTTTTTTTTTATTCAATTTATGGAATATCTTTTAAATTGGTCCAATACTGGAGGAGGAAACAGGCGGGAGCCAAATGTCTAATTATGTCTTTTTACTTAGGAAATTCAGTCGGAGCTCTCTGCCCGCATGACCTTCTTGTCGCCACTCACATTCAGTTCCGTAGCGTGTGCTGAAAGTATTTTGTCTATGCCCCTGTACTAACAAACTAGTAATAAGGCTGTATGTCGCAGTTCATCTGTATCCTACACTTACATTAACTCACAAAGGTTTGTATCACGCAAACAGTTTAATAGTTAATTCACACGATTCTAGTAGTTCGACTAACAAATCAAAACATCGAGCTGCCTCTACGTAAATAAATATAAAATCTCACGTTTTCATAAGTCCTCCATTATTATTACTTACTTCTAGTGTATTTTGTAATATTATTAAGTAGATAAGGTAGACTCTGGTAGATTGTGAATGCATCACGTTTGCATACAATAGTCGATATAATTTAATTGAGGTGTTAAACCGCGCGTACGTAAGCTTCATCTATGTCGCCGACGTTAACAATATAAATATTAAATTTATTATAATTCAGTAACACATTATAGGACAACCACAACTTATTTACTCGATATGGCAGTAATGTAAAACAAGTTTATACAAATTCATAATTTTATCGATAAACACCAAGAACAGCGCTATTATCGACGTCGATACACTAATCAACTAGGTTAAATTTAAAAGGACATCACTTACATCAAGACGTCATATTGCAAATCTGAAAGTAATATTGAAGCTTTTTTTATGAAGCAAGCAAATGTATGATAAATTATATAAAAATAAATAATGAACTTCAATATTCTATTCTGCTGATAGGCACGCGTTTGTCCACAATCTCAACTGGTGGTAAGCGATGATGGGGTCGACGGTGAAGCACGCTTACCTAGAAGTAACCTATTCACCTAAATGCCCCAGGTTGTATCTATCAGGAATAATATAACATTTGATAGCATACGTCGATCTCATGTTTAGTTCGCTCATGAATATTCTTCCACTATTAGAGAATCTACAAGCTTTCGCCGCAATGCACCGCGGAACATTCTACAAGAACGTATGCACTAACATATACGCGAAGCGTGACGTCATACAACAAGCCGCGACCTACCCCAACGTGCATACATGTCCCACGAATGAGTACTACTGGTTGCCATGGCGACGGGCGGCGCGGAGTAGTCAACAAATGGACTGTTTTGATGCAGTTCCGGGTTGTAAGTGTCACGGCGATATACGTTAAGCTGGTATCTTTATTTAACGTGTGTTCGAGTTTTATTACATTCGCATGTCGCCATTCCATTTGTTATATACTCCTTCACTTACTGTAGCTAAATTTGCATGAAGGTAAGTCGTTTAATGTATGTTTTTGTGACACGCTTAGCAAATGAAGTGTCCATTTAATTTTGTTTATATTAATTCTTTAAGGTTACACTAGTCGACGGCACGAAATATTTTGTGCGCGGGGTTAAAATGCATGCTACATCAACCGACAACACGTGCGGAAGAGATAGATGCTGTGATGAGCAGTAAGAAAATAGTTCGCGTACGAATACACACTTTTGATTTAGGACGAAACCGAGCGCGCGAAATTTTATAAACAAGCCTTTGGTAGTCTGGATATCATGAAAAAACGACTAAACGTATCTATTCAAAATAAAATTATTTGCATTCTTGAGCTAATAATCTATCCCTTTATGGTGACTGTTTTACAATTTTCCGTCTTCTCATGGTATTTATTTGCGCCCAAAAATGCGTTAAAATTACTGACGAAATATGGAACTTTCGACGCTCATAACTTTCAATTATACATATTTTTTACAATTTTGTTTCCATACAAAGGCTAGATAATGATGAGAAAAATTGATATCATTTTTTATATTGAACGTACATCGTCAAACAGTGGTCTAATCGCCAGACTACATTTGTATGGAAGAATGATCGACTAGTGTAACCTTAAGGAGCTTTACTAGCAATCAAATTATTATTATTATTGCAAAAATGCACAAATAAATACGTCTATCTTAAGTAGTTACAGCCACTATGTTCTTGTCATAAGGCAACTGTACAAGTTCATAATTACACGCCTATGTTGTGTATGTACACTATACATTATGTACATCTGTCTATGTATGCACTTATCTGTACATAAGTCTAGTCAAGAGTTTTACATTCTTTTTGTAGAAATTTTCGTTTTTTCATAGTTAACAAAAACTGTGTCCAATTTCGATACTGTTGTTTTTTTCTTTATTGCTTTTGTAATTTTTTGGTGTTTTTCTCGTCGAGCAGTGAAGTCGACATTGTTTACAAATAGGTAAAGTATGCCTACTTTTCGTATATGACCGCCTAATGATCGAATAATCAATTATAATTAAATATACAGGGCGAGTATTTCAAGTGCTCATGGATATCCGAATCCGGAAATATAAGGGTAGCTAAAACACTCAAAGGAGTCTCGAGCCCGATTTTGATAAAAACTAAAAATGCATCATTGGATTTTTGAAAAATCTAAATTTCTAGCCAGGAATCAACTAGTTATTATTAGACCATCTAATAGTGTTGCTTATAAGGAACAAAATCTGAAAACCTACGGCAAACTTATGGCAATATCATTTTTTTTTTTTTGGTTTCATCATAATCAGACCCACAGCCTTATTGCGTAATGAAATATCGACCAAACACAAGCGAGCTGAATGACGCGATGTGGATATCCGTCTTGGTCGATTTTTCATACTACTTACCCTTTGCCTTTTGCGAATTCATGACGCAATAAAGCTGCCGAGACTCAAGTGATTTTTAAGCTATTCCTCATAATTTCAGATTTGGCCATCCACAGCCACTTGAAAATCTCACCCCTGTATAAGTTTCATTCAGCTGAGAAAATATATTTACTTTTCTTTATTTGTTAAGTAATATCGATTTTCCTGAAAAATTACACCTATATTTTTTAGAAAAATCCTTCAAAATCCATCGTAGAAAGACTACCACCAAATATTGCATTATTTTTGTAGTTTTTTTTTATTTCATAGTTAACATAAACTGAGTCCAAATAATTTTTTTTTTTATTGCTTTTATTATTTTTTGGTATTTTTCAAGCCAACCAGTATAGTCCACATTGTCTATAGTAATAAATATTGCTACTTTACGTAAATGACCGAATGATCAAAATATACGACCGATAATTTATTATAATCAAATATAATAGAATTTTCATGACTGGACACCTGTTTTATCTTATATCAGTAAATATTAATTTCCCTGAGAAATTCGCATTTTATTATAACCTTAGAACGATAACCGGCAATTATTGATACGTTTAACCGAATTTATTGATGTTTTAGTTCCCCTGCATTTTTATAATAGTTCTAGTACAAGTTCACTGGGGTCCACTTGCACGAAAACTTAACTGAGTTAGTTGCTAACGCGAGGTTAAATTGTCAATTTAACATCGCGTTAGCAACTGACTATTTAGGCCCACTTACACGAATAACTAAACTCAATAGTTGTATTGAGTTAAGTCTTCCGTGCAAGCTGGCCTAAGTTGAGTTTTACGTGCAAGTGGAGATAAAGTTATTTTGAGGCAATGCCAAGCAATTGTAATTCCTATTGCAGACTATTTTCACAGCAATTGCGATATTTTTTATGTACTAGCAACATTATAGCTTATCAAATATATTTGTAGTCTCAAAAGGTTGTAATGCGGGGTCGTCGTGAAGTATACTACAACACAACAGCAACAACAACAACGAAAACAACAGAACTTCACGCCCGTGTCGCTAGCTTAAAGTTTACTACTCAACTAGAAAGTGGTTGACATCTTAGCTTAGCCCACAAGATCGAAAAACTCACGAGGCTATATTTACAATATTGTAGGACAAACTGTAAATTTAACCTCCTGTTAGCAACTAACTTTGAGTTAAGTTTTCCATGCAAGCGGGCCTTAGGGCCGATTTCACCAATAAATCTAATCGCGGTTAGTTAAACGAAACCCATTTATTTATGCAAATACTTCTTTCTGATTGGTAGTTTCTCAGTGGTCTCAAATTTGCATAAACTGAGTTTAGTTGTACTAATCGCGATTAGTATCATTGGTGAAATCGGCCCTTAGTTCCTTTAATATACACGACATTAGTATGTATGGTACATTCATAAGATATTTTGCCTCATAAGCTGTTATTTGAATTTAGAAGGTTGACTATCTAAGACTTCTAATGTCTCTAGTTAAAATACGGCTACTCGAAAGATTTTGGTTTAAGTTTTATTACGCATTTCCGTATTTTCAGAGCTCGACAAACTGAAAACGGGTAAATTGGGGCATCAGCGGTATTGCTAGCGTTAATTGCTTGAGATCATATAATAAAAGGGACAGTATATAGCAAACTCGTCTGTGCAGCGACAAGCGAACTTCACAGACGTCTATATGTTTGAATTGAACATATACTGTACTATCTCTCTTTGCTGTTGGCCCCGACTCACATTTTTCCCGAGTTTATTGTGACAAGTCGTCTCGTCATTCCATAGAAGTTAACAATAGTAACTTCTTATCTTAGCTGGTCTTAGTGCTTTCAGCTCCATGTACCATATAAGTAATATTTGGTAAAGCATTGTATCGTTTAACACGATATTCATAATAGTTCCACCTATTTTTGGATGCACAATGCAAACCTACGAAAGTGCCCAGTCAATCACTTTTCAACCTTATTGCTAAGGACCGATTTGACCAATGAATAGTTTCATTGGTCAAATTCGCGATTAGTTCAACTAAACTCGGCAAATGCAGCATTCTGATTGGTAATATCTCAGCGGTCTCAACCAATTAGAACGCTGAATTTGCTTAAACTAAGTTTAGTTGAACTAATCGCGGTTAGTTTCAATGGTGAAATCGGCCCTAAGGGCGGAAAAGTGATCAACCGGTAACAATTGCGGTAGAACATTGAGATGACAACATTACTAATAGTGGTTACCAAAAATGATGGCCTGACATAATTTTGAAGTGGCCCTGGGCTAGGTTGCAGAATACCAGGTATTGCTAACTTAATAACCCGGCTATCATGTTTGGCAGATCCACGTAAGCAACCAAAGACACATATGTATACAAGCTTAATTGTAAAGCTTCTTGGTGTGAGTGCAAGATAAAGCTTAGTATAACACTCAAGCTGAGTAGGAAATGTCATCGAGTATATACTTTTCAACACACAAAATGCCTAAAAATGTTCTTGAACACTGGAAATGTTTATGCTAATTGTCTTTTTAATCTGTGGGCACTTGTTTATATTTTATTTAGGTAATATCGAATTGTTTCCCACTACAGCGAGTGCAGTACAACGCGATGTACAGCTGCGTAGCAAGTGACGGAACAATAAATAAGGTAGAATTTCCATAACTTTACAAAGGATCGCTTATCACGCCATACACTGTCGTGCAGTTAGGGAAACTTGTTGCTAAGCAAATTGACACACTTCTTCAATTTGCCATTTCAATTGACTGATAAACAATGACAGATTTGAATATACGGACAACTGAAGTTGGTAGTCATTTTGCAAAACTAAAACTTTCCTTAACTGTACCAATTACTTTTGTCTTCACTAACACTTCCATTCTTATCCTGCATTTCGTCAATCCGAGTAAGAGTTTATTGTTATCAGCTGCTCCAATCGCACCTAACTACCAGTCTACTGGACCGCACTGTTCACACGCACTTAGTACTACACTAGTTCGCTACGGGTTCCGCACACAAGTGACGTCATAAGACACTACAGATCAGTAAGGCCGTACGGCGGACGGTTTGTAACTATTACTTGAGTTAAGGACTGTCAGATATATCGTGGACAAAGATTAGTCAAAATCGAAAACCGTGACCTAACGATGACCATCTGCGACTTAATGGAAAATCATGAGTATGCACTGATGTGTAGTGTACCTACAGTAAGTGAACGCGACGATTCAGAATTCGAATGTGATCTGGCGTGTCCTCGAGTCGTAGTGCCGGACGCGCGCTACGTGTGCGTGCGGCGCGTATCATCGCTGCGGCGTGTGCGCGTGCGGCGGGTGCGCGTGCGCGGGCGGCGCGTGCTGCTGCGCGTGCGCGTGCGCGTGCGCCTGGTGCGCGCCGCGCCGCTTGCGCTGGCGCTCGGGCCCGCGGTAGCGCGGCGCCGTGTGCGCGGGCGGGGACGCCATGCGCCGCTGCTTGGAGCTGTAGGAGCGCGGCGCGCGCGCGCGGTCGCTGGGAGCGGTCTGCGCCTGGTAGCGCTGGATGACGCCGGACGGGATGTTGTTGAAGTCGGAGTTGCTGGTGATGTGGTGGATGATGAGCGACTGGTGCGCCGACACGCGGCGCGGCGTGGGCGATGAGCACTGCAGCGCCGAAAGCGGCGGCGGCGACGTGCGCCCGGCTGTCGCGCCCCCTGCGCCCACAGCGCCTGGCGGCGGGGGCGCGCCCGCCCCGCCGGCTAGCGGCACCACGCTGACCACGGCGCCGGCACCCACGATGGGCGGAGAGCCGGCCGCGCGAGACCCGCTGTCTGACCACTCCTGAGGACAAGAACACATATAAGTAAGAAGTACGAGTCTCTGTGTCGCACAAACACACACCGTACTACAGCGTGTGGTCGGTGTTATGAGTATGTCATGTATGTGTCTTTCGCACTGACCGGCTCGCTGTCGGAGGGCGAGGGCGAAGGCTCGCGCGACGATAGCGGCGCGGGGCGGCGCAGCGGGAAGAAGTACGACTCGAAGGTGTCGCGCACCCAGCGCCGGTACTGCAGCACGTGGTCGGTGACGCGCACGATGCGGCCGAGCACGCTGTGGCGCGCCAGCAGCACGCTGTGCGCGCCCACCGCCTGCTGCAGGATGATGTAGCCGTAGTCGAACGCCTGCGGAACACGAACACATGTTACAAAAGCTCTCACGGATGCAGGGCGTTGGATCCATCAATTTTGAGTGTGCTAATACCGAAAATGAATCCAATTCCCAAATCCAAAATGGGCCAGGGCAAATTTTTTCCACATCCAAATCTGTAGAAGCTTTCTTCTGTCAGTCTGTTTAGTACTAATTTCTTTGACAAAATTTCGGGCGTGCTGATACCGAAAATGGCTTATACCCAAGTCAAAAATGGATCTAGACAGATTTTTCTCTATTCCGATTCTGTCGAAGCTTTCTTCTGACACACTTCTTAGTACTGACCTGTTTGACTTGTATGGCTCCGTAGCTGGAGCGTCCGATGTCGTTGCCGGCGGTCAGCGGGTCCTCGATGCACAGCAACGAAGGTCGGTGCCCGTCGTTCATCTCCTACGAACATAACGTTACTTTAGTGTTTACTCACAACAAACCGCTGATGATTTCACAATTCAAGGACTGGCATTTAAGAATGAAATAGAATAGAAGTACATTTACTCGATACAGACACTCAACAAACACAGAATAAAAGACAGTAATAAGTACAAATATAAACTGCGATGGGCATCCATACCGGAAGGGTTACCAACTTAGCACTGCATTTCACACCGTGACGTGGTTACAAGTTCACTCACTTCATATTGTTGATGCAATTACTTTAAAACAATCCATGACCCGAAATTATACATATCACAACGTCTATATTTTCTGAAGAATTAGTCAGAGGTCAACAGAAAACCCACATTTTGACTCATACTTCAAAGAAAGGTTAGCTTGACTTGCAAACCAAAAAAATACCTCACGGGCAGCAGTCGTACTTGTGTCCATTAGACCAAATGAGGCGATTCTGTTGGCCAAGTTGAGCTTTCACAAACTTTGATAATACTGTCTTCAACATACCTTCTGTATCTCATCTTTAGACACATAAGAACCTCCATTCTTGACTCTAATAGCAGTCTTGACATAGTTGAACTTGCGTCCGTAGAGCTCGAAGAACTCGATGAGCAACACTCCGAGGTTGTTCTGCTGGTGCAGCCGCTCGGGCCGCGGGTGCAGTTGCAGGAAGCTGATACACATGAGGATCAAGGAGTAGGAGGAGATGCCTCCCGTGAACACCTCATTCAGGTCGCGCTGGAGTAGGAACTGCTTCAGCACCATGACTAGACGCGTGAGGACTGGGTATTTTTCCTGGAATAGATGAAATGGAGGTTTAGATTACATAATAATATATGTAACATTAGACTTCTGCTCACGACTTACACGGGGTAGACAGATGTATGTGTTGTACAGTAGTTGTATAGCCAATATAACAATTTGTGAAAGTTTCAAAGATCATATTCTCACTTTACATTGCTAAGTAAATATGTCATACAATTTGTTTTTGAGGCCTTTAATCTATTGTCAAAACTTGATTCTTTTTCTCTAACTTTAAACAAATCCTGTTTGAATATGAGCAACTATGTCGTATGAATATCAGCTTTAAATCATAAAACAATAAAGTTCACATTTGTTTGTGACACTTTCCCTTGCAAATGAGTTTATTTCTTAGCAGCTTTATTTAATAATAAATGTACACACACAGTATAATACATAAAGACAACACATCAAGACAATAGAGAACAAGGGCACTGCTTATTTCTTAAGAAATTTCTGCCAGCAGACCCGCGACAAGGAAAAATGAAAAAGAAATGTAGACAATAGTGTGTGAGAACAGGAAAATAAGAAAAGTGACTACTTAAACTAAGATATAAAAAACTAAGATACAAATTAGCGCTTTACTGCTTTTCGTAAGTTTTACTAGTGAATTGTGGTTGAGTTTACATTCAACATGTATGTGTAGAGAGCAGTTGTGGCCCAACGGTAATGGCCGCGGCTTACAAGTTGTAGGTCGTGGGTCATGGGTCATCGGTTCAAACTCAGGCAGGCACTTTACTTTGTGTAAATTATTTCATCACCACTGTTCTCAAAACGGTGAAGGAAAACATCGTGAGGAAACTGACATGTCTTAGAACCAAAAATTCGAAGACATGTGACATCCACCAACCCGCACTGAGCCCGCGTGGTGGATTACGACCCATTCCCTCTCACAGAGTGGAGGCCTGCACGCACAACGGACCAAATTAGAGTCTCCTGCAGAAAAGGGGGTCCATCTGGATAGAGGATAGGATATCCTAACCATGTATGTGTTACTGCCATTAATCGGGGTTAAACATATATTAGGGTTCCGTACCCAAAGGGTAAAAACAGGACCCTATTACTAAGACTCCACGGTCCGTCTGTCTATCTGTCACCAGGCTGTATCTCATGAACCGTGATAACTAGACAGATGAAATTTTCACAGATGATGTATTTCTGTTGCCGCTATAACAATAAATACTAAAAACAGAATAAAATAAATATGTAAGTGGGGCTCCCACACAACAAACGTGTTTTTTTGCTGTTTTTTGCGATAATGGTACGGAACCCTTCTTACGCGAGTCCGACTCGCACTTGGCCGACTTTTTATATCCATCTAGACTGTGGCTTTGTCCGTATTGTGGATGAAACAACAACAGATACTAAAAACAGAATAAAATAAATATTTAAGTGGGGCTCCCATACAACAAACGTGTTTTTTTGCTGTTTTCTGCGATAATGGTACGGAACCCTTCTTACGCGAGTCCGACTCGCACTTGGCCGGCTTTTTATATCCATCTAGACTGTGGCTTTGCCCGAATTGTGGATCAATACCAGGAGCCCTACTGTTCCCTAGGCTAGACACAAGACTTTACTAGGTATTACTATTATGCTCGATTCTGTAAAGGTGAGTGAACGTAGTCGATTATTATCAAATACTTCGCAGTATGATTCACAGTGCGCTAAAAACGAGGGCAGACATGCTAATTGTCATGATTACACCCAGTAGGCCGGAATGTGTGTGTGTGGCTTCCTATTCGCCTTCGCCGGAATACCCACATACTTTCATTGCTATATAATGTGCTCTTTAATCCTTCTAGTCCTTTTTATCTTAAAGAACGCTTTCAGTTCCTCTGTGACACACATTCTCGGTCCTTGAGATCATCGGAAAACCTAAAATTAAGCATTCGTATGCATTCCACATCGTTCTTCGACAAATCTTTCACGGTTCAAGCAGCTCGTTTGTGGAATGCATTACCTATTGGGGTAAGACGTGCGCAAGCATTACCTACGTTTAAAAAAATGGTGAAGGAGCATTTCCTTTCTCTGTAACTATTCTTCTCCTTTCTCTGCTCTATATTTGATATTTATTAGTATATTATTTTATTTGTATGTATGTATTTTGTACACTGACAGCCCTATGTCTATCTCCTCTCGTTCAGTCCATCCAAAGGTTGTCTGGAAGAGATTGCCCTGTGCGATAAGACCGCCCATTGTACACTTATCTTTAAAAATGTTTTTTGTCCTGTAATTATTTAAGTGGTGTACAATAAAGTATATAATAAATAAATAAATAAATGTTCGCAATCAGAGGAAGCTATGCAATCGTTTGCATGTGCCAAATTAAGTTTTGTTAGATAATCTACCGTTATCAATAAGGTAACGAGTACATTGTTTAAGCCTTTGGTAATTAGTTACACATTTTTTTATAATCCATGTTAAACAAGATGGCTCTTAAGGTTACACTAGTCAACGGCACGAACTATTTTGTGCGCGGGGTTAAAATGCATTTTATATCAAACGACAACACGTGCGGATGAGATAGATGCTTTGATGAGCAGTAGGAAGCTAGTTCGCGTACGAATACACACTTTTGCAAATTTGTAGCGAAATGGATAATGATTTAGGACGAAACCGAGCGAAATTAGTGTCGAAATGTGGAACTTTCGACGCTCATAACTTTCAAATATTTTTTTTACTTTTTTGTTTCCATACAGGGCTAGATAATTATGAGACAAATTGATATCACTTTTTATTTTGAACGTACATTGTCAAACAGTGGAATAATCCCTAGACTACGTTTGTATGGAAGATTTTTCGTCTAGTGTAACCTTAAACTGTTTTGTACACCAGCCACCATTGTTAAAATAAACTAAACATTTGAATGTATCATCGGGCATTATAAAATGATTATAATTCACATAAAATAGTGATTCGTCACTGTGTTTACAATTTTATTTCACCTTATAAGGCCAAGGCACAGATAATATAATACTAGCATACAGATGCCTCATCCTATACAAAGAAACCGTGCCGACGTAACTAGCGTTTTTCTTCTGATTATACCGATTTTTTTTCGTTAATTGATCATAAAAAAATCGTGGAACGGAACCGAACGCGATCGATGTACAAAAAATAATCAGTATAATCAGTACAGTACACTTACTTTGTATGGGATAAGACATCTGTATGCTAGTATTATATTATCTGTGGCCAAGGTCACACGCTGGGTATCAATCAGTAGTACATAATTACTGTCAAAACAAATACAGTAGGCCCACTCTGATTGAGATGTAGCAAAAGACTCGCACAGTACTCTATAGCCTTTTATTTAACGTTCCCGCTTCTGGGACAGACGGAGGAAATGGGCCTTAATCAACCACGTGGGCTTATTGCCAGTAGACGAATATCAAATATCTTCGAATTTGTGGTTCTAGGACAAGCTGGATTCTTAACGATGTTTTCCGTCACCGTGTTTAGAGCAGTGGTGAAACAAAGTGCTTGCCTGCGTTCGAAACAACAACGCGTAAAGGATGAATTATGCTGGGCCACCGCGCGGCACGCCCGGGACGCGGACGCCGCACGGTGTAGAATGGACCGCATCATATAAAATGTTCGCGGAGTTTTGAATCCACGCCTCGTCCGTGCCTCACACGGAGCTCGGCTCGCGCCCGCTACGGTCTAGCATAATTTATTCATCCTTTAGTCGGGCCCGATACCAAGGGTCACCACTGCTCTCAAAGACTGGTGGGCATAAAATAACTTAGTTGTAGTGTATTGAATGAAGTTCTTTCTTAGCCTTCCTATACTAAGCATGTTACAGATCTAAGGGTAAATAAGTAAGAATATGGACTCACTTTAAATTGTTTGATCAGCTCAGCGCTCTTCACACCGCTGCTCATGTTAAATGATATATCCACCTGGAGAAGAAAACATTGTTTTATTTATCATCAATATCATGAAATAACAAACTAGAATACACCTTAAATAACAAACTAGATACACCTTAAATAACAAACTCAAATCATTTATTCCAATGCACACTTTCAGGCACTTTTGATTGTGTGGTTTGTGTTGGTATGTTAATACATTCAAAAAATATTTGTAAAAATATATTCTTAGTCAACAAAAGATAAAAAGAAAAACTGTCAAGCTAGGAGTTGGTCAGGCAGAAGATAAAGCTATATTTATTTACTAGCTGTTGCCCGCGACTTCGTCTGCACAGCATTAGTAATTCGAATGGCCAATTTGAGTCTTACTTGAGAAATTATTATTTCACCATACAAACGTCCACCCCCCTTTCCACCCTCTCTTAAGGATGATTTCCGGGATAAAAAGATCCTATCTTTCCCAGGGTCTCAAACTATCTCCATACCAAATTTCATCTTAATCGGTTCTGTGGTTTAGGCGTGATAAGGTAACAGACAGAAAGACACGAGTTACTTTCGCATATAGAATATTACTATGGAAGTATGGATTGACATGTTGGACAGCGTTCAGTTCAACATCCCAGCGGAAGAGAACGTGCAGGAATCTCTATGGACACTATGAAATATTGCTTCCTATTGGTCTATGAGCCGCTTTATTTATGGTCCTACAGGGAATTCAATCAAGTCCTATATTGTTCTATTGATGCACGACCCAAGGGTTGCAACATTGACCGATCCCGTGCTGGAAACGCATTCACGCAACCTTATCTGGTCATCGGTCCACGTAGTAGGAGGTAGGAGGCCTTCCAACCTAATCCAGAACTTTTCGGCCCCATCGACTATCCGTAGGCTGCGGGCAATGTGCCCACTGCCACTTAGTTTCACAATACTTGTAACTTTGGTCGACCTGCGGATATCCTCATTTCTGGTTTGATCACGCAAGGTAATAACATTGCCCTTTGGGTAACTTTGAGCCTTCTGATGAGGCTCATTGTGATATTGATGATAATATGTATTTAAGTCAGAAACGTAGAGACGCGTAGGGGCGGTCGTTGTGCTTTTGTTTAGTTTGTGATCACGCCGCGGCGGAGTGGCGACCAAGACCATACCTTGACCTTTCCCCACCGTACCTTTGTTATTGTATCGATCACCTATGCAAAGCACCACGTGAACCAAAACACAAAAACTGTGCATACTTCTCTGAAATCTGATTTCCATTCTGTAGCTATCATTTAAATTTTTAGGGTTCCGTACCCAAGGGTAAAAACGGGACCCTATTATAGTCCTCGCCAAACTTCTTGGCCGCCCTGAAGTTGGTTTACCGTATGCGCGAGGCACGAAACGGTGCTGTTTTTGTATGAGATTGACTACTGCGCAGCCACTGTAGCCAACTCCAGGGCGGCCAAGAAGTTTGGCGAGAACTATACTAAGACTCCGCGGTCCGTCTGTCTGTCGGTCACCAGGCTGTATCTCATGAACCGTGATAGCTAGACATTTGAAATTTTCACAGATGATGTGTTTCTGTTGCCGCTATAACAACAAATAAATATATATAAAATAATAAACACAGAATAAAATAAATATTTAAGTGGGGCTCCCATACAATAAACGTGATTTTTTTGCCGTTTTTTTGCGATAATGGTACGGAACCCGTCATGCGCGAGTCCGACTCGCACTTTGCCGGTTTTTAAGATTCCTTAGAGAACTGCAAGACGGAAACTTGGGTTCGTGAAAGGTAGACAGGAGTGGAGGGAGACGTTAAACCAGGAGTGGGACAGAACAGATAAGTTTTCCTTAACAAATAATGTGTTTGCGAATAACGTCCTTAGTAACACGCTAACACGTGCAGCAATGTACAATAATCGTCGGCACATTATGACATACTGTGGAACTTCCGAAATTCCAGAGCGCGCCTCGCTAATTACCTCAACGTGAACACATGTGGTCACTAACCGAATGCGATAATGATAATTAAACTTAATTATCACTTTCAGCAATTCCAGATTGTATTTAATGTTTCAATTTTTCTGTTTCTCATACCACTCATATAAAGGGCGTGTAAAAGGATAGGCAGATAGAATTTAAAGTTATATTATTTTGACCAATGTGTTTCACCTCAGACGGCTTTTACAGAACTGACAAAAAAACTTCGAAACAAAAATATCTAAAAATATTAAATCTTGTTCTAAATATGACCAACCTTCCAAAATCAATTATCTATTACCAGATTCATAAAAAGGTTAAGAGGTTTAACTCGTTACACTAGTCTAGGTATGCTGATTAGTACATCATGATAATAATCTGCTTTACTTTTTCCCAACTATATCGGGGTCGACTTCCATTTTGACCGTATGCATCACATGGATCATCTGCCTATCTGACCTCCACAACCCCACGGTTCGTCTGCCTATCTGAGCTACACAACCCCTTGGATCGTCTGCCTATCTGACCTCCTCAGCCCCATGGATCGTCTGCCTATCTGACCTCCACAACCCCATGGATCATCTGCCTATCTGACCTCCACAACCCCATGGATCGTCTATCTGACCTCCATAACCCCATAGACCGTCTGCCTATCTGACCTCCACAACCCCATGGATCGTCTATCTGACCTCCACAAACACATGGATCGCTGCCTATCTGACCTCCACAACCCCATGGAAAATGAATTTTGGTGTTCATCATCACCATCAACATCAGCCTTTTAATGTTCCCACTGCTGGGACACAGGCCTCCTCTCTGTGAGAGGGAATGGGTGTGGATTTCGGTGTTCAATAAAGTATATTTATTCTAATGCCGGGATGTTGGTTCCATGGTTATCGATGCACGGACGGGTCTTACTATTAAATAGATGGGCACCCATCCACAGACCTCGGCAAGCATTGCTTAACCTTGAAGATCTAACAGTGCGGCTGTTCTTTGCCATGACCCCTCATGCTGATCGGTCTCGGAACATAAGATAGTAGTGTTAGTTACCTTGACATCGGAGTACTTGTCGGTCATCTTGACGATGGGCACGGTGGCCTTCTCCAGCACCTTGATGCTTTCCTTCTCCGCGATGTCCTGCACCACCAGCTCGCGCTCCAGAGTCCACAGCGGCAGCTTCTCCCATTGACCTGGGACAATATACACACACTTCATAAGTATGGGACAGACTCAAAGAAAGATTTAAGTAATCCCGCAACCCTAACCAGGTCATCGCTCAATCTAGAGGGAGGCCTTCCAGTTTTTGATTACAAGTTACAAATCCTCACGGATACCCTTCGTCTAGGGAGAACGGATGGTTATGTCGGAATCCAACTGACTAAAACCCCACAGTTCCTACTGCTACTATGAGTAGGGAACCCCGGCGCGCACCACCGTCTAAATAAAACGTTTCGCCACTTTTTTTATTGATAGACTCGCGCTTGACCTCATCTCATCTGATGGTAAGCGTGCATACAACTTCCAAGTGTTTATAAGCAGACCGTGCATTTTTTTGGCATCAAAATGCGTTTCAAGATCACTCTTAAGCACCCATCTCGCCAAGATGTCATCGCAACAAAAAAAAGATTACCAAACCCGTAACTCTTAACAAAAAGCTCAACAGTTACACTTCGGGTTAACGGTTCTATGACAACAAGAAGAAAAACTCGCGAATGCCGCCCGACGGACGCGACGCTCCGAATACTCGCGCAAAAACAGCGTGAGTCACCGACACCATCGGCGGAGTATGTCTGATGCGATAATAGTTCCAAATAAATCGATAAATCCCGTCATGGCGTATAATCGTAGGCTCCTATAGTTTTCGCTAAGCCGACCGCGTCATGAGCTTCCATCTCGTGACATACTAACAAACACCTCTAAAGTTCTGACGTATCAGGAAATCCGTAAGACGATCGACCAGATGGTCTCGAACTAACAAACAAGTCGAGTGATTGTTATAGTGTTCCGAATCGAATGCATCTCTCACAGAGCTATTCATATTTCTTCAGAGACGTCAGTGACCAGCTGTTGAAACAATCAAGCTAACGTTTATATTATCACTAGCATTTACCGGTGTCTTCACCCGCGTGAAAGTTGTAAATCATCGTGGGGAATAACGGAATACTATCGGGATAAAAGTATGCCCTATACTAATAGTCTACCCGTGTGCCAAACTGCCAACCGTGCCACCCGTAAGCAAGATGTGAAAAGGTAATAAACAAACAGACAGAGTTACTTTCGCATTTATTAATATTAGTACGGATTACTTCTTTCAACAATGTTTACTCCAAAATTAGCACACCATTTAACGCTCTTCAGCGAAATCTTCCTGTTTTCAAGCATTATGTCATGATGATGCCATGCTCCTCGGAGTGCGAGTGTGCGTACATATAAAGACATGAATGGGAGTCAGCCGCGCCGCGCGG
Organism: Orthosia incerta; assembly: GCA_948252205.1. Taxonomy (NCBI): domain Eukaryota; kingdom Metazoa; phylum Arthropoda; class Insecta; order Lepidoptera; family Noctuidae; genus Orthosia; species Orthosia incerta. The sequence goes on from OX411758.1 coordinate 4,575,095, forward strand.
TGACTCATGCGCCGGCGATGCGTGTCAGCGTAATGTGTGTACGCACATCTAGATAATGGGTGCAAGCCCACTGTTTGTTTCTCTTATACATTGTAAAGGTGCGACTACATTATTTACATTTTTCTCCACATCCATCATGTTAATTTTAATCTTAACTGGAGCCAACCACGACAGGCCAAAATAAAGTTTGCTGTGTAGGATTTTTATTACATTTTATTATCTGGTAAGACAGATAAAATACCAATTATATTCCTATATGTTCCGTCCAACGTCTACACCGTATTGAAACCGAAAAAACGACTAGCATCGGAATTATGTGGAGCGAGGTAAAACGTGAAGCTTAAGACCAGTCGCGAAGGAGGACTACAATGGACGCCCTCTGGATCAACAGGCAACAGGTACCCTCCTGGCAGGTGCTCTGGTTAAGAACGAGGGAGACATTGATATATCCAAACACACTAAATTCTACAGATCCTAAGATTTCCTTTGATTCGATAACCACTGAGCCACTCGCCTACGTGTCGGTGTAAACACAGCGCACGTGGTGGCGCGCTGTCGTCACTCATGTCATTGGAGGGTTGCCACGCCGCAAGTACTGAACATTACAGTACAGCGGCTGCCAAACACACGGCCTGACTAACGACTCTGTTTGCTATCATAACACTGAACTTTGTGAAGTTAACGATCTCAAGGCAGTCCGCAGATCATTTTACACAGACACGTATCTGTCATGTGGGGCCGTTTTAGTCTAGGTGACTCTGACACTGTGGTTGATATCAAAATTGCTTCGCTATCTACTAGCGAGGAAATAAATTTCCTTTTAATATTGAACGATAAGTTTATAGATACAGAGCTGTACGCTGCACTGGAGGAGACTATACATACCATGCTTGAAAGAATGGAACAGGGAAGACCCATAGCCAAATGGACTGACCAAGAAAATATACTACAAGACGGAGAAGGAGCGAAAAGTGTTATGGCGTTTGAAGAAGCCTTGTAAGCCCATACAATGCTATGAGTGTGCAATTGGCAGCTTAAGTTTTCTGATGGATCGATCCCACAAACAATTATGACTACATCAACCAAAGCCATCACTCTCTCTTCGTTGTTTTTGATGCCTCTCTGGAGACACGTGTACCAGTGAATTGTTTTCAGTTGGAGCCCAGTGTACACACGACTTTAAATCAGTGTGTTCGGTGTATTATGTTCGCAGCCCAATGGCCCGAGGTCGCGTGCGAGTGGACGACGCATATAAAAATAGCCACGTCGCGCGCCTACCGCCTGCTAATCATTGCTAACTCTTGTCTATTCATCTGTATTGTTTGATGTATGACTTTCGGATGTTGTTCCCGCGCTTCCGTGTCCTCAAGGACAATTGTATGAATAAAGACGTCACGTCTTTCAATGGATCGTTATTTTCACTGCATAGTCCGTGGATTTAGTGACATTCTTTTCGTTGTCGCGTGTTAAGCTGAAGCCTCTTAATACCCTTCCACACACAGTAGTAATCTTCCTCTATATCAAGTTTCGTACGAATTTCAAACTGTGATAATATCGTGTCTGTGTACAAAAGCTAGCCTTGCTCCCGTGTGGTATGCACGTGGGCGGAGGTCAACAAACTGCACCGTTGGTCCGTCCATCAGTCAGCTGATATCCACCTGTCATCCGCGTCTCCCCGCACCTCTGCGGTTGTTCCGCATTCCTAACTCCGTACCTGTGTGTAATCGTATCAATCTTGTTACTTGCAGGAACACGAAAACCGTATGTCCTACGGACAACTTCAAATAATTATTTATAACTATTGATAGGCTCGTGTTTGACCACTGTCTCTCTGATGGTAAGCGATGATGTTGTCGACGGTGGAGCTCACGCCTAGAAGTAACCTATTCACTCTTTCCATCAGGATACACAGATCGCGGCAGGGATCTAGTCAGTTCTTTAAGGGTATACTAGGCGAAAAAAAATCCATACAAACGTAGTCTAGGGACAACAACGACAATTGACAATGTACGTTCAAAATAAAAAGTGATATCAATTTGTCTCATCATTATCTAGCCCTGTATGGAAGCAAAAAAGTAAAAAAAGAAAATATTTGAAAGTTATGAGCGTCGAAAGTTCCACATTTCGACACTAATTTTAACGCATTTTTGGGCGCAAATAAATGCCATAAGAAGACGGAAAATTGCAAAACGGCCACCATACAGGGATAGATTAGTAGTTCAACAATGCAAATATTTGTATTTTGAACAGATACGTTTAGTCGTTTTTTCATTTTATCCAGACTCCCAAAGGTCTGTTTATAAAATTTCGCGCGCTCGGTTTCGTCCTAAATCATTATCCATTTCGCTACAAATTTGCAAAATGTGTATTCGTACGCGAACTAACTTCTTACTGCTCATCACAGCATCTATCTCTTCCGCACGAGTTGTCGGTTGATATAAAATGCATTTTAACCCCGCGCACAAAATAGTTCGTGCCATCGACTAGTGTAACCTTAGGTAGTAGACGTATATAATTTATTATCTTGAGAACCATCGATTACAATGGGCCAGTCATTTTATCCTAGGCTGAATAACAATCAAAATAATAGTGCGAATTCTAACTCTCTTGATAAGCTCTTGAACCAATGTTGCCAAGCCGTTAAAATAATCATCAAATCAAGAATGCAATTCAATCGCTCGCTGCAAAAGTAGCAGTCTCTTTTACATAACATCTATGACGTAGGTGCGTGCGACGAGTTAGCCGCGGCTACTAGTCGCACGCACCATTCATCATGACGCGTGTTATCGCGCAGATAACTATTTCTATGACGACTGCGCGGTTGATAGCGATTACAAGTTATATAGATTCTTGACTAGCCATTTTCCGGTACTTGCACACGAATAAAAACATGGCCATCAGTTTTCAAATGTGTTCCAAAGTGCCAGTATACTCTGAAGGAAAAACTCACTCACATTTTATTTTTTTATAGAGAGACAGTGTTTCTCGTCGAGTGAGTGTTGTAAGCCTTGTTTGTCAGGAAGGCGCGCGGCGCGGGCCCGAATGTGCTGAGTTTCAGTGGCACTGATAAGGCTGCGAGAATCAATGTCAAGAGTGTGTGACCCTGTGCGTATTGAGGTCGATATTTATGGGCGAGCACAGTCCAAATCTTTGATAAGCTAGTACTATAATAATATGTATACTATACTACAGTATCGACGGATAAAATTATCGTTATGTGATTTTCAGATGCTCTAACATCTAACGCATTACTTATATCAAATGAAGTATATGGCACTTTCAACCAAGCTATGATTATCAAAAACTTGTGACTTTCGATCGGCATTCTAACTAAAATTCATCATTTTATAGCGTGGTGGCTACGGAAGGACGGAATTAAGAGAGAAAATCATTAGCTCTTGCCAATATGTATGTATAGTGCTCGCCAAACTTTTGGGCCGCCCTGAAGTTAGGATTTCTGATGCGCAAGGCACGAAAAGGTGTTGTTTTTGTATGAGATTTAATACTGCGCAGCCATTGTAGCCAACTTCAGGGCGGCCAAGAAGTTTGGCGAGAACTACCTCATACCTGATACCTCTCTAGTGCAATCTAAGGATTGCACTCTCTAGAGAACCCCGACCAAACAGCAGTGATAATTCACTGCGGTTTGGTCGGGGTTCACTAGAGAGTTTGAGTAAACCTTCACCCAATGGGCAGCTTGAGATAGCTTCTCCTTATCAACCGTTTTCTTCAATGACATGACAAGACAAATTCGGTCAATTCATAGTAGTGTAGTAAGGTGTGCACGAGGACAGCTCGTGGACACTGCAGTTCAGACATATCTATTTACCCGCTAGTGAGTCATGAATAATGATGCACTTATGATTTGTTTTGTAAACTATTAACCGTACTCGGCCGGCGCACTAGGTGATTCAGTAACGCCCGTTTTGACTAAAACTAAGCGACGATTTAATCGATGCCTAAATAAAAGCGCGCTGTTAAATTTTCAACGCTCAGGCGCTGGCCTTTTTTTTTTTTTTTGGATTTGAAATTTCATGTCACTTTGAACCGATATTAGATGCACTATCGAAGTAGGGAAGTACCGAGTTGTACTTTGCCTCATAGAAAACAGTGATTATTTTTACCAGCCGTGTAACCTGAAGGGTTCATAGATATTTTGGCATTATTATATAAACCACAGAAAATTTCTTAGATAGGTACTTAAATATTACAGAGAAGAAACTGTAGTTTTCACAAATTTAAAATCAGCAGGAATTCAATCCTAATTTAAGTTTCCAATTGATTTCCTCTCGTTAGTTGTTCACAAACGGCAGCGTGTTGTGAACTTGTAATGACACACTCGGACTGGCGGCGGCGGTGACCTCCCGCGCTCAGACGACGCTAATGCCAAAATTGCACGCCACGCACCGCACACACCACTTACTCAATCATTCAAACACATTCCTGACAGAATATACGACCAACGACGAGACAATTCGGATTCCCCGTACCAATCAATCAACACAGACTATTGCAATCCACAACTGGACCAAACAATCCGCCTAGCATTTACCCAGTGTTGAGGTGGGCTACTAGTTTAACCAGTTGCAACTAAATAGTACTTGGTCAAAATGAAGGATACATTGGCGAGGTCCTCAATTTACAGGACACTAATAAAAAAGTCAAAAAACCCGACTGCTTAAAAAGCGAACTAAAAAGACGTAAACAAGAAGAAAATCTTGCCTGTGCAGTCTGAGGATACTTATTCGCGACCTGGCTGACCAAAACCAGGTGTATCCTCCGACGGCACAGCATGATTTTCTTCTTGTTTACATCTTTTTAGTTCGCTTTTCAAGCAGTCGGGTTTTTTGTTTTTTTTAATTAACTTTTTTTATTTACAACTTTTTAGTATATTTTTTTTTTTTAAATTAGGTACTTTTAAACATATAAGTGTTAAATATTTTTGAAATCACCTCTTAAAACCCTTTATTTTGATACCCTACACGATGGGTTTGGAAGAAAAACAAAATCCCCCACAAAATGACACAAATCCGCCATTTTTTTCTTTTCTAATTTTTATGTAGCAAGCGACACCTGCAGGGTTAAGACGAATCGATTGACGTATGAATCATCAAAATCGGCCAAAGCGTATGGTCTCTAGAACGCCACATAGGAACAAACATACATACATAGACTGATAAACACATTAGCCTCCTTCGGCAGTCGGGTAAAAAGGATAGGTTGTATAAAGGGTACATTGGCGAGGTCCTCAATTTACAGGAGACTAAAAAGGATAGGTTGTATAAAGGGTACATTGGCGAGGTCCTCAATTTACAGGAGACTAAAAAGGATAGGTTGTATCCACCTTTTTATTGGGCAGATTAATTAATGACAGTAAGCATTTACAATCCCACAACCCACAATGTATTAACAGCAAAAGCAATAAAATTACCGAACCAAACATGGTTTGTCCTTATTGAGGACATTCTGACAAATGTTTATTACAATAAGGATTGTTAAGGTGATTACAAAATCTGCACTCACTGTTTTAGACACAGAACATTCGAGATTATGATGGCACTGATTACTAATTAAATATATGTCATTAATGTAGGTAGGAACTGTGAGTAAGTTGTGCTTACGACCTTCTTGATCAGATTATGAACTCACATTTTGACAGTGTCTCTAAGCACTAGTGAAAGGCATCTTCTGTGCTCGCTCGCTCCAATGTAGAACTCATACATCGCTATCATCGGGCGAGAAATAGGATCATAAGCACACATAAAAATCTGACCAGATGTCGCGATTGACTTCGCGAGCTAAAAAACGGAGTAAAGTTACGATCAATGATAGTAGATATACAACAGAACTCTTCAATAAATAACGGCAAATCTCTCGGGACTGCTGCAATCGCATGTCTGTTTATTGTTTATACCATTTCATAACATAACATCACGCCAGTACGCTCTTAAGGGGTAAGCAGATCTCTCAATGATCGGTTTTGTTCAAGTTTCATGATTTTCGGGTAATCTATTCTGGCGTTATAGGAAACTTACTAAACAACTTGACTATTAGGTAGGTACAATTAAAAAGTTTTTTACATAACGCAAAAAAATGGTACCTACGAAAGACACCGACTTCCAAAAATAAAGTTATTTTTCACTTTGTAGTTTTCTGGAAGTCGGTAGTATTTTTTTGTAAAAAAGTTTTTTTCATTTAGCATTATCGGCACCGAAAATCCAGGAAAATGCCTTTTTATGCCATATTGAGCTGTAAAGAATGTATAGAAATAGTTGGCCGAGGCATTGGAAATGTTTTCTTTTATCAATACATATAATAAATCTGTAGAAAAGTAATTTTTGTACATCGAAAATATTTCCAAAAAAAATAGCCAGGGTGTTAAAGGATAACCAACAGAACCTATTTCCGGCTTTTTTGGAATTTTTGTCTGTTTATCTGTTTGTCTGTTTATTTGTGCACGCATCACGTTAAATGCACGTAAATAAGTTTTATACATAAAAATTGTACGTAACTTGAAGAATTACTTCGTTTTTGTTTCATCGCAATCGGTTCACTCTATCTATAAAAAGTTAGATGAATTTAAAGTAGTCAAGAAGTAAAATTATCACAACACACGCAATTCACATACTCTGACAGTAGAACTCGATATTTGATAGATGGCGTTGTGCATTTGAAGTCATTTTCTGAATGGCGGTGGACTATAGAATCAAAAATGGTAGGTAGGTAAGTAGGGTAGGCAGGCAGGTAAATAGGGTACGTCAAAAAGCGACCGTCCTTCACCCTTAACGGCTACTCGCACATGTCATGTCTTATACATGTGTACGTATAGAGCACGTGTTGTATAGCGAGTGCGTGTGCTTAGACGAAGGGGCGTCAACTGATGTTATTACTCCACAATGATAGGGATGTGCCGGACACACTGACCGTTGCACTTCTTTACACAGGACGAGTTGGGATAATGCGAATCTAATGGGCCTCAGTATTGAATAATATCTAGTGTTTCGCATAATATTTTCGTCAAGATTATATATAAATAGCGTAACCACCCGACTTGGAATTAAATATTTTTTTCGAATCAATTTCTTCTACGTAATGGCAACTAATTGGTATTTATTTTAATACGGTATCAGGTCATTACAATGCACAGCCGCGCTGTCTTACAAAGTATGCGATAAACTTAATAAGCAGATAAAAGGTAGGTATAGAATATATGTGGGTCTCTTTCACGATTATGAGGCGAAACCCCACTGAACTAATTCAAGACTGAGATAGCGCAGCTACCGATAGATTGCGCACACCGCACACGAGTCACGATCGCGACGAGCCATTATTATGGAGAACTAACTTGTGCGCGCGGCTTCCCCCGTCTTGTCCGTTCTTCTCCACGTAGGCTTATGCCGAACGGATGGTAGAATCACTTTATTAAGACTACGACTAACGCCAACGACCTTGAGGGAACAAAACGGGCACGCGTTTCACACCCGCGCGACCCAAAATTTAGTAGTTTTTTGTACCTTCCTAAGATCAAAATGTAGATAATTAAATTGTCTTTGAGATGGTGTCAATTTCATTAAAATACGCACAGCGGTTTTGGTGTGATTGTCGTGTTTTTGTCCGTTTTAGACATAACTTTACAAATTAATTACACTATGTTATACGAATAAAAATCAAAATTTGCTTAGATCAAATTATTAATAAAATGGTCTAATATAACATATATTTTTTTCAAAAAAATACGACTAGCCATTTAGACGTGATTCTCATTTTAAAATCAGCTACTCAAGGGAATCGGCGCCTTAAGATCCAGCCATAGTTGTCCCCCCAGCGACGCCCTGAGCCGAGGTTAGACCCCACAGGGGGTAGCCCTCAGCGTTGTCGCTTAGGATTAGAAATTTGTGCCTGGCTGGAGGCTATATAGCTTAGTCTCCACAGGGAAGCCCGGTTAAGTAGTTGTCAGTCACTCTGACCAAACTACGAGACGCCACATAGAAAAAAAAAGGCTTCCCCCGTATAGAAATCGGAAAAGGTAAATACTCCCGGGATAGAGTGTCCTTTATCCTTCTCCAATGTCCAATCAATCTCTAAACCAAAATTCATTAAAACTGTTTTAGCGGTTTAGGCGTAAAAGCGTAATAAAACACCAACAGAATTACTTTCGGATTTATAATTTATGTATGGATAAGTGTGAATTTGGCGGATTGTACGATAAGGAGATTGTGTTCCAAATAAAGATTAAAAGTCATTAATGCCGCTTATCAGCTGTGCAAGCTTTTCATGTACCTACTGAATGAAATAATTCTAGAAATCGCGATGGAAAACCACAGACATCGTGTCATATTTTTCAGCACGGAAGCTAGGGAAGGATGGAGTTATACTAAAACTCAGAGACGTTTACTGCGATGTTCTAGACGAAAAAATATCAAGATAGTCTGAGAAAAACTTGTTTGTGAACTTTCATCTACATCAATTTGGACAAACAAGGCCCTGAACTATAGGACATTATGTGTCTGTCCCCGATGAGGTCCCTGTGGGGTGCGGGGGCGAGGGGCGAGGGCTCAAGCCGCGGCCTTGTGACCCTCTGCCACTTAGCAGGCAGGGAGGAAGGCACACTCGGAAAAGTGCGCGAAATCTTGCTTACGTAGATGAAAATAAACAAAAGCAGTTGTTGAAAGATCGGTGGCGCCGAGCGTCTCGGGTACATGTATTTCTGATCTTTGATGTTGTTTGATGTCCTAGTCATAGACTATTCAGGTGATTTTTTTGTGCCTTTTACTGTATGAAAAACATAACAATAGCCGATACTATCTGCATAATTTAATTTTCAGGAGGACCCCAAAATTTTCTGCGATGCTTTAAAGTCCAAGTCGAGACCCTTCGGCTGTAATCAACTCGTAAGGAGTTCCTTAAATCCAGGATATTTTTGTACTGTAGCAGATATTGTGGACAGCCTTCTACGCGTTCTTGCTTAGTGTAGTGTAAGCAGCTTACTACGCACGTTTAGCCACTAAAGTATCCACTGTCTGGCTGAATCGGCAGTCCGGCTAGTTCCGCAACACCGTTATGAACCGATCGAAACACGATGTAGGCTAACACTACAGTTCGACGGCTGTTGCTAGGCGAGTGCCGATAACAGCATGCTTTATTGCATCATACAGTTATAATTCAAAAGGCGACGGCACTCGAATCAATTGATATACAAGTTTAAGGTAACGTCGACGCGGTCACGTCTTTGATAGAGATGATGGACGTCCGTTATTGAGATATCTATGAGCCAGTTAGAAAAGTTATTTAAAAGCCAATTACATTGGTGTAGCCTGGAATAGATGAAGTCATTGACCACCTAATCCCATCACCTTTTTTTTTAAATTTGTTATGGGTTTGCTCTTGACTCTAGTCTAGGTCATAGGTAACAGAGACAAAGTCTACGATGGAGTGAGCTTACCCAAAAGAAGCCTGTTCACTCTAACTTTGAAGAGATTCGGGTTGAATGCGTTCGGAAACACAGACGCAGGTAGTGAGTTCCATTCATTCGCTGTGCGCATTATAAAGGATGTTTGGAAGCGCTTGGTTCGAATTGGTGGCCTTGTTCACGTCTAGACTGCACAATACTCTCCGGACCTCTTTAGTGTGCACAGCGATCTCCGACATCGAAGAGTCGCAATAGGTACAGTAGGTGGTTGCTTGGAGCCAGCGTCTAGACGTGAATTGCTAGCGAAGAGAGATGCAAATAAATTTGCTTTCTCACTCGCAGAGTGAGCCAGCGACCCATCAGGTTTCAGCATTGGAGGTACAGTGGGACGACAGAAATTGGATTCAACCGCTTTAGACAGGGACCAGAACTGTTTACTACCCGGAGGGTGCGATGCCAGCTTGGCCTTGGCCTTTATAACCAAACAGTACGAACGAAACCACGTCACTTCCCTGTAAGTCTTTGCTCAGCTATACAGTGTAGTTCTAATAAAAGCCCGTTAGCATAGTATGTAATGTAGGTCATCTGACTACTGAACACCATTTTTTCGCTCAACGACACGCGAATTCGCGAACAAAATAGCACAATAAACTTCACTGTAAAACATTGTACAACATCGATTAAAGCTGACAGTGATTAGATTACGTAGTGTGCAGATTGTGATGATTTGCAGCCGCTCATTAGCGCACACGTTTGAACAGATCACATTAGTGTTGATTACGCCTGCTTGTCAGTTTTATTAATCTGTCTAAATTTCTTTTCATTTCTGTCGCCTTGCATTTAACCGGATTTGTCTGTGTACTAGTATTTAACAAGGAGCGACTGCCTATCTGACGTCCACAACCCAGTAACTGGGTAACACGATACCTCTTGGCTAGACTGGTGTCAGATCTCAGGCTTCTGACTACCCGTAACGACTGTCATAGATCTTCAAATGACAGCCGGGAGCAACGGCTTAACGTGCTTTCCGAGGCACGAAGGAATCTCGGTATATTAAGATAGTTACTCATCCACCCTCCCTCAGCAAGCGTTGCTGAATGTTATTATTTAGACAAAAGTTACTCTATTACGCCTCTTTGTCCTTGTTTCTAAATCAAAACTACAAGTGTCATGTCTATAAACTGTGTATATTTTAGTACGTGCATAACTCGACGATACAACGCCGATACAAAGGCCATCCCACAGCCATTTATCCGTATGGTATTCCCAGCCTAGATTCAAGACTATTGGAGCAGTCAAGCCAATAGCGCGTTTGTTAACCCCAAATCCCCGAGTAAGGAAATGTTCTTTATAGTAGCGGCATCGTTTATTACGTCATTTATCCCCGGGGAGCGTTCATTGGAGCGGTTTATGGTTGCAGAATTAAGTTTATTTTCGGGCAGGATTGGGGAACATTCGCAGTATTAGCTGCTCTTGGACTAGGTCACATTGATAAACAGCCAAATTAAATTACATAAGACGAATGTAAACAAATAAACAATTAACATACCGATGTGGCAGTCAGATGGTGCCGGTGCATCCGTACATATTACCTAATATGCGTCACAAGCGCGCATAGAGCGCCTGATCAAGTGTCAGTCATCCAACAATAATGACACTTCTTCTGAGTACCTGCACTTGGTGCGGATGTCACTATTCGTTTGAGACATGAATCGTCAAGTCAAGCAATTTCATCATTATCTCAAACACAAAAAAGGGAGTTTAGGGGCAGATTCTCTTTGTCAGGTTATAGAGAAGACACGAGAATTCAACAAGCCGACCTACTTATATTATTTTTGTTGATATCTTAAAAGCATTTGACTCCGTGGGTTAGTAGACTTTGTGGAAGAAGCTACTGTAAATGGGAACATCAACAATATCTTGTGCACCTCCTTAGGGAACTCTACAAAGGAGGGACTCCATCAGTATAAACAGACAAACAAATTCCGGAAAGCTACGATTCCGGTGCAGGTGTCCGCCAGGGATATATTGTATGGCCACTCTTGTTTGGCATGTATACTGAGCTCATAATGCGAATCACCCTCGAAGGCTGGATTGATGGTGTTGCGCGCCTGCGGCCACAGTAACGTTAACAATAGATACTCACCAATAACCACGAGATCAATGTCGCTGGTGGGCAGGTACAAGCCGGTGCGGAACGAGCCGAACACCTCGACACGCGCCTGCGGCCAGAGTGCCATGATAGCGCTTCGGATGCGGCTTACCACAGTAGAGCGGACTAGGTGCTCCGTCTCCGTAGGCGACATGTACAGGTAAAAGTGCTCAATCTCCTCGTGCAGCCTGAAACAAAGAAAAAAACAATTTAGTCGAGCCAGGACAATAGGAGAATAGGAGACACAATAGGTGGGGGTTGCCCACCACTATATCCGCACGAATGCAAAATACACTTCATACCATGCTTAAAAGCAGTGGGGTAGACCACGGTAAATGCCAGTTCTCGAGTGTAAGGGGTTATGGCTTTTGTTAAACCAGTTTAGTCTATTAAGTTACGACATTCAGTCGAGCCGACAAACAGACAGCGTAGGTTTACACGATAAACAATTTTTACTCAATCAACCTTTTGGTTATGAAACATGATAAGTTAAAATTGTAACTCAAAATAAATTCTTTATGTAGATCCTCAAGGAGTTATTTTGGTTCAATCACTTCGGGTATTTAAATTCCCGCTACGCATTTTACAGTCATCATCACAATCATACGACCAAGTAATCAATTGAGTTAATTTGCAGCAATATCTATTGTATCCGCGTGCCAAAACGAAAGGCGGTGATTGATGCGAGCCTGTAAACTGTCGCGTCAACAAAACGTATACTATTACTACGATGATTCAGTGTTTTCAGACGCACACGTCTAGGTCAGTGGAAACCGAAATAGCACTTTAATTGACATGCAGACTAAATGAAAAGGCAATAAAGTAGAAAATAATATAGAGCAGAACATGAATTTTATTTTAACGACACCGTGATATATATAGAGCTATATGACGTCCGATAAAGATCCTTTCTAAGGAATTGCTAAAGTTACAAACTCACACACATTACTATGCAGGATGAGGCCATTATGTATACAAACTGCGATGGACGCGACTAGCAACAAGCTTGACTAGTTTGGTAATATAATCACAAGCTATTTTCATACGACGCGGTTGTCATTTGATTAGTATGCCGCTACGATCGCTTTTACGATCACAGAGGGCAATTACGTGAGACCTGCTAATTAAAATCCATGTGTTTTGACCTTCACGTGGTCGTATATCACCCGGTGCCCGACTATCAGCTGTATCAGTCACCAGCCGACCTTAACACACAGACCTTTCACAATGCACTACAGGTTTTGCACCGCATTCTTGTTTTTGACAGTCACACCTATATCTCATTCCGATCATATTAGCGACACAAAAAACAAGGTGATTTATATTTAATTAAAACAGCATGACCGAAGATAGATTGGAGTTAATTAAATATCCTATGCATAATAAATATCGACAGACAGAAATATACTTCAGTCCCTTGCATACTACACAACATGCTGGACCTGCTCCATAGGGCATCTTTAGTGTAGACAAAATCAAACTGATTAATTTGTATTATTTTTATAACTAGCCTGCGTTCAAAGGTAAAAAAATTTTATCTCCGATCGCCACCAAACTTTACAGGATTGTCCGTTGGGTCAATCTAAAGATTCTCTGAAAATTTCATTAAATTCGGTCCAGCCGTTTCGGAGTCTATAAGGAACATACATACATACTTACTCTTTTATATATTAGGTATAGTTACGCTTCTTGTTTTTTTCTTTTCTTTTTGTTTAAAAAAAATTACTCGTACTCTGTTCCGTTGTTGTTGAATTAGGTAATTTACCTATGTTTGCATTGCAATATTTGTAAGTATGTGAGAACCATGTTCCTATTTATCAAGTGAAGGAATTTACCTGATAGAGCTTGTATTACTTTATACCTATATGTAGTATAGTAGTGCTGGGTGCATCGTCCTCATCCTCACGTATATGAATTTATTAATGTATTTACTTCTGTAAATATTGTAAGAAACTGTTTTTTTAAAGAGTAAGTATGGAGTTTCTTGTGCGTTCTTCTCCATAACAAGCTACTTTTCCGAATGCACGGTAGAATAAATTTTTATTACTTGTAAATTTTATTTGTTAACGTTCAAAAGTGACGCTTAATGGCATAGTTGAAATAAATACATTTGACTTTACAAACCTCAAGCGGAATTACAAACATCTTTAAAATTTGCTATCAAGTTCTTGTCCCAAAAGAACTAACATCTTCATAAGAATTATACCCAGCCAGTGGGCATCCCCAAGAGTTGTGTAATGTGTATGTACATAAATCAAGTCTCCAATTTATCATTTCCCTGGGAGCCGCGGTGGCGCTAAGACGTGGTCTGCATCTAGACGAGAGGTCGGCCCGACGGACAAGATACCTTTTAGCTGTGACCTACATTCAGTCATATTTCGAAACCTGAATAGGTAAACTTGGTATAAACTTTGCTTTCATCTATGAGTCTTTAGTTTGCAGTTAAAAAATTGGAAAATAATGAAAACCTTTGCGTGTATATCGCAACGGGTCGAGTCAGCAATTCGCCTATAGAGACGAGACAAAGAGCTCCAAGAGTCCCATTAAAAAGTTTGAAGTGCATATTTCTAAGAAATTCGCTAAAATGCCGAGTCCAGTTTTTTACATAATTAGAAGAACATACTGAAATGTTTTACACATGAGTGACTTGCCGCGATTCAGAACAATTAGTGACCAAGATACCAAACGCAAAGAAGGGAAGCTTTCTAGACCAAGTTTTCCAAGACTTCTAGAAACTTGTGAAGCAACAGCGGAAGCGAATATAGGGCACGGAGAGTTGCTCCAACGCCTAGACTTCAACGTGCGCGTGACAATTACTCAAGTATGCCACCAGCTTGCGACACCAGATGTTCGGAGCCGGTTTCCTTGACTGCGAATAACTTTGAATTTTATTCAACGCTGATTTCCTTAACTCACAATATTGTAACAATGTGATGTCTGTCAATCTGTCTGATAATAATGGTGCCTAAGATAACGGTTCTAATAAAGTGCATACCTCCCTTGAGGACTTGAGATTGTCTTTCAACATCTCTAAGCAATTTAGACATTCTCTGCAAAGTTTTCAAGTCCAAAGTTCACAGAGTGAGAGTTACGTCGTTATCTTACAACTTAAGAGGGTCTTAATATTATAAGACACCTTTTCATATCATATCATATTTCATACAATCTTATTAGGAAATATGAACAAAAAGTTCTAAAAGGACAAGTGGATTGGTCAATCAATTGAGTTTAATAAGAGAGCAATCCTTTTTAAATATCAGCAGTATTTTGAATAAATTATGATAGGTTTTTATTTATAGACCATACTTTTCCATCCAACGTATCATTACGCCTTTATTCTCCGGAGGTTTAGGCAGAGGTGCAGACATTGTCTTGCTATTTCAGAAACTTCGTCATCTGCGTGCAACTGTTTACTTGCGCCTCCCTTGCAACTATCCCAGTCCGATTGTTTCCTCGCCGGGTAACTGCTCCGCCTATTATTTTTAACGACCTGTCGCCTCTGCATTCCGCCCGTTTTGACACTAATATAAGAAGGAACGAATCTCCATTATTTTCTGAACAAACTTTGGCACTAAACCATGTTTATGACGAACTGCTGTTGTAAATGCGAAAGTCTGTGTTTCTGTTTGCAAATGTTAATAACCTCTCGGGAATCGTGCTTTTGACGATAAAAAGTTTAGTCACAATGAAACTTGATTTATCTGTATCTCGATTTATTATTGAGATGGTTACACATGATGAAATAATGAGTTCCCGATGAATAATGTAGGTGAATGAACTGGGACTAAAACTGTGGTATGATTTGATCAAAGCATTGAAATGTGTTGGCCGTTCTACTGAGATATTTTTCATGACAAAACCCTTGTGTGTTGTTTACAATAGGCACAAAATCTTGGCACAGCCTTGTCAAGCAGTAACAGAGTGTTGGCGTAACAAACCAACGCGTTAACGATGTTTAGTTAGGACAAGACTGACACATCTGGTAACATCGTAACTACAAACTGTTACCTGAGCAGTACGGAACAATCTTCAATCGAACATACTTCGCCAGCTGAACGAACTCATTCATAACCGATCGGATGTCACGCGAAAGGCCTCGAAGTTATTGATATTCGAATCAGACTCATTCATTCGCTTTACACATTCATTTTACGTATCAAGTTTACGAGTGGGACATGTTAAACGTTTATCGATTTTCATTGAGTGAGGTGGTGGATGATAAATGTATTCAATGGTTTGTAGAATCGTCTATTGACACTCCCTTAGCGATGCTCCAACGAATTTGTCTAACTTCCAGCCCTAGCTTCTTTGAGAAAGAATGGCGAGGCAAGGAGTCAGCTCCAACGACATTTACAATCTATCTGCTTCCGGACCACGGACATTAAAAGCGTCAAAGAGTTCGCATTAAATGCCACGTTACCGCGTCGCAGTGTTATTTTCGCGTCGTAAACAAACATTGCGTGGATGTCCACATGTGACTTCATTGCATCGTAAATACCACAGCAGGCCTTCAAAGACAAATAAAAACTGATGGAACGACACTTCCGTAAATATCAATTTAGATCTATGATCAAATCATAATGGAACTGAGGATCTTGATACTTCTTGTCAACTACACGAATCGCCATCAAGGCATCATTGGGGGGTCCTATACACAAGTTACTGCCTCCACTCATCTCATTGCTTGGCAAATCTGTCGATGACTTAATTAATTCCATAAATTTTGGAATTTCGTAGGTTGAATCACGCGGTGTTTTCTGCTATTAGAGCTATGTAGTCTCGGTATGCAAATGACGCAACCGTTACGAAAATTACAATGTTTACTGATATAATGAATGTAATATTATGAAGCTATTACAATATGTGCACTTACTATGATTCGTAGGGGAATCCATTAATAAAGTCGCCGTATTATATAATACATTTATCACATTGTTTGTACGAGTACTATTTTTAGTTAACGAAGCGATAAATTGCAAAGAGCCAGCTGTATTAATTCTGCAACAGTCGGTACAGTGTAAACTGTACAAAACTGTCGCAACTAAACTGAAACGATCACAGAGTTTGGTATTTCTTTGGCAATTATATTTATTGTACCCAATGACATATTATCTTCAGATCTGTTTGTTAACACTTTCTATTGCAAAGAACGGAAGATTAGGGTTACCGATATACATAGCCCGAATAATTGTCAAACTCGCGGAATGGATGGTTGATAGAGCTGAAAAGTTCTGGAGTTGCAACCGAGTACCGAAACACACAGAGTTGGAAGGTCTCCCTCTAGGTGGGCCAATGACCTGGTTAAGTAAGGCTGCAGGAATCCCTGCGGACGACACTTGGGCGAGGTCCAATTCTTAAGGGTACACTAGTCGACCGCACGAACTATTATGTGCGCGGGGTTAAAATGCCTGCTATCTCATCCGACAACTCGTGCAAAAGACATAGATGCTGTGATGAGCAGTAAGAAGCTAGTTCGCGTACGAATTAGCACTTTTTCAAGTTTATAGCGATGATGATTTAGTGCGAAACGAGCTCGCGAAATTTTATAAACAGACCTTTGGTAGTCTAGATATTATGAAAAAACTACTAAATGTATATTTTCAAAATAAAATTATTTGCATTGTTGAACTACTAATCTATCCCAGTATGGTGGCCGTTTTGCAATTTTCCTTCTTCTTATGGTATTTATTGCCGCCCAAAGATGCGTTAAAATTAGTGTTGAAATATGGAACTTTCGACGCTCATAACTTTCAAATATTTTTTTTTTTACTTTTTTGTACACATATATCCATACAGGGCTAGATAATGATAAGACGAATTGAAATAATTTTTTATTTTGAACGTACATCGTTAAACAGTGAAGTAATCCCTAGACTACGTTTGTATGGAAGAAATTTCGACTAGTGTAACCTTAAAGCATTCGATGCAACTTCTCTTATTCGTAAATTATAGATCTAAGAAAATTTGACAACACCAAACCAAATTTGTTCATTTGCGAAGGAGTTTTATCAACATCATACTAATATTATAAAGCTGAAGAGTTTGTTTGTTTTTTTGTAGGAAAGGTAGGTAATGGTAGGTAGATAGATAGCCAGTAGACGGGTGCGAAGCCGCGGGGGTCAGCTAGTTTGTTTAGATTGTGCACAGCGTAATGAGTTATAAGTCACAGATATAAATCTAACTATATGACGCGATTGTATATATGTACTTATTATGTATAGTCAGTCACCCTGCACTCCAGCTGTAACATAGCATAACATAACGCCTGTGTACTCAGAGGTTCGGCAAAGATGCAGCTTATACTACACACCCACATTTCACAATTTTCGCAAATAATTAAATTTCATTTCAGTTATGTTGAAGTCCCGTGTAACAGGAAGCTCTGGCTGTAGTGTTAGTTTATTTTATTTTAAGCTACTATTATGTAGCTGCCGTGTGTGTAGTTTAGTGGCATAGATTAATCTCAGAGCATCAATAATGCCAAATAGGTACTATAAGAAATAGTAGTTTTTGCAATAGCCATATAATAGGAGTCTACTACTAATAATGGTCATACTCGCGTGTTATTATTATCAAATTCGGCTTCGCCTCATGTGATAAGCCCACGCTCGTTTTTTAATATCTAATTATATGCCGTTGCATACACTCTTTTATCTTCACTCATACAGTTGAAATAAAACGTGGAAACGGAAAAAATGCGTAGTATGGCGGGCAATTTAGATTCTCATTGCGCATGACTGCGCAGCGCGTGCTTCCATAGACAATGACACTAATATAAAGTCAATGAGCCCATAAGCGCCAATATATTAAAAAGTAAAAGTGTGCTATAAAAATTAAAGTTATTTTATGATGCAGTTGTTTGAAAATCGACGGCAATTGTTGCACGGCAATAGTTTTTTTTCTTTCCTATCCACGAATATAAAGTAAGTGTTTATGCAATATATTTTGAATTCATATTTGGAACATTACGTTGCGAGTGTGGTTATTTACTCTTTCGTGGTCAACACAAAGTTATCCTCCTAATATTATGTATTGTGCATATTGTCGATGATTTTCGCGCAAATGTATTATGATTATGATCCCGGATGTAATTATAATATAATTATTATTCCTTGTTGAGCAGGCACTGCGCTTAGCCCTATTGCAATGGTATTATACACTTCCGGATAAGCGGACGGAAGTCATTCTCAATCGATTGACGACTTTTACAACGTTAATCGAGTTCTAGATCTAAAGAATATCAGATGGACTAACATCTATAGAAGATGCGGAGAGTGCATGACTCACAGAGATCCAGAGCTAACCATGTTCGATAATTTGGCTTCGGAAATATACGTCCAATCTGTTTCAGAATATTATACGGACCCTATTACTGAGACTCCGCGATCCGTCTGTCTGTCTGTCCGTCTGTCACCAGGCTGTATCTCATGAACCGTGATAGCTAGACAGTTGAAATTTTCACAGATGATGTATTTCTGTTGCCGCTATAACAACAAATACTAAAAACAGAATAAAATAAATATTCAAGTGGGGCATCCATACAACAAACATCAAACGTGATTTTTAGGCCGTTTTTGCGATAATGGTACGGAACCCTTCGTGCGCGAGACCGACTCGCACTTGGCCGGTTTTTTTTATTTCGTAGACTAAACTGACATTTGGGGGGTTGTAAATATGTATATTACGTTTACATTCATAAAAAAATTATTTACACCAATTAGTGAAATTAAATTGAGGAGTTATGTCACATTTATTCGATGAAACACTTATGATTGAGCCTTACCTACAACAATATGCTCTATACTTGCAACATTAAAAAAAATAAGATCATTGGCAGCCGTCAGTTTAGTCTTCGAAATTAATAATCACAGTATAGTCTAATTAGATCAATTTACTGTTGTTTACCATTCTCGACAAGTCTCGAAATTGGCCAGTAACAGCTGATTCTGCTAGATGCGCTGGCAGCTAGTCAGAACATAGTACAATGCTCAGCACCGCGCACCCCTCGGGGGTGATCATCATTGTGTTATGCAGTCGCGCGTCAGGATTGATTGCTGCGTCTATTCCGACCGCGACCGCTGGCCTTTCGCCAGCCGCAGGTCGTCATCCACGACGTCGAACGGAACTATTAGATGTAGCAGGTTAACTACAACCGCACGAGATAACGACCTCGCTCGTATAGGTAGTCATTGGGATAAGATAATATTTTTCATACGAAAACATTCAAAGCGTACATGTCATGAGTTCATGACGTCTTTCAACGCCAGTGATGGATGACGCTCGATAAGCGTCATAGTCAAGACTGGTGCGGCGGTCACCAACCCGCTTTCCTGTTCTCACCGTGTGTGCAAACATAGACACAGGGTAGTATCGCAAAACGTTGCTGATTTGTTCGTGCCGTCCCGCGTCCGGAGCTTCCGCGCGAGTCTATTGAGTGGCACAATGCTCAATTGTGCAGATCGTGCGGCGGCGAGAGATACAGCACGGCCGGCCATGTGCGCGCAACACACTGCAGACTGTTCCATAGACACATTGATACGAGAACTTTGAGGGTCTGGCGACATTTATTGTGGAGCCATTGTTCAAAAAGTTTTTGTTAGATTTTGCATCAAATTGGATGCAGATGTCCACAAGTCGGTAGATTTGGGACAATTTGAAAAATTATTGTTAAATGATTTTATTTCTGTAAGTTGGTTTGTACAAACACTTTTACATATTTTTTTAAAACTAGATGAGATCGGCGTTTCCTATCTGACTACTCTGAGAAGAAAGGCCGAAACAAACTCAGAGGTGATAGTCTCTTGTAGCCAGCAATATTGCAAAAAGGCGAATTTCCAATCTCAGAATACTTAAGGGGCGTCTATGATAATAAAATGTAAACCACATTGGCAGATTACATCGGCCGTCGGCGGACGACATATATTCGCGCTAACATTAACTACTGAATATATTCAGCAGATTATTCGCTAATATATCGTGCGCTCGAGAATGTCGCCGTCTGCTAATAACTTATTCAAAGTTAGTAAGTTGTGCAGTTTTTATGCACTCGCCGCGCTGTCCGCGTGAGTCAACGCCCGGAACATCTCTGCTGATCCTATCAGCTTGGAAACAGGTCAGCCAAAGATTATTTTATCAAATCGAATTTAATTCAAAACTTAAAACTTATTCGTCAGCTGATGATACCGCAGATTGCGCGGCGTGATTCGAATTCGTCATCTTCTATATTATAAAGCTGAAGAGTTTGTTTGTTTGAACGCGCTAATCTCAGGAACTACTGGTTGGAATTGAAAAGATATTTTTTTGTTGGATAGTCCATTTATCGAGGAAGATTATAGGTTATATAACATCACGCTACGATCAATATGAGCGGAGCATAAATGTAAAAATTTGCAAAAACGGGCAAAATTATTCCTTTTTGAGAGCTTCCGTTGCGTGCCCTGCGTAAGCGGTTAAAGTTACGCAACATTCATGTATGTAGGGTAGGTAGGGTAGGGTAGGTAGGTACCCAGTTGACGGGAACGAAGCCGCGTGGGACAGCTAGTATTTAAATAACAATAGGATCCTTGCTTATCTCAGCCAAATTAAAAAGGGGAACAACAGACGCGCTCGGATAAATGATCAAACTTTTGTTCAGAAAACTTTGTGCTCCCAAAAGTTGTTTAGGTGATACGTACATTGTACGGCGTTTTCTTAAACAAATGAGACGTTATATTATTTATGGGCACGACTCATGAGATTGCATGGTAATCTTGTAGCGAAAGCAAAACACGCCGTGTGTCGGTGGCTTATCTTTCCGCTCAGCTGCGAGACGGACCGACTCGCGAGTTCAGTTCAGGGCTCTGGACCGAGTGGCCGACTTGTTACAATATGAAACCGGTTTCATTTCATTACATTACAGATCGGAAATACTTCTAACAAGATCGAATATCCTTGCTGGAAGAATTGATTAAAGATTTAATTAATTATTTCATATTTTTTTATTATCGTCACGCTTTTGACTCAAGGTGCTTAGCAGAAGTCTACATAACCCATACATCTGTCCGTCGTCTGTCACACAGTTTTTACAGCCAAACGGTGGGAGCAACAGTCTTTAAATGTTCACGGTACAAGCATCTCGTTAACCCAAAGCCATACAAAATGTCTTTTTTTTTTTTTTGGAACTCCCATACAGCTAAAATGGGCGCGAAAACAGAGGAATGAGAAGGCCACCAAAGTTAGCTATTTAAAAAAAAAAAAAACCGAAACATTTTTAACTTCCCATTGACCTATGAACTTGAAATTTGGTGATAATAAAATAGACTAGAATATACTTTATTGTACACCAAAAAAAAAAAAACTTTTACGAGAAAACTTATTTCTACGGGTACAAAGGCGGCCTAACGCAGCAGCTATAATGTTTATTATTACTTACTTACGTATATTTTACTAATTACTTACTTACGTATATTTTACTAACAAATACCAATATATGTAATAAATATAAATAAATATATACGTAATAATAAATCAGTTCTTTTTTTTCTTGAAATTCCCTCATTTTTCCCATTACAACCAACTTGATTTTGCGGTCAACTTGGTAGGAACTCTGACTCGCACTTGATCGGCTTTTTTTTCTGGAGCTAATTAAATTTACCCTGATACTCCAATACCTCAATAGCATTCCTTGGCTACTTCCCCATACTTCAAGCTCCTAAGTTCATAGTAACAACAATACAATCCGTGCTTAGCTCTGTGACAGTCGGAAAGTGAACTCGTAGAACAATGACACACATATAACTTCAGCTGTTCAAACATTGGCCTTATAAAATACTACATTATTCAATCTGGGCTGTTTGCTACACCTCATTTAAATTATTTAAGTCATCGGGTGCCTATTATGAATCATTGTAATAGTTTTATTTCCTTTCTAGTTACAACGAGAGTCTTGTCCTGATGTAGGATGTACAATAAATACTACATAGTTAATTATCATTGTGTTATTTTTACCTTTGAAATGACATAATAAAGTATTGTAGGTACATCGACATAATAATATTGACATTTACATGGTTGGCAGTTCTAGAACATGTGAACAAACATTAATCATTCAATGATAATGGCTCTTCCTGTTTTAAAATTATGACAACATAGTGCAAACTTACATTACAAGTAAATTGGCATCATTATTTTCTGAATGGTAGTAAACTAGGATTATAATCTGATGCTATAAAGGTGACCAGCAACTTGAAATTTTTTAAATAACTAAATAAATAAAATATTTGAAAAATTGCTAGCGTGACAATTTAGATTGTCTGGAGAAGGCAGGAGATAAAGTTGGCTGGAAAGATATGAGAGAAAATATAATATAAAAAAACCGGCAGTAGCTCTGGGCAGCAGATGAGTTGATGCTTCCAATGGAAAGCCAATCCGCATGACAGCACCACAGAACAGATTTGCTCATAGTCTTAGGGCTGATTGCAAATACACACAGAAGGAAAAAAAAAACCGGCCAAGTGCGAGTCGGAGTCGCGCACCAAGGGTTCCGTACCCAGGATGGCGTCAACCGTTTCGTTTTTTTTTTGTTTTTTGAAATTGTTCCTTTATTTATGCTGTAAGACCTTACTTTTTGCCAATTTTCGTGATTCTAGGTCAACAGGAACTACTATATAGGTTTTCGACCCTAAACCTATAGGGTACTTCCGGTTGACCTAGAATTGTCAATTTTGGTTAAAAGCAAGGTCTTACAGCACAAGTAAAGGTAAAATTCCGAAAAATAAAATAAGTAGAAAATTAAGGTTTTTGGTACTTACAACTTTTCGCGAAAATCTAAATTTGTCCTTATCTTTTTATCGTGTTGTGTCAGGACCTTGATTTTTATACACCTAATACTATAGGGACTATAGATCTCAGTATCTGGTATAAATTTCAGCTCGCTAGGTTCACCCATTCCTGAGTAAATCGGTGGGGACACATGGACAGACAGACGGACAAGAGGCTAATCTTATAAGGGCTCCTTTTTTTACCTTTTGAGGTACAGAACCCTAAAAAGAACGAATAGGTTATTAAAAAAACTTAATATCTGCAAAAATTTATGTAATGTTCTGATTGTCCATACATTCAACAAAGTTATGCCAAAAATCACAGGTTATAGAAGGTAGTGGCAAAATTAAATGTTAATTGTATGAGATGATAAATATTAACTTTAGTAGCTTTTATTTAACTGGTCTTATTAGTTAATATGTATCGGTCAAAACAAATAATTTATTTTAATTACGCCACTAAACAATACTTTTGTCAGATACTAAAGTTCATTCGCAAAGGTATTTAGTTATGGATAAAAATGGAAAAGAAACTATATTGCCACTGAATTTAAGTTTTATTTAACTTGCCTTGTAAATTACTTATGTATGGGTCAAATCTTGCAACTCAAAATAGTTATCCCCAACTGAATAAGCTGAAATATTTCAATGCATTCACTACTTTGTCAAAAAATTGCTAAACCCAAATGTAAAGCATTTCAACTTGACCTATTTCAGAAATGAGGTCAAGTGTAAGGCTTCTACCATCCCTTACAAAGAGGAGGGAAGAATTACAAGGTGGGTACATTTTAGTTATGTAAGGAGGCTTTTATGCTCGTAAATTAATTTGCATATAATAGAGCCGTTTGCACTTGTTAGCCAGATTATGCATAATATGATAATTGATTTGTTAAATTATTTAGTTGAGTTATTTGATTAGTATAATTTAATATAGATCTTGCATGTTGATTTGCTTGTCATAATTATGTATTGGCACTAATTAGTACAATGTAATAGGGGTTTGGTGTTATTATACTAATATTATAAATATGAAAGTTTGGATGGATGTGTGTGGATTGTCACTCAATTATGCCAGAACAGCTGAATGGATCTGGATGAAATTTGGCACAGAGATAGATTATTGTCTGGAATAGCACATAAGCTACTTTTTATCCCGATATTCCCCGTGGGTTGATAAAACAATTTTCATGTGGGTGAAGCCGCTGGCAGAAGCTAGTTGAATAATAAAATACTAACCAAGTGCGTGTAGATCTTCACACATTTAGGGTTCCGTACCAAATGAGTATATTGGTATTTGTTAGTAAAATATATGTAATAATTACCAAAACAATAGACCAAAGACCCAAAGGTTAAAATTATTCAGCACATAATTTTGTGACAGACAATGGACAGACAGACAAGTGAGTGACAGCAATGGGACTCCATATGGATCCTTCGGGTAGGGAAGCCTAAAAATGTAAATAAAATATGGTGGATACTGGCTTGTCGTCCCACATACAAAATCTTTTTCAGAGCAGGTTTGTGAGAGTAGTAGCATGGGTTGATGCAGGCACAACCAAGTTAGAGGGTGTTATTCCAATGTCCTACAGTGCGATTATGGAGTCACATCCCAAACAATGGCTCACTTTTCGTCGTGCTCTCTGTGCAACAACACCTGCACCTTAAAAGACTTTTGTGAGGCAAATGACAACACTGTTGGCGTAGCTGAATTCTAGTCAAAATATACTTATGGAATCATCAATACAATGAAGAAGAAGAGCGGGTTAAAGAGTTAGCTATTAGCCTGTATTCATTAGCCTGTAGTCTAGTTTGATTATTTGAATGATTATATTTAATTTAATTCAATTGCAACATCTTCATAACAACTTTGAAAATATCAGATATTTACCAATCTTACAATACTAAAACTGTTTTTAAGATTAAAAAAAATTAAATCGTGATTTTATGATCATGCAAATATGTCTCTATAGCAGATTTGCTTTTAAGGAAAACCCTATGTTTAACAGAGAATTCTGAGGTTTTTTCTGACTAATGAACAGGTACCTTTGGCTTTAGATTAATCGTATTGAAGGTTGCTGTACAAATGGGATTATTTCCCCTTTGTATCTTTTATAATAAATAGAGTACCCACCTATTTGTATCATCAACATTCAAAATGTTTGTATGGCTAAATGTTTGACACTTTGACAGTTACTGTCAAAGTTTTGGCACAAGTTTATGAGTATGAAAACACAAACAGACAAACACCATGTGTATGTTTTTCAGTATTTGTTTAGAAATACATCATAGATCTGCTGATTATTTACTTATTGAACCATTTCTGGTATACATAAGAATCATGAAAGATTGGTCAGAGGGTCATCTAAGGCAAAATATGCAAACGAACTGTGTGTGAGTAGGCATTCAGCGCTCGAATAGTAATAGATTGCCAAATAGTTGGAATGTGTCCACGAGTGGCTAGGGCGCGGGTGGCGCACCGCCACTCCGGCTCCGTCGCTGACCTGCCGGCAGGCCGCGACACATGGCCCGCCGATCGGCGCTTCGCCGCGAGTGTCACGCCGCGCCGCCGACCCGCTCCTAACCAACACGTCAAACACGTTGACATCGCTAGCCAAAACCAAAATAATAAATTAAAACGTCACTCACCCTAAAATCCCCGGCTTATATTTATAGTTGGGTATCCTCCACGGACAACCCCCGTATTCACCTATGAGAGCATCGTGGTTTTTGTTCAGGTTAAACGTCGATGCGCGGTTATCGTTCATTTTCCTCCGCGCGGGGTTGAAATAATTGTTATTCCTACTTTCACCGTTCACATCATTTATTGGTATAAAGTCTGGCGCTTTATTCACATTAGGGTTTGCGTTTTCTAAGTTTTTCAAGTTCATTTTGTCTATATCACTTTGAGTTTCCCAGATACGAAGCCACAGGCGCTTCGCGGGTCCTTCCTGCTCGGGCTGATACCACGCGACGGCGGGATCCATTCAGCCGGAGCAAGGTTCCACTATATGGAATGACACATACTGTTGCATTTCACATTTATAATATTATAATGAAAATTAACACAAAACAAAAATAAGTCACACCACATTCGGAACATGGACGACACGCGTATAGTTAACAAGTCAACAACTAGAGGGAGCCATCTTAGCAAAATAAGTTCTAGACTGTAACTCAAATCAGACACTTCAATATTTTAACAACACCAGTAACAGTTTATTTTCAATTATTATAATGTGAAATCATAACAGAGTATTTCATCTGAATTTTATAACTCTAAAATGGATTTTTACTGCTTGTAGGCTATAAGCATGCCTATTTTGACAACAGCAAAAAAAGGATGTGTAAAAAATTGTTCGGATACACACACTGAACGAGGTTAGCTTTTGCAACAAATGTTTGTCTAAAAGTTGTTAGTTGTAATTTCGTTGGTAAGAATGGTAAATATCTTATTCCTTAGTTTTTTGCAGATAAACAAATGGTAAACAAAACAAGTAAAAATGATAATGCATTAAAATGGAATGGATACTATTTCAAATTGAATACATCGTATCCAAACATGAAATGTTAAAACTGGCAGCACTGAAAATCGATTTGGATAATTGAATAGTGCATCACAATCGATATTATGTTGATTAATAAAACAGAAAGCCCGGTGGTTTATGATAATAAATAAATAATATGTACTTATCGTATCACATTTTTTACTAATAAAAGAAATAAATCTTTATTTAATTCAGATTCAGAAAGAAAACAAGATCTGGCGACACGGTAGTGTCCCCGCCAAGACAAGCCAAAGGAAGTGGAGCATTATGAGTATAAGAACTAATTAACTATTCTCAAAGCGTTGTGATTTTTCAAAACCACATAACTTCAACCTGGATAACATTAGATAGCCCAAATTTGCAGGATACAATGAATTAGCGGACTCATAAAACACACAGTTTCACGGTTTCACTAACTTCACAATACTCACTAGCTTTTACTGATTAAGTTAATACTACCTATACCACATTTAATTCATAACAAATAAAAAGTGACAGAATTGCAAACAAACTTCAATCCCTATTTCACTGCTTACTATCTTTATGGCACTTCCTAAAGTGCCAGAAAGCTGTAATTAGATATATTGGCTAGAAATTGCTCACAAAAATGTAAACATTTAAAAGTTACTGTTCACCCTCCAACTCCCCTCCTAAGGGTTTTTCTAGTGTAGCTCATAAAGTGAAACTTGGATGCTTATCACAACTTATTTCAAAAGCCTAGCCATTTTTTAGGGTTCCGTACCCGATGGATCCAAATGGAGCCCTGTTGCTGTCACTCACGTGTAGATCTGTGTCTGTCATCTCTCACACAGGTTTTACTACCAAACGGCTGTAAAACCTGAGCTACAGTTTTTAATTTTTACAGTATCAGCATCTTGTTGACCCAAAGCCATACAAATTGCCGAAAAATATTTTTAAATGTTTTACGGAGGGCTCCCATAGTTCCCATACAGATATATTTTTTGGGGGCTGAGTCACCCTCGTCCGTAGGAGAGCACCCCATACGATTCCCTACACGTGGCCCCCGGTTGGTGCAAGTCAGGTGACATTAACTGGTGGTAGGTAGGTTACGGCCGAAGGCTTGCGACCACCCACCGAGCAAAGACGTACCGCCAAGTGGCCTAGCCGTGTTCCGGTACGATGCTAAGTCAACTAGAGGTTAAGTCAACTAGAGGAGTTGGGTCGAGATAGCTGTTCCACAGCACTCTCTGTCACTCAAAGTGCACCTCAGCAACATAAGAGGGCTGCACTCTAATCTAGAAGCAGTCCATCACCACTTGGAGACTGATAGACCAGTTTTTTTTTTCCTTTCAGAGACGCAGCAGATCGGATGTCCGTCAGACGTGTCGTACTTATAATACCCAGGGTTTAACCTGGAGCACAATTTTAAACCACGCGCGGGTGTATGCATGTACGCCCGAGACGATATCTGTTATAGGCGTGTCCGAAACCTTGAGGACTCAAGATTTTCCATGCTCTGGGCAATGGTGGACACAGGCCTGGATAAAATTATCTACGCCTGTGTCTACTGATTGCACAGTGGAGATCAGGAGACAACCAGGTTCACGGAACATCTGTGTGAGGCGGCTGACACGGCACAGCAGCGGTACCCTTCTGCCCAATTAGTGATACTAGGGGATTTCAATGCCCGCGACCAGGAGTGGCTCTTCCCATACCATTGCACTGATCATGCTTGGCTCTCACCAAAACGCGAAAGCTTGCGCTCTCACCCAGCTGGTCCAGGGAGCAACGAGGGTGCCGGATGTTGATTCGCACACTGCCAATTGCTTGGACCTTCTGCTGACAACAGATCCCGACCGCTACTCTGTGTCGGTATCTTCACCTCTGGGTAGCTCCGACCACTGTCTGGTGTAGTCTGCATCCGCCCTCTACTCCCCGCCCGATCCCAGCCCAAGAGGCACTCGACGAGTTTGGCGGTACAGGTCAGCAGATTGGGATGGGATGCGTTCTTTTTTCGCATCTTATCCTTGGTAGCCCAATTGCTTTTCAGTCAAGAGTGGCTGTCTTTAAGTCAAGAGTGAATAGGTTTCTTCTAAGTAAGCGTGCTACATCGTCGACCACATCATCGCTTACCATCAGGTGTCATAATGGTCAAGCGCGAGCCTATCAAAAAAATATAAATAGTGCGAAAAATAAATTTGCCTATCCCCATATAGTGGGGTATCGTTGTTTAGAACTTGTTGAGTAGATAAATACTGTGCTTTTTGTTTTAAAATATATTGGAAAATAAAGGAATGAGAAGCCACCAAAGTCAGAATTAAGAAAAAAACACCGGCGAATTTTTTAACTGCCCATTGACCTAAAAGGTGATAATGTTTATTATTAGTTATTACGCACTTACGTATATTTTATCAACAAATACCTTGATAAATCAGACTTTTCATTGAAATTCCCTCATTTTTTCTGTTAAAACCAACTTGATTTTGCGGTTTGGTGCGTACACACGGTGTAACCGGTGTGTGAAGTTCGACTCCACAGATAACTATATACTAGTCAGATTCGACTCGCAGTTGGCCGGTTAGTTTTTAACGATGCCTTTGCTGCGTTGCGAGGTCTAAATTTATGAACGCAAGTATTTCCGTCAACCACCGTCAAAAATCTCAATTGTCTTTGTCATTGTCAAAAATAATTTCGCGCCCTTTTACGTCAACCAAGTCAGGAATTTGGGAAATCGTTTTTATAATTTGGGAAAGAAATATCGAAAAGTGTTTAAAGCAGGTAAATTAAAGTGCGACTTCCAAGCAGCTCTAATACAAAGTTGTTGTGTTCTGTTCTGTAAACCTGTGTTGTTGCTGTGTACAAACAAACCTGTATAGTAGTAACTACAGGTGTCTATTTACTGTTTGTTATATATTATACTGATTGAACTCTTTAATTTGTGCTTGTTCCAATGATCAGATAAGTAATGCATTAAATCCACTTTAGTGATACCACGTTGCATACCTTATCAGATAAGAATTGCATTGTACATGTCACACTTGACCACTTCTCGTTGTTTACATTCACGCCTCAACCAAACACAAGGTAAACAGAACGTTAGCTCAACAATATTGTAGTATATAAACATTTACGGATCCTGCCCAATTGTTATTGTTGAAATTGATTGCTGCAACCTATAGGATAGATGGACACCTTTTCCGCACTTAGACTCGCATTTGGTCCGTTGTACGTGCAGGCCTCCTCTGTGTGAGAGGGAATGGGCCGTAATCCACCACGTGAGCCCTGTGCATGTTGGTGGATGTCACATGTCTTCGAATTTTTGGTTCTAAGACATGCCGGTTTCCTCACGATGTTTTCCTTCACCGTTTTTGAGAGCAGTGGTGATGTAATAATTTACACAAAGTAAAGCGTCTGCCTGGGCTCGAACCCACAATCTACCACTTGTAATTTGCGGCTGTTACCACTGGACCACCACTGCTCTCTGCTGCAACTGCAACCTCTATTAATTGCTAATCTTTTCCTTTCAGCTCTAGATTAATGAGGCAGTTCCTGAACATAATATGACTAGAAATGACATATGAACAGCATATTAAAGCTGGTTGTGCCATGTAGACTAGTGAGACAGGTGCATCAGAACATATTCAGTAGCATCCCCGCAGTATTGCATAATATTCCAACGAGAGTTCCATGTATTAGTGTTAGGACAATGGCGCAAAGAAGCATTACATCCTTCTTCAAGGTGTCTCCGCCTAAACCTGTGGTGAAGGAGGAGAAGGCAGAAGATGAGGCAGTTAAAGTAAATGGTGATGTTAAAGTTGATTCACCAATCAAGAATGGGAAAGCTAAGGTAATTAGAAATAAATAATAAATAAATTGTTTATTAGCATTAAAATTTACAAAGAAGTGTGAAACCCTGACCCCTGAGCTAGGTAACAGCACCTGTGTTTCAGGGGCCAGTGACCTCTTCCGTTATGTTACATAATTATAATTAATTAGACAGCAATGCTATTAATATTAGAATCACATATTAAACAATTATTCAATAAAAATCCTAGACCATAATCAAAATCAAAACAATATAATTAAAATTAAAACCGAAGTCAACAATGAAATCAAAATTAAAATCAAATATAAAATTACAATCAGTATTATGGTCACAATGAGCATTGAAATTACAACCAAACATAAGTTTAATTAAAAGTAACCGAATTAACATTAAAATTATCACCAGCCACTCACAATTCACTCGATTAAAATTAAATTAAATCAAAATTAAAAATCAAATTAAATTAGGTCAAAAATAAAATATTCTATATAAAATAAACTTAAATTAAATCAAAATCAAATCTCCGAAACAAAGTCCAATTCAATTATTATTAACTAAAAACATGGATGCTGGTATGTATGTATGTGTTTGTGTGTGGAGAATAGCATTAGTTTCCTGTTTATGTTAAGTAGAATACAATACATTTTCGGTTTCGAAGTACAGACACACCCGAGACAGTAGCCATTCCTTTACCCTCCTCTTTGTATCCTGCGTCGTGAGGGGATTAATGCGTAGGATCCTGTTTAATTTGTTATAAAGAAAGGCAGCAAGATATACCTGTTGTCTCCTAGCAGACGCCGTGTGGCAGCACACTGGTAAGCAAACGTTTGGAATGGTGCGTTTCCTATATAACTGAGCATCATAAGCCGTTACACTATGCTGCTTGGTGACAACCTGCAGAATAAAATTCTGTCTCACTGTAAGTACTTCGCACTTCTCGTATAAGACCTTGGTGGGAAATCTAAAGGTCTGAAAGTCATGACTTTAAGTAGGGATCTTTGGGCCCGCTCTAGGTGTATCATAAAAGTCTTGCATCCACCACCCCATACAGCAATACAGTATCCCAGGACTGACTGCAATAGCGCATAGTACACTGTGCGAAGGAGTTCGAATTTGGCCACGTGCCTCAGTTTTTTAAAAGCCCAAATGAGCTTCCTTACACGCGTTGTGGTGACATCAATGTGCTGCTGCCAGCTAAGCTTATCGTCCACAATCACACCAAGGTATCTAACATGCGTCGACTTAGATATTTTTGTGCATGAGCATTCCGCAGTAGATGCCAAGTTGCAGACATGCAGTTTAATATCCAAGCTTACTGGTTTATTTTTAGAGAAAGAGAATTGGAGAAATGTTGATTTAGTAAGGTTCAAGGTGAGACGGTAAGATCTTAGCCAATGGCCAACTCTATGCAGCCCCACCTCAGCATTTTTTTTAACTTCGTCCCAGGTCCCTCCATGAAAAACCAATGCCGTATCGTCAGCATACGTAAATATGTTTCCGTTTGTTAGTTGCAGCTGGCATAGATCATTAATATAAATCAAGAAGAGACTCGGGCCAAGTATACTGCCTTGTGGGACGCCATAGGTGACCCAGGCATCGGAACTAATATGTTCTTGGATTTTTACTCTTTGCGTGCGGTCGGTAAGAAAATCCTGAAAAATTCCAAGAGCAGTACTGCGTATTCCAATCTTCTCTAACTTGCTCACAAGGAAGGGAATCATGACGGTGTCGAAAGCCTTGGCCAGGTCGAGAAATATGCCTACACATTTCTCTTTTTGATCTAACTTAAGTGTGATGTGATCTACCAGTTGACTTACGAGAAATGTTATACATATTTCACTAATATGCAAAAATTAAATATTGATTTTAGTCGGCATGGTTTCTTTGTATGGGATGAGACATCTGTATGCTAGTATTATATTATCTGTGGTGTTTAGTGACCATTTGTGTTTTTAAGTATTATTGTGTTGTTTGCTGGGCAGTAAATTAATAGTCAATTAAGTTTAAATTTATTTGATACTAACTGACCCGGCAAACTTTGTTTTGCCATAAAAATACCAAACATTCATCTACCCTACCTAATCCTACCTAACCCTACCTAACCTTACCTACCCTACCTACCCTACCTTACCTACCCTACTCTACCTACAATACCCAACCTACCTACCCTACCCACCATACCCTACCTACCTACCATACCCTACCTACCCAACCCTACCTACCCTACCTATGTAGGTGAGGTACCAATTTTTATTCTTAATTTTTTTTTCGTATAAACTTTCTCGTAACACAACAAAAAAAGAATAAGCGAAATCGGTTCAGCCATTCACGCGTGATGCCGTGACCAAGAGAAATAGGGATTCATTATTGTATATATAGATGAAAAACTAAGTTAAGTTACTGGTTCTATTCATTTGCAGGCAGCATCTAAAAGACCTCGGCTAGAAAGCAGTGAAAGTGACTCGTCACCAAAGAAGAAGAGCCCTACAGTGAGCTCAGATAAGGTAACTTCTTAATATAACATGAGCATTAATCAATTCTAATTTATAATCTGTCTATTAATATAACAATGTTGATCACTTTACAGAAGAAGAAGGTTAAAAGACAGAGAATTGAAAGCTCAGGCAGTGAGTCAGACATCTCACCAAAATCTGAATCACCGTCACCAGAAGAGAAGTCTCCAGCATCACCATCACCAGAAGAAAACACTGCAGCATCACCAACCCCTTCCCCAGATAAGAAACCTGTCATTAAAGTAGAGAAGACAAAATCTCCCAAAACATATGCATCACCTAAGAGTAAAAAAAAGAAACCTCTCACTGAAGCAAATGGTATAAAGAAGAGTCCACCCCCTAAGAAGATAAAGAAGGAAATTGTAGAAGAGAGTAAGAAGAAGGTCACACCAAAGAAAGAAGTTGAGAAGCAGGAAAAAGAGGTAAAGAGTGAAAACAAGTCAAGTAAGGAAGAAAAGGATGTCAAGAGTGCAAATAAGTCACGTAAGGAAAAGGAAGTCAAGAGTGAAGCTAAGGATTTGGTTCCTGGTGAGTTGGTTTCGCATGGTTACACAAAAAATTGTTTTTGGCTTCTTGATAGGAATGTCATGTGATGTATGAACATCGAAACTTGCAACTGAAAAATCATTACATTTTGTAAAACCTATCTATCCTATTTGTGAATCCTCTTCTTGAATCACCTCATGCTGAAGCTAGAATGTATATCCACATTCATGTTGGGTCTCACCTTGGTGCGGAAAACAAATCAAACAAACCTCGTATCACCTGTATCTTTACAATTACTAAACATAGTTATCTTATCATTCTTACTAAACCAACATTGTTTCTTTTCTAAACAGAAGTAGAATACAACCCCGCAAAAGCCAAGTACAACCCGATCGAGGACGCCTGCTGGCGGGCCGGCCAGGACGTGCCCTACCTCGCCTTGGCGCGCACCCTGGAGCTCATCGAGGGCACCTCTGCCAGGCTCAAGATGATCGAGATCCTGGCCAACTACCTGCGCTCTGTGACAGTGCTGACACCTGAGGACCTGCTGCCCAGCGTGTACATGTGCCTGAACCAGCTGGCGCCGAGCTACGAGAGCTTGGAGCTGGGTGAGTGATGTCACATAACAAGTTCGCCACTAGCTGCGCTCTGTGACGGCAACAACTAAATTATCGCATATACAATATTAATTGGGTTTATTATTTATTAAGCACAACTCATCAGATTACGTTTTTCTTATTTTTTCCCAGGCATAGCGGAGACGTACCTGATGAAAGCCATCGGTCAGTGCACCGGCCGCACGCTGGCCCAGGTGCGCAGCGCGGCACACAAGTGCGGTGACCTGGGGCAGGTGGCAGAACAAGCCCGTGCGACACAGCGTACCATGTTCGCGCCGCCGCCGCTCACCATGCGCAAGGTGTTCGCCGCGCTCAAGGAGATCGCCAACATGACCGGTAACTAGCTGTACATTATCATTATTACTCAGATGAAAGACTTGTACTGCTACATTTGTGATCGCCATATCAACCGACTCATGTTATCAAACTCACTCATGTTGTCAAACTTACATACATAGTCAAACTCACTCATGTTGTCAAACTCACTCATGTTATCAGACTCACTCTTGTTATCAACGTCACTCAAGTTATCAAACTCGTTCATGTTTTAAAACGTACTCATGTTGTCAAACTCAAGACATCTATTGCTACATTTATAGATAGATGATATTCTTTTTGGCCATCTGTTGCCATCCACTACTAACCCGAGAAAACAGCCAATTCGCTATTTATACTCAACAGTCTACAGTCCACTCCACCACTCTGCAGTTGCTTGAAATACAGGATTACCTAGTCCAGGCAGGCACATAGCATGTGTGAACTTGCCATACATTGTATTCACTGTTAT
Organism: Orthosia incerta; assembly: GCA_948252205.1. NCBI lineage: Eukaryota > Metazoa > Arthropoda > Insecta > Lepidoptera > Noctuidae > Orthosia > Orthosia incerta. Next base: position 4,610,189 of record OX411758.1, read on the forward strand.
ACCTTATGATTTCAAATAAAATTATTATTATTATAAAAGTAAAATGTAAAAGATGTTCCAAATATGAATTCAAAAAATATTGTATAAACACATACTTTATATTCGTAGAGGTAAAATTAAAAAAAAAACAATAACAGTGCAACATTTTCCTTCGATTTTCAAACAACTGCATCATAAAATAACTTTTTGTTTTTTATAGCAAACTTTTACTTTTTAATTTATTGGCGCTTATGGGCCCATTGACATAATGTAGAAAAATTGTGTCATTGTCTTTGGATGCGCGCGCTGCGCAGTCATGTGCAATGAGAATCTAAATTGCCCGCCATAGCACATTTTTTTTCCGAGATTTTTCCGTTTCCATTTTTGTTTTATTTCAACTGTATGAGTGAAGATAAAATAGTGTAACAACGGCATATAATTAGGTATTAAAACACTCGAGTGATATTATTATCACACTCGGCTTCGCCTCATGTGATAAACCTACGCTCGTGTTTTAATTACCCCTATTATATGACTGTTGCATAAACTACTATTATTGTACTGTTGCCCTACTGATTCATCATACTGAAGATTATAACTATCTGAATGACTGTCGTCAGGCACGGCGTCGGTGAACAAGAAGATCAACAAGATACAGTCGCTGTACGTCGCGTGCAGGCACTCCGAGGCCAGGTATCTTATCAGGTACGTACGACTCTATAGTACACGATGTACTGTCATCCACAAACCCTATCATGTTCCTACTTGTTTCTATACATAAAGTCGTATACATGGAATAATGTCTAGATCTCGCATTCCTTTACTTTTAATTCCATTCTTTTTAAAATTCATACTCAGAACCAGCACCTGTAGCCATGTTGACAATCTACAATCGATAACGCTAGTATAAAACGAATCAATGTATCGGAATGACACACCTGAACGTTAAGTCACGTGGTCAAACCATACAAATAGAAGGCGTTAACGATTGTAGAAAGAGATTCGATACGAAACGTTTGTAACATGGCTGTGGGGGCTGGCCCTTCAGTCAGTTGCCAGAAGATCAAAGCTTAAAGTCTCTTCGAAAACCTAGATTCCTATGAGCATCTCTATTTAGGGTTCTGTACCCGAAGGGTCCAAACGGAACCCTATTGCTGACACTCACGTGTCCGTCTGTCTTGTCTCTGTCACACATTTTGTGGGGAAGAATTTTTTAACTTCCCATTCACCTATGAACTTGAAATTTGATTATAATGTGTATTATTACGTATGTTTTACTAGCAAATATCAAAATATTGATAAGTTGGTACGGAACCCTAAATGTCCGATACGCACTGGGCCGGTTTTTTTAGGGTTCCGTACCCAAAGGGTAAAAACGGGACCCTATTACTGAGACTTGACGATCCGTCTGTCTGTCTGTCTGTCTGTCCGTCTGTCACCAGGTTGTATCTCATGAACCGTGATAGCTAGACAGTTGAAATTTTCACAGATGATGTATTTCTATTGCCGCTATAACAACAAATACTAAAAACAGAATAAAATTAATATTTAAGGGGAGCTCTCATACAACAAACGTGATTTTTTTGCCGTTTTTTGCTTGATATTAATAACGGCAACAGGTAGACGCTTGAAACATTCACAGAATATTTAGTTGTATATTCACTTCAAAAAATTATAATTATTAAATTAAAATAAAATAAATTAAGGGGGGCTCCCATACAACAAACGTGATTTTTTTTGCCGTTTTTTGCGATAATGGTGCGGAACCCTTCGTGCGCGAGTCCAACTCGCACTTGGCCAGTTTTTAAGTATGGCTTTGTTTTTCTCTATACTTAACAAGTGATGGTTGGATGATTTTTGATATTATTTGTAACATTTTCAGGTCACTAGAAGGCAAGCTGCGCATAGGGCTAGCAGAACAGTCGGTGCTCCAGGCATTAGCGCAGGCCACGGCCACCACGCCGCCCGACCCCGACGGCGTCAAGGTGCTGGACGCTAGCAAGGGAATGTCGCCCGAGAAGTTCAAGGTGAGATACTATTTAAGTAGCCTGAAATGTTCTTACTGCTAGTCTCAGGCAGACATCCGCTCTGTGAAAGACAGTTGGTTGTAATATACCACGCTTGTCTAGTGCGGCTTGTGCTGATGATGTGAGGCTTTCTTTATTTTATTTTTATTTGAGACTAGCTGTGCCCGCAGCTTCGCTCCCGTCATCTGCCTGCCAACCCTACCATCCATACTTACCAGCCTGCCTGCCTACTCCACTTACTCAAAAATATACATACTACATAACAATTTTTTTTTCTAGTGTCATTCTTTCGCGTAAAATCTTAACACCGCGATTCAGAAAATGACTTTAAATGCACAACGCCATCTATCGAATAGCGAGTTCAACTGTCCGAGTAACTGAATTGCGTGAGCTGTGATAATTTTACTCTTGAACACTTTAAATTCATCTAACTTTTGATAGAGTGAACCGATTGCGATGAAACAAAAACTAAGTAATTCTTCAAGATACGCACAATTGTATGTACAAAAGTTATCTACATTGGTTTCGTACATTTCACGTGATGCGTGCACAAATAAACAGACAAAAATTCCAAAAATGATAGAAATGGGTTCTGTTGTTTATCCTTTAACACCACAGATTACCTCCCAATAGATTCCGCATAGAAGACAACTTACGCGCACCACACATCAGTTTATTTAGGCTGATATAACTCAGTGCACGGTATGATCCTTCAAGTTCAAAAAAAGACGGGATAGCATTCCACCGGTAGGCAAAATAATAAATATTGAACAATCTAAAAAAGGTCAAGTTATAATGGCAAATCGAAATTGCACACTTTACAGTAGCGCTCGTTGATGTCTTTTGTGAAAGTCCCTTTCACTCATACGGAATTATTATATTGCTATCTTTTTCCCACCCAAGTAAAATGTTGAGAAAAATACGTTTTTTGCTTATCGATAAGTATCGATGATCGATATTTAATTAGGTATATAGGAGAATAAAATAATTTTGTTAAAATTGATTATTTAAAAATTTACATTTAAGATTATTTTAACATTTAACTAATTGTGCTCTATTTTTAACAAGAGCTCAGTGTGACCCTGTTTACATAGGATTCAAATTAAATTCAATCACTTCTGGCCAAAATCAAAATCTTTTCTCGATCGATGTTTTTTCCTTATTATTATTAAAGTAATTATAAAATCGCCGCCTAAGAAATTTTACATTAAATACCATTCTGTTTGAAAAATATCGATATTTTTATCGAAATTTAATGCGTATGTCCCATGCCTACGACAGATACCGTGACCTTCAATAGCCAATCACGGCGCACTTGTCACTCCCCGCGCAACCCGTGCCTTCCGCGAAATTTGGTGAACTCTGAATCAAACAAAACAGTAGGCAAGCGGTATCTATTGGGAGGTAATCTGTGTTTAACACCCTGGCTATTTTTTTTGGAATTTTTTTCGAAGTACAAAAAAAAAAATTCTACAGATTTATTATATGTATTGATTGATGTGTTTGCTCTTGACTCTATGTCAGAGGTGACAGAGACAGAGTCGACGATGAAGTGAGCTTACCCAGAAGAAGCCTGTTCACTCTAACTTTGAAGAGATTCGAGTTGAATGCGTTCGGAAACACAGACGCAGGTAGTGAGTTCCACTCATTCGCTGTGCACATTATGAAGGATGTTTGGAAGTGCTTGCTGTGAATTGGTGGAATGGCAACCAGGTAAGGGTAAGGTAACTTGCAGTGCGTCTAGATGTCCGATGGTAGAAGGGGGCCGGTGGGATGAGGTCGTGGAGTTCTTGAGCACACTCATTGTTTAGTATGTAAGGGCCTGCTATAAGATGACCCCATATCGATTTTAATATGTATTGTATTGTCTGTACTTCCAGGCCCGCGTGGACGAGCACTCGCTGATAATAAAGACGACGTACTGCGAGTGCCCCTCGTACGACCGCATAATCCCGGTGCTGCTGCAGCACGGCGTGGCGGCTCTCCCCGAGCACTGCCGCCTGACGCCCGGCGTGCCGCTCAAGCCCATGCTGGCGCACCCCACCAAGCAGGTCACGCACGTGTTCGACAGGTGAGACAAACTTACTTATATTCTCAAATTCACCCATGTTCCCAAGCACACTCATGATGTCCAACTTATTCATGATGTCGAACTCACTCATGATGTCCAACTTACTAATGTTGCCAAATTCACTCATGATGTTCAACTTAATCATGTTGCCAAACTCACTCATGATGTCCAACTCACTCATGCATAATCTCCAACTTACTCATGTTCTCAAACTCACTCATGTTGTCAAACTCGCTCATGATCTCAAACTCACTCTTGTCAAAATCATTAATGTTGTCAAACTTAATCATCTTGCATATTATTAAACTCAGTCATGTTCACCTCGTCAACTCAACTCTGTTTAACTCATTTGTTGCAGGTTCGAGAAGGAGCAGTTCACGTGCGAGTGGAAGTACGACGGCGAACGCGCACAGATCCACGTGCCCGGCGACGACAAGCCCGACTTCGAGAATGCGGCTGTCTTCAGCCGGAACCAGGAGAATAATACTAGGTAAGCAATTAACTCATAGGCCGTAAACGGTCTGACAGGCGGTTTGCTTAACGCTAAGCCTACCTAGCAAATCATCTAGCGAGTAGCGAAGATAAAATATTCTAAAATGTTCGTAATTGGTCACACTGTGCGTCTAGCGCCTTCGCGAGTTGTTAGTTTCATTTCGCTATTTGCTAGCCTCTAACTGAAAGTTAAAAAAAATATTGGCTTTTATTCAGATCAACTAATCTACTATATTTGAAATCCGTGACCGCCAGTATGCCGGGCCAAGGGGGCCGCGTCGGACACCCGTGACCGCCAGTATGTCGGGCCAAGGGGGCCGCGTCGAACACCCGTAACCGCCAGTATGTAGGGTCAAGGGGGCCGCGTCGGACACCCGTGACCACCAGTATGTCGAGTCAAGGGGGCCGCGTCGGACACCCGTGACCGCCAGTATGTCTGGCCAAGGGGGCCGCGTCGGACACCCGTGACCGCCAGTATGGCGGATCAAGGGATCCGCGTCGGACACCCGTGACCGCCAGTATGTCGGATCAAGGGGGCCGCGTCGGACACCCGTGACCGCCAGTATGTCGGGTCAAGGGGGCCGCGTCGGACACCCGTGATCGCCAGTATGTCGGGTCAAGGAGGCCGCGTCGGACACCCGTGACCGCCAGTATGTCGGGTCAAGGGGGCCCCTCGAACACCCGTGACCGCCAGTATGTCGGGTCAAGGGGGCCGCGTCGGACACCCGTGACCGCCAGTATATCGGGTCAAGGGGGCCGCGTCGGACACCCGTGACCGCCAGTATATCGGGTCAAGGGGGCCACGTCGGACACCCGTGACCGCCAGTATATCGGGTCAAGGGGGCCGCGTCGGACACCTTGTATCCGCATGCCCTCGATCACTTCAGGAGCCTCTTAGGTAGCCGACGGATAGAGTTTCGAGTGTTTTTACTAAAGCAAGTGACCCACGCGGCCCACAGTACTACCTGGCCACTTGGCCCAAAAAAATCGAAAGGACTTAGAATTTATGCAAAAAATGTTATCACATCACACTTCACACTAATATTATAAAGGCGAGAGTTTGTGTGTGTGTGTGTTTGTATGTTTGTTACTTCTTCACTTTCAAACGGCTGGACGGATTTGGATGAAATTTTGCACAGAGATAAAATAAAGTCAGGAATAGCACATAGGACACTTGACTTTGATGCCTTCCCATTAATTAGTATGTTGGTCGTGTTCCCAGCAAGTACCCCGACGTGCTGCGGCGCCTGCCTGCACTGCTGAAGGACAGCGTCACCAGTATAGTGCTGGACTGCGAGGCCGTCGCCTACGACACGAACACCAAGCAGATCCTGCCCTTCCAGGTATGGGTGATAGACAATACCTACTTAACTACCGCATTGCTCCAGAGCTTGCAAGCGTTACTGCTGACCAGAGGCGGCTGTACATTAAGTTCACTCGTGTGCTGAACTGCCACATTTATATAAATGTTCAGCAGCAGTTTTATTAAAATCTTATATTGCTTGTTTTTTTTTTTGATTGCAAAATACGTCTTATTACCTTAGTATAAAGCTTAGAGTTCATGGTTAGATTGGTTCGTCATAATTTCGTTAATATTGAATAGATAGTTAGTTAGATATTAACTATAACTAACTATCTATTCAATATTAACGAAATTATGACGAACCAATCTAACCATGAAGTCTTAGATTCAATGCCTGAGTCGAGCTAAATATTGTTGATTTTTGCCACCTAGAATTTCATTACAACACGGAATCTAGATTTTGTGCCCAGAAAATGAGTTAATCACAATAAGCTTGCTCCTTTTACATGGAAATTTAAACATAACTGGTGAATTATGTAACACTTCGGAAATTATAGGCATGATATTATGTAGAATACCATACCATAGCTATTAAACAAACCACGTTAAACTAATAAATAAAAAAACTAACTATTATGACCATTTAAGATCTGTAGTATATCATGTCGTGGCGCCTTCTGGCTCAGTTGATTATTTATAATATTCGTTGTAAAACATACTGAAAAGATTAATTAAATAATGCTACACGACACGATGTACTATTATACTGTCTTAAAGTTTTCAACTCACTTTTTGGTATAGCAAAATATGCTCTATTTGTATGATAATCACGTTTTAAATTAAAAGAAACAACAAAAAAATGCACGTCGCGTATCTTCGTACTGTCTGAATAAATACAATCCACTTTCGTCATTAACAAACTGTGAAGCCAGAAAACTTTCGCATCGTCTAACCGATACCTTCGCCTAACTTAACAAAAGCTTCACGATATATTGTGTCACCCAGATCCTCTCGACCCGCAAGCGCAAGGACGCCAACGAAGCCGACATCAAGGTGCAGGTGTGCGTGTTCATCTTCGACCTGCTGTACCTGAATGGGGAGCCCTACGTGCGCCAGCCGCTACTCACGAGACGCGCCGCGCTCAGGGAACATCTCAATGAGAAAGAAGGTAACAATAATCTACGTGTTAGTGTAACATCAAGGTGCAGGTGTGCGTGTTCATCTTCGACCTGCTGTACCTGAATGGGGAGCCCTACGTGCGCCAGCCGCTACTCACGAGACGCGCCGCGCTCAGGGAACATCTCAATGAGAAAGAAGGTAACAATAATCTACGTGTTAGTGTAACATCAAGGTGCAGGTGTGCGTGTTCATCTTCGACCTGCTGTACCTGAATGGGGAGCCCTACGTGCGCCAGCCGCTACTCACGAGACGCGCCGCGCTCAGGGAACATCTCAATGAGAAAGAAGGTAACAATAATCTACGTGTTAGTGTACACATGCACATCTACTCGAGTTACCAACCAAAAGACGAGATTGTCTTTGTAATAACTATCGCAGTCCTTTGTGTTGACAGTACCCTCAAGAGGTAAACAGAAACTCGAATACTTCCTTCGAGACTTGCTAAAGAATTTGACAACTAGAAATATGTAATGAAGGCAGTCAACTTTGGATAGAGCTTTTCTCTCGTAACTGGGATCACCTTTTTTATTTGCTCGATAATCGTCTATTCTCAACGAGAAACTCTTTGGTCTTTTTTTTGGTGAAATAAATTAATGATTTATTGATTTTGGTGACTGAACCCGTAGGGTTTTTATGCTTACGCCGCGCGGCCTAGATATATCATAGATTTTTATGTCATTTGCGGTGCTTTATCGCGCTACGACATCAAAAAAATACTTTGGAATAAAGACAATATCAATATACATTCAACTAAATAATAAGAACAGGGGGGTGTCCATAAGCTCTTAGAGCGGTATCAATTTGAGATCGAATAAGGGACAGATGTATCTGACTTGTATACATCTGTCACTTACTCGATATAAATTGATACCGCTCTAAGAGCTTATGGTCACCCCCCAGGAGGGTGACCATATGCTTTAGTAAGATTATTTTGAGTGTGCGTAAAGGACAGATGTATACAAGTTATATATATCTGTCCCTTACACACACGCAAAATAACCTTACTCTTAAGAGCTTATGGTCAGCCCCCTGTACAAGTCATAGATAATCTCTATAATATAAGGTTACAGTGTCGTCGTCATAGATTAAACCACACAAAGATCGTAACATCATACCGGGGTCTCGTTGCTAAGAAAGAAAATTTGGTTCAAATAAATCTCACTAGATGGCGCGATATGCACTGTATTTGTTATTGAATGTGTGTAAAATTAACATTTTCTGGAATTGAACATTAAAATTCTATGTTCTTGTTTAATCAACTCTTCTAAGTACAAAATTATGGAATATTGGCCTCTTAATGATGCCAATAGATGGCGCATTTTTAAATTTCTGTGGTATTCCACTGGATTGTTAAATACATTTGTTTGTCTAATACATTTTGGTGCAAAAAAACTGTAATTACGTGCAAAAAATAATATAAAACGAACCTTCACTGTATTTATAGAAAAATATTCACGAACCTAGTAAACCCTTTTACTTGCCAGTCGCTGCTAACACCATCTATCTATAGCCGTGAAACAGAACCGAACGCTTACGATGTACAAAAAAATATCAGTTTAATCAGACGTAAAACGCTAGTTACGTTGGCACAGTTTATTTGTATTTGATGAGGCATCTGTATCACATCACATCACATCATCAGCCTTTTAATGTTCCCACTTCTGGGACACAGGCCTCCTCTCTGTGAGAGGTAATGGGCCGTAATCCACCACGCGGGCCCAGTGCGGGTTGGTGGATGTCACATGTCTTCGAATTTTTGGTTCTAGGACATGCCGGTTTCCTCACGATGTTTTCCTTCACCGTTTTGAGAGCAGTGGTGATGAAATAATTTACACAAAGTAAAGCGCCTACCTGAACTTGAACCCACGACCTACAACTTGTAAGTTGCCGATACCACTGGGCTACCACTGCTCAAGGACTGGGCCACCTCTGCTCCCATCTGGGGCATGAGGCATCTGTATGCTAGTATTATATTATCTGTGATCATACTAAGACGTCACTGGGCCAACCTTGCCATTACCAAGTTAAATTTACGTTAGTCGTTACAGGAATATCCAATTTAATATGATTCAGAAAAGAAACAATAGATCCACCGGTATGATTAGTGCATTTAATTGCAGAGTGATGTACCTTTGTTGTATTGTACGCTAATTTATTATGTTACTAGCTGAACCGGCAAACTTTGTTTTGCCATAAAAACACCAAACATTCACCTACCCTACACCTACCCTACACCTACTCTACACCTACCCTACACCTACCCTACCCTTTTTTCCCCATTTTTTTTGTTTTTGAACCTTCCCTGTATTCTGTCGAACAAAACAAAAAAAGAATTATCCAAATCGGTTCAGCCGTTCTCGAGTTTTAGCGAGACTAACGAACATCAATTCATTTTTATATATATAGACTAGCTGACCCGGCAAACTTTGTTTTGCCATAAAAACACCAAACATTCACCTACCCTACACCTACCCTACACCTACCCTACACCTACCCTACACCTACCCTACACCTACCCTACACCTACCCTACACCTACCCTACACCTACCCTACACCTACCCTACACCTACCCTACACCTACCCTACACCTACCCTACACCTACCCTACACCTACCCTACACCTACCCTACACCTACCCTACACCTACCCTACACCTACCCTACACCTACCCTACACCTACCCTACACCTACCCTACACCTACCCTACACCTACCCTACACCTACCCTACACCTACCCTACACCTACCCTACACCTACCCTACACCTACCCTACACCTACCCTACACCTACCCTACACCTACCCTACACCTACCCTACACCTACCCTACACCTACCCTACACCTACCCTACACCTACCCTACACCTACCCTACACCTACCCTACACCTACCCTACACCTACCCTACACCTACCCTACACCTACCCTACACCTACCCTACACCTACCCTACACCTACCCTACACCTACCCTACACCTACCCTACACCTACCCTACACCTACCCTACACCTACCCTACACCTACCCTACACCTACCCTACACCTACCCTACACCTACCCTACACCTACCCTACACCTACCCTACACCTACCCTACACCTACCCTACACCTACCCTACACCTACCCTACACCTACCCTACACCTACCCTACACCTACCCTACACCTACCCTACACCTACCCTACACCTACCCTACACCTACCCTACACCTACCCTACACCTACCCTACACCTACCCTACACCTACCCTACACCTACCCTACACCTACCCTACACCTACCCTACACCTACCCTACACCTACCCTACACCTACCCTACACCTACCCTACACCTACCCTACACCTACCCTACACCTACCCGACACCTACCCTACACCTACCCTACACCTACCCTACACCTACCCTACACCTACCCTACACCTACCCTACACCTACCCTATACCTACCCTACACCTACACTACACCTACCCTACCCTTTTTTCCCCATTTTTTTTGTTTTTAAACCTTCCCTGTATTCTGTCGAACAAAACAAAAAAAGAATTATCCAAATCGGCCCAACCATTCTCGAGTTTTAATCAGACTAACGAACAACAATTCATTTTTATTTATATAGATAATAAATAATTATACTCATTCTATAGTATGCCAGTGCTCAATAAAACAAGTTATTATCTCGACTCGTTCAGTAATTACAGCGGTACTGCACTTTGTGAATAAAGTGCCGGAACCGTGCGAACACAATCACATGATTCATTTTAATAAAAACACTATATTATTGCACTTTGTTTGGTTTTCAAGCATTGCCGCTAAGTAACGCAGTTACCCATTAGTCCCAGTTATAAACGACCCTTTGTGCTTATTGGCCTTGTTTGTTCTGTCTCCTGCTTGATATGGAGGGAAGTGGAAATTTGTATTTTTTCTTACTCCTCCGTTATACTTTTCTGATTAATTTCGTTGCGGGATCCAAGACAGTTAAATTCTTCCTCTGGGACTTCGTCGAGCTTCATTGCCTCGGCGCTTTTCTGGTGGTCGCCGCTGTTGATTCTGGCTTTCAGGAGTTGCAGTGGTTTGGGAATAGTGTGGTGGGATTGTCCCAATTAGTAACGCCTGTTTCTTTAAATATTAGACCGACTGGCCCGGAAGGAACCGTCCTATTACACTCGAAAACATTACCGAATATTATTAATAATATCATTCGGTAGCTGCTCATCTCTAGTTGAGTCTATATCAGTTTAGCATAAGCGCGTGTAAATTCTTCAAAAAATTATAAGAATTTATCTATACTAATATTATAAAGAGGTAAAATTTGTAAGTTTGTATGTAGGGGGTAATCTCAGGAACCACTGGTTGGAATTGAGAAATTCTTTTTGTGTTAGATAGTCCATTTATCGAGGAAGGTTATAGGCTATATAACATCACGCTACGACCAATAGGAGCGGAGCATAAATGAAAAATGTTGCAAAAACGGGCAAGAATATTACTTTTTGAGGGCTTCCGTTGCGTGCGCTGCGTAAACGGTTTCAGTTATGCAATCATTTATGTAGGGTAGGTGTAGAGTAGGTTAGGTACGTAGCTAGTCGACGGGAGCGAAGCCGCGTGGGACAGCTAGTATATATATATATGTATAGTTACGATTGAGTAGACTGCACTTAATTGTTATTACACACTCGAAATGATTGCGTTATTTTAAGTGTGGGGAAAACGTATTTTTCAATCATCAACTAATTAAGAGCAATTCATATTGCGTAACACAACAGGGAGCTCGATTGTGACCTTAACTTTCAACTTGGGTAAACAGTGATGGTCTCTTTTAGGACCACTTGCGTGAAAACGTTACATAAATGTGATAAATATTACGGGGTTAGCTATTAATTCGAGAGTTAGTTAGATAGCCCAGGGAGGTGCAAGCGACGTCCGTCGCGTACTTGCCGTCACCTCGGGTTGATGTGTCCCTATACATCAGAACCCGAGGTGACGGCAAGTAGGGTTCCACGCGCGCCCCTCTTAGATGTCGCGGGGGGAGTCTAATACCTCACTGGGAGTACCCAAACCGAGATCGAGGCCCGCAGAGGGGGTCCGGCACTAGCCGGGGGTTGCGGAAGTATCGTTGTTCCCGTGACCCCCAGCGTAGGTGTGAGATGGAACACCGGGGTGGTTTTTAGTCAGTAGGAGTGTGACAAACCCGTTCCCCCCCCCCCCCTCCTCCAGGTTGGTGGACATCCAATGAGGATTTTCCACACCGGAACAAAAAAAAAAGAATAAGGTTGGTGCAAGCGGGCTATATTTTTTCCACTTCGTTACGTCCTCATTCCTAATTCTATGTAATGTTACCAGGCGAGTGGCAGTTCGCGACCAGTAAGGACTGCAGCACAGTGGAACAGGTGGAGCAGTTCATGGAGGAGGCCATGCGCGGCTCGTGCGAGGGGCTCATGGTGAAGGCGCTGAGCGGCGAGCATGCGCGGTACGACATCGCGCGCAGGAGTCACAACTGGCTCAAGGTAACCTTAATAATAATAATATCAGCCTCTCATTGTCTGCAGGGCAAAGGCCTCTTCTCATATAGATTAGCAACCCTACAAGAATGATGAATATTATACCCATGAAGAAAAACACTATTATATATCGACGCCATCTTGGATTTTGATCCCATTTTCGGCATTAGCACTCCAAAATCTTTAAAAATGGCACTCGTAACGTTAACCAATAAAATCCGCCATATTGGATTTAGACTCTGCATAAACATGCTTGTAGAAAAATACAGAATTACCGTTTGCCATCGCTAGAATGCATATTAAAAAGATTTTTTTGTAGATAACTTAATCCACAATTTTCGTGTCCATCAGCTGAAGAAAGACTACCTGGACGGCGTAGGCGACACGATCGACGTAGTCGTAATAGGCGCGTACCTGGGCCGCGGCAAGCGCGCCGGCCTGTACGGCGGCTTCCTGCTCGCGTGCTACGAGCCGCAGAGTGAAGAGTACCAGGCACTCTGTAAGATCGGCACCGGCTTCTCCGACGAGAGTCTTCAAAACTTCACCGAGTCGCTCAAGGAGCATGTTATTGATGCGCCCAGGAACTACTACAGGTATGTCATGCATTCTTATTCTTAGCGTGTGTATATGTTGTTTGGCCCAGTATTCAGCTACGACGACACCATTCGCTGATGCAGCTATTAAGGTCCTCACATGTACAGGTGACATGCATACATGCTTATCCTACTATAACATCACTTCTGCCTGAAGAAATGTGAAAAATGCAAAAATGTATCGAATTGACAAGCACTATCGAAATGTTACCTGATCAGGGACTGACCATAACCTTTAAGCGCAAGGTTATTTTCAGTGTGCGTAAGGGACAGATGTATATGACTTGTATACATCTGTCCCTTTTTCACAGTCGAACTATTATAATTTTGATAAGTCATGGTTGTCACCCAGGAGATTAGAAGAGGTGTAAATTTTACCCGTATTGCTTCAGTTATAGTTAAGTGTAGTGTGATGATAAGAATCCACTTATCATCCAATAGCTTACCCCGCTCTTCGTGTCAGACTTTTACTGACTAAAACCCACCCGTGTTCCTTCAGTTGCTTGAGCTAGGCCGCGGTCACTCTTTTTCAAATTTATCCGCGACCCAGACAGGCATCGACCCTAGCGGACCCCGTCAGTTCTGCTGATATCTCTTTGAGGCGCGCGTGGAACACAACCCGCCGTCGACTCGGGTCTGTTCCTTATCGGGCGGCGTACTACCCATTACTCGCCGTCCGCAAGCCCGTGCCTGCGGTGGCCGGGAATCGGCTTGCGACTCCCGACGGCCAGGGCGTCTCCTGCGGTGGCTAGAGGCGTGAGGGCGTCGCCTTTGCATGATAAGAATCCCCTAATGATAAAACCCAATAATACTGTCCGACCTAGGAGTCGAATCCAGGATCCCTCTTAACTGTCGTACTTGCGGGTTTGAACCACTAGCCTGCTGAAGCGTTGTAATCATTTATTATAATCATATTATTTTAATATATCGTTTAATACTATGATGCATGTTATTTTTAATGTATTGTGAGAAGATCGTTTATAAATGGTTTATAACTTTTGTATCATAACTAATGGTAATGACTCTGACCGTAAAAGATTTGAGATGCTATTTAGATTTACTACATTGGATATGTCGTAAAAATTAACCACCATTACTACGGTTTTGTGGGGCTTAGTTTATAAGTTACTTACCATGAGGTGAATAAAAATAAAATATAAAAAAGCAATCAATGATCCATACTGGGTGATGTGGCGTTTTCAATCATATTATGTATGCACTTTTTTAAGTTACTAAGCCTATAACTAGAACTAGCTCTGTGTTCACTTGGACCTGGCACATAAGAATCGATCGTGAGGCTTTAACCTAGCTCCGTGTTCACTTGGACCTGGCACATAATTATCGATCGTGATGCTTTGACCTAGCTCCGTGTTCACTTGGACCTGGCACATAATTATCGATCGTGATGCTTTGACCTAGCTCCGTGTTCACTTGGACCTGGCACATAATTATCGATCGTGATGCTTTGACCTAGCTCCGTGTTCACTTGGACCTGGCACATATTTATCGATCGTGATGCTTTGACCTAGCTCCGTGTTCACTTGGACCTGGCACATAATTATCGATCGTGATGCTTTGACCTAGCTCCGTGTTCACTTGGACCTGGCACATAATTATCGATCGTGATGCTTTGACCTAGCTCCGTGTTCACTTGGACCTGGCACATAATTATCGATCGTGATGCTTTGACCTAGCTCCGTGTTCGCTTGGACCTGGCACATAATTATCGAACGTGATGCTTTGACCTAGCTCCGTGTTCGCTTGGACCTGGCACATAATTATCGATCGTGATGCTTTGACCTAGCTCCGTGTCCGCTTGGACCTGGCACATAATTATCGAACGTGAGGCTTTGACCTAGCTCCGTGTTCGCCTGGACTTGGCACATAAGAATTGACCTTGAGGGTTTGACTTAGCTCCGTATTCGCTTGGACCTGGCACATAATTATCGATCGTGAGGCTTTGACCTAGCTCAGCTCCGTGTTCACTTGGACCTGGCACATAAGAATCGATCGTGTGGCTTTGAGCTAGCTCCGTGTTCGCTTGGACCTGCCACATAAGAATCGATCGTGAGGCTTTGACCTAGCTCCGTGTTTTCTTGGACTTGGCACAAAAGAATCGATCGTGAGGCTTTGACCTCGCTCCGTGTTCGCTTGGACTTGGCATATATGAATCGATCTTGAGGCTTTGACCTAACTCTGTGTTCGCTTGGGCTTAGCACATAAGAATTGATCGTGAGGGTTTGACTTAGCTCCGTGTTCGCTTGGACCTGGCACATAATTATCGAACGTGAGGCTTTGAGCTAGCTCCGCGTTCGCTTGGACATGTCACATAAGAATCGATCGTTAGGCTTTTCGTTTCACTTTCACCCAAAATACTCCATAACCCTCTTTCTCTTACCGAAACGCCCTTGTACTACAGTGGCACCAAGTCCAACAGCACTGGCATCCGTATGATGTTCCGTGAGGAACCTGGGGGTGAAATATTGCTGAAATCGGCTCTTTAATCAAGCAATCAATTATATAGCCGCGAAAAGCGTCCTGATCAGCGGTCCACAAAATGGTTCAACACCCTTGACTGCTGTCTTAGAGGCACAGACGGCAAAAATAGCCCGGAGACTGCCGGACCTGACCTCCCATTTGTAGGGCTTGGTAATCGAAGAGAATCAATTTTCTCAGAGGCCCTAGATAAGTGACATTCTATGACCGCAAGCGTGGCGATAGCGATTGTCTAAAAGGCTTGACAAGCGATATCGTAAAATCACGTGATCAATCTCTTACATTTGGACATTATCGCCTTCGCTGACATCGAATGCCACTTGTCTCTTCTCTCCTCCTCTCTCTTCTTGTCTCGCCCACACCTGACCACATTGGCATCATTCACAATGTCCTTTGGGCTCGGCCGCGCCTGACCACAGGGCACATTTAAATACCCGTACTGTCTTTCAGGTGATATAAAAACAGTTTTGCTATAGTCCTTCACAGGCACATTGTAGAACCTAGTAGCCATATCAAGGCTAGAAACTTCTTAAAGCTACAGTGTCCGTCAACAAGTTCGTAGACCAGTGGCAAGTGAAACCTCCCTTTAACAGCAAATAGTCCACGTAAGTCATATCACTTGTCCATTTTTAACAAGAATGATAGGCCTTGCACGGATAGGATAGAGGGAGCCCTTGCCCGCACTTAGACTCCCATTTGGTCCGTTCTGCGTTTAGTGCGTGTTGGCACATGTCTACGAATTTTTGGTCGCGGCCCAGTGGTATTGGCCGCGACTTACAAGTTGTAGGTCAGGTAACCCAGGCAGGCGCTATATTTTGTGTAAATTATTTCATCACCACTGCTCTCAAAAACGGTAAAGGAAATCGGCATGTCCTAGACCCAAAATTCGAAGAAATGTGACATCCACCAACCCGCACTGGGCCCGCGTGGTAGATTACGGCCCATCCCCTCTCACAGAGAGGAGGCCTGTGTCCCAGCAGTGGGAACATTAATAGACATGATGATGAATAATAAAGTAGCCGAGCGATTTTTTTTTATTAAGTTAATTAAAACTCAATCTACGGGAATTCTCTGGCCAAGGAAAAGCCCAGCCCTCTGGTCACGTGAAGAGTCGACTAACCGTTTACTTACTTCTCGAAATACTCGACGAGCACTCGGACCCCATGGACCTAATGTTTCAACCCCAAACGGCTCAAATATATAACTTCCAATAAGGTTGTTGTTTTTGCGCCGTTTGAGGTTTTCCGCACCAGCAGCAGCTGCCCCAGCACAGCCCGCCGTGCTAAGAAGATGGGATGGCGCAAGGGTGTCGACACATGTTGCATCCCACACCAAAGGCCTACCCACCTTCCAAGGCATTATGGTCATCCCGTCTGGTCTCTTCCCATCGTCGCGCGCCAAGCCATTGGGTTCTAAAACAGCTGGCAACCCGGCGGTGACAAGTGCCCGACGTAGGGGGGGGCCTTTCCTTGGCCAGAGAATCAGCATTGCCATTCAACGTGGCAATGCTGCCAGTGTTCTGGGCACTTTTCACGTTGACAGCGATGTGGACGAATTTTTTGACGCCCTATGACCCCTGCCCGTTTATACGCGTTCGTAGTTTAATTTTATTTAAGTGTATATAGGTAGTTATTGTTAATTAAGTATTTTATATTATGTAAATTTTAGATTAATTATAAATCAGTCCTCGCTGTCTTGACGATTGAAAAAAACAAAAAAATATACGGGTTTTTTTGTAAACTTCTAAAACATTCTATCATCAAGTCAAATTTTGAGGCGGTTAACCAGGTTTTTAATCTCCTGAGGCTGACGACGAACGGACTACATGTACGGTAGATTAGCAATTGTTTTTGTCCCTTTTAGGACAACAACAACGGTTAGAGGTGTTAAGTGAATGGACTAAGGACTTTGATTTCTTTGTATATGGCGTAAATTTTTTTAACAATAAGAAATGGCAAATGTCCGTCTCTGGTCCCCCTTGGTGACGCCCTTGTCTATAACAAAGACAAAGATATTTTATTTCAAGTAGACCACCAAGCGGCACTTTTGAACGTTACATTAAAATTTACAAATAATAATAGTTGATTCTACCGTGCATACGGAAAGTAGCTTGTAATGGAGAAGAATGCGCAAGAAAATCCATACTTACTCATTAAAAAAAAAAAAAGTTTACAATATTTAGGTACATAAGTACATACCTTGATAAAAGAAATTGAGTTTATACAATACAAATATATTTATACAGTTTTCAGAAGGTCCAACAATACTTCAAAACAATAATGTTCTGCATATCACTTGTTTTTGCGCCCTAGTGGATGTGGAGCAGGACTAGCATTTAGCCAAGCATTTTTATCATTGATGTAATCCCCCAACTTATAATATGCCAGCCTGCATAGTGTGCGTTTTATACAAGTTTTAAATTTCGTCTCATTCAGTTCAAGAATGTGGGGAGGAATTTTATTGTAACATTTTGTACAGTACCCCATGAAAGATGAGACTACTTTAGCCAGTCTGAAACCTGGTTGAACTAATTGGCCCCTATTTGTAGTAACGTAATTATGTAAATAACATAAATACGACGATGTTTTTCCGTGTGCAGGTACGACTCGTCCCACGAGCCGGACGTATGGCTCAGTGCGCGCGCGGTGTGGGAGGTGCGCTGCGCCGACCTGTCGCTGTCGCCCGCGCACCGCGCCGCCATCGGCCTCGTGCACAACGACAAGGGCATCTCTCTGCGCTTCCCCAGGTATGTTACTATGAGCCTTTATGTGTAACCCTTCAACAACTTCTTCCTATATAGACACAGAAACAGTTACACTAAGGGCGGTTACGCACGTTTGTGTCCGTGTTCAAAATATTCTGAATTATGGCGGATAGAGTTTGGATGCAGTGCGTAAGCTTCCCTACAAGAAGTACTACAGCTATTTCGGAACCGACATTTCACGGACACGGATCAGATGTAGTGCGTTACCTAAGGGAGGCAAGAGGCCCCCTTGATGATTTCTGAAAAAGTGTGCTATTCAGAGACATCAAATCAAATCAGTTTATTCGCAATAAGTGTTGGTACAATTTGCAATTATTTTTTTTCATCATTTTATTGTGCCTGTAATCTTTACATATACTTGTATTTTCTCTATAGATTTTTCTCTATGCAAACTTCGGAGATGAAGGGGGCGGAGCGGCATTTTTTTTAAGTTTTTCGCTAAATATCGAAAAATATACGGCCTAAAAAAAAGAAAAATGTTTAAGAATGTACAAATAGCACACTTTCATATGCTACCCTATTTTTTTTTTAAATTCGAAGTATTCCGCACGTTTTCGTTTTCGTTTTCATCTAAAACTAATCCAAATTTCAAGTTGATAGCATTAGTAGTTCTTGAGATATCTTGCTGTGATAGACGGATATACAGACTGAGTCGCACCATAAGGGTTCCTTTTTACCATTTTAGTACGGCACCCTAACTAGCAGTATTTATTCAAATCCTAAATAAAGCAGAAGTAATTTTACTAAGTGGCAGTTACGACTCCAAACTAAGAGGTTCGCACTGTCATATGTACTGTTCGGTTTCATATAATTATGTTGGTATCATCATCATCATATCAGCCGAAAGACGTCCACTGCTGGACATTGACCGGTCCCGTGCCTCTCGCAAACAGCGAATCCCCGCAACCTTCACCAGGTCATCGGTCCACCTGGTGGGAGGCCTTCCAACGCAACGTCTTCCAGTTCGCGGTCGCCACTCCAGAACCTTTCTGCCCCATCGGCCATCCGTTCTGCGAGCAATGTGCCCTGCCCACTACCACTGGTATATGACCACCAATATCATATTAGAATATCTTCTTGTTAACCGACTTTCGAAAAAGGAGGAGGTTCTATGTTCGACTTCTTGTATGTTTTTTTTTTTTTTTTGTTTATGTTCACCGATATCTCCGTCAATTGTGGACCGATTTAAAAAAATCTTTTTTTGTTTGAAAGAGTTTGTTCCGAAATTGGTCCCATTTTAATTTGGTGAAGATCTGATGAAGAACTTCGAAGATATACAACAGAACTCTTCAATAAATAGCGGCAAAACTCTCGGGACTGCTGCAATCGCATGTCTGTTTATTGTTTAGACCATTTCATAACATAACATCACGCCAGTACGCTCTTAAGGGGTAAGCAGATCTCTCATTTGATCGGTTTTGTTCAAGTTACATGATATTTGGGTAATCTATTCTGGCGTTAAAGGAAACTATCTAAACAACTTGCCTATTAGGTAGGTACAACTAAAAAGCGAAAAAAAAAAAAACTTTTTTACAAAAAAATACTACCGACTTCCAAATAAGAAAACTACAAAGTGAAAAATAACTTTATTTTTGGAAGTCGGTGTCCATAACGCAAAAAAATGGTACCTACGAAAGACACCGACTTCCAAAAATAAAGTTATTTTTCACTTTGTAGTTTTCTTATTTGGAAGTCGGTAGTATTTTTTTGTAAAAAAGTTTTTTTTTCATATTTTTTTCGTTCATATTTTCGTAGTCGATATTTAACATTTTACCTTTCTTTTGTGTCCGGCAACTAGTAATTGATTTTTCAAGTACTATCTGGCATTCAATTAACTTGTAACTTTGAAAACATTTAAATAAGTAGTGTGGCAATGTGGCGACGCTTGGGAGAGGCCATGTCCAGCAGTGGACTTCTTTCGGCTCATATTATGATGATGAGTAGTGTGGCTGACTCTAGCTTGGCCACCATCAGGGATTTTAATTATATAACACAAATATTTAGTCGCTAATTAGTCGAAATTAGTCGCCAAATATCAGAATTAGTCGGTCTCTGGTTCAAAAGTTAGAAGGGTTTATAGGTGGCTGATCTGCAGAGACTCGCTAGCTTGGCCAAATTTATATCTCAAAAACTAGCGCACCTAGCGAAGATCTGTTTTCTTCTCCCAGATTTAGACGCTAATTAGACGAAATTAGTCGCCAAATATCAGAATTAGTCTGTCACTGGTTCAAAAGTTGAAGGGATTATATGTGGCCGATCTGGAGAGACTCCTCGGCTTGGCCACATTTATATTTTTTGAACCAGTGTTTTATTTCATTGTACCTATACCTACTGTAAACAACGTTTGTCTGTCAGATTCGTGCGCGTGCGTGACGACAAGTCCCCGGAGCAGGCGACGTCGGCGCAGCAGATCGCCGATATGTACCTCGCGCAGGACACCGTCAAGAACAGTGCTACTGCTACCAGCGCCAACGCAGACGACTTCTACTGACTGTCATAAGATCAGAGCCTCTAGACAAGAGAAATTCTGCTAATGAGGGCGACGCGATAGCGATTGTCGAAATTCCAAAATGCATCATTTCACGATGTGTCATATTGGCATTTCGACAATCGCTGAGAGAATTACACTTTGTCTACGGCTTCAGTACGAGCTGACCTCGTAGTCTTTTGGAAGTCCGTACATAGCTAGGCAAGCTCAAGGTCAAAGTTTTGCCGCTGGTGTACGGTCGAATGTTGAACAAGCTATTTGGTATACAGGCAGCTTACTTGTTGCAAGTATAATAACAAATAAAAATGCAAATTGGCAGTGTTGGAAGATTTTAGAAATAGTTTTGTATGTATACCAAATAGCTTTATTGAGTGTACGCGGCTGGTATTACGGCACATCGAGTCTCAGAAAGTGTTTAAATTTTGTCTCACTGTCTTTTTCATATCTGTGGGACAGTTTCTTTCTAAACCCCGATGTGTCATGTTATTACCACCCGGCCACCCGCGTATATTTAGATTAAGACTGAATTAATTTGATGTATCATTGTAGTGTAAATGAAATGTATAAATTAATTTGTAATAGAATTGATATTGTAAAACACAATATTTTATACACAGACATAAATCTAATTTGATAACGCAAGTCCCTCCATCTGTATGAAAACCAAGCGTTCCACTTTTTCACAAACAATTTAAAAACAAACTTACTTACCAATGAAAGAAAACATTTTCAATGCGTCGGCCAAGTTTTTTTATACATTCTTTTCAGCTCAATCATCAATACATATAATAAATCTGTAGAAAAGTAATTTTTGTACATCGAAAATATTTCGATGAAAAAAAACCAGGGTGTTAAAGGATAACCAACATAATCTATTACCGGAATTTTTGTCTGTTTATTTTTGCACGCATCACGTGAAATTTACGAAACCAATGTAAATAACTTTTATACATAAACATTGTGCGTAACTTAAAGAATTACTTAGTTTTTGTTTTATCGAAATCGGTTTACTCTATTAAAAGTTAGATGAATTTAAAGTGTTCATAAAGTAAAATTATCACAACACAAGTAATTCAGATACTCGGACAGTTGAACTCGATATTCGATAGATGGCGTTGTACATTTGAAGTCATTTTCTGAATGGCGGTGTTAAAATTCTCCGCGAAAAAATTATGACTATAGAAAAAAAATTAGTAGGGTAGGCAGGAAGGTAAGTAGGGTAGGGTTTGAATTATTGGTTAGATGACGGGAGCGAAGCCGCGGGCACAGCTAGTATGGCATAAAAAGGCATTTTTCTAGATTTCGGTGGATTTCCGGTGTCAATTATGCTAAATGAAAAGCTCAGATTACGATCATTGATCGTAACTTTAGTCCGTTTTTTGGCACGTGATGTACATACAAAGGTTGTCTGGAAGAGATTGCCCTGTGGGATAAGACCGCCCATTGTACACTCATATTTATAAATATTTTGTCCTGTAATTATTTAAGTGGTGTACAATAAAGTATATAATAAATCTATACTTAATATTATAAAGAGGTAAAATTTGTAAGTTTGTATGTAGGGGGTAATCTCTGGAACTAATGATCCAATTCAAAAAAAAAAAACTCTGGTAGAAAGCTACATTATTCCTGAGTGCTATAGGCTATATAACATCACGCTACGACCAATAGGAGCGGAGCATAAATGAAAAATGTTGCAAAAACGGGAAAGAATATTAGGTGTAGGGTAGGTTTCGGATCGGTAGGTACATAGCCAGTTGACGGGAGCGAAGCCGCGTGGGACAGCTAGTAAATAATACAATCGCGTCATCTAGTTAGATTTATTTCTGTGATTTTATGAGTGTAGCTGTTTCTGTCAATCGTTTGAAGATGACAGATATAGAATGATGTTATCAATAATTATTATGTTTAGCGATAAATGTATTGTGAGCAAGTGGGTCATTAATAAAACCATAGTTACTGCAGTGAAGTATTTTTATTTTCATTTCAAGTCATAACTTACAACTAAAAACATTACAATTATTTTGGGGCTATCCCTACATTATACCTGGGAAGAGTTTGTGATGAACAATAAGTAATACAAATATACCCTATTGATATTATTTCATTTTTAAAACTAAATGTAAAAATTGTACCCTCCTGATAATCTCATTTGATATGTTTTACAATTGATTGAATAATATCGCGTTACAAACACAACCCGAAATGATAAATCCGAATTTAATTTGAGCAAATAATTATAAATATGTGTAATAAGTTGAGCGTCAGACAGCGTGTCACACTTGTACTGAGCGTTAATTCTTTGAGCTCCACACGACGCACTGCGGTCACGTCGTCAATAAATCACAATAATTTGGCACACGTTCCATCAGTTAACGTTATTGTATCAAAGCGTACTTACAGCTACACAAGCGCATGTACTGCACCCATCTGAATCCTATCGTTTCAATAAGCTCGTCACTCCTAGCTGCCACATCATCGAGTCTTATACCAACTGAGCATACACTCACGGCATTGTAAATTTAAACTATACTTAAAGGGGTTAAAAAAATTAAATACAAAAAATCACATTAGTTGCACAACGCAAGGTCAAAAAGCTGCCGAAATAATGATTTAAAATTGTTGAAGTCAAACGCCGACAGCTCATCACTACTAACTAAACTGGCCTTGTACGTACTCTTAACTACCATTATATTCTTTGTAAATAAATAAAAAATACAAAAAAAAAAACAATACAAAATGTCAGAAGTATAAAGATTGAGGAACTTTACGATTCATAAATTTGAATTGAAATTATCTCTGAGTCATTCGTGCAGTGTGAATTGTGCGCGAAGTTTTTGTCTCCGACTGCAACTGTGACTGAATTCTAAGAAATTTATTAAAGTCCAAGGTTCAAACATAAACCCTTCAAATATCGCGATCAAAGCGACAATAACACAAAACATCGGAATGGAATCAGTTCAAGGACTATTTGAATAACGCAAGAAATCCTAAGAACCGTTGAAAATGGTTCCTAATACAACACTGATATGGCACAATTCATAATTTTTTTTGATTTCACTTAGCATACGTAGGTATATAAATACTTTGAATATAAATTTAATGTACTTGTTAGATAAACTAGGCAAGAGTATATCGGTTATTTACAACACTACAAATTGATCACATTTCATATTAGACATCCACGTTACCTACCTACGAGTCACCGGGCACCGCGGACCATGTGCTGCCGATGTTCCATCTTTACTAACTACCAAGCTAAGAGATTCTTACAGTAGGAGGTGGAACATGGTAACATACACCCGCGGCGTGCGGCAACACTACAAAATATAACTATGTACTACAGATATAATGAGATTCTGATTAGCTCGCTTGTTCATTTGCTCGCTGATTGTTAGACCTGACAACAAAGCCGCGCCGGCTGCAACAGCGGACGCGGTTTATTTCCTTTTTGGTCCAAATAAATTAGAACTGATTGCGCCAGTAGCGACTGTTACTAACTTAATTAATAATATCTCCTTCAAATGACACGGTAGTGTAGCCAGCGCCACACATACCTACGGACACTGTTCTACGCCAGCTCGGTATAACAAGTTCTCATAAAACGCGACTGATCGCTACATAGTATACCTACGTCGAGAAATTACGGAATTTGGTCAAGTTTATTAAAATAGACATCTAAAACCTACAGCAATATGTATGAAGATATGTCAAACATACAGCAATGTTAGGCCTCGTAGACATTGAGAGAGAATCACGATTATGTACTTAATTGTTATGTAATATTAGGTATAGGATCCTGGGTCGGGTGTCCAGGGCTACGTCTAGGTCGGTATACTTGTGGTCCAGTCCGGTCGGGAGGGTGAGGTTCAGGCGCTCACAGCAGCGCGGCGCGCTCGGGTGTGGGCGACGCGTCCAGCGCGCGCTCGGCCAGCAAGTTAGCGTGCTCCTGTACACACAAATACATTCTATCAATCACTTAGTAAGTACAGCCATTCATTTCGAACAGATCCGGTACAAATCGTACTTCATTCACTGAACATGGCAGGTGTTGTGCTGGAAATCATTATCAGTTATTGTCCACGGTAATGGAAACCTTTGTAAAGTAACAAACAGATGTGAATCTGGCGAGGCTCTCATCACTACATATTATAAAACAAAGTCCCTCGCTGCGTCTGTCTGTTCGCGATCAATTTAAAAACTACGGTTTTCACCAATAGACAGTGATTCATGAGGAAGGTTTAGGTGTATAATTTTGTTAAGTTTTTGTGTAAATTGTTTGAAATATGACAATAATTGTGGAAAATTTCGAAATAAGTCATACCGCCTTGGAGTTTTCATCGAAAACACTGCCAAATCCCTTTGAGATAACAAAACAATGTATGGTGAGATATTACTATTTTATAGGTCTAATACAGAAAACCGCGATGGTATATACCTAACTTTTATAGGACCCATACCCATCCTTTTTTTTTTTTGGGTGGGCAATCATCCAATGACTTCTCCCGCTCTGGGTGAAGCGGAAGGGCGTGTCAGACTTATACTGACTAAAACCCACCCGTGTTCCTTCAGTTGCTTGAGCCAGGGCCGCGGTAACTCTTTTTCAAATTTATCCGCGATCCAGACAGGCATCGACCCTAGCGGACCCGTCAATTTTTTGCTGACATATCTTTGAGGCGCGCGTGGAACACTACGCGCCCGTCGACTTGGGCCTGGTCCTTATCGGAAAGCGAGCTACACATTACTCGCCGTCAGCACCCATACCCATCCTAAATTCTAATAAAATGGTCACGTACGATAATCCGTTACACCATATAATTTAAATGAATATCTTAGAAGTTATTGCAAAATAAAAATTAACGCGCGCGAAAATAAATTCAAGTGCGGGTTTGACACCAATGATATGGGACTCGCTTGATACGACCGCGACGCGTCCGTCGCAATGTCGCATTTTAGTTCTGTGTGTTTTGTGGCAGATAGGTACCTAAATATTTTAAGAAAAAAATAAAAACACGTAGTCATAATATGCTTACAACTCGTGCGAAGTTGGGCGAGTCGCTAGTATCTGATGATAAATAATAAAATAAAATACAGAAAGGCGGAAGATTTTGGAATCTGTCTACTCAAATTCAATGTTCACGAAGTGCTAATTGGCAAGAAATTGTAATTATTTTGAATTTGTAGGTTCAACTAGAAACAACGAATATAATTATGCTCCCATTAGTAACAGTTGAACACGATTGACGTTGTAGTGGTGGTTGAAAAACCCGAGTCAATTTATTTCAGTCACTTCTGATTCGGCGAATAAATCCATTACTACGACGCTAATCTCGTTATCAACGACAAGAGTACAGACGCAGTATGACGTCACCGCACGACACACACGCATGCGCACACACGCACTGCGCGTGTGAGTATAAATACACAAATAAAATTACATGGTTTGTATATTAAGATATAAAACGATAGGCTTCCTTGTTTTTGAGTCACAACACGTGCATTGAGTTAGCGACAGACGGGAAAAAACCTTTTTTTTTTCATCTGAAAAAAAGGCGCCATCCTCGCTTGATATTGAACATGACATTTAGTTTTTTTTCTGTACATCATGCCGACGTAAAAACCGCAGCTCGACCTTCTTCAAGCTCTCCTCTAATATGTGACTTTACTACACTAATAACTCGTCTGGTGAGCTAAACCCACACATGAACAACTCGCGAGATTGCCAACAACATTGCAAAGTTATTTAATTTATTATATCATAAACCAAAATGTTACAATCACTGGTATTAGCGTCGAATACCTCTGCTAACAGCTGAGAGGTGAACATTTAATAAGCATTTCATCCTACTGAATCGTGAAAATCAAATCTAAATCATAAATCTGAATTTATGATTATAATAATTAAGATTTAAATAAATTATCATCTTTCAACATAATCGTCCAGTTATTTCCATATAATATCTTATTAATTTTGATATTATTTTATTTTTATTGCGATGACACCTAGCTAATCTTAAATAGTTTGAAAAGAGCATGCGCGACCGTGACCCACCCCGGTGACTCCGTCAGGGTCAAGGTCACTCTTTATTTGGAACCTTTTTTATTTAGTGCCTATATCCGTGTTTGGGACTCGGATATAGGGAGTTTGGGAGAAGCTCGTGGCTACATAATAACAGCCGCACGGGTCGATCATCAAGGTTAAGCAACGCTTGATGAGATCGGTCCGTGGATGGGTGACCATTTCAACATACCGAGTTTCCTCCGTGCCTCGGAAAGCACGTTAAGCCGTTGGTCCCGGCTGTCATTTGAAGATCTTTGACAGTCGTTACGGGTAGTCAGAAGCTTGAGATCTGACACCAGTCTTGCCAAGGGGTACCGTGTTACCCAGTTACTGGGTTGTGGAGGTCAGATAGGCAGTCGCTCCATGTAAAACACTGGTACTTAGCTGAAGCCGGTAAGACTGGAAGCCGACCCCAATATAGTTGGAAAAAAGGCTAGGTAGATGATGATCCGTGTTTGGGACTTGAATGGCACAAGATATGATGCGCCGACCCCAACTGGGCTGAGAACAGGAGGATGATTATGACCCGTTAGAGGCTCGGATCATTGGGCATGGACATCATCAAATGTACCTACTTTCTATAATTACTATTATTTGTAAATTATTTACATTAAAAAAAAAACATCGGTGAAAACTCTTGCTAAAATTGTTTCATAGTGCGTGCGACTCGTTGGGCAACATTTGCATATATAATTAGATGAAGAGTTTGTGTGTATGTGGATATATACGAGTAAATGAGAGTAAGCGTGTGGTTACCTCGGCGGCGGGGCCCGGGTTGTTCTGCTGCGGCGCGTACATGCTGTCGTACACGGGGTTCGCGAAGTGGTTGCCGCCGTTCTGTACAACACAAACATCAATAAACATTAGCTATATGACAAGATTTTTATCATTTGACAGACGTTTACAAACATCTGCAGTCATTAGAATTCATTTAATTTATCTGTGTAGGTGGGAATGTCACATTGAAGCATATTCAAATATAAAATCGTATAACAATAATAGACTAATTGGATTCCGTCGTAATACATTATTTATTGATAACGGTCAATATTACTTGCTCAAAGGGCAATGGAGAGGGCTATGCTCGGCATTTCCTTGCGTGATCGAATCAGAAATGTTGAGATCCGTAAGAGAACCAGGGTTACCGACAAGACATAGCCCGAAGAATTGCCAAACTTAAGTGGCAGTGGGCAGGGCACATTGTTCGCAGAACGGATGGCCGATAGGGCAGAAAGGTTCTGGATGGCGACCGCGAACCGGAAGACGTTGCGTTAGAAGGCCTCCCACCAAGTGGACCGATGACCTGGTGAAGGTTGCAGGAATCCGCTGGTTGCGGGACGCACGGGACCGGTCAATGTGGCGACGCTTGGGGGAGGCCTATGTCCAGCAGTGGACGTCTTTCGGCTGATATGATGATTACTTGCTAATAAATTATTAGTTTTTTTTATTTAGACTCAATGAGTTTGAGTCATCGTGGTGAAACGATTAGTCAGCTAGACCCTGCGTTACCGGGTGCTAGCTGTCCAGGGTGCGCCGGGCGTTTGGAATCGTTATTCGATATATTTAACGCCGCTCGGGGAGGCTCCTTTCATACTGGTCGGACAAAATCTGAATGGTTGTATAGTTTGAGTTGATCGACACGAAAGAAGAAGAATTTAGACTCATAATGACTTTTTTACGAACCAACCGTTTCGATCCTTTAATGACTTTGTTACGAACCAAACGTTTCGTTCCTTTTGTTGTTATTTTGTTGCAACTCTGTGTCAGGTTGCTGTCATCGAATTGACAGCTTTTAATTGAGCTTGACGTTGACAGATGACTCGTAATAATAAATTGTAGTTCTAAAAACTAAAAAACACGCTTTAATGGTAAGGATAATGGGACAAACTGTTTAAATTATTGCATTGTCATCGGTCCTTGATAAGTGTGCAAAGTTTCAAATCAATCCAACGTTTTGAAGTGGGTGAAAATCACGTTCAAAGATTCCGTTACATTGATACATAGATACATACATACCAAGCTAATAAAAGCGTGTTAAAAAAGGGGTTGACCGCGCGAGTTGTGCCGATTCGAGATCGAATAAGGGACAAATGTATCTGACTTGTATACATCTGTCACTTACTCGATATCAAATTGATACCGCTCTAAGAGCTTATGGTCACCCCCCAGATCTTCTTGATCTGGTCTTGTTTTGAAATTGATTGTTAACCAGCCGATCGTTGTCCGAAATTGTGTTTGCGTTCCGCGATTGGGACTGGAAAGCGCACGTGCATTTGTTTGTGTATATATTTCCCGAACAGCGGAGTACTTTTGTGTCGGAAAGGAGTCTGGTTGGCTGCCGGAGATTCGGCCCAGAATACGTCGGTGGTCCCTTATCCCCCTAATATTATATATATATATCTTCCCACCATAACCTCCTGGGCTCGTTCAATACCGTAAGTGTTCGGGACACTTACGGTATTGAACGAGCCCAGGAGTCCACCGCGGGAATTAATGTGAGTTATAGTGGTAAATTGTGTATTTTTGTGTCACTTTCCACCTATGCGGGAACCGGTATCTCAAAGAACAAACCCCTAGCTTACCACTGCTGCGTGTCGCAGTTTCGCGGGTATAGACCTTGTAAGATCCAAGATTCGCTCCGTTGCTATGGGCCCCAACGTTGCATCTTGGCTTTGTGATCCGCAGGCCTGTATTCAACAGACTTGTTTGGACCTAATAATAAGCATCGTAGCTGCAAGAAATATCCAAAAAGTTGTTATCCAATCAAATGTTACCTATAGGATGCCTATCTATTATAGTATGAGATCCCACTGCAAAAGTCTACATGTATTTGGTTTTTGATGAAACTTGATTTTTATGAATGATTCTTGATAGTAGAAAAGGTTACTGGCCGCATCTAGCCGGAAACACATTTTCGTTTTTTTTTTTTAAACTTTTCCCTACACTAGGAATTTCTCCTGTATCGTTAGGTGCGAATGAAACATCATCTAACTCTTAATAAGCCGCCATTCGTGTGTTACCAGGTTTAGCAGGTATACTGGCAACCCACAGGTTGCGGCTAACTAAAAGCTAGCAACTCACATTGTGCGTGTGGTTGGCGTGCGGCGGCTCCAGCTCGTCCTCGCCCGCCAGGTACATGGGGTTGTTGATCTCCACGTTGTCGGCCAGGCGCGCGTGCACGAAGGCCCCGCGTCGCCGTCGCCGCAGCCAAAGCGCGCCCAGCAGCGCCAACAGCAGCGCCAGCAGCGCCAGGGCACCGCCCGCCCAAGCGCCGCCCGCCCCAGCACCCTCCGCCCCCGCGCCCACAGCATCTGCCGGTAGAGGCGCGGGCGGGGGCGCAGCCGCGTGCGGCGTGGTACAGCTAGCGCCCTCTAGGCACGCGCAGTATACAGGACCGGGTTCGGTTTCACTCACTGATAAACAAATAAACAAGTTACTCAATACAAAGCGTATATAGAAAGATAGGTTGTAGACCATAACTATTTTTACTGCTAAGCACCTTTGCTGTGTTCTGATTTGAAGGGTTTGCGTGCCAGTGTAATAAGAGACAGCAGACCTTTCAGGTCTGATCCTAGAATAGCAGCGTAACTGTTATGTTTCTTATATTGGAGATAACTAGTAGCGTTGAATACGAGCCGTATTACGAGTATAGTTGGGTTCAAACTAATCGAGTCGCTTCTGAGTCGGAATGGGTGCCCTGTGTCGAACGACCGTGTGTTGTCTCTCGAGCCAGCTTGTTGGTCTACTCCAGAAGTCTTCTATGTTAATAGGTCGGTTAGAAGATATAAACTTAGATATTAATATAAAAGACTGGCCCCAAATAATGTAGTGCGAATGTGTATACGTACGGTCAGGTCCCCAGACGCAGAGCGCGGGCGGCGCGCACACGGCGGCGGCGCAGGCGTGGTCGTGCCCCACGTAGTGCGAGCAGCGCGCGCCGCCCCACGCGCCCGCGCACCGGCACGCCGCCCCCCGCGCCGTCCGCATGCAGTACCCGCCGTTGGCGCACGTGCCGCTGCCGCAGTCTGCGTGCCGGGCTGCAACATAACACAACATCATACATTGGTCTATGGAAACAATACACATCACAAAGTTTGGCCAAAGCAGAAGCCGAAAGAGGTCATACTCCTTCATGCTGGACAGTCACCATCACCAGAAAGTAGCTACATCAAAAACAAAATAAAAAAGTTAATAAAATCAAAAAACCCGACTGCTTAAAAACCGAACTACATAAAAAAAAGATGTAAACAAGAAGAAAATCTTGCTGTGCAGTCGGAGGATACATCTGGTTTTGGTCAGCCAGCTCGCGAATTTTTTTTATTTTTTTTTTTAGTTCTCTTTTTAAGTAGTCGGGTTTTTTGATTTTATTAACATTTTTTATTTACAACTTTTTAGTTATCCTTTTTTTTATGACTTTTTACATTAAGTGGTATATATTTTTGTAATCACCTCTAAAAACCCTTCATTTTGATACCCCACTCGATTCGAAGGGGATCGAAGAAAAAAATAATTGCAACCCCTACAATATGGCGCCCAAAATCTGCCATGTTTATTTTTTTAACGGCACTTATCTAAGAACACTTGGGCGACCAAGACCTATCTAAAGATGTATTAATTATAAAAATCTGTCAAGTGGTTTAAAGGATACGAGGTAATAATAGTACATTATGGTACAAGTGTGCAATGTTGGTGATTACCGCTGAGGCGCCATTGAGACCCGAGCCGTAGGTGAGGGTCTTAAGAGAGCCGAGGACGGTAATCATCAATACACACGTGTATCATACGACGTTTTTCAACACACTTGTGAAGAAAATAATACAAAAAAACATTTCAGCGAAATTTTTTTCACAATGGCGGGCATAATTAATCAGTTTTCCTATGCGCGCGCATCTAACAATGGCGATCGGACATAGACTAAAAGAGTGAGTTTTCTTTTTTTTTGGCTTTTCGTGGATAGTGTTTTAGCCACGTACAAAATAGAGAATTTAATTTTTTCTTAATTACAGAGCAAATAAAATTTATATTTGAGTGAAAGTTTTATTTATTAAGCACGTACAAGTTGAAATTAATATGAAGTTGCATGAAATGAGCAAGCAATAGATACATTAATTTATTTGTACTATTGAGTACGATCTTTTTTGTATCAAAACTTTTTTAAGAACAAAGCAACTCAACCAATAAATTAAAAAAAAAAAACTCTATAACTCACTTGTGAATAATAGCAATGAAAAAGTCACAGTTTGATAACAGGTATCATTATGTGCCTAATTGCGGTGAAATTAGAGCCACTTTATGAGCAAGTGTGTTGGAAAAGAATATTACATACATACAAGATACGCGCGAAAAACATAACCCTTTCCTTGCAGCCGGGTAAAAAGTAGCCAATCTTGAACTAAATTTCTTAGGGTTACTTGATCGTTAGCTTTGGCTTCGGCTGAATTTGGCGATAACCAAAATCAACTTCCACCTTCGGGCGGACACTGCAGTCATACCAGTTCGGTCGGTAAGGGCTTTACATGTTAGGGCCTCCGGGTTAAAGGCGCAGTGAAACACCCTCTTCTCATCTCGACTAGTCAATTAGGGATTTCTTTTAATCTGGTTAAAGAGTTAAATTTGTTTATCTATACCAATTTTTTATATTTATTTTTTTATTTGTGATGGATTTGCTCTTGACTCTAGTCTAGAAGTCAGAAGTGACAGAGACAGAGTCGACGATGGAGTGAGCTTACCCAGAAGAAGCCTGTTCACTCTAACTTTGAAGAGATTCGGGTTGTATGCGTTCGGAAACACAGACGCAGGCAGTGAGTTCCCCTTTATTGCTGTGCGCATTATGAAGGATGTTTGGAAGCGCTTGGTGCGAATTGGTGGAATGGCAACTAGGTGAGGATGGTAACTTGCAATGCGTCTAGATGTCCGAAGGTAGAAGGGGGCCGGTGGGATGAGGTCGTGGAGTTCATGAGCACACTTGCCAAAATACAGCCTGTAGAAGACCGACAAGCAGGCAACCTTACGGCGATGAGCCAAGCTGTGAAGCTTGACATCCACCAGTTTGACGTCGCCAATTAGTCTCTTAGCTCTGCGTTCCACCGAGTCAAGCGCGGCAAGCTGATATTTAGCTGAGCCATCCCAGAGGTGGCTGCAATACTCCATGCAGGATCGGACTTGAATATTATAAAGAGGAAATTTATTTTTGCTTGTTTGTACCGAATAGGCTCCGAAACATACTGGACCGATTTAAAAAATTCTTTCACCAATAGAAAGCTTCATTATTCCTGAGTGACATAGGCTATTTTTTAATCCCGAAAACGGGTCCTGTGGGGTGGTCCACGAGAGCGAAGCCGCGGGCAACAGCGAGTTTATTTATAAATTTGTAACAGATTTATCTAAGAAAGTTCCGATTCGATTACCATTAAAATCTCAAGCTATGCTATCTTCAATATCAAAGGCTACTTTTATCCCAGAGAATACACGGTTCCTGTAGGATAGGTTGCAGAGGGAAGCCGCGGGACTTAATATTATTGTTACGAGCTGGGGCTCAGGGATAAATTATTTAAACAGCAGACTTCAATTAATCACACTTTATTACAAAATCACTTCTTAAACAATTCTATTACTTCGCACTATTTTCCTTTTCTGATCGCTCTGTGTCGCTTCCGAATCGAAACTGCCCCACGACGAACCCGACCGCCCTTTATATAGCACCGAAGATGTTTCTAGAACGTTCCATACTGTTCTAGATAATTCGAGAAACTTCCAGAACAATCGACTTTCGAACTCACTGTTCCCGAAGCGACTAGAAACTTCCATTCGACACGAGAAGATTAGTTCCACTATTCGATACTAGATGGCGCCACTAGTAACTACTTAGTTCTTCTACTCGCCACTAGATGGCGTTGCCCTATCTTGTAACATTGCCTCCCTCTTAGACATGCTCGTCCCGAGCATCGTTAGACCCATGGTAACGGGCCAACCGATCCACATGAACGACCTTTGATGCACCTCGGGGTCCCTTCTGAATTCGGTAGGTGACGTCATTAATCTGGGTAACTACGCGATATGGTCCATCCCATTTTGCTTGCAATTTAGGCGATTTTCCTTTGCTGCGTACCGGGTTATGTAACCACACCAGTGATCCTTCATCGAAGCCCTTATTGTTCGCCTTCCGATCGTAACGAGTCTTCATCCTCTCAGACATCTGGTGACCTGTCTCTCTGATGTGCTCATATACATCATTCATCCTGTTCCGTAGTTCGTTTGCATAATCTGTTATACTGCGTGGAGACTCAGGTGGTATGCCAGTGATGAGATCTGCAGGTAATCGTAGTTCTCTGCCGAAATTAGCAAAAGCTGGTGTTACTGTTGTGGTTTCATGAACAGCACTGCGATATGCCATGAGATATGGTTGAATGTGTTTGTCCCAATCCTTCTGTCTGTTTTCCACAACCTTTGCAAGATATCTCTCTAGTGACTGGTTGAATCGTTCAACCATCC
This sequence comes from Orthosia incerta, assembly GCA_948252205.1. Classification (NCBI taxonomy): domain Eukaryota; kingdom Metazoa; phylum Arthropoda; class Insecta; order Lepidoptera; family Noctuidae; genus Orthosia; species Orthosia incerta. The sequence goes on from OX411758.1 coordinate 4,644,618, forward strand.
CGTCTGATTGTGGATGATAAGCAGTAGTTCTGGTTTTGTGAGCACCCATCACACGACACGTCTCCTTGAATACTTCTGACTCGAAGTTTCGGCCTTGATCACTGTGGATTTCCAAGGGTACCCCAAACCGACAAAACACTTCGTGAACTAACTTATCAGCCACCGTAACGGCTTCTTGATTAGGGATTGCAAACACTTCCGGCCATTTTGTGAAGTAGTCCATGACGACCAAGAAGTACTTGTTCCCGTTTTGGCTTTCCGGAAATGGTCCCGCAACATCTAATGCTATACGTTCCCACGGTGCACCAACATTGTAAACCTTTAGTGCCCCTCTGCTTCGAGTTTGTGGTCCTTTCACAGCCGCCCAATTTGTGCATTTGCGGCACCATTCCTCAACGTCCTCTCGACAATGGATCCAGTAAAATCGTTCTCGGATCTTGATTAAAGTCCTCTTAATTCCCATGTGACCCCCTAAACTTTCATTGTGATAGAGCTGTAAGACCTCCGGCACCTTAACTTTAGGTACGACCATTTGTAGATGACACTGGTCACCGCGAGCATTCTCCCATTTCCGGCACAGAACTCCATCCTGGATAACCAAGCTTTCCCACTGTGCCCAATAACTCTTGGTGATGGAACTGGTTGCTGCGACATCACTCCAGTGAGGCCTAGGAGCACCTGATTTCTTCCATTCAAGGATCGGTTTTATGTCTCTGTCTTTCTGTTGAGCACTCTGCAAGGTTTCCTTCCACTCTTCGCTAAGATCCGTCCTCAAAACCCGCACTAGTGTTACCTGCTTAGCTTCTTGTCTGGCACAGGGCTTACATTGATTGAAACACGATCTACGCGAGAGAGCATCTGCATTTCCGTGTGGTGTTTTGTTCCCTTCACATGATTGTGACTCACACACAATTTGTGAAATCGAGTTCCTTGGGGCTCTTCCATCACCAGCCACCAACCGCCAATTAGTCCTGGCGTCTACTGGTTTTCCTGCTGCTGGTAACTGAATGCCACAATGGGGGCTCCTTCGCTTCGGGCAGCTCAACCTGATGTGGCCTCTCTCTCCACAGCTATAGCACCGGGGTGAAGACACATCCTCCCTTATGCGGTGAGCTCGATCGTCCCGTCGTACAGCTTCCACCTCCAAAGCGTAGGCTAGGGCGTTCTTAAGGTTCTTGAAATGCCCTAGCCTTACGGCAGCCCTAACCTCAAGGTCGCGGATCCCATCCGTGAACGCCTGTACGAGGTTCCCGTCGATCAGCACCGGTGATGACTGGTAAGCCTTTCGGACCAGCTTTTCCACATCAAGAGCCCACTGCTGAAGAGTTTCACCAACCCGTTGCGATCGGTCTTTCAGCTGGGCTCGAAACACATGTTCCAGGTGTGCGTCGCCGTATCTAGCTTCTAATGCTTCTAGAAGCTTCTCAAAGGTGACGTCGTGTCCAAGCGCTTCTAATACAGACAAGGCCTGGTCGCGGAGGCCCAAAGTTAGAGCAGTCAATGCCTGTTCTTTGGTCCACCTATTCGATTTCATGACGGCCTCGAACTGTATCTTGTAGGCAGACCATGACGAAGACCCGTCGAATGGTGGCACTTTAAAACCACCCGGCGAGGGTGCAACTACTGCAGCTGCCACGGCTCCTCCCCCAGATGTGAGCCCACGAACAATCTTCTCCAACTCGGCGATGCGGATCTCCTGCTGCTGGACCTGGTCCTTTACCTCTTTCATCTCCTTCCCGATGGCTCCGCGGAGGTCCTTTATCACCAAGAGCTGCTCCTCCTGACGACGAGCCTGCTCCTCCTTGTCGCGCTGCAGCTGCTCCTCCAAGCGCCGCGCCTGCTCCTCCTGACGGCGAGCCTGCTCCTCCTGACGGCGCGCCTGCTCCTCCTTGTCGCGCTGCATCTGCTCCTCCAAGCGGCGAGCTTGCTCCTCCTGACGGCGAGCCTGCTCCTCCTTGTCGCGCTGCAGCTGCTCTTCTATGCGGCGAGCCTGCTCCTCTTGACGGCGAGCCTGCTCCTCCTTGTCACGCTGCAGCTGCTCTTCCAAGCGGCGGGCCTGCTCCTGCATAAAAGCCATAAGGGCGGCGAGGTCAGGGGTCGCCGGCGATTGAGCGGGAGCTGCTGCAGTCGCGGAGTCTCGTTGTCCACTTGATGATGGTGAGGGAGCGTCTCCAAAGCGCCTCTGGTCTAAGTCTTGCTGGCGCTGACTTCTGGTGCGCATCCCCTCCGTTTCTTCCTTCGGTAGAACCGGCATAATTTATCCCGCACTTCTGACACCAATTTGTTACGAGCTGGGGCTCAGGGATAAATTATTTAAACAGCAGACTTCAATTAATCACACTTTATTACAAAATCACTTCTTAAACAATTCTATTACTTCGCACTATTTTCCTTTTCTGATCGCTCTGTGTCGCTTCCGAATCGAAACTGCCCCACGACGAACCCGACCGCCCTTTATATAGCACCGAAGATGTTTCTAGAACGTTCCATACTGTTCTAGATAATTCGAGAAACTTCCAGAACAATCGACTTTCGAACTCACTGTTCCCGAAGCGACTAGAAACTTCCATTCGACACGAGAAGATTAGTTCCACTATTCGATACTAGATGGCGCCACTAGTAACTACTTAGTTCTTCTACTCGCCACTAGATGGCGTTGCCCTATCTTGTAACATTATAAAGAGGAAAAAAAAAACTTTGTACCGAATAGGCTCCGAAACTACTGACCGATTTAAAAAAATCTTTTACCAATAGAAAGCTACATTATTCCTGAGTGACATCACATAACATCATCCATCAGTCTATTAATGTTCCCACTGCTGGGACACAGGCCTCCTCTCTGTGAGAGGGAATGGGCCGTAATCAACCACGCGGGCCCAGTGCGGCTTGGTGGATGTCACATGTCTTCGAATGTTTGGTTCTAGGACAAGCCGGTTTCCTCACGATGTTTTCCTTCACCGTTTTGAGGGCAGTGGTGATGAAATAATTTACACAAAGTAAAGCGCCTGCCTGGGCTCGAACCCACGACCTACAACTTGTCAGTCGCGGCCGATACCACTGGGCCACCACTGCTCATAGTGAGTGACATAAGCTATTTTTAATCCCGAAAACGGGTCCTGTGGGGTGGTCCATGTTAACGAAGCCGCGGCGAACAGCTAGTAAATAATAAATGTAAGAAGCAAGTTGCCCTTTGTTTGTTTCAAGTTGACTGTCATGCAATAAGAGTCAACAAACTTATAATTTAATTAGTGTGCCGGAAGCATCACTTAAGCTATGCTACGGTCTCTAGCAGTCACTCATACAAGGTTGTACAATGTAATAATGACTTGAAGAGTGTAAACACGTGCCCCTGCTCACTGTCAGCTGGTCGGTGCAGTGCGCGCGCGCCGGTCGGTTGCGCAACCCTCCGCCGCCGCGCCGTCCGCGACCGGTCGCCGACCTTGACCTATCGCAACATGACGCACTGCGCGTCATCTTCCCTTAAGGTTACACTAGTCGAAAATTCTTCCATACAAACGTAGTCTAGGGATTATTCCACTGTTTGACAATGTACGTTCAACATAAAAAGTGATATCAATTTGTCTCATCATTATCTAGCCCTGTATGGAAACAAAAAACTAAAAAAAGTAAACATTTGAAAGTTATGAGCGTCGAAAATGCCACATTTCGACACTAATTTTAACGCATTTTTGGGCGCGAATAAATACCATAAGAAGAAGGAAAATTGCAAAACGGCCTCCATACAGGGATAGATTAGTAGTTCAACAATGCAAATAATTTTATTTTGAACATTTAGTCGTTTTTCATGATATCCAGACTACCAAAGGTCTGTTTATAAAATTTCGCGCGCTCGGTTTCGTCCTAAATCATTATTCATTTCGCTACAAATTTGCAAGTGTGTATTCATACGCGAACTAACTTCCTACTGCTCATCACAGCATCTATCTCTTGTGCATGTGTTTTCGGTTGATACAAAATGCATTTTAACCCCGCGCACAAAATAGTTCGTGCCGTTGATTAGTGTAACCTTAAGACGACGACTAACGCCAACGACCTTGAGGGAACAAAACGCGCACTCGTTTCACACCCGCGCGACCCAAAATTTAGTAGTTTTTTGTACTTTTCTTATTATTGTAAAACTTTAATAAAAAAAGCCTCAGATCAAAATGTAGATAATTAAATTGTCTTTGAGATGGTGTTGATTTCATTAAAATACGCCCAGCGGTTTTAATGTGATTTTCGTGTTTTTGTCCGTTTTAGGCATAACTTTACAAATTAATTACACTATGTTATACGAATGAAACTCAAAATTTGCTTAGATCAAATTATTAAGAATATAGTCTAATATAACATATATTTTTTTTCAATTAATTACGACTAGCCATTTAGACGTGATTCTCATTTTAAAATCAGCTACTCAAGGGAATCGGCGCCTTAAGGGTCTTCCACCGCTTTAGTGACGTAAAACGGTTACTTTCGAAAACATACTCCTTTGAAACGGCTAGGTAGGTTTGATTATGAAAATTATTTGCGAAACATGTTTTTTTTCGTCTAACTAATAGTTTTGCTTAAAAAAAAAAATCAACAACACGATATTTTTTCGCTACTTCTGGATAGTCCTCTAAAACGACTTGGATGTTTAAAAATATTATGGTATATTTCGTTTTTTATTATGTTATGAATACCGTCCTATAAAATAATAAGTATTTGTAAGTTTTGATTGTTAATTGGAAAACAAAAGTGACAGGTAATTAATAATCTTATATAAAAGTAGGTAATTATTGTATGTAATAAAAGTTAAATTGATAATTTTTTGTATATTCTTAATTAATTACTTACCTGTAGAGACCGGATTATATGCAACATAAAATGCTTGAAATATGCATGAAAAAAGCGCAAAATATGCATGAATATTTGTAAAATATGCAACATTATAGTTTAAGAAAACTATAAAAAGGAAAAATGTGGTAGGTTTTCATTATTTTATTTCTAAATCAGCATACAATTGGTGAATTATTCAATCATAAATTGTCAATACCAAAATGTAACAACTTTGTAGACGATAACAATGCACTAAAACGAAAAATTGTTTAACATGTTTGTAAACGTAAACAATCAGGTAGGTAGGTGTTCTAAATGTATATAGTCTTCAATCAATCAAAATATTTTTATAAGTGAAAATTGTTAGTGTATAGGGCGAAGTGTTGGTTAAAGAGTTTATTATCACACTTATTAATAGGGTAACCTACCGAAAAGTATAATAAATATAGCGAAAATATGCATCATCACTACATATTTAGATATAATATGCAATTTCCGCTATGATTGGGGTAAATATGCAATTTCATATGCAAATGCATATAATCCGGTCTCTACTTACCTGATTCTATAGTGTAAGTAATAAGTCTCTCCTGAGAAAAACATGGCCTGAATGAAATTCTGCGAAAATTAATTTTTGCGAAAGTGACTAAATTTTTCACGATGACATTTTGCGAAAGTGAAGTTCTGCGTCAAGACCAATATTTGTGCACAGAAAAATTTATGGCTAGAATTTCTTATTTCTAGCATATGTAAATCAAAGAATATTTCGCACACAAAACTGTCCAAAAGGAGGTTCAATTTTGATATTCTGGCTCCGAGCGGGCGCTCGGCCAGTACTGCGTTAACATTGGGGAATATATACGCCTTAAAAGACTTGCTCGCTGCTGACATATACCCCGGAGTTAAGAGCATGAACATCTACGTGGCAACTTAAGAGGGGTACAATTATTGTGACTACTTTACAATCTTTTTGGAACAAAAAACTAAGCATTACGTACTGCTGTTATTTTGTGCAAACTGCGGTTGTTTCCTCTACGCTCATAAGATCATTGCGTTATAATTATTATTATTACCTGACTACTACTTAGGTACGGGTAGTTTCGTTTCCCGCGTTAAATACACCATTCCTGTTGTGATTAAAATTCGCGCAGTTCGCGACGTCTATCAAGAGACCAACCTTATTTGCAAGTCTCTTTATTATTGTGGCACTTGGATAAGTGCCACAATTATAAAGAGACTTTGTTTGTCAGTTATTAGTAGGATTTACTTATAACTGACAAACAGTCTGTCTGTCTATCTGTAGCCTTTTCATGCCTAAACCACTGAACAGATTTCAATGAAATTTGGCAAGGACATAGATGGCATCCTGGGGAAGCACATAGGCTACTTTAAGTCTCAAAAAAAATGTTGGCCAGGTTACTTACCTGATAGGCAGGGTAGGGTAGTTAGAGGGTAGGGTAGATAAGCTAGGGTAGGGTAGGTAGGTGGGTAGGGTAGGGTAGGTAGGTGGGTAGGGAAGGGTAGGATAGTAGGTTGGTAGGTAATTAGGTAGGTGGGTAGGGTAGGCTGGTACGGTAGGTAGAATAGGGTAGGTAGGTAGCCAGTAGGTAGACAGCTACTTGTAATAAATTAATAGGTTTATAGAATTAGCCTCGTATAAGTACATTATTTATAATTGTGCTCTAAATTAGTCGATGAATATTTAATCGATAATGTAATCGGATAGTTAACGGTCATTTACCTGATTAACCTCGCATTAAATAATTAAAATTTTTATATTTGCTTTTATTTCCTTCCCCAAAAAGCTTCGCTGATTTGGCTGAGAATCAGAACTAATCATTTAAAATTAATTCGTATATAGCATAATTATGAGAATATCAAAGCTACTCTGGAGAGTCGAATCTGTAGGCCCTGTAGGTGAATGGATATTTTGGGGCCTTTGGTAACTTTTGACGTTAAAAAAGTACAAGTACTGAAATGGGCTGATTAATTTAAATACATAAGTTTTTTATAGGAATGAACGCTGTGCAAGTCATTCACGAAAACATTACGAAATTCGAATATATTGACATTTTGAAAAATTACAGATTTAGTTTTCAATACTAGAACAAGAAGTGTTGTACGCCAGTAAGTGTCACGATATGAAGTGGATCATTGTTCGTCTGAGAGAACTACAGTGAGAAACTTTCGCCATTCAACAAAGTAATTAGTGAATCAAACTGTTGTTGCTTCAAGATAGGCAGAGTGTACGACGCTCACGATAGAGTGACTTCAATAGCTGCTCTGGTGGGCCTACAGGACTACTGGGCTCGAAGGAACGATCCTATCCTGTCTGCCCTGATCGGTGGTATATCCGTATATTTTCGCGCGCAACAGCTGACGGCTCACCTTCACGCGCGCGTCTCCTGCGCGCTCCAGCCATCACTGAGTCCTCACTGTGACACCACTATTATTACGACACTAATAAACACACTCACTGCCCGTTCACGTTACTGTTCGCATCATCACACACAGACGGACGGACACACAGTTTTTGTAAATACATAAAATGTAACGGGCATAGATCTCTGCGGTGACCGGCGCCCGCGACCGCGCACTTAGCACTGACAGAGACGCGGCGCCGCGCGGCTAGTCATCTCAACAAGAGTTCATGAGAGCGCGCGTGCTGCGTTACACACTTGTACACCATAGGAGGAGGTTTTGCTGAACACTGAAGAATTACTGACAACCACAGACCAACACTGGCGACAAAAGGAGACCAAAGCTGACAACCGATGAACACAGATTACAATCGGTGACCTCTGCAGACGGGAGGTGACCAGGTGGCTACAAGTGGTACCAACTACCAACTAGGCTTAACAGTGAAAACATCACGATGACGAGCTCATGTACTTGACATCAATCATGAACATCATTCAAATAAACAAACATACGTATGTTCATGGTCTTCATGGTCAAGCTCATGGACGCATGGCGCGGTCTGTACAAAGTGCAGGTCAACTCAGGTTCAATAGCACGTCATGTTGATGGAGACAATCAATGAAGCTATAAACGAAATGAGTCTGAAGTATGGCACTTGACATAAATATACACTTCGCAGATTCTTAGTAGTGCAATAACAGGGGTTTAAAAACGCACTGCTTCCAAGTGCAAATGACACAAGTACAACACCAGCGGCAGTGATGACACAGTTCACGATAATATTTGTAACTAAATACATCCGACGGCCTGGTGAAGGTCGCAGGAATCCCCTGGGTGCGAGAAGACAGAAGCAATCGTTGTGGCGATATTTATAGAGGCCTGTGTCCAGCAGTCGATGGCTTTCGGCTGACTGATGATGCCACAACATAGGTAATCATTTGCCATGGTCTTGTGTCATGGTCAACAGTGACCGCTCGAGTTAACCTGTTCAACGAGCAGAAAATCTTAATGTCAAGAGAAGACGCGAGTCAATCAGAGCTATGAATGTTGATAAATTAATTATTTAGTATCGTGCTGAACATCAGGCGCCGCCGCCTCTGTGACGTCACGCTGCCGTCCTTAATAGTAATTAAGTACTGAAGAGCAACCTCGCAATCCGCAGCAAGGTGGCAGATAATCGACAGTATTTGCATATTGCATTTTTTTTTAATATAAAATAGTCAATCGATTATATCGAGCGTTACAAGGTAAACGACGAGACGATAACCTCTCGGAAAATAAAAAAGAACCGACGTTTTTATTGAGAAACACCAAAGATGATTGAATCAAAAAACCCAGATGTAGAAACGCTTAACCGGATAGAAAAAACCAGCTATCGCTGGCGCAGACAACCAATACATAAATACTAATCAGAAATAACTTGTAGGTACGTAACCCTTGGTGAGGACTATGTCCAGCAGTGGAAGTATTGTTGTCGCCCTAAAGAACTAGTACCTGTTTTACAGTGTAGTTAAGCTGAGTGACAAAATATATCATTACAATAGAGAACTTGTTTTACAATGTGTCTAGCTTAGTTGCAAAATAGGGCTTTACAATGTAATAATGAGCTTAGGTGGCCCAAAATAATGTATAAGGATAGGAAGGGGGGTTGGGAAGAAGTTATAGGGAATCATAGAAAAAGGCAGTCGCGTAGAGACCTCTTAGCGAGTGCCTTCGAACTAGAAAGGAATTGTGAAATTACGATACTTTGTTATAAAATCTGTGACAATTGTGAATAAGTACTTTTAATAAACTTATGTTACCGGACTACTTCTTTGATTGTTTTACAGTATTTTGGCTGAATTGATGAATGATTACGTAACCGTCGTAGGTATGGCTCATTCGTGGACTACAATACAACACAAACAAGCGCTGCTGCAACGTCAGTACTGCTCAATGCATAATTGTAGACATTGATTTTTTCCCTAAAATAAACTCTTGGTTATGTAGCTCTATAAACAAACCGGTCAAGTGCGAGTCGGACTCGCGCACGAAGGGTTCCGTACTATTATCGCAAAAACGACAAAAAAAACACGTTTGTTGTATGGGAGCCCTACTTAAATATTTATTTTATTCTGTTTTTAGTATTTGTTGTTAAAGCGGCAACAGAAATACATAATCTGTGAAAATTTCAACTGTCTAGCTATCACGGTTCATGAAATACAGCCTGGTGACAGACAGACGGACCGCGAAGTCTTAGTAATAGGGTCCCGTTTTTACCCTTTGGGTACGGATCCCTAAAAAGGTGCCTAAATCCACCACACTGTAGCCTGCAGACACCGTCAACAAACACGAGTACATCATCATCTTCCTGCCCTTGTCCCATGTTACTTGGGGTCGGCGCAACACGTTTTCTTCTTCCATATAGTCCTGTCCCCCGTCACGCTAGCACTGACTCCCTTTTCTTTCATATCACTCCTCACACAGTCCATCCATCCACATTTATATTCATAACTCTTTTAGTAACATGCGTTTCATCCCTCCTCATCAGATGACCATACCAGGACAAACGGTTTCCTTTCAACTTTTCTGTCAAGTCAGCAAACACGAGTACACGGAAGAAATAGTACCTTTTAGCGCAGTCGCGTCAAAAACTAATCAGTTGGTTGGAGATCTAATTGCAAAAATCATCCTTAATCATTAATTTTAGTTCAATTCATCGTAAAATTCAGAGAACTGTGACGGGATTTTCCTTAGCCGAGATTTGGCCATTTGATACATACAGGCCGTACATATATGTCTATTACGAAAGTATTAATAGATGTTTTCCAAGAAGTTCGTTTTCCTGATGGTCAGTGCGCGGTGACCTTCGCTTGGGCGGCGACCGCTTCTATACGTAATGTTATGTTCCAGCGTGTACAAACACATGGCCGTTAATGTATGCATCGCTCTAGTACCTGGAAACTTGCGTTACTGTACTGTATCATATACTATACTATTATATTACTATATCCATTACTAATAAACTAAACTATACTACTAATATTATTAATGCGAAAGTAACTCTGTCTGTCTCTCTGTTACCTTTTCATGCTAAAACTGCTGAACCAATTTGGAATGACATTATATTTAAAACTATTTGACATATTATTTATAACTGTTTGATATAAAGTCTATTTAATTTTATAGAGTCTAACAAAACTGTTAGACTTTATATTTAAAACAGTTAGACTTAATATTTAAAACTGTTTGACATTATATACAAAACTGTTAGACTTTATATTTAAAACAGATTGACATTATATACAAAACTGTTGTTTATATTTAAAACTGTTTGGCACTATATTTGAATTTTATCTTGGAATGTTAATTAATAATTGATAGTTCATTGTATTTTTATGTAAATTGCATGTGTCGGTATATATTCAACACAATGTAAATTGTTTTATGAATAAATGAAATGAAAAAGGAAATGAAATAGCATAGGATAGTTTTTACCCCGCCAATCATCCTTAAGAGGGTGGAAAGGGGTGATAGTTTGTATGATGAATCAATATTTTTTCAAGTAAGGGCAAAAACTGGTACAATATAACACAAAGGCAGGCGACGTCATAAACCTCTTTGCAATATGCACTCTTAAGATTAACAATACGCTTACAACGTGGGTTAGCTGTTCATTATTGTTAGGTACTGTCGTTTGTTCAGGCGATGCGTTGCCTAAAGGTGCAATTAATCATTCTGATGGATATCTATGGTTGACGTAGACTGTTCAGATCCAACCATCGCGGTGCCGATTGGTCAAATCAACGTAATCCAAAGGTTACAGGTATTTTAGAGATCAATATCGTCTTCATGCGACAAGGAAAACGCGTACCAATCAATATCAATACATATAATAAATCTATAGAAAAGTATTTTTTGTACATCGAAAATATTTCCAAAAAAAATAGCCAGGGTGTTAAAGGATAACCAACAGAACCTATTTTCGGCATTTTTGGAATTTTTGTCTGTTTGTCTGTTTATTTGTGCACGCATCACGTGAAATGTACGAAACCAATGTAGATAACTTTTATACATACAATTGTGCGCAACTTGAAGAATTACTTAGTTTTTGTTTCATCGCAATCGGTTCACTCTATCAAAAGTTAGATGAATTTAAAGTGTTCAAGAAGTAAAATTATCACAACACACGCAATTCAGATACTCGGACAGTTGAACTCAATATTCGATAGATGGCGTTGTGCTTTTGAAGTCATTATCTGAATGGCGATGTTAAGATTCTCCGCTAAAGAATGATGACTATAGAAAAAAATTGGTAGGTAGGTAAGTAGGGTATGGTTGGCAGACAGATGACGGGAGCGAAGCCGCGGGCACAGCTAGTACCGAATATAATCAGAGGGCATCATCTGCGGTGATAATGTTTTTCCGTTGGAGGCTGTGTTGCCCGCGCCTCCGGTGACGCACGCACGACCGCGCCGCCGCCGCCATTCGCCACCTCTTACTACACATTAACTCATTATTTATACGTTACTGCACACTTTTCAGTGCCAACGGGTTTCCCGCAGCCTTTGTTAAATAAAGAAAGTAATAATAATATAGTGCGTAGCGTACTGTTCGAGATTATTTGACTAAAATAAATGGGTGGACAAGGTTAATTATTTAAAGCACTGCACGTGAATTACGCCGAAAACCAAGAAGATGCGTCGCGTGCCCTTCACCCACAACGCGACGTCTGAGTAGTCGGGTGGCTCGCATCAGTGAAAGTGTTCCGACCGCTCCGCATGACCACCAAGCAGGCAGCAGTACAGAAGTTCAGCACCATACCGCGGGCGAAGGCGCACGCACACACAGACACGCTTCACGTACAGCGAGTGCACGTGCTCTCACTGTACGCTCGTGCATCTGTTTGAGATCGCCTTACGTACGCGCCTGTGTGTGTCTGCGCTTGTTTTTGTTAATTGTAAGGAGCTGGCCTTCTGCACCTCTCTACTGTTGTGTGTGTGACACAGTGCACAGTGGAGCAGTGTGTTGGGGTCAAGGTCGAGCGTTGTCTACATCTCCGGACATCGTGCACCGGCTATAGCGTTTCTTGACGCTTTGTTTTTGTCATTACCAATGAGATATCCAATTAACTTGATGCACTAAAGATTTCAACTAATAAGGCATTTCAACAACTAATGAGTTAGAGGTAAGTGCGATAAGGAGGCGAGGTGCTAAAGACCTAACGTAAATAAAGAACGCTCATTCATCAAAACCTAGGTCACGGGGACCCGACGCTAAGAAAGAAAATTTGGTGCAAATAAAGGACAATGGCAGAAGCCCATAAATTGTTTTAGTTGAGATTAAATTCCTACGTTATTAAATGAAAAATATCTGGTTTAAATCAGGGTCAAGTTCTAAATTAGTTTGTGCAAGAATTTTTGTTCGAGAATGCCGATAATAATAAATATTCAGTTATAATTTTTTGTAGGAAAAGTATTTAATAAAAGATGCAGGTAATATTATTCAATTTCGTGGAAGTAAAAGAGCAATATCGTATTAATATTTCCCTTACCTAGTTATTTCAGCAATGAAATGATGAAATTTACTCTTTGGAAAGTATAAAAGTATATTTATAAAAGTATATTTATTTATAACTAGCTGTTGCCCGCGGCTTCGCTCCTGTGGACCACCCCACAGGATCCGTTTTCGGGATTAAAAAATAGCCTATGTTATTCAGAAATAATGTAGCTTTCTATTGGTGAAAGAATTTTTTAAATCGGTCCAGTAGTTTCGGAGCCTATTCAGTACAAACAAACAAAAAAATGTTTCCTCTTTTAATTTTTTATTATTGATAGGCTCGCGCTTGACCACTATCTCACCTGATGGTAAGTGCTGATGTGGTCGATGATGTAGCGCACTTACCTAGAAGAAACCTATTCACACTTGACTTAAAGACTCCCAGGTTGTAGCTCTCAGGAAATACAGACTCCGGTAGGGAATTCCACAATATTAGTATAGATATAGTATACATAAGCGACTTTGACGTGTATCAAAAGGCCGTCGTCAAAAACCATGCTATATTTTTTTAGACTTGGATACTAGTCTGTTTGCCTATCATTAATTAAAAGTAAGTAATTCATTTATGTTTTTGTTATTTATTTATTTCCTATCTACCAGCAAGGAACGCCTACAATTAGACATAAACTATATTGTAAATTCATTTACTCTGTTTTATTATAATAACAATTACAATCACTACTTGTCACTTGGCAGAATAAGTGTAAAATGGCAACACTGAGCTAATGAAATTTAACGAAAAAATCAAATAACTTTCTTTTATAATGTGGTTTTTCCGTGCTGAAGCAGTTAATGTTATACTTTGAAAAAACGTAGACAATTAAAGGAATTTCTTTCGTATATAACTCACTTTCAGATGCTCAAATTTAACTCAGCTAAGATTTCGCCATTGTTCTTTCACTAGATGGCGCGATGTGCATCGATTTGTAATTGAATTTTGTGTAAAATTAACATATTCTAGAATTGTTCTTGATTGATTGTATTCAAGACTATTGGGATCTTAATTCACATTTCAAAGATTATTTGAACGGATAATTTCAAATTCATTCCAATAGATGGCGCGTTTTTAAATTTCTGAGGCATTGCGCTCGAATTTTTAAAATCGTATTTTATTACATTTTGGTAAAATGAAACTGTAAAAACGTGCAAATAAATACTATAAAACAAGTCGTCACTGTATTCAAATAAATAAATATTCACGAACCGAGTAAACCCTTTTACTTGCAAGTCACTGCTAACACCATCTATCACTTGGAAGAGAACCGACCGCGTTGAATATACTTTTAGTAAAATTATCGGTTTAGTCCGTCGAACAACGCTAGTTACGTCGGCACGGTTTCTTTGTATGGGATGAGGCATCTGTATGCTAGCATTATAATAGCTGTGCCTTTATTTTTTATTCGTGGAGTAATGCTCATGCATACTGCGCTACCACGGGGATATAGCGCAGTTATGTGGGACTCCAACCCACTAAAACTCCACGGTGTCCTCCTGTGCCGCTTATGACGGGAACACGGGCACGCGTTAGCACTCACCGCGAACCCGCCGCAGCTGTCCTCCTCTGGGGAGTACCCCCCATCACCGGCGCACCAGAACACACTGTACGCCGTGACAACCCCAGAGACCAAACCAGCACATGGGCGCCAGACGACCCCGTGTATGGCACCCTTGATCCCATTGTGAAGGGTCAAGGTCAATGGCGCCGCCAGCTACCATTTTTCGGCCGCAGCTGTGCCTAGGTTAAGTTTATCTTCTATTTATTCTACTTATCTTCTATTTACATCATTCAAGCGTGGGTTTATTATGGTTGAAATAAACCGATTTCATCATACATTAGATCACGATTGAAATTAGTTGCCGCCGCGTTATAAAGATAATTGCTTCTACAAATATTACGACAGTGGCACCCGGACACCGGACACTGCTACTCGCTGTGAGCGTACACAACACGGGGCTCGGGGAGTTACCTATAATACTGCTGTTACTGTTATAAGATATAAGTGAAAATAATACGGTGAAAACATAAAGTGCACTTCACATCGCTTTTCGATGTTCACGTTTTTTTACCCGGCTGCAAGGAAAGGGTTATGTTTTTCACGCGTATCTTGTATGTTTGTATGTATGTAATATTCTTTATTACCTCGTATCTTTCAAACCATTTGACGGATTTTTATAATTAAGACATCGTTAGATAGGTCTTGGCCGCCCAAGTAAAAAAGAGAAACATGGCGGATTTTTTTATCGCAATTTTTTTTTCGTTGAAAGCCGTCGAGTGGGGTATCAAAATGAAGGGTTTTTAGAGGTGATTACAAAAATATATACCACTTATATGTTTAAAGCCATTCGAAAAAAAAAGTATAACTAAAAAGTTGTAAATAAAAAAAGTTGACAAAATCACATCTGGTTTTGATCAGCCAGCTCGCGAATACGTATCCTCCGACTGCACAGCAAGATTTTCTTCTTGTTTACATCTTTTTAGTTCGCTTTTTAAGCAGTCGGGGTATTTGATTTTGTTAACCTTTTTCGTCTTTGTTCGCTATATTCGTGTTGAATTCCGAATAACACGAATACACCAACTACACATCGTTCATGAACAGCAAATATACCAAACATGTCATAGACTAAATACGTGTTACTTGGTTACCGTGGTTGACTAGAGATATGTCATAGGGGGAGAGTGGTGGGATACTGCACAAGGTTCTTATAGTTAGAAGTCTCCTCCGGGCTACGCCAGTCATCTCAGGCGACTCGCCCTATATGCTCATGTTCGGAAGAGAGGTAAGAACGAGATTGGTAGCCAAGATTAGAGCTCCACCAAAGGCACTACATAGGGGCAGAAGAGAAGGGATGAGAGAGTTTGCAGTCGGAAGCAGAGTGCAAGCTCGCAATTACTCTGTATCAGGAAGGAAGTGGGAGTTTGGTACAGTGACCCGCCGACTGGGAAACCTCCACTATGAGATAGAGATCGACAGCGGACGCACATGGATGCGCCACCTCGACCAGCTGCGCCCGGCGCCTCTGATTCCTGGGAATAACGGCGGAGGCGTGTCATAGACTAAATACGTGTTACTTGGTTACCGTGGTTGACTAGAGATATGTCATTGAATATAATACTGCTATCAAGGAATAATATGTTTTAATTCATATATAACAAAACATTTACTAAATTTTTTGCTATAGTTCGATGGACGTGTGTTAACGAAATCACATCTGGTTTTGGTCAGCCAGCTCGCGAATACGTATCCTCCGACTGCACAGCAAGATTTTCTTCTTGTTTACATCTTTTCAGTTTGCTTTTTAAGCAGTCGGGTTATTTGATTGTGTTAACTTTTACTTTTTTTTTTTTGCAGCAGCGGCTTATTATTTCCATTGTGCTAATTACCAGTGTTGCGTACGTAAAAACAAAGTCGTTAAAAGAACATTGAGAAGAGCTGGTGGGTGTTAAAAATTCACAAAAATCGTCTCGTCACTTCTGTTTTTATGAGAGGCATCTTGCGGGTCCCATATGCAGGGTTGCATTTGATAATATTCCAAAAATCGCATAACAAGGCCATTTGTCCAATCCATTTTGGCGCCAACAAGCTAATATTAAATCCCAAAATGTATGAGTGTAGATAAAGTAGTGTATGAAACTGCACATAACTAGGTATTAAAACATTCGTGTGAATACTATTAAAAACCTCGCCTACGGCTCGGTTTTTAAACACACACTCATGTTTTAATACCCCTTATTATGCAACAGTAACATAAACTACTATTATGGATAAACTTCATAACATTGACCGGCTTGGGATTTGAACCCAAGTGCCCAGTCAGTTGCGACCCGCTCGACCAGCGGGGCAGATCCAGTTGAACATGAGAAGGTATCTGTAAAGTGAGGGAGTATGTAGGGTACTGACTGTTGTTCTTGGTGTCGTTAGCGTGCGAGTCGTTCCCGGCGCGCTGCGTGCACGCGGCGTCCACGCAGGCGGGACGCTGGCAGCGCTCGCCCGCCCACGCCGGCGGACACGCGCACCACACGTCGCCCACCGCCGACACGCTGCACGTGCCCTGCACACGCACACACACACGTCAGCATCTTTACTAAGAGACTTCACACGTTGCATCTGTTCCGAATTGAGCTCAAAACTTCTCTTAGAACTGAAATTGTATTGAAATCGTACAGACGGAATATGTATCCAGTCACTAGATTCTAGTAAAGATAAATAGGATTGTACTAGAGTCTAGTGCAACAGATAGGCTGTTTCGGATCTTTTGGATTCGGATCGAATACAGTGCGAATTCACTCTTAGGTATACGCAACATCGGTAGATTATCTTAAGATAGTCTGCGTTTACAGTTTAGTTTCCAAAAGGTGATGCAATAACTGAACCAGCACGTTCTTTATGAGCTACACGTTTAATAATTCATCTACATATTCTCAAAGAAAGCAGTGGTGGCCCAGTGCCAGTGGTTTTGGCCGCGACTTATACATTGTAGGCCGTGGGTTTGAATCCAGGCTTTACTTTTTGTAAAATAATTCATCACCACTGCTCTCAAAACGGTGAAGGTAAACATCGTTAGGAAACCGGCATGTCCTAGAACCAAAAAAATAAAGAAATGTGACATCCACCAACCCACACTGGGCCGCGTAGTGGATTACAGCCCATCCCCTCTCACAGAGAGGAGGCCTGTGTCCCAGCAGTGGGAACATTAATAGGCTAATGATGATGATGACTCTTAAATTACGATTAGTCAAAAGTTCCAAGTAATGAAAAGCGGCAGTCGGGAGTGAGTGCAAAATAGTTTTATTTTAATTTTAATTTAAGTTTTATATTTGTATCATTTAAATGTTGCACGAATCCATTTATTTCAATCTTTTTTTTATTCTTTGTCTACCCATTGTTTTTATTTTATTCTGTGTATCGCTATTTTTTGTAACGCGATGTATATATGTGGAAGCTTATAATTAGCCATTTTCCTTACCTACGATTATTTTTAAATGATTTTATTAGTCTGTAAGCTTTCCTTAAAATAAATAAATAATAACTTATTGACAGACTGCCCGTCCACGCACTGCTACCTGGGTAGGGGAGGTAGGTACCTGGTTGAGGCAGATGAAGCGGCAGTCGCGGCGGCAGCGCGCACCCGCAGCGTCCCGCACTGCTACCTGGTAGGGGAGGTAGGTACCTGGTTGAGGCAGATGAAGCGGCAGTCGCGGCGGCAGCGCGCGCCCGCAGCGTCCCGCACTGCTACCTGGTAGGGGAGGTAGGTACCTGGTTGAGGCAGATGAAGCGGCAGTCGCGGCGGCAGCGCGCGCCCGCACTGCTACCTGGTAGGGGAGGTAGGTACCTGGTTGAGGCAGATGAAGCGGCAGTCGCGGCGGCAGCGCGCGCCCGCAGCGTCCCGCACTGCTACCTGGTAGGGGAGGTAGGTACCTGGTTGAGGCAGATGAAGCGGCAGTCGCGGCGGCAGCGCGCGCCCGCAGCGTCCCGCACTGCTACCTGGTAGGGGAGGTAGGTACCTGGTTGAGGCAGATGAAGCGGCAGTCGCGGCGGCAGCGCGCGCCCGCACTGCTACCTGGTAGGGGAGGTAGGTACCTGGTTGAGGCAGATGAAGCGGCAGTCGCGGCGGCAGCGCGCGCCCGCAGCGTCCCGCACTGCTACCTGGTAGGGGAGGTAGGTACCTGGTTGAGGCAGATGAAGCGGCAGTCGCGGCGGCAGCGCGCGCCCGCAGCGTCCCGCACTGCTACCTGGTAGGGGAGGTAGGTACCTGGTTGAGGCAGATGAAGCGGCAGTCGCGGCGGCAGCGCGCGCCCGCAGCGTCCCGCACTGCTACCTGGTAGGGGAGGTAGGTACCTGGTTGAGGCAGATGAAGCGGCAGTCGCGGCGGCAGCGCGCGCCCGCACTGCTACCTGGTAGGGGAGGTAGGTACCTGGTTGAGGCAGATGAAGCGGCAGTCGCGGCGGCAGCGCGCGCCCTCAGCGTCCCGCACTGCTACCTGGTAGGGGAGGTAGGTACCTGGTTGAGGCAGATGAAGCGGCAGTCGCGGCGGCAGCGCGCGCCCGCAGCGTCCCGCTGTTACCTGGTAGGGGAGGTAGGTACCTGGTTGAGGCAGATGAAGCGGCAGTCGCGGCGGCAGCGCGCGCCCGCAGCGTCCCGCACTGCTACCTGGTAGGGGAGGTAGGTACCTGGTTGAGGCAGATGAAGCGGCAGTCGCGGCGGCAGCGCGCGCCCGCAGCGTCCCGCACTGCTACCTGGTAGGGGAGGTAGGTACCTGGTTGAGGCAGATGAAGCGGCAGTCGCGGCGGCAGCGCGCGCCCGCAGCGTCCCGCACTGCTACCTGGTAGGGGAGGTAGGTACCTGGTTGAGGCAGATGAAGCGGCAGTCGCGGCGGCAGCGCGCGCCCGCAGCGTCCCGCTGTTACCTGGTAGGGGAGGTAGGTACCTGGTTGAGGCAGATGAAGCGGCAGTCGCGGCGGCAGCGCGCGCCCGCACTGCTACCTGGTAGGGGAGGTAGGTACCTGGTTGAGGCAGATGAAGCGGCAGTCGCGGCGGCAGCGCGCGCCCGCAGCGTCCCGCTGTTACCTGGTAGGGGAGGTAGGTACCTGGTTGAGGCAGATGAAGCGGCAGTCGCGGCGGCAGCGCGCGCCCGCAGCGTCCCGCTGTTACCTGGTAGGGGAGGTAGGTACCTGGTTGAGGCAGATGAAGCGGCAGTCGCGGCGGCAGCGCGCGCCCGCACTGCTACCTGGTAGGGGAGGTAGGTACCTGGTTGAGGCAGATGAAGCGGCAGTCGCGGCGGCAGCGCGCGCCCGCAGCGTCCCGCACTGCTACCTGGTAGGGGAGGTAGGTACCTGGTTGAGGCAGATGAAGCGGCAGTCGCGGCGGCAGCGCGCGCCCGCAGCGTCCCGCACTGCTACCTGGTAGGGGAGGTAGGTACCTGGTTGAGGCAGATGAAGCGGCAGTCGCGGCGGCAGCGCGCGCCCGCAGCGTCCCGCACTGCTACCTGGTAGGGGAGGTAGGTACCTGGTTGAGGCAGATGAAGCGGCAGTCGCGGCGGCAGCGCGCGCCCGCAGCGTCCCGCTGTTACCTGGTAGGGGAGGTAGGTACCTGGTTGAGGCAGATGAAGCGGCAGTCGCGGCGGCAGCGCGCGCCCGCACTGCTACCTGGTAGGGGAGGTAGGTACCTGGTTGAGGCAGATGAAGCGGCAGTCGCGGCGGCAGCGCGCGCCCGCACTGCTACCTGGTAGGGGAGGTAGGTACCTGGTTGAGGCAGATGAAGCGGCAGTCGCGGCGGCAGCGCGCGCCCGCACTGCTACCTGGTAGGGGAGGTAGGTACCTGGTTGAGGCAGATGAAGCGGCAGTCGCGGCGGCAGCGCGCGCCCGCAGCGTCCCGCACTGCTACCTGGTAGGGGAGGTAGGTACCTGGTTGAGGCAGATGAAGCGGCAGTCGCGGCGGCAGCGCGCGCCCGCAGCGTCCCGCACTGCTACCTGGTAGGGGAGGTAGGTACCTGGTTGAGGCAGATGAAGCGGCAGTCGCGGCGGCAGCGCGCGCCCGCAGCGTCCCGCACTGCTACCTGGTAGGGGAGGTAGGTACCTGGTTGAGGCAGATGAAGCGGCAGTCGCGGCGGCAGCGCGCGCCCGCAGCGTCCCGCACTGCTACCTGGTAGGGGAGGTAGGTACCTGGTTGAGGCAGATGAAGCGGCAGTCGCGGCGGCAGCGCGCGCCCGCAGCGTCCCGCACTGCTACCTGGTAGGGGAGGTAGGTACCTGGTTGAGGCAGATGAAGCGGCAGTCGCGGCGGCAGCGCGCGCCCGCAGCGTCCCGCTGTTACCTGGTAGGGGAGGTAGGTACCTGGTTGAGGCAGATGAAGCGGCAGTCGCGGCGGCAGCGCGCGCCCGCACTGCTACCTGGTAGGGGAGGTAGGTACCTGGTTGAGGCAGATGAAGCGGCAGTCGCGGCGGCAGCGCGCGCCCGCACTGCTACCTGGTAGGGGAGGTAGGTACCTGGTTGAGGCAGATGAAGCGGCAGTCGCGGCGGCAGCGCGCGCCCGCACTGCTACCTGGTAGGGGAGGTAGGTACCTGGTTGAGGCAGATGAAGCGGCAGTCGCGGCGGCAGCGCGCGCCCGCAGCGTCCCGCACTGCTACCTGGTAGGGGAGGTAGGTACCTGGTTGAGGCAGATGAAGCGGCAGTCGCGGCGGCAGCGCGCGCCCGCAGCGTCCCGCACTGCTACCTGGTAGGGGAGGTAGGTACCTGGTTGAGGCAGATGAAGCGGCAGTCGCGGCGGCAGCGCGCGCCCGCAGCGTCCCGCACTGCTACCTGGTAGGGGAGGTAGGTACCTGGTTGAGGCAGATGAAGCGGCAGTCGCGGCGGCAGCGCGCGCCCGCAGCGTCCCGCACTGCTACCTGGTAGGGGAGGTAGGTACCTGGTTGAGGCAGATGAAGCGGCAGTCGCGGCGGCAGCGCGCGCCCGCAGCGTCCCGCACACACACGCCCAGCGCGCCGCACGCCGGCCCGTCCACGCACTGCTCGCAACGTGTGCCTGGGTGGGGTATAGTTCAGTGTTAATTAGTATTGTTCGGGGATGATCTAGCTACTATTTAAAAAGGATGAAATAATACTCGGAAGTATGCCAACGAAAGGTTTTTTTTATTGAACAAAATATCACTAAGGTCATTGAACGGCGGAGAATCTTAACACCGCGATTTAACTTTAAAGGAATCCGGTACAGCGCCATCTATCGGCCAGAATCTTAACTAAATTTACATAACGTTTTAAACTACTTTAAACATACCGCCCACCAAGGACCTTTGTCCTTAAAATTAACCGCCCACCGTGGCAGACATAATGAAATTACAAAAGAAAACCAAGACAAACAAGAATACAAAATTAACCTTGATGGGAAATCTCTAGGCACATAATAAGTCTTTCATCATAATTATCCTTTACAATAACAGGCACTGGCGCTGTACTTAGTAACATAACAAATTTGTTCTAAATCTAACAAAACTTCTTAATAACTAAACGACATGAATAAAATATTTTCTAATCTGTGACAGGCAGAACACACAATTTTGAAGTGGGTCTTTTTAAATAAGAATTTTTACATTTTAATGTTACCACTCGGGTAAGATTATCACTGCCTGGGTGTTTTTCTACGACCTTACCAAGAAGCCACTTCGCGGGGGGTAAGTCATCTTCCTTTACCAAAACAACATCTCCTATTTGGGGTTCAGGTATCTTATTGGTCCACTTATATCTATGGAGGAAATGTGTCAAGTACTCATTAGCCCACCTACGCCAAAAATTTTGCAACATACCTTGCACTAAATGCCATCTTTTCAGGCTACTAATACAACTTGCATCATAATTTATATCAGGCACAGTAAGTATTGGCTCGCCTATTAAAAAGTGACCAGGAGTCAACGGTGTGCAATCATCAGGATCTGTGCCGTATGCGACTGACAGCGGCCTGGAGTTTAGACACGCCTCAATCTGTGTCAGGAGAGTGGTCATCTCTTCAAAGGTGAGTGTAGAGTTACCGATGACCCGTTTTAAATGAAACTTGGTGGATTTTACTCCTGCCTCCCACAATCCACCGAAATTGGGAGCGTGTGCAGGAATAAAATGCCACGTTGTGCCGATGAGAGCTAAGCTCTTTGCGATTTCCTCAGTCAGGTTGGACTCTTGCGCTATCAATAACTCTCTTAACTCTTTGGACGCTCCTATGAAATTGGTGCCATTGTCACTCCATAAATCTGTGCAATGACCTCTACGAGAGACGAATCGTCTGAACGCTGCTAAAAAGCCTTGGGAAGTTAAATCGCTGACCATCTCCAAATGTATAGCTCGAGTTGCCATACATATAAATAAACATATGTAGCCTTTATAAGACCGATGTCCTCGTCCCTTTGACGTTCTGACATTTAAGGGGCCTGCGTAATCCACACCACTGTGTAAGAACGCTCTGGACGGAGTTCCGCGAACTGATGGTAGAGAACCCATCATTTGAGTCTTCACAGTCGCACTATTTTTTACGCAAGGAACGCATCGACGGACATAATGTTTCACTAAATTGTTAACGCCAATGATCCAATATGCTGATCGTATGTAAGTTAGCATGAGTTGTGGTCCCCCATGTAAGGTTTTAATATGAGCATCTCTGATGATTAATTGCGTGACATGGGATCGATGGGGTAATACAATTGGATGTTTCTTTTTCTCATCTAGTTGAGCTTTTTGAAGTCTGCCGCCAACTCTAATCATATCTTTCTCGTCTATATACGGGTTAAGTGTTCTTATTTTACTTCCTTTTGTCTTAATTTCACCTTTCTGTCTTAATTCTGTTAGCTCTACTTGAAACTCTTGCCTTTGACATTGCCGAATACAACAATTCAAAGCTTCATCGATCTCCCATTTACGTAAATGTTTAGTCCGATCGGTATCCGTCTTATAATTTAAAAATCGTCTACAATATGCCACAATACATAACAACTTAGAGAGTGAAGAATATCTGTCCCATATAAAATTGTTGACAGATGAACAATGTGTTACTATTGACCTTTCTATATCGACTTGTAATTCCTTTGGCCTCCGGTAATTTATATCTGTGTCTTGTAAAATCTCTGGACCTCGTAGCCACAGAATATTATCTATAAGTTCTACAGGTCGTATTCCTCTGGACGCGCAATCGGCAGGGTTCTGATTCGAAGGTATGTGTGCCCATTGAGATGCATCTAACGTTGTAAGAATTTCAGAAACCCTATTCGCTACGAAGGTTTTCCAATAACTTGGGTGTTTATTCAACCATGCGAGTACGACCGTCGAATCAGTCCATGCTCGCAAATTAGTTTTGGGAATATTTAAAACTTCTGCCATCTCAATTAGCAAACGTGTCACCAATACTGCGCCACACAACTCTAGACGCGGTATGCTTATTTGTTTTATAGGTGCGACTCGTGTCTTAGCCGCAACTAGTGAAACGTGAACGTTACCAGTGACATCAACTCTTCGTATATAGACTGCCGCCGAGTATGCCACCTTAGAGGCATCAGAAAAGCCGTGTAAGTCTACTGTGACATCACTCGCCCTTGTTCCTAGCCACCTAGGAATTTTGAACTCCGTAAGTTGTGACAGCTCACTACAGTAAGTATTCCATTCATCTAGTAATTGGTTTGGAAGTTCTTCATCCCAGCTTATGCCCGCTAACCACAGCTTTTGGATAAATACCTTTGCTGTAATCAACACCGGTGCCAACCAACCTAACGGATCAAACAACCGTGATATATTAGAAATAACTGTTCTTTTTGTTTCAGGTCCTGCGGTCTTCGTAAGCTTCACCGCGTATTGGAAGATATCATCTCTACGGTTCCAGGTGAGTCCTAAAACCTTCATTATAGAGTCTAGTTTAATTTCCAAATTTTGATCTAAATCTTGTTCCTTAACTATATCTTGTTCTTTATTTTCTAAATTAATTTCCTTTATTATTCTTTCATCATTACTGGTCCATTTTTGCAATTTAAATCCACCTTTGCTTAGTAACATGTTAATTTCTTTAAATAATTTAATGCCTTCTTCTACAGTTTCGCAACCGCTCATAAGGTCATCCATATAATAATCTTCAAGAACCTTTTTTGCAGCTTCTGGAAATTGGCCTCCTTCATCAAGAGCTACCTGCTGAAGTGCTTTGACCGCTAAGTATGGGGCTGAAGCCGTTCCAAATGTTACAGTGACCAGCTGGTATTCCTGCACCGTATCTTCAGGATTGTCTCTCCACAATATTCGCTGAAACACCGCATCATCATCATGGACTCGTACTTGGCGATACATTTTTATAATGTCAGCTACTAAGCAAATAGGATGGACCCTCCATCGTATAATTAGATGTCGTAACTCAGGTTGTAATTGTGGACCAATTAGTAAGGTGTCGTTTAAGGAGACACCATTTACACCCTTACATGACGCATCAAAGACGACTCTCACCTTTGTGGTGGACTTGTCTTCTCTTATGACCGCATGATGGGGAAGATAAACAGATTCATACTGCTTATCATCATTCTCTGGAACAGGAATCATGTGACCTAACTGTAAGTACTCTTTTATAACATCTGTATATCTTATTCTCATTTCTTTATTTTTATTTAACTTTCTTTCTAACGACTTTAATCTATTTTCAGCTATCTCCCGAAATCTACCATATTTACATGCAGGATCAACGTCGCGAAAAGGTAATCGGACCACGTAACGACCATCAGGTGCTCTACGCGTTGTACTTTTAAAGTATTCTTCACATTTCTGTTGTTCTTCAGTTAACATTTTTTGTGAAATTGAAGAATGATCTGACTCCAATTCCCAAAACCTTTTCAGAACGTCGTCCTCATTAACGGTAGCATTCATAACTACAAGTTTAGTTTCAGCATTATCAGTTTCTTTATTAGCAACTAACCCAGATAGTATCCATCCGAGAGAGGTGCATTGAGCTACTGGAGTACCGGTAGGTCCTTTCAAAAGTCCTTGTTGTATGATCTGACAGTAAATTTCAGCACCTAACAAAATATTAATTTTATTAGGCCTGTTGTACTGGGGATCAGCTAATGTAATCGTATGTAAATCTAACTCTTGCAACTCACTTATTTTCATAACTGGGAGAAGAGTGGTTATCGATTTAAGTACAAAAGCTCTGACTACAATTTCAAAAGACGGATCAACTCTCGATTGTATCTTTAAAGATACAACTGATATTGAAGTGATGGTGCTATCTCCACCAACACCTGAAATAATACCATTTGCGTGAACCTTTTTTAGGCCCAACGTTTGTACTGTGGCCTCTGTTATAAAAGAAGCCTGTGAGCCTTGATCAATCAAGGCTCTGATGATCTGTTTGCCGCCGAATTTCGATTCAGCATTGATTAGCGCAGTGGCTAACAATACTTGACGACTATTTCCTGACGAAAAACATGAAACAATTGGTGAATTCTCATTTGATGACGATTCCGGCCCTGGTGGGGATGGGTTGACCTTTGTGACCTGATTATTGTTGTTATGTTGTGCAACAGTAGTTGCTGAGCTGTTGTTTGGGTGAAGAAGTGAGTGATGACGACGATTACAAACACGACAATTAGTGGCTTTTTGGCATTGCCGTACTGAATGATTACTACCTAAACAATTAAAACAAATATGATTTTTCATAACAAAGTCATGCCTTTTATCATAATCAACTTTTGCAAACTTTTTACAAAAGCATAATTTGTGATTTTCTGAACAATATTCACAAGCAATAGCCTGATTTGAAATATGGAAAACCTTTGGGTTGTTGACGTGACCTTTGTTTTGTGAAGTATTTTGCTGAACCAAAGATTTTGATTTGGGCTCAATAAACTCTAATGCTCGGAAACGACTCTCTAAGAATTTTGAAAACTGATTAAAAGTTGGTAACACATTCGAGTTGTCACTTGTGACATGTAATTCCCATTGCTTCCTCGTATCTGGATCTAATTTATAAGCAACAATGTGAATAATAATAATGTCCCATGAGCTCACATCAATTTCCAAATTTCTTAAGGCATGTAAACACTCCGTTGTAGTGTCCAACAACTCTTTCAATGCTGTAGCCGACTCGACATTCGAATTACGTTGACTAAATAGTCTTTTCAAAATACAATTTGATAAATATCGTTTGTTATTATATCTAGATTCTAACTGTGACCAACACTGATTATAATTAGCTGCTGCTATAGGTACAAACTTTATCAATTGTTCTGCCTCTCCTGCAAGATGAGCCTTTAAATAATGTAATTTTTGTACTGAATCTAAAGTTTGGTTATTATGCACCAAAGAAATAAATAAGTCGCGAAAAGATGTCCATTCAGAATATTTCCCGGAGAAAGTAGGAATAGTTATTTTAGGTAATCTCACAGAAGAACCAGACGACATAGGTACAGAAACGTCTTGGGTGTTCTTACAAACTGATGTTTCATTGACTGGAGTGGGATAATTACATAATGCGATCTTTAGTTCCGACTTATAACAAATATAAATTTCCTCTGTCGCCTCATAAACATCACTCGTAACACCTTCTAATGATTTTACAATTTTACTATCTAATTCTAATATCTCGTAGTGATTTTTACAAAATGCTTGCCAATCTCGTTCTAACTTCTCTAATCTTGCATCGATGTACTGATAAGAGATACGTTCCTTAGGTGTCTTCTTAAAATTAGATCTCGACTTTTCAATAATTGTCTTTAAATTCATTTGCAAATTGCCGTATTTTTCCATTTTTGAAGTAAAAATGAACTTAGTATAAACTGCAACACTTATTTTCTAATCAGTAAATCTTGATATTTTTACAAGTGTTTAAAAAACTTTAACTCTGAGCGAAATCGGGCATAGATTCCACGTTCCTTCGTTATTTCGCTTACAATTCTAAGTCCTTAAATTTTATGCACTGATTTTTCTAAGTCCAAGATTCATGCAGAAAACGACTAAGTTAATGGAATGTGCGGAATTTTGCAAAGTATTTGAACTATTTCTTCACTGATGATATAACACAAATTGTACTCACAGTTTATCTTCGTCACTCACACACACACAATATTCCACCTGTTCTCCGTACACGTCACGCTGCACGCCACCACTGACGTCACGATGCGCTGCTGACGACACGGTGCTCTGCTTGGCAGTACTTCCTCTTCTCAGGGCTGGCTGATGACGTCACGCTCCCGGCGCCACCTGATGTTGTCTCCCTCCTCGGGGGAAACCCTTCCAACACCTGAGTTGCGATCCACAACCCCTTCAGTGCTCCCTAACAACTGCCGCGGTGTACTAAGGCAAAAACTTCACCGCAACACTACTCCCTAGCTAGTTCGAATATAATTATATAATCCGGCTCGAAGGACCAAAATGTTCGGGGATGATCTAGCTACTATTTAAAAAGGATGAAATAATACTCGGAAGTATGCCAACGAAAGGTTTTTTTTATTGAACAAAATATCACTAAGGTCATTGAACGGCGGAGAATCTTAACACCGCGATTTAACTTTAAAGGAATCCGGTACAGCGCCATCTATCGGCCAGAATCTTAACTAAATTTACATAACGTTTTAAACTACTTTAAACAAGTATATAGAATTCAGTTTTAGTAACGAGATCCAGCGCACATGGTCCGCAAGCAATATAGTGTAAATGTGATGACTGTTTACAAATAGTAGGTAGGGCACTAGTGATGACGTACCGGTGTAGTCGGGCGGGCAGGCGCACACAGCGCGGCCGGCGCGCGCACTGCACGTGGCGCCGTTCTCGCACGCCAGGCGCGCGCACGCCTGCGCCGCGCCCGCGGTCACCAGCTCGCAGCGCGCGCCGTCGTAGCCCGGGTTGCACACGCACTGCGGGACAAGGGAGGACGTTAGTACACGTATGACGAAACTACACAGCAACACTCGTGCTCACAGCACGTACCTTGAGCGGCGGCGGCTTGTCGCCGTCCTGCGGCGCGGAGGCGTCCAGCTCGCAGCGGCCGCGGCGGTGGCAGTGCTGCGCGCAGCGATAGTGCTGGCAGCGCTCGCCCGCGAACAGCGCGGGGCAGCGGCAGCGCGGCGCGCCCCCGGCGTCCAGCACGCAGGCGCCCGCGCCGCACGCCAGCGCGCACGTGTCCCCCGCGCCCGCCCCGCCCGGCACGTCCAGCGCGCCCGCCGAGCCGCGCGGGATCACGCACACGCGCTGCTCCTGCACGACCACACATTACACTATCGAGCTACATTGTATTTGCTGAGTTTATTGTGCGGAGGAAAAGCTTTAATGTCGAATTGCGAGATGTATATGCGCCAATCAGCGGTTTATCATAGTGTTGTCAATGATGAGTAGTGTCCGACCGAAGCTTCGGCTTCGGCTTCGGCCACCTTCGGCCAAAAAAGCACCTTCGGCCAAATCTTCGGCTTCGGCCAAAAATTTGCCGTTAAAGTTTGGCCGAAGCCGAAGGTTTGCTAGTTGTCAAAATTTGAAATTTACTGAACGATGCTAGAGCGAGACGGAGAGTGTGCAGAGCAGCAGAGTTTCGCCGCGCCGCCGCACCGGCCCAAACGAATCGCATTTAGTAAACTAAACGAGTCAAAACAAGTTTGAGAGCGCGTCTTAAAATTCTAATAAGTGTTTTGTTTTTAAATATTTCATATTTGTTATTACAAATTATTTTATTTATTACTGTGAGTAGTACCTGTGGTGATACGTTCATTATTGTGAGGCACTCTAAGAACCAAAAAACCGTAAGTATTGTCTGGTTTAAAATATTTTATGTTATCTAACGTTAGGTAGGAAACTAAATGGAAACAATGTTGGTATGTTTTTTTATGCAATTTTTAGATAAAAAGACATGTGAAGATGTGTGTGAGTTTATTTTTTATTAATAAGGTGCCTCAAATTGTTACCAAAACTTGTTAAGTTTTTATTTTCTCCAATTGTTACCAAAAATGTTTAACTTAATTATCCTAAGAAATTATTTATAAGTATTTAATTTTCTCAAAAATTCCAAAAAATTATATGTAAAAAATAGATATTGAAAAAGCGTTAAACTTTGCTCAATTATTGTATAGAAATATTTTGTGTTCGTCTGATAATTAAAAAAATGTGACTGATTATTTGATTATCTTTGTTAAAATTACTTTAAGTAAATAAATATTTAATTAACATTGTATATTTGAAACTTTTATTTTAGACAATATTTTATTACCTACTTGTATATGTTGGTCACTCGGCTCGTTATTGGGCTAAATCTCTAAAGCTCTCACAATATGTATCTAGTATATTCTGAGATCAAAGTAACTATCGTATTTCTCAAGGTCAATGACACCTTCGGCTTCGGCTTCCGCTTCGGCCGAAGGTTTTGGTGAATAACGATTAATCGGCTTCGGCTTCGGCTTCGGCCAGAATTGCACCTTCGGTCGGACACTAATGATGAGTGTTTACGACGAGGCTTACGAAACATGTAGGAGCTCCCGCAGAAGTGTGTTTTTGTGTAGGTACATCTAATGGACACATTGTTTACGCGTTTCAAATAAGAATAGAACATCAATGACCTCGAGCTACCAACTGTCACTTTATAACCTACAGTTTGCAATAAATGCTAATTCGCGTAGTAATAATTACATAGAAAAGTTTAATTAAACGGTAGGTTTCAAAATAAAATCGTTTAATGAAATAAGACCATTAAGGAGCACTTTTAAGCACGGACAAGAAACACCACACTCGTAAAAAAAATATTTTACAATATTTACGTCCAAAACTGTTTGATTTATAAGGTCTAGTTTTTCTCCATTCAATATTTATTTATTAGATGGAAAACCAACTATACATAGCATTAGTAAAACAAGTTGATTACGTTACATTAAGGGTACACTAATCGACATGAGATTACGGAGCATTTAAAAGGGTTCAAGTCTAGTTTATTAATCCGGTAGTAATCACCCGAACGTGCTGGGTCAGATTGGAGTGCATCCATGTCATCCAATGATGAAATTAACGAAAATATCTTCATGTCGTCAGCAAAACCGAGCAAGTAAGAATGATGAAAACACGAGTCGATGTCGCTCACATAAATGATAAAAAGTAACGGACCTTTGTGAGCAACCTGAGGAACACCACTGAAGCCCAAACTCAGCTTGCGATGTAGTTATTGACAACGACAGCTTGAGACCTGTTTTCTAAATATGAGCAAACCAGCGGAGTAATTCACATCTAATATCGTTGCTACAAAATTTCGATTTCAAGATTTTATGATCGATTCTATCAAAAGCTTTGCTATAGTCCGTGTAAAGGTAAACGATATCCACCTATGCTTCACTCATCCTTTCCGTTAGGAACTCATTAAGCAGAGTCAAGTTATAAACTGTTGAACGGCCTTTGAGGAACCCACGCAGTGAGGGACTAAAAGACTGAGCGCTGCATACACTTGGTCCACCCTCTCAAAAACTTTAGCTGGCTTAGCCAATTTAAACTTTAGCCAGTTTAGAATGTGGCACATGATGACAAGAGAGATACTGGCAAGGCAATAGATTTAGCACATCCAATATCAGAAATCTTGGTGATAAGTGGTCCGGGCCACTAGATTTAAATGGATCAATATTATTAATTAATTTAGCTATAACATTTAATTATATTTCAATAGAGTGAATATCTGAATGCATATTAAGATTTACGGCCGTTTGGGAAGGACAATGATTATTAGTAGACTATACATCACAATTACCACTTTATCGGTATTCTTAGATATGATCAAAGCATTTGATTTTGTATCACACGAACGAGTACTCACAAGCTAGAGAAATATATTATGGCATATGAGGCAATACACATAATTGGCTTAGAAGTTATTTATCTAATCGCAAACAGATAACTATTATCTCTAGGATCGAAAATGATACTAGGACGACATATTGCTTAGAACTAAAAATTCATGGTTCTGGCGTCCCACAGGGAAGTGTACTGGGTCCGTCACCATGTCTATACTAATATTATAAAGAGGAAAGCTTTTTTTGTTTGTATCAAATAGGCTCCGAAACTACTGGACCGATTTGAAAAATTCTTTCACCAATAGAAAGCTACATTATTCCTGAGTGACATAGGCTATTTTTTAATCCCAAAATTGGGTCCTGTGGGGTGGTCCACGGTCGCGGGCAACAGCTAGTATATTATATATTAATGACCTCATTTTTTATTAAATATCTATGTATCCAATTTGTTGAGTACCTTGACGATAAAATGTTCCAACAAAACTGATATAGAAATTGATACTAACAATTAATTAATTAATGTGATATAATGGCTGGGGGACAATGATAATCTTCAGGTTAATATTGAAAAAACCATGATAGGTAGTTCAATTTCAAACATGTCACTTGTCAGTAATACCAACAGCTATTAGACATAATAATGCAATTCTGCAACCAGAACCATCAGGTTTATTTTTAGGTATATAATTGACAACAAATTGAATTGGAAGGAACATGTTGAAAGAGTATGCAATAAGCTTGATAAGTTTGTATTAGTTTTTCGCAAGTTAAGACTAGTGTCCAGTAAAGAAAACAGTCTTAAATGCTTATCATGGGTATGTTTCATCAGTATTGGGTTACGGTCTAGTGATATGGGGTAATTCAGTGGATTTGGAAAGAGCATTCATAATGCAAAAAAACTGTATCAGAGCCATGATTGGAGAAGAATATTTTGACCATTGCGGGCGACTATATAAGAAATTAAAAATTCGCCCACTCGGGCATTACTGTATATTTTTGAAGTTCTATTTGTAAAAAACACTTAGATGGTTTTTTTATTCAATGTTTTCAGTGAATAAAATAAGATTTTTAGAGGCGAAATGGTATAAATGTTTTTTTGCCCACCCTAACTAACTGGCTTAAATTGAAACTCTGCCTGACTGTCTCAATATGGCGCGGTCGGTCCTATTCTTATTCGAAACGCATCGTAGGCGTGTACCGGGTAACACTCACGGGAGCGGCGGCTTCATCGAGCGGCTCCAGCCCGTCGGGGCACAGGCAGGCGAAGCCCCGGGGCTGCGGGCTGCGCACGCACAGCGCGCTGGGGTCGCAGGCATGCGCGCATGGGTCGGCGCCGCCCGTCGGGAACTGCGCCGCGTGCAGCAGCAGCAGCGCCGTCAGTGGGCGGGCGGGGGCGCGGGCGGGTCGCGGCGGGGGCGCAGCCTGTGGCGCCGGGCGCTTGGCCAAGCGCAGCACGCCGCGCGCCGTGCCGCACCACACCCACTCCTCCCACACGGCGGCGCGCGCGCATGCCCGCGACCACACCACCGGCGTCACGCTGGAGTTGCTCACCAGCCGAAGTTCTGAATAATAAATAGCAGTCGTAGTGACTGAAACCGGTACACAGTGACATTTTTTTTAAAATTTAATATCTCGTGCATTTCTTGAAAAGTTGTGTTGTTCTTTGATGCCATACCTCCGTCAACAAATATGGTAGGCGAGCGCGGCGCGGTGTCGGGGCGCTGCGCGAACACGGCGTGCGTGACGCGCTGCGAGCCGTCCAGCGCCACGGACTCCAGCGTGTCGTAGTAGCCGTCCACGAAGTACAGCCGCCCTGCGGGCTCGTCCAGTGCCAGCGCCGTGACGCGCCGCAGCCGGCGCCGCAGCAGCCAGCGCGGCGCGGAGCCGTCGGCGCCCATGGCCCGCACGCCGGGCTCGGCGCCGCGCTCGGCCCAGTACAGCGTGCGCGTGGCGTTGTGCAGCAGCAGGTCGTCGGGCTCGGCCGCGCCGCGCCGCCACAGCGTGGCCCGGCGCCGCCCGTCCAGCGCCGCCACGTGCACGGCGCCGCCCGCGGCCCCCACACTCGTCCAGTACACGCGCTCCGACACGTGGTCCAGCGCCACGCCACGCACCTCGGAGCCTTCTGAGACTATCTATGTAAAACGTACAAACTATATTAGTTTTTCCATCTTTCACGTAAGAATAAACAACGGATCTACGTGATTTTTACAAGCTTTTTAATAACGTACAATGTATGTTTGTATGTATGTAATTGTGTCAAATCTTGCAACTTAATTTTAAAGCACGTTTAGTTTGGATGACAATGCATGGTTAGATAAGTGACATCATTCTAAATCCAATATGGCGAACAGCCTAAGATGGTGGACTAGTTATTTTTTGTGCACTGTCATGATATGGGTATCAAATAAAAGGGTTTGCTGAGAAGAATACGAAAAAAGCTTGTTTAAAAAAAAGAAAAATTAATACATTATTAGCATATTTTTTTGCAATCGCTTTCGACCACTTTCATCCATTCTGACCTGATTGCAAGCGATGACATGCTCGCAGATGAAGCACACTGGCCTAGAAGTAACTCACTCACTCTAAGACTTAAACACCAGATCGCAAGAACCAGGAAACACTGACTTTTGTACTTTTTGAAGAATAAATTTATTTATTATTATTATTAATAATGATAGTTTATGAACCGGATAGTGACTAGACTGTTTTGTATCCAGAGAAATTACTTTTTAACAAAAAATTAAACCGACTTCCAGAACAAAAAACTACAAAGTAACTGACTTTTGTACCCATAGTTTTCCGTTTTTCGACACCGACTTCGGAAAAGAAATTTATTTTTTGCTTTTTAGTTTTTTGTTTTGGAAGTCGGTTCGAGTTTTTGTTAATAAGTTTTTTAGTTTTGGTAGGTACGAGTACTTCCAATTAACATAATTATCATTTATAGCAAAAGTACATCTCATGACGATTCCAATAAGCCAAAACACGACTAGGATACATTGTTTTATTTCAGAGTCCTAGTGCCTACCTTCCGGCTTCATCATCAGATCAGTTCGATGGTGCCATTTTCATCAGTACCATTTATTTATAAGTATTTGCTTCATTAAAGTCGGTTAACTATTTGAGATATCTTATACCCATGACATACTTAGCATTTAGGAGTTCCAGTGGCCATCTGTGGTCTTCTTCATCAGATCCACTTCACCAAATGATACTTTCTGAGTGCATATGATTGCATTGTTGATGAAAATACCAAAATCGCTATATGTAGTATGCCTATAATATTTGAAGAGTTCCCTCAATTTCTTCGAGAAATCCCTCCTTTTTTTTTGAAGTCCGTTAAAAATACAGTAATTAGTGCGGGAATATTAATGGAATCCTTACGATGACTTCATGATTCTTGGTGATATTCATGTCGGGCAGTGGAGGCGCCAGGCGCGCGGCGCGGGGCGCGCGGGCCCGCATGAGCGCGGACACGTCGGCGCGCAGCACCCGCCCCGCCGCGTCCCCCCACAGCAGCCACCACGCGCCGCCCACACGCGCGCCGCTCACGCACGTGACGGCGGCCGCCTGCACCGCATGCGCGTGCGCGTGCGCCGGCGACTGCGCGCCGTGCGTCTTCTGCGCCTCCCACACGTGCAGCGCGCCGCCCTCCGCGATCACCACCAGCGGCTTGTCACCTGACACACGCACATTTAATACCACGTCCGTGTATAGTTTGCTAACACTAGCTGCAGTGTATGTGTTAAACTCACCCGTGGCTTCGCAGGTCAGCGTGCCGTCCGGGAGCTGGCGCTGCTTGAAGCCCGGCACGCACCTGTACAAACGACACAGTACAGGGGTTACATTACACGACACACGCGAACTGTACGTAATGCTACATCAGAGCGGTACTCACTTGCACGTGTGGTTGAGGTGCTTGGGCAGGCACAGCTGCGAACACGTGTCCCAGCGGCACGCGCGCGCGCCCTCTGCCGGACCGCGCACACAACGAAACATTAGAACAACATCATAAAGAAAAGCCTCAAAAATTATAATTATTTTGTTACATATTGTCGTACCTGCGTCGCACTCGGTGTTGCTGGGCACGCAGCGCCCGTCCCCGCACAGCGTCTCCCCGCGCGCGCACGCTGCCTCCTCGCCCAGCCAGCGCCGCCGCTCGCCTGCAACACGCGTGTCGTTAGCACGAGCACTACACACACTATACGCAGTGATACACAACCACACGAGGTACGCACAAAAAGCAGGGTTCTCGTCGCCGTCGCAGTCCACCACGCCGTCGCACACCAGGCTGGGCGGCAGGCACGTGTCGTCGTTACACCTGCACACACAATACATCGTCAGTCACGTCGGCCACCTGCCACCAGGTTGAGTGAGAGCCGAGCGAGCGACACGCACCGGTACATGGGCGGCGCACACACGCGGCGCTTGCACAGCGCGGGCTCCTCGTCGCGCCCACCCGCGCAGTCGCGCCGCGCGTCGCAGCGCCACGCGGCGGGCACGCAGTGAGACGCGCCACCGCACTCCAGCCGCTCGCCGCACCGCAACGTGCTGTTAGCGCTGGGCGCGGCACAGGCGGCCTCGTCCGAGCCGTCGGCGCAGTCCGGCTCGCCGTCGCACCACCAGTCGGCGCGCACGCAGGCAGCGCCGGTGGCACACGCACGCGCCCCAGGCCCGCACGCCGGCGCGCAGCCGCTCTCGTCGCTGGCGTCAGCACAGTCGGGCGCGCCGTCGCAGCGCAGGCTGGCGCGCACGCACTCGCCGGAGCCGCAGCGCCACTCGGACTCGGAGCAGGCGCGCGGCTCGCACTCCAGCTCGTCGGCGCCGTCGCCGCAGTCGTCGTCCAGGTCGCAGCGCCAGCGGCCGGGCACGCAGCGCCCGTCGGGGCAGCGGAAGTACGTGAGGTCGCAGGGCGGTGGCGCGTCGCCCGGGCCGCACAGCGCCTCGTCCTCGCGCGCGGGGCAGTCGGGCTCGGCGTCGCAGCGCCACTCGCGCGGCACGCAGCGCCCCGAGCCG
Organism: Orthosia incerta; assembly: GCA_948252205.1. Classification (NCBI taxonomy): domain Eukaryota; kingdom Metazoa; phylum Arthropoda; class Insecta; order Lepidoptera; family Noctuidae; genus Orthosia; species Orthosia incerta. The sequence goes on from OX411758.1 coordinate 4,680,667, forward strand.
CAGCGGAACTCGCCGGCCGCGCACGTGCGATTGGCGCACATGGCGCCCTCGTCGGATCCGTCACCGCAGTCCGAGTCGGTGTCGCATACCCACACCAGCGGCACGCACGCGCCGTTATCACATGTAAACTGCACACAGGCGTATATCAGCGTTACGACAGTCAGGAATAGTTTTAGAAGAAACAAAAATGTATATATGACTCTTAATTATATAAAAACTCTCTGGAATTTAGTGACTATACTTTAAGTCGTGTTGCTGCCTGTGCTCGCATCATACTTGTATTTATATTTTAATTTTAAACGCGAGGACTTGTAATTGGCTTTCTGGTGACTATTACCTCCTTTTATTTTTTGTTTTTGTTAGCTGTAAGTTCTCCATGTAATAAATAAATAAACAATTTTATCTAGAAACTGTTTTATAAATACCATATGGATAAAAGGGGACCAGTTATCTGCTTATTTATGGACATGCCTGAAGCATTTGACCATATATTACCATATACTAAAATAAATAATCATGACATATTTTTGTATGAAATGTATCACTTGGAGGCATTAGAGGAAATATTCATAAACTTAACTTAAACGAGAACAAACAACGCAAATAATTCACTATTCGCAGGTGAGGTCTTTGGATTACTCCAAGGCAGTGTATTAGGACCCTTCCTATTTACTATGTATATCAATGCCTTGCCATTTCATTTTAACGATTCACCGATAGATAATATTCTATTCGATTGTACTCTATAGTGCACACAGCAAATGGCGAGTGGTACTGACGTGGTGCGGCGGGCACGTGCGCGGCGGGCAGTCGTCCTCGTCATCTCCGTCGTGGCAGTCGCGCCGCCCGTCGCAGCGCGCGTTAGCCGGTGCGCACCGCGCGGTCACGCCGGCCGAGCTGTTCCCGCGGCACTTCCACTGCGACGCCAGGCACGTGAAGCGATCGCAGTCGCGCTCGTCAGAGCCGTCCACACACTGCGTCACGCCGTCGCAGATGTGTGACGGGTGCACGCAGCCTCCGTTGTCGCACTGGAACTGGCCGGGCGAGCAGCGGAAGGGCGGGCAGCCGGCCGGCTCGTCGGACGCGTCGCCACAGTCGTCCTGCGTGTCGCAGCGCCACCAGAAGGGGATGCACTTGAGCGCCGACGCGCACACGAAGTGCGCCGACGTGCAGTTGGGCGTGCACGAGCGCCCGTCGGCGCCCAGCACCCAGTGCTCGGGGCAGGCGCACCGCGCGCCCGCCTGCCCGCCCGGGGGCGCCGGCGTCAGCAGACACAGCCCCGAGCAGTTCAGCGCCGCGCACTTCGCCGACAGTTCTACAACACAAGAACCCACATGCTCATCATCTACCGTCTTATTAATAAAAAACAGTTAATTAAAAAAACTAAAAAAACTCGACTGCTTAAAAAGCAAACTAAAAAAAAAACGTAAACAAGAAGAAAATCGTGCTGTGCTGTCGAAAGATACGTATTCGCGAGCTGTCGCAGTCGGGTTTTTTTATAATTTTAATTAACTGTTTTTATTTATAACTTTTTAGTTATTTATTTTAGAGTTCCGTACCTCGAAAAGAAAAAACGGAACCCTTATAAGATCACTTTGTTAATCCGTCCGACCGTCTGCCTGTCTGTCAATACCCTTTTTATCAATCTGAAATTGTCCCTTAAAGCTGTGAAAATCAAACTTCTAAGCCAACGCAATCAAAAGATACAGCCGTTTATGTAGCAAAATTTTCGACACTCGCTAGGGTATCAAAACCTACAGGGTACTTCCCGTGAATTCAGAATCTTGAAATTTGCCCGCACAGATGAAGGCAAATTTACGAAAAACGTAAATTTTTTGTTACATCATATAATAAAAATATTTTTAATAATTTTAAACTTACTACCCCTTTCCTCATGAACGCGTTGAGGTATTAAATTGAAATTCATATCAAATACTCAGGTCTATAATACCTTTAAGCTGAGGTTTGTACGGAACCCTCGGGGAGCAAGTCCGACTCGCACTTGGGAATCAAGTTAATCTCACCTTAGTCCACGTTTATTAATAAGACGACGAAGATTTTTTATTATTAGTTGGTTGACCCAGTACTCTTTTACTGTCCTTTTTTCTAAGTTCATTAAAAATAAATACGGTTGTGGTCAGGTTAGGTTAGTCCCTGTCAGCTATTGCAATACTAAAACCACACATTAGGGCCCGAGGTGGCGCCTAGTCGCGTGGAGGTCAAACACCTCTCTCCCCCCCCAACCCGAGATCGGGCGGGGGTTGCGGAAGGATCATACGTCCCCCGGTGTAGATATGAGATGGAACACCGGGGTGGTTTTTTGTCATTACGAGTCTGACGGACCCAAGAGGCGGAGGGCATCCAATGAGGATATTCTACGCCGGAACAAAAAAAAAAGGTCCATGTCAGTAACTGAAATATTAAAACGGAATAGCTCTAGGTCGATATAGAGCCTTAAGTGCGTTGCTACTGTTGGTAGTGATGTGTGTGTGTATATGTACTGACCGGGCTGCGGCGGCTGGCGCGCGGGGTGGTACACGCGCAGGTCCATGGGCTTGTGGATGGTGTGCAGCAGCGTGCGGCACTCGTAGGCGCCGCCCGCACTCACGCTGCTGTTGGCGGGTGATGTCGGTGCGTGCTGGCGCGGCCGGCGGCGGCACGACTCCACGGCGCGCGTCTCCCAGTCCGACCAGTACACGCGCCCGTCCCACACCGCCAGCGCGAACACGTGGTGCAGGCGCAGCCACGGCATTTGCTCTATTTGGGAACGAGACAATCATTGAAATTTTTTCGCACACATTTATTTGACAATATTTCTGGATGAACAAGCAACGCACCTCGTGAGAAGAGCACGCGCACATTGTTGCCGTCGAGGTCGGCGACGGCGACGTAGTCCTCGCGGGCGTCGGCCCAGTACAGCTCGTTGGAGGCCGGCAGCACGGTGAGCGCGTTGGGCCAGTACAGGCCGGCGCGCACCAGCACGCGGCGCGCCGAGCCGTCCATGCCGGCGCGCCCGATGTGCGCCGCCGCGCCCCAGTCCGACCAGTACAGCGTGCTGCGGGAACAACAAGTGAGCCTCTACTGAACATTATCGACAGGCGATACATTGTGGACTTGTCCTGATACTGACCCTGCCTGCGGGTGCAGCGCCAGCGCACGCGGCTCGCTGAGGTCGCCGCGCAGCAGCACGCGGCGGTGCGAGCCGTCAGCGCGCGACACCTCGATGGTGTCGGTGCCCTTGTCGCACCAGTACAGGTTGCCGCCCACCCAGTCCACTGCCAGTCCGTCAGGGTTCTGCAGCGTGGCGCCGTGCAGCGTGTGCGCCGCGCCGCCGCCGCACGCACGCCGGATGGCAGAGCCCAGGCGCGTCACGTCACTCCAGTACAGGCAGTCCTGCGCCCACTGCAGGTCCAGCGCCACGGCGTTGGTGAGGTCGTGCACCAGCAGCTCGCCCGGCCCGCCGCCGGCGCCGTCCTCGCCCTCCAGCGGCACGCGCCGGATGTAGTAGCGGTTCGTGAAGATGAGGCTCGCGCGCAAGGCTGCACAAAGACACAGTCAGACACAGAGAACACCACATACACATACACCTGCATCATACAGTACACTCACTTGAGTCGGGCGTGCACGTGGCGCCATCGGACATCAGCTTGTAGCCCTCCGCGCACGAACACACGAAGCTGCCGATCGTGTTCCTGGGGACAAAATTGCATCAATAGTATATCATACATAACCATGTACAACCTCGCTAACGCTAGTACAGTGAGCACACTGACTTGCAGACGTGGTCGCAGGGCTCGTCCTCGGCGCACTCGTCCACGTCGGCGCAGGAGCGCGCGTCGTGCGCACGCCGCCAGCCCGCGCGGCACCAGCACGCGCGTCCCACCGGCAGGTCCGTGCAGTTGTGCGCGCAGCCGCCGTTACCCGTCGCGCACTCGTCCACGTCTGCAAACACACACACGTGACTGACTGCACACACAGTGAGGCAGCACTCGCTCACACACAGGTGTACACTCACTGCAGTGGCTCTCGTCGGAGTAGTCGCCGCAGTCGTCGCCACCGTCGCAGAGCGCGGCGTGCGGCACGCAGGCGGCGTTGCGGCACGCCCACTCGCCGCGTGCGCAGGCGCCGCGCGCCCCGCCCGACAGCGCGGACGCGCCGAACGCGCGCTCGAATGACGCTGTAACATAACACGCCTTCACTCACACACACATACGAAGATCAAACATACACATACTGGCAAAATAAGCGGAACAAAATAAAAATTACGATTTTCTTTTTCTTCTCTTAAATCTTCTTACTAATAAATACACCTTTTAAAATAAAAATGTGATCGCATTTAGTTAATAATTTGTGAGTAACGACTTAATAGGAAACTGGACATTGTTGATTTTTAGGGTTCCGTACCCAAAGGGTAAAAACTGGTCCCTATTACTAAGACTCCGCGATCCGTCTGTCTGTCTGTCCGTCTGTCACCAGGCTGTATCTCATGAACCGTGATAGCTAGACAGCTGAAATTTTCACAGATGATGTATTTCTGTTGCCGCTATAACAACAAATACTAAAAACAGAATAAAATTAATAATTAAGTGGGGCTCCCATACAACAAACGTGATTTTCTTTGCGGTTTTTTGCGATAATGGTACGGAACCGGCCAAGTGCGAGTCGGACTCGCGCACAAAGGGGTCGTGCGCGAGTCCGACTCGCACTTGGCCGGTTTTTTTAACTTCACCTATCTAAGAACACTTGGGCAGTCAAGACGTATCTAACGATGTCTTAATTATATAAATCCATCTAGCGGTTTGAAAGATATGAAGTAATAAAGAATACAAACAAACATACATACAAGATTTGCGCGAAAAAACATAACCCATTCCTAGCAGTCGGGTAAAAAGTGGTATGCGGCCGAGCATTATCTTGGATCAAAACGAAGAGAAGTGAAGAATAAAGGGACAAATGGTACCACATTTTATTCTTAAATAACACTTTTATAGCGATCTGCAATAAAATCTCCTCCATCAATCACCACCAAGTCCGTACGAAGTTGCAAACATATCCTACCTGAATCCAATATTGTTCCTCTAACATACAGGGTGTCCCAGAAATCGACGTCAAGCCGTAAATGGGTGATAGACCAAGTTATAACAGTTCTCAGAAAAATACGAAAAAAAATCTATCTCATGTTTTTTAAAAATTATGTTCACTTTAAAAATTTACTAAAAAAATCAATCCCTGTAATGGTTCTTTAACTCCAATTGCTAGAAATCCCATAATTTATCTTTTTTTTTTATTATTATGTAATCTTGAATAATGCTTGTGTAGATTTTTGCCTAAAATTTAAAGCCAACTCCTCCTACTTAGAAGAAAATTAAACTTTTTCAAAACCAAATTATTCAAATTTACTGTTTCGCCCAACTTTAACTGACTGTACTGAAAAAAAAATGTACTACGCTAGTTTGGCAAGTAACATGAAAAATTGGCGCATTTAATAAGGATTCAAAAATGGTGTAACACTTGCTAGATTACGTTTTCAATAATTGGTCAAGTTTTTTTTTGTAAATAGTATCGGTTTTTACCCAAAATGTCCATACTTCCTTAAAATGACTTTAGCTTACCTAAAGCTTTGCTAAACTCCGTTTCTAATTCGATAGAGACGGAGAGAGTCATTTTACGAAGTGTGAGCGAGATAAGAAATCGAAATTTTACGTAATTTAAGAGCAAAGTTATGATAGTGACTCAACCTTTTTACTTTAAGTCAGGACCAGTTTTCACATCTTAGAAAAAAAAAACAAATTATCAGATTTTTTTTTTTTTTATTACAATAAATGTTCAAACTGCCTTCCTTCGACGGCAATGCAAGCACGACATCTTCTTAAAAAAGATCTGGTTATTTTCCGGGCAAATCTTCCCCTATCTACAAAGACAACGGCTTCCGTTATTCTTTCCCGCAGCTCGGCTAAATTCTCTATTGTTTTTCTCGCTCACACTTCGTAAAATGACTCTCTCCGTCTCTATCGAACTAGAAACGGAGTTTAGCAAAGCTTTAGGTAAGCTAAAGTCATTTTAAGGAAGTATGGACATTTTGTGTAAAAACTGAGACTATTTACAAAAAAAAACTTGACCAATTATTGAAAACGTAATCTAGCAAGTGTTACACCATTTTTGAATCCTTATTAAATGCGCCAATTTTTCATGTTACTTGCCAAACTAGCGTAGTACATTTTTTTTTCAGTACAGTCAGTTAAAGTTGGGCGAAATAGTAAATTTGAAAAATTTGGTTTTGAAAAAGTTTAATTTTCTTCCAAGTAGGAGGAGTTGGCTTTGAATTTTAGGCAAAAATCTACACAAGCATTATTCAAGATTACATAATAATAAAAAAATTAGATAAATTATGGGATTTGTAGCAATTGGAGTTAAAGAACCATTACAGGGATTGATTTTTTTAGTAAATTTTTAAAGTGACCATAAATTTTTTAAAACATGAGATAGATTTTTTTTCGTATTTTTCTGAGAACTGTTATAACTTGGTCTATCACCCATTTACGGCTTGACGTCGATTTCTGGGACACCCTGTATACCACCGTAGTATAAGAAATTTACAGATTATGTGGTTCTCCTTCATGATAATACATTTATTGCTGTCCTTCAATTCGATTTAAAAGATTTCCACGCTCATCACTAAACAATATTTTACACCATTAGTCCGTGAGCCAAAGTTGATGTTCTCCAGCAAAAGTTATTCTGTTACTAAGGAGGTGACCCCAAGTTTTGGACCTTCGGCGGGCATGAATGAACCAAAACCAGCTTCTGACTTGTTCGCTTTTTCCATTCACACTCACCGGAAGGCCAGGCTTAACTTCATGCTTTCCAGAACTTACAGAAGTCCTTTGCCGATTTGGATGTCCATCTTTAGCTGCTCCTGATTGTTCTGGCACCACTTCAAGCGACCTTTGAATATTTTACGCGACTCGAGCATTATGTCATAAATAATTCCTGAAGAGGGCCGGCTGCATGCTATCCACGTTTCGAACCTAAGCCTGGCCACCCTATGAGAACATATAAATTAACAAAAGAAACAAAACAACAAAAGAAAACCAAACCGCAATAGTAAAAAAAAAGGTTTTGCGCTATTTTTTTCTTGTTCCGCTAATTTTGTCGGTGTGTGTATATTAAGTGCATCAAAAAGAGACAGAAGTATATAAAGGAGGAGATTTCAATTTCCTGACATATAGAACAAAACTTTTCATTAGAAGATCACTCAAAATCAGCATTTAAAAAAATGCATCAAAGTTGATTTAGAGACAAATGGCTATGATACGGTTATAGTACGTACCGCACATGAGCGGGTCCTCGTCGGAGCCGGCGCCGCCGTCCAAGCAGTGGTCGCGGCCGTCGCACTGCAGCGCACGCGCCACACAGCGCCCGCCGCACTGCAGTGCGCCCGCGCCGCCGCACAGCGCACCGCCCCCGCCTGCGCCCGCGCCCCCGCAGCCCGCCGGCTCGTCCGAGCCATCCGCGCAGTCCGCGTCGCCATCGCAGTACAGGCTCTACGGGATTACACTTACACTTACTTAAACTCCTAATAAAAACACATAATTTCTAGTCATTGTACTCATCATTGTGAGAAAGTTGAACCCATCATGGCAGAGCGACGGGAGTGAGAAGTGAGTAGCACCACGTACCGCACCGGGCGTGTGTGGTGTCACATACCGGGTGCAGACAGAGCTGCGTGTCGGCGCAGCGCGCGGCGCCGGGCGGGCAGGCGCAGCCGCGCTCGTCCTCGGCGCGCGGGCAGTCAGGCACGCCGTCGCAGCGCGCACTCAGCGGCACGCACACGTTCCACGCGCCGCACGCCCACTGCTCGGGCGCGCACGTGGCGTTCACGTGGCGGCAGTGCGTGCTCTCGTCGGACGCGTCAGCGCAGTCGGCGCGCCCGTCGCAGCGCCACGCCAGCGGCACGCACTCGCCGCCGCCGCACGTGAACTGCTCGCTGCCACACGACGCCGGCGAGTCCTCTGCAGCATCATCCAGCGCCGGCGCCGCCGTGCTTGTCTCTATCGCGTTGGAATCTGAAACACAAACGATCATAAAGGCATCCTTTATTTATTTTTTATGCGAAGCAAATAAATTAAGCGAATAATAATATTTTTAATTCTTAATCGTTTATGATGATGTAATTGATCATCCCATGTCGAAAGCGAAAATAGTAGTCATGTTGTTTCTTTTCATGTTGTTATTTGTTGTAGGTGCTGTTATTGTTGGTTACGCTGTTGTTTTCATTTTCTAAAGTCAATCTGCCTAGCCTTTTCCCAAATATGTTGACGTCAGCTTCCAACCAACCAAGTATTTTACATGTAGCGATTGCCTATTTGACCTCCACAACCCAGTAACTGGGTAACACTATAACCCAAACTGGTGTCAGATTTCAGGCTTCTGACTACCCTGAACTACTGTCAAAGATCTTCAAATGACAGCCGTTGGGCTTAATGTGCTTTCCGAGGCACAGAAAAAACTCGCAATGTAAAGATGGTCACCCATCCACGGGACAACCTCGGCATGCGTTGCTTAACCTTGAAGATCGACCCGTGCAGGCATTATTATTGGCCACGAGCTCTATCCTACAAACACTCACTAAATGTAATAACATACTTGTACGAACATCGCCACATGAAATGTATTTTAGTGTTTTAATTTTTATCTTAAGTAAGCTATTGTGCCTGTAATTAGACGCGCGATGGGTCAAGCATTTGCTTATTTGCCGAGTACTTGTTTAAATTCACTGAATAGGCTATCGCGGCCACAAATAACTTACTTTATGTATAAATACAATTATCCGGCGTAGTAATAAAACTTTAAGGCCGTAAAATAAACCTAATGTTATCGACAAAAAGACCCCGCATAAGGGTTTTAATCCCCACAAGTTTTATTTAAATTAAAGCCAAAAAGAAACCATACACAACATGTGTCAATTCCTAAAAGGGTTGCTGAATTTTAGGAAATGCAAAAAAACTTGTGTAAATACGTTTAAAATTGGCGTTCATGGCTGAATACAAAAATATATTACTTTGTGTGTGTTAGTTGAAATTTTTTTTAGAAATAAAAATAAGATTTAATGTACGCCTCTCTGTGACCTAGGTCACAGAAAGGCGGGAAGGTGGGTTATGGTTGTTAGACTATGTGGATATCGTAACAACTAAATCAGGTACTAAAATTGCTCTGTCTTTGTGGGTGTGGTTTTTATCAATTAAATTAGGTGTATTTTACGGCCCTTAACTTTTCTTACTATAAGTCCACACATATTGTATTTTAATCATATTGTTTTTCTATTAAACTGGTCAATCAATAACGGACACAAAACAGTGATTTCATTTCCTGTAAACAGCCCGTATGGTTCCTACCCATCAACCATCTACATACTACATCAAAGTGTACAGAGCTACTGCCCGTAGATTTTTGGTCCTTCGAGCCGGATCGCCACTATTGGATCAAATAGTCCTGCAAGTCGCACTGGTACAAAGTGTTTCCACTTACGATAGCGAATCAGTTTGGCTGGTCTTCCACAAGCGGATCGCCTCAGTCATATATCATTACTCACACCTTTGACTTCGAGTTTTTTTTATTTCATGTTTAGTAATGACTTTTGACGATACTTAACTATGTTATCTTCCTTAGAATATTCATGGAATACTGTTAACAACGTATTATCGAGTACTAAAAATCCGAACTTAATCCCTAAATATAGATAATACCTGATGGTTTATCGATTTAACTATTACATATTTTTTATGTACAATATTACTTCTAAAACATATCACATCATAATTTTTTTCTTGTCGGTTCTGGGTTTTTTTTGAGACATGCAGAGATGTTAACTGAAAAATAGTTTTTGTCCGTCAGTTAAATTAGTCAACAATATTGGACACGTATTTTTTCTGTTGACACGTAAACATAAAGTGACGACGATACAATGCGTTGAAATATGTGTCGTTACTAAACTTTATACTGTCATAGTGACATCACGAGCCCCCATTCCTGAACTTTGATGCGCTTTATCTATGTCAATTTTTATTGATATGGTAAAGCAAAAATATGTGTCCAATATTATTTGATAATCTCAATGTTGGATTAAATAGAATTATGTTTTTTCTACCAAGAAAACAACCCTATTTCGCAGGCATAATTAGTGCCGATATCCAATGAAGTTACAACAAGAGAAATCTGACCTCTTTTTCAGTAAAGCTGTCTACAGTTGATGGCACCGACGGCTGCTCGTAGTGTAGTTACTTGCACTAATATATCAAGTACTAGCTGTGCCCGCGGCTTCGCTCCCGTCAACCAACCCTACTGCTAACCCTACCCTACTTACCTTCCTGCCTACCCTACTTACCTACCTACCATTTTTGTTTCTAAAATCATCATTCTTTCGCGGAGAATTTTAAAACCGCCATTCAGAAAACGACTTCAAATGCACAACGCCATCTATCGAATAGCGAGTTCAACTGTCCGAGTAACTGAATTGCGTGAGCTGTGATAATTTTACTTCTTGAACACTTTAAATTCATCTAACTTTTAATAGAGTGAACCGATTGCGATGAAACAAAAACTAAGTAATTCTTCAAGATACGCACAATTTTTTTATGTATAAAAGTTATCTACATTGGTTTCGTACATTTCACGTGATGCGTGCACAAATAAACAGACAAACAGACAAAAATTCCAAAAATGCTAGAAATGGGTTCTGTTGGTTATCCTTTAACACCCTGGCTATTTTTTTTGGATTTTTTTTCGATGTACAAAAAATATTTTTCTACAGATTTATTAGGTATATGTATTGATTATATGTATTGATGATTGATTAGTGAGTATGTTACCAGTGCTGGGCGTGCAGTCTGCGCGCAGGCAGGCGGGGCAGTCGCGCTCGTCAGAGCCGTCGGCGCAGTCTCGAACGGTGTCGCAGCGCGCGCTTAGCGGCACGCAGGCGGCGTCGTCGCAGCGGTAGTGCGCGGCGGGGCAGTCGCAGCCCGCCTCGTCGGCGGCGTCGTCGCAGTCGGGCGTGCCGTCGCACAGGCGCGCCAGTGGCACGCAGCGCCCGCCGAACCCGCAGCGCGTCGAGCCGGCCGGGCACACGCGCGAAGCTGCACAGCCATCCAACTTATGTATTTATTTATTTAAACTTCATGCAACATAAAGGTACATAGGTGGACTTAATGCCAGAGGCATTCTCAACCAGTCAACCAAGGGTGGATGAGAGATAACATGGCAGGTGCAAGAAGAAAAAAGATTTACTAAAGTTAAATGTGTACTCAAATATTTATTGATATTGGTGTAGAAAATAATCCCATCAAAAACATAAATGTGAAAAGGGAGCCAAGTTCAATACTAAGAATATATGTGGTTGTTGACTACTTTACTAAATTTGATGGGATATCATTAGTTTTTTGTGCAGAAATTATTAGTAGGTTATTTACAATAAAATTAATACCAAATGGTTTTTGTTAATCTACTGTATTTTCCGAATAAAAATCAGGAATCTTCGTATCGTCCTCGTCCTATTGTAGTAAAATTCAACAGTACCTAGAGTTCGTGATGATATTCTAGCATCGGTTAAAAACCAAACTTTTGTTTTAATAACTCTATTATACTCGTATGACCCTTGCATAAACTACTGTTACATACTCTCAGATCGTATATAAAGTATCAAATATGAAATAAAAAGTATGTAACTGGAAATTGATTTCTTTTTAATTATTGGTTTGTTTACTCTTTATTGACGTGGCGCCATCTGGTTATTCAGGTTTAAAGTAAGTGGGAATGCAACAATGTGTCGAGCGATATACTGACTGCAGTAGTAGAGGTCCTCGTCGGAGGCGCTGGCCGCGTCGCTGCAGTGCGGCACGCCGTCACACACCAGCTCGGCGGGGATGCAGGCGCCCTCCGCGCACGCCCAGCGCCCCGAGGGGCAGGCGGCGGCCGCCGGCGCGCAGGCGCGGCCGTCCGGCGCCAGCGCGCGCCCCTCGCCGCACGCGCAGGCCGCCGCCCCCAGCGCATCCAGCGTGCACAGCTCCGCGCAGCCACCGTTCAGCACGGCGCATGGGTCGGGGGAACCTGCAAGTGTTACGCTCTATCAGGCCAAAGGTATCACCATACAACTAGATTTTGGCAGGCTTCTACTTTTATCATAAAAATCAAAGATAAAACATAGTGCCAAAATAACTCGGTAGCGGAGCGTCAGAATTTCGAACTAAACATTCATTAAAGCCGACAGGATCATGAGTTCTGTTCAACCGTGAACAGGCCATAGTTACACGCGCCAAGAACAGCATTACATCGTCAGCAACATACTTTCGGTCCACGCGTCGGCAACACCGGCACACCGTCAGCGCTAAGAAGTGACCCACGGAGATCTTCGCTTCATCAGCTCAATACACACATAACACACATGTGAATAGCTATCAATGTGTATTGACCACAAAAGTTGTATAGAATTAAGTTAATTATTGTAATAAATTAGTCATCAAGCTGGAGTCGAGTTTGATTCATCTCTCCGTTACTCCTCTTACTGTGGCCAAGACACCTTTAGCCTTAAACGATCCTGTGAGTCTGTGGGATCGGCAGTGAGAAAATCATTTCCTGTGTACATTGCACGAGGCCTATTCCCTATTCCTACCCAAATTCCGTCTATTACCGTAGTTCTCCTTGTAACAGACTTCCCGCACGTAAAACTAACGTAACCTACGTTTGGTGTGGTTTATATGATAGGGTAGGGCACTAGGATAACTAGGGTGCTAGGTAATTGTTATAGGGCTCGGTTTGTAGTCAGTGGAGTCTTGGGTATCTCATAGGTACCTGGCTCAATTGGTGCAAACATAGCCACACTGTAGGCATGTGGAATAACGGCCGTACTAAGCTGTAAGTCCCGGTGCGTACAAGTTCCATTTTACGAAATTCGCCAGTGAGGTCTAATCTTTTACACAGTATATGCCACCGGTAACGTTCATCGACCATTTATCGTGTCTTTGACACTGACTTGAAAAGGAGTAATGGAGTCAGTACATGATTCTCGACCCCCTAGCGTTGGAATTTCTCAGTCTTTTTCCTAATAAAAAAAACATAGTTACTCTCTATTCTTTTACATTTGACAGATGCACGCCTATGATGTTTCCTACCACAAACAATAAAATGCAATACTTCATGGACTTGGCTTACAGTAGTGGATCGACGTGCTTATTCGCTCCGTTATTCCGATTAGACAAAATTCACAGTGAAACGAATTTACGTAGCAGTAAATATCACAGTGTAAATTTAATATTTGTTACATAATAATAATCTAATTATAAATAAGATAACATGCAATTAAGGTTCGTCCTTCCAATGAAGGTAAAAGTTTGAAAAAGTAATATTTGCTGCAGCTGGACGTTGTCTAATTCCCTTTTTTCACAAAAAAACCGCAATGTAAATAAAACGCTCTAAAGGAAAACAGCTGATAGGTAGCGCTACCTATCAGCTGTTGCCCTAAGTTCACGATCCAGAGACGCTAGACAAGTGACATTCTACCAGCGAAAGTGTGGCGATAACGATTGGAAAGATGTCAAAAGTGTTTGGGAATGTCAAACGCTTTCGACCGTGCGCCGCCATCGCTAACATCGAATAACACTTGTCTAGAGCCTCAAATCAACGCCGCCGGTTTGTGCCTACACGCGGCGCTCCGCGCGCGCTTTCTTTCTTAATTGCAAATATTTCAAAGGAGAATAATGAAAAATCGAATTAGATTAAATTGGAATAAAGATTTTGAACAGAATACAGCAGCTGTACTGTACAATCAGAGGTATTTATCAAAAAAATAAATCAGTGTACAGCCGACGAAAAATTCTAACACTAGGGGTCCAGAAACATGTATTGAATCTAAGGTTTTTAATTGTGGGTCGGCTTCAAAGACACTCTGTATTGTCATAAAAATTATGAAAGCGTATTGCATGAAAATTATAACTTCAGAAAATTTACAGCTAGGATACAAATTTGATACATCAATGAAAGCAAGTGAATACAGTGGCGTGTACTCACAGGTCTGGTGGGAGGGCGCCACGGCTACGATGGCCATGGGGCGGGGCACGTCGCGCCGGAGCGGCGTGGCCCCGCCCGCACGCTTGTCGGCGCGGAACACGCCGTGCGCCAGCCAGTCCGTCCAGAACACCCAGGGCCCGCTGATGGCAACGTCGAACGGATGCTCCGTGCCCGCGCGCGTCACCACCTGTCATACAGTACACGTTAGACTCTGCGGGCTGGAACACGCGTCATACGCGACGGTTCAGAGGGACTCACGTGTCGGTGCGAGCCGTCGTAGTGCATGCGCTCGATCTTGTCGAGGCGCGCGTCGGCCCAGTAGATCTTCTTGGCGGCGTGGTCCAGCGCCAGCCCGTTGGGCATGAGGATGTGCGAGTCCACCACGGTCTGTAGCGCGCGGCCGTTGGCGTAGGCGCGCTGAATGCAGGGCCGCGACTCGTTCCAGTTGGTCCAGTAGAGCCGGCGCGCGCACGGCTCGTAGTCGATGCCGCGGGGCCGCGCGCCTCGCGCCAGCTGCAGCACGGTGCGCGCTACCGCGCCCTTCGCCCCCGCGCCCACCCGCGCCGCGCGGATTGCGGCGCCGCTGTTGCACGTCCAGTACAGCATGCTCTCGGCCGCTGCGTACACCATGCCCTCCACTGCGCCGACCTCTGCACACAGACACACTGGTCAGCACACATTGGTCACACGTAAGGTCAGGTCAGAGCAGGAGACACTCACGCTCGAGTAACACGTCGTGGCCGGAGCCGTTGAAGTGCACAGTGTTGATGGAGCCGCGCTGGATGTCGGAGTAGAACAGCCGCGAGTCCTCGTACCAGTACGCCAGGCTGATGGCGTTGCGCATCAGCTCCCTACACACACACAATCAGTGGTGGCACATAGCGGGCTACATCGTGGCAAATAAATTCCTCACGGCCAGTCACGGCAGTTTTGTATTTCAGTTTAAAAAATCATATGTAATTAAAATATTCATGACAACAATGAGTTTTAATGCTTTTCGACTGAGCAGTTTTCAGTGAGTGAAAAGTGATCATGTGTGTAGTGTATATTACTTGTTCTCAATGGGCTTGAAGGGCGAGTTGAGGTCCTTCTCGTCCAGCAGGTGGATGCTGTCGATCTCGGTGACGCGCGAATACATCAGGAACGAGTCGTACGCTGCGGACAGAGACGCGGCGTGAATGTGTGTTACTGAGGTAGATGGAGGTAGTTGTGTGTATACTGAGGTAGGGGGAGGTAGGTGTGTGTGTGTACTGAAGTATGGGGAGGTAGGTGAGTGTGTACTGAGGTAGGAGGAGGTCGTGCAGGCACAGCGCCTCGCAGTGTGTGTGTGTGTGTGCTGAGGGGGGGGAGGTGTATGTGTACGTACGCGTGCAGTTGCGTCCGTTGGGCGCCAGGCGGCCGTGCGGGCAGGCACAGCGCGCACGCTCGCCGTCGTGCAGGCACAGCGCCTCACAGCGCATATGCGCACCGCAGCCCGGCGCGCTGCCCGCCGGCGCTCGCTGAGCTGTGCGCGACCAGATCTGCAGGGAACACGCACGTCATACTACTGCCACTACTAACGGGATCATTTTATCGCCCTAAGCAAAAGAGGCGAATCTGACCAACACACAAAACGAATAAAATAAATAAAAGAAAAGATCTAAACGTTTGTCGTTGTCATTGTGTTTGTTTGTTGTCTATTCTAAACGTTTATCCGTCGAATCTAGACTGTTCACCAGTGCAACTCTAGACGGGAGTTTAAAAAAAACTGACCAAGTGCGATTCGGACTCGCGCACGAAGGGTTCCGTACCATTATCACAAAAAACGGCAAAAAAATCACGTTTGTTGTATGGGAGCCCCCCTTAATATATTTTATTTTAATTTAATAATTATTATTTTATGAAGTGAATACACAACTACATATTCTGTGAATATTTCAAGCGTCTACCTGTTGCCCTTATTAAAATCCAGCAAAAAACGGCAAAACAATCACGTTTGTTGTATGGGAGCCCCCCTTAATATATTTTATTTTAAT
Source organism: Orthosia incerta (assembly GCA_948252205.1). Classification (NCBI taxonomy): domain Eukaryota; kingdom Metazoa; phylum Arthropoda; class Insecta; order Lepidoptera; family Noctuidae; genus Orthosia; species Orthosia incerta. Next base: position 4,696,740 of record OX411758.1, read on the forward strand.
TTAATAATTATTATTTTATGAAGTGAATACACAACTACAAATTCTGTGAATATTTCAAGCGTCTACCTGTTGCCGTTATTAAAATCCAGCAAAAAACGGCAAAAAAATCACGTTTGTTGTATGGGAGCCCCCCTTAAATATTCATTTTATTCTGTTTTTAGTATTTGTTGTTATAGCGGCAATAGAAATACATCATCTGTGAAAATTTCAACTGTCTAGCTGTCACGGTTCATAAGATACAGCCTGGTGACAGACGGACAGACGGATCGTGAAGTCTTAGTAATAGGGTCCCGTTTTTACCCTTTGGGTATGGAACCCTAAAAAGAAACAAATTATACCTAAAAGGGCAAATGCATCCCATTTTGTTTGGAGGACAGTATTGATATGTATGGATGGAGAGTTAGTGGCGCTTGTTACCGTGATATCCTTGAGGCTGTCGCCCAGGTTGTCGCGCAGCACACGGTAATGCGACGCATTGCTCAGCGGCGCCGCCAGCACCGCGCCGCGGTTCGCCGTGCTGTGTGTCATAGTGTTAAAAATTATTATGTAAAAACAATAATCTATTCACACGTGATTATTTATTTATTTAACCATTTATGCACACACACATATATACATACAAGAACAAGGAACAGAAAAATAGGTACAGAGGTGATGCATAGTGGCGGAGTGCCTAGTTATGTGTGTAGAAGATTCAAAATGCTTTAAAAGCTTTTATAGATCTCAAAATTAAATAATCAGAAGATATTTACGGACTTTCTGTTAAAATCTGTAAATCAATCATTGAAAGCTTTCATATTAAACACTAGTGTCGATAACTGAGTTTATCCGGACCTCATGAAACATTGTAAAGGAGTTCCATTGTTCAAATCCGGGGATAGTAAAGAACCCAACAATTATATTCCTGTGTCAATTCTGCCAGTTCTAAGTAAGGTCTTCGAAAAGTTAAAGGTCAACCAATTGTTGCGTCCATCTTTCTTGATCAACAGTATGGTTTCACTAAAGGGCTTTGGACAACTGACGCCGGTGTCACCCTAAGAAAAAACATCTTAAACGCCTGGGCAGAATGACAAGACGCCATTTTAATCTATTCCGACCTCTCGAAGGCGTTCGATTGCGTTAACCATGATACACGTTTGTTGAAGCTCGAGCACTGTGAGATTAGAAATACGGCTCTTGAGTTACTAAAATCATACTTAAAAGCCAGAAGTTAATGTTCAAAAAGTAATGTTGCAATATAAAAAAAAAAAAAGGTTCAGGTAAATGGCGTAAACTCACTGGGATCGGAAATGACAATGGGTGTTCCTCAAGGCTCAATATTGAGTCCATTCCTCTTTTTAGTTTACATAAATGATTTGCCCCAATAACTACAGAATAGTCATGTTTATTGGCAGTGGAATTTTTATAAAAATGTGCCTCACGTGTCAAGCCAGTAGAGCGTGTGGTTGTAGAACGCCAGCGCCACCGGGTGGTGCCGCTGCGGCGCGAAACTGGCGAGCTGTGTGCGCGCCGAGCCATCGTAGCGCATGCTCCATAGCAGCGCGTTGCGCGGCTCGGCCCAGTACACACGCTGCGCCTGTACGTCTAGCGCCAGCGCCGCCACCGCCGAGCCGTTGTGCAGCAGGTCGCGCGCCGAGCCATCGAGCCGCGCGCGCTGCAGCCAGCCGCCTCCAGCCAGGAACAGCCAGCCACCCACCGGGTCCACCGCCATTGCTGTGACACACACCACACACGCGTCACCAAACCTAATACAATTTACTGTTCTTTGCATTAGGGGTGCTAATGCCGAAAATAAAGTCTTCTAGAAAACCGATCTGGCGGCTTTGAAAACAAAGGTCTACCAGTTTTTTGAAACAAAATGACAAAGAAAAAGAAAGTGAAAAGAATAATAGTAGTGTTGTGGCTCACAGGTGACGGCGAGCGGGTCGGTGTCGAGCAGCACGTAGGCATGCGCGCCGTCCAACCGCGCCACCAGCACCAGCGCACGCCGCGGGTCCGACCAGTATAAGTTACGCGCACGCCAGTCCAGCGCCAGCGCGGCCGGCCAGTCAGCCGCGCCCGCGCCCACGCCCCCTCCCGCGCCCCCGGCGCCGCCCACTCGCGCGCGCCCCGAGCCGTCGCGCCGCACGCGCCACACGCCACCCGCCTCCGAGTCCACCCAGTACATCCACTCCTCCTCTGCGACACACACAACAAGTAACGTTAACATATGACACGGTGACGTCACCACACACGAGTCACTTACACGCGCACTCACCCGCGTCGTAGTCGATGGCGGACGCCATGCTGAGCTGCGGCACCGGCGGCAGCAGCCCGCGCGGGTCCTGCTCCTGCGACAGTCAGCACAACACGTTAGCGTTCAGACGGGTGGACGGTGTCACACTGTGTGTGCAGTAGTGTGTGTGTGTGTACAGTAGTGTGTGTGTGTACAGTAGTGTGTGCGTACCTGCGTCTCATTGCTGGCGTTGAGCGGCACGCCGCGCAGCTCCCAGCTCATCGAGTACACCACCACCTCGTCCACGGCTGGCGACCATGACAACACATATATTCCAAATGTACAAAAACCGGCCAAGTGCGTGTCGGGCCACGCGCAGTAATAGGGTTCCGTAGTTGCACAATAATGCGGACTAAGAAGAGGGCGTTTTGTTGTTACGAGTACATGAACATTGAAACGGTTTCAGTAGCTCACGTCTTAAAACGGGCCCACATTGTACGATGGTAGCTGAAGAAGGAGTTATAAAATCTTACTTCACAAGTGAAGTTAGAAAAAATGTTATCTAAGTATTTGAGTACCACCGCGGCAAGCGTTTGTAATAAAGATTGATAACCAGCGTCACGTAATAATTTGAATACTGCAGAATTGCCGTTACGGAGATAATCTTCGTTAAAATCTTTAAATATTAGGCATGGAAGGGCTTTAGGTGAGTCACTGACACTATTAGGGCATTTGCATAATCTATACAAGGCTACTAACTTCACATTGTTTACTTCGATAGATACTGCTTTACGATGTTCACATCCAACAGTGTCACTGTAAGATCGCTGTTTGAGTCGCGTAAAATGCGTTGCGGAATTTACGCTGCATTCGGTTTCATACAAAAGTCCTGATTGTGCCACACGTCGACGCAAAATGAGTTGTCTGCTGATTCACACACATTATTTCAACAGAATTGCGCTCGAGGTGAGGATATAAATTTAACAAAACAATGAGAAGAAAGACAGAATACCTATTACTGCATTTTTTTATTTATTTATCGATAGGCTCGCGTTTGACCACTATTTCGCCTGATGGTATGTGATGATGTGGTCGACGGTGAAGCACGCTTGCCTAGAAGTAACCTATTCACTCTTGACTTAAAGACCCCAAGGTTGTAGCTATCAGGAAACAAAGACTCCGGCAGGGAATTCCACTCCTTAGCTGTGCGTACAATGAAAGTATTCGCACACGCTTTGTACGTATGGGTGGGATGTCCATCATGTACTGGTGGCGCATTGCCGTACGTCTTGTTGTCCGGTGATGGAAAGGGCTAGGCGGAATCAAATTGTGCAGTTCCATCGCACACTCTCCCCGAAATTTAACCGATATAAAACCGGCAGACTGGCCAGTTGGCGTCGATGTTCAAGGCTCTGGAGCTTTGAGGCGACCAGTGAATCGTTGCCGATAAGCCTCTTGGCTCGTTTATCAATCGACTCAAGTACATCAAGTTGATATTTGGCAGATCCGTCCCAAAGGTGAGAGCAGTACTCCATGCATGTCCGAACTTGCGCTTTATACAATTTGAGCAGCTGTTCAGGCGTGAAGTACCGTCTCACCTTTGCAAGGATTCCCAACTTTTTTGCAGCCAACTGAGCCTTTGCCACAATGAATGGACAAAAATTGAGGATCGATGTTACTGTAACACTAAGAAGGTCGAGATGGTCCCTTATTGGCACGGTTACACCACGGAAAGATGGATCCGGGTGGAATAGGCTCTGTTTTTGCGGAAAAACAGGTGGCATAAGCTCTTTTTTAACACGCTTATTAGATATCGATAATGTAATTAAAAATGCAATGTGTTATGCTGCACTAATGCCTTGGTAAATATCGACCTATGACGTGAATATCAACCTTACGACAAACGCAATTAAGTCTATAATTGCGACCACTGAGAATACATCTATGATAGCATCTATGGTCGGGTAGCGGTATTTGTTTGGCAATCGAATCTTGTTTGACTTTAGATTACAAAAAATCGAAAATACCAAGACATACTGCACTAACAGAACAAAATAGACTCCCCCGCGCGCATGCGTTATTCGAGCGTAATCATTATTAATTTAGAAATCATTATTATTAAGGATGTTATGATTTTACTATAGTATATTTTTACATGGTTCGTAAATTTATATTTACTATCTGTTTTACACAACTTTAAACGTTATATAAGTAACTAGCTGTTGCCCGCGGCTTCGCTCCCGTGGACCACCCCACAGGATCTGTTATCGGGATTAAAAAATAGCCAATGTTACTCAGGAATAATTTAGCTTTCTATTGGTGAAATAATTTTTTAAATCGCTCCAGTAGTTTCGGAGCCTATTTGGTACAAACAAACAAACAAATCATTCCTCTTTATAATATTAGTATATATTTTTCAATGGCATTTGTAATTTTTTTTTACTTTTCATTTCAAGTTAATTTTATAAGTTGGTCGACTATTATTCGTAAGTTGTAAAGAGTACTTAGCTGTGATAGTTTTCTATTTAATTTCGTTATTTAGGCTACTGCTATGAATTTTGTTCACATATCTAAAAGCAACTATTTAGCTGGCAGGGCCCGGGGGAGGGGGGGACACCTGACTCTAACAAAAATTTGTAATTTAAAGAATCAAAGCTACTTTTCCGAATGCACGGTAGAATGAATTTTTATTACTTGTAAATTTTAAATTTTTAATTGTTTGACGTTTAAAAGTACCGCTGATTGGCCTAGTTGAAATAAATATATTTGACTTTGAAAGCTTAATTTTACGCAAACAGATCCCTGAATTGAAAAATGGTATTAACAGAGCCGTATTATTTTCAAAGGCCTATCCAACGATACCCACACCAGGGGAACGAGAAAAAAAACCATCCTTACTTTACGTCTACAGGAGGTAGCATATTTTTTTTTTTTGTTTTACCACTTTCTCCGAGTGATTAATATGTATATCCATGCCAAGTTAGAAATTTCTAGTACTAAGAGCCTTTGAGCTAAACTTTGGATGGACAGACGAACATAGCGAAACTATAAGGGTTCCTTGTTGACTGCGGAACCCTAAAAATGAAGAAACCCTTGTATAGGTGGATAGTGGTGGAGGTTACGTACCAGTGCAGTTGTCACCGTGCTGGTGGTAGCCGGTGGCGCAGCGGCAAACGCTGTGCTCTTCGGACACGGGCAGGCACAGGTGCGCGCAGTGCTGGGCACGCCGCGCGCACGCGCCTGCACTCACTTGCTGCGTGCCCGCGTCGTACACGCGCAGCGACACCACGCCGTCTGACACACATCATTAAAATACAATAATCGTTTATTCAGAAATAAATAAAATTTATAGGATCAGAAAGTAAGAACAGTTAGTTCTAAGAGAAACACAGAAAAAAAAAGGATCGTTGGTACCATATTTGAGTACACTATTGATCATCTTTTTTATTTTAGATTAGTAGTTTTACAAAATAATTAAAACTACGAAATATTAAAAAACTAGCTAGCGCGCAGTGTGTACCGGTGTTGTTGCGCAGCAGGCGCGCGCTGGTGGCCGCGCAGCTGTCCTTGTGGCACGCGCGCACGCCGCCGTCCGCGCCCGCCCACAGCAGCTCGGCGCCGTACACCTCCAGCGCCAGCGGCCGCGCGCCGCGCTCCAGCACTAGCTGCACGAAAATGTCACTAAATACGTATACATCGTCCATTCTTTATATCCAAACTACATCCAGCACATGGCGACTCACCGTGGTATGTTTCCCAGTAGCAATGTCCAGATACATCATGGTGGCCGAGCCGGCGTTCACCCAGTACAGGCGGTCCGCGTCCGCGTCCACGCACAGACCTGCAACACAGCGCAGGGTGAGGGGGGCAGCTGTCAGGGGGAGGGGCGCAAGGGCGGGGGCGGGGGCAAGCGGTACTTACTTGTGACGCCGGAGAGGCGCGGCTCAGCGCGCGAGTCCAGCAGAGTGCGCGGCTTCTCGGCGGCGCCGGTGGCAACAGTGAGTCGCTCGGCGTCGGGTTCGCGCGCCGCCCAGTACAGGCGGCCGCGACGCGGGTCTACGGCCAGCGCCGACACGTTGCGCGCCGGCCGCAGCGCGCACGAGTGCGTGCCAGCTGCGCGCGCCGCCACCAACGCGCCGCCCGCCACGTAGTACAGCACGCCGGCCGCCCAATCAAGCGCGAAGCCACGCGGCGCGTCCACGCCGGCGTCGGCCAGCACCTCGGCGCCGCCGCCCGTCAGCGCGGCGCGCCGCAGCTCACCCGTCTCGCTGTCGGCCCAGTAGAGGCGCCGCTCGGCCGCCGCGAACTGCAGGCTGGTGGGCGCCGTCACGTGCGCGCCCGACACCGTGGGGATCATATGCACCAGCGGTGCCTCGAGGTCCACGCCGCGGATCTCGCCGGCACGCGCGATCAGCAGCACCTTCTCGTGCGCTGCGGGGATAGGGCGGCGAGTCAGTGCCATGCGCAGCAAGCGATATACATGCGGAGCAAGCATACTTACGCTCGCAGGTGACGGCGTCGGAGGCCAGGCGCATGACGTGCGGGCAGGCGCACACGCGCTCCTGGGGCGTGTGGATAAGGCACAGGTGTGAGCAGCCGCCGTTGCGCTCGCAGGGGTTGTGGGCGGCGGGCGGCTGGCGGGAGGGATGCACCACCTTGACGTCGAAGGGCTGCGTGAGCGTGCGCTGCACCACGGTGACGTCGCTGCCGTCCCACTTGCCGGCGCGCACCACGCTGTTGGAGCGCCAGTCCGTCCAGTACACGTGCTGCTCGAACACGGTGATGGCGAAGGGGTGCGACAGCGCCGCGTGGCCGCGCAGCACCTCGCGGTGGTCGGCGCCCGCGTAGTCCGTGGTGTGCACGGAGTCGGAGCGCGCGTCCACCCAGTACAGGCGGCGCGCGCGGTAGTCCAGCGCGATGCCGTTGGGCCAGGCGCCGTCGCTCACGGCGTCCACGCGCACCAGCACCACGCGGTCGCGCCCGGCCAGCGACGCGCGCTCGATGCGCGGCGCTGCCTGCTCCCAGTCGCTCCAGAACAGATAGCCTGCATGACACGACGACATTCAGTCTCACTGGTTAAGATGATGGAGACTAGGCAACAATGTCATGGACCAATTGATTGACGAAGATTGTAGATGACATCACTTGTCTACAGAAATCGTTTGTAGTTGCTGTCTTCCAGTACATGAAGCCACTCATCGTAGTGCTTTGGATAAGTTACACTAGATGGCGCGACTTACATTAACTATGTAAGGCCAGCTTTCCTCACGATGTTTTCCTTCACCGTTGCCTGTGATGTCCAAGATAAACTTAGAAAGTACTCGTACATATGAATTTAAAAAAGTCACATTGGTACTTGCCCGGATTTGAACCCGTCGTGGGAACCCCTCAAGCACGAGTGGCGAGATCTTAGCCACTGGGCCACCACGACATTGAGAGACAAGACAATGAGTACAAGATTGTTAAAAATTTAATTGTTCAGGTGGTTAGTGGAATGTAATTTTTGTAATATAAAAGAATGTATGACTATGAAACCTTTTAAAAGACTCAACAGCTCAAGATTTAATTATTCTTAATTTTTAATTAAATTTAATCTCAAATTTTTGCTTGTATATAACTATCTAGTTTGTATGTTACCCAAAAATTGCATACTATGTCATAATTTAGCTAAACATTCTTCCATTATGTTTAACACCATTTTAAACCATGTTTTATGCAATTAAATGATTTAAATTTTAATCTAATAACGTGTTCGCGGCATCTCACGTCAATATTGCCATGCCATCGTGTGCCAGTAATCTGCCTCTTTGCTCTGCAGAGTTCGGGCTAGCACTAACAGAGGATCATGATCATCATTTCAGCCGAAAGACGTCCACTGCTGGACATAGGCCTCCCCCTAGCGTCGCCACACTGACCAGTCCTGTGCGTTTCGCATCCACCGGACTTCCGCAGCCTTGACCAGGTTGTCGCTCCACCTAGAGGGAGGCTTTCCAACGCTGCGCGGTCGCCACTCAAGAACTTTTCGGCCCCAACGGCCATCCGTTATGCGAGCAATGTGCCCTGCCCACTGCCACTTAAGTTTGACAATACAGAGGATATTGTTCTAAAATGAATTCGGAACAAAAACGTCGTCACTAAATAAGTTTGTTGATATTAATGATAACAAGTGTACCTACATAGGTATAAGTTTTCTCGTTTACTAGCCCATATGGATGCTGCTTGTCTACACATTACACAACCAAAACTTTGTTTGACATCACCTCATGATAAATCAGTAGCGCCAGTTAACTATCGCGTGTAGTTTTGTTTTTAGAGTTCCGTACCCAAAGGGTAAAACGGGACCCTATTACTAAGACTCCGCGATCCGTCTGTCACCAGGCTGTATCTCATGAACCGTGATTTCTGTTGCCGCTATAACAACAAATACTTAAAACAGAATAAAGTAAATATTTAAGAGGGAGCCATATATGAGAGCCATACAACAAAAGTGATTTTATTGCCGTTTTGTGCGATAATGGTACGGAACCCTTCGTGCGCGAGTCCGACTCGCACTTGGCCGGTTTTTCACAATTGCTAATCTGCCTTTTCTTGATCCTAATGTTAATTTATTTCATAAATCGATTATATTACCAAGACAAAATCATTTCGCTGCGGGATTAAAACGATCAAAATGTAACCGTATAGAATAACTAAACTCCATTTGCGATAAAATTAGACGTCATTTTACAGCCCGTTCAACGGATTTTGACTTTTATTGCGTTGGTGATACGACAATATTGTAGCTGTAGTAAACAGTTGGTTTTGGTAACAAGTTTATGCTTTTTTATGTCATCCTTATGTTTACGGTATAGAAATCAAAATCGGCTGAACGGACTGTAAAAAGATTTGGAAACATATCTCATGTTATTTCAAATGGAGTATAAGTATGTAGAAAAGTTTGAAGTTGCAACGCAAATTGAACTGTATGTGCCCACACATACAGTTCAATTTGCGTTGCAACTTTTAAAGTTATTTTTCGAAACTTTACTTTTTTCGGAAACTAAAATGCCAACGTAGAATGGGAATTGAAATGAAAGTTAGGTGACAAGATGAGTTGTGCGTGTGTGTGTGTGTACGTACCGAGGCGCGGGTCAGCGGCGATGGCGCGCGGCGAGTCCATGTCGCCCGCCAGCAGCGTGCGCCGGAACTGGCCGTCCAGCCGCGCCACCTGCAGGCACCCACACGTCAGACTCGCTCCTCACACACCACTACATACACAGCAAGGTAGCTCACCTCAATCTGGTGCAGGCTGCTCTCCACCCAGTACAGGTTGCCGGCCACCCAGTCCACGGCCAGCCCCTCGGCCGTGGACAGACCCTGGCGCACCACGGCCTCGATGCCGCTGAGCGCGTTTCCGCGGATGGTGCCGCGGTAGATGTTGTCGTCCAGCACGTCGGTCCAGTACAGCGTGACGTCACCGCTGGCCGGGTCGCGGCGCCAGTCCAGCGCGATGGTGTTCTTGAGCGACGAGATGAGTGCGCGCGCCGTCAGCGCTGGGAGGGACACGCCGCGCACTTCGTGCCGGTTGCTGAACACCAGCAGCGGCGTCGTGCCGTCTGCAGGATACCCAGCGGATTTAAACTTAATCGACTCCGATAAACTAATAAATATTACCTATTCATAACATTTAGATTTTCATTCCTGTGAGATGAATTGGTGGTGGAATACTGTAGTCAAGTAAATGTATGTTCAGATCGCATGCGTAGCTCTCACCAGTGCTCTTGCAGTTGAAGCCGTCGTCGGCGAGCCGGTAGCCGGCGTCGCACGTGCACTTGTGACCCGTCTTGGTTGGCGCGCAGCCGTGCGCGCACACACCCCAGGCGGCGCAGGCGTGGGCCGGCGCGCATGTGGTGCCGTCGCGCTGCAGGCTCAGACCAGCCGGGCACACGCACACGGGCCCGGCCGGCGCCGCGTGGCACGCGTGCGAGCACGCCGACAGCGCGCACATGGGCTCGCCGCAGCGGTCCGCCTCGTCGGCGCCGTCCGCGCAGTCGGCGATGTTGTCGCACAGCTGCTGCAGCGGGACGCAGCGCGTCGCGTTGTCGCAGCGAAGCGCGGGCGCCGGGCACGCGGCCACGTCGTGCGCCGGCGCCGCCGTGGTCGTGCTGGTGCTGGTCGTGCTGCTGGCGGTGCCGCACGCCAGTTCGTCCGAGCCGTCCAGGCAGTCCACCTGCGTGTCGCACCGGAACTCCTGCGCCACACAGCCACCACGTCGTACAGTACGGTACACACATCACAAAAACAGTATAATGCACTTCGCGAATCATCGCCTACTTTAGGGAGTACGAACCCGCGATGAATAAATCTACATACATACATAAACTCACGCCTTATTCCCATGGGGGTAGACAGAAACTACAGAACGCCACCAGCTACGATCCTTACATACTTCTTTTGCTTCACTCACATTCATACATCTGTAGCGACTCCATTAATTGTTTATTAAAAGAATACATATTACTTTAGGGAACTTGCATATAAATAATATTTTAAGTTAACTGTTAATTACCGTTAGTTTAAGATTTCTCACGGCCTGCGCGCAGATGTTAGTGCATGTTAGAATAGTTTATTGTAATGTGCAAGGGTCCTTTGGAACAATGACTTTATTATCTTAGTTTTAAGAATTTAGCTAGGGTTTCTGTAGTGATGCCGACGGTTCTTTTTGTTAATGTATAGCTTTCTATATTTATTGTGCAACCCATTATAGCTGTAAAAACCTTTGTGTAACGTGCCGCTCGACAGTTATCCCAGTATTCAACAATTGTGTAGAAGCATTCATTCAGTCTTATAGGGTCTAGGGAAGCGGTCGGTCGGCACTCTTATTCTTTGTAATTTATCTTGAATAAACTAACTCCAACACGTTAACCAAGTATTCATTTTCGCGATTCACGTAACGCCGATATAGCTAAGTAACGATACGTTCCCGAAAGTGGTGACCCCGACGTGATCTCAATCGTTAAGAGAACGGGTTACCTAGTGCTTCGGTTAGTGCGCGGATCGCGATACCTGTGCGCGAACGAGTGTTAGTTTTTCATTAACGGAAGAAATAGGTGTCAACAACAAAATGGCCGGTGAGGACCAACCCCAGCCCGCTGCAAATACACGTCAAGTTATTTTAAAGCCTTTTAATTCGGCTAAGCCGGAAATATGGTTTGGCGGAGCAGAGTGCTTAATGGCATTGGCAGGAGTAACGTGCCCGCGCTTGAAAGCTGAATGCGTGGTACGCGCCCTAGACACGGAAGCGATGGAAGAGCTCACCGACATACTAGCCGAGTTGCCGGCTTTTCAAGGAGATGCATACCAACATGTCAAAGAGACAATGCTGACAAGGTTTGGTGACTCACAAGCAAGAAAAACACGGCTTTTGCTCGAAGACCAGGCGATCGGTGACCGCACGCCATCACAGTTTCTGCGGCATCTAAAAACTCTTGCTGGGTCTTCGGTAACGGACGACGTCCTACGAGCAATATGGATAAAAGGTTTGGCTCACGACATGCAGAACGTGGTGGTAACGAAGACGGATGCATCATTAAATCACCTTGCGGATATGGCAGACCTCATTAACGAGAACCACCATCTACGATCTAGCCGAAATACCTGCGCCACTGTAGCCGCTGCGCAACAAGAGCCCGCACCGCCGCCTGAAGGACGAATCATGTTGGTACTAGCTGAAATGCAGACTCAGTTAGACGAGTTACGCAAGTCCCGACCACGCAGCCGCTCCAGAGAGAAACCAAGTCGCAGCCACTTAAGAAGCCAATCAAGGTCGAGACCAGAAGGGTGGAAGTGCTGGTACCACCATAAATTCGGCCCTGCAGCAGAGAAGTGTGTGCAACCCTGCGCATATAAATCACCACCGGCGGGAAACGCGAGCGGGGGTCATTAGTGGCGGATGACGCAAACTCCCAGCCACCCACACGCCGCATTTTTATAAAGGACAAAAGCAACAAGGTAGATTTTCTTGTTGATACCGGTGCAGATCTATGCGTTTATCCAAAGTCACTGATTCATACAGCTCGCCAAATGTCAGCCTATGGGTTAGTGGCCGCTAATGGAACACAGATCGCTACATATGGTACGATCCCACTCACGCTTAACCTAGGTTTACGCAGAGATTTCCCGTGGATGTTCGTGGTGGCAGATGTATCAAAACCAATCATAGGAATTGATTTTTTAGCGCATTATAATTTAATGGTCGATGCGCGCAACCGACGACTTGTAGATGCAACCACCCAATGTACCGTTAACGGACAGGTAGTCGGGTGCAAAACCGAGTCAGTCAAAACCATTAACGGTGAAACTCCGTACCACCATCTGTTAACACAATATGTCGATATTACTCGCCTTGATGGGACTATGCAGAAAACGGTCAAACACAATACTCAACACCACATAATTGTTACACCTGGTCAACCAGTTGCGCAGAAGCCTAGGCGTCTAGCTCCGGACCGCCTGATTGCAGCGAAGAAAGAGTTCGAGTCGATGTTAAAATTAGGCATCGCTCAACCGTCGAAAAGTTCGTGGGCTTCGCCGCTACATATGGTTCCAAAGTGTGAAGACGAGTGGAGGCCGTGCGGTGATTATCGTGGTTTGAATGAAAGAACAGTTCCCGACCAATACCCAGTGCGACATATTGAAGACTTCGTCCAGTGCTTAAGTGAAAAAAAAGTGTTTTCAAAACTAGATTTAGTGCGTGCGTTTAACCAAATCCCTATCGCCGAAGAGGACATTCCAAAGACAGCAATAACTACGCCCTTCGGTTTATTCGAGTTTAAGTTTATGACTTTTGGCTTGCGTAACGCAGCACAAACTTTTCAACGATTTATGGACGAAGTGTTATGTGAACTTGATTTTGTGTACTGCTACATAGACGATATTTTAATCGCGTCTAGTGACGAAACGGAACATTTAAAACACTTAGAGACTGTATTTGATAGGTTAAGGAAATACGGTGTAGTAATTAACCCCGCAAAGTGTGTGTTCGGGCAATCTGAAGTTGATTTTCTGGGTTATCAAGTGTCATCAGCAGGTACACGTCCGCTCCCCGAAAAGGTTGAAGCAATACGTACCTACCCCTTGCCAACCACCGCGAAGCAGCTACGCCAATTCCTAGGTATGTTAAACTTTTACAGAAGGTGCATACCTAATGCAGCGAGTAGCCAAGCTAGTTTACATGAATTACTATGCGGCAACAAAAAAGGAAAAACACCTATTACTTGGAACGACCAAGCTAAGCGGGACTTTAAGACTTGCAAAGACAGCTTAGCTGAAGCAACGTTGTTAGTGCATCCGAAGCCCGATGCCGAACTTGCTATTTTCTGTGACGCTTCCAACATGTCCATAGGCGCGGCTTTACAACAGAAAATCGATAATGAATGGCAACCAATTGCTTTCTTTTCTAAAAAACTTACGTCCCCTGAACAGAAATATTCAGCCTATGATCGCGAATTACTTTCAATATACGCTGCGGTCAAACATTTCAGACATTATGTTGAGGCGCGAAGTTTTACAATTTTTACAGATCACAAACCAATAACTTACGCTTTTAGGAAGAAAAATCAGCAATGTTCCCCTAGGCAATTTAGATATCTAGACTTTATTGGACAATTTACTACAGACATACGTCACATCAAAGGAGAGGACAACATTACGGCTGACCTATTATCTCGCATAGAATCAGTATGTACTGAGATAGACTGGAAAGCCCTTGCATCTTCACAACACAATGACGCGGAACTTAAAAGCTTAATTGACAATAGAAACTCGTCCCTTAAATTACGTCTTGTTCATTTGCCAGAGTCAGACAAACCAATTTTTTGTGACTTCTCTACCCTAACAGCAAGGCCTTTTATTACGGAACCATTCAGAAAGTCCGTTTTCAATATGCTTCATAATACCTCCCATCCAAGTAGCAGGGCAACGACTAAGCTTATCACTAAACGATTTGTTTGGCCCTCGATAAATTCTGATTGTAAGTTATGGGCCAGAGCATGTGTTGATTGTCAACGATCAAAAGTGTCTCGTCACGTCATTACAACACCGGGAACATTTACACTTCCGTCATCTCGATTTGAACATGTGCATATTGACATCGTAGTTATGCCCTATTCTGAGGGATACCGTTATTGTCTTACTTGTGTAGACCGGTTTACTAGATGGCCGGAAGCTATTCCCATTGTCAATCAAGAAGCCGACACAGTAGCCCGTGCATTTTATTCCAATTGGATTTCTCGTTTTGGCATACCACTTAGAATCACAACAGATAGAGGAAGACAGTTTGAGTCACACCTATTCAGAGATCTCAATACCCTGACCGGTACGGCTCATTTTCGAACGACGGCTTATCACCCTGCAGCTAACGGCATGGTCGAGCGTTTCCACCGTCAATTAAAGAGTGCACTAAAGTGTCACAATGCAGCAACCAGTAGTTGGACGCGAATTCTCCCTACCATTTTGCTAGGAATTAGGTCGTCTTGGAAGGAGGACTTGAAAAGCACATCCGCAGAGTTAGTTTACGGACAGAGCTTACGCCTCCCCGGAGAATTTTTAGGTGACAATCCGACTAACAAAACTACGCAGGCTGAATTTGCTAAAGAGCTTCGATCGCATTTTAATAAGCTCAAGCCTGTCGCTAGTACCCAACACGGAAAGAAAAGCACTTTCATTTTCAAGGACCTTATTACCTCTACTCACGTGTTGGTGCGGAACGATGCAGTCAAAGTTCCATTACAGCAACCTTATGACGGCCCTTATAGAGTAATTTCTAGGAAGGATAAAACATTCGTATTAGATATACGTGGCCGCGAGGTTACGGTATCAATCGATAGACTAAAACCAGCTTATTTCTTAAGGGATGCTAATTGTCATCCAGATAGCGCTACTAATATTGTCGTAGATCTCGCTCCCGAAATCACTTCACGTTCTCAAACCCCATCTGAATCAGTTCCCCAATGTTCACCATCTGTAACTCTGGTTCCTGAACCGCAGGGGCCGCGAAAGTCTGGTAGACGCGTACGATTTCCTGATTACTACCAGGCCAATTTTTCGTGATCTCGATCACTGGCAGGGGAGTACTGTAGCGACTCCATTAATTGTTTATTAAAAGAATACATATTACTTTAGGGAACTTGCATATAAATAATATTTTAAGTTAACTGTTAATTACCGTTAGTTTAAGATTTCTCACGGCCTGCGCGCAGATGTTAGTGCATGTTAGAATAGTTTATTGTAATGTGCAAGGGTCCTTTGGAACAATGACTTTATTATCTTAGTTTTAAGAATTTAGCTAGGGTTTCTGTAGTGATGCCGACGGTTCTTTTTGTTAATGTATAGCTTTCTATATTTATTGTGCAACCCATTATAGCTGTAAAAACCTTTGTGTAACGTGCCGCTCGACAGTTATCCCAGTATTCAACAATTGTGTAGAAGCATTCATTCAGTCTTATAGGGTCTAGGGAAGCGGTCGGTCGGCACTCTTATTCTTTGTAATTTATCTTGAATAAACTAACTCCAACACGTTAACCAAGTATTCATTTTCGCGATTCACGTAACGCCGATATAGCTAAGTAACGATACGTTCCCGAAACATCTAGTCATACACACACGCCGGTTATGAGTACTGCGCACCTGGCCTTTCTGAAGAACATCACCTATAAGGTCTATGTATGTCTTTCTAGGGCGTCCCCTCCCAACGTTTCCATTCACGTCTGCCTTGTAAATACCTTTCGTTAGTCGCCTTTCATTCATTCTCTCAACATGGCCAAACCATCTTAACATACTCTTTTCAATTTTAGTCACTACATCTTCTTTTACACCACAACGTTGTCTTATTACCTCAATCCTCAATCTATAATTTAAAGTTACACCACAAATACTTCGCAAGGAACGCATTTCTACTGCATTAATCCTACTTTCATGTCTTTTTTGCCATACCCAACCTTCACTTCCATACATAAGTGTAGGCACCAGCACGCTGTTGTGAACGGCGAGTCGAACTTCCGGAGACATCGACTTGCTGGTCACAACCGCATGTATAGCACCATTCACTTTATTCCCTGCATTCACTCTCCTTTCCACATCCTCTTCAATCTTTCCATCCCTTGTGAACATACTTCCCAGATATACAAACTCGTTCACTTTCTCCACACTCTAATCATTTATTTTCACATCACACTCCGATACATCTTCTTCTCTTTCAAACACCATTACCTTAGTCTTGTTCACTTTTATACTCATCCCTTTTAACTTAAAAGCTTCATTCATCACAGTCACCATGTCTTGCAACTGTTCTGCTGACGATGGAAGTAGAACTTGATCATCTGCATAGAGTAGGCATTTGACAGGCAACTCATTCATCCTCAATCCGCACTCATGCACTTTCAAACCTATCAGACAAATATCCATGTACAAGTTGAACAGCCACGGTGACGCTACACAGCCCTGTGAGATGGAAAACCAGCCCGTATACGCTCCATTAATCCTAATACAAGCATTATTAACGATTATTTATTTATTTATTTAAACTTCATGCACAAAGGTACAATGGCGGACTTAATGCCTTAGGCATTCTCTACCAGTCAACCAAGGGTGGTGAAGAGACAACATGGCAGGTGCATTGTTTAAACCGTGGAAAGCAAACCTTTTATTTATTTATTTATTTAAATACATATGTCACATATATATCTTATACATATTATAATACATACCAACATAAATATATATATATTAAGTAACGAAAAGAAGTTATAGAGATGACCCCTCTCCCCGCTGAAAATAAAACCGCAGTATCCGCTTGAAAGCATACCGGCTGGTGGCCGTCCTGATTTCGAGAGGAAGCGCGTTCCAGAGAAGAATAGACTGAATATGAAAGGAACAATGAACAAAATCAGTAGTATGAGAAGGACACAATAGGAGAAGATTATTGGATTAATAAATCTATAATCTATACTAATATTATAAAGAGGTAAAGTTTGTAAGTTTGTGACGTTGTAGGGGGTAATCTCTGGATCTACTGAACCGATTTAGATGAAATTTGGCATGGAGATAGTTTGAGACCCTGAGGAGGACATAGGATAGTTTGTATTTCTTTGGGATGACACTTTTTACGCGGGAAATGCCGCGGGCAGAAGCTATGCAATATAAAGCTAGTATAAGCAAGGAATACTTTACTTGCCAATGTTGTCATGCCTTAGAAACCGCTTCTTGAAAATTTGTTCTAATTCAAAGTCATCAAATTCTACGATGCGGGGGCGGTGCACTTATCACTGTGACTGACTTTACTTTTTTTTTCATACATTAAAAAAATATTTATCAGATTTAAGCAATCGCTGGAGAGGTATCTGGCAAAGGTTGTGGAGAGCATACAGGAGACGGATTGGGTTAAAAACATTCAACCATTACTCCTGGCATATCGCAGTGCTGTTCATGAAAGTACAACAGTAACACCAGCTTTTGCTAATTTCAGAAGAGAACTATGATTACCCGCAGATCTAATTACCGGCATCTCACCTGAGTCTCCACGCAGTGTAACAGATTATGCGAATGAACTACGGAACAGGATGAATGATGTATATGAGCACATCAGACAGACAGGTCAACAGATGTCTGAGCGGATGAAGACCCGCTATGATCGATGAAAAGTTATGAAATTTAATTTTGCAGCAGTTTTAATAGCATTATTTATTTTTACAGGAAAGATAAACGCAGGTTTACATTCAAGATGACAACTGTAGCTTGAGACTTCATGAGTGTTGGATACATACTGCCTGCAATGGGTTATTTATGGGGTCGCGGTCTCTGTGGCTTCGTGCTATATCAGGAATTTGAATATTACCGAAGAACTTTTCTGGTTTACACTGTGTGGAAGTTTGTTCCTCTGCTCACTTACCTTCCTGATACATTCGGTGTTGTTGCACTGGAACTCGTGTTCCTCGCACGCGCCGCTGTCGTGATGAGGTCTGGGCGGGCGGTGCGGCGCGCGGGGGGCGGCGGGCGGCGGGCGCGGCGACGTGGCGGCGCATGCGCGCTCGTCGGACGCGTCGGCGCAGTCGGCGCGCCCGTCGCAGTAGTAGTCCCAGGGCAGGCAGGCGCCGTTGTCGCACGGGAACGTGGCGTCGCTGCAGGGCGCGGCGGCGCAGCCCGCCTCGTCGGACGCGTCGCCGGGCCCGCAGTCGGGCGTGCCGTCGCAGCGCCACCACAGCGGCACGCAGCGCCGCGACAGCGCGCACTGGAACTGTTGCGCGCGACAAGATGCGCGCGCGCACGCAGCTGCGCCCTCGTCCGTGCCGTCGTTACAGTCTGCAACACGCGCGAGTGTCACTCTGCGGGCACACTGCACTAGAGCTGGCCCGGGGGCGGAACTCACCCTTCTGTCCGTCGCAGATCCACGAGTTGGGGATGCAGCGGTTGGTGTCGCAGCGCATGAACTGCTCCTCGCCGCACGTCACGTTGGCTGTGGACACAGGGGCGTCATGACTCGGTATACACATGCGGCACTATATACGCACTCGCCAGCTGGTACTCACCGCAGGGCCCGGTGGGCGACGAGTCCTCGTCGGAGCCGTCGGCGCAGTCTAGGTCTCCGTCGCACACGTACTGCTGCTCGATGCAGCGCCTGTCAACCACCACAATATACTAGTTTCTTTCACACAAACCTACAGGGCCACTGATGTACCCACTAAGTGTTCAATTAAAAACTAAATGATTATTTTTACTTGTGTCAAGACGGAAACATCCAGCCATGCCGGGATATTACACGTAGTTCACGAAGACGTTCAACTTTTGATTTACTTAGTTGTTCTTATAAATTATAAAAAGTGCAAACACGTGACACCTTTTTTTGGGCAGTTGTTTTAATTTTTATTTCCTTTATATACCATGTTTTGAAAAGTTCTTTAAAAGTCTAGAATTAGCGGGCAGTCTTTGCTTTTGGATATAAAATAAGTGTAGAATGCAGACTACATAAGTCGGACACTCACCCTTGGTGGCAGGCGAAGGTCCCGGCGGGGCAGACTGGCCGCACGTGCGGCGCGCCGGCCGCCACGCACTGGTGCGACGCGCCCGGCGCCGGCGCCCGGCCCGCGCCACACGCGCATGTGCGCCCGTCCGGCCGCGCCAGGCACAGCTCCGCGCAGCCACCGTTTTTCAGCGAGCACAGGTTGTGACCTGCACAGAGAGACCGTCACTCACCGCTACACACTGGCACTGGCACCTGTGCACTGTTACACTCACCCTGGCGCTCCGTGTCCGACACGAGCGTGAGGTCGTAGAGCGGCGGCGGCAGGTGGTACAGCTCCGTCACGTTGCCATCCGCGTCTCGGCGCCGCACCGCGCCCGTGCCGTGCTCGCTCCAGATCACGGCGCCCTCGTACAGCGCCAGGCCGTAGGGCTTGAGCAGCGGCCGGTGCGGCGCGTCAGCCGCCACCAGCTGGCGCTCGCCGCTGACCAGCAGCAGGCGCTCGATGCGGTTGAGGTAGGTGTCGCACCAGTACAGCGCGCCGCCCGCCAGCGCCAGCCCGCCCGGCCAGTGCAGCTCGGTGTCCAGCAGCGTGCGGCGCCCGGAGCCGTCCATGTGCGCCGCCTCCAGCCGCCCGGGCGCCCCGCGCGCCGCCCACACCGACCAGTACATGGTGCCGTTGGCGGGGTCGAGCGCGATGGCGCGCGGGTGGTAGTGCTGGTAGTCCGTCTCCTGCACCAGCACGCGCCGCACGCCGGACGCGTCCAGCCGCGCCGCGCTCACCGTGCCCAGCGCGTCGTCCGTCCAGTACAGGTTGCGCCCTGTTTTATTTTATTGTATTTACCATCACTGCGTCATTTGTTCACAATGAATAATGTTAAGAAATGAAACACTCATCCCGAGTAACACAGGAAGCATTTTAACAAACGAATAGTAAACTTATGTAGAACTTAAGGTCCGTATAAACTCTTTCACCGTGCTCACCGAGCATCCTGACGCTTTATATTGGCATTTTTAAACCATTATGATGCTTTACACTGTATAACGTTTGGTTAATCGCATATCAAAATGCTTTTGTAAAGCCTTTAGTTTTAGTGCAGCAAACCACAACTCAGCTGTAAAGCTTTCAGCTGTTTTCAGTGCATTTGGAATTACAATAGCATTTTTAAGTAGTAAATAAATGCTTAATACTGTTTAATAGCATATACATGAACCATTATAATTTATAATGCCACGTAAAACCGCTATAAAGCTTTCAGCTGATTTTAGAGCCTTTGGGTCTACAATTGCATTTTTAAGTAGTAAGATAATGCCTAATGCTGCTTAATAGCATAAACTTGTGCCATTATAATGCACCGTAAATCCATTATACAGCTTTGAGATACTATTAGTGCCCTTTGTTGTTTAATAGCACTTTTAAGTGGTTAGTAAAAGCCTAGACCTGCTGAGCAGCATAAACGTGAATCAATATAATGCTTGCATTTTTAAAGATCAACTGAATTATGTTGTATAGCTAGCAGCTCTTTAATCAAATACACGTGAGTTATTGTAATGCGTAAAGCTGTATATAGGTTCATTTGACTAAATTCGTAAAACCATTTGTCGGCCATATTGAGGAAAAGCACAACATGGCCTATAAACATGCTTTTTGTTTGAAGGCACCATAATTATTTTTATAAGCCACGCACAGGCATATGGAGATCATGCGTTCGGAAAGCTATTTTATTAACAGACTGTACAAGGCAAACGGATACAATTTTTACAAAAATACTGAAACGGGTATTTTTGTTTTGCTTAAGGATCCCCAAAATTGCGTTCGAGTAATAGCACTATTTCAGTCTATATCAAGTCTACTGGTATACTGGTGAACCCATATAGAACTACTTTATAGACAATGACACTACAGTGGTTCATAAAAAGTCTTCTCTCTGGTCTCTGGCTTAAAAATTGTTCAAGTGTGAGTATTTATACTGCTGGCGGCATTAATTAGCCATTATAAAGGCTCACCGGGCTGCCACAGACTGACACCATTTTGTAAACATTTTATATCCAAAATGTATTATTATTCGGACCTATTTATAAAAGCAATAGGCCTTTATAGTAATAAAATAACTTAATTTAATACTGTCCAACCAATACTATTATGTCAATTGTGCAAAATTCGTTCTATACTAGGAATACACAATTGTTTTGGTTTATTTCACACTTCAAAATTTTTTTTTTTTAACAAAACCACAAAATATCAAAGGCGCATGAAAATTTTAAATGAAACAGATATAGACATTTACAGTAAACTACTTTGCGCAGTAACACTTGAAGGCATGAAATAACAAAAGAGTCAAAAACTTAAACAGTATTATACATTTTGTTTTGATGCAAAACAAATATGGTGTCACTCCCACAGTTTTGTTCGTCCATATTATATTGCGAGACAAAGTAGTTAAATTACAACGATAATTTATTATAACATTTGTACCGTGGTATTAGAGATGTTTTTGCAATAATTTAGGGTTTAGTTAAGTTCTAACTGTGAACACTTAAATAGCTCCAATAATTCTTTTACTCCATTCTAATGCTAGTCTAATGCTTTTGTAATGCAATTAACATTTCCATTATCAATAATATTGCTAGTATAATGCTTCTGTAATGTGATTGGTAACTTCATTGACCGTAATAAAGCTTCTTTAATGCGATGGGCAACTTCATTGAACACAATAATGCTAATATAATGCGCCTGTAATGCAATTAAACAACTCTTGTGAACGTATTTAGGATCTAAAGCCGTATAATTTGTGCCCAAATAAGAATTACAGTAGCCGTATAATCGTTTGTAATGCTATAGAACTAACTCAAAATGCGAAAACGATAAAGAAATGCTGTAACTCAGCCGTTATACTGCTTTGATGTGTTACTTGGGATGTCACACGTGCCAGTCGGCCCTTCAGCCACTCACCCATCCAGTCCACGGCGATGCCCTCGCAGTTGTCGACGTCGCGGCCGGCGAACACCTCGCGCCCGCTGCCGTCCAGCTTCTGACGCACGATCTCGTACCTGCGCAGGGGCGAGGGGTGTGGTGAGTACTGTGAGTAGAACAACTCACCAGGCACGCACAGGGCTGTGAGGGGCACGCACCTGTGCACGTCACAGTAGTACAGGTAGCCGGCCTGCGTGTCCACGTCGGCGGCGGTGGGGCGCGCGGCGTCCAGCGCGGGCGCGGCCGCCTCCCAGCCGGCGTGGCGCGGCTCCAGCGCCAGCGCCTGCACCAGCGGCGGCGCGCCGCGCGCCAGTAGCACGTAGGCGTCCAGGTGCACGCGCTCGCACGCGCGTCCTGCCGCGCGCCAGCCGTGGCGGCACACGCAGTGCGCGTGCGCCGCGCCCCGCACGTACGCCGTGATGCAGATGTGCGCACAGCCACCGTTGTCACGCGCGCACGGGTGCGCCACGCGCGGCTGGCGCTGGCGGTGGAAGGCCAGCGCGGCGGTGGGGCGCGCGTCCAGCGGCAGGGTGGAGGGCTCCCCGGCGGCGCCGCTGTAGCGCGGCACCAGCGCCACGCTGCTGTTGCGCCACACCGGCAGGAACAGCATGGAGCCCAGCACCGACATGTGCTGCAGCTCTTGTGTCTGTACGAGCATTACACCTTATCATAGCCCGCAGTTACTCTCGTAACCGAAAATATGCATCAATACGAAACTTACTCTAGGAAATTCTTCCTGTATCGTGGGTGCGTTTACAAACATTTAAACTCACATACACAAGACACTCAGAACCAGAACAACTATCTGTAGGCCGTACAAATATTTGTTCCGTGCGGGAATCAAACCCGCGACACGCAGCGCAGCAGCCGATCGCTCAACCACTACACCAGCCGTGTCGACAAGTATTGATATGCCAAATGCGATTTTCATACAATAACATGTTGAGGTGTGAAACTCACGGCGTATCCACGGCGCAGTGTACGGCGGCGTGCACCACTGTAGTCGGCGCGCTCTACGCAGTCCAGGTAGGCGTCCACCCAGTACAGCGCCTGCGCCGCCGGGTCCAGCGCCAGCGCACTCGGGTACACGAGCCGGTGCGCCGCCACGTGCGCGCGCGCTCCGCCCGCCAGCGACGCGCGCTCCACGCCGGGCGGCGACGCGCCCCACACCGACCAGAACATCAGCCCGGCGGCGGGGTCCAGCGCCAGCCCGTGCACCTTGGCCAGCGCCGCGTCCAGCAGCAGGCGGCAGGACTGCAGCGCGCGCGCGCACACGTACAGCGCCTCGCGCGCGCCGTCCACCACGTACCAGTTGCCGGCCACCCAGTCCACGGCCAGGTGGCTCACGCCGCTCACGTCGGGGAAGAAGGCGGGCACGCCCAGCACGCGCCGCCGGCTGAAGTCATCGGCGTCCACGCACACGATGCCCGACTTGCTGATGTTGTGGTGCACGTAGCAGATGCTCCTGCACACACACACACGAGCCGTGGCATCAGTGCTGGGCTCCACAGTACAGGGAGGGGGGCGGGGGCAGGCGGTACGTACCGGTTGTCGTAGAGGAAGTCGATGGCGCGCACGTTGAGCGCGGCCAGCGAGTGGTTGCGCGCGTGCGGCTCACCGGCCGGCCACACGCGCCGCACGTCGCCGCCCGTCACCACGATCAGCGACAGCGGCTCCGTCACCGGCTCTGCACAACGCGCACATCAAAGTTGTAAGTAGCCCGTTTTCTTGCAGTGTGCCTCAATGCATACTCTGACGAGCGACATTATCTAACAAAGGACGGCCGGGAGCACCGTGCTGTACTCACCATTGACAGGGAGGCAATCGCGGCGGTCGGCGTGCAGCGTGTAGCCGGGTGCGCAGCCACACGCGTACGAGCCGCGCGTGTTGTGGCAGTGTTGTGCGCACGCGTCCTCCCACTGGCACTCGTCCGTGTCTGCACACACACACAAACAGTATAGCACGACAATACAGTGGCGTGGAGCGACACCACTCGTGGTGATGATGTACTCACCGACACAGCGGCCGCTGGCGTCGGCCTCGTAGCCGAGGTGGCAGTAGCAGGCGAGGCCGGCGTGCGTGGGCCGGCAGCCCACCTCACACTGCAGCGCCTCGCACTGCGACACCGTGACTGCATACAAAAACACGCGTTAGCTTAGAGTGCGGCGAGGGAGTAGCGAAGTCCTACCAGAGCGGGCGGTACGCACAGTTGTCGCAGATGTCCCACTCGTCGCTGGCGTCGGGGCAGTGGCGCGCGCCGTCACAGAAGTGCGCGATGGGCACGCACGAGAACTGTCCATCCACCGGCGTCTCACAGCGCGCGCTGTTGCCGGGGCACTTAAAGTCCTTCTGGCACATGTAGGGGTCCTCGTCAGAAGCGTCGTGCGCGCCGCAGTCGGGCTCGCCATCGCAGCGCCAGCTCGGCGCCAGGCAGAAGTTGCTCACGGCGCAGCGAAATTCGTCGCCACGACACTCCGCCATCCATGCTGCAGTAATAATATAGCCCTTTATTTCCATAACAAATATTTACATAAATTTAATTATTTTTTATTACAATCAAATTTTAAATAATATAATTCATAATTATGGATTTTAAAAAAAAAACTTGACACTATCTTTTACGAAATTTATTTATTTATTTATTTATTTTATTATTAATGTACACACAGAAAATACATACAGAAAACACATCATGACATAGGAGTACAAAGGTACTGCTTATTTCTTAAGAAATTTCTACCAGCAGACCCGCGAAAAGGAGAAATGAAGAAGAAATGTAGACAAATAGTGTGTGAGAACAGGAAGAGAAGAAAAGTGAACGACTAAACTAAGATATAAAATACATACATATATAGTGTAAGTGATATATCAATCAATACATATAATAAATCTGTAGAAAAATATTTTTTGTACATCGAAAAAAAATCCAAAAAAAATAGCCAGGGTGTTAAAGGATAACCAACAGAACCCATTTCTAGCATTTTTGGAATTTTTGTCTGTTTGTCTGTTTGTCTGTTTGTCTGTATGTCTGTTTGTCTGTTTATTTGTGCACGCATCACGTGAAATGTACGAAACCAATGTAGATAACTTTTATACATAAAAATTGTGCGTATCTTGAAGAATTACTTAGTTTTTGTTTCATCGCAATCGGTTCACTCTATCAAAAGTTAGATGAATTTAAAGTGTTCAAGAAGTAAAATTATCACAGCTCACGCAATTCGGTTACTAGGACAGTTGAACTCGCTATTCGATAGATGGCGTTGTGCATTTAAAGTCATTATCTGAATCGCGGTGTTAAGATTTTACGCGAAAGAATGACCCTAGAAAAAAAAATTGGCATGTAGTACGTATAATTTTTTAACCGACTGCCCAAAAGGAGGAGGTTCTATGTTCGACATTATGTATGTTATTATTTTTGTTTTATTGTGTATGTTCAGTGTTCACCGATATCTCCGTCAGTTGTGGACCGATTTCAAAAAATCTTTTTTTGTTTGAAAGAGTATGTTCCGAAATTGGTCCCATTTTAATTTGGTGTAGGACTGACGAAGCAATTCGAAGATATACAACAGAACTCTTCAATAAATAACGGCAAATCTCTCGGGATTGCTGCAATCGCATATCTGTTTGTTGTTTATACCATTTCATAACATAACATCACGCCAGTACGCTCTTAAGGGGTACGCAGATCTCTCATTTCACCGGTTATGTTCAAGTTTCATGATATTAGGGTAATATATTCTGGCGTTATACGAGTAGGTAACTTTCTAAACAACTTGCCTATTAGGTAGGTACAACTAAAAAGTGAAAAATAAAAAAAACTTTACAAAAAAATACTACCGACTTCCAAATAAAACTACAAAGTGAAAAATAACTTTATTTTTGGAAGTCGGTGTCCATAACGCAATAAATTGGTACCTACGAAAGACACCGACTTCCAAAAATAAAGTTATTTTTCACTTTGTAGTTTTATTTGGAAGTCGGTAGTATTTTTTTGTAAAAAGTTTTTTTGAGTATGTGGAGTAGGCAGGCAGGCTGGTAAGTATGGTAGGGTTGGCAGGCAGATGACGGGAGCGAAGCCGCGGGCACAGCTAGTACTTAAATAAATACATAACTCTAAAATATATAGATACTAAATATAAATACATAAAACTTATATACAATACATAAAACTTATATACAATACAAATTTATAAAATATCAATCACATCACATCACATCATCAGCCTATTAATGTTCCCACTGCTGGGACACAGGCCTCCTCTCTGTGAGAGGGAATGGGCCGTAATCCACCACGCGGGCCCAGTGCGGGTTGGTGGATGTCACATGTCTTCGAATTTTTGGTTCTAGGACATGCCGGTTTCCTCACGATGTTTTCCTTCACCGTTTTGTGAGCAGTGGTGATGAAATAATTTACACAAAGTAAAGCGCCTGCCTGGGCTCGAACCCACGACCTACAACTTGTAAGTCGCGGCTGATATCACTGGGCCACCACTGCTCAAAAAAATAACAATAAAATAATAATTAAAAAAAACATTAAAATAAAAATAAAAAATATAATCATAGTCAAAGTTCATCTTAGTCATAAATCTTCTATGTATATAAAAGAGAAAGTATGTATGTATGTTGCTTATAGACTCCGAAACGGCTCAACCGATTTTAATAAAATTTTCAGACAATCTTTAGATTGACCCAGCGGATAATCCTGTAAAGTTTGATGGCGATCGGAGCTTTTTTTTGTACCTTGAACGCGTGCGAATCCGCGGGCATAAGCTAGTCAGTTTATAAATGTCAAATAAATCATAATAATTTATCCTATTGTCATTTTTGTTAAGGACCCTTCGACGAATATAGGCCTCCTCCAACTTTTTTCCACTTTTCCCTATCTTGGGCTGTGGCAAACAAGTCATCTTCTGCAATCTTTTCAATTTCATCAATCCATATCTCTAGCCCCAGGTAGACATAATCGTCCACAACTTCGAGTGTAGAGTCTGCGACTTTGATAGAAGTGGGTGCAACATGGGTATTCAACATAACCTTGGTTTTGTCCACGTTTAAACACACTCTTTCGGCAGCTCTACTGAGTTCCTCCATGATTTCAGCCATGAATAATATATCGTCGGCAAATCGAAGGTGAGTGATGTACTCGCCATTGACTTTGATGCCTTGCCCTCTCCAGTCCCGAACCTTGAAGACATCCTCCAGTGCAGCAGAGAACAGGTTAGGTAGGCCCAACTTCGAGAAAGAGGTCAACCGTCGAATCCGACTCGACTGAGCAGCGTACGGGACGTTGCACGGTATTTTCTCTTCCAACTTACCACACAGTGTCTCAAGACGAAAGTCTATGACCAGTGAGTATTGCCAGCGATTACTTACAGGACAGAGACTCGGTCGCTCACAATGGGCATCAGAAGGCTTAAACTCGCACAAAGGGCAATGGAGAGGGCTATGCTCGGCGTTTCCTTGCGTGATCGAATCAAAAATGAAGAGAACCAAGGTTACCGACATAGCCCGAAGAATTGCCCAACTTATGTGGCAGTTTGCAAGGCACATTGCTCGCAGAACGGATGGCCGTTGGGGCGAAAAGTTCTAGAGTGGCGACCGCGTACCGGAAGATGCAGCGTTGGAAGGCCTTCCTCTAGGTGGAGCGAATTTCAGATAACCCTATAATACTCCATCGTAACCTGCTCAATTCTTCCTCGAGTTCGGCTATCTTCTTGTGTTATAAGTGCCCAGGTCCAGTCGTCGGTGTTTATTGGGGTAGCCGTATCCACTCCGGGGTTTCTTCACACCCCTTGCCACGCCATCGCCTCCACCGCTACCGTAGTCGAGGGTAGACGGGCTGCCGGGTACTCGGGGCCGTTATTTCATTTTGGTTTGGAGGGGTTCAAGCGGGTTGGCGATCGCAGTTTGTTGTTAAAGTGCACAGAGAACGCTGCTGCCCATTCTCTGGTGTGCCCCTTATTCGCCTCTTACGGCACCCACGGGAAGATATGGGATCGTGCAATTCTTTACTTCCGACACCATACTGTACCGTCCAACACTATACGGTATCGCTGAGAAAGTTTCGTTCATTAATAATTTTAATATTTGTGAGTTTTTTCCTTACTATTAGATAAGATATAGTCTAGTTGGTGTATTCCCGTTGTCCCCGTAATCTTGTCCCCGTAACGGGGACAACGGAACGTCATAAAATTTCCTTCCCGTTGTCCCCGTTATTCACATACATAACGGGGACAACGGGAAGGAAATTTTATGACGTTCCGTTGTCCCCTTTATTGTTTTTCTTTTTTAAACGTGGTTAATTTAGCGAGGCAAGCCTAAAGTCCCGTGCGTCTCGCAACCAGCGGATCCCCGCAACCTTCACCAGGTCATCGGTCCACCTGGTGGGAAGCCTTCCAACGCAACGTCATCCGGTTCGCGGTCGCCACTCCAGAACCTTTCTGCCCCATCGACCATCCGTTCTGCGAGCAATGTGCCCTGACCACTGCCACTTAAGTTTGGCAATTCTTCGGGCTATGTCGGTAACCCTGGTTTTCTTACGGATTTCTACATTTCTGATTCGATCGCGCAAGGAAACGCCGAGCATAGCCCTCTCCATTGCCCTTTGAATTATCTATACAGATTACAAAATTGGCAACAATCATCATTTATATATTATGTAAATATAAATCAATGAAAAATACTAGCGGATGTTTTGAAGAAAATGCCCTGTAGTTATTTACGAGTTAACAAGTTGCATGTTTTAACGCTGAATAAATGGGCATTTTCATTTAAAACCGTAAGAAGTTTTAATAAGGTGGGTCTTTTTTCCAACTGCGTTATTTAATTCACAGTGCCACCCTTCTGCAAAGTTGTTTGTGCGGTGCCGTTTGCCAAAACTGCACCTATGGTGCAGTTTTGGCAAACGGCACCGCACAAACAACGGCTTCGCCCGGACTTTTTAAAAGTATGCTTTTAAAAAGTCCGGGCGAAGCCATTGCACCACCATGTATTTTTGAAATTTTGTGCTTTGGCTGTTATCAAGGCTTTGGTCAGCAATATAAAACCATCCTTCCATTATGAAGTTCTCTGGCAATAATGGAAGCACTGCACTAACTGCAACTGTACGACGTAACATTTGAAAAGGCATAATATTCTCTTTATTATGGCACTCTCACTTATATAATTTTAACGCAACGGGGACAACGGGCATACTTTTAAAAGTATATATTACAATAAATTAACGGGGACAGCGTACGGGGACAACGGGAAGTAATTTTCAATATTTTATCAAATTCCCGTTGTCCCCTATAGCGGGGACACGGCCAACGGGGACAACGGGAATACACCGTCTAGTTGACGTTATGTGCGTTTCGCCGGCGCGGCCAAGGCGATATTAAAAAAAAAATATGCCAAGATTTTGTAGATTTGAATTTGTAAATATTTGTAAAAATACAACAAAATATCCTAGGTTTATATTTCTGGAACTGTAAGACTAAAACCCCATGGCAGCGCCATTAGAACGATGTAAAACACGTTATCGCCGATATATCGCAGAAAGCATCGCAGAGGCCAATTTGTCAAAATATGAAAAATACAAAACAAAATCCTAGTAGTATTTCTAGTCGTGATTATTTATCGAAGATAGTAAGTATTAGCGAGCCCTTTAAAAAAAAACAATCCGTTATTTACCTAAATTTCAGGTTTCTGTATCGCTTAGTTTTAAAGAACTCCGTGGCCGCGCGGTTCGCCACGTTTCAATGGCGCAGCCACGTTCAAACCCTTCAAACTTTTTAACCATAAGTTTGACAAATTTACGGTTTTGGGAATCAACTTTTACAATTTTTTACAAAATCTAGGCATAGTTTTTTTTTATATCGCCGTGGCCGCGCCGTCGAAACGCACATGTTGACGTCTTGTATTTTTTGGGAAGAGCCATGTCCACATATTTCCTAGCTTCTTTTTGAATACGCTTTAAGTTTTTCACCCCTATTGTTTCTTTTACCATAGCAATATGATCCCAATATATTCTCTTCTTTAGGTTTCTGTTGCCCAACACAAGCGTTGAAGTCACTCATCAGGATGATGGTCTTGATGCTTTGTTCTAGAACTTCTTGCAGCTGATCACAGAAAGTAAGTAAATCCTTGTCTTGCGCTTTGCTAGTAGAGTGCGCGCAAGATAAGTCTGCGCGCGGCGAAAATTGGAACTAATCGTCTGTCATTTATGTCAGGTGTCAAGAGAGTGTGTTGTATTCCGTGTTTTTATTCGTTTTACGATGTAAATAATCGCCATCATTATGCCAATAGTAATTTAAAGTACTGGCAGAAATGTTTTCTTGAAGTGAACAAGACAATAACGGGCCTACGGTACCGTTCTACAAAGATAGATCCCGCGTTTCTTATTTGACAGGTAACTCTTAGGGATACCATTATAATAAAATTTCCCTAAATTTTCGTACTACCGGTGCCGCAGGATTGGCATCATATAATATAATGCATCATTGTTATTTTGCACCGTCACCCAAATAACTGAAGAGGCTTATGTGGCAGCAGCTTCTTCAAAAATTGTTGATGAAGAAATGAAAAAGAGTTGAAATGGACGGTATTAGCCACTGATGGACTATTATTAGACCAAATTTAACAGAAGGTACTAATAAGTATTCAATAAAAGATTTACAATAATTTCATGAAGCTTTTTTCGTAATTTTCTATGCAAGTAGAAACAGCTAGTAATTACTAGTACTTAAATTACTTTAAGTTTCGAGTTATTTAAAATGACTATTGATTAAATGAAGGAAACAAGATCAGTTATGCTGGCAACATTAAGTACGCCACCCGTCGCGCGCAGACTTATCTTGCGCGCACTCTAGTTGCATATGCTTGACAGTGCCATTATGACAGTTGACATATATGTTAAAGTTGCGGTGTGTGTGTGGTGTTTGTGTAAGCTTACGGTTGGGGAAGCTGCAGTGCAGCTCGTCGGAGGCGTCGGCGCAGTGCGCGCGGCCGTCGCAGCGCCAGTCCAGCGGCACGCAGCGCAGTCCGTCGGCGCACGCGAACTGCAGCGCGTCGCACGCCGCGCGAGTCACGTTGTCCGTGCTCGGCGCCTCCGTCAGCGGCGACTCTCCTGGGGACACATTACAGGCTTACAGCGTCTTACGCACGGCTCTTACGGATAGTCAAGCCAGAGCATTCGTTTGACACACCCGCCAACGGGTAGTCCATTAATTGTAAAAAATAGGACCAAATGATAGTAGAATGATAGTTTAAGTAAATTTTTCTTTGTTATGTAGAAAATTTTCTGTTTTTTTTTTTGTATGTAATGGGCGTTGAGATAGGTATATCTTTTTATTTTAAAACTTTCGATGATATGAATTTTTAAACGACTTCCCAAAAAGGAAGAGGTTCTACTTTCGGCTTTAAATTTGTTTTTTTTTCTGATACCCAAGTATTTATTTGTAATACAAAGGTTTAAATATGTAAGTACATACTTAAACACTAAACAATAGTAAACTACACAAAATAAAAAAAAAACACATTGTTTTTTTTTTGTGTAAGACCTATTTCTCCGTCAATTATGGACCGATTTTGAAAATTATTTTTTTGTTTGAATGTGTATGTTCCCAAATTGGTCCAATTTAAATTTGGTGAAGATCTGATGAAGAACTTCAGATATAAAACAGAACTCTTCAATAAATGACAGTTCAGCTCTCGGGATTTCTGCAATAGCATGTCTGTTTATTGTTTATACAATTTCATAACATAACATCACGCCAGTGCGCTCTGAAGGGATGCGCAGATGTGTACAGTTCACCTTGGTAAAAGCCCATTTCACCGGTTATGTTCAAGTTTCATGATATTCGGGTAATGTATTGTGGCTTTATAGTGTAACTTACTACTAAAACTTCTTTTTCCACTACCATGTCTATTATGTAACATATTTCCTAAGAAATTCGTTTCGAAATATGAACATTTACACAAAAGATTATAAAATAAAAAATAAAGAAAGCAGAATTACCTACATAATAACAGTTACGAAGTGACTTGTATGGAGTTTTGATATCATTATGTAACTACAACGTAATTATTTTTACAATGCATGTCCTCGAAAAGAGCCTTTTCCAAGCAGCCAAACTGTGCGGAAAGTGTCACTTTTTTTACTAGTGCTTTTTACTTTCCTGTACTTTTTTAATTTTAACTCCAACGTCAGCCCGCCCGCCGCATAGAGTTTTTATTATTTAAGTAAAGTTTTAAAAATTAGTTAAGTACAGATTATCATTCATATGAAAGGTAAAACAAAACTAATACTACATTTAAGGCGTTTTTATTTACTCTAGATTATGATTTTGATCAATAAATTAATTTTAAATATTCATTAAATATGTTTGGCAGAATGAATATTTTGCTCGTGCCTTTTTGCGTTACGAGGTGACAGCTATTTGCACATGCGCAGTAGATATGCCCGAGGAACTATGAACTATTAGTTAATCTGTGGATATGCTAAGCGCCCTTGAAAGGCATGAATAAGCGCTATTTTATTAATTTCTTGCTTGTTTCAGATATATTTTTTTATTTCCTCGCACAATGCATAGTAAAATGTTGTATGATACACGTGCGTAAGATGATTTCCGACTCGTGTCGATTTATCCACTCACTCGCTTCGCTCGCTCGTGAATAAAAATACCAATCATCGGAAATCACCTACTTTCCGCACTTGTAGCATAAATAACTATTCTTTTTGGCGGCCAAGTACGAGTTAAACAATTTGTAATTTAAAGAAAAAAAAGTACATAACTGAATAGGCTACTGTTGGTAGACGCATTCTGCCGCTACGCCCGCGCTTTTTCCACCGCCCCATCCGGCAGAATGATACTGAACCTGTTACCTCTCGAAAAAGCGCGCGTTGATTGTGTGTATATAGTCTGTGGTTTTTAGTCTGAACGAAAAACTAATTTTAAGCTGTGTCTAATAAATTGTTGTTGGAATTTATTTGCATTTAATTAAGTAAGCTCATCAGGTAGTGGAAAAAGAATCGTTCGTGTCTCGCATAAAAAGGCTTTATTTTAACACTCGCATGTAGCTTTCGACGTTCGCCTTCGGGCCACGTCGAAATTGGCTACATCGCTCGTGTTAAAATCTCGACTTTTATGCTCGACACGAAATGTAGGTACTATTTCGGAAGGCGGTGTCAAAAAACGAAGAAAAGAAAACAGGAACACCGAGTTCCTAAAAATAATTTTTTTTTCTCACTTTGTAGTGTTTTTATTTGGAAGTCAGCAGTATTTTTTTGTAAAAATGTTTTTTTAAACTTTTAATTGGCAATTTCTTTACAGGTTGATTCTGCATATTGATTGTAATACGTGCTGTAAATTTTCTTAAGATTAATAAAATAAAATCAAATAGCGGACGCACAAAATACTTAACTTATGTTGATCTAAATTGTGTAGGCACTTGTGCAGCGCACCATACGCCGTGTCACCCAGCTTGAGCTTAGATTGAGGATATTCACTTAGCTTCGATATATCGAATTTACTCGATGTTTACCATACGATATATCGGATTGATTCAATGTTTTGACAAATATTTATTACTAGCCTCTGCCAGCGGCTTCGCTCGCGTGAAAAGTGTTTTCTTATCCTAAGGGAACATTATACCGGGATGAAAGTATATATGCTATTATAGCCTATGTGCTATTCCATACTATAATCTATCTCTGTGTCAAATTTCATCCAGATCCGTGCAGCCGTTTTAGTGTGATTGAGTAACAAACATACACAAATTCATCCAAACTTTCGCATTTATAATACTAGCTTCTGCCAGCGGCTTCGCCCGCGTGAATGTCGAAAATGTATCCCGAGGGAACATATTCCTAGGATAAAAAGTGTCCTATGTGCTATTCCTGGCTATCTATCTATCTTTGTACCAAATCTCATCCAGATCCGTTCAGCTGTTCTAGCGTGATTGAGTATAAACATACATACACACACACATCTATCCAAAGTTTCACATTTGTAATATTAGTAATATATTCTATATTAGGTATATTAGGTACTTATTATTATTATTAATTTATAGAAACATCGAATCTTTGGCCGGTGTTCGCAATCACGACCGGACTAGCCGGTTTGCCATTAACTTATACATCAAGCTATGCCGTCTCTGTCACAAGTGCCCAACCCTCATTAACAAGCTCGAAAAAAAATTAATTAGGAATACTCCACTCATTATCTTTCAAATAGGAAACAGGGGGGTGACCATAAGCTCTTAGAGCGGTATCAATTTGAGATCGAATAAGGGACAGATGTATCTGACTTGTATAAATCTGTCACTTACTCGATATCAAATTGATACCGATCTAAGAGCTTATGGTTACCCCCCAGAGGGGCGCACTCACACACATAAACAAAACACACATTATTCTTATGTTAGTTAAAAACAAATTTGTAAAATTGAAACTATCAATTATTTCTAGTCAAATTTTAATTTTGATTGCTTTTTTATTTCATTTTGATTGCGATTTTATTTTAATTATGATTGTGATTTTATTTCATTATGATTGAAATCTTAATTTTTATTCTTTTGATTTAATTTTATTCTGATTTTAATCTTTTATCCTCATAATTGTATTGTTGTAACAATATGTTTTGGAAGTGTGCAGGCAATTTTTGCCTAAGGCGCCGGCCACATAGAAATGGCGTCGGGCGCGGACATAGCACGGGCGGCTTCCTATTCCATTCAAATTTAAAACAATATGCATAAAAATAATGTCCGCGCCCGACGCCATTTCTGTGTGGCCTGCGCCTAAAAGAGCACTTCAATTACCAGATGTTTGTAGGTACATACTTAGGTATGAAGGAATAATAAATTATTTGTACTCTTGAAACCCTATTGCTGTAGCTCCTCTCTCTGTGCAAGTTAAGGGGCGAGGGTTTTGATCTCTACGGAGTCGAACGATACCTAATTATAATAATGTGAATAAAATGAAAGAACCGACAGGCCAACCATTGTAAGCGGAACTTTAGAATTGCACCGGCTAGGTTTGCTGGCCGTTTGTTTTGTTTGAAGGACATACGATAATTGAATTACGAACGTTATCAAATGTAGGTACTTACTATCTCTTTGTTGATTAAAATAATGTGAGCGGTTATCAATAATTCTTGAGCTTGGGCATTAACGCGAGCTCTGACAAACAACTGAGTTTATCAGTATATCAACCCGGCCAGAGTTCATTCGCAACCATCAAAAGGACGTCCGTAGGGTGCTGCGCAACCTCGACGTGAACAAGACTAGCGGCCCTGGCGGAATACCAGAAATAGAACCTGTGCGCCTGAACTGTCTCCGATCATGAGAAGCCTATTCCGCCTTTCGTATGAGACTGGAAAAGTGCCGAATGCTAGGAAGCAAGCTAACGTATATACAGCCCGTGCCCAAGACGGCCAGTCGAGCTCACCCGGCCAACTCAAGACCCATCTACTAATACTACTTAATATAATATCCTGGCATAGCTAGAAGCTAACCATGTCTTTAGTGACAGCCAATAGGGCTTTCGCCGAAAGCCTAGCGTATGCCATTCACATATGGAGTGAGACCATCGAGAGGC
Organism: Orthosia incerta; assembly: GCA_948252205.1. Taxonomy (NCBI): domain Eukaryota; kingdom Metazoa; phylum Arthropoda; class Insecta; order Lepidoptera; family Noctuidae; genus Orthosia; species Orthosia incerta. The sequence continues at coordinate 4,732,501 of OX411758.1, forward strand.
ACGGGGAAGTGCTTGCCGTCTCCCTTGACATCTCGAAGGCATTTGATAGAGTCTGGCACGAAAGCGTTATTGGTGAGCTTCCTTCATTCAGCCTGCCCGGTGGTATGTGTGATCGGATTGCAGACTTCCTTTGAGATCCGTCCGTTCGAGTGGTCGGTTCAGGGGTCGGTACTCTCAGCAGAATTATTCTTGCTGCACATTAACGATCTACTAAAACCTTTGAGTATGCAGACGACCGCACTGTTGCTGAAACTTGTCCAACGCACGGGCTACCGGGTCTCAGATCCAGTCTATACGTGAGCTCATTGGGGAGCGTTTGAACCTGTCCTTGCAGGCAGTCTCCGAATGAGGCGATGCCAATCTGGTTAGAGTTAATGCTGCTAAAACCCAGGCGTGTCTTTTTACCGCTAAAAGAGCTAATTTCGTCTGGTTCCAACTTTCGATCCAAGACGTGACCGCGCCAATAACGGACCATCTTGAGCTTCTTGGCCTTACGTTGACATCCGACTCTCAATTTTGGTCCATACATTGAGGCAAAGACTCCCAATAAGTTGAGGATCCTTGCAAAGGTGAGTAGGTAATTCATGCCAGAACAGCTGCTCAACTTGTATCAAGCGCAAGTTCGATCATGCATGAAGTACTGTTCTCATCTCTGGAACGGACCTGTCAAATACCAGCTTGATGCACTAGAGTCGATCGAAAAGCGAGCGAAAAAACTCATCTGCAATGAGGCACTGGTCAAGTCAAAGCTCCAGAGCGTTAAAATAGTCGCTGGGTTGCCAGCTTGTCGGTTTTTTATCGGTTACATTTCGGGGAGTGTGGGATGGAATTACATGATCTAACACCCCCTAGGCCATTTCATCATCGGACTACCAGACTTACGGCGATACGCCATCGATGGTTGACATCCCACCCATACGCAGTAAACGTTTTGGAAATACTTTTATTATGCGTACAGCTAAGGAGTGGAATTCCTTGTCGGAATCTGTGTTTCCCGATAGCTACAATCTAGAGGTTTTTAAGTCATGAGTGAATAGGTTACTTCTAGGCAAGCGTGCTTCACCGTCCGTCGACCAGATAATCACTTCTGTCTCCAAAGATACAGGTGCCCCAGTTTGAGAGGCAGGATTCATTAACAAATGCTTACAATGTAGTTACCTACAATATAACTGTATAGGTACTTATGTAAACACTAATTATTGTAACCTTTTTTTTGTAGGTACCAATAAACATTTATTTATTTTACTTATCGTCAGGTGAGTGAAAAGTTATATGTGCGCTACCACACACGGAACAGAGACAAAGCTTTATACAACCGCGCGAATCGGTTGCACTACTACAAGCACGCGGACGCATGAGTGCGTGACCACTGGTCGCTTGTCGCGTACGCGGCGAGACTGGAAAAAAACGGTTTACGTTGGCAGTTTGGCACAGCCAGTGTACAATCTCAGGGTCTGTGCAACGCACGTTGTTTGTTTTGTTAGTTGCAAGTTTGAATATTAGATTTTAATGTAAATACGTTGTAGTTTATTATTAAGGTTACACTAGTCAACGGCATGAACTATTTTATGCGCGGGGTTAAAATGCATTTTATATCAACCGACAACACGTGCGGAAGAGATTGATGCTATGATGAGCAGTTGGAAGCTAGTTCGCGTACGAATACACACTTTTGCAAATTTGTAGCGAAATGGATAATTATTTAGGACGAAACCGAGCGCGCCCTCTCACAGAGAGGAGGCCTGTGTCCCAGCAGTGGGAACATTAATAGGCTGATGATGTGATGTGATGTGATGTGTGCGAGCGCGCGAAATTGTATAAACAGACCTTTGGGAGTCTGGATATCATGAAAAAACGACTAAACGTATCTGTTCAAAATAAAATTATTTGCATTGTTGTTGTTGTTCTCTGTATGGTGGCCGTTTTGCAATTTTCCGTCTTATGGTATTTATTTGCGTCCAAAAATGCGTTAAAATTAGTGTCGAAATGTGGAACTTTCGACGCTCATAACTTTCAAATATTTACTTTTTTCACTTTTTTGTTTCCATACAGGGCTAGATAATGATGAGACAAATTGATATCACTTTTTATTTTGAACGTACATTGTCAAACAGTGGAGTAATCCCTAGACTACGTTTGTATGGAAGAATTTTCGACTAGTGTACCCTTAATAATGGTTGTTTATTGTACTGTGTGTATGAATAATAGTAGAAAAAATAAAAATATATCATACTTTAACTATCCCAAGGCATATCAATAGGTAAGTAAATATTGCATTATTACTTATTTTATTGTATGATCCTTTTTTTGATAAGAAGAGGGTATTACACTGTGTGTTTTTACCTTTTTATTTTTATTACAAGCTTTTACTAAACATTTGTAGGTATGTGGGTGGGTTGGTATGTAGTAGGTATGTGTGTTAAGTTAAAATATTGCAAGAAACATTTGAACTACTTCCCGATGTCTGATTGAGCTGACATTTTGTATACCAACTTCAGTGACAATGCAATAATATGATAGGTATAACCTGATGCTGCAGCCAGGATTGTCTCCTCACTAGGGAACTCTTCAACGGCTACCCGTTGAAGAGAAAATAAAACTAACATACCTACAACATTTCGTGACCATGCTACTACTAGCATGGTCACGAAATTTTGTAGGTTAGTTTAATTTTGATAGTTTAACACGATTTATATTATGAACTGCTACTGCAGCCAGCATTGTCTCTTTTACGTGGGAACTCTTTAACGGATAGAAGCATGGTCTCGAAACGTTGTAGGAATTTAATAGTACATTGTTATCCTAGGGGTGAAAGTAACTTATTTAGTCCCGAGACGGGGTTTGGCGCCCGGAACGAAGTGAGGGCGCCAATAGTTCGAGGGACTAAATAAGTCTTTAACCCGAGGTAAACACTGTGCTTTTCATTACAAATACAAGGAAATAAAAATAAAAACATGAATTAGCTAAAGAAAAAATGATTGCCGCTTTCCCGCCTATTTTGTTTGTTTTTTTTTCTGTGGCCGGCCTGCTATTCAGCCGTTATTTTTTATTTTCATCATTGAAAAAATGGTAAATATTTTGCCCAAATCTAAGTTATTTTAAAGAAATTGTTGAAACTAAATTATAATAAAGTTATTTAAAAAATATATATTCTTTAATCAATACTTAACTTTAAGTTATTTCAATTTTACTTCGTGGTTGTATAGAAAGTTGGAACATGGTTCAATAGATATGTGAAAAGGAACTAGTTTTTTTTTTAAATAATTTGACAGCTGTCAGTTGAAAGCGATTCTCCCTAGGGCTGAAAAGTATTACTTTCAACCCGCTCCTCAGGCAACTTAAGACCTACTTTCAGAGTATGAGTAATGAAAATTTAATTTTGTTTGCTAAACATGATTTCCACCATAGAATTGCTGCAGCAGACAGGAAAGTCTCTTCACGAGGGAACTTCTCAACAGCTATAGTAGTATGATCATGAAAGTTTGAACACGCGTTTATAAAGCATTTGACATTGTGACAACCCTACCAAAATAGGTAACAATTTTTCACGTTCTTAGGAAGCTTTGTCTCTGTGCCGTTTATCTACTCATGTGGCGCTACTATACATATGCATTGCCAAGTGGAAAAACTTATGAAGAGTCATAGACATGTCCTTTCTATTGAAAGGGGCTTAAATCGTATTGCAGATTTCTCCACATAATTATACGCTGATACGGTCTACCTCCTAACGTTGGCAATGTGCTAGTGCACTATGTGAGGGCGGGAGACGGGGCCGCGGGGTGGTGGGGGCACCGCGCCTGCTCTGTTGACCTCTCTATCTGTTGTGACTCGGGTCGGGAGTGACATGCTCGCATCACTTCTCATTCAATGATCACATTTTACCAATCGGCCAAGTGCATGTCGAACCAAACCGAAAAGGGGTTCCAGGGTTTGTAATTATGTTACTGGCTTCTTTGCAGAAGACATTTATAGATAACTAGCTTTTCCCGGCAAACTTCGTTTTGCCATAAAAACACCAAGATACACCTACCCTACACCGACTTTTTTTTTTCTTAATTTTTTTTTTCCGTAAGAACCTTGTACAGAGTATTAGAAAACTACAAAAAAAAAAAATAAGCCAAATCGGTCAAGCCGTTTTCATGTTATGTCGTGACAACGGAAAACGGGTTTAATTAACACGCTTTTATTAGCTTGGTATGTATGTATCTATGTATCTATGTATCAATGTAACAATGTAACAATGTATCAATGTAACGGAATCTTTGAACGTGATTTTCACCCACTTCAAAACGTTGGATTGATTTGAAACTTTGCACACTTATCAAGGACCGATGACAATGCAATAATTTAAACAGTTTGTCCCATTATCCTTACCATTAAAGCGTGTTTTTTAGTTTTTAGAACTACAATTTATTTTTAGTTAAGTATATAGATAGATTTGCGAAGTTCCCGATAAACAATCACTATTGATTTCCAGGGGTGGGAAGTGGGATGTGACCAGACAAACGGACCTATCAAAAATGTAAAGGTTCCTTTAGTTCGACTATGGAACTCTAAATACCTACATAACATTTAGTTATTTACTATGATGCCAAGAAGGGCAATGAATGTTTAAGCGATAAACGAATGGATGAATGACAATAAGCACTTGTACTAAGTACAGCACTACATGACAACAGACAGAGAACACTGTGTACTCAATGCAGTGTATTTAAAAAAATATTTCAGCTACGAGTATTATAAAGTTGGTTTTCCACAGCTACATATAAAAAAAAACGTAGGACAGTGCGTACGAGCGTGCACGTGTGGAGATGACTGCCACGCGCACGTTAGCTGCACTGCTGCACGGTTCGATGGCAGCCATGCATTCGTGTGTATTTATTTATTTTTTATTAGCTTGCGCTTGGATGGCCAAGCACACCAGATTGTCCAATGCCAGCTACTGGCTTCACCACAGAACAGAGAAGACAGTAGAAATCGCATATAGCTTTATTAGTATCGGAACCAGCGTACCCAAACTCACACATATACAGATTAATTGTATTTCATAACACTAAGAAATCTTTGGTGTGATTGGTAGTTTAATTTTTAAATGAAAGTAGAAAATATGTCAGTGGTCGCTTATTTGAAAATAAACCACAGCTTTATGACAATAGAGTTGGTTTATTGTCTACTCTTTTTAAGTATTTATTACTTTTTTCGTTTAAAGCGCACACGGAATAGTTTAATGAGCAAGTTACGCTACCCGCCGCTAGATGTCACTATAATAAATTCATTTAATTTAATGCCGTATTTCGTTACCGATAAGATTTATATCTGCGAAATGAGATCATTACTACTCGTCCACCTGTAGTGATGTACCACGGTCGTTGACTTATTTATCGACATTCCGTTTTATTTTCAAACAAAATACAGTTTAGTTTTAAAAAAAAAACGTTGCCCAACACTAGAAATTTCTCCTGTATGGTGGGTGCGTTTACAAACATATAATTTCACATACACAAACACCCAGAGCCGGAACAACTATTTGTAGATCATACAAATATTTGTTCCGTGCGGGAATCGAACCCGCGACACGCGGCGCAGCAGTCAATCGGTCAACCACTGCGCTAACCGTGCGCCCAATAACTAGAGTCGATAAATATTATTATGTTTGTAATCAAGTTTTTATATAAATTTTGTCCGATACTTACGATTTATAGAAAGTATTATTAAGATATTTTATGGTAAACTACTGATCCGGTTTTAAAAATGATTCTATTGATACAAAGATGGGCGTATCTTTGTATGTGGTGTTTTTGTTCTATCAATAGAATACAATACTCTTTATTATGTACACCATATAAGTTACAGAAAGTATAGACGACTTACGACGACGACTTTTTTCTACTCCTCCGTTATTATTTTCTGATTAATTTCGTTGCGGGATCCAAGACAGTTAAATTCATTCGCCGGGACTTCGTCGAGCTTCATTGCCTCGGCGCTTTTCTGGTGGTCGCCACTGTTGATTCTGGCTTTCAGGAGTTGCAGTGGTTCGGGAATAGTGCGGTGGGATTGTGGCAAAAAAAAAGTATAGACGAAGAAAACATTACACTGGGTGGCACAGTGGGCGGCCTTATCGCTAAAAGCGATCTTTTCAAGACAACCTTTCCATGGATTTAAAAAATGAAAGGAAAGACAGTACTGTACGTAGTCTTTAGTGTTATATATTATTAATTACAAGCTGAGACCGCGGCTTCGCTCCCGTCATCTGTTTGCCAGCCCTACCCTACTTACCTACCTACCATATTTGTTTCTATAGTCATCAATCTTTCGCGGAGAATCTTAACACCGTGATTCAGAAAATGACTTCAAATTCACAACGCCATCTATCGAATATCGAGTTCAACTCTCCGAGTATCTGAATTGCGTGTGTTGTGATAATTTTACTTCTTGAACACTTTAAATTCATCTGAATTTTGATAGAGTGAACCGATTGCGATGACACAAAAACTAAGTAATTCTTCAAGTTACGCACAATATTTATGTATAAAAGTTATTTACATTGGTTTCGTACATGTCACGTGATGCGTGCACAAATAAACAAACAAACAGACAAAAATTCCAAAAATGCTGGAAATAGGTTCTGTTGGTTATCCTTTAACACACTGGCTATTTTTTTTTGGAAATATTTTCGATGTACAAAAAATGCTTTTCTACATATTTATTATATGTATTGATGATTGATGATGCGATAGACTATACTACAAATGCAATACGTCCTACTGATATGGGAAGCTTACGCTTTCGCCTGCGGCTACACTGTTATTATGATTAGCTTGACTAACTTCCTTAATGAACTGATGAAATTTAGGTCTATACACCAGTAGATCTTAAATTTCAGACTAACACATAAGCCACTTTTTAACTGACTTAAAAAAAGAAGGAGGTTCTATGTTCATGTGTTATTATTATTACACTTTGTTGATTTTGAAGGCTTTTGTCTTTTTAACCGACTTCAAAAAAGGAGGAGGTTCTCAATTCGTCGTAATCTTTATTTTTACACGGCTGCAAGGAAAGGGTTATGTTTTTCGCGCGTAAGAAGATTTTTCGAATATTGTAAGTTTAAAGTATCGATAACTCATTATCGATATTGGTAATCTCTAATTGAGTAGCTGAATGTGACATGTGCATAGTTGGAATCTTCGAGAACAATGTTTGAGTTTTAAAGAAAGTAGACCTTAAATTTAACACCATAAAATCAACTTTTACTTGTCTTGTTTAATAAAATATTGTTTTTACATTTTTATCGAAATAAAATAAATTAAGACTTGCCGATGGTAAGATATACCTACATTTGATACATTTTTGGTTCTTCTATCGTGTTTACATTCTAAATCAGCACAATAAGGCATTTTTGTATTTTTTTTTTCAAGTTTTTGTCACCGTGACGGTTGAAGCAAGACTGATGTGCGTAGTGTGTGCGCGGAAGTAAACATATGCAGAACTGTGCAAAACTCGGGGTACGCGGGCCCCGCCCACTTGCGACTTCTATTGTAGTAGGCGTTTTTTTTGTTCTGTGGGCTTCACAGGGGCGTATACGTTTATAAAAAGTGAAGCTTCACTTTTTGTATGAATGTTTGTATGAATAATGATACTTACGTATACTGATACGTACGTTTTATTTTAATGAATCTAGTAATTTAATGTATGCACAAAAGAAGAGTCAGGGATCAGTATAGTGAAGCTATGATGAGCATGGCAGTTGTATATTGAATGGTAGAAGTGTGCCGCAGCTCGACAGCGGGCGTTGGCGCGGGCGCACAGTTGATCGTAAAACGGCTCTAGAAGACATCGGAACCTAAATTTAAAAGTGTCGGTTTTTTTGCTTGACATGGCTTTTAATAGCTTATATCGTGCTTATATATTTCATAGGATGCATTCTGGTAGGCAAATTGGCAATTTTATTGTAAAAAAAATGTATGGAGCTGATATAAAAATGCATAAATCTCTGGAACCTAGACTATCCGTAATATCCTTGCACCCGGACGGGCTACCATGAAGCTACAATTAAACCAACAAGAATTCACAAAAGAACAGGGAACTTGAATGTAACTGATGCAATGAGAGTGTACCAGCAGCCTTATTGCGTAAGTGAATTCTCCAAAGCAAACGAGTCGATTCCTTCAAAGAATCAGAATCATTTCTTTCAACTTTTTCGGTATTGCGAAACTAATTTGGAAAGAGTACAAACATCCTCCTTTGAGTTGAAGTTCATCTACTGCGTTATGTTTCATCAAACTCGAACATTACACAATACCAATAGTGAAGTTTTATCTCGATTCTTCCGCTTTCGTTCATTCTTTACAATTAATTCTACGTCAAAATATTGGTAATGGAAAGGAGAATAACCTTTCCGTTTCAGTGTAATATGCAATACGTAAAGTCATTTTTGGGAAAGAATCGACTTGATTGCTTTGGAGAATTCACTTACGCAATTAGGCTGCAGGTTGAACTGCACACATCTGATGTGTACCCCTTCAGAGTCTACTGGTGCAATTTTATGTAATGAAATGGTGTAAGCAATATAAATACATATTATTATGATTGCAGCAATCTCGGATGATTTACCGTCATTTATTGAGGAGTTCCATTGAATATCTCCCAAGTTATTTAACAGATCTTTACCAAATTTAACTGCGGCCAATACGGGGCCATACTCTTTAATAAAAACGAATCATCTAGATCGGTTAATAAACAAAAATGCTATGCCCAAATAGATAAACCCAATAACAGGGAACTTGAACATAACTGGTGAAATGAGAGTGTAGAAGGCTAAACTGTACACATCTGCGTACCCCTTCAGTTTACTGGTGCCATGTTATGTTAAGAAATGGTGTAGACAATATACAGACATGCGAGTAATCGCATGCCTGTATATTGTCTGCAAAGCAATCTATGGTGATTTACCGTCATTTATTGAAGAGTTCCATTGAATATCTCCGAAGTTATTCAACAGATCTTTACCAAATTTAACTGGAACCTATCCGGGACAATACTCTCAGATCAAATAAAGTCAAGATGGAACGTAGCAAACAACAAAGTGACGCCGGTTCAAACTATGCCTTGCCGTACAAATACACAATTACACGCACTCACTTACAACGAAATTACGCCTTAGCTTGTCATTCGAGCTCACAGATCAAATAATAAAGCTCAACTGACAAGCTAAGGGGTAGTTTCGTTGTACATGTGCGCATGTAATTGTGTATTTATACGGCAAGGCATAGTTTGAACCGGCTTCACTATGTTGTTTGCAACGTTCCATCTTGACTTTTTATTTGATCTGAGACTCTTTCAAACAAAAGACGAATCATCAAGATCGGTTAGTAATTGGCGGAGATATCTCTGAACAAACATATACAAAAATTCAAACGAATTCAGAACCGCCTCCGTTTTTGAAGTCGGTTAATGAACATCAAAATATCTATAATTATTTTAAATTTATTTTTTTAAGTTAGATAGACACATTACACGTCTATTTCTATATATAGCAGCATATAATAGGTAAAACAAGTTGAGGATTAAAAAAAACGCACTCGATCTCGTTATACGCAGTATGTCAAAAAATCATAAATAAATAGTTCTATAAACCCGGTTATATATAACATTTAGTCTTGCGGTTCCGGAGATTTATGCATTTTTAACACGCTTTTATTAGCTTGGTATGTATCTATGTATCTATGTATCAATGTAACGGAATCTTTGAACGTGATTTTCACCCACTTCAAAACGTCGGATTGATTTGAAACTTTGCATACTTATCAAGGACCGATGCCAATACAATAATTTAGTCAAAGTCAAAGTACTTTTGAAAGTCAAACAAAAATTAAAATTTACAAGTAATAAAAGTTGATTCTACCGTGCGCGTTTAAATTGTTTGTCCCATTAGCCTTACCAAGATCTTCAGGATTATCGAGTTTTTAGTTCAATTTACCATTAAAGCGTGTTTTTTAGTTTTTAGAACTACAATTTATTATTTATATCAGCTTCATACATTTTTTTACAATAAATTTTTTTCTTAACAATTTGCCTACCTACCAGATTGCATCCTATGAAATATATAAGCATCATATTATAAGCAATAAAACCGCAAGCAAAAAAACCGATACTTTTAATTTTTAGTTCCTGTCTTCTAGAGCCGTTTTTCAATCCACTGTGCGGTGGCGTAGGTAACCGCCGCCGCGCTGCACACGTGCTGCTCTAGTGCTCTCATAGCGCACATGTTCAGCGTGATACATCGCCACACTGATGGCTTTACTATGCAGTATGCACTTAATTGCAATTGAAAGTTTTTTTGTGCTTGATTTTAACAATGTGAAACAATTTCGCCAAATTGTAAGCTAAGTCAAGATGTCGTGTGGTAATTGTTGTAAGTGACCTAAGGGGTCTCATTTATGAAAGCAAGAAAAGGGGTATGTTTTTCGCGCGTATATTGTAAGTATGTATGTAATATTCTTTATTACATGCATCGTATCTTTCAAACCACTTGACGGATTTTTATAATTAAGACATCGTTACAAGGTCTTGGCCGCCCAAGTGTTCTTAGATAAGTGCCGTTAAAAAAAAAGAAACATGGCGGATTTTGGGCGCCATATTGTAGGGGTTGCAATTTTTTTTTCTTCGAAACTCATCGTGTGGGGTATCAAAATGAAGGGTTTTATAGGTGATTACAAAAATATATACCACTTATATGTTTAAAAGTCATTCGAAAAAAAAGTATAACTAATAAAAGGCTGTATATAAAAAACCGGCCGAGTGCGTGTCTGGCCACGCGCAGTAATAGGGTTCCGAAGTTGCATAATGCGGTTAGTCCGCATTATGCAACGGGGGTTTTGTTGTTGCTACATGAACATTAGAACGGTTTCAGCGGCACACAACGTCTAAAAACGGGCCCACATAGAATGATGTTTTTTTTTTAAATCTATTTGCTCGCGTTTGACCACTATCTCGCCTGATGGTAAGCGATGATGTGGTCTACGGTGAATCACTCTAAATAAGGACTAACTGGTAACTGAAGGAGTTATAAAATCCAACTTCGCAACTGAAGTTAGAAAAATATGATCTATTTGAGTAACACCGCGGGTGCGAATTGCGAAAGGAGCCGATACGAGCGCTCGTTAGACCCACGGGGAATGGTATGGCTCGTTCCTGGATCCTTGCGCGCACGCTCCTCGTTTATTTCTCTTTCGGAATTTGATAAATTTCTTATGTATTCACCTCTAATCTGCGGTATTCACTATTTCGTTCTGGAAAGTTTTACGCTATTCAATTAGTGATGTAGTCGGGTAGAATTTTGACTTTATAGATGGATATCGACAAAAGAAAATAAGTAATTTGCTTGGCAATCGAATCTAATTTGACTTTAGATTACAAAACGTCAAAAATACTTCTGCACTAACACAAAATAGACTCCCCTACGCGCATCCCGTATGGACTACGGACGAGTACTGCTAACGACTCCGGCCACTCCAATGCGTTTCGAGCTTAAACATTATTAATTTAGACATCATTATTATTAAGGATGTTATGATTTTATTTTTGTATATTTTTACACCCGGAAAACATCGTGACGAAACCGGCATGTCCTAGAACCTAAAATTCGAAGACGTGTGACATCCACCAACCCACACTGGGCCCGCTTGGTTGATTACGGCCCTTTCCCTCTCACAGAGAGGAGGCCTGTGTCCCAGCAGTGGGAACATTAATTGGCTGATGATGTGATATTTTTACATGGTTCATAAGCATATATTTACTATCTGTTTTACACAGCTAACAACGTTATTTAAGTAAATTTTCAATGGCATTTGTACAAAAAATTTACTGGGCCAAGTACATTTTATAAGTTGGTCGGCTATTACTCGTAAACTTGTAAAGCCTGTTATGATTTTATTTTTACATGGTTCATAAGCATATATTTACTGTGTTTTACACAGCAAACAACGTTATTTAAGTAATTTTTCAATGGTATTTGTACAAAATTTTTACTGTTTCAAGTACATTTTATAAGTTGGTCGACTATTACTCGTAAACTTGAAAGGCCTTCTTATCCGTGATATATTTCCTTTTAATTTCGTTATATTTACTTCTGCCGTGAATTGTTTCACATAGCCAAGAGAAACCATTTCGCTGGAAGTGGGGAGGGGACACTTGACTCTAACATAAATTTGCCATTTAAAGCTTAATTTTACGCAAACGGATCTCTGAATCGAAAAATGGTTTTAACAAACCCATAATATTTTTCAATGGCCTATCCAACGATACCCCACACCATGGGACAGATGAGTAAAAAATATACATCCCCACTTTACGTCTATGGGATGTAACAGAAAAAAAATAATATATGATTTTATTTTACCACTTTGTCGGAATTATTAATATGTATATCCATGCCAAATTATAGCTTTATAGTACTTAGATTCTCTGAGCTAAGCTGCGGACGGACAGAAGGACAGAGCGAAACTATAAGGGTTCCTTGTTGACTTCGGAACCCTAAAAAAGTTAATAAAATAAAAAATACCGACTGCAAAGATGTAAACAAGAAGAAAACCATGCTGCGCAGTCGGAGGATATGTATAGTTTTAGTCAGCCATCTCGCGAACATGTATCCTCCGACTGCACAGCATGATTTTCTTCTTGTTTACATCTTTGCAGTCGGGTTTTTTGATTTCATTAACTTTTTTCCAAAAGACAAGCATGCGATAATATTAAAAGCCCGAAATGACGTCACTGCACCAGCATCAAGTGTTTCCCTACCAGATTGACAAGTCATGAACGTTGAGGATACGTAGCTCTGGTAAAATTGCGGAAAGTACTGGCATTCCAATTTCAGTTGTGTCTGCTTGCTTTTTGGTACATACATACAAGAACAACGACCTGGTCAACGCTGCGGGCGTCCGGTGGATGCAAAACGCAAAGGATCAATCAGTGTGGCGACGCTTGGGGAGGCCTATGTCTAGCAGTGGACGTCTATCGAAACATTAGGCTTGGTGCAGGGGTGCACCTAATAGCCTGGGATTGGTACGGAAACTACTACAGAACATGAAGCAGTTTTTTGCGCAGATACGGCTTCCACTTGGCGGTGTCATCACCATCATCATTGTAACGGATGCACGCTGCGCTGAAATTTATCCCATGGAAACGTAATTTATACTACCGGGATAGTGTCTTAGACGTCCTAGACCCGGTCATGGTCTACCTCTTGTTTGTCTAGACCAAAAACCAATATCCAAACATACACTTTCCCATTTTTTACTGACCTTGGTAGGCCGCCTGTTAATTTGATGAGTGCGCTCCTGTCGATCTGCGTCGAGCCTAATGGAGTACAGCTCGGTATGAAATTATAGGCCAAAGAGTAATAATATAAATTTATAGGCGTCAGGCAGAAATCTACCTTTTTGCTCTGCAGAGTGTGGCCTAGCTCCAACTCCATCCTGAAAACCATAGCAGGAAGGTTCGACACTCCGTTATTAAGATATGTTGTTAAAATGCATTCGGCACAACAACCTCGTTTATATTAAACTAGCTTCCGCCCGCGGCTTCGCATCTCAAGGGAATACAAACTATCCTATGTCCTTTCCAGTGTGTTAGGTCTCAAACATGCCAAATTTCATCTAAACCGGTTCAGTAGATCTAGATATTATCCCCTACAACCTCACAAACTTTACCTCTTTATAATATTAGTATAGATTAGATTTTTTTTAAGATATTACTGATGAGTGTACTAACATAGGTATAAGTTTTCTCATTTGCTAACCCATATGGATGTTGCCCTTAGGAGTCAGCAGTCAGCACTACTGACCGACAGACGGCAGTAGCGGCGAGCGCAACAAGCAACGTACCGCGACGCAGTATCCCGCCATCACTCGAGAGAATGAAGAATGACAGCTCACATGATCACATGCATCTCCCCTCACCCGGTCCACCGGGGCCGGGCGTCTGCGGCGTGCGGCCGGCTAGCCTTGCTTGTGTATATCGCATGGGTAAGCTGCCACAAAACACTTGGCATGCCGGTGCCAATCATTGTTTACTACTTATTGCTTTATAATGGTGAACCCCCATCATTATCTGATAGTTACTGTTTTTTCTTTCCCGTTTCAAGGAGATTACTTTTTGCGTAGTACATACACCATAAACTTAAGGCGCCTCCCCGAGCAAAACGCCGCGCTAGTCGTTTTTGTGCAGTTTTTAAGAGCTATCTACTCTTTATTTAAAAAGAAGTATCAATTAATAAAAATACATTGAATTTCTACATAATGTTGATTCTAAAATGGTAGTACACTTTTTTTTAACGAGGTGTAAGTATCACTAATCTCCTTCCAACAACAACATAAAAATGAGTTATAATTGTTGATAGCATGCATCTCCTCGTAAAGTGTTCATTAATTATTTTTTGTACTAACACTAATGGATAGACAATTTGATAACGAACATTTTGTAAGTTTTATTTTTTTCAAGACCAATATTCGTTTTTATTCTAAAATCTGGGCGTATTAATACTGTAATTCATGCGCCAACAGTGCCGCTAGGCCAATAAGAATGCTCATATCTCATGCTGATTTTTTGGTCAGGGTACGGCCTTAACAATATCATTGTAACAAGAAGAAACCTTTAATAAATCTTGCATGATTGTAATCAGTCAACATAACATGGTTCGATATGTCCATTACTATGAGTAATTTATCATGTTTAGGAGCTCGTGGGTACTCATAGCAATAATAAAAGTCCTGATGTTTTTGTGGTGTAAAATAAAGTATATAATCTATCTATCTATATAAAAGAGAAAGTATGTATGTTTGTTCCTTATAGCCTCCGAAACGGCAGGACCGATTTTAATAAAATTTTCAGACAATCTTTAGATTGACTCAGCGGATACGAAGCCGCGGGCAGAAGCTAGTAAGTAATAAATAAATGTTCCACGGTTCCATCTTCAAGGTTAAGCATTGCTTACCAAGGTCGGTCCTTGGATGTTCGACCAACCATTACATACAGTCTCCTCTGTTTCGATGAGCACTCCTGCCTGAGTAGTTGAGTACTCTTTACGGCCATCATATATTATGGTACCAATACTGCCGAAACCAATGTTAAATTCAGAGAGGGTAGCCTAATGCAAGATTCCAGTGTCCGCCGTAAGAGACATACCGCCGTATGATTGTCGATGGCAAAACATAATGTTCGCTGTTGTTTGCTTCTAATTCAAACAATCTGTCTGCCTAGTCTTGTCCTACCTATATACGCTACGGTCGGCTCACGGCTGCCAGCCTAAGACAGTGCAGCTTAATACTCGTACTAGTATTTCACATGCAGCATCTTCTTCACAACCCAGTCACGGTAACACGTTACCCCTTGGCGAGACTAGTGTCAAATATTCTGACACCAGTAATCACTGCTAAAGATTCACATCTGATAGCCAGGATCAACCGGAGCATGGAGGAGTCCCGGCACGTATTAATGGTTGCTAAACCTTGAAGACCCGGCCCGTGTAGCTGTTATTATTGAGTCAAAAGCTCTTCCTGTTTGACTTTTAATTCAAATTCATATTTAAATCAATTTTATTAGAAACCCAAGACGATGTAACAGGATGCGCTGTGCTGCATAACTCGAGCAGAGAGCCTTGAGTTATTCAATACCGACACGCTTACATATGAGGGATCGCTTCCAGCAGTTCGCCGATGCTTACTACATCAAATTACGCGTTGTAGAAGCAAAAAACCCATATTTCCCCTCTGTACACAGACAAGTTACTCACAGCATCCGCCATGTCCCTCACGTTTACGTACATACATCCGTGGCGAGCGGAACATCTGCAGGCCTCTTCCTAAGAGCTCTACCTGTTAGACTTTTAATTCAAATTCCATCTTTAAATTAGTTTTATTAGAAACCCAAGACGATGTAACAGGATGCGCTGTGCTGCATAACTCGAGCAGAGAGCCGTGAGTTATTCAATACCGACACGCTTACATATGAGTGATCGCTTCCAGCAGTTCGCCGATGCGGACTACATCAAATGACGCGTTGAAGAAGCAAAAAACCCATATTTCCCCTATGTACACAGACAAGTTACTCACAGCACCCGCCATGTCCCTCACGTTTACGTTCATACATCCGTGGCGAGCGGAACATCTGCAGGTGTCTTCCTAGAGCGAGCACAAGGGATACCATGCCCTACTACTATACAACATTAGCAGAGCTGATCATCAGTAAAGCGTATAGTTTTCATTCAGATCGTCTGAGTGGCAATGCCCTTATTTTTTTAGAACGGAATCTTAGCCTCAATTTGTAAGACACCGATAAGTTTTTAATAACTAGAATTGGCCTACATTTTTAAATTACTGGAAAATATTAATAATTCCTTCGAAACAAACTAATTATCGTGCTTTCATCTGATCAGCTAACGTCTGCTGTTGAACATTGGCCTTTAAACATAACATCACGCTTGTATTCCCCGAAGGGTTAGGCAGAGGAATAATAGCAGTTGGATTCCAAATGATAGCCAAATTCTAGGTTGATAGGTTGCTGCTTATACCGCGGCAATATACGAGTAGGTTCAAGTGTATCATGTATGGTTAGGTACGCAGCCGGAGCAGGTAATTACAACGAGTATGGAGGGCGGGTGAGGCGTGCCGCGGTGCCGCGCCGCCGCCGCCACACCGACCGGTTCGCAATTTTTTTACCGCTCGCTCGACGTCATTTACTACTGGTAACTGGAGGCGACTATCACAAAGCCGCGCGTGCCCCCGCCCCCCGACTTGCGAGAAGGCTAGCCTTACAGAATAGATACGCACAGAAGACTGGCTTCATACAACGAGCGAAAACCGGTGCGTACGTACTTTATCCTTCTTCGTTTTTTTATTTTATTATTATAGATAGGCTCGCGCTTGACCACTATCTCACCTGATGGTAAGCGATGATGGTCGACGGTGTAACACGCTTGCCTAGAAGTAACCTATTCACTACAGACCCCGAGGTTGTAGCTATCTGGAAACACAGACTCCGGCAGGGAATTCCACTCCTTAGCTGTACGTATAATGAAACTATTTTC
Organism: Orthosia incerta; assembly: GCA_948252205.1. Classification (NCBI taxonomy): domain Eukaryota; kingdom Metazoa; phylum Arthropoda; class Insecta; order Lepidoptera; family Noctuidae; genus Orthosia; species Orthosia incerta. Next base: position 4,749,581 of record OX411758.1, read on the forward strand.
AAATCTTTTAGTACGTATGGTCCACCATGTACCGATGGCGCATCGCCGTACGTCTTGTATCGATCGTCTTGTTGTGTGTCGTCGTATCGATGATTCCAAAATTAAATATATTTTGTCCAGAATTCAGCCACGCCAACGGCGTTGTCATTTGCCCCACAAAGGTCTTTTAAGGTGCAGGTGTTGTTACACAGAGAGCACGACAGAAGGAGCCACGTCCCAAACAATGCCTCAGCATTGTTTGGGACGTGGCTCCGCAATCGTACTGTGGGTCATTGGAGTACCCATTACCCCCATCTAACTAGGTTGTGCCTGCAGCGACCCACCTGGCTTCGTAGTCGGTTTAGAGATTTCCAGGTGGGCCAAGGCAGTTGGTGGCCTGCAGGGAGCTTTTCTGCGAGCTCAATATAGTCAGCTGGAGGAGGGTGTCTGAGGAGCCAAAGATTTTTCCTTGTTTCGCTTAAATCGTTGCCGTTAATTGATTTAATGATCGACAGGAAGCTGTTTCAGCTTTATAATCTACCACTTGGCTTCTCCACGTTATATAAAGGATGTCGTTTGTCTGTTAGTTGCTGATGCTTTTCTAAATAACTTGCCACTTCTCTTCGGATATCTCGAGGGGCTATACCTGCAAGCGGGTATAGTGCAGCAAGTGGGTTTGTTTTTAAGCACCCTGTAATAATCCTGCAAATCTCATTGAGAGCCACATCCACTTTTCAGGCATGGGCGGATCGATGCCACACTGGGCACGCAAATTCCCCAGCCGAAAAGCAGAGAGCTAAACCTGATACACGAAGGACATGTAGAGATGGAGATGCACCCCAGGCAGTAGATGTTAGACGGCGGAGTAGATTGTTGCGGCTGCTGACTTTAAGTTTTGTTTTCAAACAGTGGTGTTTGTAAGTTAGTGAGCGGTCCAAGGTGGCACCTAGGTAACACAGGGTGGTCATTGAGTTCTATGTTAGGGCCTCGCCATTTAATACTTAATTTTCGTGAGGCCTGACGGTTTCTCAGGTGGAATGAACATGACTGTGTTTTATACAGGGTATTTAAACGCACTGAGATCCGCCAGAGCCTTTTCGAAGTTTATTCGGCATCCTCAAAGTTTGCGGCCCTCGTAGCTAGCGCCAAGTCATACACGTAGTATAATCGTTCTGTGTTCGTCGTTCTGGAGTGATCATTTGTATAAATATTAAACAAAATAGGAGCCAGAACACTGCCTTGGGGTAGATTGTAGACCATTCCTTAAAATACGCAATCTGCTCTTTTCTGAATTAAGGTGGAATATAAACCGCCGATTACGCAACATTACACCCAAAAGGTGTACGAAAATGTGATCGTTAGTTAAAGTTATTAGTTCGAACAGCAATATTTTAACGTTGACCGTGTCGTAAGCAGCTGATAGGTCGACAAGTACGACCCCGGATATTCGGTTGGAATCTTTATTTACATGCGTACTTTGATCGCGTTCGTACTCAGTCGAATCGAATGACTGTCTCTCATATCCGCGGACTCTAAGTATAACTATTTATTCAGCCACACGATTTCGCAATGAATGCAAACGATACGGTGACTGCTAGTCTGGCGATGTTTCGTTTTGTTTATGATGTCTTTGCCGTCGTCGCCGAGCCGGTCAAAGCCGTCTCGCAACCTACGCGGCTGCAGCTGTTAAGAAGGCACAACAAAACATGAACGCCCTAATGCGATCGCATTGGAACCATACAAACTTACGATTGTTCTAGTAGTGTATGATTGTGAGTGGCAAGTGACAACTATAGTCATTGCTTGGTCGTCTATTGAGTATGTTATAATAACATTCAACGGATTGAGGTTTAATGCAAGCTCAGACAAAAGCATTCTCCACTAGACCAGAATGCAACTGTCGCTATCGCTAATCGATCGACGCCACTCGCTACCAGCGTGGCCCTCACTGGTGGCAACTGAGATTTTTTCAAAACAATATTTAATTCGCCACTGGGGGTGGCGAACCGGTGGCAACTGGGACATTGTTTGGGTCACTCGCCATCCCCAGTGTGTTTCATATATTAGGATAGTCAGAATAACACATAGGCTATAATCTATAAAGATATTTGGAGAAGTACTATGTAATACCACATGGGCAGCAGCTAGTAATGATAAAAAGGGTTAAGGGTCATTTGGCGTTTTAGAGCAGTGGTGGCCCAGTGGTATCGGCCGCGACTTACAAGTTGTAGGTCGTGGGTTCGAACCCAGGTAGGCGCTTTACTTTGTGTAAATTATTTCATCACCACTGCTCTCAAAACCGTGAAGGTAAACATTGTGACACCATCTCCTAGATTTATTATGGCAAACTGGGCCCCACATCTCTTTTGATTTTTTAGATTGATGTTGAACATTATAAGCATTTATACCCAAACTACCAGAACACAGAATCATGAAGAAGTATTTGCGGGCCTAGAATCATAAGCGGTAGAGACTAACGGAGTACCAGAAGATCAGAATCATAAAAAAGTGTTTCAGGCACTGGAAACATGCAATAGACCTCCCACAGGATACTGGGGTGCCCTCGGTGACAGATCCTCTTCACACAATCTGCTTGTAATATGGTGATTCCTCAAATTCCAACAATTTGAATAGCTATAAAAATCCTTTTTTATTTTACTTATATATACCTTATATTATTATACCTTTGCTGAATGCTGATAAATTATGTAGTTTGTACCTAAAGTTTTTTTTTTTTTATAATTTCACTATGTGAAAATTAAGTGTCCTCACTTATAAACTTTATTTTTAATACTGTTTGTTCCATTCCCACAGACAAACTGTGAAAACGGTTTTGTGTTTTTTTTCGGTTCTTAAGTTAAGATTTTATAAACTTGTACTTTAATAAATAAATAAATAAAAAATGAAACAAGCAGCAAGTACTCATTAGGATTGGTAAAGATATAATCAAGTGAATAGGGCTCCAGACAATGCCAGGAGCGCGAACATAATAACTAAAGGACAGGTTTAGTGGGTTGTCTTAGGGTCTGTATTAACATGCAAGTGCAATCCTAAATCGTACAACCGGTAGCCGAGCCGGCGCACCAGGTCCATGCAAGCGCTGGCCGCCGACAGTTCGAGACTACTCGCGCAGTACCTGCGGCTGCGACGGAGAGCGGCGCGCCGAGCAACGCCAGCAGCAGCGCCGCGATCGCCGACCAGCCGGGCCGCCCGAGCGCCCTGTGCGCCCTGAGCCCGGCCCCGGTCGCCATCCTTTGTCTTCTCACGCTCTCCTTATCACACGCATATCCGTAGACAGACACCCTCAAGGTTACGAATAACTACAATAAATTGCTCGTCAGGATCTTCTAGTAATGTTGAAATGGATCTCAATCTATTTCTGTTTACTATAGACGCTATACTACACTCATTACAATGACTGGAACTTGATATCACTATTCATTAGAATTATGAAATTGGTAGATTGTATTAAGGTCGTCAATTAAAACTAAGTTAGCACTGTGTATTACAAACTATAAGTTCTATTTGTTTCTCAAGCGACACAAACAAACAAACGACTCGATATTGCGCCCGCAGTACAGTACCGACCCGCGCCGCCGCAACAGTAAACATAACATAAATAAATAAAACTGAACATTTGATTTTTTTAGTCTATGGTATCAATGTTGCGAGACAACAATACTTAATTTCTTCTAAAAGTGATATATTATTTCTACTTTATAATAATAATTAACATAATTTTGTAAAGCTTAATGTTATCAACGCATAATGATATTAAACAAATTAGACCAAATGACTGATGTTATGCTAACCTTTGCATTTTGTATTAATAAGCTTAAAAAAGTTATGCGAAAACGTTATGCCAAACAATATTGTTCCTTAAGGTTACACTAGTCGAAAATTCTTCCATACAAACGTAGTCTAGGGATAATTCCATTGTTTTCTCAGTGTTTGACGATGTACGTTCAAAATAAAAAGTGATATCAATTTGTCTCATCATTATCTAGCCCTGTATGGAAACAAAAAAGTAAATAAGGAAAATATTCGAAAGTTATGAGCGTCGAAAGTTCCACATTTCAACACAAATTTTAACGCATTTTTGGGCGCAAATAAAAGCCATAAGAAATTCGGCGGAGAAAAATCGATCTAAATAGATTTCATTCACTCACAAAATGATTTACACCAGAGCAGAGCTCTGTCGCCCTATAAAATTATATTTTGATTTTGTACAATTACTTCTTACATTTGCAGCACTTGGGACACGATAGTTGACATTTGACACTGACAGCACTTAATGAGACAGACTGACAGAACAGACACAAAGTCAATTTTGACAAAATCGATGAAAAAGTAATTTAATCACAAAAGTATACAAAGCCCCTGTTAGATTAATTTCTATTACCCAAGCAAGGAGGAAGCAATAAGGTTTGTGATATAAAACCTAACATTGCTTATTGTTTAGACATACCATGTTAATATTTAACAGAGCAATTATTATGTAATGTTATGAATTAGGTTAGAATTTTGTTATTATTCTGTACAAAACTAGTTTTATGGCAACATATTCATCCTCCGTTGTATCTAACATAAAAGTGTGGAATGTGGAAGCCGATTTAGGTTTCTCACCTCTGCCAGCCAATTTGGAGTATAGAGGCGCAGGCGTGATCTTGTGTCAAATTTATGTTGTGTTCTTGTAGATGGGTGGGCACGGACATGGACCTCCGTACAGGATCCCGGACTATCAAGACTTCAAAGTCTCTGGCATCCCTCAGCTGGAAGAGCTAGAGAAAGCACTCGAGAAGAAGGGGCTGCGTGACCCCTGGATCAGGTGATTTTACAGCCGTTGCTTTATTTTTCACATTTCTTATTTGTTAATAAAAATTAATACTTTTGTTTGCCCCGACATTCTCAGCAATTTGCCATAAGTTAGCTATCTGAAAGGACAATGGGTTGTCTTATTCTCCAAGGTACCTGAAATTAAACACAAGGGCACATGCAAGGGGCATTTATTTTTAGTCATTGATTTAGTTACTGGGCTCGGCTAAGAGGAGCTTGTGGCTAAATAATAACAGCCGCATGGGTTGATCATCAAGGTTAAGCAACGCTTGACGAGGCCGGTCAGTGGATGGGTGACCATTTCAACATACCGAGTTTCCCCCGTGCCTCAGAAAGCACCTTAAGCCGTTGGTCCCGGCTGTCATTTGAAGATCTTTGACAGTCGTTACGGGTAGTCAGAAGCTTGAGATCTGACACCAGTCTTGCCAAGGGGTACCGTGTTACCCAGTTACTGGTTTGTGGAGGTCAGACAGGCAGTCGCTCCATGTAAAACACTGGTACTTAGCTGAATCCGGTAAGACTGGAAGCCGACCCCAATATAGTTGGGAAAAAGGCTAGGCAGATGATTGGTTTTGTACACATACTCACAATATATTCATTGCACCACGTCTGCTAGACTTCTTTGGTGGCACGGACTCTATAGTCTAGATATTATGACACTAAATGGATGTAGTTACTTTTATTGGGAATAATTAAATATTTTTAGAGTAAATATGGGGTTGGATCGTTTTAGCTAAAAGCCATTTTCAATTATGCTAAATTTATATTGAATTTTGCAGTAACGATCCAAAATGGCAGATTGTTATGTAGCAAGAAAAAGAATCCACTGCAAGTTAAAAGAATGTAAATAGCCAATTGGCAAAAAACGGAACCCTTATGGATTCGTCATGTCTGTCTGTCCGTCCGTCTGTATGTCACAGCCACTTTTTTTTTCGAAACTATAAGAACTATGCTGTTGAAAGTTGGTAAGTGCATGTATTCTGTGAACCGCAATAAGATTTTCAGACAAAAATAGAAAAAAAGCAATAAATTTTGGCGGTTCCCCATACTTAGAACAGAAACTCAAATTTTCCATCAAACCCATAACCCGTCGTGTGGGGTATCTATGGATAGGTCTTCAAAAATTATATTGAGGTTTCTATTTTTTTTTTTGCGCGAGGGGCACTTCCACAGTGGTACAATGTCCACCCCCTCCCGCTGTAACTTCTAAAATAAGAGTAATAAAACTAAAAAAATATATGATGTACATTACCATGTAAACTTCCACCGAAAATTGGTTTGAACGAGATCTAGTTAGTAGTTTTTTTTTAATACGTCATAAATCGTAAACCGCAATTTACCAAGTAAGTCCGACTCGCACTTGGCCGGTTTTTGTGTAACTACGTCCATTTAGTGTCATCATTTCTAGACTAAGTCCGTGGTACCAAAGAAGTCTTGCAGACGTGGTGCGATAAATATAATGAGAATAAGTGTACCAAACTATTACTAACCCAAAATCTGACCTAGTTTTCGTTATTTGATACTTTGCTTCAGTAGCCTGTATATTTTTTTAAATATTGTACTTGGGTACCAAGTTTTTTTTTTTAACTTTGCCCCACTCTAGGACTTTCTTCCTGTATCGTGGGTGCGTTTACAAACATTTAAACTCGCATACACGAGACACCCAGGTCCGGAACAACTATCTGTAGGCCATACAAATATTTGTTCCGTGCGGGAATCGAACCCGCGACACGCAGCGCAGCAGTCGATCGCTCAAACACTGCGCCAACCGTGTCGTCGAATGTTGATCGACTTACGATTCGCAATAATAAAGATTCGTGTTTAAAACATCGATTATATAATTTTAGGAATGAAGCGTGGCGGTACCATCCCGGGTTCGGGTCGAAGTGGGCACGCGCCAACAAGGTGTTCTTCCGCGGCCTGCCGCTGGGCCTGGCGCTGGCCATCGTCACCGTGGGCGTGGGCAAGGCGCTCGAGAAGGGCGGCGACCACGACCACGACGGCCACGGCAAGCACTGACTGCTCGCCTACTGCTTAGTTACCTACTCCTAGTGTCAGTCTACTGAATAATTATAAATTATGCTGTTAAAACGTCTTTATATACCATTCCCCCTCTAAAAAGCTTATTTTGTTCACTGGAAACAGTGAATAAAAAGCACGTTTAATCACTATTTTAGTGAATATTCAAAATCCATACAACCTCCTTGCGCAAAAAATACTCTATACAAACTCTTGTGCAAAGAATACTCGAAATACAAAATCCCTACAGTCGTGATTTAGTTGTTAGAATTCTTCACTTGCTCGTGATTCATCTATGGCCCTTGCTATAAATCCGTCTTTTATATTCACTAGTTGCATAATATACTATTTTCAGGTTTCCGTACCCAAAGGGTAAAAACGGGACCCTATTACTAAGAATCCGCGATCCGTCTCTGTCACCAGGCTGTATCTCATGAACCGTGATAGCTAGATATTTAAAATTTTCACAGATGATGTATTTCTGTTGCCACTATAACAACAAATACTAAAAATAAAATAAAATAAATATTTAAGTGGGCCTTGTTGTATACAAACGTGATTATTTTGCCATTTTTTATGATAATGGTACGGAACTCTTCGTGCGCGAGTCCGACTCGCACTTGGCCGGTTTTTTTAAATAACATAGAATATAATTATTTGGTATTAACAACACAAATAGACATTGATTTTTACAAATTAAAAATGTAATTTCATTACCTTGATGTGGTACACACATAAATAAATAATAATGTTGTAGCAAAAATTATTTTTAATAACACTTTGGTCAGTCTCGCTCAATATAACAAGTAAATATTCACATCCCTCTCATATTTTATCATCTGACCACATTAACTTACAATAAACAAAATACAATATTTTAATTTATGCCATTGTCTAGAAACTTGGCTTAGAAAGTAGATGAGAAATAAACATAAAATAATGTTTCAAAACAAGACTCATAGTAGACACGTCAGGAAACTTAATTCACATTATATTACAGCTTGATGTACATTGTAGCATGGAGGCGGTGCTCACGTGGAGCGCGGCTTGAGGTCCTCGTAGCAGGCGCGCAGGTAGATGTAGTTCTTCTTGGCCGGGTTGAAGTGCTCGTGACCCTGTAACACGCCCGACATGTTACATTAGCGGCTCACACATACGCATGGCGCGGACGCGACTGTTCCACAGTATAAATATTGACGAACAGTACGTAAACTACCTACAAAAACTCGAACTACTGACAGCACCGCGGACGCTGCTTGGGGTCTCGTCGGTGCGCATGTTTGTGTGAGTGTGCCGTTTCGAGTGTTTGTAGGTAGTTTCCATACTGTTTGTTTATTTATACTGTGACTGTGCGCTGCTGCATACTTTGTATTATTTGCGTTTCAGATGTTAAATATCTTTCATAACTAGCTTTTTACCCTCCCACCCTATTACTAAGGTTTCACTGTCCGTCTGTCACCAGGCTGTATCTCATGAACCGTGATAGCTAGACAGTTGAAATTTTCATAGATGATGTATTTCTGTTGCTGCTATAAAAACAAATACTAATAACAGAACAAAATAAATATTTAAGTGGAGCTCCCATACAACAAACGTGATTTTTTTGCCAGTTTTTGCGATAATGGTACGGAAGCCTTCGTGCGCGAGTCCGACTCGCTCGACTCGTTTTATACTATTTAGAGATTAGATATATAAGGACCTATGAAACTATAAATAATGTGTACAAACGTGTAAAAATTGAATTGTCTAGCATCACTTGGTAGTCAGAAACATGTTGTTTGGTTGTGGTGAGTGGTGTACATGCAATACCTTGGACCAGTCGTATCCCACGGAGTAGGCAAAGATCTGCCCGTTGTGGTTGAAAGCGCACTTGGTGAGTGGCTGGTCCAGCATCTCCGAGGACTTGAGGCGCGTGCGTGCGTCCTTGTCCCAGAACGAGAACGAGCCGTCCGAGCCCACCGTGGCCAGCGTGCCGTGCGCCGGGTGGAATGCGATGTCGTTCACCGCGTAGATGTCCTGCGCAAAGAGCACACGTCATTCACACTCACTGTGGAGCGGTCGCACAGTCCATGCGGGAAGCACAGAGCACTCACCTGGTAGCCGGTGGTGTTGGCGGGCGGGCGGTGGCACTTAAACGTGAAGTTGTCCTTGGGGTTGGTGGGGTTGACATACTGGATGGCCACGCGGCCCTCCACGCTGCCCAGCGCGAAGCCGGTGGGCTGCTTGGTCTTCTTGTCGCGGAAGATGGCGATGCAACGGTGCTGATGCTTGAGAGGAGACTCCACGCGCTTGTACTCGCCCGGCTTGCCCTCCAGTGTGTACAGGCAGATGCCGCGGTCCGCCGTGCCCACCACGGCCATCGGGTAGTCCTGCAGACATACACAGAGCGTGAGCTCATTCGCACACGGACTTTAGCCGACAGCGACAGTTCGCGCTACTTACCACGTCCGCGCAGTAGCAACGCTCTGACAGGTTCATACTCATGATGGGGGCTGAGCTGCGGGTGTCCCAGAACTGAAACCAAAATACATGTTGATGCCTGCAGTCATACAATGTTTGAAGCTAAAGAGAGTGTTTTGATGGCTGTGGCAAGACGGAAATACCTTGAGTGTCTTGTCCCAGGAGGCCGTCATGAGACAGCTGTAGTTGGGCGCCTTGATCCAGTGACACGTCTTTACGGGCGCGTCGTGCGCCGCCACCTGCGAACACAACACCACTGACCATGAGCTGACTTTCACATCAAGTAAATTCAATAAATACATACTACAAGACCATGCTGAAACATATATGGGCCAAATAACCTATATGGGATCTAACTATGGGGACTCCAGCATAAGCGTAATACAGAGAGCTCAAAATTACATCCTGAAGCAAATTTCCAACTCACCATGGTTCTTAAGAATCTCAGAAGTACATTAACATTTTAATATCAAGACAGTAAAGGAAGAGATAAGATCCTCCTGTTCTAAATACAAAGCACGACTTGGAATCCATCCAAAACAACTAGCAATGCAGTTAACTATACCCCAAATCAATATGCAGACTCAAAAGGCAACATATTTTGGAAACAGACAGCTGCACTTAATTCACTATGGAGATTTTCCCAAGGGGGATTTTGCTCTGAAAGTTACAAAATTATTTCATCTCATCTGCTCATAGTCTGCTGACTGATTGCAATTTAAAAACACAATAAAAAAAGAAAATAACATGTCACCTGTATTGATTGGTTTGAAGCTAGGTCCCAGCACTTGACACTCTTATCAGTGGATGCCATGAAAACTTTACTGCCATCCTGCAAATACAATACAGCGAGTTACAATGAATGAGCATGCTCCAGTCAGTGCAGTAAGTAAGTAGCAGTAGTATGTACTGACATCGTGCCACGCCACGTCGAGGATGGGCCCGTCCATGCTCTGCACTGCCTTGGGCACAGTCTTGCCCGATGCTTCCACCTCCCAGCATCGCACCTGTAAGTATGACACTAAGTTGATCACTAACCAAGACGACTACATGGAGCAGTTGGATTCTGTTTGTAATTGCATAATGTTATAAAAAAAATATTAAAGATGACTAAATTTTATTTCTATGTTTCACAATATTTTACAATACCTACTACATGTTTTGCAAAATGCCACAACCAATTTTCTTAAAAAAATAAAATATTGATGACTTTAGTGAATATACTCCCGTAAACACATTTATTTGACACGCTAAGAAGAAGAACTTATACTATAGTGGTAAATGTACACATACAAATACTGAGCTGCGAATAAAATAATTGTAAGAAAAACCCTTCCGATGGCCCTCTGGCATTCTCTGGTGCTTGACATCAACTTGTTGACAGAAATCAGTTCTTACAAAGAGACATCTGACAGCTAACTTCACAGATCGAAAGTTGTACTGTATATAACTCATCTGTGGCTGCGAAGTTGAGGGTGCCTTTCCACCAGAGATGTGCTATGCAGCTATGCACGTTTCCACCAGTGCTATGCTATATGGACCAATGAATATGATTGGTGGATATCAAACGCATCCATAGCAACATCCATGTCTCTGGTGGAAAGGTACACTCATGATTAGTAAGCCGTGCTAGTGTGCGGCCGGCGCGCGGCGGCAGGCGACTCACCCGGCAGTCCCAGCTGCCCGCCACGAGGAACGTCTGGGGCAGCGTGGGCGGAGAAAACTCCAGCGCCGAGACAGTGTCGTCCGGGGGCGAAGTCACCTCCAGATCCTTGTTCGGGTTGCTCGGCGCGCCGCCCAACTGGTTGAACATTTTTAATAGATCACCACTAACTACCAATAAACAAAACAAAGTAGCCTGCTGTTGTATTACACTACCACATTCAGTCACAATAACTATAGATAATGCATTTGTTAAGTGGCGACTGGCGCGATAAATCTCGCCTAACGTCTTGTTTTTGGTTTTGTTGACTTTTTGAATTTGAAGGTTAGGTTTGGTTTTTTTTTCCGGCCTGGATACAAGTCCGTTTAGTCGCGTCTTCACATTATATAGAGTCTGGCAAACGAAAGTAGAGACTGAGAAAGCGCGGCAAATTTAAAAAATACCAGCATAGCAACCCCAAAAACAAGTATGCAATACCTGGAATAACCTAATTTGATACTTTAGAATTATTTATATTACTAAAAATAAATATAAAGAATAATAAAGAATAAAAATACTATAGGTACATTTAAGTATTACCACTTTAGATATACCAATCTGAATAAGAAAAAGCAACAGTATTCTATAATAATTTTGCTTTATTCACTATCAATCAAAATCTGAATCTAAGACTTCCATGTGAAAAGATTCATAAGAGTCACAGGAATCATTGTTTTCTACATTAATAGTGAAACTTTTTAAATGATTAAATAGAGAAAATGTTTTTACAAAAAGATAAATAGTGATACGAATTAAAACAAAGTATCAACTTAGTAGCGTCATACGGAAAATTGGGGTTGACATTAGCATAACATTGCCATATAAAAAGTTTGCAAATAATTCTAGTGTCTACTTTCATTTGCCAGACTCTATATTTTTTTTTTTTTTTTTTTTTTGATTTTGGCATTGCACTATTCGTGCTTATTGCCACTGACAATATTTTATCTGATAATAACAAAACGTAAGAATTGATAACTCGCGAAATAAAAAAATATTACAAAGGGAAATTTGGAAACGGAAAGGAGAATAGTTGTTTATAATAAAAATAATAAATTTTAACAAATTTAACAGTGTAATAGAGACATGTAATACAACAGCAAACTCACCAGGTGACCCAATAGAAGGGCCAACTCGGTGCGTCTATCGGTTTTTATACCTACTGAACTAAAAACTATTTAATAAATTATTTATATACATATTAAAATTTACATTTAAATAGCTATATCATTATTTACAAGGAAAAGTGCTATGGTTTTATAAATATCTAAATTAAAATTAAATAAAATACATGAGATAGAAGTGGGCAAAGGGACTCGGAGGGAAACAAGGCTTTGGAAAAGTGAGGAGTGGTCATAAAGGGGACAGGCAAAAATAAAGTGGTTCAGATCTCCCACTTCAGCGCCACATTCACACTCAGGGCTCTGCACAATGCCAAGCCTGGCAAGATGAGCTGGAGTGCACACATGACCCAATCGCATACGTATGAATATGGTTGAAATCTTTTTGCTTAGCTTATACTTGCTAAACCAAGGTTTTACAGGAATGGATGGTTGGATAGTACGATAAAATTTCCCTTTTAGTGATTGCCCTGACCAAAGCTGACCCCAGGATTCCTGTAGATAAACCCTGGGCAGAGCAGCCAGATCTTGGGAGTTATTTTTGTACGGAAAAATGTCTCCACATAATACAGCATCATTAGCTAAATGGTCTGCTCTCTCATTACCTAAAATGCCACAATGTGAGGGTATCCACGCAAAATGCACTGAATATCCCATACTAGAACATCTGTGTAGTAGTTCACGTGTTTCAAATATAATAAAAGAATTATGAGAATAGAAAGGAAATCTGGCCAAAGATTGTAAGGCACTCCTTGCATCAAAAGAGTAACCATGGAGTTTCTTGCCGGTTCTTCTCCATAGGAAACGACTAACCCGAACCGTGCACCTTTTGTCGACGTTTTATAAGTGCCCATGTAGGCCTATGTAAAATAAAAATATTTGATTTTGATTTTGATCAGTTAAAATGAGTGAATTCCGTAAGCCCATAAGGAGTATATATTCGACAGCTTTGAATAGACCGTAACATTCTCCCGTAAATACAGATGATTCGGGCGGGAGCTTTATTTTTTGGACGACATTATACTGGGAGTGATATACACCTACTCCCACACATGAGTTTCTTCCATGTTTTGAAACATCTGTAAACAGAAGCTGACAGCCCATAAAGTCTCTATCCATAGTAAAGTTGAAATTAATGTTATGACATACGTCATCTCGGTAAATGTTAAGGTTATAATGAATGTTTGGTGCCATAATTAATGAACTGTAATTACAATGATATATAGGAAGAAATTGGGATTGGTGGCAAGGAGCTTCAATTAAATTGTATTTTCTAAAGCTTTTAACTAAACACGGAGTATCTTTGTGCCTCCAGTAAGCGGATGAAGTAACTTCTTCAGAGAGAATGGAAAGTGTATTCCGTAAAGGATGATTTGTAAATTGCAAACACCGAGCCATAAATCTATCAGCTAAAAATTGACGTCGCAAATGAAGCGGAGGGTCTCCACATTCCACCTGAAGACAATTAATAGGACTGCTTTTCATTGCACCTGAAACTACTCTTAGTGCCTTAGACTGAACACTTTCCAGTTTCTTAAGACCAGCTACATTAGCAGGTTCCAGCAAAAAGGTCCCATAGTCCAATACACTTCTAATCAAGGTGTTGTACAGTAGTTTTAAAGAAAAGGGATGTGCGCCCCACCAAACACCAGCAAGACATCTAATTATGTTGATATTTCGTTCACATTTAGCGGCTATATACTCACAGTGTGGTAAACCTGTAAGATGTGTATCCAAAACAAGGCCTAAAAATTTTACTTGATTTTTAAGTGGCATAGAGATATTATCATATAATACTGTAACTGCTGGAGGCTTACGCATTCTAGTAAATAGGACTATGTTGCTTTTATCAATTGACAGGTGTAGACCATTGGTTTCCAACCAAGTCTTCAGTAAGCATAAAGAAGATGTTAAGGAAGTACAAATATTCGCAACAGAATGACCAGATAAATAAAGAAGTAAATCATCTGCATATTGAAGGACTTGTACCGACTCATTTAGAGAGGATTCTAAATCATAAGTGTAAATATTATAGAGAAGTGGACTAAGTACAGAACCCTGAGGGAGACCTTTCCATACTAAACGGGTAAATGTACACCCTTGAATGTCTAGATTTAACGATCTCTCTGAAAGCATATTAATTATGAAATTAGACAGCATTTTTGGAATTTGTAATAAGTTCAACTTTTGTTCCAGGACTGATACTAGGACATTATCGTAAGCTGAACTTATATCCAGGAAGGCAGCAATAACAGAGTTATTGGAAGAAAAGGCTAAGCGAATATCAGTTGTAAACACACTAAGACTATCAATGGTACTCTTACCCTTCCTAAACCCAAACTGTGATGTTGCCAACAAGTTTTTGCTTTCCAAAAACCACTCCAAACGATTCTTAATGAGATGTTCAACAATTTTAGCAAGAACTGTTGAAAGTGCAATTGGTCGATAAGAAGTAACTTTAGAAGAAGGTTTGTTTGGTTTCAGAATAGGAATAATTGTTTGAGACTTCCAACTTGATGGGATGTTGCCAGATGTTAAAGCTGTATTGATGAGATCTAAATAAATTAAAAGAACAGAGTCAGACAGATTGGCTATAAATGAATATGGTATACCATCTTCACCAGGAGCTGAATCCTTAACATGTGAAAGGACTCCTTTCAACTCACTTAGTGTGAAAAGAGTGTTCAACTCGGAGTCCAAAGTAGGAACATAGTGAAAATGCATTAATGATCTCTGTTCTGGGACCGACGGAGGAGCCAAATGATCCATGAACTCATTGGCCAACTCTAATGGCAGTTTTGAGGATGTTGTGTCACTGAATGCTGACCTGAATCGCCTGATATTTTGCCATACTACAGAAGCATTAACTTCTGGAGAGATGGATGCACAAAATCTTTGCCAACCTTCAAATTTCTTTTTCCTGAGGAGCTTACGAGTTGCACGAGCAGCTTCTTGGTAAATCTCAAAATTGTGATGAGTCATGGTATGGCAATAATTTTTTTCAGCTTCTTTTCTTTTTTTAATGGCCTGAGTACACTCAGCATCCCACCAAGGTGGTGAAGGAATTTTGCCTTTAGCCCCATTCTTAATAGGGAAAGTATTATCTGCTACCTCTATTAAAATTCTTGTAATTGCATTAGATAATAACTGAGGATCATGTAGTATGGAAATAGATAAAGCAGAAATTCTTTCTTCCACACAATTTTTGTATTTATCCCAGTCTGCATTTTGAAGTCTGTATTTTAATCGCGGTTGTGGTGTCAGAATGCAAGTTTCTGGTTTTTTAGGTGGAAAAGAAATGATTAAAGGAAAATGATCACTACCATAAGAAGACGGTAAAGGCGACCAGGATAATGTCGATGCCAACTCAGGTGTGCAGATTGAGAGATCAGGAGCACTATTTCCCTCATCTGGATTTGTTTGGCGTGTTGGAAGACATGTGTTTAAAATACACAAATTGTTTGAGTCTAGAATTTCTAATAACTTTTCCCCATAAAAATTGGAACAAGAACTGCCCCAAGTCTGATGCTGTGTATTAAAATCACCCATTACCAAAAATGGTTTAGGTAAAACTGTAAAAAGATTATTAATTTCAGAAAGAATATTTACAGTAGGGCGAGAATAATATATACATACTATACAGATTTTATTTACAATAGCAGCAACAGCAGATATATCATCACTGAGACTTGGAAGAGGAAAAGACTGAAAACACAAGTTATTTTTAATAAGTATGGCGGCACCGCCATACCCATCGCTTCTGTCTGTTCTTAGACACGCATAGCCAGGAATTCTAAAAGAGAACCCCGGTTTCAGCCATGTCTCACAGAGAGCGACTGCAAAAGGATTATATTTATTTAATATATAGTACAGATCAGATTTTTTATTTACAATGCTGCGACTGTTCCACTGAACAATCTTGGGTTGAATTGGATCCATTATGGTTAAATAAGTTAGACAGCGTATCAATTAAAGTGGCAACGTTGGACGGTTCAATCATATTATTTTTAGATAGTGTATTAATTAACATGATAATTAAATTAAAAATTTGACTTTCATTATTATTAGTTGTTTTATTATGCAAAGCAACACCATTACCTGATTTAGAAACTTCATTATTAATAATCTCTTGATGAGCTGTCCGGTCATACCCCTTGGCTGTTTTTGGGGGATCCCGAGGTTTTAGGAATACCGTTTTCCTGTGTGATGTGAAATTTGATGTGTTTGGTGAATGAGGCGAAGGTGGTGTAGAAGAAAAATTATTATTTTTGTGTGATGGAGCAGATGTTACCACATCTGCATATAATTTGGAGATTGGGGGATGTAGCAACGACGCTTCAGCATACGACACGCAGCTATGGGCCATATAGTGCTTAATTGACTTTTGTCTCTCGAACTCTGGGCATTTTTTGTTAATGGCGTAATGAATGCCACCGCAATGACAGCATTTACTGTCATTTTCGTCTTCAATACTACAAGTGTCAGCAGAATGCCTCTCCCCACACTTGAAGCACTGAGGGTTCGACCTACATTGTACCTTTGTATGACCAAAATGACAACAATTAAAACATTGAATTGTTGGGAATGTATACAATTCTACTGGCATCGAATTATAACAACAAAACACACGTTTTGGTAAAATTTGACCATCAAAGGTGAGCACGACTGTTTGGGATGGTTTCCAAACAGGTGTCGGTTCGTGAACTTTATAGTTAAGACGCCTTGCCTTAATAACTTTTCCGCATCCAGTGGGAACAGTCACATTTTCCATTATTTCCTCGGGAGACCATTCGGTAGGAACACCTTTAATAATACCCATACGACACACATTAATAGATGGAACAAATGCTTTTAATTTCTCTTTCACTAAACAAGGGTCATTTATAAAAGAGTTTGCATCTAGGTAATGAGAGAAGCTTAATGAGATCCTATTTCGACCGATGCGTTTTAGAGAACCATTTACAATATTATTGTAGCGGCGTTTTTTAAGAAAATGCCCTAATGTAATTGGGTGTAATGATTGAGCAGAGTTTCCTGTATCAATATTTTTTTGTATATGTACAACATACGGCGACAGGTCTGTGGCTTCGTACAAAGCCCTAGCAACCTGTGGCGCTTTCTGGAGAAGTTCTGATGTGGAACGAATATTACTTTGTTCACCTTCCACAGAACGTGGAGTGGCTTCCCGATGGACTACTACCGATTCATTATCGCAATGGCAATCTGATTCCTTATTAATTCCTGAAGAGTGACCATGTCTCCTTCTTTTATTACAGTGTTTGCACATTTTACGTGGAGCTCTAGCCCTTTTCCGCTCCGATCTGGTTATGGACGAGTCAGTGTCCATACTTGATTCATTAATAACAATGTTAAGCCCAACCGAGGGGACTGTGCCCCCCGGATCAGGCGGTTCCTTGTCCATCGGACAATGAAATAAAAAAATGTAAAAACTTACCCTAAATGTAGAAAATTATATACACAAACAATAAAATTAACTAGCCTAATCAATATCTACATAAATCTACACAACTTATCTCCAATATCAAAAGTTTTGTGTTATTTAAAAAATCCGAAAGAAAAATCACGACCGCCAAATTCGACAATTCCCGCGCTTTTTTTCACATTATATTTAGTATGTCAACACTTCAACTTCACTTTGACTTCTTGTTTGTTATTGCAACAAATATGAAATATTCTGTTCAGCCAAGGACTTAAATGAGTTTGATCAATTAAACCTCATTCCAACACACTATTTCAGCAAAGCTTACTGATAAGACTGACTTGATATATTTTCTTCCAAACACTCCAAAACACATTCTATTTAGAAAGCATTCTGATACAGAACAAAAAAAAAACTAAGGACTGAACTTGAAGGCCTCAGTAGCCAAGTCATTAAATTCACAAAATCAAAACAGCGCAAGAAAAAATTACAATGCCACCACCGAATGTCAGATAACACTGTCAAAGTCAAACAAAACATAATTGTCAAAAAAATTGTCAAAACGAAAACAGTCAAAATCAAAACTGCAATAATTGTAAAATACAACAATAGTTTACAATTCCATATAATTCATGTGATTATTTAAATAAGTAAACAAATCATAAAAGCTAAAATGAGTAACATTCAGTACGTACAAATTAAGGATCTAAAACCCGGCATGAAAAACATAAATGCCGAGTTCATCGTGCTTGAGGTGGGCCCACCAACATTGACGAAAGAAGCGCGGGAGGTGCGCACCCTGCGCGTGGCTGACGCCACGGCCTCGGTGAACCTATCCGTGTGGGACGAGCCCGGTGCTCTGCTGCAGCCCGGCGACATCGTGCGCCTGACGCGCGGCTACGCGAACCTGTGGCGCGCTGCGCTCACGCTCTACTCCGGCAAGTCCGGCGACATCCAGAAGGTGGGCGAGTTCTGCATGCTGTTCAACGAGCAGGTGAACATGAGCGAGCCACAGCCGACGCCGCCGCCTGTAGCCGCCGGCGCCGCGGTCGCCGCGCCCGAGCGTTCCAACGGGGCGCACACGCCAATGCGCGCGCTACAGGCGCCGCCAGCGGCCGCGGCCCCGCACGGCGCCAAGGCAGACCGATTCGCGCCGGCAGACCGCGCGCCGGAGCACGGCAAGCACGCGCACAAGACGTACGTGCGCGGCCGCGGCCAGCAGCGCGGCAACAATCGCAGGTAGCACGCGCCGCTGCCTGCCTTTAGTGCCTTTCAGGACAATGGTGCGTTCATTGTGGCATGATGTGTGAAACTGATCTATCATACAGTGAGACAATCTGAAACAATTTTCCATACTGTGTATAGTGAAACCTGTTGATTAGCAGTGTACTATAAATATGAACAATTACACATTGTCATAATGTGAGACTATTAATTCAAAAAGTCAGGGTGTTACGCATGTTTCATTTCCTGTGAATATACAACCATAAGTTTTTAACATATTTGTATTTAAGTATAGTTAGTGTTTCTGAACTTTACTGATGATTTAATTATTAGTAAGTTAATGTATTTTATATTTTTTTATTATTATTTGTGAATATACATAGTATAGAGATGACAAAACACAGCACTCATAGAAAATGTGATTGATGACAAATTACCATTAACTAATACAAATAAATCAAATTCAAAATCAACCCATATTTATTAACTTCTCTCCAGTATTGGTACAGTAACATGCTGACTGCTGAGCACTTCAATCAGGCCGTTCAAATATAAATTAAACAGGGTAAGAAGTTAGGCCACTGTGACACCGCACTTGAGCTGATATGGATTCCAAATTGCCCCCTGCTCACCTGACACTGGACTGGTGCACATACTAGTACTGAGACGTACCAATGAGGTCCTGTAGCAAGTCTATGATTTTCAACTTGTCCCACAGCATAAACAGCATATTCTACAAGGTCAAAAGCCTACAACAACACTGGCGACTTACAATCTGTGTAGTATTTGACAGAATGCTTTAATCATCCTCAGCTGTACACAGAAAGTAATCTACACTGCTTATCAACTTTTACCCATCAAAAACATAAATGTGAAAATGGCAGACAAGTTTACAATACTAAGAATATGCTGGTTGTTGATTTCGCTGACAAAAGAATTGAGATCCACCTAAATGGGTGCCAAGTTCTGTAGCACACACAGCACAACATTTACCCTACCATACCTACCCTATCCTACCTACCTACCCTACCCTACCCTACGTACCTACCTACCTACTCTACCCTCCCTTACCTAACCTACCCTACCAACCTACCTACCCTACCCTACCTACCCTACCTACCCTACCCTACCTACCCTACCCTACCTACCCTACCCTACCTACCCTAACCTACCTACCCTACCCTACCTACCCTACCCTACCTACCCTACCCTACCTACCATTGTTATACATACCATTGTTATACCATTGTTATATATAGCACCTTTTGCACAATTTATTATAATGGCACCTTTTGCCCAATATGTGTTAGCAACACCTTGTATATTACTGTCTTTTTACCTATTTTATAAGTAATAAATTATGCCGGTAAAATAGATTAATAAAAGTGGGACTTTCACCCATGGAATGTAAGATGATGAATGCAAGAAAGAATTAGGATGAGGAATGAATAGTAAAATAGATTAATAAAAGTGGGACTTTCACCCATGGAATGTAAGATGATGAATGCAAGAAAGAATTAGGATGAGGAATGAATGTACGAGAGGCATAAAAGATTGACCGGAACGACTGAGGTTAAGCACATAAGGCGCCAATTTTGTTGGCGGGGATTAGTGTTAAGAAAAAAAAAAAAAAAAAAAAAAAAAAAAACCCTACCTACCATACCCTACCTACCCTACCCTACCTACCCTACCCTACCTACCCTACCCTACCTACCCTACCCTACCTACCCTACCCTACCTACCCTACCCTACCTACCCTACCCTACCTACCCTACCCTACCTACCCTACCCTACCTACCCTACCCTACCTACCTGCCTGCCCTACCTACATATAGGTATGTAGGAAAGGCCCTATCTACATACCTACCTACTATTTTTTTTTCTATTTAAGAACTTCCTAACAATAAGAAACAACAAAAAATTATTAGCGAAATCGGTAAAGCCGTTCTCAAGTTATAGCGTGACCAGGAGAAATAGGGGTTCATTTTTAGGGTTCCGTACCCAAAGGGTAAAAACGGGACCCTATTACTAAGACTGCGATCCGTCTGTCTGTCTGTCTGTCTGTCCGTCTATCTGTCTGTCTGTCTGTTCGTTTGTCACCAGGCTGTATCTCCTGAACCGTGATAGCTAGACAGTTGAAATTTTCTCAGATGATGTATTTCTGTTGCCGCTATAACAACAAATACTAAAAACAGAATAAAGTAAATATTTAAGAGGGGCTCCCATACAACAAACGTGTTTTTCTTGCCGTATTTTGCGATAATGGTACGGAACCCTTCGTGCTCGAGTACGACTCGCACTTGGCCGGTTTTTAGGGTTCCGTACCTAAAGGGTAAAAACGGGACGCGATTACTAAGACTCCGCGATCCGTCTGTCTGTCTGTCTGTCTGTCCGTCTGTGACCAGGCTGTATCTCATGAACCGTGATAGCTAGATAGCTGAAATTTTCACAGATGATGAAATACATCATCTGTGAAAATTTTAACTGTTGCCGCTATAACAAAAAATACTAAAAAAAATATAATAGTATATTATGCAACTAGTGAATAAAGGACGGATTTAAAGCGAGGGCCATAGATGAATCACGAACAAGTGAAGGATTCTAACAACTGAATCACGACCGTAGGCATGATTCAAGTGTTAGAATCCTGAGCGACGCGAGTGCTTCATTGCTCTTGATTTAAATCCGTTTTATTCAAGAGTTGCATAAGTACTATATTTTTTAACATGACTACGAGAAAAAGAAAGATTTAAGCGAAAAGCACAAGGCATAATAATAAATAAATGGTTTACTACCTTCAAAATTTACAAATGTGAAAACTCAGGGTTTCACATTTTTTGTAAATTGAAGCTGAGCTAGGTAACAGCATCTGTGTTTCAGCGGCCAGTTACCTCCGGTACGTTACATAACATCACATCACATCATCAGCCTTATAATGTTCCCACTGCTGGGACACAGGCCTCCTCTCTCTGAGAGGGAACGTGTACGTTACATAATTATAATTAATTAAACACCAATGCAATTAATATTAGAATTACAATCCAAATAAGTATTCACTAAACATCCTGTACGTGACGGACGTGATCGCTTGAGTTATGGTAGAATTCGGGAGGTTGTAAGGCTCCTGCTCTAAGCGCGTTGACGCCCCTTGTACCAAAGTTCAGTTGTCGTTGGAAATTCAGGAACCCAGGAGTCGGTTGAGGGCCGCTAGGTGTTCGTAGGTGAAGGTCTGATGTCCAGGAAATGAAAGACTTTATTCTTCTTAACGTTCTGCGATGTTTTTCGAGGTCTTCGTTATGCAAAGCTGCGTGTATTTTGACTTGATTAAAATAAAACGGCAAAAAAATCACGTTTGTTGTATGGGAGCCCCCCTTAATTTTATTATTTTTTGAAGTGAATATACAACTAAATATTCTGTGAATATTTCAAGCCTGCTGCCGTTATTAATATCGAGCAAAAAACGGCAAAAAAATCACGTTTGTTGTATGGGAGCCCCCCTTAAATATTAATTTTATTCTGTTTTTAGTATTTGTTGTTATAGCGGCAATAGAAATACATCATCTGTGAAAATTTCAACTGTCTAGCTATCACGGTTCATGAGATACAGCCTGGTGACAGACAGACAGATAGACGGATCGTGAAGTCTTAGTAATAGGGTCCCGTTTTTACCCTTTGGGTACGGAACCCTAAAAATGGCTTCAATTCAAAATGAACGCCGCGCATGCGTACTATTCAACCACCAAACTTTACCGTAACGAGCGCCTCGTATTTGCGCACGCGCCGATCTTTATTTACAAACATTTTTTACCCTAGCTCTTAGCTAAAAACCGACGGAACCTCCCCTTTCCCTGAAGGGATCACGAAGTGTGATGCCTCGTTGGATGCGTCCCGGAATGGCCTTTCCAACGAACCTTTGACCAGTTTCCTATCTGGTACCCCTGAAGAGATTCTCCAGGAAGAATGAGGAATGAGAGGAATTGCCGTCGATTTTGGTACTTAAAGGCTACTATCTTCTAAATTATACAATATTAGTACTAAAACACTATACGGGTCTTGAAGCCCTTGTATAAGGCTATAGAGTCACACTACTTCTATGCCTGTATCTACATCTTCCAGGCGCTCAGCCGTCTGGAAGTGTCAGACTCGACGAAAGGTACTAATTTTCTACATAAAATGCTATGTCCTGCTCAAACTATCCGAGGGATCCCCACTCACTTAGCACCATCCGGTAGCTCTCGCGACAAGCTACCCCATGGTACTACGCTGGTGCGTGTAGCCCCAACCCTCGAAGTAGAATTCACCCTTATGTGGTTGTTGCAACAAGAAAGCTGTGGAACCCTGTAGTCTTTCAACAAGGTTATCTCCCCAACCGCCGGAGCTAGGCTCCCTGCAGAAGTGCGGTTGGGGGGCCAGAGAATTGGGCTATCGTATGGTGGTACCCTGATGGGTGTACCACCAGCCCTTCTGGTAGTTTAGGTGCCGGGAAGCAGCCGAAATAGGAAAACGCGTGTGTTTTCCACAGCTTTAATGAGCCTGTGTCATCAAGCGAGCCACATATTGGCAACGTGTGATGACTGGATCCAGGCGCCTGTCTGCAGGCTGCCGAAGGAAATGCCTCTGGCATATCAGCAACCCTTCAGGCACCAGGTGTGTCTGAAGGGTCATAGGGACATAGAAATGTCTATTGTGGTTCATACAAGCACATTATCTCAAGCAAACAGTGTTTATGTACTAGAATTATATAAGCGCCACTTAGGTATAGGGCTTAGGCAGAAGTCTAGGCTGCCTAAAAGCACTAGATTTGCGAAAAACCAGTTTTCTTAGTGTTTACTTGAGGGAAATGTGTGTGTATTCAACTTTCTAGGGTGAAATTCTATTATCCCTGGCTATGTACTGTTATTATGTATTGTTTTTCAGTCATAGCCCCAGGGTTGGACATCTAGGTGATGTGTCCTGACAGACCAATGTGTGTTAGGTAATAATGTACAGGGTTTGTAGGGCCGTGTGCGCATCGCACACGGCCCTACAAACCCTGCTTTTTTGAGGACGATAATTAAATAGTTTTATTTATCTAAACTACTACATAGATTACCTAAATATTTAACACATAACGCTAGTCCATAGTTTGTATCAAATTTCTCCTAGCGCGCATTCAATTTAAATATACGCTGCTGCCCCCGAGCGGCGCATTTGGAACTAAACGGCCGTGCGAGCCGCACGTCTCTTCTGATCATGAATTTAGGTTTTTACTATGAGAACTGCAATCAATATGTATATTGACGCTTTTAATTTGCTAAGCTTGCACTACAGGACCCTATCAATAACTGATAAACCTTTTTTTTTTTTTTTCTTTATTTAATTAGGGACTTTTATAAACGCCATGCGTATGACAGCCCCATCATACCCTAAATACACACTATGCACCTACTATTCATCAGATTTGGGTCATGAACTTGAACAGACTCTTCGCTTCATCACCATTTGGTTGAGACATAAGTCTATGGAACATGCCTTTTTTTTTTGTTGCGCTGGGAAAATGCATTACGCATCATCCTCCCTCCGGGGGAAGGGAGGGGTATGTGGGACTCCCCGGTCTGCTTCCGGTATACCCACTAAAAAACCCAACGGCACTCCCGCATCGTCTTAGTGGAGGAGGACTGGGAAACCGGCAGAGCCTTTACCTCCAGTCCCCCGCCGACGACTGCCCGCTGTCTCACAGCGGGCCCCTCATGCCCCTCTCAACGGAGAGGCCCGGGAATGACCGCGAGTGCTCGGCCGTTCCCTCCCGCGGGTGGTGATGTGCAATGCGGGCGAAGGGGCCCCCGCACCTGTCGCCCGCGTATCACCACCTTCGCCTCCTTTTGCGATTTACCACCCTTGCAAAAGGAGGCGACCGCTGCCCAGACCCGTCGCCTTCCAGCATGGCGCTCCCCACGCCAGGAAGCGAGGGGTCCAGGCCCTCCGACGCGCCGCAGTCATGGCACGCCGGAGCTCCCCCTGTAACGGGTCGGGTCTGTGGCCCCGTCACCTACCACCTTTCGGCCGCAGGGGACAGGGACAGCGGCAACGATACACCGACAGTCCTCTTCCCCTGCGGCCCCACCGCGTCCGCCATCTGACGGTGGCGGCCCCGTTGAGGCCGCGGAAGGTAAGGGAGAATGGCCGAAGCCACACCGACACTCCCCTCCCCGCCGCGGCCCCCCGCACTCCTCTGCGATGCCCCCCCACAACTCCACATGAGACACAATTAGGCGAGTTAACTTTTTTCATTAGGAACGCAAACTTATTACATGGATTGTGTCCAGATCTGAGTCTACAAGCAGTAACAACTAATTTTCTACTTAAAGTAGTATTAACAAACCAGGGCACATGAAAAGGCTGACCATGTATAGTTTTATACCAGATTGATAAACCTTAAAAACATTATCTAAGTTCCCCAAAAAATGCGAACGAAACTTCCACGTTCACGAATCTATAAATATGACCGCGCCATCCGGAATTTGTTTAGTATGAGATGGTGTGGTGGGGCAAGCAGACGTATCTAAGTATGTTATGTATAACATTAGTAGGTACATAAGCTATAATGTTCATATATACGTTAACATATGCGGCGTGATGCACCGTCGCGAACACATCCCAAACTAAAATCAAAATCGTGAAAATCATTATTGAAATCCTAAATATTAACAAACTGAAAATTAAATCGATGAAGAAGTTTGAAAGTCGAATATTCTTTGCACAAGGAGTTTGTATCGAGTATTTTATGTGCAAAGAGGTTGTACTCGTATAGCATTGAGATGGACGTCGAATATATATTGGTGTGTTCTAAATTCAAACACCAAAACAGTGAGTAAAAGTGCTTTTTATTCACTGTTTTCAGTGAATAAAATAAGCTTTTTAGAGGGGTATAAAGGTTTTTAAGAGGTTATTTCAAGAATATAAAACACTTATATGTTTAAATGTACCTCTACTTCGAAATAAATGTTAAGTATAAAGTTATAAATAAAAACGTTAATTCAAAAAATCAAAAAACCCGACTGCTTAAAAAGCGAACTAAAAAGACGTTAGCAAGAAGAAAATCATGCTGTGCAGACGGAGGATACATCTGGTTTTGGTCAGCCAGCTCGCGAATATGTATCCGCCGACTGCACAGCATGGTTTTCTTCTTGATAACGTCTTTTTAGTTCGCTTTTTAAGCAGGCGGGTATTTTTGATTTTTTTTAACGGAGGTTTCAGGATAAGCCCGTTCCAAAAATTCCACAAGTAGTATTTAGTGTATTCTTAATTGCCTTTTGTAAATAGCATTAACTTTTTGTATGAAATAAAAAAACAAAGCTTTAATTAACTTCAAATGTTATTTATTATCCGAACTGGTTAGTTTCACACGGCAGTGGCACATACAGCGATCGTCTCCTGATAATATTGGAGTAGTAGACCGCCGACTTGCGTGCGGTGCGCGTACGCATAGGAACCGAGAAGTCCACTTCGTATAGTCCGAACTTTGATCTGGAAATAAACAAATGATAAAGTTTAGACACTAAAGCGAATGTCGGTAAAAAGTAAAACCTGAAAGCGGGTCATGAGTCCTCTTGATTGAATTGCTTGGATTGGCATCGAATGCACCCGGGCAGTAAGCCTCACTACCACCTTTCCGTCTGGATAATAAATTCAAGGGCGGACCTAGTTCGGTTTGATGGATGAAACCAAACGGTTTCCGCGTGGAAGATTGTGGTCCACTTCTTCACACAGACAGGAGTCCCAGCAGTACTTTGCCGCAAATTGAAGATACCACCCATCTTAAATTTTATCTACAGTTAATTGACATTCCTTTATTATGCCGTTAATCATGAGTACAACATTTAGGACGATGCTATGTTTTATGTCCTTCCATTTGGCGCTAATATATTCAAATTCTGGGCACTGGACATACGCGAGCATACTACATATAGCTGGCCGTGAGTATTATA
Organism: Orthosia incerta; assembly: GCA_948252205.1. Classification (NCBI taxonomy): domain Eukaryota; kingdom Metazoa; phylum Arthropoda; class Insecta; order Lepidoptera; family Noctuidae; genus Orthosia; species Orthosia incerta. The sequence continues at coordinate 4,776,326 of OX411758.1, forward strand.
TTTTGTCCTTATTATGTAATAAGTAGCATCGACCCATTAAATAATTGAGGAGCATCAATATTTCGCGGCATAACTGGCACTCCTAATTGCCCCATATAAACTATATTACACCCACATCACCCCCTTTTAGGAGTAGTTCAAAAAAAATAAAAATTCAGACCTTAATGATTTCAAAAACATTCCAGTAAAGTTTCAACCAAATCGGATGCCGTAATAAAAAGTTTCATACTAAGTTCAGCATGCCCCATTTCACCCCATAAAATGTGTTATTTTTTAATCCTTTCTTAGCTAACGTTTACTATCTATACCCACCTGCCAAATTTCAGCTTGATAAAGATAATTTCTCAATGTTATCTTTACAACCACAACCCCGCTTTTAGGAGTAGTTAAAAAGTAAAGCAAATATGCATACTTTATTTGTTATAAACTATATTTCTGCAAAGATTGAAGCAAATTGGAAGGCATATTAACAATTTACATACAATATTTTCCCCCGCCCATTTCTCCCCTTCGTGTATTTTGCAGCAGTACCATATATACTTCCTAGGATCTCAAACTATATCCATACCAAATTTCATCTAAGTCGGTTCAGCGGTTTTAGCGTGAAAAGGTAACAGACAGAAATAGTTACTTTCGCATTTATAATATTATACTAGCATCTGCCAGCGGATTCGCCCGCGTGAAAGTCGATTTTTTTTCCGAGGGAACATATTTCCGGGATTAAAAGTATCCTATGTGCTATTCCTGACTATTATCTATCTCCTTGTCAAATTTCATCCAGATCCGTTAAGCCGTTCCGGCATGATGAGTAACAAACATACATACATCCACCCAAACTTTTGCATTTATTATATTAGTAAGATAATTGAAACCATTTCTGATAAGCAAGAAGTTGCTGAGACATTAGAAAATTTCTTTACCAACATTCCGTTAGAGGTTACGAAGTCACTTCCCTCCTCATCTGAATTGGCTGCAGCTCTTCTTAAGGAATACTTTACTAAAGACATACCAACCTTTAAATTTAAACCAATATGCATTGATACAATTAAAAACGCGTTCAAAAGTCTCAATATAAAAAAACACTGAAGACTTATGGGGGATATCCGTTAGGGTTCTTGGAGATATTATTGACTCAATTGCTCCTGTCCTAACAGGCATATTCAATCAATGTTTGGACAGCGGCACGTTTCCTGACTTAATGAAACACAGTAAAGTAGTACCAATTTTCAAATCAGGCTGTAAGAGCGATCCCTCTAATTATAGACCTATATCCGTGCTACCAGCATTGAGTAAAATCTATGAAAAAATCATGCTGGACCAGATGTTGTCTCATTTCAATTCAAATGGGATCCTGCATAGTCAGCAGTTTGGTTTCACGAAAGGTAGGTCGACAACGGACGCGGGAGTAAAACTCATCAGCCACATCTTGGAATCGTGGGAGAAGTCCCAGGATGCCATTGGCATTTTCTGTGATCTGTCAAAAGCGTTCGACTGCGTCGACCACATCACACTGATCTGTAAATTACAACACTACGGAATTCGAGGACAAGCTGCTGATCTTGTGCTTTCCTATTTATCAAACAGACAGCAAAAAGTAAATGTTAATGGGGCGACGTCCTTCCCAAAAACGACTTTTCGTATCAATATGCACTACGTAAAGTCGGTTTTGGGAAAGAATCGATTCTTTTGCTTTGGATAATATACTTACGCAATTAGGCTGCGGGTCTCTAGTCAAAATGGGCGTGCCCCAAAGTTCAATGCTCGGCCCTTTCCTTTTTCTTGTTTACATTAATGATCTCCCTTTTATGATGGCCAAATTATCGGATATAATTCTATTTGCTGATGATACTTCGCAAATTTTTTAAATAGATAGGAAAGATACGGATGTCTTACATGTCAATGAAAGTCTGATTGTTCTCTCGGAATGGTTCGCAGCTAACAATCTTTTACTGAATGCGAAAAAAACAAAATGTCTAAAGTTCTCTTTACCAAATGTACCTAAACGTGACCTAAATCTAAATCTTGACGGCAAAAATCTTGAAATAATAACGGTAACTGTATTCTTGGGGATTACTATCGATTCAAAATTGCAGTGGGGCGCGCACATTAGAACTCTTTCGGGCAGGTTAAGTTCGGCTGCCTATGCAGTAAGGAAGATAAGGCAGTTAACCGATGTAGCCACAGCTAGACTAGTATACTATGCTTATTTCCACAGTATTATGTCTTATGGCATTCTGCTGTGGGGGTCAGCAGCAGACGTTGACTCAATTTTTATCTTACAAAAGAGGGCAATCCGCGCGATCTATAAAATGGGTCCTCGCGAGTCCCTCAGAGAAAAATTTAAAGAGATCGATGTACTGACTCTACCTTCACTTTATATTTTGGAATGTATTTTGTATGTCCGCAAAAATCGAGGGCTTTTCAAAACTAGAAGTGTCTTCCATAATTTAAATACACGCAGTAAGCACGAAATTGTAATACCCAAATTCAGATTAACGAAAACTAGCAAGTCTTTTCTTATAAACAGTATACGCTTTTATAACAAGTTGCCTAAGTCAGTTATAGAACTGACCGATGGAAAGTTCAAAAACTACATCAAACGTGTCCTTATTAAAAAAGCATATTATAGAATCAAGGACTACGTTGAAGAAAAAAAATTTGGCTTTGACGTCCTCTGCGCATGCGGCTTCCCTGGTCACTCATAAACGGCACAAATATATGGATATCTCTAACTATTCACAATCTCATTTTTTTTCTCTTCTAATTAGACTTTTTACAATATTTTTCAATCATCATTATAGCCCTTTGCTAAGAATAGTTACAGCACTGATTACAGTATTTGTGCCACATGTTAAATTTAGTGTTGTGTTTTTTTTTTACCTTTGTATAGATTCTTTTACCTATTGTGAATGTGTGAACATTGTAGGCTTTCTAGATTTCTAGATGATTGTTAACATTTGTTAACTTTTTATTTCGTGCATTATTTTTTTCAATTTCGTACGACTTATTGTCGGGCCTACGTTGTCCCCCCATATCCAAGTACTAATGCTGTAACATGGAAATATTGTAAACAAAAAAATATTTAAAAGAGTAACCATGGAGTTTCTTGCCGGTTCTTCTCCATAGGAAACGACTAACCCGAACCGTGCACGTCGACAAAAGGTGCACCTTTTGTCGACGTTTTATAAGTGCCCATGTAGGCCTATGTAAAATAAAAATATTTGATTTTGATTTTTATAATGGCAATATCACATTGTACTGGGATCGGTCCATCATCACTGACAGGACTATTGTAGCCAATAAGCCTGATATAGTGGTGGTGGACCGAATCGAGAGGCATGCAATGATTGTTGACATTACCGTCCCGCATGACGGAAACTTCGTGAAAACCGAGAAAGATAAGCAAATCAAGTATCTTGACTTGGCTCGCGAGGTTGACGACATGTGGGATGTGGACACAGCGAACATTGTACCGATAGTCGTGTCAGCCAATGGCTTAATAGCCACGGGCCTCGACCAACACCTTAGGCGTTAGGCGGCTGGGTCAAGGGCCTGATCCAGAAAGCAGTACTGCTGGACACGGCTCGCATTGTTAGGAGGTTCCTCTCTCTGGCGCCCTGACCGCCGGTAGCTTGGACCCTGTTCCCGATACCGGTGGGCCTCTAGTAAGATTATTATTATCATATCTAATACTAGCCTGAGAGAGATCCGAAACAGAAAGAATTACGGTGGCATAGTGTCTACTTACTGATATCCGTCGACCCACTCGAAGTTATCCATGATCGTCCAGTAGGCGTACCCTGTCACGTTGACGCCATCTTTGATGGACAAGATCACCTGGAATAGATACAAATTACACTTAGTATTGGCAATATTTCAAGAACGAATTATGTAAAGAAGAACTGGCTACCATACGATCAAAAGGGTTCCCTATTTGAAATCCAATGACGTACGATCAAATAACACTTGCTCGAAAACGTTAACTCGGTACTTGAAATCGATAAATTTGAGCGCGACAGTTGACTAACTCGATGCATCAAAATCTCGAATAACTATAAGCTCGAATCAGCGGCAGCACGAAGGTCCATTATCTTGAAATATATTTTTTCGACCTAACATCTAATCCATTTACAGAATAGTTTTAAGGATTTTTCAAAGACAAGTAAAAATTCTTTATTTCAACTAGGCCACTAAGAGGCACTTTTGAACGTCTAAAATATAAATTTTAAGTTAATAATTTCTAAATTTAAGATGTTACCGTCCATACGGAAAAGTAGCTTATTATGGAGAAGAACGGACAAGGAAACTCCATACTTAATCTTAAAAAAAAAGTGTTTTACAACATTTACATGCATACATAAATTCATATACGTGAGGACGATGCACCCAGCACTACTATACTACGAATAGGAATAAAACATTACAAGCACTAACAGGTTAATTCCTTTATTTGATAAATAGGAACATGGTTCTCACGTACTTACAAATATTGCAAACATAGGTAAATTACCAAATTCAACAACAACGGAACAGTGTGCGAGTAAATTTCTTAAACAAAAAGAGAATAAAAAATAAAAATAAATCATTAATTTAATTATGATTATAATATTATTAAAAGCATTCTTATCTTGAATATCATCTAATTTGTAATATGCTTGTTTACAAAGTGTGCTTTTAACAATAGTTTTGAATTATATTTCATTTAGTTTTAATATCTCACAAGGTATTTTGTTATAGAATTTAACACAGTAGTTTTATTTGAGTACCTACAATATAATGAAACAATATTTGCATAGCATATTGCGTATTGCGTGTAGCGTACATTGTCTGTAGGTACTCAAATACAAAAAAAAAGGTTGGTCGAGAAATGTTGTTTCAAGTTAAAGAGCCTTCACGCTGCCGATGATTCGAGCTTATAGTTATTCGAGATTTTGATGCATCGAGGTAGTGAACTGTCGCGCTCAAAATTTATCGATTCCAAGTACGAGTGCGAGTTAACGTTTTCTAGGAAGTGTTATTCGATTTCATGAAATCGAATGAATGAATCATGAGATCTGTGTCTTTTTAATCGAGGTTCCCTACTTGACATGCAAGCGGATGGGTAGACAGACAAAAATACGGTAATCTTAAAACAACATAACATTACGCCTGTACTAACGAAAGCTAAGGCATAGGTGCATGGAGAGTTCAGGTGTGCATTTCGTCAGTGCAAGTCATGTTTAATTCCCATGTAACTGCTACTGAGAAATTCCATATACATATATAAAACCCAAGAACACTTTACCCGATCCATGAATCGAACTCGGGACCCGACCCAGGGTAGCCTTAACCCGAGTTTCTCAGCTCAAACTTATCGCAGAATTAATGTGACAAATACTCAAGCACGCGTTATCTGCTGTGATTGGTTGAATGAATTTTCGACAGCCAATCACAGCAGATAACGCGAGCTTGACAAGCTTAACTATAATTTCCGTACCCCAACTGCCGCCAGGCACGTGACTAGACTGTTGTATTCCACTGGTGGGCAAAGGTCGGGATAGTTTGGAAAAGGATATCCCGGATTTTTGTCTCTGTACTCTAACGGCCTGTGCACACTGACGGACCGGACGGCAGAGGATTTTAAATTCCGCCAGTGTGTGCAGGCCATGACTAAACGAAAAATTAGAGGTAAATACTAATTATCCTCACCTGTTCAAGATATCTTCTGATAAATGAGATTCTTTCATCATCAATGAGGTTAAACCCCCCATCGGAATATCCATTCTCAGTTATAAATATGTCCAAGTCTCCATACTGCTGCTTCAGCCAGAGCATCTGCTCCCGTATGCCTTGGGGATTTATCTGGTTCAAAATAGTATATGTCATGTCACAGATAATATAATAGTAGCAAACAGATGCCTCATCCCATACAAAGAAACCGTGCCGACGTAGCTAGCGTTTTTCATCTGATTATACCGATTTTTTTTGTAAATCGATCGCGTTCGGTTCCGTTCCACGGCGATATATAGATCACCATCTAATAATTAATCGATATCGATAGATAAATCAAATAATCAGAATAATCAGTACAGTACGTCGGGACAGTTTCTTTGTATGGTATGAGACACCACTGGTCATGTTTATAAAAAAAAATGTTTTTCGTTTATTTTACTAACAGCCCAAAGGCATTTATTGTTCTGGAGGGTTTTTTCATGGTCACTTCTGTTCAGAATAGTAACTGTGTCAGATATTTCAGTCATGAGTTTTACTTTGGCTATAAATGATAATTATGTTAATTGGAGGTACCTACCAAAACTAAACAGAGAAAAATAAAAATAAATTAACAAAAAATCAAACCGACTTTCAGAACAAAAAACTACAAAGCAAAAAATAACTTTCTTTTCCTAAGGTGACTTTTGTACCCATTGTTGTCCGTTTTCGACACCGACTTCGGAAAAGATTGATGTTTGATGTTTTGTTAAAAAAAAAAATACAAATCAAATTATGACAGATTATGACAGATAGAGTTCGGATGTAGTGCGTAAGCTTCCCTATAAGAAGTACTACGGCTACTTCAGAACCGAAATTTTACGGATACAGATCGGATGTAGTGCGTAACCGCCCTTATATTAAAATGCCAACCATACCATCCAGGCTCTAGTCAAGTGTCATTCGATGTCGAAATTTTTTTTTTTTTTTTTTTTTTTTATTTGTGATGGGTTTGCTCTTGACTCTAGTCTAGGTCAAAGGTGACAGAGACAGAGTCGACGATGGAGCGAGCTTACCCAGAAGAAGCCTGTTCACTCTAACTTTGAAGAGATTGGGGTTGAATGCGTGCGAAATGCCAAAATGTAAGAGATTGATCACGTGTCATTTCGATAGCGCTGCCATTCCATTTTTAAAATTTTCCCAGTCGCTATCGTGACGCTTTCGTAGATAGAATGGCACTTATCCGCAGCCTCAAAGCCCACTTACCGGCAAAATCGAGGCATAACCGAAGGTCCAGCTAGGGTCTATATCCAGGACCACATCCAGGTCTCCGATGTACGTGACGATCGACCTCACGATTTCCTCGGAGGGTCGGGGCTTCCTCACCAGTCTGGTGGTGTAGTGGTTCATACCAAAGAAGTCGAACGTTCCTGGGAAAGTAAATTCATAGTGTACTTATTTTTTTTATGAAATCAAAGGATTTTAAAGTAGAATAGACAACAATACAAAACAAAAATTGCCTAGCCTTTACCTAACTATTTTGCGGTCGGCTTCATCCAGGAACTGGGGGGTGACCATAAGCGCGGTATCAATTTGACATCGAGTAAGTGACAAATGTATACAAGTCATATACATCTGTCACTTATTCGATCTCAAATTGATACCGCTCTAAGAGCTTATGGTCACCCCCCTGACCTCGGCAAACATTACTTTACATTGAAGATCGACCCGTGCGTCTATTATTACTTAGCCACGCCACCGCAGCAGAGAATCAAATTAAGGCATCGAATCTAGAAACTGAAGATCCTCAAGAAACCGTCCTATGTTAGCAGTCGTTTTGGTTTTCTAAGAATAATAAATAAAATCCATTTATTGCAGACTAATTACATGTCCATAGTTGTTAGTAACAAAGGTCTTAAAACTATGTTAGTCAACTTATTGTAATAGTGTCATCTCGTCACGTGAAGCTGGATGACTCTCCCCAGCACCTCAAGGTCAGGCCTCTCAGAAAACATCCTTAGGATTCCGTTGTCGCTCCCCCGAATCCGACGCATCAGAGAAGCAGTTTTCTTGCGCATAATGGCATAAAAGTCATCGAATCTTGCGTCAGCAAACATAATGTGGTTAAAAAAAATATATTATAATAAAGCGTGGGCTGCTTTTTAAGATATTTTCAAAATGACTCTACTTTTACCAATATCTATCAATAAAATATTATAACAATTAACATCAAGCAACCCATCACGCATTTTTAGTACGGTTTACGGTACTAAAATCTATGCAGTTTAAGTAACTATGTATAACTGTGTAAAAGTAGTACATAATAGGCTTTTTTATTTTATTTTATTTAGGTATTTAATGAGTAATTTACCTCTAATCAGTTCTTTTTCATCTTGAGTGAAGGACGGCAGCCTTGATTTTTTGAAGCCGAGTTCTCTACTGACCCTCGCGACAGTTTTCTCCACCACAGACGGCCATCCACCCTCTTTTGAATATATGGGATGTGTGAAGCGGCCCGTCTGTAATAAAGATAAAAGTATACCCCTTGATATTTAGGCCAGTAGCATGTGTAATATGGATCCAATTGTTGTATACCTCGACGGAAAAAGAGGGGTGTTATATAAGTTTGACGTGTGTACCTGTGTGTGTATATTATATATTTGTTGTATCTGTCGTGGCATCATAGCTCATAAACGGATGAACCGATATTGATTTAGTTTTTTTTTTGTTTGAAAGGTGACTTTATCTAGGGTGTTCCTTTCTATGTTTGATGAAAACCGAATCAGCCCTTTAAAAGTTATGGGCATTTTATTGTTTGAATCGGGGTGTTTTCGCAAGATAACGTGTCTCAATAGATTGTCGATCGAAGCATGTCTACTACTAGATAAATTCATCAACACCCATCATCATATTAGCTGAAAGACATCCACTGCTGGACATAGGCGTCCCCCAAGCGTCGCCACATTCACCGGTCCCATGCGTCTCGCATCCAGCGGATCCCCGCAACCTTCACCAGGTCATCGGTCCACCTAGTGAGATGCCTTCCAATGCAACGTCTTCCGGTTCGCGTTCGCCACTTCAGAACTTTTCGGTCCCATCGGCCATCCATTCTGCGAGCAATGTGCCTAGGGCAGGGTTCTATCCCCTCTTGCGGATCTCTATATTCCTGATTCAATCATGCAAGGAAACTCCAAGCATAGCTCTATCCATTGGCCTTTGGGTGACCTTACTGATGAGGCCCATTGTGAGCGACCAAATCTCAGAGCCATATGTCATCACTGACAATACACGCTGGACATAGACTTTCATCTTGAGACACTGTGGTAAGTTGGACGAGAAGATACCGCGCAACTTCCCGAACGCTGCCCAGCCGTTATGGATTCGACGATTGACCTCTTTCTCGAAGTTGGCCCTACTCAACTGGATCGATTTTCCCAGGGTTCCAGGTAGACATAGTCGTCCACAACTTCGAGTCTCCGATCTTGATAGGAATGGGTGTAACATGAACATTCAACATCACCTTGGTTTTGTTCATCTTCATTTTAAGACCTACTCTTTCAGAAGGTCCTCCATGGTCTCAACCATGACCACTATTATCGTCGCCAAACCGAAGGTGAGTGATGTACTCGCCATTGATGTTGATGCCTAGCTCTCTCCAGTCCGTAACCTTGAAGTCATCTTCCAGTGCAGCGGTGAACATTTTCGGAGATATGACGTCTCCCTGTCTCACACCTCGCTGCAGAGTCAAGCACCAAACAAGTCTGATTCTAAAGTCGAAATAATATGGTGGCGTTTTTACCGACTTCTAAAAAAAGGAGGTTATTAAGGCGACACGTATGTATTGAATATTGTTGCAATTGCATAATATTCACGTATGATACTTTATGTAAGCTTCTAAACACGTGAGCCAAATTCCATAAGTGTATGTTTTTTTTGTCCACGCATATCTCTGAAACTAAAAAGAAAGAAAGAAAGAAAGAAAATATATTTATTTGTGACCCGCACAGGAGACACGAGATAAGCAAAACACAAACAACAATAAAATATAAAAAACCCCGTGCGAGACCAAAAAGGCTCCTATCTCAGCATGCTATGTCTCAACTAGTACTCTGATCGTGCTGGTTGTGCTGGTGGGCTACATCATTCTGATTCTGGTGGGTTGTATTGGATTAGGTGTCTCTCAACTTAGGAAACACTACAAGTTTCATCAAAAACGGTTCAGCAGTTTTCAAGATATGGAACATACAACCGAACTCCTTAACGATAAACAGCACGAATGTGTACATTTAGTTATTTTGGGTATTTTGTCAATCCTTTAGGTACCTTCACCTTAATCCTTTAGGTAGGTCCTGCTCACTTTTTAGTGATGGAGTACCAAAACTAAAAAGAGAAATTTAAAAACTTCTTCACAAAAAATTAACCGACTTCCAAAACAAAACACTAAAAAGAGCAAAGATAACTTTCGTTCTGGAAGTCGGTGTCGCAAAACGACAAAAAATAGGTACCAAAGACACCGGCTGCCGAAACGAAAGTTATTTTTGGTCTTTTTAGTTTTTTGCTGTGGAAGTCGGTTATTTTATTGTGAAAAAGTTTTTTATACAAACACTTTTATGTACCGGTAGTCGATTTGGCACCGTTGGAGAGACTGCAGTATAGCCCAAGTCTCGATCGAATCGAAGGCTTACTCGTTGTCCACAAACGCTAAGCAGAGAGGCAGGTTGTACTCTTCGGTCTTCTGTACAACCTGCCGCAGCGTATTTATGTGGTCTACGGAGCTGAAGCCGTTACGGAAAAGAATAATACGAAGATAAATTAAGTAGCATAAAATAAGGATGTGTCGGCGGTTTATATTTTTTAAATTATACCTTATATACAGGTGAGAGGCTAGGGAATTTTCTGTCGATGTGGCGTGGCGATGCTCAGAGAACGCCTATATACAGTAGTAGACATCTCTCAGCTAAATTATGATATCTTGGCATGGCAATTAGCACGCCAACTTCAGTGGCTGTTTCGACAACTACACCCTTGAAAAATATTCCATTTTGTGTCATATTCATATGGTCTGTTCTACAAATGCGGGAAAATACTTAAAATAAACTCACTATGAATTGTCTGGCAGCTTCCGTTAAGTTACGATCTTCTGATGAGTATGGCTGCAGCCATAGCAAGTGGTTTGCTATTGAAACCTTACCTGAAAAGAGCCGTTATTTCGTAAGTTACAAAATCCGATCAGCACCCTAATATCGTAACTTTATTCAAAGTTCAAGGCTCACGTACACGCTTCCATTTTGTCAATTCAACAGTATTCATTGTGTGTTTCAGGTAGATGGATTTTTAAACAAAGCAGCAATGAATAGTATCATCGCGCGTGCGTGCTTTGAGTTTTCAATATAGTTACGCAATTGGTAGGGCACAATAACACAACACACAACAGCTCACAATGTTAGGACCCATTAATATTAATACTAATTTTACCCGTGGTGCTAGGCAACTGGGCTTATTCCAGTTGTAAACGACTCTTTGTGCCTATTGGCCTTGTTTGTTCTGTCTCCTGCTTGATATGGAGGGCAGTGGAAATTTATATTATGTTTTACTACTCCTCCGGGATCCAAGACAGTTAAATTCTTTCTCCGGGACTTCGTCGAGCTTCATTACCTCGGCGCTTTTCTGGTGGTCGCCACTGTTGATTCTGGCTTTCAGGAGTTGCAGTGGTTTGGGAATAGTGCGGTGGGATTGTCCAAAAAAAAGAAAAAATTGGTAGGGCGCAGGCTCGGGGTCCCGACGCTAAGAAAGAAAATTGGGTTCAAACAAATATCACTAGATGACGCGTTATGCATCGATTTGTATGTAAAATTAACATTTTCTAGAATTGATCCTACAAATTTTATGTTCTTGTCTAATCAACTCTCCTAAGCACAATATTATTGAATGTTGGGTTCTTAATTCACATTAAAAAGATTATTTGAACGAACCATATAAAATTGATTCTTATAGATGACGCGGTTTTAAATTTCTGAGGCATTCCACTCGATTTTTGTATGTGTATTGTAACATACTTTTCTCAAAAATGGTATGTAATGTCGTCATAACATCTCTAAAAAGTATCCAGAAAGTGAAACGAATAAGTCAAAACTTAAAACTGTAACAATGCGGAAACGTACGAACAAAACGCAAACTTCACAAACGATAGGTACCATATGCGCTACCTCTCTTTCTAAGTATTATTTAGCGTTCGTTGTTAGTTTGCTCATCTAAATAACATTTTAACGTATGCAAAATGTACTAAATGATATCGATATCAGAAAACCGCTTTCGATATCGATATGAAAACTGTATATTGGTTGCATAACCGTTTGTGCAAAAAACCGAAAACACCTATCTCTAGACAGTAGGTCGTCCTCTTCAGATCTGCTTAGAAAATAAACATAGTACCAGCCAGACAGATTAGAGTTTAGCCATTATAACATGGTTATAGGAGGGAGGCTCCAAATATATATCTATCTCTCTTTTTGGTATGACATTTTATGAGATAGATATATTTTTGAGTCCGTTAATCAAGACGTACAACAAACAAATATAAATGCCCCCGGTAAATCGATCACAATATCTATCAGTATAATATTATAATTGCCCTAATATAAATGTAACCTTCAATATTAATTAAACGAATTTGTTGTTAAACTTTCTTTCATTTTTGAGAAAAGCATTATACAAGCCTCAACCAGTAAGAAAGCCATCCTGGCCTCGTATATAACCGGACCTCACTTGCTTGGCCAGGAAGGCTTACTTACTGGATTCTGCAGTAATGTACTATCCATACTTACTTACTGGACAGTTGTGAATAAGTCTCCGGTAGAGTTCACTTTCTGGATACTTTTTAGAGATGTTATGACAACATTACATATTATTTTTGAGAAATGTACTATTATTACAATGAAACTGTAAAAACGTGCACAAAAACACTATAAAACAAATCGTCACAGTATTTAAAGAGAAAAAAAATCACGAAACGACTAAGCCCAGTAAAACTAAACCCTTTTACTTGCAACTCGCTGCTAATACCGTCTATCGCCATGGAACGGAACCGAACGCGATCGATGTACTTAAAAAAATAACCAGTTTAATCACAGGAAAAACGCTAGTTACGTCGGCACGGTTTATTTGTATCTGTGGTGCAGGTAAACTCTTTCTCAGCCTTAAGACCAACTCCACTGCTTTACAGAGATTCATTAAATTCCATTCTTTTAACGATCCTAATTAGATCTTGTTAGTAAAATGTGAATTAAATTTTCTATATACCATTACACTTATACCGGAACTCTTGATCATAGATATGCCAGGCCTTTGCATGCGCCAGCAGTAAGTTCTTATTACAAATGTACGGTCCCACGAAGTACTTCAGCCCAGGAGCCAGGAAACCTTGGCCAAAGTACCAGTCGCATTCCACCAGAGGCTCGTTGATGGTGAGCCAGGTCTTCACGCGGTCTCCATAGAGGGTGTATACGACCCTCGCGTAGTCAGCAAACCAGTCCGAGATTTGAGGGTTGACCCAGCCACCTGAACAACAAGGATCTTATTAGTGAAGTTCTTCAGAAATGCCAGGTGCGTATTACTCATAACCAGCGTGCGTGTATGACCAGATGTAAGAACGTAAACGAAGCAAAAAGAGGATCTTAGCTGGTATCACTCTGTAGTTTCTGCTACACCCATGGAAAGGCGTGAGTTTATGTATGTTTGTTTAAACATGATGATAGAGATGTATTTGAAGACATGTTGTGACAAAATTAGCACAATTAATTGACAAGACGATGAAGGTGCTGTTCCACATAAGACAGCTCTAAGTTAAGCTAAGCAAGTGTAGGTACTTAGATTTAGGCAGGCACGTCACCTGCAATCACCACGGAGCACAAAACCATGTGCTCCGTGGCAATCACCGACCACGCTACTTACGGATGAGTGGCTAGCAAACAAATGTACCGCGCAGCAGGCCGCACACCAGAGCAGCATACAGCAGCATTTGCTTCACGGCGAAATTTGCTGCGAAACAGCACGCGCGCCGCACGTAAACAAGATTTAACTTGTTCATTAACATTGTGCCAACTAAATGCAATAATTTTTGAAAAGTACTTGCTAGCATCCTTTAGTAAGACTGAATCTTTTTTTAGGTCAATTATTAATAAAATTTTCGCAACCATGATTATAAGGATGTATCCAGTACCGTCTTTTCCTCCTATTTCTTCGTAGCAATTACCACATCAAAAATTTATCTTCATCGGAAGACGACATAGCACTAATTGTGTTATAGGTGTGCAAATTTTTGCCGCAAATGCTTCAAGATGCAAATGTCTTCCATACATAACATCACGCCGGTAGTTCCCCGTAGAGTTAGGTAGAGGTGGACATGCTCATGAAGATGGGTCTAACCGCGACACCCATGTGCAGGTTGTGTGGGGAATATACGGAACGCATGGAGCACCTTCTATGTGCACATGCGATGCACTGGCTTGTAAGCGAACGAGTCTCCTAGGAGTTGGATATCCAAAACCAGAAGACTTCGTTGAAAATTCATGAAGAGAGTTTTCAACGAGATTGGGGAGAAGTAGGGTATCTAGGGGATCACAATAGATCCCAATGGGTCGAAGTGTCCGAGTTATTTCTCGGACCCTCCACAAGATAAGATAAGATAGGTAGAGGTGCATCAAATAATACACCCACATTTCGACAGCTATGTTAAGTCCCATGTCTTTGTCTATGTGATGGTCAATAGGCTATTGAACATCAACCGAGCACAAGTCCAGACTCGGGGCAACTTGATGATAGTTTATTTACTTACCAAGATCTTGAAGTGTTTGCGGCATATCCCAGTGGTACATAGTGCCGACGGGTTCGATGCCCTTCTCCAGTAGACCATTGATGAGGTTGTTGTAGTAGTTCTTGCCATCCTCGCTGATGTAGTTGGCGAAACCAGTCGGGAGGAGACGAGGCCAGGATATTGAGAATCTGGAAAAAGATAACGGAGTGTAAAAGAGAGTTAAAATTCATGGTAAAGAAATGAATTGAGCGGTGGAAGATTTCTGAAAGGGAAGCAGATCAAAAGTGGTTATAAAAAATATTGTAACTTTCAGATGTGTAACTGGATATGCCCGATAAAACTTATATTTTTGGAACGCATCTCTCGCTTTTTTTTTCCTGTTTTCCTATAGTCAGGCCTCATCAGTTCTCTAGAAGGATGGATTCATCAGACATGACAGATTCTTGCGAAAAGTCACTTGACTCAACTTTAGCTTTTTCAGTAGCAATTTGTTTTCTGTTCACTAATATCATCACTAAATTTATTCTTTAAATCTCCAGATATATATTCATGGTGCTTCATTAGGAATTCGTCCACCCGTAGTCTGTCGTTGGGACTTTTCAAAAGTGTTTCAATATTTTTGAAATAACTTTCCACGTCTGAACTGGTTGATGTCACATTTTCTGTGTATACAAATGACAACATCACATTTGACCAAATTGGCAATCTAAACATTAGCCTCTTGAAGGTATTAATAAAATCAGGTAAGTAATATAAATTCTCATATAATTATCGTTTTTATCTCATATAATTGCAATTCAAGTGAAACTTTGTCAACTTTCATGGTAAATTCTTTCTTAAAGTCTGAGGTAACATTTTCAATTTCTTCTGAGTTGAGTAGGTCGTTAATAATTGTATTCACTTCCTCATTCACCCTAACCTCATCATCATCTTCGTCTTCTCTATTTGTATTATCTGTGTCTGTCTGTAGCAACTCCTGTAAGCTTTGGTTACATAACGTAGGATGGCCGTTAGAATCTTTGCCTGTGTATCTATTAAGTGCAATAACAATAAGATTTTCCATTATCAATTTGATTTCGCCGAACGTAAAAGAATCTTTGATTTTGCAAATATATTTTATATAAAATTTCATATCTACGTATTTGAAACATTGGTGTGTCCAAGCGAATAAGGCAATGATTTGTTTTTATTTTTCTTTTTTCATTAGGACATCAAAGCAATATGCAATATAATCCTTGGTTGATTCAAAGTCAGTAAAAGCTTTAAGAGCGGACTCTAGTCAACAAGAATTTGAAAAATAGGTATTTGAAGAAACTATTGCCGTCGCGCTGCGCCCGACCAAGCGAGCTATCAATGTGTGAACGAGTAGTGTATTTGTGTGTGTAAGAGCGCGCCGCAGCGGCCGACCGACTGCACGGTGCACGCGCCCGAGCCGCGAGTACCGAGCCGCAACACACTTTACGAAAGAATTTAAAGAGACGATGAATTTTGGAGAAATGTAGTTTTTTTTTAATGCCTTCCGCCAGAAATAATTGATGGTCGTATACCACGAAATTTACATGCAAGTGAAAGGATTGAAATTACGATAGATAAATGCACATTTTTACACGACTGCCCAAAAGAGGAGAGTTATGTTATGTTTATAGCGCTCATGTATTTTGTGACTTTCTTTATTCCACCATAACTTCTAAACGGCTTAACCGGTATCAATTTATGTGGTATCTTTAGAAGCGTAACGTTATTAAAAAATAAAAATAAAAAATGATGTCGTCTCGTCAGCTAGTCTAGAGCTTACTTAGTATATATATGATAATATATAACAGTAGTATTAAATAATCATTTGTTCCCTAATAACATACCAAAGGAAATTAAATAAATACTAGCTGTTGCCCGCGGCTTCGCTCCCGTTGACCACCCCACATGACCCATTTTCGGGAATAAAAAATAGCCTATGTCACTCAGGAATAATGTAGCTTTCTATTGGTGAAGGAATTTTTAGAATTGGATCATTAGTTCCAAAGATTACCCCCTACATACAAACTTACAAATTTTACCTCTTTATAATATTATATATATATATAATATATATATTACTAGCTGTCCCACGCGGCTTCGCTCCCGTCAACTGGCTACGTACCTACCCTACCCTACACCTACTCTACACCTAATATTTTTTCCCGTTTTTGCAACATTTTTCATTTATGCTCCGCTCCTATTGGTCGTAGCGTGATGTTATATAGCCTATAGCACTCAGGAATAATGTAGCTATCTACCAGTGAAAAAAATTTTAGAATTGGTTCATTAGTTCCAGAGATTACCCCCTACATACAAACTTACAAACTTACAAATTTTACCTCTTTATAATATTAGTATAGATATAGTATAGAGTATAGATAACAGTACTATTCAATAGCCCATAGAAAACTTATAAAATAAATTGTTTTTGCAAAAATATCGTTTTATTACTAAAAGAGGTATGATATAAAAAATAAATCATTAAAAATAATTAAAAACACGCCTGCCTTGCAGTCGGGGGATCGATCCTTGGATCAGTTTTTTACAAATCCCCCGACTTCGTTGAATAGATTGGTTTTCAGTTGAGCCCATTCAACACAAAAATAATTTCGCTTGTTTTTAATTTTTTATTTTTCAGTCACTTTTCGACAAGCTACCTTGTCAAAAAGTGCTTTTCTAAACTAATATTATAAAGAGGAAAGATTTTTTTGTTTGTTTGTTTGTACTGAATAGGCTCCGAAACTACTGGACCGATTTGAAGCGTGTTTTTAATTATTTTTTTATTATTTTAATTTAAAATTCTATATTTTAATTTAAATACCCACAAACCCCACTTCTCCTTGCTTTCATGCAGTCGCCTTCTTACAGTTTGGTCACTCACAAGTGTTCCACTCGCAGCCTTTGGACCAATTGAGTCGCCGTTGCATTTGGTTGAGCTCGCGCAGTAATTTGCAAAAATCGGTCTTGTCTGGGGGTAGTGATGCGACTTGGCCCCCGGTGCCTCTCCGCTACTTCACCTGTGGCACGATAGCGTGTCCACAATCTTGAAATTATATTTTGGAGGGTCCCTATGGCCTCAGCAACATTACGCTGAACAGACCCATCTACCAGCATTGTTATCTATTTAAATACGAAGTTGCATGAATGTATCGAACCTTTTTTAAGAACAAAGCAACCCAACCAATAAATTAAAAAAAAAAACTATAACTCACTTGTGAATAATAGCAATGAAAAAGTCACAGTTTGATAACAGGTATCATTATGTGCCTAATTGCGGTGAAATTAGAGCCACTTTATGAGCAAGTGTGTTGAAAATACTATTAAAAGAGCTTCCATGGAGTTTTTCTCCACGAGAACTAGTTTAGCGAACGGGTGATAAGCTCTCTGAGCCTCAATGTGGATACGTCGGTTGAATGCCGTAATTACGAAAACAATTAAAAAAGTATTGTGTTTCCCGTGGATCCTCGTTTTAGGCACTCAATGGTTTAATCTACCTGTAAAACTGCAAGCCCAACTCAGCAGCCATCTCGACGTCCCTCTCCCACAGATAGTAGGAGTTGCAGGCATCATCACCATTAGAACTGTCTGATGACACCTCAGGGTACCGGTGTGTTAGGCGGTCCCATTTGCCTTCTCCTTTATCTGGAACCAAGACAAACTGCGTTTGTGAGTAGAGTTCATTCTTTCGTACAAGAAGTTTCCTAATGGCCACGCTACTAGGTACAGTCAAGAACCACACTGCAAAAGGTAACAATTTGACATTAACAGCGCTTTTTATGTCGTAACAGGGCAGTTCAAAGTTTTGGTCTCTTGATCGGAATGTACAAGTGCACAACGCTGTGTGTGTGTCCGTCACAGCACACCACATAATCGTAGTGCTGTGCCAGTCACAATCTTTTGAGAAAATTCTAGTATGGTATTTTGTCCCGTCGCAGTATGCGGTAGCACTAAGGTGGATTATGTGTCCAGCACTGCGTACCGCAGTGTTGTGCGTTCTGATCAAAAGATTAAAGCCTGTGTGTTTGTAACGTAAAGTGTTAGATACCACTAATGAGCGGTAGAAAGTTCCTACTTTTACTTACCGCTAACATTCCAGGCTCCTTCCACTTGATAGGCTGATGACGCGACTCCGAATTTAAACCATCGTGGGAACTGGAGATTGTAGCCACACGAGTTACTCACTGAAGCACTAAAAAGAAGAAGAGTTGCTAGGATACTCGTCCAAACACTAACATCCTTATTTAAATTTCTAATAAACAATACAGACATTTTTATAAATAAGGCCCAAACGGTTTAGATATATCAACAAAGATTGTTCATCCCTAAACTGCCAGAGAACATTTTTAATCTTTATATTTTGAACTGTTTTGTTTTCAAAGCATAATAACTAATATTTTAACCAATATTTTCCAATAATATTTAATAATTCCATGATATTTTCCAGGTGTAACTAATATTTTGTAATAAATTAGAATACCCATGGAGTTTGTTGCACGCAGCACGTTCTTCTCGAAAGATCGCTTGGACCGGGTTAACTATTACTAACTCCGAACTAGTAGCTTACCCGGACGGATATTTGTTATTTAACCTCGCGTTAGCAAGTTGCGGTTTTTGGCGCAAAGTTGCGGTTTTGGTGTGAAGTGGTCCGAGATCTACGTTAGTAAATAAATAGTACGTACCAGAAGACGAGTGCTGTAATCCACAACATAACTGACACTAAACGCCTTCCAAATCATTGGACACTTTTTATATGAGACCCAATAATATTTATCAAAAAGCCCACATTATTGAAACATAAGGTGCGTATCTAATCTGTATAGGGTAGAATGAATCATTTTATGTAACACCCAATCATTTTGCAGTAAGTTGCACACTATATGATAATGCGAAGCTCTCAAAAAACTCAAAAATCTTCTTCATAAGATTTGAATGTTTTTTTTATTTGATTTGAATTTTGTAACATGTAATATTATGTATGTATTTGTAAGTTTATGTATAGTATTTTATATAGCTATATTATTTTACGTAATCATATTTTTTAATGTAGCAGTGCACCGTAGGCTACCCTCTGTTTTATTTTAAGTTCTTTAAGACCATCCAAAGGTTGCCTGGTAGATATAGCTGTAAGCGATAAGACCGCCTTTGTACCCATAGCATTAAGTCATCATCATCAGCCTATTAATGTTCCCACTGCTGGGACACAGGCCTCCTCTCTTTGAGAGGGGATGGGCCGTAATCCAACACGCGGGCCCAGTGCAGGTTGGCATTAAAATATATGAGAAATTTCTGTTTTTGTTTGGTGTACAATAAAATATATTCTATTCTCCCGCAGACGGTTGCGATTAGACAATAATGACGACAGTTTTTTACAGATATTCTTGTATCTGGCATCATCAATTCAGGCGAGCCGTCCACTGCTGGACATAGGCCTGCCCCAAACATCACCACACTGATCGGTCCTGTGCGTCTCGCATTCAACGGATTCCCACAGCCATAAATATAATATATATATTTATTAATTTTACTTTAATAATTATTTAAATTTTTATGCACCTGCTATATTATCTCTCCACCAGTTGACTGGTAGAGAATGCCTCAGGCATTAAGTCCGCCTATGTAGTACCTGTATGTTGCATGAAGTTTTAATAATTAAATAACCAGGTCATCGGTCCACCTAGAGGAAGGCCTTCCTACGTTGCGTCTTCCGGCTCACCGTCGCCACTCCAGAACTTTTCTACTTCTATCTATAGACAAAAACGCGTCGTGACATCATTATCCCATTGCCGCGTCGTCGCACCAGTGTCGACTGTCTGTATGAGCCTTTACTACTAGCCTGTAATTTTATACGCCCTACAGCCTGTACAACTTCCTAATAGACGTCGGGCTCAACTTGGGCAATTACCTAGGCTAATACATACTGTTTACCACGGCATCAGCTATTCTTATTGGTATGAGTAACACCTTGAATCTTTTAGGCAAGTTGTGTCGTTCTCACGAATAACATATTAATATTTAAAACAATAGTACTTTTAAGCAAGCTTTTATAAAAAAAATTGCATTGTCACAAGAAAGCAACGTGTGTGACAAAATTCAGCTCATTCGGGCAGTACGAAGTGGTTCAAATGTCAGCGAAGGCGATAAACGAAATGTCAAAATGTTAGGAATTGATATATCGAATGTCTTTCTACAATCGTTAACGCCTTCTATTTGTATGGTCTGACCATAGATTTAGATTTTTTTTTGCTACGGTCTGACCATGTGACTTAAGGGTACACTAGTCGACGGCACGAACTATTGTGCGCGGGGTTAAAATGTATTTTATATCAACCGACAAAACGTGCGGAAGAGATAGATGCTGTGATGAGCAGTAGGAAGCTAGTTCGTGTACGAATACACACTTTTGCAAATTTGTAGCGAAATGGATAATGATTTAGGACGAAACCGAGCGCGCGAAATTTTATAAACAGACCTTTGGCAGTCTAGATATCATGAAAAAACTACTAAATCTATCTGTTAAAAAAAAATTATTTGCATTGCTGAACTACTAATCTATCCCTATATGGAGGCCGTTTTGCAATTTTCCGTCTTCTTATGATATTTATTTGCGCCCAAAAATGCGTTAAAATTTGTGTTGAAATGTGGAACTTTCGACGCTCATAACTTTCAAATATTTTATTTTTTTACTTTTTTGCTTCCATACAGGGCTAGATAATGATGAGACAAATTGAAATCACTTTTTATTTTGAACGTACATTGTCAAACAGTGGAATAATCCCTAGACTACGTTTGTATGGAAGAATTTTCAGATGTGTCTTTCCCATACATTGATTGGTTTTCAACTAGCGTTATCGATTGTCAACTTTGTAGTGGTCAAACGCGACACTATCACAAATAAAATAAAAAAGTCATATACATCTGTCCCTTACACACACTCAAAATAACCTTACTCTAAGAACTTATGGTCACACCCCTGGCCTCGTTTTCGATGATAGTGTCTCTAGGGCCTCGGTGAAACTAAATAAAAGCCTATCAAAATCGTATAGTGTGTAACGGGCCAGTGAAGACCTAAAGACAGTGGTAAGATAATCTGTTTTTTTTTGTAATATTACATTTATTACAAGCCATTAATTTATTAGGATTGCGGTCCATTAGATTAATGTATTTTTTATTTTCTTTGGGTCAAAAAGGATCCAAAGCACTTATGGCAATTAGATTGATTTCAATAATTACATACTGTAGCATTATGGAATTAAAACAACACTTAACACCACCTTAAACGTATAATTTGATCTTAAAATTATAAAAACAAGTGCGAGTCAGACTCGCGCATGAAGGATTCCGTACCATTATCGCAAAAAACTACAAAAAAATCAAGTTTGTTGTATGGGAGCCCCCCTTAAATATTTATTTTATTCTGATTTTAGTATTTGTTGTTATAGCGGTAACAGAAATACATCATCTGTGAAAATTTCAACTGTCTAGCTATCACGGTTCATGAGATAGAGCCTGGTGACAGACGGACAGACAGGCAGACAGATTTAGTAATAGGGTCCCGTTTTTACCCTTTGGGTACGGAACCCTAAAAACACAGAAATAATAAAGGATATAAAAGGCAAAAAAAGATTATTAAAAGTATAGAAAAGCCGCAGTTAACGATAGCGTAATTAAATTTTGAAAACGTGGACGCCTCGACGTGACCACGACCGCACTGCCAAGAGCGAAACGACAGAGAAGAAGAATTAAATTTTATATGTTTAGAACGGCAAAAGAAAAAAAATATTGGCATAGAAATTTTAGCTACTACACTGAAACGCGTTCCTAACTACAACACGATTGCAATCGGTCTATAATCCGGCGTGAGCATTCATGTGATTTTGCTAAGTCATCTAGCGCAGACACTTAAAAGTTATTACTAAATTAACTACTAACTTAACCAATCATTAAATTAAATTGTTTCTAATACTAGAAATAAATGTATTCGTTAAGGTTACACTAGTCAACGGCACGAACTATTTTGTGCGCGGGGTTAAAATGCATTTTATATCATCCGACAACACGTACGGAAGAGATAGATGCTGTTATGAGCAGTAGGAAGTTAGTTCGCGTACGAATACACACTTTTGCAAATTTGTAACGAAATGGATAATAAATTAGGACGAAACCGAGCGCGCGAAATTTTATAAACAGATCTTTGGGAGTCTGGATATCATGAAGAAATTACTAAACGTATCTGTTCAAAATAAAATGATTTGCATTATTGAACTACTAATCTATCCCTGTATGGTAGCCGTTTTGCAATTTTCCTTCTTCTTATGGTATTTATTGCCGCCCAAAGATGCGTTAAAATTAGTGTTGAAATATGGAACTTTCGACGCTCATAACTTTCAAATGTTTTTCTTTTTTGTTTCCATACAGGGCTAGGTAATGATGTGACAAATTGATATCATTTTTTATTTGGAACGTACATCGTCAAACAGTGAAGTAATCCCTGGACTACGTTTCTATGGAAGAATTATCGACTAAATATGGCCATTCAACGGAGTATCCCTTCAGAGAACATGGTTTCAAACTGTAGATGTAGCTGGGTCACGAGTTGGAAATGGGTACCGCACAAATCGAAGTGATGTCGCGTGGGAGATGTCGTGCGGAGTCCTGGAGGTCGACTGCCAATGAAGAGTATCCGTAGGCTCCAAACGACGACGTGGCTAAGATGGATGAGGAGCTCACTTAATTAACAGCCTACTCGCCAGGTGCCGCTTTTCGGCGAATGGTATCTACAGACAAGAAGACAGATAACCACAATTATGAAATGATAGAGTCTTGAACTACCACCGAAACCGACTAACAGAAGAAATAAAAAATATTGGAAGACTCAACAGTTCATACCAGTTTTCAAAACGTAAAATACTAGCTGGTGGCCAATCTATTAGGAATGAAAGAACGGACTCAGTCCAGGAATGCAGACTTCATGGCTTGGTCAGTGAGTCAAAAATGTATTCTGCATACTTTGAATTGGTAGATAGTATGAAACTTAATAGAATCGGTCAAGTGCGAGCCGTAGTAGCGCGATTGGGTCCCGTACCAAAATAATAAAGAGCTAAGTTGCAAAGCTTATATTATGAGTGGCCCCATTGATCGGTGCCAAATAATACCAACTGACGACGCTTGGGAAGGGCCTAATCCACGATTTCTGAATTAAGAATTTGAAGGTGAATATTTGGAAACTCTATACAAAAAAATAAGTTGGGTTTAACACTACTAATTCAGAAACCTGTCCTATCTCCAGCAGTAAAAGTTTTGCGGCTGAAATGATAATAATTGGTATCAAATTTGTATTATGGTTCTCACTGTACGGAACTCGTAAATCGATTAACCAAAAATATGAATGTTTTTCTAAAGCCTTTAGATTATTAACTATAGGACGGGTTTTCGCTTTTAAAGGATTAATGATTCTGACTAATTACAATAACAGGTTTTCCTTTGAAAATACAGTTTATTTGTTTTGTTATATATAATTGTGGTAATACCACAAGCCTTATCGGTTTAGCCTTTTTAACCGACTTCAAAAAGGAGGAGGTTCTCAATTCAATTGTATTTTTAGGGTTTTAGGGTCTAAGCCCACGCAATCAAAAGATACAGCCGTTTATGCCGCAAATTTCCGAAAATTTTCGACACTCGCAAGGGAATCAAAACATAAAGAGTATTTCCCGTGAACTCAGAGTCTTGAAATTTGGTACGAAGCAACGTCTTATAGCACAGATAAAGGAAAAATTGCGAAAACCGTAAATTTTTTGTTACAACATATAATAAAAATATTTTTAATAATATTAAACTTAATACCCCTTTCCTCATGAACGCGTAGAGGTTATGGAAGGAGTGAAAAAGCGGTCGAGATGTGATGGAAGATTTGCCACGCTCTGGTACTCTGGTAGGTAAAATACCATCGAGTAACCACCATATTCACCAGATATATTTCTTTTTCCTAAACTCAAATTACCACTTCGTGGCACCCGTTTTCATTCGGTAGAAGACATATAGGAGAATTTGCGGCGAGAACTGATCTCGATACCGGCAAAAGCGTTTAAAAAATTGATGATTGGATTATTCGTTGGCGTAAGTCTATTTTTTCTGAAGGAGCATACTTTGAAGGTGATAAAATAAATTTGGATGGATTACTAATAAATAACATATAAAAAAAAAAAAAACATTTTGTGTATTATTGATCTTTTTCCGGTACTTTCTTAACAGAGTAGTATAATTTTGTAACTAGTAAACTA
The DNA here is from genome assembly GCA_948252205.1 of Orthosia incerta. Classification (NCBI taxonomy): domain Eukaryota; kingdom Metazoa; phylum Arthropoda; class Insecta; order Lepidoptera; family Noctuidae; genus Orthosia; species Orthosia incerta. The sequence continues at coordinate 4,801,118 of OX411758.1, forward strand.
TTCTTTTATTAACGTATATACAATTGATTATTCTAAAAAAAAAAACCTATATACAAATACAAAAGGGAGACGGAAAAGAGGTCATTGTGCATCAAAAAATTCGTCCACATCGATGTCAACGGGAAAAGTGCCCAGAACGCTGGCAGCATTGCCACGTTGGATGGCAATGCTGATTCTCTGGCCGAAGAAAAGGTCAGCCCTCTGGTCACGTGAAGAATCGACGAGCTTTGTGCTAATTTCTCGAAAAACTCGATGCGCACTTGGACCCCATGGACCTAATGTTTCAACCCCAAACGGCTCAAACATATAACTTCCAATATGGTTGTTATATTTGCGCCGTTTGAGGTTTTCTGCACCAGCAGCAGCCGCCCCAGCACAGCCCGCCGTGCTAAGAAGATGGGATGGCGCAAGGGTGTCGACACATGTTGCATCCCACACCAAAGGCCTACCCACCTTCCAAGGCATTATGGTCATCCCGTCTGATCGTCGTCACGTGCCAAGCCATTGGGTTCTAAAACAGCTAGCACCCCGGCGGTGACAAGAGCCCGACGTATGATGTCATTAATGCTGGCGTGCCGTGCTATCCGGCCAGCGCTCCTACTGCAGGATAGGCCATGGTGACCGAGGCGGTCGACTGCTTCACCACATTGACAACGATATGGAACTAGCGAAACAACAAAACTATCTAAACATAATTAAGTCCAACATGTAGGAGATCGAAGGAGCGAGTCCGATTAACTTTGGCGTAGTATCGCGCAGAATCGTGTGGTGTGCGCTTGCGCTCCGGACGGTGAAGATTACTGAGTATAGTATAGACCGAAGTTTACTCTGCAAGAGAAAATAAGGTGTTAGCTTTGCTACCTTCCTTAGTTTAGAACTTTAAACTCGTAATGTTGTTTCTAGATCAGTCATTTTTATTTCATATTAATTAGCTTATCATCATCCATAGAGATAAAAATTTATCTCAGTAACTAGTTTCTGCCAGCGGCTTTGCCCGCATGAAAGACGAAATTTATCCCGAGGGAATATGTTCCCGCCGGGAAGGTACGTATTTACGCGACCAGGTTTTTACACCAGGTATTTGCTTCCAAGTACGTACACCAGGTAACGACCCGAAATACTTGCAATACTTAAAAGTATTTTATACGGCTACTCCGCGGTTCTGCAATACCTACCGCGTTAGTTTTCGCAAATGCGATCATGCTCCTTATTTGTAATGGTCCACGGAACAATTTCGTATGCAAGTATTTTTACTTTAATGGTTTGTCTTTGCAAGTATTTATTTGTAAACGCGATTGTGCTCCTTATTAATAAGATGTCAGGGTTCAATTTCCTATGCAAGTATTTTACTTCCAACAGGGCTCTTGGATGGAATAGAAGTAGAAACTTTAATCGTCTGTAAGTAGGTAAAGGCGATTGTGCTCCTTATTTATAGGAAGTCTCGTTTCAATTTCCTATGCAAGTATTTTTTATTCGAACAGGACTTGGTATGGAGGTAGGTTAGTTCAATCGTCTGTAAGTAGGTATTTATTTAAAAAACGCGATTCTGCTCCTTATTCATACAAAATTACGGGTCAATTTCCTATCCAGGTAGAAAATACTTGAAAGTATCCCGAGCCCTGGTTTCTTAAAGTAGACGTACTTGGAAGCCCTGGTACTCGATTTTGCAAGTACGACCCATGTCTACCGGGATTAAAAGTAATCTTTGTGCTATTCCTGACTAATAGTCAGGAATAGCACAAAGATTACTATAGTCAGTGACTATTATCTATCTCTGTCTGTGCCAAATTAAATTTCATCCAGATCCGTTCAGCCGTACTGGCGTGAAGAAGTAACATGTTTGTCATACACTCGCAAACTTACGCCTTTATAATATTTGTGAGATTATAGTCATAGTGTGATAGTTATAGTTCTTTCTTAACTTGTGACTAATCTTCTATCTATGCAGTCGATATTGATAGATCGGACCAAAGGGCTCGATCTATTACAAAAATATTATTCCAATAGGTTATGGGCCCAGTTACAGTAAATTTTTCCCCTGACGCTTATATGTGATCCATTGTAACAAAACATTAGCGCGATCTAATTCGATCCCAACGCCATCTATCGATCTAACAAATAACTCTGTCATCAGCAGGACTTGCGACATTTTTTTCTGAAAATCACCGATTTCGCCATCAATTGTGGACCGATATAGAAAATTATTTTTGTGTTTGAAAGGATATACTCCCGAGGTGCTCCCAATGTCACCAGATCAGCGTCTGATGATGGGATCCCAGGACAATCGAGGGAATTCCTCAAATATTATAGGCATACATATAGTGTATTTTTTTTTTAGAGGAGTTCGTGGCTAAATAACAACAGCCGCACGGGTCGATCATCAAGGTTAAGCAACGCTTGACGAGGTCGGTCCGTGGATGGGTGACCATTTCAACATACCGAATTTCCTCCGTGCCTCGGAAAGCACGTTAAGCCGTTGGTCTCGGCTGTCATTTGAAGATCTTTGACAGTCGTTACGGGTAGTCAGAAGCTTGAGATCTGACACCAGTCTTGCCAAGGGGTACCGTGTTACCCAGTTACTGGGTTGTGGAGGTCAGATAGGCAGTCGCTCCATGTGAAACACTGGTACTTAGCTGAATCCGGTAAGACTGGAAGCCGACCCCAATATAGTTGGGAAAAGGCTAGGCAGATGATGATATAGTAATATTTGTATTTTCATCAACAATGCAATCATTTGCACTCAGACAGTATAATTTGATGACGCTCAGAAAGGAACTCCTTAATAAGTAATGTCACGGGTATCAGATATCTCGAATAGTTAACCGACTACGATGAAGTAAATACTTTTATATAAATGGTACTGATGAAAATGGTACCATAAAGAAAGATCAGCAAAAAAAAGCAATTAACAGGCATACATTAGAATAAGTCTAAGTAGTTACACAATAGATACCATAGAAGACGCTGCGGTCAATTCGTTTTGAGTCTCGCAAATAAATAAGAAGAAATTAACGGCGCCAGAAGGAGTATTCAGGTACAACATAGTTGGAAAAAGGCTAGGCATATAATAATTTAGTCCTGCATACTAAATTTCATGAAAATCGCTGGAGCCGTTTTCGCGATTCAGATTTATATATACTTTACATACATATATACAAGAATTGCTTGTTTAAAGGTATTAGATAGATAGATTAGATTCAGGTTTCATTTACATAAGATTTTTTTAAAGCAAGATCCTGCAAGGACTGTGGCAAGTCTAAGTGGTATAAAGTGACACAGCCACGACCACCAAACTCTTTTTTCCCGACGCTGTCGACGCTTTCAGCACCATAAGGAAACTGAAACCAACGGGTATAATTACACAAATAGTCACGGGACATGGTGGGTTCTCTGAGTATCTGAATAGATTTAAGTGCAAGGGAAGCCCATCATGTATTTGTGACCCCGACAAAGACGAGACAGTGACTCACATATTGACCGACTGCCCGGCCTATGGCCTGGCGAGGTATGAACTGCAACAGAAATTAGATATTGAAATAAAGATAGAAAACTTACACAAACTAATTACTGACAAAAAATACAGTAAGGAATTCTTGAACTATTGTAAAAAAATTGCTGAAAAAACCATAAAAAGGAATAAATAGTTAAATAATAGTGCTCAAAATTGTATAATGTCGTATATAGTGGGAAGCATTAAAAATATTGTTGTAAAATATAGAGATATCTTTAGAAAGAATACTGTTAATATTAAGTAAAAATAAATTAAGATACGTAAACATTTTAGCTACAACATAAAATAAATATATAGGAAAACATAAATGTATAGAATACTTACCAAATAACGTAGAAATAGTAAAATGTAATAGAACATAAGACATTTGTAATACCTAAATTTAATAAAGATAAGTCTCCAAGGTCTCGGACTATGTCTGAGGAACCCACTTAGCTCGCAGACTCCGCCAAAAGCGCGGAGAGGTAGGCGCCAAAAAAAAAAAAAGTGGTATAAAGTGACATCAGGCTGGATCCCCTTCTCCAGTAGTCCATTATCAGGTTGTTGCAGTAGTTCTTGCCATCCTCACTGATGTGGATTGGGTAACGGGAAGAAGACAGGACGAGGATATTGGGAACCTGGCAATTAGATTTCATGAGCAACAGGTGTGCTGTGACCACGTGAATGAAAATGAATGCATTCCAGCTTGAATCAGAAGTATCTTAAGTAAGCACTTCAAAAATCCAATATGTAAGTAGGCCCTGTAAAGTGGTCGTCGAGCTTTTGATGACGAAAGTTGCCCGGAGAAGAACTGCCACCAAGAGTTATTCAGTGTTCCGGTTTCAAAGTCAAATTTCTTTATTTCAATTAGGCCATAAAGCGGCATTTTTGAACGTCAAAAATATAAATTTATAAGTAATAGTAATTGATTCTACAGTCAATTCGGAAAAGTAGCTTTATATGGAGAAGACCGGACAAGAAACTACACACTTACTCTTTAAAAAAAAAGTGTTTTACGATATTTACATACTTCATATAAGCGAGGACGATGCACTCATACTAACACTACTATATATCACAAGGTAAATTGTTATAGAATTTAACACCGTCATAGAGGATAACAGTGGTCATATGCCTCATTGCAGAATGTATTGTTTTGTTAAGGTAGGTAAATTTTCAGTAGTCGGGTTTTAGGTTTTGTACTTAGGTAGTATTTTGTATTTTTTCGTGCCAGTCCAGTAAAGGCCGCCAGCGTTGGAACGGTATATAGCCCGGGCTATTACCCCATGAACGAATTGTGTACTTTAGCTAATGTATAGAGATAGACAGCCTCGTTTTCAGAAACTGTCAATGAGTACGCAATTAAGACGTAGGTACCCCATATCCTTTCAATTAGAATATACGCAATTAAAGCGTAATCTCCTAAATCCTATGATTTCGTCAACTGAGGCATATTCTCTGATCCCAATGACCCCTCCACTATGCTCCATAAGTGCCATAGGGAAAAACAACATAATAACACACAAACCGATTCGCTCCGTCCTCGCCGTCGAGGCCCGTCGCGTGTTCTTTCAATAAATTCCAAATTCTTTCAAAAGTGATGGCCCGCACGGCCGATGCCTGTCTGGGTCGCGAATAAATTTGTAAGAGAGTTACCGCGTCCCCGGCACTAGCAACTGAAGGGACACGGGTGGGTTTTAGTCAGTAAAAATCTGATACGTCCTCCCTCTTCACCCAAAGCGGAAGAAGTCATTGGATGATTTCCCAGCCAAAAAAAACCCGCGATTAGCTGAGAATTAGTTAAATTATTAGATTAAAAAGGAGTTTCTTATCCGTTCTTCTCCACGTAGGTAGTTTCCGAACGGATGGTAAAATCACTAATCAAGATCCAACCCTAGTTGTCCCCCCAGCGACGCCCTGAGCCGAGGTTCGTATCCCTCAGCGTTGTCGCTTAGGTTAAGTTTTTGTGTCTGGCTGGAGGCTATAGTTTAGTATCCGCGGGATCGCCTGGTTATGCAGTAGCCAATCACTTTGATTGAACTGCTAGACGAAAAATAAAAAGAAAAACAGATGGTTGATCTAACTTTTCTTTATTTCTAGTATTACAATTGTGTCTATCACTAACTTTACTAAAGATATGTATATTTTTCCTTACATACATAATATTTTCATAAAGGCAGATGATGAGATTTTTAGTTTAAAAGCACATGAGGAGATTTATTTTTTGCATAGAGCATAGGCCCACCACACAAATTGGCGTATAGTAATGAAATGCATGTTGATTTATTCCTAATAATCTCTAGATTATAGTTCTCGACAAACTTCTTGTCCGCCCTGAAGTTGGCTTTCCGATTCGCAAGGCACGGATCGGTGTTGTTTTTGTATGAGATTTACTACCGAAGCTGCACCGAATTGTACCATGATGGGAAGTTTCATTCTTGCCAGCAGGGCGTAATGCTGATAAGGGCACTGTGAATAGAATTAGCATAAAATCTAACAAATTAAAAAAACAAATAGTTATATATTTAGTCGTCGGAGAATCAGCACTTTTTGAGTATCAAAAATTACATAAGACAGTTCCTGATAACGCTTGCCCGTCCAGACTTACTAGTGTTTTAGCTCGGCAGAAGTGTTGCAACAAATTACATAAGACAGTTCCTGATAACGCTTGCCCGTCCAGACTTACTAGTGTTTTAGCTCGGCAGAAGTGTTGCAACAAATTACATAAGACAGTTCCTGATAACGCTTGCCCGTCCAGACTTACTAGTGTTTTAGCTCGGCAGAAGTGTTGCAACAAATTACATAAGACAGTTCCTGATAACGCTTGCCCGTCCAGACTTACTAGTGTTTTAGCTCGGCAGAAGTGTTGCAACAAATTACATAAGACAGTTCCTGATAACGCTTGCCCGTCCAGACTTACTAGTGTTTTAGCTCGGCAGAAGTGTTGCAACAAATTACATAAGACAGTTCCTGATAACGCTTGCCCGTCCAGACTTACTAGTGTTTTAGCTCGGCAGAAGTGTTGCAACAAATTACATAAGACAGTTCCTGATAACGCTTGCCCGTCCAGACTTACTAGTGTTTTAGCTCGGCAGAAGTGTTGCAACAAATTACATAAGACAGTTCCTGATAACGCTTGCCCGTCCAGACTTACTAGTGTTTTAGCTCGGCAGAAGTGTTGCAACAAATTACATAAGACAGTTCCTGATAACGCTTGCCCGTCCAGACTTACTAGTGTTTTAGCTCGGCAGAAGTGTTGCAACAAATTACATAAGACAGTTCCTGATAACGCTTGCCCGTCCAGACTTACTAGTGTTTTAGCTCGGCAGAAGTGTTGCAACAAATTACATAAGACAGTTCCTGATAACGCTTGCCCGTCCAGACTTACTAGTGTTTTAGCTCGGCAGAAGTGTTGCAACAAATTACATAAGACAGTTCCTGATAACGCTTGCCCGTCCAGACTTACTAGTGTTTTAGCTCGGCAGAAGTGTTGCAACAAATTACATAAGACAGTTCCTGATAACGCTTGCCCGTCCAGACTTACTAGTGTTTTAGCTCGGCAGAAGTGTTGCAACAAATTACATAAGACAGTTCGATAACGCTTGCCCGTCCAGACTTACTAGTGTTTTAGCTCGGCAGAAGTGTTGCAACAAATTACATAAGACAGTTCCTGATAACGCTTGCCCGTCCAGACTTACTAGTGTTTTAGCTCGGCAGAAGTGTTGCAACAAATTACATAAGACAGTTCCTGATAACGCTTGCCCGTCCAGACTTACTAGTGTTTTAGCTCGGCAAAAGTGTTGCAACAAATTACATAAGACAGTTCCTGATAACGCTTGCCCGTCCAGACTTACTAGTGTTTTAGCTCGGCAGAAGTGTTGCAACAAATTACATAAGACAGTTCGATAACGCTTGCCCGTCCAGACTTACTAGTGTTTTAGCTCGGCAGAAGTGTTGCAACAAATTACATAAGACAGTTCCTGATAACGCTTGCCCGTCCAGACTTACTAGTGTTTTAGCTCGGCAGAAGTGTTGCAACAAATTACATAAGACAGTTCCTGATAACGCTTGCCCGTCCAGACTTACTAGTGTTTTAGCTCGGCAGAAGTGTTGCAACAAATTACATAAGACAGTTCGATAACGCTTGCCCGTCCAGACTTACTAGTGTTTTAGCTCGGCAGAAGTGTTGCAACAAATTACATAAGACAGTTCCTGATAACGCTTGCCCGTCCAGACTTACTAGTGTTTTAGCTCGGCAGAAGTGTTGCAACAAATTACATAAGACAGTTCCTGATAACGCTTGCCCGTCCAGACTTACTAGTGTTTTAGCTCGGCAGAAGTGTTGCAACAAATTACATAAGACAGTTCGATAACGCTTGCCCGTCCAGACTTACTAGTGTTTTAGCTCGGCAGAAGTGTTGCAACAAATTACATAAGACAGTTCCTGATAACGCTTGCCCGTCCAGACTTACTAGTGTTTTAGCTCGGCAGAAGTGTTGCAACAAATTACATAAGACAGTTCCTGATAACGCTTGCCCGTCCAGACTTACTAGTGTTTTAGCTCGGCAGAAGTGTTGCAACAAATTACATAAGACAGTTCGATAACGCTTGCCCGTCCAGACTTACTAGTGTTTTAGCTCGGCAGAAGTGTTGCAACAAATTACATAAGACAGTTCCTGATAACGCTTGCCCGTCCAGACTTACTAGTGTTTTAGCTCGGCAGAAGTGTTGCAACAAATTACATAAGACAGTTCCTGATAACGCTTGCCCGTCCAGACTTACTAGTGTTTTAGCTCGGCAGAAGTGTTGCAACAAATTACATAAGACAGTTCCTGATAACGCTTGCCCGTCCAGACTTACTAGTGTTTTAGCTCGGCAGAAGTGTTGCAACAAATTACATAAGACAGTTCCTGATAACGCTTGCCCGTCCAGACTTACTAGTGTTTTAGCTCGGCAGAAGTGTTGCAACAAATTACATAAGACAGTTCCTGATAACGCTTGCCCGTCCAGACTTACTAGTGTTTTAGCTCGGCAGAAGTGTTGCAACAAATTACATAAGACAGTTCCTGATAACGCTTGCCCGTCCAGACTTACTAGTGTTTTAGCTCGGCAGAAGTGTTGCAACAAATTACATAAGACAGTTCCTGATAACGCTTGCCCGTCCAGACTTACTAGTGTTTTAGCTCGGCAGAAGTGTTGCAACAAATTACATAAGACAGTTCCTGATAACGCTTGCCCGTCCAGACTTACTAGTGTTTTAGCTCGGCAGAAGTGTTTATTTATTTATTTATTTATTTATTTATTTAGTACATGGAGAACTTACAGCTAACAAAAACAAAAAATAAAAGGAGGTAATAGTCACCAGAAAGCCAATTACAAGTCCTCGCGTTTAAAATTAAAATATAAATACAAGTATGATGCGAGCACAGGCAGCAACACGACTTAAAGTGTAGTCACTAAATTCCAGATTAAATAATAAGATACAGAAATTTGTTTGCAAAAAAAAAAAGACAGAATTAAAAAGAAAACCGCTTAATATAACCGCTGTTACTTGAAAAATTGAAGGCTCAAGCTCCGTCTGGCCGAGTTTACAGTAGTTACAAAGGGATCCAAATCATGTAGTTTGCATATCTCATTAAAATTACTGCTTGCACGCACAAGAAAGCTGTTCTGCCTATAATTCGATGACGAATGAAGTACACAAATGGGAGGGTTGTAACGTAAGATTCTTCTGGGCACATTAAAATAAAATTTGGACAATAGTTCAGGACTATCAATATCGTTATGGAGGATTTTTAACAAAAACAGACAGTCTGCAATTTTACGTCGGTCTATAAGTGGCAGTAAGTGGAATTTTTTACAGAGACGAAGATATTCAGCTGAGTCATATGGAACCTTTTGATGAAAACAAAGATATTTTATGAAACGTTTTTGTATATTTTCTATGCGGTCGATGTATTTCTGATACCGTGGATTCCATATCTGAGAAGCATACTCGAGCTGACTTCTTACATATGTACAATACAATATTTTGAGCGTCTTAGCCTCCGTGAAACACTTAGAGAGTCGCATTATAAAACCAAGTAGTTTGGATGCTTTTTTAACAATAGTATCAATGTGTGAGTCATAAAGTAGTTTACTGTCTTGATAAACTCCCAAGTCACGAATTGTATTGCACCTCGGCAAGTTTTCGCCAGCCAAAGTATAGGTAGCGACCAGGACATCACGTTTCCTAGTGTAGGTAATAACGGAGCATTTAGATGGGTTAAGATCTAATTTATTAGCTCGACAATACTCATCAAGCCGACATAAATCAGCTTGTAGTGCAAGCATGTCATCATGCGATGCAATAGTGGCAAAGATTTTCATGTCATCGGCAAAGCATAAAAGTTTGGATGAATGGAGGCACTGATCGATGTCGTTCACATACACTACGAATAAGAAAGGACCGAGCAACGAACCTTGAGGCACTCCACTGGGCACGTTTACCCAGCTAGACACATAGTTATTAATAACTACTGCTTGTGACCTGTTATCAATATAAGAAGAGAACCACCTTAGCAGGTCTCCACTGATACCTATGTGTCTTAACTTCTTAATTAGCAATTCATGCTCAATCCGATCAAACGCCTTGCTGTAGTCAGTGTAGACCACATCGACCTGCTTACCGTTATCCATAGCTTCCGTAACAAAATCATTAAATAAGATCAGGTTAGAAGTGGTAGACCGTCCCTTTAAAAACCCATGCTGAAAAGAGCTCAACGAGTTAGCTAGGGCAGGGTATAACTGGTCATAGATGATCCTCTCAAAAACTTTAGCAATTATGCACAGTTTGGAAATAGGCCTGTAATTAGTAATCTCAGTCTTTGAACCCTTCTTATGCACGGGTGTAATAAAGGCAGATTTCCATACTTTTGGGACGATACCTTGGGACAAAGACTTGGTGAACAAAATTGAGATAGGAAGAGCAATGGAATGTGCACATTTGATAAGGAATGTAGAAGATATGTTGTCAGGGCCGGCACCTTTAGATGGATCCAAGTTGCGAAGTAGTCTAGTCACAACATCAATATTCACTTCGATGTTACAAATATGGGACGAGGTTCCATCATTGCCGAGAGGGAGGTCAGAGTGTGCGCTAGGAGAATTAGGTGAAGTGGGGTCGAGGAAGGTTGATAGAAAGTAAGAGGAAAAGGCCTCACAAATAGAATCCCCAGAGAGAAGTATTTCATTGTTATAGTTTAATGTATTAGGAATAGCATTGGATTTATACCGATTTTTAACATAGGACCAGAAATGTTTAGGGTTGTCTTTAATTGAGTTTTCAGTTTGATCAAGATAAAACTTATAACATGAAGCTTCCATTGTCTTTACTCTTTCACGCAAATATTTAAAGGTTAATTCGTCAGATTTGTTACCATAAATTTTGATTTTTTTTAAGTATTTATATTTTTCCTTAATTGTTTTTATGAGTGGTGCACTGTACCAAATTGGATATGATTTATTACGTACTTGCTTTTGCGGTATATATTTATTTTGTAATTGGTTGGTAGTGTCCATAAAGAATGCAACCGAATCATCCAATGATCTGATTGAGAACTCATGATCCCAATTTATGTCAGAAATTTCTTTGTTAACAGACTCAAAATCACCCCTACTGTACATAAATCGCAAACGTGGTGCATAATCGAGGGGAGGAAGTTCAAAAATATCAATATTAATTAACAACGCCGGGTGATATGGATCAATAGGAACTAAAGGATCAGCACACTCACTAACACGGGCGCCCTTATTTGAAAGGACCAAGTCTAACAATTTCCCATACCTATTAACGACCCCGTTATACTGACCAAAGTCCAGCGTACACAACTCATCCGCCAACATACATTCATCACTCGTGGCGGGGTTCAATGGGATTAGTGAAAGATTATTAGATGGAGCCCATGAAATTCCACTCATATTAAAATCACCCAGAACTAAAAATGCGTCGGATGTCTTATTAATAGCTGTATGGTTCAATTTGGACAGGAAATTATTAAGTTGTTCCGAAAACGAGAACCCCCTGTTTTGTTTACATAAGTAAACCGCGCAGATATATAAGTTAATGTGTTCACGTGACTTCATTTTTTTAAGTCGCAATTTGATCCAAATGTCCTCCGCCGTGGAGTGAAGAAGCGGTTGCGGAGTGACAGGCAATTCCTTACGTGTCGCAATCAGTACTCCACCACCCCTGGTTTGTCCAGTCATTGTGTAGTCCCGGTCACGACGCCATACCAAGTATCGGTCATCGAACAGTTCCGAGTTTAACATGCCATCCAATAACCACGTCTCTGTTAAAACAATAATATCGTAAGAATTAATTAGTACCCGACGATAAAACGAGTCCGTTTTTGTTCGCAATCCCCGCACGTTCTGATAGAACACAGTTAGACACTCATCATTGTTATTAGCCATTACTAATAGCATAAACAATGATTGGATAAGCATCAATATCTTTAAAACATGATGTTAACAGCCAATTAAATTCGTAACAAATAACTATTGCGCATAGAAAAGATTTATAATATAAAAGTGGGTAAAAGTAAGCTAATTCAATAAGATTGTGCAATTCATCCGATGTTCGGCGCGTGCGAGCAAGCAAGCAGCAACATATCACGAGCGCATGCGTAAGCGAGATACATATATAGCGATTCATTACGACTTGAAGACAAACAGCGCGATATGGAATACAAAAGAGGGTCATTAGCGATACAGAGGTGCTAAACCTTTTGCAAAAACAAAACAAATAATATTTACCGTGTAAGATTCGACACATTTTAAATGTAACAAAGTAGAAATATAATAAATGGTGAAAATAGAAACTGATCACAATATCTTGTTTAAATCCAAGTCTTTTCGCACTATAAAGGTTTTACTGTTAACGTCTTTACGCACATGAATTTTACCATGTTTCACCCATACAAATTCATAATGTTTTTCTTTGGCTATAATTTTCGTTTTACTCAATAACTTTTTGGATTCAACACTAAGATGGTCGTTGACATACAGACGTCGAGGTTCTCCCTGGAAACCTAAGTCAGAGGTGGATAGATCCTTAACAGCACGTGCAGCTGCTATGAAGTCTTCTTTTATGTATCTATTCAGGAAGCTCAATATCACCAATTTCTCGTTCGAATTATGTATAGGGACCCTCGATATATAATTAATTTGTGTCTTAGCACAACTGTAATTTGTTTTACGGCAGATGGCGTCCACGATATTAAATAGGTTTTCATCCCTTTTTAGAGGTACACCCTTAATCTCCACATTGTTAAGTCGGGAACGCTGTTCAATGGAAGAAAGAAGTGATGCAACAAATTACATAAGACAGTTCCTGATAACGCTTGCCCGTCCAGACTTACTAGTGTTTTAGCTCGGCAGAAGTGTTGCAACAAATTACATAAGACAGTTCCTGATAACGCTTGCCCGTCCAGACTTACTAGTGTTTTAGCTCGGCAGAAGTGTTGCAACAAATTACATAAGACAGTTCCTGATAACGCTTGCCCGTCCAGACTTACTAGTGTTTTAGATCGGCAGAAGTGTTGCAACAAATTACATAAGACAGTTCCTGATAACGCTTGCCCGTCCAGACTTACTAGTGTTTTAGCTCGGCAGAAGTGTTGCAACAAATTACATAAGACAGTTCCTGATAACGCTTGCCCGTCCAGACTTACTAGTGTTTTAGCTCGGCAGAAGTGTTGCAACAAATTACATAAGACAGTTCCTGATAACGCTTGCCCGTCCAGACTTACTAGTGTTTTAGCTCGGCAGAAGTGTTGCAACAAATTACATAAGACAGTTCCTGATAACGCTTGCCCGTCCAGACTTACTAGTGTTTTAGCTCGGCAGAAGTGTTGCAACAAATTACATAAGACAGTTCCTGATAACGCTTGCCCGTCCAGACTTACTAGTGTTTTAGCTCGGCAGAAGTGTTGCAACAAATTACATAAGACAGTTCCTGATAACGCTTGCCCGTCCAGACTTACTAGTGTTTTAGCTCGGCAGAAGTGTTGCAAAAAATTCCCTAGCAACAGTCCTGTCTCATAAGTTAAAGAACTTGAAATATAAGTTAATACCATTTAAGTTAATGTCATATTTCACATTTGTCACATTTCGCCAGCTAGTCCACACAACCGGGTAAAAATACAAGCTCCGGGCATCTAATGACAAACTTCTGCAAGAAAAACCCAACAACACCTTGCTCGACCTAGGAATCGAACCCCGCCGGTGCTCATTAGTGGCACTAGCAAGCACTATACAGTAGGAGACAATAAATCTATAGATCTGCTGGGTCGAAGCTTTATCGATTTACGGTAAAAGTAGAAAACTGATTATAGAATACCAAAAATCTTAGGAAAAATACTATGTAGATGTCATCATCAAAAGTTCCCACGTTAATGATTTATAGCCACTTTTTAACAATTAGGTACATAATTATATTATCTTTTCTGAATAGCAGAATATACAAGATGATTGACATAGCACATAAACTGTAGTCCTACAGGACGAATGACAATCACTAAATAATATAGACACTACTACATTTGATAAAAAATCAGTTTCAAAACTAAAACCCGGTGATTTTGTTTTAGAATTTTCGTGCTACGAAAGCACGAAAGTTTTAACGATTGCATTGTAACTAAAGAAAATATTTATGCAGGACTAAATGATAAAGCCGATTACTATAATATTTTTTGTTTACCGAGTTTTATAAAATGTTTAAGACATCTATAAGAAAAGTTACCGCTCTGGTCAAATCGAATGATTCACTTTTATAAAACACAATCACAATCAAGTAGCAGTAATGTAGAGAGCTATTTAAGAAAAATGTCAAACATTTGTTACTAGGTATAACAAAAACACTAATAAGGGTAGATGATATTATAATAAGACATGTAGAATATTTCTTTCTTTCTTTTTCTTTTTTTAAAAAAAAAACGTTGCCCCACACTAGGAATTTCTCCTGTATCGTGGGTGCGTTTACAAACATATAAACTCACATACACAAACACCCAGAGCGGAACAACTATTTGTAGATCATACAAATATTTGTTCCGTGCGGGAATCGAACCCGCGACACGCAGCGCAGCAGTCAATCGCTCAACCACTGCGCCAACCGTGCGCCCAAAGGAGCCCCCATTTATCAGGAGAAGTAAATTCTGCATTGTGTAATTTTAACTTAGATAAAGAAGAAAGTCATTAGTAGTTAGTAGTAACATTCACGGGAAGATGAAAAATAAGATATGGTAAAAAGTGATTTTCCGGCAAATTGTATATTTTCTCCCATTCCCAGTTTAAATGATAACTGGCGCAATAAATGCGATGATAAATGACTGGAGTCTCGGTCAAAAACTGTTAAACCACGAAGTCAGAAAAATGTAATTGATTTTCTTTCTAATGGAAATATATGTGCGTCGGGTGTTAAAAATATGATTTTGAACAATACTTGCGCGTTTGACTCAGTTTTACAAGCTTTTGTCGTAGATTACGTTAAAACTAATTACTGGCTTAAATACAGAATTTGCTACATTGGTAGGAGCACTAGCAAAGAGAGATTATTTAAAAAACTTGTACACACCAAGAACGGAAATTCTTAAAAATCATCCAATCATCCAACCCACTAGTCCTCCAAAAAGGAAGAAACTATATAGTATGCGAAAGAAGTAAGCAAATTAAAACTAAATTTAGTCAACGCTTTGCCCACTCCATTGGTCCATTCATCTACAATAGTTTAAACAGAATCATTAATATGTACCCGTTAACAAAAATGCAAAGCAAAAATAAACTTACTGAATAACTGAAAAGTCTTAAACTTAGACTGAACTTCTTCTGTACATAGCATCCTAATAAAAAGCCTATGAATTACAATATAACATACATTTCTCATGACATACAACTCTCGTTTTGCGAACAGTTTTGGCTGGTCAGATTTTAGTTCGACATTTGTGAAAAGCTGTTCACTATGCAAACATGATACGACAAGATTATATCAATGTATTTGTCTAAATGTATTGATAATTTCCGACAAAGAAATAACTGCATTACCTGAAGCAGCAGCAGCAACGATTATAGCTGACGAAGTGAGTTCGTCGAATAATTCAACGTGCTGTAACCACAGATTTATATATCTATGGCTGTAACACACTGGAAACTTGTATGCATAAATTATTTGATATCTTTTTGATATTGATATTGAGATTACGCTTAAAAATATGCCAGATTTAATGACGTTAATAGAAAAAAAATACGAATTTCTTTCCATTGTCGAAAAATTACCGGGTACCTGAAAAACAGTGGCTTAATTACGATAACAAAAAAAAAAATTCAAATCGAAAACGGATCATAAAATAATACGAATAATCATAGTTAATAATATATGTACCTAATATTTTTTTTTAATTTTTATTTATAAAATAAACCACAAAACTCTGTTGTTTCTTTTAATTTTTTGTCTTTTGTGTTAATCCATATCCACATTTCCATACTAATATTATATGTGAAAGTGCGTTATTTTGTTTGTCCTTCTTTCACGTCGAAAGGAACCAATGAATTGTCATTAGTTACGGGGATATAGAGAGCGGTGGTGGCCCAGAGGTAGTGGCCGCGCCTTTAAAGTTGTAGGTCGTGAGTTGGAACCCAAGCAGGCGTTTTACTTTGTGTAAATTATTTCATCACCACTGCTCTCAAAACAGTGAAGGAAAACATCGTGAGGAAATTGGCATTTCCTAGACCCAAAACTTCGAAGACATGTGATATCCACCAAACCGCACTATAGGCCCGCGTGGTGGATTGCCCTCTCACGGAGAGGGCAATTTCTAATTAGTGGTACAAAATAGTACAAATTAAAAGGATTTAATTACCTTCGAAAGTTATAATGCATGCGTTCATGTTCGTGCTACGAAGATGATACACAAAAATAGCGTTTAGAAAAGTGTCAAACAAGAAAATATTCTTAGAGAATAGCCATGGTCGTATACCACCTTGCCTTGCATTATAATGTGTTGTTGTGTGAAACAACCCGCAGAAACATACCGGTTTAAATCATAACCGTCCTTTTGGCGCCGCCGTATTCGAGTAAAAATTAAATAACTGGTAAAATGTGCGAGTAGGTACCAACTTACCTATCTACGCATTCAGCAGTCGCGATTATTTATCAAACAAAAATGTTCAAAAACATCATCTCATTTCAGCCGAAAGATGTCCACTGCTGAACAGCCTTCTCCAAGTGTCGCCCGATGGGCCATCCGTTCAGTGAGTAATGTACCCTGCCCACTGGCATTTAACTAAGTTTGAAAATTCTCCGGGTTTTGTGGGTTATTTTCAAAAACAAAATAAGTTTAAACCTATGCATATCTTGTTAATTAATCAAGCATCCGCTTTTTACATTCTTACCTATAATTTAAGTGCCATTTTGCTAAAAAATAAACTGCATAATTTATGGTTTGTTTTGGTAAAAACCCGACACATAAACAACACATTAGGAGCATTAAAATCAAAAAAGAAACATTAAATCGAAACATTAATTAATACCTTTTTAAATTTGATAATTGCTATATCTCTTTTATTTTTGAGGTTTTATCAATTGCACATATAATATAGAGGAAAAGATTAATGTCTTAATTTGAAATTCCTACTAAAACCTGTTGCGATTGTATTTTTTTGTTTGCTATCAGGCAAGATGGAAAAACTCACCATAAAACCCAGTAATATAAAAAAAAACTTCCAAATAAAAACACTACAAAGTGAAAAAAAACTTTCTTTTAGGAAGTCGGTGTCTTTGGTAGGTTAGTAGGGTTCGTTATGGAAATCGGTGAAAATACACAAAAAAAAACACACTAAAGGCCGATTTTTATAAACCTAGTCTGATAACTTTTAACTAAGGAATAAAAATGGCCGATTGACATATTTTCAATACAAAAGCTGTCACACGGCCATTTTCATTCCTCAGTTAAAAATTATCAGACTATTGCAAAATCGGCCCTAAGTCGAAAATAGAACCTAAAAAGGGGCAAGAACCTGCCATGAGCTAGAAGACAGAAATAAAATATAATTGAGTAAGACAACAGTTCACAATTTGGATTATTAAGGGATTTATTTGTGCAGTCGACAGTATGAACTATGTTGTGCGCGGGGTTCAAATGCATTTTATATCAACCGACAACACGTGCGGAAGAGATAGATGCTGTGATGAGCAGTAGGGAGCTAGTTCGCGTACGAATACACACTTTTGCAAATTTGTAGCGAAATGGATAATGATTTAGGACGAAACCGAGCGCGCGAAATTTTATAAACAGAACTTTGGCAGTCTAGATATCATGAAATAACGACTATATCTATCTGTTCAAAATAAAATTATTTGCATTTTTGAACTACTAATCTATCCCTGTATGGAGGCAGTTTTGCAATTTTCCGTCTTCTTATGGTATTTATTTGCGCCCAAAAATGCGTTAAAATTCGTGTCGAAATGTGGAACTTTCGACCATCATAACTTTCAAATATTTTATTTTTTTACTTTTTTGCTTCCATACAGGACTAGACAATGATGAGACAAATTGATATCACTTTTTATTTTGAACGTACATCGTCAAACAGTGGAGTAATCCCTAGACTACGTTTGTATGGAAGAATTTTCGACTAGTGTAACCTTAATGACTTAAGCCTACGTGCGTTTACAATAATTGTCAGAGGGGTCATCTGCAGCCGAACTAGGTGAGGGCCTGTATATCGGCATAAAAGATTTCCGACATAATCACCGCATTTCTAAGCTACATACTCTTATATCCACATAACATCACGCTTGTAGGAGATGTAGGTATGTTCTGAAGGGTAAGCAACGTTGCACCTCATAGCATACCGAAATTTCGAGTCCCATGGGTGTGCCTATTGTCAAAACGGCAAAAAGCCTATTTATTAAACTAGTCATAAATTGCATGTAGGCAGAGGTCTTTTTGCCCAGCAGTGGGACAGTACCTATAGGCTAATATAAAAAAATTAAAAAGTTGTATATCATCCACGGTAAAAGGTTCTCTGTATCACCACACTACACCTCACTGAACCAACTAGCACTAAGTTGCCTAGGTATCCACCCTTTCAGCGGACACAGGCGTGGTGTCATGTGGAATTTCAACTCAAACGAAAAACGGGAAGTGTAAAATTAAACTTTCAAGTTTTGATTACATATACACAGACACCGGTAGGCTTATTACATATGTAATAGCAATCAGCAATAATTGCGCAGCGATTGCTAATCGCTCGCTGCTGGTCAAATGCAATTATTTAAAAAAAAACCGCCAGACTCTAAAACTTCTGCACTTAGCAATTTGGGAGCGGTTGAAAATCGACCAACGACAAGAGAAAAAGTAATAACAATTTGAAAGACAAATTTTCTCGCGTTAATCGCGATCAAATGCGTTAAAACGACCATTTTAGTTAACTAATATATATGTCGCCGCGGAGGCGTGGATTTGCTAATTCGTTATCCAAATTAATAATTTCAATTGTCAATTAACACAAACTCTATAATCCTGTCATCTCTGAGATTTCGCTAGAACTATTAAATGTCTGTTTATGTTGGTTTATGGTTCAGCGCCATCTATTGGCTTATTGTGGAATTAGTTATTGATTCGTTTGAATGAAGATCATTTGATAAGTTAATTTTCAATGTTTAATTAATACGAGATGTTTAAATAAAACGGGAACATTTATTGTAGGACTTTTAGATTTGTTCTCATTTTAACTATTGCACATTTGACTAAGTAAATATGTTTTATTATGGCCCTACGAAAAGTTGTCAACAATGGCGGATGTTATAATTTTAATGACCAATAACTAGATTTAATAATTTAATACGAGAACTAAACAAATTTGAGTAATTGATTAAATACTATAAAGTAATAAGACTATTTTACACAGCTATGTAATCATGAGAAACCTTCTGGTTAGTAAGATATTCAGATCACCGGAAACTTGGATAGTTTTGAGTTGAGGTGATTATTTTAGTAATAATCTACGAACAACTTTGTATTTGTGAGTATTGGGATTGTTTAATGTTAAAATAATTAACTGAGCAGCATTTTAGTATTGTTTGTTAGCTTTATACAACTATCCAAGTAATTAGTGTCTAAACAAAAACAATATGGAAGTCCCGCACACTCGCAACGCGCATCGCGCTATGCCGTATGTAAAATAATAACTGTTTAATAAATCTGATTGATTAGATGTTTGAAAACCTAATAAACATGTAACACCAATTGTCTTAAAGTGATTGTGTAAACTATAAAAAGATTTAAAAGAGTATCCTAGAGTTTCTTGCTAGGTCTTCTCTAGAGATCGACGAGGGATTGCGACCTAGCGAGCCACCATGTGGTTTTAACTTCAAGTTCGAATGAAAACTCAAAGTGCCTGTAACAAAGTCAAATAAATACTTTCGAGTTTCAATCCAGTGATGTGTGTTATTGAAGTTTACCCGTTCCTATGAAGAATGAAGGAATTGCCTCTAGAATTGGAGTTGATGATGGTGGTCCTATAATTCATAGGTACCTCGACGTGACATCAGAATTGAGATCAGCTCCCGCCTTCTGCCTATGCTATGAAAGCCATCCGAAGAATTTCGTACATCACCGCCACCGCCGAGAGCATGGCAAAATATTTTCCTATGATAATTTCCAAGAACGCATAGAACTTTATTGAAACGTCAGAAGAAGCTAAGAATTGGCTATGGTCTCGTCTAAGCTGCTGATGAAGAAAGAAAGAAAGAAAGAATGAAAGAAAAATTGTTTATTTGCGCCAGGCACGACGCATACCATAAAAAACAAAAATAAATAAATAAAAATAATAATAATAAGATCATTACAAAGTATGCGTCACAACTACGCAAAACGTTCATCGCTCAGCATAATGCTGGGAGGATGCTGACCTACATCATTATGATCATAACTAGCTGGAGACAATATCATTGAAGTGAACCAAAACTTTGTACAGTACAGAATGACCGAAGCAGCTAAATAAACAAAGACTTGATCTGTCCATTGATAGATTCCATCATCATTAAGGGGAGTATTCTGTTTTATTTATTTATGTAACCTAACATTCTTAATTATTTTCATCATACAAGGCAAGGTCAGTGACCTTTTGTGTGACAATTTTAATCAATCTGCCTAGACTTTTCCCAACTAAGTCGGGGTCGGTTTCTTGTCTAACCTGATGGGGTTCAGCTGAGTACAAGTGTTTTACATGGGGTCACCAAAACCCAGTAACTGGGTAACACGATACCCCTTTGCAAGACTAGTGCCTGCTGGTATTTGTGTGACAATTTTTGGTAATAAAATGAATGAAAACAGCCTAATTTACTTCATAAAATAAGACGGCTTACTAGTAACTCAATGTTATTGCTTAAATATGGTTCTTTCTTTTCTCTTAAGAATTACAATGGCTCAGTTATTATTTGAGAAACTTAATTTTATTTGAGGAGTATGTAAGGATCGTAGCAAGTGGCGATCTGTGGTTGCTGCCTATCCCCATGGGGACAAGGTGTGAGTGTATGAATGATAAACAATTCAAAGTACTTAATTTGAGTTTAGTGCCGGACAAAAGGTAATTTAACATATTTTTATAGCATTTGTTACATTTAGGTAGCTTACACAAAACAATAGTTTAGTAGGTAGCTACGTTAAGTAAGTAACAGAATGTATGTGCAACAGAATTAGTAAACATTTGGCAAAAAGTGCCATGACATGTTCATGTTGACGCTGTAGTTGTTATTTTTACAATGAGTTATGGTTTTTACCCAACTGCCAACAAGGCTTATTATTGAATAATGTGGAACCTGTTGCATGTCATACTTACTAAATAAAGTAAGATAAGAAAATGTATTAACACATTCCTGAAAACATGAAAAGCACAACAAATAAAATTAAAATTATTAAATGCTTAAGAAAATACCTAGGTACAATGATTTGCATTTAAGTAGCTCCACACTAGGATACCCTGTGTCGTGATCTAGTTTTCTTATCTTTAATGTCATAGTTTAAGTGCACTTAGGGGTGAGACAAATAGTTTAGTTACAAGACTTAACAACATTTAAAATATTATTAAGAGGTTTGTTTAGAGTGTAGTGTGCATCTAGTATAAATGTGTTTGTATGAATGAAAGGGATGTGATACACCTGGGTGACTCATTACGAGGACTTTATAATAATTATCAGGAGAGCTTAGGTCCGTGTATGGTCATAAGCTGATAGTCACTTGGTAACTTTTAATTTACAAGTACCTAAGCTTTGAGTAACCAATTATGTATGGAACTTGTGAATTCTTGGTAAATTAATGGTCATGTGTATGTAAGACATCTTTGAGTGAATTTAATGTGATTAATGTGTTCCATCTTATCTGTCTACATGATCTGGTAGATTTGTTTTGAGTATAGAGATCTTGTCAGGGATAGCGCTATAAGTTAGATCTAATGATAAATTGTATGATCCTACATTCTTGGTACAGACTGTCAGTTGGATACTGATAGGAGGGCCTCCTATAAGCTCTTAAGTTTAAACTTATTCATGTTAAGTTTGTTATAACAAAGTTTCTTTAATCATTCAATATTTGATAAACTTCCTGATGAATTAAATCTCACAATGTGTTTAGTTGAATTTTACTCGTTATGGTGGTACATGGGTGTAAATAGATTAGTAATTTCTGACAGATTTCAAAGCTCGTTATTGGGTGCATTTGCACAAAATAAAAACAATCAAAAGACAGGTTTGTTTTACGGTAATTTGTCACATACATTATTATTTAGCTGCATATCTTCTCACATTCCAGATTCCTGGTAATTGTCATATCAAAAATCAAAATGGTTACCTACGATATGGAAACAAAAACTAAAAATACCTGGTGGTGCAAGTGACTGTGTCGCCGGGTCAGGACCTTATATGCTACCAACATACATGCCACCAAATAGAGGTCAGCTAGTAAAGACTTCAAGCACAACATAACAAAAGTAAAAGGTGAGATGTTTTCAAACTATCTTTTACTCACCTCGCTAACTGATACAGTGCTGTTGTATCAGAAGGCTCAACTCAATAGCCATGCCAAATAACTCTACATGATGCTTGTGCATGGTACTACCAAGCAACAAAGTACTTTTAAATTATTATCCCTGGGTTCAATTCCTAGGTCAGGCAAAATGTGTTTATTGGATTTTTTTAATAGGAATTCCTCTGTGACAGCCTAGAGTTTTGAAATTGGTGAACCCCATGCTTCGGAAAGCATGTTAAGCCATTGGCCTTGTGCGCTATAGTATCTTCCTATGTAGATGGCTCATCAGATTGGCTGTCATGGCCGAATTCAATCAGGAGGATTACTGTTATTATTATATTTTTGTAACTCGTAACAGTTCATGGTATTCTATTGTCAAATTTAGGCAATTATAAAAATGAATAATGAAACAAGCTCTAATTATAGAGGTGTCCCATAACCTAGAGCTCTGGAGGCAGTTAATAACACAATCATTTATATCAACACCATTCTATCAGCATCCATGGAGGTGCATTTGAGGTAATAATGAGAACACAATAAACTTTCCTGTTGTATGCTGTGGAAGCAACTAATAATGATAACACAATAAACTATACTGTTGGTATGCTGTGGAAGCAACTAATAATGATAAACCAATAAACTATACTGTTGGTATGCTGTGGAAGCAACTAATAATGATAACACAATAAGCTGTCTGTTAGTAATCCGTGGAGGAAACTAATAGTGATAATACAACAAACAATCTCTTAGTTTGCTGTGGAAGCAACTAAGATAATAGTGATAATACAACAAACAATCTCTTAGTTTGCTGTGGAAGCAACTAAGAATGATTTAATATCCATTGGTTAGGCGTGGAGGCCGCTAATGAACAATCTCTCATGTTATCCTGCTGGGTCCACGGTGTACAAGACCACCCAGAGCCTGGTTCCTTATATCCTGTCAAATCAAAGACTTCGTGCCTGTCACGGAGCAATGGTCCTAAACTCCTTAACCTTTAATCCTGTCAAATCAAAGACTTTGTGTCTATCACAGAGCGGTGTTCCTGATCCTATCCTTTAATCCTGTCAAATCAAAGACTTTGTGTCTATCACAGAGCATTACCATCCCGTGAGAATGAAACTAAACAAAAAGCAGCTGATCACAATACTCCTACACTACCTACACTATACTTACCAAATACAAGAGTGCTGTGTAAGCCTTATAAGTAGGTGTGTGCTCATTAATGCATCAAATATTCTTATTTAAGATAAACTTTGTAGTTACCTAATCTAATAAGTATTCAGTTATAAACTGATAACTTAAACTGACTCTTACCTATTGCAAATCAATAAATATTGTAAAATAATACAAACAACAACATTCTGCAAACAAGATTCAAAATGGACTATTAAGCTAGCAACTGATTATTTAATAACAAAAATCTGAAATACAAATTGTATGCCTTCATTGGCATGACATGTAGCAATTCGTTGTTTTCTAACAACATTGATCTTTACCATATTGCAATTTGAATACCTAAAGCATATAGCTGTGGGTGTTAAAATGCATTCAAAATTTCAAAAATAAGGCATACTAAGCATAGATTTCTTACAAGCTATCAATGATGATTAAAACTAGTTGTTATCAGATCACAAATTTAATTTATATTGTAGGATGATAAACAACAATAATCTGCCGACAAATTTCTGTCTGCTATTACAGATAACAACCAAGAAACAGAGACTGAGGACACAGGAAGACGCAGAGCACGCGTCTGATGTTCAGAACGGCCGTGTCGCCGCGGAGGCGTGGATTTGCTAATTCGTTATCCAAATTAATAATTTCAATTGTCAATTAACACAAACTCTATAATCCTGTCATCTCTGAGATTTCGCTAGAACTATTAAATGTCTGTTTATGTTGGTTTATGGTTCAGCGCCATCTATTGGCTTATTGTGGAATTAGTTATTGATTCGTTTGAATGAAGATCATTTGATAAGTTAATTTTCAATGTTTAATTAATACGAGATGTTTAAATAAAACGGGAACATTTATTGTAGGACTTTTAGATTTGTTCTCATTTTAACTATTGCACATTTGACTAAGTAAATATGTTTTATTATGGCCCTACGAAAAGTTGTCAACAATGGCGGATGTTATAATTTTAATGACCAATAACGAGATTTAATAATTTAATACGAGAACTAAACAAATTTGAGTAATTGATTAAATACTATAAAGTAATAAGACTATTTTACACAGCTATGTAATCATGAGAAACCTTCTGGTTAGTAAGATATTCAGATCACCGGAAACTTGGATAGTTTTGAGTTGAGGTGATTATTTTAGTAATAATCTACGAACAACTTTGTATTTGTGAGTATTGGGATTGTTTAATGTTAAAATAATTAACTGAGCAGCATTTTAGTATTGTTTGTTAGCTTTATACAACTATCCAAGTAATTAGTGTCTAAACAAAAACAATATGGAAGTCCCGCACACTCGCAACGCGCATCGCGCTATGCCGTGTGTAAAATAATAACTGTTTAATAAATCTGATTGATTAGATGTTTGAAAACCTAATAAACATGTAACACCAATTGTCTTAAAGTGATTGTGTAAACTATAAAAAGATTTAAAAGAGTATCCTAGAGTTTCTTGCTAGGTCTTCTCTAGAGATCGACGAGGGATTGCGACCTAGCGAGCCACCATGTGGTTTTAACTTCAAGTTCGAATGAAAACTCAAAGTGCCTGTAACAAAGTCAAATAAATACTTTCGAGTTTCAATCCAGTGATGTGTGTTATTGAAGTTTACCCGTTCCTATGAAGAATGAAGGAATTGCCTCTAGAATTGGAGTTGATGATGGTGGTCCTATAATTCATAGGTACCTCGACGTGACATATATATAACCATAGAGATAGCACAGTAAAAAAATTGCTATGGTGAGGCTTTCGCTGATACATTATTTGGATTCGCGATTGAAGAGCAAATTATTGCGCAATAATCGCGATCGTTTTACTCTTGCAAGATACGTAATAAGCCTGCAGGACAGGTGAAACTAACTAAAAGCTTGTTATAAAAGTCATGGTTTGAAGCGGGACAAGAAACTGACCTTATCTATGAAACTAACTGTTCAAGAAACTTCTAACGTTCAAGATCTTTTAACTGCCGATACTAAAATCTAAGTAATCTAATAAAATCTAGGGGTCTTTAAGTCAAAAGTGAAGCTTAGGTTACTTCTAGGCAAGCGTGGTCCATCGTCGACTACGTCATCGCTTACCATCAGGTGAGATAATGGTCAAGCGCGGCCTATATTAGATAAAAAGAAAACTCTTAATGTGAAAAATACGATGACACTGATATAGCTCATCTAAATAAATCTGTAGAAAAGTAATTTTTGCACATCGAAAATATTTCCAAAAAAAAATAGCCAGGGTGTTAAAGAATAACCAACAGAACCTATTTCCGGCATTTTTGGAATTTTTGTCTGTTTATTTGTGCACGCATCACGTGAAATGTACGAAACCAATGTAAATAACTTTTATATATAAAAATTGTGCGTAACTTGAAGAATTACATCATCGCAATCGGTCCACTCGATCAAAAGTTAGATGAATTTAAAGTGTTCAAGAAGTAAAATTATCACAACACACGCAATTCAGATACTCGGACAGTTGAACTCGATATTCGATATCATCAACCATCATCATCAATACATAAACACATCAACACGGTCTAGGGATATTTCATACTCAATTAAATAACTCGAAAAGTACTGGCCGCATTGGAATCTTATATACACCGATTTGTTTGTAATTTATCTCAGAAAATTCCAAATTCAAATTTTTGAAAATTCTTTTGTTTCGGTGGCATAAAAATGTCTTGATGTGTAGGAGAATGAATTTTCATTTGTGCGAAATTTAGAAAACAATACGAATTACGTTTAGTTACAGTTTTTTTTCATTTTTAAACGAAATATAAAGTAATGAGGTATTGTAGCCATGCAACGCCAACATTTGACGAGGGCGGAGATGTTACGAGCTGTGGGAATGCTGGAAGCTGGGTCTGTTCAGCGTAATGTTGCTGAGGCCATAGGGACGCACCAAAATGTAATTTCAAGATTGTGGACACGCTATCGTGCCACAGGTGAAGTAGCGGAGAGGTACCGGGGGCCAAGTCGCATCACTACCCCCAGACAAGACCGATTTTTGCAAATTACTGCGCGAGCTCAACCAAATGCAACGACGACTCAATTGGTCCAAAGGCTGCGAGTGGAACACCAAGTGCTTGTGAGTGACCAAACTGTAAGAAGGCGAATGCATGAAAGCAATCTACGCTCTCGTAGACCACTCCGGGTCCCACCTTTACGGAGAGGCAATCGTGGACGACGATTAGAATGGGTTCGGAACCACGTGGACTGGGGCCGTGAGCAATGGTCCAATGTGCTGTTCACGGATGAATCCAGGTTCGGCTTCCATCTAGATTCACGAAGGACGCATGTTTGGCGAGTTCCTGGACCATGGAGCCGTCTTCAGAACCCTCAGGAAGTTCACCCATACCAAGGAGGAACAATTATGGTTTGGGCAGGAATTCGTCTTGGAGGACGGAAGGATCTCGTTTGGGTGCGGGGCAATAGCCCAAACGAGATCCGTCCGTCCGTCGTTGACGGCAGAACGAAGGCACAACTGTTTTCTATTTTGGCGCGGAGTTTGAGTTACATCTGTTATTTAGATTAAATACAGTGCTGTTTTAGTTATATCATATCTAGTGCATATGGCGAATTTCATCTATACTAATAATATTATAAAGAGGTACTAATGAACCAATTGATAAAAATGAAGGAGGAACTAATGAACCAATTCTAAAAATGTTTTCACTGGTAGAAAGCTACATTATTCCTGAGTGCTATAGGCATATAACATTACGCTACGACCAATAGGAGCGGAGCATAAATGAAAAATGTTGCAAAAACGGGAAAGAATATTACTTTTTGAGGGCTTCCGTTGCGTGCGCTGCGTAAACGGTTTCAGTTATACAATCATGTATGTAGGGTAGGTGTAGGGGAGGTGTAGGGTAGGTGTAGGGTAGGTAGGATAGGGTAGGTACGTAGCCAGTTGACGGGAGCGAAGCCGCGTGGGACAGCTAGTAATGGATAAAAACATGGAACAAAGAGTTTGTCAAATTTTTTTTCTCGCCAATTGATTATCGTTTACAGAGTCATTGAAAATGTTACAGAAGGCTTACGGTGAATCGACTTTATCAAAAACACGTGCTTAGGTATGAGTGAAAAAGCGTTCAAAAGCGGTCGAGATGAGATGGAAGATTTGCCTCTTTCTGGTACTCTGGTATGTAAATACTATCGAGCAACCTTATTCACCCGATATATTTCTTTTTCCTAAACTCAAATTACCACTGGCACCCGTTTTCATTCGGTAGAAGACCTAAAGGAGAATTTGCGGCGAGAACTGATCTCGATAACGGCAAAAGCGTTTAAAAAATAGATGATTGAATTATTCGTTGGCGTAAGTGTATCGTTTCTAAAGGAGCATACTTTGAAGGTGATAAAATAAATTTGGATGGATTACTAATAAATAAAATATAAAAAAAAAAAAATTGTGTATTATTGATCTTTTTCCGGTACTTTCTTAACAGAGTAGTATAATTTTGTAACTAGTAAACTATTCTTTTATTAACGTATATACAATTGATTATTCTAAAAAAAAAACCTATACACAAATACAAAAGGGAGACGGAAAAGAGGTCATTGTGCATCAAAAAATTCGTCCACATCGATGTCAACGGGAAAAGTGCCCAGAACGCTGGCAGCATTGCCACGTTGGATGGCAATGCTGATTCTCTGGCCGAAGAAAAGGTCAGCCCTCTGGTCACGTGAAGAATCGACGAGCTTTGTGCTAATTTCTCGAAAAACTCGATGCGCACTTGGACCCCATGGACCTAATGTTTCAACCCCAAACGGCTCAAACATATAACTTCCAATATGGTTGTTATATTTGCGCCGTTTGAGGTTTTCTGCACCAGCAGCAGCCGCCCCAGCACAGCTCGCCGTGCTAAGAAGATGGGATGGCGCAAGGGTGTCGACACATGTTGCATCCCACACCAAAGGCCTACCCACCTTCCAAGGCATTATGGTCATTCCGTCTGATCTCTTCCCATCGTCGCGTGCCAAGCCATTGGGTTCTAAAACAGCTGGCACCCCGGCGGTGACAAGAGCCCGACGTATGATGTCATTAATGCTGGCGTGCCGTGCTATCCAGCCAGCGCTCCTACTGCAGGATAGGCCATGGTGACCGAGGCGGTCGACTGCTTCACCACATTGACAACGATATGGAACTAGCGAAACAACAAAACTATCTAAACATAATTAAGTCCAACATGTAGGAGATCGAAGGAGCGAGTCCGATTAACTTTGGCGTAGTATCGCGCAGAATCGTGTGGTGTGCGCTTGCGCTCCGGACGGTGAAGATTACTGCGTATAGTATAGACCGAAGTTTACTCTGCAAGAGAAAATAAGGTGTTAGCTTTGCTACCTTCCTTAGTTTAGAACTTTAAACTCGTAATGTTGTTTCTAGATCAGTCTTTTTTATTTCATATTAATTAGCTTATCATCCACATCCATAGAGATAAAAATTTATCTCATGAAACGGATAAATAAAAACCGGGCAGAGCTTTGTTCAGATCTTGTATTCACAATCGAAAGAGACAAATAAATGATGGGCAATCGCTTATATTAACACAAACTTCGTTGCTGACATGGCTTGACTGGAGGGGAGGCTTCAATATGGTGGCTTAGCTTCGGCGGGCTCGGCGGGTATTGGTCGGTTGCACGTAGGCCGACGTCACATCCGTTACATTCGGCCATCCTGGAATCATTGCTCCCGCAATGGGAGCAAAACACATTCATTAGCTTTCATATAAATCAATTAGGTATTCAGTGTCACTACTATTGTTACTGTCTGATATAGGTGCTTTACTTCTATTATGGCGTTAGCGCATTTACAGTCTAAGCACCCGTGAGCTTTTGGAACCACGTTAACCTTTTATGTCTATAATCCTGTACCTATATATAATATGCCACTACTTTACATAATGCATTTTCAATATGGACTTAACAGATTCTTGCAAACCATTGTACCACATTCAATGTAAATAATGGCTATAATGAATATGTCATGGCTATGGGTTTGACATTGACTTTAGTTACTATATTATGTCCTGAATAATAGTCATCCAGTTTGTATTGACTCTAGCTACACTAATTGTAGTCATAAAAACAACACTTTTGTACAAATTATCACTCTTGCGTTATCTGAAGTTTTAATTTTACATTCAATATTTGACATTCAAAAGTGCCGCTTAATGTCCTGGCTTGGCTGGCTTGCCTTGCTTGCCTGGCTAGGCTGGTTTGGCTGGCTTGCCTGGCTAGGCTGGTAAGGCTGCTTGCCTGGCTAGGCTGGTTTGGCTGGCTTGCCTGGCTAGGCTGGTTTGGCTGCTTGCCTGGCTAGGCTGGTTTGGCTGGCTTGCCTGGCTAGGCTGGTTTGGCTGGCTTGCCTAACTTTACTAGGCGTAATAATAGGCCCTACTAGGCGTAATACTAGGCCCTACCAGGCGTAATACCAGGCCCTACCAGGCGTAATACTAGGCTTGACTCGACTTTACTAGCCTCGACTCGACTTTACTTTACTAGCCTCGACTTTACTTTACTAGCCTCGACTTTACTTTACTAGCCTCGACTTTACTTTACTAGCCTCGACTTTACTTTACTAGCCTCGACTTTACTAGCCTCGACTCGACTTTACTAGCCTCGACTCGACTTTACTTTACTAGCCTCGACTTTACTTTACTAGCCTCGACTTTACTTTACTAGCCTCGACTCGACTTTACTTTACTTTACTAGCCTCGACTCGACTTTACTTTACTTTACTAGCCTCGACTCGACTTTACTTTACTTTACTAGCCTCGACTCGACTTTACTTTACTTTACTAGCCTCGACTCGTCTTTACTTTACTAGCCTTTACTTTGCTAGACTTTACTTTGCTAGACTTTACTTTGCTAGACTTTACTTTGCTAGACTTTACTTTGCTAGACTTTACTTTGCTAGACTTTACTTTGCTAGACTTTACTTTGCTAGACTTTACTTTGCTAGACTTTACTTTGCTAGACTTTACTTTGCTAGACTTTACTTTGCTAGACTTTACTTTGCTAGACTTTACTTTGCTAGACTTTACTTTGCTAGACTTTACTTTGCTAGACTTTACTTTGCTAGACTTTACTTTGCTAGACTTTACTTTGCTAGACTTTACTTTGCTAGACTTTACTTTGCTAGACTTTACTTTGCTAGACTTTACTTTGCTAGACTTTACTTTGCTAGACTTTACTTTGCTAGACTTTACTTTGCTAGACTTTACTTTGCTAGACTTTGCTTTGCTAGACTTTACTTTGCTAGACTTTACTTTGCTAGACTATACTTTGCTAGACTTTACTTTGCTCTACTTGACTTGGCTTTACTTGACTTTACTTGACTTGGCTTTACTTGACTTGGCTTTACTTGACTTGGCTTTACTTGACTTGGCTTTACATGACTTGGCTTTACATGACTTGGCTTTACTTGATTCAGCCGAGTACCAGTGTTTTACATGGAGCAACTGCCTCCTCAACCCAGTAACTGGGAAACACGATACCCCTTGACAAGACTGGTGTTAGATCTCAAGCTTCCGACTACCCGTAACGACTGTCAAAGATCTTCAAAAGACAGCCGGGACCAACGGCTTAGTGTGCTTTCCGAGGCACGGAGGAATCTCGGTATGCTGAAATGGTCACCCATCCACGGACCGACCTCGTCAAGCATTGCTTAACCTTGAAGATCGACCCGTGCGGCTGTTATTATTTAGCCACGAGATAACTGTACAAATACCCCTTTCTTTTTAACAAAACTGACCTAAATGGTTTACATGAATCATAAGCATTGGTTCAGACGGTTTAGGAATTTAGATGTAATGTTCGTTCTTTCATACACTAACTGCCCTTGCCATATGCACAATGAAGACGTGCGGTCATGTATTTTCTAATGAATTGAGTCATTTTTGGTAACCAATATACTAATTTATTAAAATCATGGTGACCAAAGTCATCATGATGCATTTGCACTATCTTATCTATCTACCCAAGCTCCGAAGCTCCTACCATTCTACTGCCATTTAGGGTTTTTCTATAAAGCTTCTCGTCAACAATCAAGTAATTGCTTATTATGTTCGGATCGACGGTGTTGGTTTTTAGCTGGTTAATTAGTGAACTAAAGCTTGTCGTCATGGCATTGTAACGTATATAACCAGTATCAGTGACTTAGAGACGGTTTTTTTTATTCATTGTATCGACTGGATTTCTGCCAAGTGCACCTACATGTTTCATACGATGGGCCGGCCTCAACACTAATGTTATAATATTTTATCAAAAACCACTATCCTGCGATGCGTGATCGTACCATGGACAGCTGCACAATCAGTAACAACCTTTACATGACATGTTTACCTATAACATACACGCGAAATCTACGTAACGAGTCCAACAGCGAGAGTTTGAAGCTCATAATAATGGTCCATGCTATGCTCACTTGTAACCAGACTGGTCGTAAAGAATTTTATTTGCAGTTTGTTTTTGCATCAATATACTGGCGACACCTAACTTACACGCATCCGTATGTACTTCTGTAGGAAGCGCGGGGTCATACAATGCGAAAACAGGCTTAGAACCCGAAATATTTTGCAATCATTCAAAACTAATCCTTTAACGGGTACACAATCAACGCGAAATTTGGAATACACTTCTTAAAATAACTGCACAATCCGATAAATTGACGTACCCACATGACACACATTATTAGGCAAATGAAACTTGAAACTGCCAACTAGGCTGTCTGCCACTAGTGGCAATTTGACCTGACCATTTAAGCGAATTGTTTTTTTTTTTAAACTAGTGTATTAACGAGTATTCATATTTAACTTTCAGTATTAAGTCCTTTTTTGTTAGACATTTTATAAAATAATAACACCAGAATTTAAATCAGTTGAGGGTAGAAGTAAATCTTCTAATAATGCCAATACCTACTTAAGAGCGGACTCTAGTCAACAAGAATTTGAAAAATAGGTATTTGAAGAAACTATTGCCGTCGCGCTGCGCCCGACCAAGCGAGCTATCAATGTGTGAACGAGTAGTGTATTTGTGTGTGTAAGAGCGCGCCGCAGCGGCCGATCACGGTGCACGCGCCCTCACCGCGAGTTCCGAGCCGCTTTACACTTTACGAAAAAATTTCAAGAGACGATGTATTTTGGATTGTTTTTTTTTAAAAGCTTTCCGCCAGAAATAATTAATGGTCGTATACTACGAAATTTACGATAGATAATCCACATTTTTACATGACTGCCCAAAAACGGAGTGTTATTATGTTTATAGGGCTCATGTATGTTTGTGAGTTTCTTTATTCCACCATAACTTCTAAACGGCTTAACCGGTATCAATTTATGTGGTATCTTTAGAAGCTTAACGTTATTAAAAATTTTAAAAAATCTAATGTGCAACAAAAAACATAAAAATGATACTACCTATTCTATCATCGTCTAGCTAGTCTAGAGCTTACTTAGTGTATATATAATAATATATAACAGTAGTATTAAATAATCATTCGTTCCCTAATAACATACCAAAGGAAATTAAATAAATATAAGAGTAGGTATTATTCAATATCCCATAGAAAACTTATAAAATAATTTGTTTATGCAAAAAATTCGTTTTATTACTAAAAGAGGTATGATATAAAAAATAAATCATTAAAAATAATTTAAAACAGGCCTGCCTTGCAGTCGGGGGACGGTTCCTTGGATCAGTTTTTACAGGTCCCCCGACTTCGTTGAAAAGGTTGGTTTTTAGTTAAGCCCATTCAACACAAAAATAATGTCGCTTGTTTTAAATTTTTTTGTTAAATTTTTTCATTCACTTTTCGACAAGCTACCTTGTCAAAAAGTGCTTTTAATTAATAAGCGTGTTTTTTTTTATTATGATTTAATTAAATTCTATATTTTAATTTAAATATCCACAAACCCTACTTCTCCAAATTTCATAAAACATTTTTATAAGTATCTGCTTTATAAGAAATCAAAATTTAGTTTGCATGATACTGGGTGTTAGATCAACCGAAAGAATGCAAATCAGCAGACAGGACGTAAGGTGAGCGAACGATTCAGTTCATGAGAGCCATCATTTTGAGGGCCGGGTCACCCGCGTCCGTAGGCAAATAAGCGTTTTGAATCCCTATACGTGGTCCCCGGATGGTGCTAATCATGTAACATACTGGTGGTAGGTTTCGACCGAAGGGCTTGTGACCACATAGCGGGCAAAGACATACCGCCACGTGGCCTAGCCGTGATCCGGTTACGATGCCCGGTGCAGCCATTAGAGGAGTTGGGTCGAGATAGCTGTTCCACTGATGGCTGGCCGGCCAGACTCACGCTGTTATGGATGTATCGGGAGACTGGTCGCAGAGGGCAGTGAGCACGTACGCAGCCATTTTAAAAAATAAGATGTAATATACCATTCGTATTATGAATTTGTAATTTTATATTGCAATTTTAAAGTAACATTTTATTTGCAAGTTATTGCACCGGAAAAGGTCAAATACTATTTCTAGAAGGGAACCTTTGGAAAAAATAAATTTATTATATTTATATTATACAGCGAGCGTCTTTTGTTCACTAAAAAGAGCCAATTTCATCCGGCTCCATCTTTCCGTGGTGTAACCGTGCCGATATGGTCAAAAATTGAGTGTCGATGTCAAAATTGATAATAAATTTTTTACCATTATATTGAGGAATGCCTCAACATGCTGCTAAGAAGTTGAGACGGTACTTCACGCCAGAACAGATGCTTAAGTTGTATCAAGCGCAAGTTCGATCTTGCATGAAGTACTGTTCTCATCTCTGGGACGGATCTGCCAAATACCAGCTTGATGCACTAGATTTGATCAAAAAACGGGTCAGCAGGCTCATCGGCAACGAGGTCGAGTCAAAGCTCCAGAATTTTGAACATCGTCGCAGAGTTGCCAGCTTGTCGGTTTTTTATCGATTGCATTTCGGGGATTTTTGCGATGGAATTGCATGATCTAATTCCATATAGCCCGTTTCATCATCGGACTACAAGACGTACGGCGATGCGCCATCGGTACAAGGTGGACATCCCGCCCATAGGCACTAAACATTTTGGAAATACTTTAATTTTGCGTACAGCAAGGAGTGGAATGCCTTGCGTCTGTGTTGCCCGATAGCTTCAACCTCGGGGTCTTTAAGTCAAGAGTGAAGTTATTTCTGGGCAAGTTTGCTACACCGTAGATCACATCATCGCTTACCATCAGGTGAGATAGTGGTCAAGAGCGAGCCTATCTATAATAACAAAAATCAGCGATTTCTTTTCAACAACATTTGTTAGTTCGTTCGGTTGGTCTGTACCGAGCATTATTCTGGATCTTGGCTTAATTTTCTTAACAACTTTTGATCGTGTATTTGCAAGTGCACTTTCCAGATCTTATGCATACCTAAGTTAATTCGACAAGTGCCTTCAACAATAATAAGTAATACTCACAATCACACGATTTATTAAATAAAATTATTGTATAGTTTAAATATCGACATCGGTGTATATCACTAGAGTATCGATAAAAATATCGCCAACTACCACTTCCCTATTAGTGTACGTGTAAGCCTTACCCTCCCTCACCTCCAACCTCCCCCCGTAAAGTGCGAAAGGGACAACTGCAGCTCAGGCTGATTTTACCTACAAAAACCTTGACCAAAAGGCGTTTCGTATTCCGCTGTTTTCTTCTTCAAAACTGGCCTGATCTTAAAAATTCTTATATCAACATTTAGAAGAAAAGTATATCTATGCTTGTATCATTTTCATTTTTGTCAAAAACTTATCAATTTTGTCTGAAAGTCGTCTGAACATGGCGGTAAAAACGGGCATATTTTTCTGGTTTTTGGATTGTCATATTTCTTTTAGTCATTATGTTTTCGAAAAAAGGAAATGATAGGGGCACGTATAAATTAGACCTTGATTTTATGGGAAAAAATCATTGCTCTGGAGGCATTATCCACGAAGAAAACAGCGGAATGTTTTTGTATGGAGAAAGGACCAATAGAGACCCCTCTTAATACCTACTTTGGCAGATTATGCTAGGTACTATATTAATAAATCTCACACTGAAGGCCTCTTTTCTAAACTAAATGGAACCCCGGTATATTTATACTACCTACTACCTTTGCTAGTTCATGAGTATCATCTGGATTAATTGCTAACTTTGGAACATACTGATACGTAACAGAGTAATCTTCGCCAGATAACTCGAGAAACTTGATCATCTATATAAGTTAACGGAAATCTTTCATTTTACAGGGACATTTTGCGAGGTAATCAACACAGAGGCACAAAGTATGTAAGCGGCGGCGTTCTATTTTGTGACAAAGCTTAATATCGACGTTTTTTTTTTTTTTACTTAGTTTACCGGATAAACGTAACTGGATTCAGATTCCAGTATCCAAGGGGTCTATACACGGGTTGATCAGTTGTGTGTACCCGAAGCAAAACAATATTTGTATTTGGTTAATCTATTTATTCCCACTGCTAAACTAAGTGGCTATGGCCTGGCTAGAATAAGAGTTAATTATAAGCACCTCAGATCAGGGAACAGTAAATAAGCACATACATGAAGTCACGCCTTTTTCCCACGAGGGTAGACAAACTACAGAGAGCCATCTGCTACTATCCTTATAACTCTTGTTTCGTTTACGTAAAAACATAGTCATACACGCACATACACGGATGCTGGTTATGCAAACTAGTTTTATCTTTATTATTGAAAATATGGCGACGAATAAAACAAATGGCTATGGCCTGGATAGAATTAGAGTTATCGATATTGCGAATATGGAAATGAGAAAGACAACATACCTGGCAAATTGGCTGTGGCTCCTGGCAGCTCTCGGCCCTTGTTAGGACCTCTCCTTGCAGTCACACGCAGCACAGGGTTTGATGCAGTCTTGCTCGGCGTGCAGTTGGGTCGATGGCAGAGTGTAGCTCACGCCGTGAAGCTTGTAGTGTCGTTCCGTTCGTGAATAACACAAACTTCTTCGATTTTTCTTCAGAGTCGGGTGATCTTGCGGTTGTGGCGTGGATGTGTTATTAAACGAAGATAAATTTTTGTTCATACCACTTCTGAGTGAAACGGATAAATAAAAACCGGGCAGAGCTTTGTTCAGATCTTGTATTCACAATCGAAAGAGACAAATAAATGATGGGCAATCGCTTATATTAACACAAACTTCGTTGCTGACATGGCTTGACTGGAGGGGAGGCTTCAATATGGCGGCTTAGCTTCGGCGGGCTCGGCGGGTATTGGTCGGTTGCACGTAGGCCGACGTCACATCCGTTACACTCAGTAACTAGTTTCTGCCAGCGGCTTTGCCCGCATGAAAGACGAAATTTATCCCGAGGGAATATGTTCCCGCCGGGAAGGTACGTATTTACGCGACCAGGTTTTTACACCAGGTATTTGCTTCCAAGTACGTACACCAGGTACCGACCCGAAATACTTGCAAGACTTAAAAGTATTTTATACGGCTACTCCGCGGTT
The DNA here is from genome assembly GCA_948252205.1 of Orthosia incerta. Classification (NCBI taxonomy): domain Eukaryota; kingdom Metazoa; phylum Arthropoda; class Insecta; order Lepidoptera; family Noctuidae; genus Orthosia; species Orthosia incerta. Next base: position 4,838,348 of record OX411758.1, read on the forward strand.
CTGCAATACCTACCGCGTTAGTTTTCGCAAATCCGATCATGCTCCTTATTTGTAATGGTCCACGGAACAATTTCGTATACAAGTATTTTTACTTTAATGGTTTGTCTTTGCAAGTATTTATTTGTAAACGCGATTGTGTTCCTTATTATTAAGATATCAGGGTTAAATTTCCTATGCAAGTATTTTACTTCCAACAGGGCTCTTGGATGAAATAGAAGTAGAAACTTTAATCGTCTGTAAGTAGGTATTTATTTGTAAAGGCGATTGTGCTCCTTATTTATAGGAAGTCACGTTTCAATTTCCTATGCAAGTATTTTTTATTCGAACAGGACTTGGTATGGAGGTAGGAAGTTCAATCGTCTGTAAGTAGGTATTTATTTAAAAAACGCGATTCTGCTCCTTATTCATACAACATTACGGGTCAATTTCCTATCCAGGTAGAAAATACTTGAAAGTATCCCGAGCCCTGGTTTCTTAAAGTAGACGTACTTGGAAGCCCTGGTACTCGATTTTGCAAGTACGACCCATGTCTAGTAATCTTTGTGCTATTCCTGACTAATAGTCAGGAATAGGACAAAGATTACTATAGTCAGTGACTATTATCTATCTCTGTCTGTGCCAAATTAAATTTCATCCAGATCCGTTCAGCCGTACTGGCGTGAAGAAGTAACATGTTTGTTATACACTCGCAAACTTACGCCTTTTACGCCTTTATAATATTTGTGAGATTATAGTCATAGTGTGATAGTTATAGTTCTTTCTTAACTTGTAACTAATCTTCTATCTATGCAGTCGGTATTGATAGATCGGACCAAAGGGCTCGATCTATTACAAATAATTACAATAATATTATTCCAAAAGGTTATGGGCCCAGTTACAGTAAATTTTTCCCCTGACGCTTATATGTGATCCATTGTAACAAAACATTAGCGCGATCTAATTCGATCCCAACGCCATCTATCGATCTAACAAATAACTCTGTCATCAGCAGGACTTGCGACATTTTTTTCTGAAAATCACCGATTTCACCATCAATTGTGGACCGATATAGAAATTTTTTTTTGTGTTTGAAAGGATATACTCCCGAGGTGCTCCCAATGTCACCAGATCAGCGTCTGATGATGGGATCCCAGGACAATCGAGGGAATTCCTCAAATATTATAGGCATACATATAGTTGTTTCTTTTTTTTTAGAGGAGCTCGTGGCTAAATGACAACAGCCGCACGGGTCGATCATCAAGATTAAGCAACGCTTGACGAGGTCGGTCCGTGGATGGGTGACCATTTCAACATACCGAATTTCCTCCGTGCCTCGGAAAGCACGTTAAGCCGTTGGTCTCGGCTGTCATTTGAAGATCTTTGACAGTCGTTACGGGTAGTCAGAAGCTTGAGATCTGACACCAGTCTTGCCAAGGGGTACTGTGAGGACTCTGCCTAAGAAGGCAACCTATTTGCCTTAGTAAGACTGGCAGCATATAACTAGTTTTGCAAGGTAATTAAAATAAGAACGCTTGTGATGTTTATATAAAATTATGATAGAAGAGATCTAGATTGTTCGCCTGAAGGCAGGCTCATTATTGCTAAAATATAATAAGTAAAACTAATGAATCTTTGATTTTCCCCGTACACCTCTGTCTACGTCCTTACAATTGGTGGAGGCGCCGGGTAAAGTATCCCGGGAAATAATAAAAATATATAATATATTTCGCGTGTATACGGCGTACAGTATACGTATAGAAAAAAAACCTAGAAGAAAAGTGTATTGAAGACGGTATAGTTCGCGTGTGCATGGCGATACAGTGCACGAAGCCCTATCAGCGTTCATAAAGCGAGATATGTGATAATAGAGAGAGCTGTTACCTCTCATTCCCTCCCACGAGCGGATGGAAATGTATGGAGAACTCGGAATAAAGCTAAGTGGTTTTGTTATTTTGTATAATTGAGCATAAAGCAAGCATGATGAATAGGTATTATTCGGGAACGGACGGCTACTGCCTGGAGGAATTCTTGACCGAATTCAAGTCTGTGGCCGAAATGAATGAATGGAAAAAGAGCGACTACAGCCTGATTTTAGGAGGATTTCTACACGGAGCCGCATATTATTATTATCGTACTATTTTTAAATATGATATGGACTTCGCAGTGTTGTGCGATTGCTTGAGGAGTGAATTTTCAAAGTTTCACCGCAGATGTCATTATTGCGAACAGCGCATAATAATCTGTGAAATAAAAGCCGAAGAAAAACGACTTAATGTATTGTGTGAGGATGTTAATACACATTTATTTTCTAGTATTGTGATGAAGGACGAACAAACACAAAACAATGTTCAGTGCAGTGTGGAAATCGTTGACCACGTTGACGAAGAGGCCGACGAAATTGTTGACGATGTTGATCGCACCGACGGAGAGAGCTGCATGTTCGAGGACGATGTTGACCAGTCCAGCAGAGACGACAGCCCCGTCGATGACAAGTTTGAGGTGGAGTCTACATTCCAGGGCGAGCGCTCGGACGGCCCAGCTGACGACGTGTTGGAGCCCCTACCCAGCAGCGTATGTGCGGACAAGGGTATTGTATTGTATCGGTCCAGTCCAATTTGCTCCGATAATTCCGATTATCTTTCAGAGAACCATGTTCGGATTCCATCAGAACAACGAGTTGCAGTTCCATCTGAATGCCAAAGTTTTGTTTCGAATGTTAAGATGCGGGATCACATTGATTTCAACCATAATATTGTAAATAAAATTGAAGAAATTCAATCTGACATAAAACAGAAATTTATAAATGTCATTTTGAAAAGAAATGATTTGACAGCATTTAAGAAAAGTTTTTCTCAACCGAAAGTTATTCGTAAGAAATTTAAAGGAGTCTTTAATAAGGTTTCTTATTGCGCCAACATACATTCAAAGAAGGCGATCGTTAAAAAGGGTATGATCCGAATTAAATATAAAAGAATTTATAATGAAACTTCTTGGGGAGCAAGATTTCGTAGTAAGAAGATGACTATGTTTGTTGTAAATAAAAATCCGATTCAGTTCTACCATAGATGTAATTTAGCATTAGAATATTTGCGTTATGTTCACGATAAACAAATAGAACTCGTAAAATGCAAGTTTTGGAAATTTTATAGAAAGAAGATTAGGTATAAAGTGTAGTAAACAATTCATTATTATTGTGTAAATAGTTTGTTAGGTAACATGATGTGATTGTTGTGATGTCTTATATTTTGTGCTTTATTAACCAATGTTTTCTTTTCATGTCGAGCAAATGAATAGAATCCAACCTTGAAGGAATATGCGATGCGCGCTGGGCATCGATAGAAACTTAATGCAATTTATTGTTTTAATGATTTATCTGTATATGTGTTGGTGAAATTAAATACTCTTCGGTCTTGTCTTTATTTGTAAAATAGGATTAGCTTTTGAAATAGCAGACAAAGTCTCAAATACAAATCCATAAGGACTAAGTCTGAAACAGTAAAATGTTAATAAGAAATATTTATTTATAAGCCCATAAGGCAAATAAATGATAAAAAGCATAGTTGTCAGTTTAAGAAATGGTTTGACACATAGTGCCACAGATAATATAAAAAGCACAAGTGTCAAAACCTTGTCAAAAGTAAAGCTTAGTGGTCATTAAAAAAATGGTTCGACACATAGTGCTATAAACAACACAATAAAGCACAGTGTTCATTACATTAGAATTAGATTTATTTATACTCTATAGCCACGGATTAGTTAGGCCGGACCATAGATACAGAATAGAGTTTGGAGTCCATTAAGGTCCATTACAGATAAACAGAAATAATATTGACATGATTGATTATGTAGAATGTCATGAGCTAAGGAATAGTTTGACACGTTGTGCCATAGATAATTAAAAAAAGGCACAGATTAAACAGAAACATGCGATATGATAGAAAAGCTAAATTGAGAATAATTATGCCGAATGACTAAAAGACTATAAAATAAAAAAAAATAAAAAAAATGTATATAAAGGCCCGTATCGAATAGATAGATTATCTGATGTAAATTATGTAATAAAAAAAATAGTAGACGAGTTAGAGAGATAGTACATGTAAATAGATTAAAACCTTTTAATGTTAGAGTAGAATAAGAGATAGGTTTAAAATAGATAAGAATAGGTTAAGGTTATTCAGGTTTCCGAGGAATAGGAATAAAAAAAGATGGAATAGGAATGTCAACTGTCAATTTGATTCACTAAAGCTAATAGGGATGGGGGAGTAGGAAAATGTATCGATAGTTTGTCGACTTTTCAAAATAGTATCGATATTATCTCCAATTAATTTTCTCTTTTGCATATACTGATGGATTGTATGCCGCTGGGTGAAGAAGAGGCTGGCAACATTAGCTACGCATCGAAGAAATGTGTGATTATTTGTTATGAAATTAGGGCTGCATAGGCTCAAACCAGGATAACAGTATAACCCAGTGGGTTCCTTAAGGTATTAGTCATAACTGAAACCGACTTTGCTAACGGGGCATAGCCTTTGCAAAGGATGTCGAGTTGACATCATTGGTCCAGTTGATGGCTGTTGTTTAATTTAAAAAAATATAAATATATTTATCAATTTAAATCCTGGTGCAAGTTCTATGAATAGGATTTGAATTCGATGCGATCCAGCCTTTCCTTCTCTGGCCTGATAAACGCACGAGATCGAAAAATTGTATCATATCTGAATTTTTAGAAATTTAAACCCCATCCGGGTCGATGTGAATTGACGCATCATTTTGTTAGTGTCGGGAGGACGCCTTGATCCCTTTTCGGAGGTTTTGGTCAAGGAGGTTCAGGCATGACTGCGTTGATTTATTAATGCTTATACATATGTCAGCTAAATATTTATATTGGATTATCCAATAACTCGTTTGTCATGACTTAAGCCTTCCCCTTTTAAGGGTCGTACCTCGATTGTAAATATGATTCCTCCGTTAGGTAAATGTTCGGGTTAGTATAAGGTAGGATTGATGTTACCTTTCAAAACTTGGAATAGATGCACCTCGTATGACTCTGCGCGTCTATTCTTAGGGGCGTAGCTCATGTGAGGACTCTGCCTAAGAAGGCAACCTATTTGCCTTAGTAAGACTGGCAGCATATAACTAGTTTTGCAAGGTAATTAAAATAAGAACGCTTGTGATGTTTATATAAAATTATGATAGAAGAGATCTAGATTGTTCGCCTGAAGGCAGGCTCATTATTGCTAAAATATAATAAGTAAAACTAATGAATCTTTGATTTTCCCCGTACACCTCTGTCTACGTCCTTACAGTACCGTGTTACCCAGTTACTGGGTTGTGGAGGTCAGATAGGCAGTCGCTCCATGTGAAACACTGGTACTTAGCTGAATCCGGTAAGACTGGAAGCCGACCCCAATATAGTTGGGAAAAGGCTAGGCAGATGATGATATAGTGATTTTTGTATTTTCATCAACAATGCAATCATTTGCACTCAGACAGTATAATTTGATGACGCTCAGAAATAGGAACTCCTTAATAAGTAATGTCACGGGTATCAGATATCTCGAATAGTTAACCGACTACGATGAAGTAAATACTTTTATATAAATGGTACTGATGAAAATGGTACCATAAAGAAAGATCAGCAAAAAAAAGCAATTAACAGGCATCCATTAGAATAAGTCTAAGTAGTTACAGAATAAATACCATAGAAGACGCTGCGGTCAATTCGTTTTGACTCTCGCAAATAAATAAGAAGAAATTAACGGCGCCAGAAGGAGTATTCAGGTACAACATAGTTGGAAAAAGGCTAGGCATTTAATAATTTAGTCCTGCATACAAAATTTCATGAAAATCCCTGGAGCCGTTTCCGCGATTCAGATTTATATATACTTTACATACATATATACAAGAATTGCTTGTTTAAAGGTATTAGATAGATAGATTAGATTCAGGTTTCATTTACATAAGATTTTTTTAAAGCAAGATCCTACAAGGACTGTGGCAAGTCTAAGTGGTATAAAGTGACATCAGGCTGGATCCCCTTCTCCAGTAGTCCATTATCAGGTTGTTGTAGTAGTTCTTGCCATCCTCACTGATGTGGATTGGGTAACGGGAAGAAGACGGGACGAGGATATTGGGAACCTGGCAATTAGATTTCATGAGCAACAGGTGTGCTGTGACCACGTGAATGAAAATGAATGCATTCCAGCTTGAATCAGAAGTATCTTAAGTAAGCACTTCAAAAATCCAATATGTAAGTAGGCCCTGTAAAGTGGTCGTCGAGCTTTTGATGACGAAAGTCGCCCGGAGAAGAACTGCCACCAAGAGTTATTCAGTGTTCCCGTTTCAAAGTAAAAGTCAATTTTTTTATGTTTTTTATTATCTATATGCTTGCGCTTCACCAATATCTCACCTGATGGTAAGCGACGATGTGGTCGACGGTGGAGCACGCTTGCCTAGAAAAAAAACATTCACTCTTGACTTAAAGACCCCTAGATTGTAGCTATCGGGAAACACAAACTCCGGCAGGGAATTCCACTCCTTAGCTGTACGCATAATAAAAGTGTCCCCAAAACGTTTTGTGCGCATGGGTGGGATGTCCACCATGTACCGATGACGCGTCGCCGTACGTCTGCCGTCTTTATGTCAATTAGGCCATAAAGCGGCACTTTTGAACGCTGATAGATTTAATCGTTTTTTCATGATATCTAGACTGCCAAAGGTCTGTTTATAAAATTTTGCTCGGTTTCGTCCTAAATCATTATCCATTTCGCTACAAAATTGCAAAAGTGTGTATTCGTACGCGAACTAGCTTCCTTCTGCTCATCATAGCATCAATCTCTTCCGCATGTGTTGTCGATTAATATAAAATGCATTTTAACCCCGCGTACAAAATAGTTCGTGCCATTGACTAGTGTACCCTTAATTCATATACGCGAGGACGATGCACCCATACTAACACTACTATATATCACAAGGTAAATTGTTATAGAATTTAACACCGTACCCCATGAACGAAGTGTGTACTTTAGCTAATCTATAGAGATAGACAGCCTCGTTTTCAGAAACGGTCAATGAGTACGCAATTAAGACGTACCCCATATCCTTTCAATTAGAATATACGCAATTAAAGCGTAATCTCCTAAATCCTATTATTTCGTCAACTGAGGCATATTCTCTGATCCCAATGACCCCTCCACTATGCTCCATAAGTGCCGTAGGGAAAAACAACATAATAACACACAAACCGATTCGCTCCGTCCTCGCCGTCGAGGCCCTTCGCGTGTTCTTTCAATAAATTCCAAATTCTTTCAAAAGTGACGGGGCCCGCCAGGGCCGATGCCTGTCTGGGTCGCGAATAAATTTGTAAGAGAGTTACCCCAGCCCCGGCACAAGCAACTGAAGGAACACGGGTGGGTTTTAGTCAGTAAAAATCTGATACGTCCTCCCTCTTCACCCAAAGCGGAAGAAGTCATTGGATGATTGCCCAGCCAAAAAAAAACCCGCGATTAGCTGAGCATTAGTTAAATTATTAGATTAAAAAGGAGTTTCTTATCCGCTCTTCTCCACGTAGGTAGTTTCCGAACGGATGGTAAAATCACTAATCAAGATCCAACCCCAGTTGTCCCCCCAGCGACGCCCTGAGCCGAGGTTCGTATCCCTCAGCGTTGTCGCTTAGGTTAAGTTTTTGTGTCTGGCTGGAGGCTATAGTTTAGTACCCGCGGGATCGCCCGGTTATGCAGTAGCCAATCACTTTGATTGAACTGCTAGAAGAAAAAAAAAAAGAAAAACAGATGGTTGATCTAACTTTTCTTTATTTCTAGTATTACAATTGTGTCTATCACTAACTTTACTAAATATATGTATATTTTTCCTTACATGCATAATATTTTCATAAAGGCAGATGAGAAATAATTTATTATAATGAAGGTAAATTATTTCATCACCACTGCTCTCAAAACAGTGAAGGAAAACATCGTGAGGAAATCGGCATGTCCTAGAACCAAACTTCGAAGACATGTGATATGCACCAAACCGCACTATAGGCCCGCGTGGTGGATTACCCTCTCACGGAGAGGGCAAACTTTAATTAGTGGTATAAAATAGTACAAATTAAAAGGATTTTATTACCTTCGAAAGTTATAATGCATGCGTTCATGTTCGTGCTACGAAGATAATACACAAAAATAGCGTTTAGAAAAGTATCAAACGAGAAAATATTCTTAGAGAATAGCCGTGGTCGTATACCACCTTGTCTTGCATTATAATGTGTTGTGCGAAACAACCCACAGAAACATACCGGTTAAAATCATAACCCTCCTTTTGGCGCCGCCATATTCGGGTAAAAATTAAATAATTGGTAAAATGTGCGAGTAGGTACCAACTCACCTATCTACGCCTTCAGCAGTCGCGATTATTTATCAAACAAAAATGTTCAAAAACATCATCTCATTTCAGCCGAAAGATGTCCACTGCTGAACATAGGCCTTCTCCAAGTGTCGCCTGATGGGCCATCCGTTCAGTGAGTAATGTACCCTGCCCTCTGGCATTTCACTAAGTTTGAAAATTCTCCGGGTTTTGTGGGTTACTTTCAAAAACATAATAAGTTTAAACCTATGCATATCTTGTTAATTAATCAAGCATCCGCTTTTTACATTCCTACCTATAATGTAAGTGCCATTTTGCTAAAAAATTAACTGCATAATTTATGGTTTGTTTTGGTAAAACCCGACACATAAACAACACATTAGAAGCATTAAAACCAAAAAAGAAAAATTAAATCGAAACATTAATTAATACCTTTTTTAAATTTGTTAATTGATATATCTCTTTTATTTTTGAGGTTTTATCAATTGCATTTATAATTATAGCGGAAAAGATTAATGACTCAAATTGAAAATCCTACTAAAACCTGTTACGATTGTATTTTTTGTTTGCTATCAGGCTAGATGCAAAAAACCCACCATAAGAAAAAATAAGTTAGACAACAGGGGGGTGACCATAAGCTCTTAGAGCGGTATCAATTTGTGATCGAATTAGCGACAGATGTATCTGACGTGTATACATCTGTCACTTACTCGATCTCAAATTGATACCGCTCTAAGAGCTTATGGTCACCCCCCAGTTCACAATGTAGATAATTTGCGTTTACAATAATTGTCTAAACCGAACTAGGTGGTAATGTATACATACTGAGTATCCAGTGTGAGTTGAGTAAATTCGTGGAAGCATATCCACATTGAACTAAGGACACTGTAACTGTAAGTAAAGCTTTAGTAGATAACTTTATACTTAGATATGGAATACAAAAAACAATAGCAACTGATCGAGGTGCTGAATTTATGTCTTCTACAATGGATCAGGTTTGTAAACTTTTAAACATCGATAAAGTATCATCAACTGCGTACCATCATCAATGTATCGGTTCGTTAGAAATTTCTCACAAAAACTTAGGAGCTTTTCTGAGAATTCAATGTGATGATAATCCACAAACTTGGTCACATTGGTTAGCTTACTGGTGTTTTAGTTACAATACCACTGTTCATCCAGCTACAAAATATCAACCTTTTGAACTTGTATTTGGTAGACCTTCTATGTTCTATGTTATGGGGTTTGGTTTCCGCACTTAGTCCTTCAGGTGGACCATTGTGCGTAGGCCATGGTGGCCGTTGGGTGGATTATTCCAACCAGCCCACCTCCCTCCAGAAGCTTATAAGGGCTCTTGGTTTCCTTAGAACTTCCGTGTAAGATCTGGGTGACCCGAGGGTTTGTGTTCTTATCTGTGTGACTCATGTGCATTCAAAGAGAACCCGATTCCGTACCAATATCGCAAAAAACGGAAAAAAAAACACGTCTGTTGTATGGGAGCCCCACTTAAATATTTATTTTATTCTGTTTTTAGTATTTTTTGTTATAGCGGCAACAGAAATACATCATCTGTGAAAATTTCAACTCTCTAGCTATCACGATTCATGAGATACAACCTGGTGACAGACGGACGACAGACAGACAGACGGATCTCGGCGTCTTAGTAATAGGGTCCCATTTTTACCCTTTGGGTACGGAACCCTAAAAATAGATGATTGGATTATTCGTTGGCGTAAGTCTATCGTTTCTGAAGCAGCATACTTTGAAGGTGATAAAATAAATTTTGATGAATTACTAATAACTAAGATTTTGTGTATTATTGATGTTTTTCCGATACTTTCCTAACAGAGAAATATAATTTTATAACTAGCTAAACTATTCTTATATGTTGATTATTCTAAAAAAAAAAACAAACCTATATATAAATACAAAAGGGAGACGGAAAAGAGCTCATTGTGCATCAAAAAATTCGACCACATCGATGTCAATGGGAAAAGTGCACAAAACGCTGACAGCATTGCCACGTTGGATGGCAATGCTGATTCTCTGGCTGACGAAAAGGCCAGCCCTCTGATCACGTGAAGAGTCGACGAGCTTTGTGCAATTTTTTTCGAAAAACTCGATGCGCACTCGGACCCCATGAACCTAATGTTTCAACCCCAAAAAGCCCAAACATTTGCGCCGTTTGAGATTTTCTGCATCAGCAGCAGCCGCCCCAGCACAGCCCGCTGTGCTAAGAAGATGGGATGGCGCAAGGGTGTCGACACATGTTGCATCCCACACCAAAGGCCTACCCACCTTCCAAGGCATTATGGTCATCCCGTCTGATCTCTCACGATGTGGAACTAGCGGAATACAAGCAAAAAAACAACAAAACTATCTGAACATAATTAAGTCCAACATGTAGGAGATCGAAGGAGCGAGTCCGATTAACTTTGGCGTAGTATCGCGCAGAATCGTGTGGTGTGCGCTTGCGCTCCGGACGGTGAAGATTACTGCGTATAGTATAGACCGAAGTTTACTCTGCAAGAGAAAATAAGGTGTTAGCTTTTAGTTTCTAGATCAGTCTTTTTTGTTTCATATTAATTAGCTTATCATCCACATCCATAGAGATACAAATTTATCTCAGTAACTAGTTTCTGCCAGCGGCTTTGCCCGCATGAAAGTCGAAAATTATCCCGAGGGAATATGTTCCCGGGATTAAAAGTAATCTTTGTGCTATTCCTGACTATTATCTATCTCTGTCTGTGCCACATTAAATTTCATCCAGATACGTTCAGCCGTACTGGCGTGAAGAAGTAATATGTTTGTTATACACTCGCAAACTTTCGTCTTTATAATATTTGTGAGATTATAGTCATAGTGTGATAGTTTTAGTTCTTAACTTTTACCTAATCTTTTATGCATTCGATATAAATAGATCGGGCCAAAGGGCTCGATCTATTACAAAAATATAATTTCAACAGGTTATGGGCCCAGTTACAGTAAATTTTTCCCCTGACGCTTATATGTGATCCATTGTAACAAAACATTAGCGCGATCTAATTCGATCCCAACGCCATCTATCGATCTAACAAATAACTCTGTCATCAACAGGACTTGCGACATTTTTTTCCGAAAATCACCGATTTCTCCATCAATTGTGGACCGATATAGAAAATTATTTTTGTGTTTGAAAGGATATACTCCCGAGGTGGTCCTAATGTCACTAAATCAGCGTCTGATGATGGGATCCCATGAAAATCGAGGGAATTCCTCAAATATTATCGGCATACATATAGTGATTTTTGTATTTTCATCAACAATGCAATAATTTGCACTCAGTATAATTTTACACCTCATACACACACATCCTAGATTTATGTTGAATTTGTTTGTATTTACATTCCAACATTATTATTGTTTCTAGTTTTAGAGGAGCGGGGTCTCCTAGCACAGGTATTTATTATACTTAAAAGTAGGCCTCTATGTAAGATTATATATTGTAAAAGTTTGTAAAGTTAATTGAAATAAATTTATTATTAAAGTTATTAAATTTGGTGAAGTGGCACTGGTGAAGCTCAGAAATAGGAACTCCTTAATAAGTAATGTCACGGGTATAAGATATCTCGAATAGTTAACCGACTATGATGAAGTAATAGAACATTAATGCAGAATCCAGTAAGTAAGCCTTCCTGGCCAAGTATGAGTTAACCGGACCGAACCGCAGCGCAGGTGAGGTCCGGTTATATACGAGGCCAGGCTTTCTTACTGCTTTCTCAAAAATTAAAAAAAGTTTAACAACAAATTCGTTTAATTAATATTGAAGGTTACATTTATATTAGGGCAATTACTGATAGATATTGTTATCGATTTACCGGGGGCATTTATATTTGTTTGTTGTACGCACTGACCTCTAACATACAGCGTACTTGTATAATAGAGGTCAGTTGTACGTCTTGATTAAGGCGCCGATTCCCTTGAGTAGCTGATTTTAAAATGAGAATCAAACCTAAACGGCTAGTCGTAATTTTTTGAAAAAGATATATGTTATATTAGACTATTTTTTGAATAATTTGATCTGAGCAAATTTTGAGTTTTATTCGTTTAACATAGTGTAATTAATTTGTAAAGTTATGTCTAAAACGGACAAAAACAGGACAATCACACTAAAACCGCTGGGCGTATTTTAATAAAATCGACACCATCTCAAAGACAATTTAATTATCTACATTTTGATCTGAGGCTTTTTTTTTTAAAGTCATAGAATAATAAGGAAAGTACAAAAAAACTACTAAATTTTGGGTCGCGCGGGTGTGAAACGAGTGCGCGTTTTGTTCCCTCAAGGTCGTTGGCGTTAGTCGTCGTCGCAGGCATTTATATTTGTTTGTTGTACGTCTTGATTAACGGACTCAAAAATATATCTATCTCATAAAATGTCATACCAAAAAGAGAGATAGATATATATTTGGAGCCTCTCTCCTATAACCATGTTATAATGGCTGGTATAGTGTCTGGCTGGTACTATGTTTTTTTTTTTCTAAGCAGATCTGAAGAGGATGACCTACTGTCTAGAGATGGGTGTTTTCGGTTTTTTGCACAAACGGTTATGTGACCGATATACAGATTTCATATCGATATCGAAAACGGTTTTCAGATATCTATATCATTTAGTACAGTTTGCATAATTTAAAATGTTATTTAGATGAGCAAACTAACAACGAACGCGAAATAATACTTAGAAAGAGAGGCAGCGCATAATTATGGTTCCTATCGTTTGTGAAGTTTGCGTTTTGTTCGTAGTTCGTACGTTTCCGCATTGTTACGGTTTTATGTTTTGACTTATTCGTTCTTGCACGCTACTAAGGTTTTTATTAGATACAGTTTTTGTAATATTGGTTATTTTGATATAGATATCGATATGATATGATATCTAACATATCCGATATAAGTTACAATATGATATATCGGACCAATCCCTACTACTGTCCAGTAAGTAAATTACATACTTAAGTAGGTACTTACTGGACAGTAGGAGATTCCAAATTTAAAATCTCGCTTCTTACTGGACAGTTGTGAATAAGTCTCCGGTAGAGTTCACTTTCTGGATACTTTTTAGAGATGTTATGACAACATTACATAACATTTTTGAGAAAATACTTTTACAATGCATGTCCTCGAAAAGAGCGTTTTTCAAGCAGCCAAACTGTGCGGAAAGTGTCACTTTTTTTTACTAGTGCTTTTTACTTTCCTGTACTTTTTTAATTTTAACTCCAACGTCAGCCCGCCGCATAGAGTTTTTATTATTTGAGAAAAGTTTTAAAATTAGTTAAGTACAGATTATCATTCATATAAAAAGTAAAACAAAACTAATACGTCATTTAAGGCGTTTTTAATTACTCTAGATTTAGATTTTGATCAATAAATTAATTTTAATTATTCATTAAATATGTTTGGCAGAATTAATATTTTGCTCGTGCCTTTTTGCGTTATGACGTGACAGCTATTGCACATGCGCAGTAGAACTATGAACTATTAGTTAATCTGTGGATATGCTGAGCGCCCTTGAATAAGCGCCATTTTATTAATTTCTTGCTTGGTTCAGATATATTTTTTTATTTCCTCGCACAATGCATAGTAAAATGTTGTATGATACACGTGCGTAAGATGATTTCCGACTCGTGTCGATTTATCCACTCACTCGCTTCGCTCGCTCGTGAATAAAAATGCCACTCATCGGAAATCACCTACTTCCCGCACTTGTAGCATAAATAACTATTTCAACACACTTAATTGCTCATAAAGTGGCTCTAATTTCACCGCAATTAGGCAATTATACCTGTTATCAAACTGTGACTTTTTCATTGCTATTGTTAACGAGTGAGTTATAGAGTTTATTTTTTAATTTATTAGTTATGTTGCTTTGTTCTTAAAATGTTTCTATACAAAAAAGATCGTGCTCAATAGTACAAATAAATTAAGCAGACACAGGCGCACTTACAGTCTCTACAGCCACATTTCACCAGTTATGTTTTAAGTTCCATGTAATAGCGGGCCAGCCTATTGCCTTAAACCAGGCACAAGGCCAGGCTCCGGGCTGCTACTGAGACATTCCAGATTGGAAAACCCAATACCACTTTGCCCGAGCCGGGAATTAAACTCATTGTTTTCTACCACACGGCGACGCAAAATGAGTTGTCTACTGACTCACACACTTTATTCCAACCGAATTGCGCTCGGAGTGAGGTAAGGGCGCGAGGTCGCGTCAGTATTCCCGTACAAACGTCGCAACTGTAGTTACGTCCGTCCGTCGGGCAGCCTAACTAGATTTCAGTTGAATGTTAATTGCGGTACTCAAAATACGCGACTGTCGTCTCACAAAATAACGCTCGTTTGGCCTCGCCCTTACTGGCAGTGGGTATTCAGCATCACTAGTATTAGCGTGGAGATGAATGGTCTACTTAACCACCTAAGTTCTGGTTAATTATCTGAAACAGTTACTATTCTGGACTGAAGTGACCATCAAAGAAACCTCCAGAACAATTATGCCTTTGGGTTGTTAGTATGTTAAACGAAAACCCCTTTTTTATCTGGATCTACATGATATATACCATTTTGAACCAGATAAATCCTCAAGGCATACGGAAGCAGATTGCCTGGCTGAAATAGCAGTACGGAGACATAGAGATACTTACCACGGAGAATGGATACTGCAGTGGGGGGTTCAACCTCAATGATGATGAAAGAATCACATTTATCAGAAAAATTTTCGTCCCGTAAGAGTATAGAGGACCTGGAAGTTTGGAAAAATACAACAATCAAGTACCGTGCCTGGCGGCAGTTGGGGTACGGGAACCTATGTATGCTATGTAGACCACTGAGCGACGTCAAATCAGCGACGTTCTGTGGGTTCCCCACGGCACAGCATTTTGCTGAGTGGAAGCTTTCTTGCGACAACCACGACATGCATCTGCTTTTATTTATACTCGCATTATTTTTTGTCTTTTTTTTACTTTTCTAACATAATTTATGAACTACAACACTAAAATAAATAAAATAAAATAAAAATAAAATTAGCCTTTATTGCTGTTAAAACTTAAATAACATTGACTTTAATTAACTACCTAAATTTTAATATTATCTTACTTATATTTAACTTCGTATATCGACGTTCGGTACAAAAACAGCTTGTCTTTCGACATAGGCCTCCTCCAAAGATTTCCATTTCGCCCTGTCTTTTGCTATTCGGATCCATTCTGGACCAGCCACCTTTTTTATATCGTCCTCCCATCTTTTAGTTTGTCGCCCTTTGTTTCTTTTACCATCTCTTGGGTACCACTCCGTTACCATTTTCGTCCATTTCTCTTGTTTTTCCCTTAACATGTGTCCTGTCCATTGCCATTTCAGTGTTCGATATAATGGATTTGCCTGCTTGAATTGTGTTTTGCTTTTAATTTCTGTTAGTCTAACTTTATCTCTTCTCTTGACTCCAATAACACTCCTCTCTATACTATTTATGTAGACGTTTATTTTATTTGTTAAGGTCTCTGTTAAAGCCCAAGTTTGACAGCCATATGTTAAACATGGCAGAATGCACATATTGTAGACCTTTCTTTTTGCTTTAATTGGCATGCCCCTATCCTTCATAACTTCACTTAATGACCAGTATCTTTTCCATGTATTGGCTATCCTCCTATCGACTTCCTTATGCATGGTTTTTGTAGTAGTGATTATGATGTCTGAAGGTAGATGAATAAAGTTAGTTGTTGTCTAGCACACGGTCGTTTCATTGATATCACAACATGGTGACAGCGTTTTAATTATTTGGGGCGTAAATACTGCGTAAAAAGTGTAAAAAAACAATAATAACAGTGGTTATTTGCCGCGAGAAGTGTTGTGTAATAGTGTTTCGCGTGACATTAAAGTATATCGAGGATTTACGATGGAACACGCCAGGCCACCCGCTGAATTAAACATGGACGCCACCGGTGGTCCGGTGGGTCGGGCCGATGCGTGGAAAAAATGGCGACAACAATTCATGTTATTTGTGAAGGCTTCAGGAGTGCAATCGGAGCCTTCTAGTGTTCAGGCAAGCCTGCTTGTGAATTTGATTGGATCTGATGGCTTCGATATTTACCAAACATTCAGCTTCGAAACCGAGGCAGAACGCGATGACGTGAACGTATTGTTAAAAAAATACGATGCCTATTTTGGAACAAAACCGAATATAACTATGGCGAGATATAAGTTTTTCACGCGGAGTCAGGAAGATGGAGAATCGATCTTACAATATGTTACGGCTTTGCGTCTGTTAAGTAAAAACTGTGGATTCGCGACGCTGGAAGAAGATTTAATCAAAGATAGAATCGTGTGTGGCATTCGGATAGCTGCGGTCAGGGACCGGCTATTGCGGAGCGACGAGCTCACACTTGATAAAGCTATTAAAATGTGTCAAGCCGAAGAGGTTTCTCAAGAAAGCGGCAGACAATTGTGCAATGCGGGTGCGGGAGCGAGCACGAGCAAGGATGTGGTGCACGTCGACGGAGTGACGGGGCGCGGCCGGCGCGGCGCCGGCTGGCGGCCGGGGCCCGGCGCGAGAGTCGGCGCGGCGCGGGGCCGCGCGCCGCCTCGCCGTGAGTTCCGCGCGCTGCCAACCCGTGCGCAGCCGTGCAGTGGGTGCGGCCACGCGCGATGTCCCGATGGTCGGTGCCCAGCGTTGTTTTCTGACTGCTTTGTTTGCGGGGGTAAAGGTCACTTCGCGCGAGCTTGTAAGTCATTTAAATTTTATAATAAAAGTGGAGCCCGCGACTCCCACGAAGTGCGACGTGTTTACGAGGTAGATCGGGAATGTTATGACGATGAGTCCGACGAAGGAGAACAGTTTTATATATCGTCCATTGAAAATAATAAAACTAGTTCAGAGAACTGGTTTCAAGTGTTACTGTGCGAAAACGGAAGTGAAAAATTTAAGCTAGATACGGGAGCGGACTGCAACGTATTACCATACAAGAGATTTTTAGAGTTAGGCTTTACCGATGATATGATAACCAAACAAAATGTACCATTGTTATCGTATACGCATGATGTAATACCGATTAAGGGAACATGTATTTTGCCATGGTCGTATAAGGGTGTAATTTATGAACTTAAGTTTGCCATAGCGGACATGCTTTGTAGTAGTGTGCTGGGACGGAAATCGTGCGAAACTATGGGCTTAGTAAAGCGCATTAGAACAATGAACATGTCTAACTACAATGATTTATTTAAAGGGGTAGGTTGCTTGCCAGGAAAATATCACATAGTAATCAACAAATCCATTCCACCCGCGATATGCGCGTCTAGAAAGGTACCTCACGGTCAACGCGATCAGCTGCTGGACGAGTTGAGAACAATGGAGCAGAAGGGCATCATCAGGAAGGTGAGTCACCCCACGCAGTGGGTACATGCATTAGTATTAGTGGCTAAGAAGGACGGTGGCATAAGAGTGTGCCTCGACCCGCGGGAGTTAAATCGCGCGGTGCAGCGCGCGCACTTCCACCTGCCGACGTTGGCTGAGCTGGCGGCACGCCTGCACGGCGCGAGGTACTTCTCGGTGCTAGACGCCAATTCAGGGTTCTGGGCCGTGCAACTGGATGAAGAGAGCGCCGACTTGTGCACATTTGCAACACCGTTCGGTAGATTTCAATTTTTGAGACTACCTTTTGGAATAAACTGTGCGTCAGAAGTTTTTCATGCAAAAGTGCGTCAATTATTAGAAGATTTGGAGGGGGTAGAAAATTATATTGATGATATTATAATATGGGGGCCCACTAAAGAAATACACGACCAAAGGTTAAAAAAGTTGTTAGATAGGGCGAGGGAAATAAACCTAAAATTTAACAAAAATAAATGTAAAATATGTGTGAAGGAAGTGACGTATTTAGGGCACGTGTTTGACGCTACCGGTATGAGGCCGGACTACAATAAAATTAAAGCCATTAAAGAAATACCTACCCCTAACGATAGGAAGAGTCTAGAGAGATTTTTAGGGGCCGTGAATTATTTGTCCAAATTCATTCCTAAGTACTCGGAAATAGCAATTCCACTAACTAATTTATTAAAAAAAGAAAACGAGTGGCGTTGGGATGAAAGTGAACGTAGGGCGTTCGAGAGATTGAAACAGTGCGTTACAGAGGCCGGCGTGTTAGCGCTATACAACCCGCGGCGTCCGGTACGGCTGGCGGTTGACGCGTCCAGTGCCGCCCTCGGGGCCGTGCTCCTACAGGACGGCCGCCCCGTCGAGTACGCGTCACGTACGCTCACCGACACACAAAAGAGATATGCACAGATCGAAAAAGAGCTGTTGGCCATAGTTTTTGCGTGCGAGAGGTTTCACCAGTATATTTACGGCCAACAAGGTGTTGTAGTAGATTCGGACCACAAACCATTGCAAAGTATTTTTAAAAAACCGCTCATGTCTGTCCCAGCACGTCTGCAACGAATGATGCTTAGAATTCAGGGCTATGATTTAATAGTGAATTATGTACCAGGCAAATACATGTATATCCCTGACATGCTGTCTCGCTCGCCCCTACCCGACTTATACAGCGATGAAGTGAGTAAGAACATTTTGTACCAAGTGCAGATGATTGTAAAAAATGTTCCTATATCAAATGATAAGCTTACGCTAATAAAGAGAGAAACTAAAAAAGACGAAGAATTAAACGTACTCTCAAAGTACGTGACTTTAGGGTGGCCAGATAATAAATATGATGTCGCGAACAACGTTAAGGAGTATTGGTCAATAAAGGATGAGTTATTCATAGTCGACGATGTTCTTTTTAAAGATAAATCAGCTGTTATTCCGAAAAGTTTGCGCGGTACTATGCTAAGCATCGTACATGAAGGGCATCTAGGTATAGATCGGTGTAAGCGGCGAGCGAGGCAGGTAATGTTTTGGCCGCATATGTCGCGAGATATTGAGTTATATGTGAAACGTTGTAAAGTTTGTCAGGAGTACTCAAACGCCCCAACAAAGGAACCCATGCTACCAATCGAGATTCCAAAGCTACCATGGTTTAAAGTAGGATCAGATATTTTCGAAAATAAAAAGAAATATTATCTAATCATTGTAGATTATTATTCCAATTACGTAGAAGTCTGTAAACTTAATAATATTACTACTGAGTCTGTCATAGAAAAGACTAAAGAGGTGTTTTCACGACACGGAATCCCGAAAATCTTCATAAGTGACAATGCAACTCAATATACCAGTCGTAAGTTTAAGCAATTTGCACAAGAATGGGGATTTGATCACGTGACCTCTTCGCCAAACTATCCACAATCGAATGGGAAAAGTGAACGTACGGTACAAACTGTAAAACAGTTACTATTAAAATCAATCAAAAGTAACGGTGATTTTAATATAGCGTTACTAAACTTTCGTAACACACCCCGGGATGGTTTGAGTTCACCTGCTCAACTATTAATGGGTCGTAGGCTGCGATGTCAATTACCAGTTCACCACAAATTGCTAGAGCCACACCCAATCAACCCGTTAGAGTATAAAACTATGATTGACAAACAAAATAAGTCTAAAGTGACTTATGACAAACACTGTAAGGTTTTACCAGACCTGAAAACAGGTGATTCTGTCATATACATTGATGGTAAAACTAGAGGAAGGGCTACTGTGATTGGCCAAGCGAACACTCCACGTTCGTATATTGTACAAACCAAAGTAGGTGCTAGATATAGACGAAATCGGCGTCACCTAATAAAATGTGCAACCGGTGAGAATGAGTTACAAGATGAGCAGAGTTCATCAGGCGAGTTCAGTGATGCGTGTGGGGATGAGGAACCTAAAGTAGATGTAGGTACTGAGTATAACAGTAATAACCTAGCAACAGCTTCAAGAGAATCCACACCCCCACTGGTAATCACAAAACACGTTCGAAAAGCTAAAGTAGCCGCTCAACAAAGGCTAGCTAAACAATAATATTGTAATTAGTGTATTAATTTCATAACTTGCATGTACTTACAGCTTAACTTGTACTCATAAAATTTAGAAATTTTACTTTTACTGATAACAACTTTCGCTTGTTCTATTTAAAATCTTTATAGTGATATACACTTGTTTTGATTATCTTAGATTTTTTTTTTTTTTGTGAAACTTAAAACATTAACTCATGATACTGTTGCAAGATTTTATAAAATGAATTCCTATCAACATGCATTATTATGTAACTATGTAATACTAAACCAAACTACAAGAAAAAGGATGAGTGTAGGTGTTCATAACGAAATAGTTCTAAATGGACTAGGTGGTTTCTAGAAACCCAATTATTGGGGAAGATGTAGTAGTGATTATGATGTCTGAAGGTAGATGAATAAAGTTAGTTGTTGTCTAGCACACGGTCGTTTCATTGATATCACAACAGTTTTCTTAGGTGATATTAACTGTCCTAGGTATATATATTCATCTACGTATTCTATTTCCTGCATGTTTACTTTTATTTATACTCGCATTATTTTTTGTCTTTTTTTTACTTTTCTAAGATAATTTATGAACTACTAACACTATCGTTTTCAAAATCTACTACCACTGTTCTTGTTCTTGTAATGTAATGTTTGTATGTCATTTTGTGGCAATTAAATACTTTTTCCTTCTTTCTTTACCCTGGGTCAGGTCCAGGGTTCGATTCCTGGGTCGGGTAAAGTGTTATTGGGTGTTTCCATCTGGCATTTCACAGTAGCAGCTCGGAGTATGGCTTTGTTCCCGGTTGAAGGCAATAGGCTCTCCCCTGTTACATGGGACTTAAATATATCTGGCGAAATATAGCTGTAACTACTGTATAGGTGCAACACTGCCTAAGCTTTCGTGTAATACAGGCGTGATGTTACGTTGTTGTAAGGTCACCGTATTTTACTCGACTGTCGCAGGAGGGTAATGTGTTTATCAGTCTATGTATGTATGTTTGTTCCTATGTGGCGTTCTAGGGTCCAAACGCGTTGGCTGATTTTGATGATTCTAACGTCAATCGTATCGTCTTATCTTGCGAGTGTCATACGCTAAATTAAAATTGGAAATAGAAAAATGCCGGCTTTTGGGCGCCATAATTATTGTGGGGGACATTTTTTTTTCCATTCTTATCGTGTGGGGTATCGAAATAAAGGGTTCTAGGAGTTGATTTCAAAATAATACTTATATGTTTAAATGTATTTCGATAAAAAATGTAAACTATGAAGTTATAAATAAAAAAGTTAATGCAAAAAACCCGACTACTGAAGCGAACTAAAAAGACGTAAACAAGAAGAAAATCATGCTGTGCAGTCGGAGGATACATCTGGTTTTGGTCAGCTAGCTCGCGAATATGCATTATCCGACTGCACAGAATAATTTTCTTCTTGTATATACAAATTGCACTCAGAATTGAATGTATTTCAAAGAAAAATTATATAAAAATATACTGGCTAAGATACATTCATTTAATTTTGTCAAGCAAGCTGGATGGGTAGATAGACTATAAAAAAAGTTAATTCAAAAAAATTGTAAACCCGACTGCCATCGAAATAAAATAATCTTTTTAGTTCGAGTTTACAAATTTGTATTTATTTCAGGTGATCTTGTCCATCAAAGATGGCGTCAACGTGACAGGGTACGCATACTGGACGATCATGGATAACTTCCAATGGGTCGACGGATATCAGTAAGTAGACACTAAGTAAGAAAAAGAATTACGGTGGCACCGTAATTCTTTTTCTTTCGTATTGGCATCATCTATGTATACGAGTAAATATGAGAATTGCTCATGTATAAGGTTGAGCTCTACATATTATAATATCTGATAAAGCCGAAAACTAATAAATGTGATTTGATTTCATTTCATTTGAAGCCGATATACGGCTACTGCTGGGACTGTTTCATTTGATTACGCGAGTAGCTCACGCCATGAATTTATTATCCAGGCAGAAAGGTATTAGTAATGCTGAATACCCAGAGTGCATTCGATGATTCGACGTAGGGACCTACCTATCAACCCTCCTACTAAACTTACTAACCTATCAATAGGAATCCTGACTCACTTTCAGGTTTTACTTTTTACCGAAATTCGTTTTATTTATTTAATCATTAATGTACACACAGTATAATACATAAAGACAATACATCAAGACAATAGAGTACAAAGGCACTGCTTATTTCTTATTTAGTGTCTAATCATTATCATGTTTGTATGTCGTTTTGTGGCAATTAAACACATTGTCTTTCTTTTATCTTCTTTTCAACACACTTGCTCATAAAGTGTCTCTAATTCCACCGCAATTAGGCACATAATGATACCTGTTATCAAACTGTGACTTTTTCATTGTTATTATTCACAAGTGAGTTATAGAGTTTTTTTTTAATTTCATTCAAAGACAAAGATATTTTATTTCAAGTAGGCCACCAAGCGGCACTTTTGAACGTTACATTTTACAAATAATAATAGTTGATTCTACCGTGCATTCGGAAAGTAGCTTGTAATGGAGAAGAATGCACAAGAAAATCCATACTTACTCTTTTAAAAAAAAACTTTTTACAATATTTAGGTACATAAGTACATACCTTGATGAATGAAATTGAGTTTATACAATACAATACATTGAGTTTATATTTATACAGTCTTCAGAAGGTCCAACAATAATTCAAAACAATAATGTTCTGCATATCACTTGTTTTTGCGCCCTAGTGGCTGTGGAGCAGGACTAGCATTTAGCCAAGCATTTTTATCATTGATGTAATCCCCCAACTTATAATATGCCAGCCTGCATAGTGTGCGTTTTATACAAGTTTTAAATTTCGTCTCATTCAGTTCAAGAATGTGGGGAGGAATTTTATTGTAACATTTTGTACAGTACCTACCCCATGAAAGATGAGGCTACTTTAGCCAGTCTGAAACCTGGTTGAACTAATTGGTCCCTATTTCTAGTAACATAATTATGTCTGTCGCCGTTTTTACTAAAAAGGTGTAAATTCTTTCTTACGTACATGATGTTTTCATAAATATATTGAAAAGGAACCGTCATGATGTTAATGTCCTTAAACAGTTCCCATTGGTTGAGTTGCTTTGTTCTTAAAAAAGTTTCGATACAAAAAAGAGATCGTGCTCAATACTCGTAGTACAAATAAATTAATGTACCTATTGCTTGCTCATTTCATGCAACTTCGTAGTAAAATAGATAATTTCAACTTGTACGTGCTTAATAAATAAAACTTTCACTCAAATATAAATTTTATTTGCTCTGTAACTAAGAAAAATTGAAATTCCCTATTTTGTACGTGGCTAAAACACTATCCACGAAAAGCCAAAAAAAAATAAACCTCATTCTTTTTTTTTTAGTCTATGGCCGATCGCCATTTTTAAATGCGCGCGCATAGGTAAACTGATTAATTTTGCCCGCCATTGTGAAAAAAAAATCACAACTCGTTTTTACTCGTGTGTATTGATGATTACCGTCCTCGGCTCTCTTAAGACCCTCACCAACATTGCACACTTGTACCATACTATTATCATTTGTTTATTTCCAGATCAATGTTCGGGCTATACTAAGTGGACTTCTCGGTTCCTATGCGTACGCGCACCGCACCCAAGTCGGCGGTCTACTACTCCAATATTATCAGGAGACGATCGCTGTATGTGCCACTGCCGTGTGAAACTAACCAGTTCGGATAATAAATAAGATTTGAAGATAATTAAAGCTTTGTTTTTTACTTCACACACAGCTGTTATTGTTATTTTAAAAGGACAGTTAGGTCCAGAATACACAAAGGACTAGCTAGATGCCCTAGACAAATTGTCATTCTATTAGCGATGGCGATGGTCGAAATGACAAAATGTCATGGATTGATCACATAACATTTCCACAGAACAGAGAAGACAGTAGAAATCGCATATAGCTTTATTAGTATCGGAACCAGCGTACCCAAACTCTCACATATACAGATTAATTGTATTTCATAACACTAAGAAATCTTTGGTGTGATTGGTAGTTTAATTTTTAGATGAAAGTAGAAAATATGTCAGTCGTCGCTTATTTGAAAATAAACCACAGCTTTATGACAATAGAGTTGGTTTATTGTCTACTCTTTTTGAGTATTTATTACTTTTTTCGTTTAAAGCGCACACGGAATAGTTTAATGAGCAAGTTACGCAACCCGCCGCTAGATGTCACTATAATAAATTCATTTAATTTAAAGCCGTATTTCGTTACCGATAAGATTTATATTTGCGAAATGAGGTCATTGCTACTCGTCCTCCTGTAGTGATGTACCACGGTCGTTGACTTATTTATCGACATTCCGTATTATTTTCAAACAAAATACAGTTCAGTTAAAAAAAAAAAACGTTGCCCTACACTAGCAATTTCTCCTGAATCGTGGGTGCGTTTACAAACATATAATTTCACATACACAAACACCCAGAGCCGGAACAACTATTTGTAGATCATACAAATATTTGAACCGTGTGGGAATCGAACCCGCGACACGCAGCGCAGCAGTCAATCGCTCAACCACTGCGCCAACCGTGCGCCCAATAACTAGAGTCGATAAATATTATTATGTTTGTAATCAAGTTTTTATATAAATTTATTCCAATACTTACGATTTATAGAAAGTATTATTAAGATATTTTATGGTAAACTACTGATCCGATTTTGAAAATGATTCTATTGATACAAAGATGGGCGTATCTTTGTGTTTTTGTTCTATCAATAGAATTATAGAATACAATAATCTTTATTATGTACACCATATAAGTTACAGAAAGTATAGACGAAGAAAACATTACACTGGGTGGCACAATGGGCGGCCTTATCGCTAAAAGCGATCTTTTCAAGACAACCCTTTCATGGATTTAAAAAATGAAAGGAAAGACAGTACTGTGCTGTACGTAGTCTTTGGTGTACTATTATTTTTTTTTTTTTTATTTTTTTTTTTTTTTATTTGTAATGGGTTTGCTCTTGACTCTAGTCTAGGTCATAGGTGACAGAGACAGAGTCTACGATGGAGTGAGCTTACCCAGAAGTAGCCTGTTCACTCTAACTTTGAAGAGATTCGGGTTGAATGCGTTCGGAAACACAGACGCAGGCAGTGAGTTCCACTCATTCGCTGTGCGCATTATAAAGGATGTTTGGAAGCGCTTGGTTCGAATTGGTGGAATGGCAACAAGGTAAGGATGATAACTTGCAGTGCGTCTAGATGTCCGATGGTAGAAGGGGGCTGGTGGGATGAGGTCGTGGAGTTCCTGAGCACACTCACCGAAGTACAGTCTGTAGAAGACCGACAAGCAGGCAACTTTGCGGCGATGAGCCAAGCTGTGAAGCTTGGCGTCCACCAGTTCCACGTTGCCAATGAGCCTCTTGGCTCTGCGTTCCACTGAGTCAAGCGCGGCAAGCTGATACTTAGCTGAACCATCCCAAAGGTGGCTGCAATACTCCATGCAGGATCGGACTTGTGCTTTGTATAGGGTTAAAAGCTGTCCAGGCGTAAAGTATCGCTTCACTTTATTTAGGATGCCCAGTTTTTTGGCCGCGATTTGGGCTTTGTTCTCAATGGAGGAGCCGAAGTTGAGACTGGATGTCAACTCCATGCCTAGGAGCTCGAGCCGATCAGTCACAGGAACAGACGCACCCCGAAAAGTAGGCGTTTGATCGAACAGACTCCTTTTGGCGGTAAAAAGACACGCCTGTGTTTTGGTGGCGTTAAAAGAGACCAGATTGTCATCACCCCACTGGGAGACAAGGCTTAAGGTCAAATCTGTCCGCTCAACCATAGCCTCCCTCAAGGAACGAACTTCATCCATGCTGGTTTTTGCGCTGGACAAGTATCTCTCTGAAACAGTACTGTCATCTGCGTACCCAACAATACCAGGCTGAAGTAGGTCATTGATGTGCAGCAGGAAAAGAGTTGCAGAGAGAACAGACCCCTGAGGAACTCCGGCATCAATAGCCATAAGGTCTGAGGAGCAGCCGTCAATGACTACTCGGATCGACCGTTCGCTAAGGAAGTCTGATATCCAGCTACAAAAACCAGCGGGGATGCCATAAGCAGGAAGCTTACTGAGCAGACTCGCGTGCCAGACCCTGTCGAAGGCCTTCGAGATATCAAGCGATACAGCAAGTGCTTCGCCGTGTCTCTCGATGGTTTCGCCCCAGCAGTGCGTGACATACACAAGAAGATCGCCAGTTGACCGTCCCCGGCGAAAGCCATATTGACGGTCACTGAGGAGATTGTTGTCTTCAAGGTAGGTCAGCAACTTTCTGTTCAGTACCCTTTCCAAAACTTTGCACAGAATTACAAGCTGTGACCGCGGCTTCGCTCCCGTGATCTGTTTGCCAACCCTACCCAACAAATTTACAACGCCATCTATCGAATATCGAGTTCAACTCTCCGAGTATCTGAATTGCGTGTGTTGTGATAATTTTGTTTCTTGAACACTTTAAATTCATCTAACTTTTGATAGAGTGAACCGATTGCGATGACACAAAAACTAAGTAATTCTTCAAGTTACGCACAATATTTATGTATAAAAGTTATTTACATTGGTTTCGTACATGTCACGTGATGCGTGTACAAATAAACAGACAAGCAGACAAAAATTCCAAAAATGCCGGAAATAGGTTCTGTTGGTTATCTTTAACACACTGGCTATTTTTTTGGCTATTCAGAAAATGACTTAAAATTCACAACGCCATCTATCGAATATCGAGTTCAACTCTCCGAGTATCTGAATTGCGTGTGTTGTGATAATTTTACTTCTTGAACACTTTAAATTCATCTAACTTTTAATAGAGTGAACCGATTGCGATGACACAAAAACTAAGTAATTCTTCAAGTTACGCACAATGTTTATGTATAAAAGTTATTTACATTGGTTTCGTACATGTCACGTGATGCGTGAACAAATAAACAGACAAAAATGCCGGAAATAGGTTCTGTTGGTTATTCTTTAACACACTGGCTATTTTTTTGGCAATATTTTCGATGTACAAAAAATACTTTTCTACAGATTTATCATATGTATTGATGATTGATGATGATGATGTGATATACTACACTACAAATGCAATACGTCCTACTGATATGGGAAGCTTACGCTTTCGCCTGCGGCTACACTCTTATTATGATTAGCTTGACTAACTTCCTTAATGAACTGTTGAAATTTAGGTCTATACACCAGTAGATCTTAACTAACACATAAGCCAGTTTTTAACTGACTTAAAAAAAAGAAGAAGGTTCTATGTTCATGTGTTATTATTATAACACTTTGTTGATTTTGAAGGCCGACTTCAAAAAAAGGAGGAGGTTCTCAATTCGTCGTAAACTTTATTTTTACACGGCTGCAAGGAAAGGGTTATGTTTTTCGCGCGTTAGAAGATTTTTTCGAATATTGTAAGTTTAAAGTATCGATAACTCATTATCGATATTGGTAATCTCTAATTGAGTAGCTGAATGTGACAGGTGCATAGTTGGAATCTTCGAGAACATTGTTTGAGTTTTAAAGAAAGTAGACCTTAAATTTAACGTCATAAAATCAACTTTTACTTCTCTTGGTTAATAAAATATTGTTTTTACATTTTTATCGAAATAAAATAAATTAAGACTTGCCGATGGTAAGATATACCTACATTTGACACATTTTTGGTTCTGCTATCGTGTTTACATTCTAAAACAGCACAATAAGGCATTTTTGTTTTTTTTTTTCAAGTTTTTGTCACCGTGACGGTTGAACCAAGACTGATGTGTGTAGTGTGTGCGCGGAAGGAAACATAATATGCAGAACTGTGCAAAACTCGGGGTACGCGGGCCCCGCTCACTTGCGACTTCTATTGTAGTAGGCGTTTTTTTTGTTCTGTGAACATTTCGATAGCACTTATCATTCACACATTTTTTTGGCATTTTTACAAGCTTTTAATCAACTTGCAATGAATGTACGTGTGTTCAGGTTAAATCTTGCAGCTGAATTTTAAAGCAGTTATCCTCCACCGATTAAGATAAAATTTTGCATACACGTTTAATTTGGATGACAATGCATGGTTAGCTAAGTGACGTCTTTCTGAATCCAAGATGGCGGACTAGTGATTTCTTGTGTACTGCCATGATACGGGTGTCAAATGAAAGGATTTGCTTAGAAGAATACGTAAAAAGCTTGTTTTAAAAAAAAAAATATATTGAATAATTTTATTCCAATCGCTATCGGGACACTTTCGTAGAATGTCACTTGTCCTCACGTTAAACCATCAGGAAGGTCGCTGAGTGATCGACCACGTGACATTTAGAGATTGTCAATGGGGGTTATAGTCCCCGGCATGTAACTTGGCAAGGTTTTGGCGTAGTGGGCTAAGTTCGCGCATAGTGCATGAACTGACCAACCACCGTATAGAACGAACAGAACGTGGACGCGACTCGATTGGTCAGTCGATCCTTGTGTCAACTGACTAACCAATCGCGCGCTCGGAACGGTGCTAAACGTTCTCCGCATCCCGCAAGGTAACCTAAGAGACCTAAAAATGACTTGTGCGCATCTAACGACTCTTGCCAAGTTACGTGCCGACAACTAGGTATACCACATTTGAATTTGCTGCTAGGGGCGCTGCTGTAGAGTGAGGTCTTCAAAATGTCAAATTGCAAATCTTTTGGCTGCCAGCGCGAGTTTATTTAAGTACTATTTGTTTATTATTGTCAATATTTTACAAATATGACAGATTATGATAGGTACGGGTTTTACCAACCACTGCTTTAATAGAGCTTTATGATTCAGAGAATTTTAACCTAATTTATATTTAATCGCATTTCTACGGCATCAGAAATTATTTTAAGCTAAACTTTCCTTTCGTGCGCGTAATAACAACGTTTAAGGGTACACTAGTCGAAGGCACGAACTATTTTGTGCGCGGGGTTAAAATGCATTTTATATCAACCGACAACACGTGCGGAAGAGATAGATGCTGTGATGAGCAGTAGGAAGCTAGTTCGCTTACGAATACACACTTTTGCAAATTTGTAGCGAAATGGATAATGATTTAGGACGAAACCGAGCGCGCGAAATTTTATAATCAGACCTTAAGGAGTCTGGATATCAAGAAAAACGTATCTGTTCAAAAAAAAATATTTGCATTGTTGAACTATCCCTGTATGGTGGCCGTTTTTAAATTTTCCGTCGTCTTATGGCATTTATTTGCGCCCAAAAATGCGTTTAAATTTGTGTCGAAATGTGGAACTTTCGACGCTCATAACTTTCAAATATTTTATTTTTTTGCTTTTTTGCTTCCATACAGGGCTAGATAATGATGAGACAAATTGATATCACTTTTTATTTTGAACGTACACTGTCAAACAGTGGAATAATCCATAGACTACGTTTGTATGGAAGAATTTTCGACTAGTGTACCCTTAAGGAAAGGACCTTACTCGCCAGTGGCGCCAACTGCTGGGCACAAAAACGGAAGCGTCGTTCCATACATTTTGACAATCGTTAGCGCTAATAGACAGAATCTTTCTAGAGATACACACTGTGTGTGTGTGTGTGTGTCAGGTGGGATCCTTAATCATTTTTGTCTCTGGGATGGGAACGTCTACGATGACTTTTTACAAGTTTTTTTTTCATTTCTCCTATGTCAGAGACTGTGCTTAATCAAAGCTTGCAAGATAAATTTTACCCAATTCCCGGTGTACGATTGAGCTGTTTAGTACACACGTTACTTTCTCGTGACAACGGAATTTAAAAAAAAAACGAACTAAAAAGACGTAAACAAGAATAAAATCATGCTGTGCAGTCGGAGGATAAATATTCGCGAGCTGGCTGACCA
Organism: Orthosia incerta; assembly: GCA_948252205.1. NCBI lineage: Eukaryota > Metazoa > Arthropoda > Insecta > Lepidoptera > Noctuidae > Orthosia > Orthosia incerta. The sequence continues at coordinate 4,868,498 of OX411758.1, forward strand.
AAACCAGATGTATCCTTCGACTGCACAGCATGATTTTGTTCTTGTTTACGTCTTTTTAGTTCGTTTTTTAAGCAGTCGGGTTTTTGATTTTTTTATTTACTTATAACTTTTTAGTTTTTTTTTTTAGAATTAGGTACATTTAAACATATAAGGGTTATATATTTTTGAAAACACTTCTTAAAACCTTCGTGTGGATTATCACAATAAAAGGTCAGTGTAACACTTCTTTCTGGTTTACCTAACTACCAGGTAGCTAGAGGGTAGTAAAGGAAAAAAACCAACTGAAGGTTAACAAATTTTATTAGACCTCAGGGTCGGGGTTGTCACTCGCGGTCCGAAGTACGTTGCAAGGCCATAAGATAGTGTACCGGCCTTAGCGTTAGAGGCGTCCGGCGATGAGCAGTGCAGTTTAAACTCGGGGCCAGGTCCCGGGAAGCTGTGGTCCAGAGTAGGTGGTAGGTAGACCCGTAGCGCGGCGACACGGAGTAGGAAGCTAACAGTGCGTTGGGGTAGGCCAACACACGCGCTAGGTAGTAGTGTGAAGCCGAACTGAAGCCTGGGTAGGAACCCACTGGCCTTAGCGTTAGAGGCGTCCGGCGATGAGCAGTGCAGTTTAAACTCGGGGCCAGGTCCCGGGGAGCTGTGGTGCAGAGTAGGTGGTAGGTAGACCCGTAGCGCGGCGACACGGAGTAGGAAGCTAACAGAGAGGAGTATCACAATAAAACCTTTTATTGTGATACTCCACACGAAGGTTTTGGAAGAAAAAAAAAGTTTGGTACCACACAATATGGCTATTTTCCAATATTAATGTACCTAGCCAGTGACACTCGCAGGGTTAAGACGAATCGATTGACGTAAGAATCATCAAAATCGGCCAACGCGTTTGGTCTCTAGAACGCTACATAGGAACAAACATACATACATACATAGACTGATAAACACATTACCCTCCTTCGGCAGTCGGGTAATAAGAATTGTTTTGCTTGTTTCAATATCAATTTATGAAACGTAAACACCGAATTATTAAAAGACAATAATAAGCAATGCTGGTACAAGCATTGAAGATTTTTTGTCATCGTAGTCTAATTATAAAATTATAAATTCTAATTCATCACTTAGTTCGTAGATAATACGAGTCTTTTTTATTGCTACTCATTAACTTCACGTAATTAATTCAGTCGTGAGAATGAGTTACATCAGTGCGCTCGTGTTCAGGTACGTATTGTGTATTTGTGACATTAGCTATCTTAATCTAGGAATATAAAGCGGTTTTGTGGAGATAAGTTGAAAGATGAAAATGAATGTAGAAAATATTTCAACGGGATATAATTATAGCCCAAGATCCCACTGCTAAAATTTGCTTTTGGTATACTTAATTTTTGGAATTGATAGATACTTAATAGTGACTATTTAGTTTTTTTTTTTGAATTAGGTACATTTAAACATATATTGCTGCAGGGTTGTCTGGCTATATTTAGCCGCAATTACCTTAATTCAATAAATTGCATTTTATGTTCGTTTGTAACCGACTTCATTTTAGGTTACACTAGTCAACGGCACGAACTATTTTGTGCGCGGGTTTAAAATGCATTTTATATCAACCGACAACACGTGCGGCAAAGATTGATGCTGTGATGAGCAGTAGGAAGCTAGTTCGCGTACCAATACACACTTTTGCAAATTTGTAGCGAAATAGATAATGATTTAGGACGAAACCGAGGGCGCGAAATTTTATAAACAGACCTTTGGGAGTCTGGATATCATGAATAAATACGTGTACGTATCTGTTCAAAATAAAATTATTTGCATTGTTGAACTACTAATCTATCCCTATTCCCGTTTTGCAATTTTCCATCTTATTATGGTATTTATTTGCGCCCAAAAATGCGTTAAAATTAGTGTCTAAATGTGGAACTTTCGACGCTCATAACTTTCAAATATATTTTATTTTTTGCTTGCATACAGGGCTAGATAATGATGAGACAAATTGATATCATTTTCTATTTTGAACGTACATTGTCAAACAGCGGAGTTATCCCTAGACTACGTTTGTATGGACGAATTATCGACTAGTGTACCCTTAAGTATGTTTCTTTGCATACGTTCGTGAGATCATCATCATCTGCCTAGCCTTTTCCCAAATATATTGGGGTCGGCTTCCAGTCTTACCGGATTCAGCTAAGTACCAGTGTTTTACATGGAGTGACTGCCTATCTGACTTCTACAACCCAGTTACTGGGTAACACGGTACCCCTTGACAAGACTGGTGCCAGATCTCATGCTTCTGACTACCCGTAACGCATACGTTCGTGCGATACAAGCGAAATTTCTAGTAAAGAAAAAGGTAAAAAAAAATCGTCTAGATATTGCTAGGCAACCCTACTGTAAACTATTCTTCTATCAATTAACTATCATAAAATTAAATTTAATCATAAACGACTACAGTTGACTACAGTTTTTTACCCGTGCGAGACCCTAAGGATTCTATCGGTCTTAAGGTTACACTAGTCGATCATTCTTCCATACAAACTTAGTCTGGCGATTACTCCACTGTTTGACGATGTACGTTCAAAATAAAAACTGATATTAATTTGTCTCATCATTATCTAGCCCTGCATGGAAACAAAAAAGTAAAAAAGAAAAATATTTGAAAGTTATGAGCGTCGAAAGTTTTCAACACTAATTTTTACGCATCTTTGGACGGAAATAAATACCATAAGAAGAAGGAAAATTGCAAAATGGCCACCATACTGGGATAGATTAGTAGTTCAACAATACAAATAATTTTATTTTGAAAATATACATGTATAGGTAGTCGTTTTTTCATGATATCTAGACTCCCAAAGGTCTGTTCTGAAAATTTCGCGCACTCGTTTTCTTATTCTCCTAAATCATCATCCATTTCGCTACAAACTTGCAAAAGTGCTAATTCGTACGCGAACTAGCTTCTTACTGCTCATCACAGCATCTATATCTTTCGCACGTGTTGTCGGATGAGATAGCAGACATTTTGAACTCGCGAACAAAATAGTTCGTGCCGTCGACTAGTGTAACCTGTACACTCGAGCGAACTAACTTGCTAGAGATTTTTATTGGTGCAAAAGACATTTCATCTCGCTTAGGTAACCTCGCTATTTATGCCAATAAAAAGTCTGTCAGTAAACATTGCCATCGGTGATCCCTTTTAATCTCAACAGCTGTTACTAACGTATGATTACATGAGATAAAACTTCGGTTCTTCCTCATACTTGTATAGTCAGATAAAGTGGTGACCTTGTAAAATGTCTATATAAAAGAAGAAGGATTTTGTCTAGGTAGGTAGGTATACCGGGGCCCGCTTTTTTTTTTTTGATGGAGAAGTGCTCATGCGTACTGCGCTACCACGGGGAGAAAGCGCAGTTATGTGGAACTCCAACCCACTAAAACGCCACGGTGTCCTGTGCCGCTTATGGCGGGAGCACGGGCACGCGTTAGCACTCACCGCGAACCCGCCGCACTGGGGCCCTACCTAGGTTGTATCCAGTCTGAATATGGGACGTATATACATCTGTCCCCTACGCACAATGAAAATAATCTTGCTCTATAAGCTCATGGTAACTCTGAGGTGTGACCGCGTCTAGCGAGTTTAATAATTGTGGTACATACTTACATAATGTTTTGTAATCTTTATTTACATAGGTCAAAGTACATACAGTGTATAAAATACTTAAATAACTTAATAAACTACAAACATATACACTTAAACCAAAACCTAAAAATATACTTAACTAAAATATGGCGTCGAAAAACTCCTCCAACTATATTTAACTAACTATATTAATTTAATAAATATGATTGTTATAGGTTTTCTGAATATCTTCTGTATCTTATGTTTGTAAAATAAAAAAAAACAATTGCATCGCCGGATGATACGCGGTTCCACAGGAGCGAAGTCGCGAGCAAAGCCTAGTGTTTTAATTTTAATCATGTTTTCATAAACTCAATGACGTTTTAAAACTACCGAGTCAAGCATATTTTTTAATAATCCCTAAAAAAACCACTTCTTAATCGATTCTTTAATGTAGTAGCTAGATAACATAACGTTATAAAACTGTCTAGTTTAATATAAATTATCAAACGGTTACGATCAGATTTTAAAATCCAAAAAATATTTTAGTCATGTTAAAATAATAAAAAAGTCTGTGAAACTGAAAAAGATAATATCTTTATTGTTTGACGGCATTTAGCTAGGAAGGTTGCTAACCTACTTTTTTATTGTTTCTACCGTGTAACCAAGCATATTATTTAATTACTAGCTGTCCCACGCGGCTTCGCTCCCGTCAACTGGCTACGTACCTACCCTATCCTACCTACCCTACCCTACACTTACCCTACACCTACGCTACACCTACTCTACACCTACCCTACACCTACCCTACACCTACCCTACACCTGCCCTACACCTACCCTACACCTACCCTATACCTACCCTACACCTACCCTACACCTACCCTACACCTACCCTACACCTACCCTACACCTACCCTACACCTACCCTACACCTCCCCTACACCTACCCTACACCTCCCCTACACCTACCCTACACCTCCCCTACACCTACCCTACCTACACTACATACATGATTGCATAACTGAAACAGTAATATTCTTTCCCGTTTTTGCAACGTTTTTCATTTATGCTCCGCTCTTATTGGTCGTAGCGTGATGTTATATAGCCTATAGCACTCAGGAATAATGTAGCTTTCTACCAGTGAAAAAATTATGAGAATTGGATCATTAGTTCCAGAGATTACCCCCTACATACAAACTTACAAATTTTACCTCTTTATAATATTATATATTACTAGCTGTCCCACGCGGCTTCGCTCCCGTCAACTGGCTACGTACCTACCCTATCCTACGCTATGTCTACCCTACACCTACCCTACACCTACCCTACACCTACCCTACACCTACCCTACACCTACCCTACACCTACCCTACACCTACCCTACACCTACCCTACACCTACCCTACACCTACCCTACACCTACCCTACACCTACCCTACACCTACCCTACACCTACCCTACACCTACCCTACACCTACCCTACACCTACCCTACACCTACCCTACACCTACCCTACACCTACCCTACACCTACCCTACACCTACCCTACACCTACCCTACACCTACCCTACACCTACCCTACACCTACCCTACACCTACCCTACACCTACCCTACACCTACCCTACACCTACCCTACACCTACCCTACACCTACCCTACACCTACCCTACACCTACCCTACACCTACCCTACACCTACCCTACACCTACCCTACACCTACCCTACACCTACCCTACACCTACCCTACACCTACCCTACACCTACCCTACACCTACCCTACACCTACCCTACACCTACCCTACACCTACCCTACACCTACCCTACACCTACCCTACACCTACCCTACACCTACCCTACACCTACCCTACACCTACCCTACACCTACCCTACACCTACCCTACACCTACCCTACACCTACCCTACACCTACCCTACACCTACCCTACACCTACCCTACACCTACCCTACACCTACCCTACACCTACCCTACACCTACCCTACACCTACCCTACACCTACCCTACACCCACCCTACCCTACACCTACCCTACACCTACCCTACACCTACCCTACACCTACCCTACACCTACCCTACACCTACCCTACACCTACCCTACACCTACCCTACACCTACCCTACACCTACCCTACACCTACCCTACACCTACCCTACACCTACCCTACACCTACCCTACACCTACCCTACACCTACCCTACACCTACCCTACACCTACCCTACACCTACCCTACACCTACCCTACACCTACCCTACACCTACCCTACACCTACCCTACACCTACCCTACACCTACCCTACACCTACCCTACACCTACCCTACACCTACCCTACACCTACCCTACACCTACCCTACACCTACCCTACACCTACCCTACACCTACCCTACACCTACCCTACACCTACCCTACACCTACCCTACACCTACCCTACACCTACCCTACACCTACCCTACACCTACCCTACACCTACCCTACACCTACCCTACACCTACCCTACACCTACCCTACACCTACCCTACACCTACCCTACACCTACCCTACACCTACCCTACACCTACCCTACACCTACCCTACACCTACCCTACACCTACCCTACACCTACCCTACACCTACCCTACACCTACCCTACACCTACCCTACACCTACCCTACACCTACCCTACACCTACCCTACACCCTACCCTACACCTACCCTACACCTACCCTACACCTACCCTACACCTACCCTACACCTACCCTACACCTACCCTACACCTCCCCTACACCTACCCTACACCTCCCCTACACCTACCCTACCTACACTACATACATGATTGCATAACTGAAACAGTAATATTCTTTCCCGTTTTTGCAACGTTTTTCATTTATGCTCCGCTCTTATTGGTCGTAGCGTGATGTTATATAGCCTATAGCACTCAGGAATAATGTAGCTTTCTACCAGTGAAAAAATTATGAGAATTGGATCATTAGTTCCAGAGATTACCCCCTACATACAAACTTACAAATTTTACCTCTTTATAATATTATATATTACTAGCTGTCCCACGCGGCTTCGCTCCCGTCAACTGGCTACGTACCTACCCTATCCTACGCTATGTCTACCCTACACCTACCCTACACCTACCCTACACCTACCCTACACCTACCCTACACCTACCCTACACCTACCCTACACCTACCCTACACCTACCCTACACCTACCCTACACCTACCCTACACCTACCCTACACCTACCCTACACCTACCCTACACCTACCCTACACCTACCCTACACCTACCCTACACCTACCCTACACCTACCCTACACCTACCCTACACCTACCCTACACCTACCCTACACCTACCCTACACCTACCCTACACCTACCCTACACCTACCCTACACCTACCCTACACCTACCCTACACCTACCCTACACCTACCCTACACCTACCCTACACCTACCCTACACCTACCCTACACCTACCCTACACCTACCCTACACCTACCCTACACCTACCCTACACCTACCCTACACCTACCCTACACCTACCCTACACCTACCCTACACCTACCCTACACCTACCCTACACCTACCCTACACCTACCCTACACCTACCCTACACCTACCCTACACCTACCCTACACCTACCCTACACCTACCCTACACCTACCCTACACCTACCCTACACCTACCCTACACCTACCCTACACCTACCCTACACCTACCCTACACCTACCCTACACCTACCCTACACCTACCCTACACCTACCCTACACCTACCCTACACCTACCCTACACCTACCCTACACCTACCCTACACCTACCCTACACCTACCCTACACCTACCCTACACCTACCCTACACCTACCCTACACCTACCCTACACCTACCCTACACCTACCCTACACCTACCCTACACCTACCCTACACCTACCCTACACCTACCCTACACCTACCCTACACCTACCCTACACCTACCCTACACCTACCCTACACCTTCCCTTCTTTAAAAGTTCTAAAAAAAAGTCTGCGACAGCATATGTCTATCTTTTAATATTGACTCACAATAGCAGCTTTTATGTTCTAAATTTTAATTAGATCGCCGCCGCCGGTACATTCGTATAGTAGTAAGGGTAGGTAGGGTAGGGTAGGGTAGGGTAGGGTAGGTGTAGGGTAGGTGTAGGGTAGGTGTAGGGTAGGTGTAGGGTAGGTGTAGGGTAGGTGTAGGGTAGGTGTAGGGTAGGTGTAGGGTAGGTGTAGGGTAGTTGTAGGGTAGGTGTAGGGTAGGTGTAGGGTAGGTGTAGGGTAGGTGTAGGGTAGGTGTAGGCCAGTTGACGGGAGCGAAGCCGCGTGGGACAGCTAGTACATTATATTTGCGTAACTTAAACCGTTTACACAACGCACGCAACAAAAGCTCTCAAAAAGGAATATTTTTGCCAGTTTTTGCAACATTTTTCATTTATGCTCGGCTCCTATTGGTTGTAGCGTGATGTTATATAGCCTATAACCTTCCTCGATAAATGGACTATCCAACACAAAAAGAATTTTTCAATTCTAACCAGAAGTTCCTGAGATTAGCGCGTTCAAACAAACAAACAAACTCTTCAGCTTTATAATATTAGTATAGATAGTATGGATTTCACTTTACTTTACAGAAGAATGAGAGGTTTTTGGCGTTAAGTGGGACACGAATGAAAATAAAAATAAAACAATTAAAAATTCATAAGTAACCAATACAACACAGTCTTCGACATTCAAATAGAATTAGGCAAGTCTACGCTACAGCAGCGTAGCAAAGATGAAAGTGCGTCGTAGACTACTTAGCTAGTGCTACGACAATATCCTACGAATAAAAATAGAGAACTGCACTTTCAAAGGCAAATCAAATCAGATAAGATCGGAGTCTCATTGCCTGAGAATGTTCTTTTATCGCTACTCAAAATGGTTCTAGTCATAAAAATAACTAAAAATTTTACATTATCAAAAAACTATGTATTTGTATTACATACAAATCATTTATCTAGTAGTAGACTCGCTCCGATCCACAATCTATTGAGCACATATTTTTTATGACACGATATCTTGTGGGAGCAGCCCGATTCAAACAGTAAAACGCCAATAAGTTTTGAACGACTGAAACGAAATTCATCAAACATAGCTAAGAACTCTCTCGATAAAGTTTCAAACAAAACAAAAACGAAATCAAAATCGGTTCATACGTTTAGGAGCTATGATGCCACAGACTTGGGCGCACGGTTGGCGCAGTGGTTGAGCGTTTGACTGCTGCACTGCGTGTCGCGGGTTCGATTACCGCACGGAACAAATATTTGTATGATCTACAAATAGTTGTTCCGGCTCTGGGTGTGTGTGTATGTGAGTTTATATGTTTGTAAACGCACCCACGATACAGGAGAAATTCCTAGTGTGGGGCAGTTTTATAAAAAAAAGAAAAAAAAAAAGACAAATTCACAGTACACACATCAAACTTATAATACCTCTAACCGACGGGGGTCAAAAATGAAATTTGTCAGCGATAACGACTGACCAAAACTCATAAATGTACCTATTAGATTGCGCTACCGAAATGTCAAAATCCCTTCTTATGCTGGGGCTATCGCGATTACGCGAACTTTACTTCGGGCGCTCTCTCTCGCACACCGCGCGACCTCTCGCAATGCAACAGAGAGTGCGCGAAGTGCAGTTCGCGTTATCGCGATAGTGTGGCCCCAGCATTATATACTATTTTCGACAATTTATCGCTACAGTACAGACTTTATCTAGAGTTCTATGTTCTCAATTGTAATAGCTAGAACGACTTAGGCACAATAATATTTGCTATATTACGATAACTTGATTGCTTTCTAAGATTATTATTGCTAAAATAAATCTGCATTTCCAGTATTCTGATCTGTGGGTCATGGAGCGCGGAACAACTGAAGTTTCCTCCTTCGTTCATGTTCGGGGCGGCGTCAGCGGCCTACCAAGTGGAAGGTGGATGGAATGCCAGTGGTAAGTATTAAATAATTTACATTACGAAACTCATCATCTGCCTAGCCTTTTCCCAACTATACCTATTGGGGTCGGCTTCCAGTCTTACCGGATTCAGCTAAGTACCAGTGTTTTACATGGAGCGACTGCCTATCTGACCTCCACAACCCAGTAACTGGGTAACACGGTACCCCTTGGCAAGACTGGTGTCAGATCTCAAGCTTCTGACTACCCGTAAAGACTGTCAAAGATCTTCAAATAACAGCCGGGACCAACGGCTTAACGTGCTTTCCGAGGCACGGAGGAAACTCGGTATGTTGAAAATTACATTACGAAACTAGTGGTGTAAAATCATATTTTGCGTGTAAATCTGTTTAAGCATTCCCGGAAAAAGGGCGACCCTAATGCCACCGTAGCATTATCTATGCCACAAAATACGAGCTAATGACCTGTCATAGAAGCCAATTATGGGTTAGGCTCGCCTTTGTACGTTATTTGCCCTTTTGGATTTGTATATGGTTGTTAGGTGTACAATAAAACAGTTTTCGCCGCGATTTGAACCCATGCAACAATCGGACAACCGTCGGGCAATTTCCTGGAGTAGATACAACACCCGCCTAGTTAGAAGATCCTTTTCATGTTGCCGGTACTTTACACCCTGTTCCAAATATATCTGAACCACCAACTAAGTTTAAATCCGGATCCCAGACAACTGCTAAGTTTTTTTTGGAAAATACTTTGCTCCGTCTTGGGATCGAACCAAAAAGCGTAAGCTCAACAGTCGTGCTTCCGACCATTACACCACCAAAACAGTCAAAGAATAACGCCATGTTACAACTAAACTAACTACAAATAACGTGACCTTTCAAAAGTGCTTGATCTTCTTACATTGATTGAACGAATTATTATTAAAAGCTTATAGCATCACAGACGTGCGTTTAAATTTTGATGCGTCGATTTCGTTCACCGGTTAATCTTACCTATAATATTCCAGATATATTATATTGTTCCAGATAAAGGTCTAAACATGTTGGATAAATTCCTACATGATCGTCCACAGCTGGTGGCAGACAGGAGCAACGGAGACATGGCTTGTGACTCCTACCACAATTGGAGGAGAGACATACAGATGTGTGAGGAGTTGGGGCTGAATATGTACAGGTAATTATTTATTTATTTAGTCTTCTCTCAAGGGTTTCTCTACGAGTCCACCCAGGGTTTTTTTTATTGGTACAATCCCACCGCAGTATTCCCAAACTATTGCAACTCCTGAAAGCCAGAAGCAACAGTGCCGACCACCAGAAAAGTGCCGAGGCAATGAAGCTGTTGCTGCTGTTGTGAAAAAATAACATGGCATCGCATTGCCTACAACTCAATCAAACAACACTCATACACACACCCACCCTTTGCGTCTTGCCAGCATTGTCAGCCTGCAAACAATCTTCCTATTTTTCTATAGAACTTTTCGGCCTTATCGACTCCATCCGTTCAGCAAATAATGTGCCTTGCCCACTACCACATAAGTTTGGCAATTCTTCAGTCTATATAGTCTGTAATTTTGGTCCTCCTGCGGATATACTCATTTCTGATGCGAAATGTCCACTGCTAAACATGGACACTATCTGATGAAGTTTGAAATAGCTTTCTGATCCCGTAGGTATGATGTGTTGGAAAATATAGTCGTGTTCGCAGTATCTATTTTTGCGCCAGGACATAATATTATTTTCCGTATCGGCAGGAACTTTAAAATAATAGTTCTGGAGTGGTGAAAATAGCTGCCCGTCAGCAAGATGGTAGATGGACCAAACCTGGCAGGGTTTTCTAAGCGCCAAGGCTATTTGAAAGCACTATAATTTGCTTGAGACGCCTTCACGTCTTTTATCCTTATAAGTTTCAGAAAGAATCCTCTTATTTATTTACGAATCGTCTTCTCTTCTTCCAGATTCTCAATATCTTGGACTCGCCTACTCCCGTCTGGCTACCCCAACCACATAAGTGAGGATGGCAAGAACTTCTATAACAATCTGATCGACGGTCTACTGGAGAAGGGCATCCAGCCTCTTGTCACTTTGTATCACTTTGATCTACCACTGTCTTTGCAAGATTTAGGTAAGTATTAACTCGAGACTGCGGAGACAGCTAGCAAAGCTGTCGCTGTCATCTTACTAAATTAGCCAGCTCATTGGACGCCTAGGCCGTTCGTTAAACGCCAATTTAATCTAATGGCTGAAGAACAACTAGCCAAGTCATTTAACGCAACGTTTGAACTTTCGAGCGAAGCGCAAAAAATTAATCACTTGGCTGAGTTTTGGTCAATCATCTTCAAAGGGCTGACTTTCAATACGCCATGATGTTAAACGTTGAATGATTCTAGTTCAATTAACTATCAGCCTAGGTATCCAACAGGATTAATAAACGGACTAGGCGTCCAATTAGCTGGCTAATTTAACTAGATGCGACTTATATATTATTTAATTCGTTTGATAGCCAATAGTAGATCCCCGGCTGCTGCTCAGATTTTTGGAATGAAGTTCCTTAACGCGGCTTCTGGCAGGAGTTGCCTAGCGCCTAGCGGGATTCATATTCGGAACGAAAAAGCGTTATGTGACGAATTCAGCCTCTCGATGACGTTGCGTTCCGTCCGGCGTTGTTCGGATACACTGACCTCTATCATACAAGTACGCTGGACTACATATATTAGATGAAATGACAGTTGATTTTTTGCCGAATCAAAGCGCCCCACTCGAGGTTCTCAGGAACTAAAATTGACACATTTAGAGATAGGTTAATACCGATATTTCTCAAGATTAGGTAATACTAATATATTCGCCTGGCAATATTATATTATTTTAACTTATACGAGTATATGAGTATTAGTAATATTTTTAAATTACACTAATATCAAAATAGTAGACTTGGCAATGCGTATCACTCATCTACTGAATGATGTTCCAACCGAGTGAATCCAAACTATTGTAAATGTAAATATTAACTAACTAGTATACTTGAGCGAGCAGATACTTGCTCAAAAATACTAGTTTTAAGGATAAGTTGCTAGCCTATCCCCATATTTAAATCTCACTGATCTGACAGTAATCCGCTATAACTTTAATAGCACGCTATCCACTAGTTTATAGCTTGCAATCTGATTGAAAGTATTTTTCAGTTAACCTTTACAGCAAGTTTTCTATTACTTAGAAATGAATCTTAATTAAAATAATTGGGATTTTCTTGTTCTCCTAAGTATTAAATTATTCTCAAGTATTTTTATACCGAAGGCTATGTCCCATCTCTAATATTAGTTCCATGGAATCTCACGTTAAGTCACGTTGCTATCAGCGCCAAAATGGCGAAAATCAAATGTCTTAATTTTGTCATCGATAATATGAAGTCCAGCGTACTTGTATATTAGAGGTCAGTGTTCGGATAGTATCTACTTGTTTACAACATAATATGTTAGTTAAATATGACTGAAATGTATATATTTTTTGGAGAAGATTTTGAATTGAGAAAGGAACGTCGCTCCTGACGGGGTCCTCCATCACACATATTTGTTAATTTAAACAACGTAATAACCATGTATTGTCTTTGAAACTCCTCAAGCTCCGTAGTCGCGCTTTCAACTTCTAGACAAAATAAGCCAGGCTTTATCATTTTAAAGACTTAAACTCTTCAATATTTTCCAGGTGGCTGGACAAACCCCCTCATAACTGACTGGTTTGCAGACTACGCGGAAGTTGTATTCTCCCTCTACGCTGACCGCGTGAAGTACTGGCTCACCATCAACGAGCCTTACATACAATGTGACGGAGGCTATGGGATGCAAATAGCCCCGTTCTTTGAGGACCCCATGCTGGGCCGCTATCTGTGCAATAAGAACGTGCTAATGGCTCATGCTAAGGCCTACAAGCTCTATGATGAGTTTTATAGAGAGAAGTATCAAGGTAAGTTTTAAGTGTTTTTAGGGTTCCGTACCCAAAGGGTAAATACGGAACCCTATTACTAAGACTCCGCGATCCGTCTGTCTGTCACCAGGCTGAATCTCATGAACCGTGATAGCTAGACAGTCGAATTTTTCACAGATGATGTATTTCTGTTGCCGCTATAACAACAAATACTAAAATTAGAATAAAATAAATATTTAAGTGGAGCTCCCATACAACAAACGTGACTTTTTTGCGATAATGGTACGGAACCCTTCGCGCGCGAGTCCGACTCGCACTTGGCCGGTTTTTGTACCTCATTACAATATGACACGTCTCGATAGGAGCTGTAACTTCAAAGTATAAGGAAACCGAATCAAATCTGATTACTTCATTAAGTTTGGTTAACCTACTTTCTGATACCCTTCTCCTATGATCAGGATCAAGACCTTATAGATTATGAGGTGATCCAAAATCTATAAAATCAATTAATAAGTCTCTCGTTTACAGGTAAGCTGTCGATAGCAACTCTGTTCTTCTGGTTTAAGCCATTCGAGCCGGAGGATCAAGAAGTGACTGACCTGACAATTGAACACTGGGTAATTGTTATGATATAATTTGTAATATTCTTCTTAGATTGTCGATGACAAAAACTATTTTTAATACTATGTTGCCCAGTATTCAGAAACGGCAACACCATTCGTTAACGCAGCTCTAAGGTCCTCACATGTACAGGGCATGCGGTACAGTACGAAAGGTGAGCCATGGTCTGTGTCCTAAGCAGTAGGTACCTACGTATGACAATGATCGTGGTCTGGGCAAGTTGATAAAATCGTATCTCTTGCCAGCTATACGTTAATAAAAATTTCATGCAGTGGCAGTAGATTATTCCAGGAAACAATAATGGCTCATGGCTGATTGCTACATATGGCCTTTTAAAATAATCTTTCATTATTTCTAGGAAGGGCGTTATGCTCATGCGATATTCTCCAAGGAAGGTGGATGGCCACGTAAACTGGAGAAACTGTTGAATGACATCGCGAGGAAAGAAGGTTACGCGCATCCTAGACTGCCTCCGTTCACTCCCGAAGAAATTGATATGGTTAGAGGTAAACCTGTGTTTTATCTACGGTGGGTAGATCTGCTTGGTTACTAGTAACAGGGTTCATACAGGACACGGTAACAGTGTCTTAAAACCATCGTAGTTCCTGCGTGAGATAGAGATGGAACCATACATGAAGAATAGCTCCGTCCCCTTTTCATAAAATCATGATGGCAGGCGAGGTGCTACATCGTAGTACGGACACTGGACTTCTTTTCCTTGGATGTCGTTTATAGTAGTAGGTACTACAACCTACAATGTCCTTCTATAGGCGCTGAATAAAAATTAGCCTAGACCGCTGTCACCAGAACAGAACAGCGTCACTGAGACAGTGGTGGCCCAGTGGTATCGGCCGCGACTTACAAGTTGTAGGTCGTGGGTTCGAGCCTAGGCAGGCGCTTTACTTTGTGTTAATTATTTCATCACCACTGCTCTCAAAACGGTGAAGGAAAACATCATGAGGAAAGCGGCATGTTCTAGAACCAAAAATTCGAAGACATGTGACATCCACCAACCCGCACTGGGCCCGCGTGGTGGATTACGGCCCATTCCCTCTCACAGAGAGGAGGCCTGTTTCCCAGCAGTGGGAACATTAATAGGCTGATGATGGGATGTGATGTGTGCTGTCACCGGATACGGTAAAGCTTTACACTTGTATCTTAAGGCTATTAGGTCTAATTGATTTATGGATTGGATGAATCCCTGGGCACGGGTGGTTTTTTTGCCAAGAAGCAAAAAGGCGTCTGACTAGCCTGGTCTACCGGATATTCTCAAACTAATATCTCAAGGAGAGCGGTTCTTTAATGCAGTCGGCAGTTGGAAACCATTTTATAAGTAAGACAATTTCGAAAATTAATATTTTTTTCAGGTACTTATGACTTCTACGCGCTAAACCACTACACAACTCGGCTGGTGCGGAGAGTGAAGCCAGGAGAACAACCAGGAAAATGGTTCTTCGAAGGCTCAGAGGAACTGAACACAATCATGTTTAAGGATCCTTCGTGGCCATCTACGGCAGCTAGCTGGTTTGCGGTAAGAAAAATGAAAGTTACTAGCTTTTGCCAGCGTGACTGATGGAAATTATTCCAATGGATAAAAAGTACCTATCCTTCGTCAGGACATGGTCTACCCGTCGGCCAAGTTTCATTCAAATCTGTTCAGCCATTGAGCCGTGATTTATTAAAAAACATCCAGACTTTAACAGTATAATATCCCAACACGTGCTGCAATGTACTATTCCGCAAGAGAGACTACGGACGCATACTTTTTAACGCAGAGTGACCGTGTTGACATCTCTAGAATCTTTTTATTTTTAAGTTGTAAACAACCCTTTGTGCCTATTGGTCTTGTTTGTTCTGTCTCCTGCTTGATACTCGTATGGAGGGAAGTGGCAATCACGTTTTTGTTTTCCTACTCCTCCGTTATTCTATTCTGATTAATTTCGTTGCGGGATCCAAGACAGTTAAATTCATTCTGCAGGACTTGCGGGTGGTCGCCACTGTTGATTCTAGGTTTCAGGAGTTGCAGTGGTTTGGGAATAGTGCGGTGGGATGGTAGAAAATAAAATACTACATTCCAATTTAACAAAGTGCAGTTACCATACCAGAATTTTACATGGAGTGACTACCATTCTGACCTCCCATCCCATTACCGGGGTACCAAGTACGATATCCCTTGGACTGGACAAGACTGGTTTCAGATTTTTTGGCTTTTACGACTGTTAAAGATTTACAAATTACTGTCGGGCTTTACGTTCTTTGCGAGGAACGGAGAAGTCTCATTATGTATAGATGGTCGCCCGACCACGGCCTGACCTCAGCAAGCTTTGCTTAACCTTGAAGATCGACCCGTGCGGCTTCTATTATTTAGCCACGAGTACCACGGAAGAAAAACACATGATTCCGTGTGTTACAGAGTTTTCTATCTATTAATTTTGGCAATATTTTACCCAATGATATCATTCCAGGTATACCCGGAAGGTCTTCGAGAGCAGCTGCACTGGCTGAACTCTACGTACGACGTCAAAGAGATCATCATCACGGAGAACGGAGTGCCCTCGTTAGACTCCGGCCTGGTGGACACGCAGCGGCTGGAGTACTATAGGGATAATTTGGAACAGGTGGGTGGAAAGAAAATATTGATGGCGATATGTTTGGAAGAGTCCTAGTCGTGAATCGTGCCTAGAACTTGGTAAGTTGGTAAGACAAGCAGTGGTTGCAGAAGCCCAGCAACACGGTGGACAGTGTTCTTGAAACTGCATGGCATTGGGCATGGGCAAAAAATATCGACATATTAAAATATCGATATTTTTCCATACAATTATCGATAGATATCGTCGATATTTTTAATCGCGATATATATTTTAGAGTATCGAATTCGTAACAATTTAGTTTTTTTTATAACGCAACTTTGGTTTCGTGTTTAATGTTACTAGATACTCTATGCATGCTCCTCGTGCATCGTTAACTCTATCTCTCGAGCTTTAATAAAATACTATTTTCTTCATATCAATTCTTTTTTTACGAATTTTGAATGCTTTGGGAATATGTATGAATAATCATGCGAAAACTGACGATATATCGATATTTTTCACTCGATAATTATCGATACTATTCAAAAATATCGATATATTTTAATCACTTGCCCATCCCTACTTGAGACCACTACATCGTAATTCGAACCTTCACCGTTTATTATTTATTTATTTAAAACTCCTAGAAAAAAGTTAATGTCGCTTATCATAAGTCGGTGGTGTTAACCACGGAGAAACTTATACAGTGTTAACTCTTTATGAAGACTAATGAATGAGTTTGATGTCGTGTTCCTTTGGCTAAGTAGGTAAACAAATTGGTGCTTGCCATGACCGTGTATGGCTCTAGGGAACTGTGATAATTATGGTAAGTAATTATTTTTGTCTTCCAGGTTCTGCTGGCCATAGACGACGGCATCAACGTGACAGGTTACACCGCATGGACGCTGATGGATAACTTCGAGTGGATGAGTGGATATTTGTAAGTTTTAAACTTGTACCCATTTATTACTATCTAGCTTCTGTAAGTGGCTTCGCCCATGCACCTGAATGTCGGATTTTTTTTTAAGGGACTCTCCCGGGATAAATGTTTCCTATGTATATACATCTTCAAGGTCCAATCTAGCCCTGTACCACAAAAAGCTTTAGGTAGGTGTGAAAACGTAACAAAGAGACAGAAAGACCGAGTTACTTAGTTTTTAGATTTATAATTGGTATTAGGCCTAGTAAGTATAGAACTAAGTACCTATGGATGGATTAGGTAAACCCCAGTTATACAAATTGCCTACGTTGAGATAACTCCACCCAACAGTTTGGCCATTTGCAACAGTAGAAGCTAATAATGGTAATAAGCCTTGAGGGTAGGCGGGCAGGGTGGACAGAACCAAAGAAAGGATGAATAGATTCCACAATGCATCCCACAATCTTGAATAAAATTTGAGGCAAATGAAAATGTCGCGTATATTAGCAAATTACAGTATCTTTTAAAATATTTTACTTTCATTCACTACATTAATAATTATTACTTATTGTATGTTTTCAGAGCAAAATTCGGTCTGTATCAAGTAGACTTTTCGGATCCGAACCGGACTCGAACAATGCGCGAGTCAGCGAGATACTACGCCACTGTTATAAGGAATAGAATATTACACCCAACTGAAGATGAAACCAAATTAAATTATGTTTAGATTGTTAAATAAAAATAGAATAATTCCGTTTAAATGTGCTTTTCTTCTTTTAAATTAATCATGGCCACGAGGTCCCAGCGCCAACAAAGAAAATTTGGTTCAAATAAATGTCACTAGATGGCGCGATATGCATCGATTCGTTAATGAATTGTGTGTAATTAACATTATCTAGAACTGGTCATAAAATTGTATGGCCTTTTTTAATCAAGTCTCCTAAGCACAAAATTATGGAATAATGAGCACTTAATTCACATTTCAAAGATTATTTGAACGGATCATTTACAATTGATTCCAATAGATGGCGCGGTTTTAAATTTCTGAGGTATGCCACACGATTGTAGGGTGATGAGGTTTGTAACAATGGTATTTTGGTACAATGAAACTGTAAAAACGTGCAATAAATACTATAAAACAACATCACTTTGTTTAAAGAAAAAAGTCACCTACCGAGAAAACCTCTTTTACTTTCAAGTCGCTGCTAACACCATCTATAGCCGTGGAACGGAACCTTGAATGAAGTACTTATAAAAATAATCATTTTAATCAGACGAAAAACGCTAGTTACGTCGGCACGGTTTCTTTGTATGGGATGAGGCATCTGTATGCTAGTATTATATAATCTGTGCAAATTGGATTTTCTAGAAATTTGCCTAAATAGCATGCTTCTTAGATATTCGATTGACGTAGCAGTTAGTGTTATAGATAAACTTGAAATTGGATAAAAAAAAACTTATAAATGGGCGCTTTTGAGTGATGAGATATTAAAGATCAAATCTGATAATAGTGATTAGTTAACATCTAGATGGACTAATAAAGGGTTGGCTCAAGGAGATCCTTTTGAAGGTTTAATATACCTAGTTTATGTTCTTTCTTTCATTAATTATAAGTGTTAATGTTACAATGGTAAAAGGCACGATTTGGTTGACATATTTGTTTAAATATAAACCCCAAAAACAAATACTTAAAGAGGAATAAAAAAACTTTTTTACAAAAAAATACTACCGACTTCCAAATAAGAAAACTACAAAGTGAAAAATAACTTTATTTTTGGAAGTCGGTGTCTTTCGTAGGTACCATTTTTTTGCGTTATGGACACCGACTTGCAAAAATAAAATTATTTTTCACTTTGTAGTTTTCTTATTTGGAAGTCGGTAGTAAAAAAGTTTTTTTATTTTCACTTTTTAGTTGTACCTACCTAATAGGCAAGTTGTTTAGTAAGTATCATATAACGCCAGAATAGATTACCCGAATATTATGACACTTGAATAAAACCGATCAAATGAGTGAACTGCTTACCCCTTAAGAGCGTACTGGGGTGGTGTTATGTTAAGAAATGGTATAAACAATAAACAGACATGCAATTGCAGCAGTCCCTAAAGATTTGCCGTTATTTATTGAAGAGTTCTGTTGTATATCATCGAAGTTCTTCATCAGATCTTCACCAAATTAAAATGGGACCAATTTCGGAACATACTCTTTCAAACAAAAAAAGAATTTTCAAAATCGGTCTACAATTGACGGAGATATCGGTGAACATACACAAAACATACAAGAAGTCGAACATAGAACCTCCTCCTTTTTCGAAAGTCGGTTAAAAAATAAAACTTGTAAATGAATTGTGGAACTTTTATGGTGTATAATAAAGTATAATGTATTCTATACCTTGGCTTATACTCCTTCTCATAGATCCTATAAGCCTTCACATGAACGATCAGCTAGCTTGTAGCAGAGAAACCGTCCGATCTTCATGTCATCCACAAACGGAACCATCTTCTTATTGTACCCGTTGTCACACATTATGAGGGGCTCGTTCAGAGTCAGCCAGGTCTTCACTAAGTCAGCGTAGAGGAAGTATACGACCCTCGCGTATTCAGCGAACCAGTTGGAGATGAGGGGATTGGCCCAGCCTCCTGTAATTGGGAAATAAGGTATTAAAAGAGACAGAAGCATTGTTTGACGAGGTTCTAATCTTATGAGACATAACATAACATCACGCCTGCCGGGCGAGCACGGCCACTGTGATAGGTTTGAGTCACGCATTTTATCATGGTTTTTGCTCCCAAAATGTAATAAAAATGTGTGACTCAAGCTTGTAACAGTAGGCCGTGCTCGCCCCGCTGTATTCCCCGAAGGAGTAGGCAGAGGTAGGTATACCTATAGCACCAGTTATGTTGTGCTTCGCCAGTAATATTGAAGTTCCATTTAATAGTGACGAACTTGTAACCATTACACCGGGCTCATATCCAGGCTCAGGGCTGCTGTTGAGAAGTTCCAGATGGAAAAACCACACTTTGCCCTACCCTACAATCGAATCCAGCAGCCTAATTGCGTCTATATGATTGGTCGATAGATAGCGGTCAAACCCTTAGCTTTGCCAAAGGGAAACCTTTTTTATTAGGCGATGAATTTGTTTTTAGTAGTATGCGGAACAAGGTGGAATATCCTGCAATCTACTTTGATAAGGGAGGATCCTCGGACCAAACGGGTGTTGTGTCTGGTCCGGGCAACTGCCCAACGATTGTTGTGTTTTTGTTAAAATCACGCCAATAACTCTACGTGCACGTTGCACTAATAACACAAGATGTTTTACAATAAAAGAGCAAGAGAAGATCCTTCCCATTGCAATCTTCGAATATTTTTATGAACATTACTGGGAAGAGAATTTAGTTACTACTCTCCGTCCAGCTTGTTATTTTAGATTTGACAGATGTACGCTTAGGAAGTTTCATAATTATTAACAGCAAACTATAGACAATAAAATGTAATACTTTATGGACGCTTTCAGTAGTGAAGCTGCGTGCTTATTCGCTCCGTTATGCCGATAAATTAATATTACGTAGCAGTAAATATCGCAGTGTAAAGGTAAGTAGTATAGGATATATAAATATTGAAAAACAACAATTGAAATAACTAAAATACTGATTTTCTTATTAATATTTACCACCTGAATGTTTCTTGCATTATGGATGCAATAAATTTGATTTGAATTGATTGCAAACAATAAAACAAAAATAAAATAACAATGTATTAAATCGATTAAAATTTCTTCATTGATAAAGTCGATTGTTATAAGAAATCGAATCGGTACTGAATTAGTTCATCACTAAATGCTGTCAAATATAAAATTACAAGCTGGACGGAGAGTAAACCGGATATAATTCTTACCTAGATTCTGTAGACTCTGCGGCAGACCATGGTGATAGATAGTAACGACGGGCTCAATGCCCTTCTGCAGTAGACCGTCGATCAGGTTGTTGTTTTAGTTCTTGGCATCCTCTTCCTCACTGATGTGGCTCATGAAACCAGTTGGGAGCAGGCAGGACCAGGATATTGAGAACCTGAAAATTTTAAGTTAATGTTGCTTATGTATTTCAAATACCTTAATAACGTCTACTTAGTACAGCCTGTTAATTTTCATAACCAGGATGTATGTTTGTTACTCAATCACGCCAGGACAATAGAACGGATCTGGATGAAATTGGCACAATTTCTATGTATAAAAGTTATTTACATTGGTTTCGTACATTTCACGTGATGCGTGCACAAATAAACAGACAAACAGACAAAAATTCCAAAAATGCCGGCAATAGGTTCTGTTGGTTATCCTTTAACACCCTGGCTATTTTTTTTGGAAATATTTTCGATGTACAAAAATTACTTTTCTACAGATTTATTATATGTATTGATATTGATTGATGTGAAAGTTTGGCAGGATGTATGTTTGTTATTCAATCACGCCAGGACAATAGAACGGATCTGGATGAAATTGGCACAGAGATAGATTATAGTCTGGAATAGCACTTAAGCTTTTTATCCCAGTATAAACTTCCCTTGGGATGATAAAACATAATTCACGCGGGCAAAGCCGCTGGCAGAAGCTAGTTAGCAATAAATGAGAGTGGTAGTAGGAACTAATCTAGTTTATCATGTTGTCCAAAGCTGGGCACCAAATAGAAACATTTTACACAACCCCAAAATCAGAACTCAATACATGACATGAGCCATCAATATGTTTAATTAAAATATGTTAACCAATATTTCGCTAACAGTAACAAATAAATAAAATCAAATGTTAGCTGTACTCGTTGGCCGGTGCAGCTACCGTGAAACCACGCATGGCAATAATGGCCGGATGTGCGGATTGCTACAAAGCATAAGTAGAGGCCAGCGAGCATTCTGAATCGATTGCCCCACCTACAACAATTAATTGATATTGTCGTTAACAACCAAACTCAAAGATAAATCCAAAAGTACGAAATAAGTAGAAAAATGCCGTTTCTTCCCTTTGTTTCTTTTATTTTATGCATAAATCTGCATTTAGATAAACAACATTAATTACTTACAATAAAACAAAAACCGGCCAAGTGCGAGTCGGACTAGCGCACGAAGGGTTCCGTACCATTATCGCAAAAAATCACGTTTGTTGTATGGGAGCCCCACTTAAATATTTAGTTTATTCTGTTTTTAGTATTTGTTGTTATAGCGGCAACAGAAATACATCATCTGTGAAAATTTCAGCTGTCTAGCTATCACGGTTCATGAGATACAGCCTGGTGACAGACGGACAGACGGATCGCGGAGTCTTAGTAATAGGGTCCCGTTTTTACCCTTTGGGTACGGAACCCTAAAAAGCACTTACAAAGTCGACAAAATACCTGAATAGTATCTTCAGAATAATGTTCACAATGTTAGAAACCATTCTCCATGTCCACGCATTTCTCCGAAACGACTAAACGGATCACGATAATTATTTTTGTGTTGGATTGAGTATCTCAACTTAGGGATTATAGTGCAAGTTTCAAGCAAGTTCATGAAACTCATGGGGTCTTGGTCAGCAATGGGATGATTTTGGTTAACAGCAGCCAGTATCTAGTGAATCTGTATGAAGGTAAATAAAGGATGTCCATTAAATTCCTGGAATTTTAATTATAGTTCTATGGTGAGCAAATAAACTTTGGATTTTGCATAGGTCCATTTCAGTAAGAATCGCTTATTGGGTCAAAGTTTTTTCTGTAGATTCTTCCATATATTAAGTAACCAGTTCTCACCTGTACATATCCAACTCCTCACACATCTCGATGTCCCTCCTCCACTGGTGGTAGGAGTCACACACCACATCAGCATTGCCATCTAGTGTCTCTGGGAACACGTGAACTTCCCAAACGCTTTCGCTTCAATCTGAAATCACGTATAAGTTAAGTTAGGATTTCACACAACTTGGGAATCAATTGTAAAAAAAGTTAATATAAACAAAAAACCCGACTGCTTCAAAAGCGAACTAAAAAGATGTAAACAAGAAGAAAATCTTGCTGTGCAGTCGGAGGATACGTATTCGCGAGCTGGCTGACCAAAACCAGATGTACCTATCCTTGTTTACATCTTTTTAGTTCGCTTTTGAAGCAGTCGGGTTTTTGGATTATATTAACTTTTTTTATTTACAACTTTTTAGTTATACCTACTTTTTTTTTTCGAACGACTTTAAACATATAAGTGGTATATATTTTCGTAATCACCTCTAAAAACCCTTCATTTTGATACCCCACTCAATGGGTTTCGAAGAAAAAAACAATTGCAACCCCTACAACATGGCGCCCTAAAGCCGCCATATTTATTTTTTGCTCATAAAGTGGCTCTAATATCACCGCAATTAGGCACATAATTATACCTGTTATCAAACTGTGACTTTTTCATTGCTATTATTCACAAGTGAGTTATAGTTTTTTTTTTTAATTTATTGGTTGAGTTGCAAAAGTTTCGATACAAAAAAGATCGTGCTCAATAGTACAAATAAATTAATGTACCTATTGCTTGCTCATTTCATGCAACTTCGTATTTAATTAGATAAATAATTTCAACTTGTACGTGCTTAATAAATTAAACTTTCACTCAAATATAAATTTTATTTGCTCTGTAATTAAGGAAAATTGAAATTCCCTATTTTGTACGTGGCTAAAACGCTATCCACGAAAAGCCAAAAAAAAGAAACCTCATTCTTTTGTCTATGGCCGATCGCCATTGTTAAATGCGCGCGCATAGGAAAACTGATTAATTTTGGCCGCCATTGTGAAAAAATTTCACAACTCGTTTTTACTGTTGAAAATGATTTTTTTGTATTATTTTCTTCACAAGTGTGTTGAAAAACGTCGTATGATACACGTGTGTATTGATGATTACCGTCCTCGGCTCTCTTAAGACCCTCACCTACGGCTCGGGTCTCAATGGCGCCTCAGCGGTAATCACCAACATTGCACACTAGTACCATAATGTACTATTTTAACGGCACTTATCTAGCGGTATTTGAACACTTGGGCGGCCAAGACCTATCTAACGATGTCTTAAGGCGCCGATTCCCTTGAGTAGCTGATTTTAAAATGAGAATCACGTCTAAACGACTAGTCGTAATTTTTTGTAATAATTTGATCTGAGCAAATTTTGAGTTTTCTTCGTATAACATAGTGTAATTAATTTGTTAAGTTATGTCTAAAACGGAAAAAAAACACGACAATCACACCAAAACCGCTGGGCGTATTTTAATGAAATTGAAACCATCTCAAAGACAATTTAATTATCTACATTTTGATCTGAGCTTTTTTTTTTAAGTCATAGAATAATAAGGAAAGTACAAAAAACTACTAAATTTCGGGTCGCGCGGGTGTGAAACGAGTGCGCGTTTTGTTCCCTAAAGGTCGTTGGCGTTAGTCGTCGTCTTAATTTAAAAAATCCGTCAATTGGTTTCAAAGATACGAGGTAATAAAGAATATTACATACATACAAACATACAAGATACGCACGAAAAACATAACCCTTTCCTTGCAGCCGGGTAAATAGAAAGAAAGATATATATTTGCGACTGGCACGACGTACTTAATTTAAATTCAACAAACAACTAATTTAACAAATGTCGTGAGGTGATATGTCTTTCACATGCTTATATTAATTTTCTATATTGTAAGTCAGACACAGTGACGCCATCCTGTCTTGTAATGTCTGCCATTTTTAAGATACGGTCCATCCGGTCATTTGGGTGCACATTCTAATGATAGTCCAACATTTTGCTTCTACTTGACTTTAGAAAGGAGATTGCCCATACACAGGCCCCTTATGAGGTATCGTGTCTGCGATTTCAATATTATCCAAAAATAAGATTTATATTTTGTGTTTTTTTCCATCCGTGTCCTTTACTTTTTATGTACATACAACAACAGATCAGGTTTCTTCACTTGGACATTAGTATGCACCTTATTGCATTGTAATAAGGGTTCATTTCAAGAACAGAAACATCGTTATTTCTCGTGAACCCCGCAAAATAATAAAAAATGTTTTCTAATTATGAATATAACGTGTTTTTTCTACAATATACAACCAAATTCATCAAGATACAACCATTTTTTCAAAGGGGCCCAAGTTCCCTTACAAAATGGGCATTCCCCTTTATTTAAAGATATTTTTTCAAAAAAAGTATCATCAAGATCGATTAATAATTGGCGGAGATATCTCTGAACAAACATACACAAAAATTCAAACGAATTAAGAACCTCCTCCGTTTTTGAAGTCGGTTAATAAACATCAAAATATCTTTAAACATCTTAAATTTCATTTTAAGTGAGATAGACACTTCACATAACACGTCTATTTCTATCTATAGAATATATTAGTTAAAAAAAGTAGAGGATTAAAAAAAAAAGCCAAGTGCGAGTCGGACACATTATTCAAAGGGAAGTACAAGTCACACGAAGGGTTCCGTACCATTATCGCAAAAAAAAACGGCAAAGAAATCACGTTTGTTGTATGGGAGCCCCACTTAAATATTTATTTCATTCTGTTTTTATTTGTTGTTATAGCGGCAATAGAAATACATCATCTGTGAAAATTTCAACTGTCTAGCTATCACGGTTCATGAGATACAGCCTGGTGACAGACAGACAGACGGACCGCGGAGTCTTAGTAATAGGTTCCCGTTTTTACCCTTTGGGTACGGAACCCTAAAAACCGACACTTAAATTTAAGTTCCTGTGATTGATCTGTATGTATATAAGTATGTATGTATGCATTTATGCATAATTTCCTAAATCAACTAAGTTATAGGTTGGGAAAAAGTCTTTTCGCATTATAGTATGTATGAACTTGTAATAAAATCTCTTTGGCTATACCTACTATTTGTATCTGGCTGGTTTTGGTATCATTGAAAGTTTAAATTTTAAAGAACATAATTCCAAATTCAAATTAGGAAAATGTGTGATTTTCACTTGTTTTTCGTACCGTCAAGATGAATATATCTAATGAAGAAATTCGATACATTTTAAAATTTTACTACAAAAACTTTTTTACAAAAATTACAACCGACTTCCAAACAAAAACACTACTAAGTGAAAAATAACTTCAATTTCGGAAAGTTCCTGTTTTCGTTTCTTCGGTTTTTGACACCGACTTCCGAAATTGAAGTTATTTTTCACATTGTAGTGTTTTTGTTTGGAAGTCGGTTGTAATTTTTGTAAAAAAGTTTTTATTTTTTTCACTTTTTAGTTGTGGACCATTTCTATAGGCTAGGTACCTTTAACGCCCAAAGTGAAGCCAGAATAGATAAACCCAATAACATGAAACTTAAATAAACAAAACAGGTGGAATGAGAGTATACCAGGGTGAACTGTTCGCACCTGCGTACTCCTTTAAAGCGTACCAGTGTGATGTTATGTTATGTTATGAAATGGTGTAAACAATAAACAGATATGCGATTGCAGCTATCCCGAGTGATTTGCCGTCATTTATTGAAGAGTTCTGATGTATATCTCCGAAGTTCTTCATCAAATCTTGATGAAAATTAAATCGGCCCACATGACAAACACCAGCTTTCCAATAAAAAAAAGAATCATCAAAATCGGTTCATCCAATAAAAAGTCCTGAGGTAACACACATAAAAACAAAAAAAAATACAATCGAATTGATAACCTCCTCCTTTTTTGCGAAGTCGGTTAAAAAGGTAAAATGCAACGCAAGCCGCGAAAAAAATTTGCGATGTTTATGGACCTAGTGCAGTGTCTGTGAGAGTAGCACAAATTTGGTTTAAGCGTTTTCAATCCGGAAATTTTGATGTCAAAGATGCAAGTCGCTCTGGTCGCCCTATTACGGATAAAATGGATGCCATTTTTGAAAAAGTAGAGCAAGATCGGCTTATCAGTAGTTACGACGTAGCTGAAGAACTAGGAATTGACCACAAAACAGTTTTGGCGCATTTGAAAAAATCTGGGTACACAAAAAAGCTCGATATTTGGGTACTCACGAGCTCACTGAAAGAAACCTAATGAACCGTGTACTCATTTGTGATTCTTTATTACGACGTAATGAAACCGAACCATTTTTGAAGAAGCTGATAACTGTGATGAAAAGTGGATCACGTACGACAAGAACGTGCGAAAAAGGTCGTGGTCAAAGGCTGGTCAGGCTTCACAGACTGTGGCGAAACCCGGGTCCGGAATTAATCAACAGAAGGGTTTTTCATCATGATAACGCTAGACTTCACACATCTTTAGCCACTCAGCAAAAATTAAGAGAGTTTGGCTGGGAGGTGTTAATGCATCCGCCGTATAGTCCTGACCTTGCACCTTCAGATTTCCACCTGTTTCGGTCTCTTCAGAATTCTTTAGGCAGTGTCAGGTTAACATCACGAGAGGACTGCCAAAACCACTTGTCGCGGTATTTTGATCAGAAGTCCCAAAATTTCTATAGCAATGGGATCATGTCCCTACCTACAAGATGGCAATTTTTTTTTGAATTTTCTTAGAAAATGCAAAGAAACTTTTTCCCCAACCTTATCCAGAGTCCTCTTGTAACTTATGTATTATTTAAATACATTAGTGACTTTATAGGTAAAGGTACTCTAGACAGAAAATATTTATAACGAAAAAGAATCTTTCAGGTATTTCGTTCTTGCAAGTAAAAAAAAGAGTGACAACTTTTCAGTCACTGTGGTAGTCTTTCGGATACCAGCTGTAATTAAAGCTTTTCGCTTATATCACGTTTGTTTAGTTTTTAACAGGAATAATTTTCTTCTAGTACTACCAGTGTAAAGCTTCATGTGCTTTTGTCTGTATTTAAAATTCATATCTTCCCATCGTCCAATTCTCGGCCATCGGCTGACGACACCCTTGGGTACAACACAACAAAACACAGCACAAAAGAGCTGGGCACCGGGCGGCGAAATGTTTCGATTCAATTACGTAGTATCTTATTAGGTAGTCTGTGGATATACAGTCGGTATGTGATATTATCACAGCAGAACAGCTCTATGCACATGTTCAACCGAACGGTCTTGCATTACTTATAAATAGCGCGAAGCTTGTGTTTTTTCCCAATTGAATGCGTTGATTGAAATAAAAAAAGGTAAACCTAAGTGACCACGCTGAGGGCTACGGCCTATGGGGTCGAAGCTCAGCTCAGGGCGTCGCTGGGGGGACAACTAGGGCTGAATCATGATTAAGTGATTATACCATCCGTTCGGCAAATACCTACGAGGAGAAGAACGGACAAGATGGAGCAGCGGTCAGTGGCACTTTGTGTTTATACGTGTCCTAATCGTGTCACTGGCGAGGGGGATCCGGAACTCCTGCGGAAATCACACACGGGAGTCATTAGCACGAAAAATAGCCCGGGCTATATACCGTTCCAACGCTGGCGGCCTTTACTGGACTGGCACGAAAAAATACAAAATACTACCTAAGTACAAAACCTAAAACCCAACTACTGAAAATTTACCTACCTTAACAAAACAATACATTCTGCAATGAGGCATATGACCACTGTTATCCTCTATGGAATAGTTTGTACATAACAATTTCAGATAAGAATATTTTCTTAATTCATACTATGCAATTCATCAAGAAGTAAGACCTTATTCTGTTATATTTATATTTAATTGAAACCTGATTCTATTGTATACAAATCTATTAAAAGTAGAATATAATATAGCATAAATACAATTTATATACCCTTTAGCAATAAATAACAGCCGCTGTATTTGCAGACTGACTTATATTAATACCTTTACATGAGCTGATCTCCTGTGGTAAAGAAACATTACCTGATTAACGTGTTTGATGAAGTGCTTCTTGTCCCTCATGGCAAC
Source organism: Orthosia incerta (assembly GCA_948252205.1). Taxonomy (NCBI): domain Eukaryota; kingdom Metazoa; phylum Arthropoda; class Insecta; order Lepidoptera; family Noctuidae; genus Orthosia; species Orthosia incerta. Next base: position 4,897,951 of record OX411758.1, read on the forward strand.
TTCATGCAGCCAGTCCAGTCTGTAGCCTTCTCTATCACGTTCACCAAGCTTTTATGCTCTATCGGCAGCGGAATACAAAGACAAGCGAGCTTGCGACATTTAGATATTATTTAAAAAAATATATTACGAAACGAATACCAAGACAAAAAACTGGACGAATTGGAAAGTACTGTTTGCGTGCTTCTGTGTATGGGTAAGTTTAAAGTATTTATTGCATTTTTAGCAAAAAATAATAATATGAAACCAACTGTTCAACTGGGTTGTAGGAAACTTGTTATACAAATAAAATAGACAATCAACAATGACAGTGTGACAGTGATTGACATTTGACACTCAATTCTCTGACTAGTATATAGCTATCTGTGCACTCAATTGACAGTTTTCCTACCTCATCACTGACTTCTATCATACAAGTACGCTGGACTAATTATGAAGTCCAGCGTACTTGTATAATAGAGGTCAGTGTACCTCATTGATTGACAGTCAGATCTGGTCAGATCAAATAAATCGTATTATAGTGTTAACACACGCTCGAATTTGGTACGGCCGGACCGACTCCGCCCACAAATGCTTTCTCGCTTACACACGCTTGTTTGGACCGAGACGGAATCAATTTAATAATAATAATGTCCGCGGACCACTCTACACACGCTCGGATATGGTCGGGGCCGGACTAACCCCGCCCACAAATCCGTGGTCGGGCCGTACCAAATCCGGACGTGTGTTAACACTTTTATTAAGTTGAACTTATCACAACCAACCATAAAGTGGCCTTTTCGTTCATTTAGGCTAAGCACGCACTGCTATTTTTATTCGCGCGATTTTTTTCCCCCTATTTTGCGACCAATGGAATTGTGTGAAACTGCACGCATTGCGAGAAAAAAATCGCGCGGAAATAAATCAGCAAGAAATTCGTGTTTTGCCACAGAATCCACCGCACCGCGGCGCGGATTACTTTCACGCGAATATTTTAAACCCTATGAACAGGTAGAAGGAGACAAAAACTGCGCGGAGTTTTATCCGCAGTGCGTCTTAGTTAAATTCAATAAGCGGAAAAAAAACGCGTGAATAAAAATCGCAATGTTTGCTAAGCCTAATACTTCATAAAATATAGCTTGATCTCTGCGACAGCTATCAGTATCAATACAGTAACAATAGTGCTTGACAGGCTAACAAAAACGTAACAATAACGTATCAAGATCAAGTTATCTTATAAGAAGTATAGTCGAATATTGCGGAATTCTGACGTATCCAGTTGCTGGCGTCAGTTCCGCTGGCATTCTAGCTCTGCTCAGTCCAGCATAGGCCGCCAGCGAACGCTGCAGCGTTGGAACGGTATAAAGCCCAGGCTATTTTTCGTGCTAATGACCCCCGTGTGCGATTTCCGCAGGAGTTCCGCATCCCCCAGTGATTAGGACACGTATAAACACAAAGTGCCATTGACCGCTGCTCGGTCTTGTCCGTTCCTCTCCACATAGGTATTTTCCGAACGGAGTGTATAATCATTTACAGTCAGGCCATTTTAATAGGTAATATTTGACAATTCATAAAAATTCAACAACGTAACCTTGTAACGGCGGGCATAAAATAAGAACTGCACAATTGCTTAACTTTTTTCAATTACGATTACATATTTATTGTAATAATGACCGGATACGAGTAATTTTACGATTTGCTTTCACTAATAAACCATTCTAAAACTAACCTGACCGACGTCAAATGTTACCTATTAAAATGGCCTGACTGTAATCATGATTCAGCCCTAGATGTCCCCTCAGCGAAGCCCTGAGCTGAGGTTCGACCCCATAGGGCGTAGCCCTCAGCGTGATCAATTAGGTTTAGCTTTTTTTTTTCAATCAACACATTCGATTCGGAAAAAACCTAAGCTTTGCGCTATTCATAAGTAATTCCAAGACCGAAACCGAACGTGTGCATAGAGCTTTTCTGCTGTGATAATATCACATACCGACTATATACCCACAGACTACCTAATAGAGATACTACGTAATTGAATCGAAACACTTCGCCGCTCGGTGCACAGCTATTTTGTGCTGTGTGTTGTTGTGTTATGTTGTACCCAAGGGTGTCGCCAGCCGATGGCCGAGAGGGAGGGGAGGCAATTGGGCGATGGGAAGATATGAATTTTAAATACAGACAAAAGCACATGAAGCTTTACACTGGCAAGTAAGTAAGTATATAAATAGGAAACATATGCCATTATAACCTGTGCTCAAGAGAATATAGATAGAGGGACCAGAGGTAAATCCATATATATTCTTAGTGACAGTGAGGCTGCAATCAAAGCCATGGCATCCTACAAAGTGGACTCCGGACTTATTCTGGATGCTATCCAAACCCTAAACAGGCTTGGGCAGCACAACAGGGTAAGACTGATGTGGGTCCCTGGGTACAAAGGATTCCATGGTAACGAAGTGGCTGATGAACTGGCAAGGGAGGGCTCAGCGAATGATTTTGTGGGTTCAGAACCATGTGTAGGCATCTCGACCTGTCTCGTAAAAGCCGCATTTAGGGAGTTTGCAGATCACAGACAACGAACTTGTTGGCTGTCTAATACCGGTCTACAACACTCCAAGAGATTCCTGGGCTCTACTTTCAAAGCCCGGGATTGCATTTGGAACATGAGCAGGGGGCAAATCCGCTACCTGCTTGGGGCCTTTACTGGTCACTTTGGAACCAACGACATGCTCATGAAGATGGGTCTAACCGCGACACCCATGTGCAGGTTGTGTGGGGAACATACGGAACGCATGGAGCACCTACTGTGCACATGCGTTGCACTGGCTGGTAAGCGAATGAGTCTCCTAGGGGTTGCATACCCAAAACCAGAAGATTATAGGCTCATATTTCCTAGTCTCGTTGTAAAACTCATGAAAACAGTTTTAAACGAGAATGAGGAGGAGTAAGTTATCTAGGGGACCACAAAAGATCCCAATGGGTCGAAGTGTCCGAGGTATTTCTCGGCCCCTCCATAAGATAAGATAAGTATATAAATAAATAAGTAATTCTGTTCGCGACGAAGCGTCATCAACCATACTAAATGGTTCATAGAAGTTTAAAGTTTGTATGTGTAGACATGTCTGCTTACCACGGCGCGCCATCTAATACTAAAATAATTTTTAGAGGCACGTTTATATTTATACTAAAATTTTACCTACATTTTTTGAGATAGTAGTATAATGTTTTTAGTATTTGTCAGTATGTTATAGGGTTCAATAGTTCACCCTTAATGGAGTAAAAGCATTAGAAAGCATACTGATAAGAGTTATCATAGCGAAAAACGTAAATTCCTGTCGTACGATACGTCATTGCTCGACGACGGATTAGTTCCGAATGGGCCGCGAGGTGGCTCCACCCGATATATATAGTTTTGGAGCTTTGGAAAAAATTATAGTAATTAAAATCATGTTTTTAAGGGCTTATCCTATGTACTAGACATGAAATCGGTACATAATGATGAAACTATGTGAAAACCACATAGTTTCCGCTATATAAATATGAATATTGACTTGATATCTCAAACACCAAATATATGGTTTTAGGTAATTTTAGGGTATATAGGGGACCTAGACCGAGACAGGAAACCTATATACACCTCATAGTTAGCGTAGTCTTTTATATAAAGCCCATTTACTTGAGATATCAAGTCGGTATATAATAGAAAACTGCTGTTTATCTGGTTTTCGGCAAATGCTTACGGTTTTAGGTGCCCTAAGTACCTAGAAAACATATAGGTGTACTGGTAAAAGTACTACCATTGGAAAGCTTGCAAAAAGGGCTTCCAGGCGGTTTCTAGATGGGAAGAATCGCTTGGATAGTCAGCGAGATGAACAGTCATGAAAAATGTAAACAACGTAAAACGTTGAAATTTGTAGACCCTTCAGGTGGAATAACTCCATGAAGGGAATAGATGTACCTATGGTGTAAGTACTTTCGGATGGCTTGCTGGACTAGCTACCAAGTCATCACTTTGGAGCGAAAATCGCTCAAGTAGTTTAAGTACAATTCCAGAAAATAGGTTTCTGGAAATGTAATTTTTAGTCCGTTTTTGGCATTCCCCGGGACTATACACCCCTGGGAATTCCGAAAATAAGGAATTTTTGGGGACCTCCCGATGGCCCGATAAACGCGCTATCGTGTCGTCCCAATTTTATTAGGTTTTTATAAATAGTTTCTCCGATGGCTGGGCGCAAAGAAAGTGACCAGCTATTGATTTTGTACATATCGAGGCACCTTATGTGCATATAGCCTAGATAGACTTATATGAACACTAGGAATGTAAAGTGTGGTCTATCGGCTACCAGAATCCCCATAATAGGCGGTGATTGTCTGGTTAGCCTAAGTAGGAAATCCTTAAGTCGGTGAAATGACTTAGGATTTTATAGATTCAGTACATAAGGGATGATATCCCATAGAAGATTCCCGAAAATAAGCTTTTTCTAGACGTCAACAGACAGCCTGCTATTGGCACCAGCAGGTCAACCCAACCTATAGATATCGTTAGGCTAGGTTAAAAGCTATTAAGGTTTTAACCGGGAAATAAAGGAAATTGTCCCTTTGTTTCATAGAATTAGTCTAGGGAAGCTATCAATACCTGGAAATTAGGTATATGGATTAGATACAGAGATAGGGGGCGTTACTGTGTTACAGTACGAAGAAATCCAGCTATTGATAGCACCGTGGAAGGGGTGCGGTAACCCTATTACCAAATATTGATAAGGGTTTTTTACAATAATAAAAATTATTTTCGGCGAGAATTTGCGGGGCTCTCAATAATGGCACGATCCGAGGGTATATAGTTACCCCGGGCCCAAATAGAATTTGTAGTCATCCAAAGCTAGTCGCTTGTACTTGTCTTAGTAAATAAGAAGTAATTCTTATATAGAATCGAGTCTCAGTAATTGTTGAGAGCCCTAGAATCGTGCCGTGTACTGAATAACTTAGTGTTTCATTTAATTCGTCGACTTCAACCCCAATGAAGACACCCCTTTTCGATCCTGTCGAGCTGAACCTCGGGACCTGGACACCAGGAGTGCTGATCCAGAAGTAGGGAACCCAGAACCTGGAAGTAACTCGAGTACAGTCAACACACTGTTGAATCGTTCGAGTCGATTTGCAACCTTACGTCGCTGATGCAGCCAGGCATCCAAGAACCTTAATTCGTGTGTGATCGGGGCGTTCAGCGGCAATGGCCAGAAGGTTTACGCCCTTCTTTTCTCGGGGCCAGTGATCACGCTACGTCCAGCACAAATTCTTTATTTTGCAAATATGGGTACAGTACATGGTGATAAACAGATAAAAAGTAGGTTCGGCCATATTTTACCAAGCAAGAGGCATGCAAAAGTTATAATTTGACGCTAAATATATAAATAAAGGCAATTAACTGACACACCGAATAGTTTTAAATCACAACTTACTATATCTAGGTCACCGCAACACAATTTATAGAGATTACAATTATACATTTAATTTAATTTATTTATTCACAAACAATTAACATTATGTAGAATATTGGATACATTATTACAGGAATTGGTGGAACATAATTGCAGAAAGAGAGCCGAGGACGGTAATCATCAATACACACGATACACGTGTGTATTGATGATTACCGTCCTCGGCTCTCGGACGACGTTTTTCAACACACTTGTGAAGAAAATAATACAAAAAATCATTTTCAACAGTAAAAACGAATTGTGAAATTTTTTTCGCAATGGCGGGCAAAATTAGTCAGTTTTCGGCCATAGAATAAAATAATCAATGAGCTAGGAAAAATATGGAGGCGCCGCGATGTTCTATACATACATTAGCTTATACAAATATGAGTGAAATACGATACAGAATGTGAAACATCGTTTTGTTTCATTCTTTCTAATGTAGTAATCGTATTTGACAAAAGAGACAACAATATTTCAGTTGTTGCTTATTATGGCAACATTTTGTTATGACGTAGTGACAGTTGTAGGTACGTGCCATATTCGCCATATTATGTGACGAATTTTGTGTTTGTGTTCGTGGAAACCTGCTGTCAAATGGTTGTTTACTTTTTGTATTATTAATGTGTGTGTGTTCCGTGATTAACACAACCATAGCATCGGCAGCCATTGTAAGTGTCATTTTAAGGTTTAGGTAGGCACGTTTTTTTGTAGGTATTTCCAGTCCATGAAAAGAATGAGGTTTCTTATTTTTTGGTTTTTCGTGGATAGTGTTTTAGCCACGTACAAAATAGGGAATTTAAATTTTTCTTTATTACAGAGCAAATTAAATTTATATTTGAGTGAAAGTTTTATTTATTAAGCACGTACAAGTTGAAATTATCTATTTAAATACAAAGTTGCATGAAATGAGCAAGCAATAGGTACATTAATTTATTTGTACTATTGAGCACGATCTTTTTTGTATCGAAACTGTTTTAAGAACAAAGCAACTTAACCAATAAATAAAAAAAAAAACTATAACTCACTTGTGAATAATAGCAATGAAAAAGTCACAGTTTGATAACAGGTATCATTATGTGCCTAATTGCGGTGAAATTAGAGCCACTTTATGAGCAAGTGTGTTGGAAATTAAATTATTGTAGCTTTGCTTATATTATTTTTTTTCAATTATAATGTCAAATCAATCAATATGTCACGAACAGTTAGAATGTCAAAATAATCAATTATGTATGTCAAATTTATCAATATGTCACAAATATTAATGTCAAATAAATCCAATGTATTCCCCAAGAACTATAATGTCAAATAAATTAAAAAAATATGTCACAAACAAATTAGAATGTCAAATTAAGCCAATATTACAATATATATTATAGACACAAATCATTATTATATACAGTACTTGTTCAAAATTCTTTCTCAGTGAGGAATTCGCTGATAGAGTCTGGCAAACGAAAGTAGAAACTGAAAAAGCGCGGCAAATTTAAAAAATATCAGCACAGCAACCCCAAAAACTAGTATGAAATACCTGGAATAACCTAATTTGATACTTTAGAATTATTTATATTACTTCGTCTGAATAAAAATACTATAGGTACATTTAGGTAGGTAATACTTTAGATATATCAATCTGAATAAAAAAAACCGGCTAAGTGCGAGTCGGACTCGCGCACGAAGGGTTCCGTACCATTATCGCAAAAAACGGCAAAAAAACACGATACGATTGTTGTATGGGAGCCCCACTTAAACTTTTTTTTTTTTATTATTATTTGTTGTTATAGCGGCAACAGAAATACATCATCTGTAAAAATTTCAGCTGTGTAGCTATCACGGTTAATGAGATACAGCCTGGTGACAGACAGACAGACAGACAGACGGATCGCGGAGTCTTAGTAATAGGGTCCCGTTTTTACCCTTTGGGTACGGAACCCTAAAAACAACAGTATTCTATAATACTTTTGGTTTATTCACTATCAATCAAAATCTGATTCTAAGACTTCCATGTGAAAAGATTCATAAGAGTCACAGGAATCATTGGTTTCTACATTAATAATGAAACTTTTTAAATTATTAAATAAAGAAAATGTTTTTACAAAAAGATAAATAGTGATTTCGAATTAAAACAAAGTATCAACTTAGTAGCATCATACGGAAAATTGGGGTTGACATTAGTATAGCATTGCCATATAAAAAGTTAGTCATAGTCCATATCATTAGGTTATTTACTTATCATTATTCATACAATTGTAGTCCATATTATTAATTAATGTTAATTCGAGTGTGTAGTTTCGTTTTCCAGACTCTAGTATAGTATGCTTTATGCGCTAAAAAGCTTCGGAGTCTGTTTTTGAATAATGAAAGCGGCAATTCTTTCCATTGCTTAGGTAATTTACACTCTTTCGCATTAGTGCCGTTTTGGCAAGATGGGAACATAGTAGCCTATTGTCGCGTCTATTACGTGGAATTACGTCAGCCACTGCTTAAAACGATTTGGGTTCGATTTCACAAACACATCTACTTCCATTATGTACAGACTAGGTAGTGTTAATATTTTGTGCTGTTTAAAGTATGGCATGCAACTATCAGTGGATTTAAGAGGAAATATGGGCAGAGACCGCCGACTGAATTTCCTTAGTAAAAAGTCATAATTCGAGGTTTGGTTCTCGTCTCTTTCCTCCTCCAATATTGGACCAATTTAAAAGATATTCCATAAACCATTTGAGCTGATATCTACAGCTCGACTCATGGTTTATTTCCTTAGGTTGAATATGAACCTGATGCAGTTGTTTAGGAGCCTATCAAGCTTATCCAGGAATACCGCTTTCGACCATAAGCTCTTAGAGCGGTACCAATTTGAGATCGAAAAAGGGACAGATTTATATGACTTGTATACATCTATCACTTACTCGATCTCAAATTGATACCGCTCTAAGAGCGTATGTTCACCCCCCAGGTCAAAGTAGCACACGTCACCATAGTCGATTATAGGGAAGATTAAAGTCATCAAGATCGGTTAATAATTGGCGAAGATATCTCTGAACAAACATACACAATCATAGATAGACACATCACATAACAGGTCTATTTCTATCTATAGCATATATTTGTTAAAAAAAAGTAGAGGATTTAAAAAAAAAGCACTCGATCTCGTTATACGAAGTATGTCAAAAAAACATAAATAAATAGTTCTATAACCAGGTGCAAGGATATTACGGTTAGTATTGCGGTTCCGGAGATTATTTTGTGCATTTTTATATCAGCTCCATACATTTTTTTACATAAAAAAATTTCTTGCCAATTTGCCTACCAGATTGCTGCCTATGAAATATATAGGTAAGCATGATATAGGCTGTTATAAGCCAATTCAAGCAAAAAAACCGACTCTTTTAAACCTATGTTCTTAAGTCGTCAAGAGCCGTTTTTCGATCCACTGTGCGCCGCCGTGGTCGGCTAAAATAGTACATTGTGATACAAGGGTGGAAAGTAGGTTATTGCAAACGAGCTGTTATTAACAAGCCCGAGCCGAAGGCGAGGGTTTTTAATGACACGAGTTTGCAATAACCTACACACCCGTGTATCACACGACGTTTTTCAATACAGTTGTGGGAAATAGTAAAAACAAATCAAAGAATTAGATTTGTTTATTCACAAAAATAAAAATTTCTGAAAATGGCGCGTTTTTGCAACTGGATATATTTTTTTTACAAAGAATACAAGGTAGCAAATTGTTGCCTATAAAATTCATTCATTGGCGTGCGCTGAGAAAACTATTGATGATAGATAGAAAATTATTAGGTAGGTAGGGTAGGTAGAGTAGGTAGAGTAGGTAGAGTAGGTGGAGTAGGTAGAGTAGGTAGAGTAGGTAGAGTATGTAGAGTAGGTAGAGTAGGTAGAGTAGGTAGAGTAGGTGGAGTAGGTAGAGTAGGTAGAGTATGTAGAGTAGGTAGAGTACGTAGAGTAGGTGGAGTAGGTAGAGTAGGTAGAGTAGGTAGAGTATGTAGAGTAGGTAGAGTAGGTAGAGTAGGTAGAGTAGGTGGAGTAGGTAGAGTAGGTACAGTACGCAGAGTAGATAGACTAGGTAGAGTATGTAGAGTAGGTAGAGTATATAGAGTAGGTGGAGTAGGTAGAGTAGGTAGAGTAGGTAGAGTATGTAGAGTAGGTAGAGTAGGTAGAGTAGGTAGAGTATGTAGAGTAGGTAGAGTAGGTAGAGTAGGTAGAGTAGGTGGAGTAGGTAGAGTAGGTAGAGTAGGTAGAGTATGTAGAGTAGGTAGAGTAGGTAGAGTATGTAGAGTAGGTAGAGTAGGCAGAGTAGATAGAGTAGGTAGAGTAGGTAGAGTAGGCAGAGTAGATAGAGTATGTAGAGTAGGTAGAGTATGTAGAGTAGGTAGAGTAGGTGGAGTAGGTAGAGTAGGTAGAGTAGGTAGAGTAGGCAGAGTAGATAGAGTAGGTAGAGTAGGCAGAGTAGATAGAGTATGTAGAGTAGGTAGAGTAGGTAGAGTAGATAGAGTATGTAGAGTAGGTAGAGTAGATAGAGTAGGTAGAGTAGGTAGAGTAGGCAGAGTAGGTAGAGTAGGCAGAGTAGATAGAGTAGGTAGAGTAGGTAGAGTAAGTAGAGTAGGTAGAGTGGGTAGAGTAGGTAGAGTAGGTAGAGTAGGTGAAGTAGGAATAGTAGGTAGTGTAGGTTGAGTGGGCAAAGTAGGTAGAGTAGGTAGAGTATGTAATGTAGGTAGAGTTGGTAGAGAAGGAAGAGTTGGTAGATTAGGTAGAGTAGGTAGAGCAGGTAGAGCAGGTAGAGTAGGTAGAGCAGGTAGAGCAGGTAGAGCAGGTAGAGCAGGTAGAGCAGGTAGAGTAGGTAGAGGCAGGGTAGGCAGGGTAGGGAAGTTAGGCAGGGTAGACTAGATAGGCAGGGTAGCCAGTTGACGGGAGCGAAGCCCCGCGGGTCAGCTAGTTGACTTTTAAATTTAAAACTCAACTGCAAAACTAATGATCGAGCTCGTAAACAAAAGTCACGACCGCGTAATAGAAAGATGCCTGTGCGTAAGATTTAATTTTCGAATCATAATTATAGCCACTGAAAGTACGCCATGTATAACAACTGTATTGAAAATTAAGTTTTCATGGATATATCTCGCAAAAGGTATGCTTGACAAAAATATGATGTACCAAACCGTACCTTCATTACCCGACTGCCGAAGATGGGTAATGTGTTTAGCAGTCTATGTATGTTTGTTCCTATGTGGCGGTATAGAGGCCAAACGCGTTGGCCGATTTTGTTGATTCTTACAGTAATCGATTCGTCTTAACCTTGCGAATGTCACTGGCTACATTAAAGAAAGAAAAAGTAAAAAAAAAGAATATAGAAAAATTGTGGATTTTGGGCGCCATATTGTGGGTGCTCAATTTTATTTTCTTGAAACCCAGCGTATGGGGTATCAGAATAAAGGGTTTAAAGAGGTGATTTCAAAAATATACAACATTTAAATGTTTAAATGTACCACTTTGAGAAAAACCATCATAATTTGCCTAGCCTTTTTCCCAACTATGTTGGGGTCGGACTTCCACAACCATGTTATGTAATATTGTGCACACCTGCCATGGTAGGTTAGGAGAACTTTTATAAAAATGTCACCCTGAAAACTACTCATATTTCGCAAATAAATGATTTGATTTGTACTACATGCCACTAAATACAAACATATTCGCGAGATGGTTGACCAAAACCAGATGTATCCTACGACTGCACAGCATGACTTTCTTCTTATTTACGTCTTTTTACTTTGCACGGGTCGGTCCGTGGATAGGTTGCCACCTTCACATACCGAGTTTCTTCTGTGCCCCGGAAAACACGTTATGCCGTTGGTCCCGGCATACGTAGTATCTCTAAGTAGTCTGTGGTCCCGGCTGTCATTTGAAGATCTTTAACAGTCGATTATGCTTGAGATCTGACAGCAGTCTAACCAAGATTGAGTATCGTTTCACTAATTCAATTAATGTTCATCCGACTTTTTAAATGAAAACTAACAGAAAATATATTTATACCAGGAATGTTTACGACTGACTGACGCGTGGCGTTGGGTGTTATCCAGAAACACACTGCGTGCGTAGCTTACCCGGCGACACACTGATCCAGACCGACTGGATGATAACGCGTGGTAATGCGTGTGATCACATGGCGTGTTATCTCTGTATTTCTGACCATATTAAATATATGGGATTGATTAGTACTGCAATGCGTCGGATTGCGTCGCGTGGCGTCACGTCACGTCGGGTTTTAATAGTATTTTTCCACCTTTATAAAGATATTTTATCTTATATGAACTAAAATGTCGGATGAACAATTAATAGAATTAGTCAAACGGTACACAGTATTATATGATATGACTTCAGACCAATACCGTGATCATAGTATTAGAAATAATACTAGAAACGAAGCTATTATACTAGCGAAGCTTGTTCTAGCATCACGTGGCGTGTTGTATATGTGCACGATTCGCATCGGGTGTCGACACGTCATGTCGCATCGCGTTTTATTGTATGTTTTCGTCACGACATGAAGGTCGTTCAAATACTTCAATTCGTTCACACGGTACAAGGTAAAGTGCGCGCAAGATAAGTCTGCGCGCGGCCAAAATCGGAACTAATCATTTGTCATTTTTCTCAGATGTCAAGAGAGTGTGTTGTATTCCGTGTTTTTATTCGTTTTCGAAATAAATAGTCGCTATCATTATGCCACAAGTAATTTAAAGTGCTGGCAGAGATGTTTTCTTGAAGTGAGCAAGACAATAACAGGCCCATGTTACCGTTTTACAAAGATAGAGCCCGCGTTGCTTATTTGACAGTATTTTTTAGGGATACCATGATACTAAAATTTCCCTAAATTTTCGTACTACCGGTGCCGCTTCTTCAAAAATTATTGAAGAAGAAATAAAACTAGAATTGTAATTGAAATGGACCAAATTTAACAGTTGGAACTACTAAGTATTCAATAAAAGATTGACAATAATTTCAAGCTTTTTTCATCATATTTTATGCAAGTAGAAAAAGCTAGTAATTAAGTATGCTTATTTTAAATTACTTTAAGTTTCGAGTAATGAAAAATGACTATTGATTAAATGAAGGAAAAAAAATCAGTTATGCTGGCAACATTAAGAACGCCACCCGTCGCGCGCAGACTTATCTTGCGCGCACTCTAGCGCCGATCCGAGCGCGCGATTGGTGGCTCAGTCCATAGAGTATAGTAATTATTGGCTCAGTCAACCCTAGCCTCCCGCACCGCGTCCTCTTTCCGTTTGCTCCCGATTACACTTGCGTTCACGAAAGTAGTACGCTTTTTGTTGAGTTTTTGCTAAGTTTTTGTTAGGAGTACTTGTTATTGTTTTAAATTTAGTTTTTGTTACGAGTGTTACTGTTTTAATTTGATTACAATGCCAGGATCAGATGCTATTTTAAGCAGACATGCCAGAAAAATGGTATACGATGTGTACTGTTTTATGCAGAAAGAAGCTCAAATTCCTCTCCTTTATTTATCTTTCTTCTAAACATAGATGATTAAAAATAAATGATGGCCATAACCATTAAAAAATTACAAGAAAAAAAGTGACCACTTTTTTGTGGCAATAAGTGTACGATGTGTGAACTTACCCCCGCTAAGCCAAAACCTTGCCAAGTTACGTGCCGATGACTATATGAAGAAGGAAATTAACAATAAATGTACCTAATCGGTTAAATGTCTCTATTTATAACATTAAATTTCTTAATCTGAATACAAATCTTCCGATTTATTTTATTAGCAAATTCAAGGATTTTTATTTTATATTTTGCAACACTGTTGGTTCATCAAAAAAAGTTATATAATCTATGTCTATGGTAGCGAATTAGCGATAGCGTTAGGCATAGCACGCAGTCACGCACTCCGATTTTTAATCTCGCGAATTTTTTAGTACTATTTGAGCGCGATTTATTTTCCGCAGTGCGTGCAGCTTCATACATTTCCATAGGTCACAGAATGTGCGGAAAAAAATTCGCGCGAATAAAAATCAAAATTGCAGTGCGTGCTATGCCTTGGTTAGCGTCATATATTATGACGTTTTTTAGTCGTCAGCAGTCAGCACAGAGTGTTGGGTCGGTCGACAGCGTTACCGAATTACCGATTGGCGATTGAGACGAGTTTGAGTTTGCAAGGACAATAATTTTTAAGTCATCATGCATTATTGAGTTATTGTCTTGAATTTGTGCTTAAATTAAATTGAATGTGGTGATTAAGTCTTTAAGTATTGGTTCGAGATTGGTCCGGTCGTCTTTTTTACAAAAGGAAACTAGTTTCCAATGACAGTGAAGCAAGTCAGTCAAGAGTGATTGTGAAAATGAAGTCATGATTTGATGATTTCTAATTTCTGCTAATCTTTGTTTTATCACTAAAAAACATGTTGGTTGTAAATAAATAATTATCGGTCAGAGTCATCTTCGTGGTGGGTTGTTCTTTCTATTAATTCTCTTTCGAGTCGTTTTTTTATCGTAGGTTTCCGAGTTGTCTTTGTGTCTTGGGTTTCATCTTGGTGTCATATTTTGTCGACCGTGTTGTTTTGTTACATTGTTTGTTCGTGTCGTTTGAATGGACACTTGCACAAGTTGTACACATTTATTCGAGATAGTTCTCTGCAAATATAAAACAAAATGATAATTTTGAAATTGCAGTTTGGCAGGACATAAAAGTGTAGGTACCTAAAATACTTGTATATATTCATCATGATGATTGTGAATAAAAAGCAATTTCTTTTGTGTGGTAGTGGTAAATTCGCATTGTGTGGTGTCTAAAAGCTTTATAATAGGTATCTGAGTGCTAGTTCTATTGTTGGTATTTAAAAATAATGTATTTCTATTTGTTTTTTTAACAAGTAACAAGATAAGTGGAAGAAAATATTTTCTAAAGAAGAATTCATATTAACAGTTTTTTTATATTGTTTATAAGCTTGAGCTTGACCACTAACTCACTAGTCTAGATAAAACCTACTATCTCTTGACATAAAGTCTTCCAGGTTGTAACTATCAGGAAATACAGACTCCGGCAGGGAATTCCACTCCTTAGCTGTACGCTTAATAAAAGTATTCCCAAAATGTTTGGAGCGTATGGGTGGGATGTCCACCATGTACTGATGACGCATCACCTTAGATCTTGTAGTCCGATGAAAAATTTGTATGATGATTGATTGATGTCTGTGTCTGCCTTGTTTTAGTGTTGTACCATCCAACTCAGTATATTTGGATTGTTAGACTTATTGTGTGGTAGTAACAGACAAAAAAGATGATTGATGTTTAAAATATGTTTTTTTTTTACAATTGCTCGATGTTACTATATAGAAGGAAAAAGGTTGATCTAAAAGTCAATGAAAATTGTCTACTTATTTTGGGTTTGGTTGAGGTTTGGGCTTGATACATAGGAACTTTTTTGTGTCCATCGAATTGTGCAACTGGTCTTTGATGAACTGAAGTCAACAAAATTTCATACATATTGGGTTTTCATCATCTCAGTCTTCTACAGATTGGTAAAATTAATTTGTTGGAAATGGTTTGAGGTTATCTGATTCTGATAGTCAACAAAATTGTCATTAACTTAAGATGTTCAGCATATCAGTAGTCAACAGTTATTATTATTACAACATGGTTTGAGGTTAACTAAAAGTCATCAAAATTGTCATAAACTTCAGATGTTCGATGTTCTGTTCAGCATGTCATGACAGCCGTTAATGGATATACTGATATGGCACAGCCATACCATCCTTTTCTCGAAGCCATACAGGACATTTGTTGCTATCTAGAAGGAAAAAGGTTGATCAAAAAGTCAACGAAAATTGTCTACTTATTTTGGGTTTGGTTGAGGGTTGGGCTTGATACATAGGAACTTTTTTGTGTCCATCGAATTGTGCAACTGGTCTTTGATGAACTGAAGTCAACAAAATTTCATACATATTGGGTTTTCATCATCTCAGTCTTCTACAGATTGGCAAAATTAATTTGTTGGAAATGGTTTGAGGTTATCTGATTCTGATAGTCAACAAAATTGTCATTAACTGTAGATGTTCAGCATATAAGTAGTCATCAGTTATGATTATTACAACATGGTTTGAGGTTAACTAAAAGTCATCAAAATTGTCATAAACTTCAGATGTTCGATGTTCTGTTCAGCATGTCATGACAGCCGTCAACGGATATACTGATATGGCACAGCCATACCATCCTTTTCTCGAAGCCATATGGGACATTTTCGACCCTCCTGTAACTTCGTTGTGGATAAAGCTAGAAGCCTGAATTTTCAGTTACTATGAGAAAATAATATAACTAGAATAATCTCGAATTACACACAATTTGATCTACAATTTTTGTTTGACCTATTTTTATCATAAACTTTGACCTTGAATAATTATTTTTGCAAGTGTGGGATCAATGGGGACTTTTTATATTTCATTTATAATGGTGTTCCGAACATTGGTAACAATTTTGAGCTCTATGGGAATTAATGCACTTCGATATGTCTAATTTCACCGGGCTATGACTCACACACCTATCATCAAAATTGTAAGGTACTTCTAGTAGACTCACATGCTTCAAATTTTGAACGTAATTAGTGTTTAGCCTATAACCTCGTAAGTCCTGTGTCCAGCGTGGCACCTCGTCTCACTTCCTTCTCCTCTCATCCATTCACTCTTTAACCCTTTATAAGGCAGAACAAACGGCTGAAGGTACAGAAATGAAACTTAGTGGTATACATCATATATGAGCACTTTATTGAAATTTCGGAAAAAAAAGTATATATATATATATATAAACATGGTGTCCATTATTTGGACAGAGCCGTACTACGGCTTGTGGAAGTTGGCAAAACATGGAACAATACATAGGGCTACCTCGCATCGTATGCATTGTATCTTCGATTTTTTGCTGTTAGCATTGCTGCTGCAAGCCCTGCATCGTCTGTAAGAGTCTAGTGGACCGGGGAGGTGGGATCCAACGTCTGAAAGCCGTAGATCATCTGGAAGGCCATACTTTGCCTTCTGCCGGCTATCAACTTTTGGTCTTTTGCATACAAAAGATGGCAAGTTCGATACCCTCTTCCTTCTGCTCGTAAAAGTGCCAATCAAGTTTCTTCCGAGAAGTGTACGAAACTGTAAAGTAGACATTGGGTAACGCACTTTTTGCGCATACAAAATGTATGCATTCGTAATTGCTGCATCCACCATAAAATAAAATAGTCTCATCCACCACCTCCTGCTCCTCCTAGCTACAGGATAGGTGCCTCGCTTTTGATCAAAGCGATCGACACCCCCCAT
This sequence comes from Orthosia incerta, assembly GCA_948252205.1. Taxonomy (NCBI): domain Eukaryota; kingdom Metazoa; phylum Arthropoda; class Insecta; order Lepidoptera; family Noctuidae; genus Orthosia; species Orthosia incerta. Next base: position 4,914,731 of record OX411758.1, read on the forward strand.
CCTTTTGGTATACTCCACAACACCCAGAGGGCAAGGCACTTCTTGTTTCCTTCCGTCTTTTTGCGTTCTCATGCATGTTACTTTTTCCTTAGGATGAAAGGCGGTACTAAGAATGCTGACTAATTTTGTGTCCATCCATGTAAAGCATGCTACATTTCGGTTAACCCGCCACTTATATTGACCCCTAGAAAGTTTAGGTTTACCTTTCTTGGCCATCAGATGTTTTAGTGTCCGGGGTAAGTTAGTTCTATTGGATCTAACGGTTGCTGTAGAATATATATTATTATCATACAAGCTTTGCATTAGTTGGGTCGAAGCAAAGAAATTATCAAATGTTACATGTGCGTTTTCTATCTTTTCTTCAATAAGTACTTTGCAAAGACTATTTACCACAGCTGCTCCTAAACCGAATTCAATATCGTTGTCTTTTTTTCCCGTATACACCTCAAATTCAAATAAATAACCCGTGCTACTGTCACATCTCGCCCATATCTTGAAGCCTCTTTTTATCGGCTTGTTTGGTAAATATTGCTTCAATGAACTGCGCCCTTTGAATTTTACCATACATTCGTCAATACTTTGGGATGACGAATTCCGAGCTCCCTTTTGAAAAGCAGTGTTCATTGAGGTTATTAGTGGTCGAATCTTATATAGTTTATCATATTCAGGCTCTCCTCTTTGAGGCATTTTCGTGTTGTCGTTTAGATGTAGATTTCTCATTATCATTTTAAATTTTTTTGCAGTCATTACATCTGCTATTTCTCTCACACAAAAAAATGGATCTGTTGACCAATACAAGTCAATATTGGGTAGAGGGTGCACCCCCATCAAAACTAACATTCCTAAAAAAGCTTGTATTTCCTCATTTGAGACATCTACCCAGTTTTTTTGTTTATTTTGGGCAGCATATAAATTTGTCTGCTCTGCAATTAGAGATAAAACTTCGTCAGTGAAAAAAAAACGAAAATAAATATGAGGTCCACTTTTGTTGGGAATATTTTGGTGAGACTTTAGAGGAATATCATCAAACTTGTTTCTTGGTACATCGTGAGGGAAAAGTACTTTCTTCCAATCTTCATCTTCAGAAGAACCATCTTCAGAATCAGAAATGGATAACGACACAGGACTATTGTTTATCAGCACATTGATGTTTGGACCATCAGCTGTTTCCGATTGATTTCGTCCTATAGAAATTCCGCTTACTGAAGGGACTACGGAATCCTCTGGTTCAAAATTGGCGGCATTCCCGTTATTTGAAGATGACGGAGAAGCTAATATATCCTCAAGATCCGATGAATTTGGTGGCAAGAATATGGCCTCACTTTCCCTTTCATCACTTTCGTGACCATCTTCAGATTCCTCGCCATCCGATAACGCAAAAAGACTCTCTAAAGTTTCCTCAATTTTGTCTAAAGGAATCACTTTTCTCTGTAACCAAAAAAAAAAAATGTTTGACTCAGACGGGCTCTGGGCAATATATGGACGTCATAACAAAACTCCAAATTAGTATCAAAAAGATTCGTATCAGCAAAAATATACTGTATTACATCAAATTTAGAATATAACTAACAAATTTTAATTCAAATCTTACCTGTCCACTCATTTTTTTCGAAGATTTTTGTAGATTTACGTAGCACTATTAAAATCGACACAATTTTGAAAGATGACATCAAACATCTGTTTGAACTAACATGGCGCCAAATTTTTTTTTGCTACGTTCCGTTTCTCAAAACATTCAAGAATAAATCACTGCTAACGACAAACTGTGTTGCCAAATATTTTTTTAAGATATTTCGTCAAATGTATGATGTCCAATATATGGCCAGAGCCTTATAAAGGGTTAAATACAATAACGATGAAAAGGAAAAAGAATACTGGATCAAAACAACGGCTGCACTCCCTCCCCCACAAAGTGCACCTCACCAACATTAGAGGTCTGCACTAGTGATGGGCCAACTCGGGATAAGTATGACTCGAGTTAACTCGAGTTGAAATTCATATAACTCGAGTTGAACTCGAGTTACGCAACTCGAGTTGAACTCGAGTTACGCAACTCGAGTTAGCAGAACGAAGGAAGTTAAGTTAGAATTAATTATTTATTAGTTACAAATCACTTTTTTACTTATTTGACAGATAATTGGATGATGTCCTTGAGAATTGGCGAGATGAGGCAAAACATCGAAGGAGATGAAAGGAATGGGGGAAGCCTTTGCCCAGGAATTTATATATATAATATAATCAAAAACAAAACTAGTTATACACATACAGCAGCTTTCACAAATTATCACAATCACAACAAATCATTTTGGTTGCAGCTAATACTGACTTTTACAATTATTGTAGCTTTCGATCGAGTTATTTATTAAAAAAAAAAACTTTTTCTCATGTTTTTTTTTATTTTAGGTTTTTTGATAGTAACTCGAGTTCGGAAGATAACTCGAGTCAACTCGAGTCAGGCACAACTCGAGTTAGTAACTCGAGTTGCACATCTCTAGTCTGCACCCAAATCTCTCTGCAGTCCACTACCACCTGGAGGCTGAGAAACCAGCGCTGTTTTTTCTTACGGAGACGCAGATAGCGAGTCCTTCAGACGTCTCGTACTTATCATACCAAGGGTTTACCCTGGAGCACAATTATAAAACACGCGCGGGTGTGTGTACGTGGGACACTCAGAAAGTTTTGCGAAACTAAAAAAAATTGTTCTATACGTACATATATTTTTATTAAATCTTTTCAAAGTACTTTCCACCAGCCTCTATACAAAGATTCATGCGCCTAAACCAGTTTTCAAAACACTTTTTCCAGTCCGCCGCAGACACCTCGTTTACAGCCTGCTCGAACGCAGCCAGCGCATCTTCCGGCGACGAAAATTGTATCCCTTTGAGCTGATTTTTTATTTTTGGGAATAAAAAGAAGTCACACGGTGCTAGATCAGGGCTGTAAGGAGGGTGACCCAGGAGTTTGACTGGCGTGCTGTCCAGGAAGTCCCTCGTTTTGAGTGCGGTGTGCGCAGGTGCATTGTCGTGGTGGAGCAGTAGCCCGCGGAGCCCTGTGTTTGGTCGCTTGTTGCTTATAACAGAGAAAACTTCTGGCAAACATTTGGTAGTATACCATTCGGCATTAATGCTTCTTTGATCCCGTAAGGGAATTGATACCAAGTGGCCAGTCAAATTAAAAAAGCTAGCGATCAAAATCTTACCCCCGCTTCTAGATCGCTTCACTTTGGTAGGCGTTGGCTCATTTTGAAACACCCAAACAGTCGACTGGCGCTTGGTTTCTGGGTCGTATTGATAAATCCAGGACTCATCACCTGTAACGATGTCGTAAACACGCCGAGACGAGCCTGCTTCAAATTTGTTAAGCATATCACGGCACCATTCCACCCGGGCCTGCTTCTGAGCATCGGTGAGGTTGTGCGGCACCCAGCGTGATACTATCCTCCTCACGCGAAGATGGCTGTGTAGAATCTCGTGAACGCTTCCCGATCCAATCTTCAATATGTGTTGAATCTCCTGATATGTAATTCGCCTATTGTCTTGGATTAAATTTTTCACTGCTAGCACGTTTTCTTCGGTAACAGCCGTCAAAGGGCGACCGCTTCTTTCGTCATCCCCCAAAGTTGGTCGACCGCGCTTGAATTCGTTATACCAACGATACACGGTTGCCTTGGAAGGGCCTTCATCCATGAATGCCATTTGAAGTCTATCGTACGATTCATCCGGTTTCAGGCGACACTTGAAATCGTATAAAATCATAGCTCTAAAATGTTCCCGGCGCAGATCCATATTTCAGTGAGACACAATACTTTGAATTAACTCGCAAAAAATGTGGAGGGAAATTTTGAAATTGGAACTTACTTATTTTTACTTATAAATAATCATATTTTCGAAAAACATTATAACTGGCCAGTCTCCCATATATAAAAACTTTTTTTCGCAATACTTTCTGAGGGGCCTGGTATGTACGCCCGTGACGACACTTGCTATCGGCGTCTCCGTAACCTTGAGGACTCCAGATTCTCGACGCTTTGGGCTCTGGTGGACACAGGTCTGGATAAAATTATCTACGCCTGTGTCTACCGTTCGCACAGCGGCGATCAGGAGACAACCAGGCTCACAGAGTAACTCAGTGAGGCGGCCCAGCAGCGGTGCCCTTCCGCCCAATTAGTGCTACTGGGGGACTGCTTTTCTTCGACTGATCCTTCGTCGTGCGCGGACTCCGTGATGGGTGTGTTGCGTCAGGGAATGGAGTACTACATTCCGTTCTCTGACGTTACGATGTCCGGCGTTGACCGGCCATGGTTTGGCGCCGAATGTCATCGCGCCGACTCGCTTAAACATGAGGCGTACCTGGCATGGGTCGACGCTCGATCGCGCAAAGCGAGTGACGTGGGTCTGAAGAAGAAAGCCTACAACAGGGCTGCCAAGTCCTGCAAGAAGGTGTTGCGAAGAGCTCGGTTCGACCACATTGGCCGAATAGGGGCCATACTTGCTTCTTACCCAGCAGGTAGTAAAGCGTTTTGGTCCCTGGCTAAGTCGGTCGAGTCGAACTTCTGCCGTCCCTCTCTACCACCACTGCTGAAACCCGATGGGTCGCTGGCCCACACCGCTGAGGAGAAGGCAAATTTATTTGCTTCTCTTTTTACGGAATCTTCGCGTCTGAATTCTAGTGATTCGCGGCCCTCTCCTTCTCCTGATGGATGCGAGACGAGTATGTCGGACATTCGTATCCATCAAAAGGACGTCCGTAGGGTGCTGCGCAACCTCGACGTGAACGAGGCTAGCGGCCCTGACGGCATACCAGCTATAGTTCTTAGAACCTGTGCGCCTGAACTGTCTCAGATCTTGACACGCCTATTCCGCCTTTCATATGAGACTGGATAAGTGCCGAATGCTTGGAAGCAAGCCAACGTACAGCCCGTGCCCATGAAAGGCAGTCGAGCTGACCCAGCCAACTACAGACCCATTTCTGTACTTAACACTAAGCTGAGCGTGTACTTAACACTAAGCTATACATACACTACACTAAGCTAGGCATACCTAGAAACTAATGATATCCTTAGCGACCGCGAATACGGCTTCCGCCGAAATCGGTCTACTGGGGATCTTCTAGCGTATGCCATTCACATATGGAGTGAGGCCATCGAGAGGCACGGAGAAGCGCTTGCCGTCTCCCTTTACATCTCGTAGGCTTTCGATAGGGTCTGGCACGAAAGCCTTATCGGTAAGCTTCCTTCATTCGGTCTGCCCGGTGGTCTGTGTGATTGGATTGCAGACTTCCTGAGAGATCGGTCCATTCGAGTGGTTATCGATGGCTGCTCTTCGGACCAATTGGATATTAATGCCGGGGTCCCTCAGGGGTCGGTACTCTCAGCAAAATTATTCTTGTTGCACATTAACGATCTGCTAAAACCCGGCACCTTTGGGTATGCAGACGACAGCACTGTTGCTGAGAGATACTTGTCCAACGCACGGGCCACCGGGCCGCAGATCCAGTCTCTCCGTGAGGCCATGGTGGAGCGTTTGAACCTGTCCTTGCAGGCAGTCTCCGAATGGGGCGATGCCAATCTGGTCAAGTTTAATTCTGCTAAAACCCAGGCGTGTCTTTTTTCCGCTAAAAGGAGCCAATTTCACCCGGCTCCAACTTTCCGTGATGTAACTCATGTAACCGTGCCAATAACGGACCATCTTGAGCTTCTTGGCGTTACGTTGACATTGACTCTCAATTTTGGGCCATACATTGAGGCAAAGGCTCAGCTGGCTGCCAAAAAGTTGGGGATCCTTGCGAAGGTGAGAAGGTACTTCACGCCGGAACAGCTGCTCAACTTGTATCAAGCGCAAGTTCGATCGTGCATGGAGTACTGTTCTGATCTCTGGGACGGATCTGCCAAATACCAGCTAGATGCACTAGAGTCGATTGAAAAGCGGACCAAGAAACTCATCGGCAATGAGGTACTGGTCAAGTCAAAGCTCCAGAGCCTTGAACATCGTCGCCGAGTTGCCAGTTTGTCGGTATTTTATCGATTACATTTCGGGGAGTGTGCGATGGAATTACATGATTTAATTCCGCCCAGCCCGTTCCATCATCGGACTACCAGACGTACGGCGATGCGTCATCGGTACATGGTGGACATCCCACCCATACGCACAAAACGTTTTGGGGAAACTTTTATTATGCGCACAGCTACTGTGAGTGGAATTCCTTGCCCTAGTCTGTTTCCCGATAGCTACAATCTAGGGGTCTTTAAGTCAAGAGTGAATGGGTTTTTTCTAGGCAAGCGTGCTTTGCCGTCGACCACATCGTCGCTTACCATCAGGTGAGATAGTGGTCAAGCGCAAGCCTATAGATAATAATAAAAAATAAAAGTTTCTATAAAGTGTCACACTAACGGTTTCGTTATAATATTCCTGCAAAAACATATCGTACATTTTTTTCAATGTTAAGTCATGGTGTAGATATTCTTTGGTCAAGCGCAAGCCTATAGATAAAAAAAAAAAAAAAACGTTTCTATAAATTGTCACACTAACAGTTTCGTTATAATATACCTTGCAAAAACATATCGTATATTTTTTTCAATGTATAATATATCGACGGTCCCTACGTAAAGTAACTTAACTGAATATGTAAAACTTTGAGAGAGAACGCTGTGAAGTTTCAAACGTGTGTATTTCATGATTGGTTTTTCATATAGTGATGAAATTTGGCATTATAATTTTAAATGCGGTATATTATACGAAATGCGAAGAAAATCCTTAAAAAGATCATGTTAAGTATGTCATTTATCACTTACCTACTTCTACGACGGAAACTCTCCAACTACACACAACTTAACACGTTCTCTGCCGCGTAGGTCACCGGTGACCTCACCTGAATTGGATTGAGACGCCGCGTAGGGCATCAGTGACCTCAAGCTAGACCTGAGTTTGAAACTGATTTGTGAGCCGTAGGCCACCTTTACCGAACATTTCTCTATAGGAGATGACCGGAACGGCGCAGTAGACCAATCCTGCAGCATGGTTTCAGAGTAATCATAAATTTGTCGAAAATATGGTTGAAATTGCAAAGGAATGAAAAATAAAACAAAGGCATCCATGACTAATCGTGTTTATTCATAATAATTATGAATAAAAAGTATTAATTGGCTACTAAAATGTTATAAATCCTCTACAAATAACGATGAGATTTATTGAAGCATTGTAAGCAATAATATATTTCACCACCGGGACAATTCTTACAGTATGTAACGACTTTCTTAGTTTTGTTTCGAGCGACTTTTGATCCATATGTTTTCACATTTTCTTTATAGCAACCGACGCAGAAACGTCTCAGTTTAGCAACAGGTCCCTCTTTTTTCAGCAATTCATGTTTCATTCTTTTAGGTCGCTCCTGCTGTTCACAATTTTCTTTATCAACTCCTGAATCCACAAGGTACTCCACTAACTGACGCCTGAATTGCACTATACTTTGATTAGTATTTTTGTTCTCTTTATACATAATCCAAGCATTCACCAGTGCCGTGTTCAAAATAAGCTCAACGCCCAGCTTTTTGTACCACTTTACAGTTTTTCTAAGTGGTGATGAATACGAGGTCATTTGGTCACTCATATCGACGGAACTTTTGGCTTCATTATAGGCAAATATAATTTTTGGTTTTGTGACAGTTCTACCTTTTTTTAAAACTGTTCGTTTACCACTTGAGTGTTTCGTCGAAAGCACTAACACGTCGCGCTTATCTTTCCATTTGAGAACACAAATACCCCGCTCATTCTCCATAGCTATGGATTCGCCTTTTCCCAGTTTGGCGTCGACTACTGCCATCGGCAAACCCTTTCTATTCTTTCTAATTGTTCCAATTAGATGGGTGTCTTGGTTCAGTAGTTGATTTGCCAAGTCCAAATTGGTATACCAATTGTCGGTGGCAACTGTATGACCCAAATTTAATATGTCTTCACAAAGAGACATTACGACATTTGTGGGTGTTGTGTTAACCATTTCATTATTTTTACCAGCATACAACTGTAACTTACAGGTGTATCCTGGTGTGGTACAAAGTTTGAACAGTTTCATCCCATATTTGTGGCGCTTACTCTTATTATATTGGCGAAAAATTATGCGCCCTCTAAATGGTACTTGACTTTCGTCAACGCATACAGTTTCCTTCGGAGCATAATATTTTTTGAAGTTTTCATTCAAAGCATTGATGAGGGGTCGTATTTTATAAATTCTGTCGGATTTGTCCGCTGTCTCGTTATCAGTGAAGTGAACCATTCTCAAAAGCAGTTCAAATCGGTTTCTACACATAACAGTGGCTGGAAAATTTTGCCCAAGTACCCTGTCTTTACTCCAGTATAAATTCATTTGAGGAAGTTTCACCAGTCCCATGTATAGGATTAACCCAAAAAATTGTTTAATCTCTTTTATTGATGTCGGTTTCCATTCATTTGCGCGAGACTTAGGTTTTAAGGTTTTTGAAAGGCATTGCTGTGCATACAAATTTGTTTCGTTTGCAATTCTTTCGAAAATGTTGTCTGGGACCAAAAGACTGAAATATTCTCCCTCTGTACCGTTTTTCAATTCTCTTGCATATGGTAGCTTCATACCTGCAAATAACAAATAAATCTATACTAATACTATATTACTAATATTATAAAGCATACAATTCGAGGATGTCCAGGAGCACGTCTACCTGGGGCAAATATTGCGATTGGGAAGAGACAACTTAGAGGGGGAAATGGTGCGAAGGGTGCAGCTGGGCTGGGCAGCATTTAAGAAGTTGCGTCATATCTTTTCGTCGTCACTGCCGCAATGCCTTAAGAGCAAGGTATTTAACCAGTGCGTCCTACCAGTGATGACCTGCGGGGCCAAGAAGTGGAGAACAAAGGGAACATGACGGTGAGACTGGCTCACTGACTGCATGTCGCTCAGCGAGCTATGGTAAGGTCCATGCTCGGAGTATCTCTAAAGAATAAAATCCGCAATGAGACTATCCGGCAGAGGACCAAAGTGACTGACATAGTCTTCAAATGTAGCAAGCTGAAGTGGCAGTAGGCTGGCCACGCATGTCACAGAACCGATAAACGATGGAGTAGACGGGTTCTTGAATGGAGGCCACGTACTAGCCCCGCAAGTTGATATTGCGATGGAACCTTGTCACAATAACAGCTGCGTGACGTCATCCGTCGCACAAAAAGACAGCTAGCAAAAAAAATGTTTTGTATTTTTTTAGGTCGGTTTGTGCGTATATAGTAACTGAGACAGGAATGTCAGACATAATTGTGTTGTTGATGTGAAAATATGACAATATTTCTTAGTATAGAATAGGGGTCCGCATTACCGGTCTAACTGCTGATTTGGCTAAACTTCGCTATTTTCTTATAATATAGATAGATAATTACTACATCTCTAAGACTCTAAGCTTATAAATAAAACTATTGGTATGGAAAAAATCAATGTTATATTTCAATTCAATACAATCTTAGTCTATTTCTTCAATCCCACTCATATTGTCTTCCAAATCATCACTACTTTCTGTGTCAGTTGTTTCTGATTCACTGTCGTCTGCCGTATTTATAATAAATAACTCGTCAGTTATTCTATCTTTGCGCCAATATTCTTCTTCAAGCCTTTTTACGTGGTTTACTTCCTTTCGCCAGTCATCTGGAGTTATCGATGCCAACGCCTCCAACGTCAGAGTTTCAATACGGCTTTCTAACTGCTCCACATTCTTTTCTGACACCCTCATTTTGACTAGGTTCCAGATGTACTCAATGGGGTTGAGGTCGCAGTTGTAGGGTGGCAATCTAATGACCTCATGGCCATTGTCAGCTAATAACTTGTCGATTTTATAATTTTTCGGCGGTTTGTGCTGTTTAATTAATAGGTATAGTTCTGGTTTTGTACTATCGCTGGGAAATTCGATGTTGTGAGCTTGTAGCCACTCAACCATCACCTGTTTTTTAGTATTCATATTTGGTGGCTTATTTTCTTCCTTACTATGATAAGGGGCGTTGTCCATCACAATTATCGAGTTGCGTGGTATGTTGGGTAGCAATTTCTCTGTAAGCCACTTAGTAAAATTCTCCGCATTCATTTGGTCGTGATAATCCCCCGTTTTGGTGTCTGCTTTAAACATTAAAAGGGCATTGTTAACAAAGCCAGTTTCACTTCCCGCGTGAACTATTATCCATCGGCGGCCGGGGCTATCGTTCCGTCTCACTCCAACATCGGTTGCTGTTTGCCAACATTTTTTTACGGTGTAGTGTGCGTGTATCCATGTTTCGTCGAGATAAATAACGGGTCTTTTGTTATCACCAAGCGAGTCATTTTCTTTCATACGGCGTAAATATTTAGCCCTCCACGCTTGAATTTGGGGTCTTTCAATTAGAGCCAGTCTTTTTTGGTAGCATCGTTTAAATTGGTAGCCTAGATCACTTTTAATTATTTTTCTTAATGTAGTTTCACTACCAGTGTAATTAAGGTCTACTTTTGCAGCCGCCAAGATTTTGCGCATTGTAGGTATTTCTTTCCTCACCGTATACATTGAATGAATGATATTCCTTAATGCAGTTAAAGAAAATCCGTCGAAATATTCCTTCCTTTGTCGTTTTGCTTTGGTAGGAGTTCTCATTTTGCTGCCACTTGCTGTTGCTGACTCATGCTCTCGTCGTAATTTCGTCACAGTATTTTTTGCAACGCCTGTGGCACAAACCACACGTTCCGTGACTTTGGTAGAATTTTGCAAAATCTTCAAAATGTCTATTACCAGTTGCTTCGACATTAAAATGTCCTCAGTAGTGTCCGAAGCACTCTTTAAGGCACGGTTTATATTTTGTATAACTAATTTACAGTTTTCTTTCTCTTTTACAAAATAATTGTCCACTTTAATTATCATTTCACGAGTACGACTGTTAATTAATTTCTTACTCATTTTAACGGGTAACAGGTAAGAAAACTAAACAACAAAACTCAACAACAAAACTCAACAACAACAATAAAACAGGATAACAAAAACAGAAAGCTATAACAAGTACTCGAAGCGCGTAAGCACGTAAGCGCGGGCTGACCTTGCGAACGGTACTGACGCGACGGCGCGACTTCGGCTACGTCACCAAGATGGCCGCCAATCGCAATATCAACTTGCGGGGCTAGTAC